>LR989872.1:2731672-4097508 GCA_905146925.1 Autographa gamma | reverse complement strand
TTCTATGTACAGTCAAGGTTATACTAATGTGACTGTGTACACGATTATGTCAATTATTGAAGGGATAACGCGAATAGAATACTTAATGGTGCTTTATTTTCTTGTTTGAGTACTTTATGTGGGTCGTAGATAAATGTGTTGGAAACTTTTAAATTTATTGCTTTTGTTAATTGTTTATCTTTAGGCTATTCTCTTCAATGTATAAGCAAGTAAAGAGCGCATTGTTTTTTTTAGTTTTCTGACTATCAAGTATAGTGAAAGATGTTCTCCACCTTTTTCTGATATTAGGCAGTTATCGTAAGAATAAACAAAAAATATTTTCTAAGACCGAAAGGACTAATTGTGAAACACATAGGACGAGTCCTGGTTGGTCGCCAGTTATGTGGTCCTGGGTTCAAAACCCGGATGACTCAATAGTTTCTACATCGCCTGGGTGTTTGTTGTACCTTCGTTGTCTGATTATATGATCATAACACAAATGTTTTAGCTAATCTTTGAGTTCAGAGCAATGTCTTGTATATCCACATTTTTTTTTTTTATTATAAGCAATAAGTATTGTCTGTAATTCCAGCGGCATGTGCTTCAACTCGCCGGAGATCTCGCCGTCAATAGAGCAGGTAGAGCACTGCTTCGGCGCGACCCACCCCGGCCTGTACGACTCGCAGCGCCATCTGTTCGCGCTCAACTTCCGGGGCTTGTCCTTCTACTTCCCTGTTGATAGCAAATTTGAGGTGAGGATCAAAAAAGTCATTTATTTGAAAAAAATTGTAGTTAGGCCGCTTAGGAAATGCGTGCCTGACAGGTCAACAGGAAGATAACTTATTTGTCTTATAAACAAATAATATCATTCTAACATGGTAGGTATTAGACTAATGCCAAATCGCCGGACGGACTTGATTTTTTTATGCATAAAATTCAGTATTCAATTAATCATAAAAATCTTATGTAAAGAAAAATAACCAATATGCGCATGTTTTTTTTTTTATTGTGTGTCCTTTTCAAATAGATAAACGGTTTTGTTAACATAGCAATGGCATCAATATTATAACAATGTACAGTACCATAAACATTGACACAGATGCTGTGTGGCGCATATGTTTCGATATTTCCGCCATTTGCTCATGTTTTCATATTTCCTAGTCAGGTGTTTTTTTTTTTTTTTTTTTGGTAGAGATCTTTGCAGTTAGCCTGAGCGCAGGCTTTGACTGCTTCACCGGACTTTATAGTCAGGTGTTTTATACTCACACTTGCTTTACACTTGTTTCATTAAAGAAGTTTATATAAATAATGTTAAAATTAAACGATTTTGCTCTAATAATATCAGTTAGCGACTAAACTTCTAAATAATGCAATCCTTTAGAAGGGCTCTGCTATGAGAAAAATAAAAATGTATTTCAAGATTTGCCCACATAAATGTAGCTTTCTGTCACAGATTTTTTTTTCTACATTAGCATCAGTATAAGGATCTTTGTTACGGGTTTGAGATTTTCGTATAATATTGTTTGGTTTGATATTTATTTGTGTGTTTGATTCCAGCCTGGCTACGCTCACGGGCTGGGCTCGCTACAGTTCCCTAACGGTGGCTCGCCAGTCGTCTCGCGGACCACCATCTACTATGGATCTCAACATCAGGTAATTATTATTTATTTATTAAGCACTATCAAAATAAGTGGGTGTTACACATGGCTCCATAAAACAATACATACATCTTCAAGTTCGAGCAGTTCGATCGCACTTGCCAAATTACACCTTTGTCCGCGCTCTCCATTTGTCTGCTCGTATCCGCTCGTCCTACTCGTATTTCGTTTCTTGTTTTGATGAGTTGAAAGTGATATCTCGAGCAGTCGCCTTGAACTGTTTCAAGCTGTTGATGTTGATTTGTGGAGTAGTCCGTGTGTGTTGATTTCTGCACATAAGGGTGTATCCAGAGCTGGCAAAGGCCAGCAGCCTGCAACCGGCAGTTTGTAAGCTGTGTATTTGGTGCACGTTCGCCAGATCTGGAACCACCCAAAGCTGCCTCGATCTATTGTTTGATAGTTGTTGTTCCGTTGCAGGCGAGCAGCACCAGCAGCGCGCCGCTGCCGGAGCTGCCGCTGTCGTGCTACCGGCACCAGCTGCACCTGCGACGCTGCGACGTGCTGCGCAGCGCCACCGCCACGCAGGGGCTACGGCTGCACATGTTCACCGAGGGTGAGTGCATAACTATATGTGTTACGCTTGCCGGAGCTGCCGCTGTCGTGCTACCGGCACCAGCTGCACCTGCGACGCTGCGACGTGCTGCGCAGCGCCACCGCCACGCAGGGGCTACGGCTGCACATGTTCACCGAGGGTGAGTGCATAACTATATGTGTTACGCTTGCCGGAGCTGCCGCTGTCGTGCTACCGGCACCAGCTGCACCTGCGACGCTGCGACGTGCTGCGCAGCGCCACCGCCACGCAGGGGCTACGGCTGCACATGTTCACCGAGGGTGAGTGCATAACTATATGTGTTACGCTTGCCGGAGCTGCCGCTGTCGTGCTACCGGCACCAGCTGCACCTGCGACGCTGCGACCATAAAAATCGTAATGTGATTATCATCACAATGGTTTTTTTTTGCGATAATCTACATACAAATACTTCTGAAAAATAGGAAAAAACATCGTGAGGAAACCTCAAAAATTTGGATCAGAAATTGCAAATATCAGTCTCGTTTGTCATCCGCAAATGAGCAAGCGTGGTGATAAATGGAAAGAAGACTATAGACTAGTTTTATTTTTTTACAACCGCCATCCTCTTAGGCACCATCCATCATACATGAACTTTAAATTTAAAGCCCACCACCCCCAGGTCCGGGTCGATCAGAAGGCGGTTCCCGCGCCGTGTGCCGCGTGGTCCGGTTCGGCAGCTCGGCACAGCGCGTGTGCGCGGCTCTGGGCGCCCCGGCGCGCACGTACTACAAGGCCGACGACAAGATGCGCATACACCGCCCCACCGCGCGCAGGCGACCGCCCCCCGCTTCCGACTACTTCTTCAATTATTTTACGCTGGGACTTGTGAGTATACAACTATATTTTGGGATATAAAAAAAAAACTTGTGACCTTGAAAAATGGACAGTAAACCGGTATTTAACAACGCAGATTTTCAAATACATCAGTGTTTAACAGTGGTTAATGTAGAAAAACATTTTTCTATATTGTCTTGAGTCGAGATACGTTCACTGTCTCTTGCTTTAAGTTCAGAGCAATGTAGATATGTGGCGTTGTGCACATTATTAATTTATATTAGGTATTTAGCTTCTATGCAAGAATGGGATGTTTTGAGACCCATGTAAAAAATATTGTAAAATCCAAAAACTAATGTCTTACCTTTTGATGGCCATATACACCTAATATTATGGCAATATCTAACTTAAGATTGTGTTATACCCAGGACATCCTATTCGACGCGCGCACGCACCAGGTGAAGAAGTTCGTGCTGCACACCAACTACCCCGGCCACTACAACTTCAACATGTACCACCGCTGCGAGTTCGAGCTCACCGTGCAGCCGGACAAGTATGTGTTACCTGTACTTAAATAAACATAACGTATCATCACGCCTGTATCCCTGAAGGGTTAGGCAGAGGAGTACCAATCTACACCCACAGTTAGCCGGTTTGCTTAGGTCCCATGTAATAGGGGGCGAGCCTATTACCACTAACCGGGTACCAATCGAAATTCCGACCTGCTACTGAGAATTTCATAGAAAAACCCAATAACACTTTGGTCGACTTGGGAATCGAACCCAAGACCTCTAGCGTAGCAGTCGCGCTTAGCATCACTAGGCAACGAGGCAGTTGCATCAAAGCACTTGAAATTAAAACATGTAATTAACAAATTTTGGTGTTTAATAATTATGGTTTTATTTGTGTGTGTAGATGTGAAGCGCACTCGCTAGTGGAGAGCGTGGGCGCGGTGGTGATCACGGCGTACAGCAAGTGGGAGGTGGTGTCGCGCGCGCTGCGCGTGGCCGAGCGCCCCGTCGTGCTCAACCGCGCCTCCTCCACCAACACCACCAACCCCTTCGGCTCCACCTTCTGCTACGGGTACCAGGATATGATATTTGAGGTACGCCTTCTATTAATTATCGAACATTTTACTATTAGGCCCGGTTTATTCGAAGCCAGATAATTTTATCTGAGGAATAATTTAGAATTTCTGACAGTTCTTCTTTTTTAATTTCTTCTCTTTCTCTCTCTATTTCTTTTTCTTCTCTTTCTTTCTGAATTTCTGACAATAGAAAATATGTCAGACATGATTTTCTCATTCGGACAAAAAATATCTAGTGTTAAAAAAACTGGCCCAATAAAAATCGGACTACTATGTAAAAAGATATGCGTAAATATATTATATACGCGTCGAATTGAGAACCTCCTCCGTTTTTTTCGTCGGTTAAAAAGTAGGAATATAATAATATATGTGTAAACGATACCAGTCTAAGGTAAATGAGCATTACCTGTAAAATATATAATTATGTTTAATTACTTCCTGTGTGTAAAAAATGATACAAAGATATAAACAAAAGATAAAATATCACCATCATCTCCCGAGCCTTTCCCAACTATGTTGGGGTCGGCTGCCAGTCTTACTGGATTCAGCTGAATACCGTATTTTACATGGAGCGACTGCCTGATAAGATAAAACATAACGAAAGTAAATACAAAATTGAATAAAAAGCTTTTGTAAAAAAAAAGCTTATAATAAATGATTCCTTGTATATTGTAGGTGATGTCCAACAACTACATAGCGTCGATCACTCTGTACCAGCCGGAGGGCACCCGGCCGCGTTACGCCGTCAACTCCATCGCGTGACATAGCCAGGTAATATTATACTTTATTCATATTGCGATAGGGTCTATTTTGATTTGGCTGTACTATTTACAAGTAGATGATTTTGAACTCTATTTTAATGTGAAAGGGTTCACTTTAGTTTGCGTAGTATAATAATATTACTTGCTTGACATGCATGTTAATCGTAAAATATTTTGGTTAATGTTGTACCCTATGTTCGTAAACTTATGGGACCTTATTAATAAAAATCTTGATGTAGATTAGCAACGGATTAGCAGATTCTAATTTCAATTTTTCTGTAGAGAATTTGAATTTAGAATCTATTAATCCGTGGCTAATCTATATCGACATTTTTATTAATAAGGGTGTTAGAATATTAAAAAGTTTCTTTCTTTTTTTAATAGTTGTAGCATTTTCAAATTTGAGTTCTATTATTATTGAGAAAAAGGTTTTTTTGCCTGATTATTTATTTAATTATAATCTCTTTCAAAAATTGTATAGCAATAAAATGTTTTATATGAAATGATTTTATAAATATTTCATAAAGTTCGAAATGATGCCTAAGTTCAATTTATTGATACAATATGTTTTCCCCGCGCAGGGATCTCCAAGCAAAGGTAAAAAATACACGTCCTGAACGATTTCGGTTGTCAGTCACCACACAATACCTACACCCAAGTGGTTCCCCACACAATCTCGAAACTGTTCAACTTTTACTAACTTCACTCGAAGTGACTACATATCTTACCACGCAGCACCTAAGAGGAAGCAGTATTTTAAAAAATGTGATAAAAAAAAAACTGTGAAAAAAAAAAAACTCGAAAAAAGTGAGTGACAGATCTCAGACGGTGTGTTAAGTCTTATTTAATTCCTTACGGACTCTAGTTAATGTTTTATTTTTAAGCTTAATTAAGTTGGTAAAAGAACATTGATTTTTAATTTAGTCAAATGTGTTCTATAAGTTGTACTTTTAATTTCATCGTGCAAGAAAATGTTGGCAGCATATTCTTGCATCGTGATCTTAGATTATAAATAGAAAAAAAAAACAAAAAACTAGAAATAGACTGTGCTGTAAATATTTTTGAGAATTTGATGAAAAATAAAATAATATGAAAATTGATGTATTTTTTCTAAAAAGAAATGGTTTTTCGATTGATATGATAGGTAGGCGTGAGTGAAAAAAAAAATGTGCAAAAGTAATTTGTCAGCACCACAGATTATATTTATTTTGTGAGTTTATGTGTCCGACAGTTATTTATTTATGGCGCTGATTCTGTTTAGCACAAAACTTATTTAAGGTATTGGTATCTTTGTCTCACTTATAAATAAGAGAATCACTACAAAATTACATTACAAAATTGCTAAAGACAGTAATGTTAAAGACGAAATTGGTTCTTCATCTAGGCTAGTATACTTAGTGCCTATGTATCTATCGCTGTCTTTTTCTCGTGCTATATGTTAGATAGAGATAGCAATAGTCTTAATAAAGATAGGTTTGTGAACAAGAGAATCACCGCCATTGTACTTTGTTTCGTCCTCTTATTTAAAACAAAACTGTTTATTTATTTATGAATATAAAATATTGACAGGATATTTGTTACAAATTATTTTTTCTAGAGAGCGTACGTTTTTTGAAATCTTAGTAGTATTGAGAGTGTATTGAAATAAGGGCTTATATGAATGCTTGAGAAGTTTTTATTTTATTTAAGGATAAACTGTTGTGTGGACGCAAATGAACACTTTAAAAATAGTCACAAATAGCCCACGGAAAACGGCTTTCTAAAATTAAGGTATGGTCTATTTATTAAGCATGTTTCTTCTGACGGCTCTTAAATACTGATTTTTAAGTACAAAATTTATTTTAAATTAGTCACTTATATTTTTTATTGTTATAAATTAGTAACGACTCATACTAAAACATTTAAGTGATGTGAAATTACATGTTGTTTTAGAGAAATTTAATTGATTATCCACGGATTTTATTTTTTGGAATTGTAATTTTTTAGAATAGGTTTTTATTTAGAATTATGGCTTCCGTACGTAATGGACGTGGCGAATGGCGCCAATGTTTCAAAAGCAATAAATTCAATATATTTGAGACTTATTCAAGTAGTTGTGTATACATATAAATTGTTTGCCTGATAGGCCGCCCGTACGCGACCTGCTCGAGTATTCAGTGATCAACGTACACGGACGCGAGCTGTCAAACGCTTGCGCGCCAAAAGTGTGCCTTGCGTCCCTCGCTTTTTAAACACAGTAGAAAGAAAAGCAGCATATTTGATTCAAGCAGTTTGTGTGCGGCCATAGTCTGTCTTACAAAATGGGCTCGGAGTAGCCATGACACAACACTGCCATCACACAACTACAGTGGGACTTGGTACGGCTATCAGATGACACACGCTATTCTACATAGACCTAAAGTTTTTGATATCAGACCTCTTTGGATGCTTAAAATTTCTAGTGCCAATGACGTTTTGTTTGTATTCATGTCATTTCGGTAATAAATGAGCTTATAATGTAGGCTACAAATGGGAGGCGGTTGTGAAGTTTTACTACTGCTGTTACGGCAATATGACACTCTAGCTTTGGTAAGGTTAAACGTTGCTTAGATTTCCTATTGAACCGTTTATAAGATACTTTATTGTGAGTTGTGTACATAATGTATGTAAGTGTAATTAATTACTACTGCAACAAGAAACTTCACACAATATTTTGGAGAAACTCGTTAAGGTGTTGCTTGTAAGAAATAAAATCTGTTTTGGTTTTGTACGATGTTACCATATAAACGGTTCAAAAGTTATTACTTAGTATGTTTGTTTATGCACAATATGTCACTTGTGTGATTGTCAAGTAATGGCTGTGGTGCCATATAACAAGAAAAAAAAATAAAAAATTGACATAATACAATAAAAAAAAGTATTAAATTTAAGGTAGCTTACGCTACATTTTCGTTATGTGTGTGCGCATATTTTGATAACACTAAGCTGCTGTTTAGATTTGTATTAGTTTATATTTTTAATAATGTATCTATTAATCCCTTATGTTAGTGCCGATAAATTTTAACATGCTGACTAAGCTATTTGTAAATAAATAAAATACTCTGAAAAACATAGATAGGTACAAGTTTTTTTTGTAATTAGCTCTAAGGATTAGGCTGAGAAGAAAATTCCTTGCAGGTACAAATTTAAAATGAAATCCAAAATGGCGCGAAGTTATCTGTAAAAAATATACGCACACACGATAACACAATTATTTTTATAACGATTAGCTTATTTCGTCACTCGATGACGTGTATCAATTCATTACTTCACATAATGATTATATAACTATGTCAGCCTTGTTGGTTACGCGGTGTTACCGCGAATAACATAATTACAACTGATTTACCTAATAAAGCTTCGCAAAATAATGTCGAATATTATGGTGCACGGCGGCAAATTTTGACGTTTGAGTTCTTTTTCTTAATTTGAAATTGTGGCTAGTAAGATTAAAAATAAAACAAAGATTTGATGTTGAACCTTTTTGGATTTGAAATGCGTTTTATTATTTTATGTAGCGTTCTTTAGCGTACATAATAGTATAAGTAGTGTAGATAACGGAATCAAATCTAAAAAGGTTTGACATTAATCAAGAATCAAAGTCAGCTAATCTTGTAAATAATGTATCCATAACGTATTGATCTGTTTATCAGAGGTGTGATGAAATACAAACAGTTAATGTTAAAAGCTGTCTTTGAACAATTGAACACTATTGCAAGTCAAACACTCGAATAGATTGCAAATAACCTACATTTATTATTTACCTTCAATATGTACCTACGATTATATAAATAGGTACGTGCTTTGATTTGACGGACGATAGAATGACGCAAATAAAAATACATTAGGCTCTATGACTATAGGGTCTTGACAATTTGTTGACTGAAAAAACTACTGGAAATATTATATTCAAATTGAACAAAACATAAGTAGAACGCAAAACGATAAGTAAACATAATTTGCAAATAATATAATTCACGGGAATAAGCGCGTACATGCATAAATTCCTTTTTGGGGCTTGCCGTTTCGACCGGGATACACCGGCCGTGGTCGCAAGCAGTCTGCTTGCGACCACGGCCACGCGCTTATTCCCGTGAATTAGTATATTACTATAAAAATACAGCGCGATAGTTTAAAAGTTTATATAATTTGCAAGTATCCTCTAAAAGTCTAGATGATGCGTATGCGTAATCTAAATGGTAATTTTTACGGTATCATTTAGTTATGTAGATGGTAAACACAGTATCCATAATCCTGCTTAGGTAGGATGTCCCAGCAGCATGTGCTAGGAAATTACAGTAGTCGCGAAAAAAATACTTCAAGAGGAAAAAGCAGCTTTTGATCTGGGCGAAAAAGGAAATTCATTTTATTTTTTCACACTTTGTAATTTAAGTTGTTTTGCAATCTACTTCGCAAGCTAAACTCTGTAGTTACCAACTGTTAAAAACCGTGAAAATATACTGCCATCTGAAACGCAACTTGGAATAACAAAAAAGCCGAGGCACTGAAAAGGCTGACATAAAGCTCGTATAATATAACTTTAGCTTGTGTATTATACGTGTAGTAGCGTTATATTATGCATTTAGAATACATAACAGCCTTTACGGATAGTGGTTAGAAGACCCACTTACGTTTAGATTATATAAAGGGACATAGACCACGGATTAAAACACATTTGTCCGCATGCAAATAATATTTAAAAGTATTTTTGTGTAATGTGCGAGAAAAATTGTAAATATGAATCATTCTGTAGTCTTCTCGTTAAAAATATGTAAATGGAATGATCTCTTTTTCGTAAATCGATCTCTACTTTGACAGTTCATTCTAATTACAATTTTTTACCGCCGCTTTTGTGGACAATGTTTCGGACGCAATAATTAATTACGTATGCGGCTTGTATTGCGAAATAAAGTAACGAATATAAAATGTGTGGATTTAATTTTATTTTAAAATAATAAAATGTGAATTCACACCATTGTTTTTGCAACGCTCGATTATAATTGTCAATTGGTATGCGTGAAATCGCAAATATTTATCTACTTTCTAAAGTTATTTTTACATATTACTTATTTCTCATAAGTCTTTCATATCATTGATTGATAATAATTAATTTGTAATTTTTAGTATGTTCGATGTTTCCAATTATAGAAATAACTTATAAAAATTAATTAAGCTCTAATTTGTATTTTATTTATGACACGCCCTAAGGCTCTTTGTAAAGATTTTGTCTTTGATAAAAATTATTATTGGCTACTAATGTATCTATAATTACCTATTATTAGAATAAACTATAAAAATGACGTTTTTGTACATTTTATTGCATAAGCAAAATAAATCAGTAAACTTTTGCTTATTACCAGATCTGTTATCGACTATGTTATGGTCTATTAAACTTTATATAATTTAAGTGTTTATAATTTAAGTAGTAACAATTTATAAAGAGGCATAATAAATCCATTTTATGTAAAAACATGTAACTTCATGGGTACCAACATTTATGACAAAAAAAAGCGGCAATGTTGTACTTGACATGTGTCATGTTGGTTTTTGTTTGAAAGTTGGTACCAATGACAGAAAATGAATACCAATATAATGAGAATTTTAAAGCACCTGTCTCCTATAGCCAATTTTTTATTTCCTGTAAAATTGTTAATGAAATCGTTATGTTATTGCTATAAAATTGTTTGTACTGAATTTGACCGCACTAGGTGTTCTATTTATAGACATTGAAATTCAATTTGGATTTAGGGAACAATAAAAATATTGATACATATTCGGTGTTATTTTTGCCCCACTACCCAAAACATTAATTAGACAAAACAAACAATTAATGCGAGCTATTTTGCCAATAAAATCTTAAATAATGTGACGCAGAGATTGTTCAATAACGATGCAAGTTTCATCAACCGCTAGTGACTTCAACATTTTAAGTATTTTCATTTCCTTCTTTCTTTACTTACCTCAATTACGAGCAATCTTAGATAATATTACAAAGAGCTGTGGCTAGCAACTATGCTAGATTCACAATTAAAAACACATATTACAATTTCTGCAAATCTTCATTATTTATATCCAATATTTATGAATGTATGTAAAAACACAGTTAACTAAATACTAGTTGGAAGGTCGCCACCACAATTAACTTCATCGTTTTTTATATAAAACTAGCTGTGACCTGCGGATTCACCCGCATGAATATCTAGGTCCCGTTCCCGGTGCCTTTATGTTTGGCCGGTGATGACTTATTTTTTTTTTCCGCGCAATTTTCCATTTTTTTTTTCATAAGAACCTTCTCCTGATAATAACTAACACAACAAAAAAAGAATTATGGAAATCGGTCCAGGAGTTATTGAGTTATGCGCTTACCAACACATTTAGCGATTCATTTTTATATATAAGATAAGATTGAATCACTTAGATGACTCAAGTCAAGATTTGACACCTTTCATTTTGGGTGCTAATTTGCCGGTAGACTCTATCTCATGAAAGAAGTCCCGTGGGTGTGGCGCTAGTGTCGCAAAATAAAATTACTTGATCTTTAATATTTTTTTCTATATTACCCTTTTTTACAATATCAGACTAAGATATAAGACTAACAACAATATCAGATTAAGATACAAATATTTATTTATTTATTTTATTTCTTTATTATACATAGCAAATTATACAATACAATAAAAACTAAAAAAAAAAACATGTGCAAAAGGCGGCCTTATTGCACCTGGCAATCTCTTCCAGGCAACCTTTCAAAGAAATGTATTTAAAAGAAAAACAAAACAAAAATGTAAACAATAATAGACATAAAAACAACTAAAATTATTCTTAAATTGTATTATCAAATAATACATATTTAATTGATTTCCTACTTTAATAGTCTGCTCCTACTTCCAATCTTAATTTTTACGTTTTAGTTACACCATTCGCCGCGGGACTTCTTTCATGAAACAGAGTCTAGTAAACATTGACCTTCTTACCTTTTAACCGCCACTGACATAAAGAGGACCATGTTCTATCTAATATTACCTCCTTCACTAAGTAAGTTGCTGGTCGTACACTAGGCGACATTCGTCAATATAACATTATTTTGTAAATTTTACTTAAAGTATTCTAGAAATTTAAAATTACTGGTATTTAAACTTATGTTGACAAAATTATATATAATACATGCCTAATTTTAATAAATATAACCAAAATCGACAATTAGGAATATTGCAAAGCGGTTACATTCAGTACTTACTTATAAACTAAAATATTTGCGAAATGTTCCATAGTAAGAAATAATGGATACGCATCTTTTATTTGATATAAACAGCCAATTCAATACTGTATTAATTTTACCCTGTTATTATTTTGCATTCGTTTTTAAAAGCACTTATGATGTACCTACCTACAGCCCATATTATATTTTATTGGCTGTTAACACAAATGTTTAGCATACATGCTTTATAATTCTTTAAAAAATATGACTAATAATTGTTTTAAACTCCTGTTTCAGTTTTATTTTTTTTTGTGACAAGACAGTAGGTAAATGTAAAATAATAAGTTGGGCATTACATAAAGCTGTGACTTTATAACTAGGATCTGTGTCATTGTCCGCACAAAGTGCTAGAGCTACCAGCTTGATGGTATAATCAAATGTACGTATGGGTATTTATTTTATTAAAAATCGAACCTAATTTTGTGTTTATTAGTAGCTAATGTTAAAATGTTCACTTTTAAAACTGATTTTAACGAATAAAATCGTTACTTCAAAACATGTTTCATAGGAAACAAAATCATCTATTAATTAGCAGTATCAAAATACTATATATTTTAATCAAAAAGTATTTTGTTTATCAAGATATCTCGTATTTTCAAATATAAGGCTCCTATTTATAAAATATTTAAGTGAATACCCATACGTATATGTAGTAAAAGTACATATATATATATATGTACTTTTACTACATATACATATGTTGGATTGAAACTTAATGGCGGCTCTGAAGTTAGCTACACGCTGCGCAGTACCTCGCCCCGCACCCCCGCTGGCGCATAAGTTTGTTACTGCGCAGCGACTCGCCTCGTGTTCAGAGCCGCCATTAAGTTTGAATCCAACTATACTTAAAATTATAAATACTGTAAAATAAATCGATTGAGTTACAACTCTGTATACATATAGTTTGAAATTAAGCGATTTCTGAAACGCGTGGTGATTGTCATGAAATTATGTAAAAATTCCCATTTTTTATATTCCATTCTTGTGGGTACAAAGAGGAATGTGTCTCAAAAAATACCAAAAAATCTAAATAAAGGATTTCGTACCGATTCTTGAGTTTTATTTGAATTATTAGCTCTTGCTAAGTGCAGACCGAAGCTATACGCAGTACCCGTAGTAGCAAAGTCCGGTGAAGCAGTCAAAGCCTGCGCTCAAGCTAACTGCAAAGATCTCTACCAAAAAAAAATACCCGCAGTAAGTAGTACCCGCAGTAACCGATATTAGGAGTTGGTGATTAAAGCTCGTTTACTAATCACCATACCAATTCGAAATATTTCCCCGTAAAAAGCTCTCTCGGTAGCTTTGTCAGCGGCATAAATTAAAGGAAATAAAAAGGAAAAAAAAATATTTTTCTTTTTTTTGTGATATTTCTATCAATACAGGTAGGTAAAATGTATATTTTAGTAGCTTTTGAAACAGAGTCATTTAGGTGGTTCAGTTATAATTTACGCTTTAATGCATACATAAACACACCAGAGACAACGGACCATCATAATTAAAGTGTATCCTCCAGGGTGTTCCTAGCTTGGTCAGAGGCCTAGTTTTATTAAACTTTTCATTCTATACAACTCATCCTGCCGTACCTACATACATTGTATACCTAGGGCGTTCACACACGAGCTTTTCAAACAGTTATAGTCCAGCCAGTGAGAGAATGCTTACTTGCACACGGTCTTGTGATCCCAAACCAAGCAGCACAGAACAAGTGATCATGCTCGTCACACACAGTTTTGCCCTGGGTGGAAATCGAAGCTACGACCTCCGGTATAGCATATGGGTTACTAACCACTATACCAACAGGGGCCCGAGTCTGCTATTGACAATTGCTTCAATCGTTTGAGTGGGTGGCGTCATTAGGTCCATTTTAGGATAATTGGCATTCTACTAAATGTCAAAATGACGTTTTAGGTACCTACGTAATTATCCTATAATGGACCTATTAACGCCACCCACACAGACGATTGAAGAAATTTTCAATGGCAGACTCGGGCCCCAGGACAGTCAAGATTTAGCCTAAAGAAGTGTATAGTTTATCTTACATTGCCGCTTGAAGCAGTCTGTGTGTGCACGGCCTATGAGATAATACAGCGTTGGACTTAAGGCCCTCTTATTTCCCAACGGATGTGAATCCCATGTAATAAGGACAGCCTATTCCATTTTGTAGGGCATCCGGATCATTATAAACTAGTAAACAGCGACTGGAAGTAAAAACAGGAAGAGGTGGCACCTATGCCCGAGACGTACAGAATTGGCTGTCAGTATATTATATGTTTTATTACGACTGGCTTAATAGTATTATTTGAAATCTGTTTACTTGAATAACGATGTTCAAGAATTATATTATTTATCTTAAAAACTGTTTAGTAGTAGGTGCCATAGTAGCACTGTACTGTAGCAGTAATGCTTGCAGGGGCCCGAGTCTGCTATTGACAATTGTTTAAATCGTCTGAGTGAGTGGCGTTAGTAGGTCCAATTTAGGATAATTACGTAGGTAAAACGTCAAAATTGGTCATTTTGACGTTCTGACATTTAGTAGAATGCTAATGATCCTAAAATGGACTTGGGCCCCTGGTCAAACGAAGCCCCCCAAAATTATTTCAGGCTTTCTGTCCCAAGCGGCTGCAAACCAATGAGAGGTTTAAATTGCATTTATTTATGTAATTCTAAAGGGAAAATTAACTCCAATAATTTCAAATGAAATGGCTACAGACAGATTGATAAGTATATATAAACAAATATTTGCAAATTTAAATAGATGCGGGTGTTAAATCAATAATCACATTCTCTACTCAAACCGCAATATTTACGGATTTTCCTAATAATTATTGGAGAGGATAATAATATCTGTGGGTTGTTATGTAAATAATTATATTTATACCTAATAAAATTCGCATGTTACATAATATAATATAAGAGCCGATTTTTATAATGATTACTAAGAGCAAACAACCATCACTAAATGTGCAAAAAAAAACAAGCAAGGATTTTTTATGAAATTCTCAGTAGCAGGTCGGAGTTTGGATTTGTGCCCGGTTAGTGGCATTAGGCTCGCCCCCTATGGGCCCAACCCTACGGGGATACAGGCGTGATGATATGTTATGTTGTTTCATAAACTTCTTACTCCGTACAAAAATACCAACAATCTTCAGACGTTTAGTTTCGCCTTAAGACTTAATTAGAGTACAAGAAAAGTAGGTTGCATAGTATCCACGATGAGTCAAGTAAACAAGTGGATTAGTGAATAAGAGCCAGTGTTAATGCGACAGCAAGGTTAATGAGTAATGTCAAAGGGCTGGCCAGACAAGGCGTGCAGTTATGTAGTAATGTAGCTAATTAAAATATGCTGCCACCTGACGACTGTTAGGCGGCTGTCACATTGGTGATAGAAAATTAGTGGTGCAAGGTCAATCATGGAGTCTTAACAACTTAACTGCCAGTAGACACAATAGTTAGGCAATAGAAATGTTGTCAAGTAACTTACGGGACAGGGAAATGGTTAAAGATAGCACGACTGAGTAGACAAAAAATAGCGACAATAAGTTGAAACGCACTTCTTCCTGTGTAATGTACTATGGAGAGGTCATTTTATGAAGGAATTTTGATGTGCAAGATCTCGGAAAATACTAAAATTTATTTAAAAACCTTGCAGTACCTAAGGCCTGGTTTAGACGATGCGAGGAATATCGTGCGAGTAGCTGTACACTGCGGCACTTGCACTGCATGGTGTTGTAAGTGATCGATTATAGACGGAAATGTACTGCAACTTGAACGATTTTTCTCGCATAATCTAAACCAGTCATAACGGTGAGGCTGTTTTTTGTTGAATACCACAAGGAATGTCTTTGAAAACATCATTATGACACACCACACTGCCAAAATCAGACCGGAATCTTGAACATATTGTAGAGCCGTGCAAGAGGCTTGCCCCTATTTTTCTGCAAAATAACCTCAAGTATTATTTGTTCAGCAGTATAACCAAACATGCTCGGAAGAAGACGAAAAATTAGGTAAATCACGTAAATAATTAATAGTGTACAAAAATTAGCTTCTATATAACATAGCCTTTACATGTAACTAGTCTTGAATATTAATGTGGCCACATAATCTATCACTTCCTTTGAATGTTGTTATAGAGGAATGATGTCTATGCCACTTGCCCAGCTAATAGATGTATTGTGACGGGTCGTTGAGCTGCCTAAAATAGACAACGATAGCATTTGACTTGTTAAGAATTAGCTACGTCTCATATTTTTGAGGGACTCTCTTGATATGTTTTGAGGGCCTAAATATATTGGGTGTCCATATTTTTTTTGTATCGATATCTTGCTTGATTATTTCACTTATTAATAGAATTGGATAAGTTACATTATACAGAGTGTTACGAAACCCCTGTCCGACCCGTGAAGGGGTTGTTAGGTATCAATATCTAATTACAAAAAGTAAAAAATAAATTGAAAAAATAAAAAATAAATTAGCTATAACCTAAAAATGTTGTTTTCTCCAAATTGCGGGTGAGCGTGACGGCATCGTCTCAGGTTCTGCCAATTGTTCATACAAAAGGCCACCTTTAATATCGACGAAAATGGTGGTGTAGTTTTTTATTTATCTTCAAATTTAGGGATTTTGGAGGCTATTTCAAAGTTCATTATTATTGTTATTATCATGAATATTCCAAATTTGATATTTTAATTGGGCATGTGATTGTGAACCCTATATCACCCTTTCGGGTCGGTCCACGGAACAGAAAAAACAGGTGGAAGTGCTAAGTAGGCGTGGCACGCGTGTCACAATTAAGCGTTGTTACGCTTAACTTGCGCTTAACCGATCCCAGTTGCGTCTGTCATCGCGTCGAGTTGCTCGTCTCGTGACAAATTAATATTTACCTAGCTATGCCGTATTGTTCCGTTTTAGCGTGCAAAAATGATAGTAGGAGAAGAAATCTTACAAATGGAGGTATTTCGTATCATCGGTAAGTACGATTTTTATTGTTTTCTAATAAAAATCTTATTTTCTTCCAATTTACAAAAAATCAATAGAACGGTTAGTCAAAATAAACCTTATGCAGTGAAGACAAAGTTTATTTTCGATTGTTTTTTTCCATAGAACATTCTAGAAAGACCTTCGCTACTCAATGTAGTGATGTGGTCAAGTCGAAAATTGATTTTGTCGATTGATGTCGATACGAGGAATAACTATCTTAACCCAAACAGTTATTTTATTTATTTCGTTTTGCATTACAATATAGGTACGAGGTCGCCTTAATTCATACACAAAATTTATATGAAGTAAATTTATGGTCGTTTAAGTGGTATAAAGCAAAAATATAATCAATGTTTTAAATAGTACATCATTAATATAATTTATTAATGACTGAGACGTTACACACAGAGTGTTACAAACAGTAGGTAATAGATTTTTTAACCTTCATTAAAAATTTGTTTCAGGTTTCCCAAAGTCACAAGCATGAAAGAGAAATGGATAGAGAGTGCGTCCTTGCGTTGTGGGAGGCCGGCCGGCAAGTTAAATCCTGATTCATCCACCGGTGGATAGAAGAAAACTCGTGAAATCGACACTGCACTTCCTTTCTTCAAGTTTCACGGCAAAAAGTCTATTTAATTCACGAGAATCATGAGAATTTCAACATATGCGGAATATTAAAGACGAATTTTTACTATAAAACCCGAAGTTTTATTTATCTGATTCCTTCTTTAATTACATGTTGACAATCTATATTAAATTTAAGACATCATATCATAAGTGTGCACTCTGGGCGAAACTCACTATGAAACTTGGGCATGACCCTTTACCTATCTGTCTGTCAGTCTTGTGTGTCTATTAATTAATGGTTTAAAAGGTACAGCGGTTTGTGTAACTAATAAATAAGTTTACTCCCAACGAATCGTATTTATCGTATTTGAACAAAAATCAGGTATCTATCGATATCGATAAAGAATTTAAATGTAATACGTGGTGTGTCCTTGGCCAAGTAACATTAGAGTCACGCCATTGTCAACCGTATGTCTAAAGCAATTATGTTGATAATTGCTTATATTGATTATATATCGCCATCTATGGTCAAGTAGCAGAACTAACTCGTCAATCGAATTTAGTGTGACTGTAGACCGTAAATACGTATTGTTGCTAATGCAAAATCAACCTTATTTTTAGAAAGTCAGGGTTTATTTTTTTTCTGTGATGTTGGCTAATTTTGTCTAAATTTAAAACTACCAATCATACGGATTATTTCGTTGTAGTGCATATGTTATTATCGGATTATTTGTGTGAGTTTGGCGACAGCGGTTCCTATAGTAATTTTGGCGTATTGCACTTCCACTTGTTTTTTCTGTTCCGTGGGTCGGTCAGGGGTTTTGTAACACCTTGTAAACGATGCATAAGCATTATATCTTTTCTGCTACTAACCTCAAATACTTATGTAGAAAGTAATTATTTGAATGGCGGTAGAATGAAAATCTTGCATCTAAATTGTTATTAATAGTATTTTAGCGTTAGGTAGTAGCTAAAATAATGGAAACCATAAGCCAATCCAGGAAACCTTTTTACCCGGAAATTAATATTAATACTTAATAAATTAATCAGCCTGTTCTTTTCCCGTTGAGTTTTAATTGGTTCATTATTTTGGTAGTTTTTTCTGTAGCTACCGAGATAACATTTTGGAGTACTTATTGTTATACCTATAGTATGTTAACTAGTAGTCATTATGTCAGAAAATCTATCGTATTGGCTACCCTGTGTCAATGGTGGGTAGCCGAACGAAAATATAGGCGCAATATTATCTACCTTTTTTCCTATATTCATTTTTCTCTAGCCCTGTTTGTGAAAAACTGATAGAACTAGATATTGCTTTATTTATACCTACTTATTTAATTTTATATTATAAAATTTGTATTAATTTGTATTTTGGTAAAGAATAAACGCAAAAATGACTGCATCGGTTTCAAATTCTTTTACCAAAATGCTAAATTGTCCCTGATTAGCGTAGGCTATACTGCTGTACCCACACGGTGCTGGCAAGGGTAACTAGTATTCTTTAGATATACATACATATATTATAGATACTGTTATATTACACATATAAAAGAGAAGCTAGAAGTCGATGTACAAAGAAGTTAAGAATTAGCACAGGGGCTCGAGTCTGCTATTGACAATTGTTTGAATCGTCTGAGTGGGTGGCGTTAGTAGGTCCATTTTAGGATAATTAGCATTCTACTAAATGTCAGAACGTCAAAATTGGCCGTCGCCAACGAGGTTGCATTTGAAACTATAGAGTGAGCCTATCAGAGTTTAAACCGTAAGCACTAGTGTGAACAAGTGTTGTCGTGAATTATGTATGAAGATGAAGCTTGCCGTTTTAAAAAATCTATCTAAAACACTAATATTATCCTAACAATGTCAAAACCATCGATATTATCTTATATAAGTTTCTCGATGCTCGTAAATTAACATAAATGAAAAACGAAATGTACTAGGATCAGACTAAAAACTGCTCTCGCTTGGCACAAGGGGAACCTAGCGATAGTGGCAGTCTATACAAATCATACGTCGATGGCCGTCGCAATGGCCAATTGACGTTAAAATGACGTTTTACCTACGTATTTATCCTAAAATGGTCCTACTAACGCCACCCACTCAGACGATTCAAACAATTGTCAATAGCAGACTCGGGCCACAGGACAGAGACAAATGGATAGACCTGCACCGACAAGAGCATGGCTGATGATGATAATATAACTATACAACTAGTATTGTTTAAATATATAATACATGTATGTATGTAAGTAATAAGAGTAGTAATTATCATCTGTTATCACATAGTAGAGGAGCGCGTGACTCGTGCGAACAAATCATCGATGCGTATCTAATAGATTCCGTGCGTCATTGATGACGGGCTCTTAGACTATGCATTGTCTATGTATTATCATGTCATATGATTATAACATAACCTCTTTTTAAACCCGGAGGTAAAACCTCAGAGTGTCAAAAGTTTGACGTGTCTTTGTTTGTCGGATCGTAGCTCTTAAACGAGTGGACTGATTATGATGCGGTTTTTATTGTTTGGAAAATAATGTACTACACTCGAGTATTGGCCATAAATAATGCAGATCGGGTAAGAATTTCGAAATTAAAAAAAAAACGTATTATTAGTTTTAAAAATTTTATTTCTAGTTATTTATTCGCGGGCAGTTTTCAAAAGAAAACCCCTGTCTTTTGAATACCATGGGAACACAGATCCAACTCACAGCGGCCTCGTTGAGAACTTCAATATGGAATGGGGCATCTTCCCTGGGCCGGACGGTCTGAAGTAACTGCAGAAATTATTGTTTATTTTATGTCAAATAACATAAACTTATTATTCTCACCTCCTAACTTAAATACATATATTTATATATTATAGATCAACTAGTTTACAAAGAGCATCGGTGAAATGGTCCAAGCTACCGGTGCTTAGGATTCCAGACTTAAGTTATGCATGCATATAACTAAGTAACAACATTTTTTTTTGCATTTAAATGATATTAGCTAATTATTATTATTTTGAACCGGATAAGTTAGATATTTATTTCAGTTATAACATTAATCAATATCGAATCGATATTTTAAATTATCCTGCTGCATTTTCCCCTTTTATGGTTATTTACCCTATTTTAGTTTTGACTAAAGACTGAAGACTGCCTCGTTGGCCTAGTGGTGCTAAGCGCGACTGCTACGCTAGAGGTCTTGGGTTCGATTCCCGAGTCGACCAAAGTGTTATTGGGTTTTTCTATGAAATTCTCACTAGCAGGTCGGAGTTTGGATTTGTGCCCGGTATTGGCAATAGGCTCGCCCCCTATTACATGGGACCTAAAAACATATCGGCGAACTGTGGGTGTACATTGGTACACCTCTGCCTACCCCTTCGGGGATACAGGCGTGATGATATGTTATGTTAGTTTTGACGAAAGTTGAGTCACATTCACTATCACTATTCCATACTTGGAAATATTATAAATGTGAAAATAATTCTGTACCTTCGTCTATAACGTTTTCACACTGGGGCCCAAGTCTGCCAGCAGTGTCGTGCCAGCAGATCCATTTTAGGAAAATTGGTATTAAATGTCAAAACGTAAAAATTGGCCACCATAGATGGACGAAACTGGAATCCAAAGAAAGGACATCTCATCATCAACCCGACATCTATGCTCCCGGACTAATTAATAATCACTTTTATTTTATTCATAAGTATTTAAAATCTGTAGCATAGAACTTTTTCTTTGAGATTATATATGTGCCCTTGAAATGAAGGCAACACCAGGGCGGGTATCTAAAGGTAAATATCGACGGTTTGATTTATTTGCAAAAAAAAATCAATAATAGCATAAAAATATAGTTTTAAATGGAAGTATACTAAGTAGTTAAGTATAAATTAATATATATTTTTTAATTAATGTATTTTTTTCTATACTGAAAATTATTTGAGCCTATTTCTCGATACCGTTTTTTTTTCATAATTGCTTCATCAACTTGACTGTTACCGTCAAATCGTTTAAAATTATTATAATCGCTTAAAAATTACACTAAAATGTGTGTAGCAAACCATTGTTCCGTCGCACCACAGAATAGCTAACGCATAGAGTGCTATAAAAGGCTACATTTACATCTACATACAGGTATGGGAAGGCGATTGATTGTATGGATAATTATAATTGCAGCCCTATCTTATGATAATATAATTCGTTCGCCTTATTCGTCGTGTGATATGCTATTAAAATTAACATTCCATTTAAATTGATAGTTGTTATTAACTGCATGTCATAGTAACATTGTTGTGTACCTACTGGGATTTTTCTTTACATAGTTACTAGCTAACAAAATAGGATAAAATATATCAGTTTGAAGATCGCATGTGTAGCTAAGGTTGCAGGTTCGATTCTTAGCCAGTACAATTGTTTTTCCAAAACACTAACTCATGTTAATAAAATATATTGATTGAATCGACGTTTTGATAACCAGTCTTACTATGGGATGCTTTATTACTTAGTTATTTAGGAAGTGCAAGTCAAATGCGCTATTCTTCTATATCAGGTGAGATTCAAAAGCGACCTATATAGCTTGCGGAAAGATAAGCCAGATTAAGGTTCATACGTGAGTTTAGCTACATGCATATAATAATTATGTCTATCAACACTCCATTCTCTCTCTACTCTTAGTCACGGTATATAGCAATCTGCAGTGCAAATATACAGAGTAGATAGCTAGGCCCTTCACATTATCTTATCTGTGATGAAACACACTAGTACCTGTACTCAGTTTAAATATTAAATGTTTAAAATTAACTTGATGAAGACTGTCCTCAATTTTCTATCCTAGATTTTCCCAGCAAGATTAGCTCTTTCTAGTTGAAAATAAGTAACATCTAAAGGTGTTCGAATTTAGTACTACAATGGACCTTTCTTCCTATATTTTGTGTATAAACAATAAAGCCTTTATTTAAGTAGGTCTTCTTACGCGTCATAACGAGCCATGCTGTTAAATTATCACCCCCATTGTTATACTCGACAAATTTCCCTTTTAACGAAACTTTTCCAAACATTTTAAATTATCAACCTTGTTAATTATGGGCATGACGCAGCCTATCCAAAGTTTTTAAATTACAGTGAATTTTGAGGATATTCATTTTTGGCGAGGTTGTATATGATATACCTAAGTCCATAGTACCTGCATGCAGCTAAATTATCAAGTAGTTACATTTACTTATCAAGTTATCAACGATGTGCAGCAATTAACCCAGTTTGCAATAGGTTCGAGTGGATGCAAGGCAAGTTTCCCCAAGGTTCCCCAATAGACAAGCCTAAGTGGGGAAAAGCCCAGGTAAAATAACCCTCATAGGATATGATAATGGATGCCCACCTTTGTCTTTGGCAAAGAGTGATGGAAACCAGGGCCTCGATTCAGATATTTAGGAGATGCTTGAATTGACCGGCTGACCTGCTTTATTTGGTCATTCTTACGATAAATGGCACTGCTAACTGTCATTACGATGATTAATTGGTCATTACGATCATTCTCTTCGAGAGTTTTGTGAGGTTTTATTGTAGGCTAAAATAAATACAAAAACTATTAAAAGTAAACTGACCGACCACTGATATGCATTTAAAAAAGCTGAATCGAGGCCTGACGTTTCGGCTATAAACACCAGAATGCTTCTTCCTTTTATTTTAGGAAACACTTATGTAAACATGTAATAAAAAAAAGTAGTCGCTACTAGTAAAAAATGTCAATACTATTTCCCTGATAAAGCTTATAAGTAATATTTACTTATCGATTAGCTGATTACATATTGACACAAACCGATAGTTGAATAAAATAATCTTGTTTATTTGTATAATCTATGTTTACATATATCTGTGTCTCCCAATGTACACAAAGATCATGTATAGATGTTTAAGGTTACGTTTTTTTTTGCAGGGTGAACATGAAATGAGTTCAACCACGGAGTTAAACCCACGTCGAGAGCACGAAGAGGGGATATGTCAGACTTGCACCGACCAAAAACACCCCGGTTCCCTTCTCGCCTTTGCTGGAGCCGCGGGATCGTTAAGCATTCTCACCGCAACTCCGGCAGGCGACGGTCCTTTAAGGACTCCTTCTAGAGGGGTGGGTGTAAAGTGCCCACCCCTCATTCCTTCTGAAAACGAACGCGTGGGACATCGCGTCAGTATCCTTCGGGATCTGTCAGCTGATCGGGTGACGAGGTGCCCTCCCCGTCATCCGCAGGCTTAAGATTAAGGGTAACCTAGGTGTTCTTCTATCTCAAGCAAGCTTGTTGCAATATATGGGTTTACGATGTTTTATCACTTGGTTCCCCTTTCACACGTTTGGGTTGCCGGCTAGTCAGTGAGGGGTATCATATGTCGTATTCAAAAAGTCTTTTCACGTGGTCTTTTCACCTTTCTACAGTTTTCACATGTTAGCTTAGTATTTATGTTTTCCTTTCAAATGAAACTCTATAGGACCGGCTGCTTGTCAACCCCAAGTGTGAAAATTCCCTTAACCACTCGCTTGCATGACGAGAGAGTGGATTTGTATTTTTTAATGCGTGGACGTCTATATTACCGATACAAAATACTTCAAAATATAAGCAAAAAAATATATTTTGAAGATTTCAAGGCATTTATGATAACGGTAAAAAAGCACAGTCATTACTATAAGTATAGATACCTACTATCTAATGTTGTAGTAACTTTATCTTTCATTCATGAAAACCAAAAATGATCAGACAGGGGAAAATGTACAGTGAGCAGCGTAAACAGGTATAAATAAAAAATTGATAAAAATATACCAAAACGAGGGGGTACAAAAATATAGTTCCGCATTACATACAAGGTAATGGCATCTGTTTAGTAGGTTTTTAATATTGGTTTCTTAGGTTTACGCGAATGTTAGACATTGAATAAAACTACTTTTTACGGATTTTTTCGCGGATTTTAATTCGGCCAGTCTGCCCGTGATCATGATACCTGCAAAGGTGTCGAAACGTCGCCGCGTCGGGACCTAAATCTAAAATTAAAACCGCGAAAAAATCCGTAAAAAGTAGTTTTATTAAAGGTTGTTAATATTCAGCTTAAAGATTTGACTCGACCAAACAACAATAAACATTGCATGGGTAATAAAACCTTTGAAAAATAGTTAGTCCGCTTAATATTTTTCGACTTCAACATTTGTATTAAATTACATCACAATCATGTTATTTCAATTAACAGGTTATAAAAAAAAAATTAGTTAAACACCTCGTGCGCTTGAATAACTACAATAGTTTAAAACCATATGAAAAACCGATTAGTCGTTTTTTACTTTATTGCATTTAGACAGACAGACGAGACAATAAATAATAATGTTAATAATCATGATGTATTTAATTCTAAAAGAGACCTTACCTAAATCTTGTTGCCAACTGTACCTATAGGTTAATCTTTCTCTATATCAATTTAATGGGACATTCATTGACAAAATATAGCGATATCTTTCATTGACAATGAGATTCGCTTTTTATAGTGTCTACTTCAAAGGGACTTTGTTTTTATTCGTATGGTTGTTATACTTGTATTTTATTTAAAAATATATTATCATTGTTTAAATTCTTTATAGATTTTTGCACTTATTTCATGATTGACCTAAGTATTACGAGAAGATTGGCCTAGGACAAAGTGCGGAATCGTATGCGCAAGTATGCGAGTTCGAATCAAAACTACCAATTTGATTTCAAAAGTTAATGCTATTTCCAAGTTACTTAAAGACAACAGTGATGGAGCACACCGAGAGGAAATCCTGAAACCTGTACTCAATGAACAAGATTGGAGGTCATTGCTCATTCTATGTAAGGTGAGATGCCATATTATTTGTGACGGTAAGACTGGAAGCCGACCCGAAAACAGCTTGGGAAAGGAAAAGGCTAATCAGATGACAGAAGATTATTATGTAAGTACCTATTTACGGAACAAATACATACAAGTGACATGACTCATAGCTATTCTTGAAACATAATCTGTGTTGAAAACCTCGACGAAGCACTATGACACACGGAAAGTAAGTATTCAACATGTTTTCGAAGAATATTATTATAAACTTATAAACATTCAAGAAATTATGATTCGTTAGGTATATGAGTCATTTACAATGTTTGTTAGTTTTGTTTATAAAGGAAATTACTACCGTGTTCGTGGTTTACATTTAAAATTAATGTTTAAAAGAGTAAACAAAGAAATCTTGCTCCTTCACACAACTGTTTTGTCTGAAATGGGGATCGAAAAAACAGCGTGCTGCACTACTCTGCTAAGTTGCAAATACATTTTGTCAGGTTTTCCTTCTTTAATTTTGCTATGGTTTTATAGAGATTAGAAATGTTTGATTCTTAGAAATTTTCTTATTCTAAGACACTTCTGAGAAATGGTGAAGGAAAACACCGTGAGGAAACCTGGATTCCAAAATTGGGATCTAAAATCGCAAATCCGCAGAGAGCAAGCGTGGTGATCAATTCTCATGCCTTCTCTATATGGGAAGAGGCCTGAGCAGTGGGACGTTTATAGGCTGGATCATTTATAAATTTTCTTAACTGTTATACGTACAAATTAGCCATTTTTCTATAGGTACCTGTTAGTAGACCGCCTTAGATCCGCTTACTTACGTGTAATTAATATCTAATAGATATAAGACTACATTATAGTATTGAAGTATGATGGTCAGTTCCTTATAGTATATTATAGTATATTCTAACTTCTAAGTAGATGTAGTACAGGTAGATACAATTTGTTTACCTTCGCTTAACTGATAAAAGAAATGAGTGTGTTTGAACAATATTTCAAGGACTGGCGTCTGTTACAGATTATAACGATCTAGTTATGAAATTGTAATTCTTGCAACACTATTAGATGTTTGTTGAGATGTTACTTGTATTCTACTATTTAATAGACAAAAATTATCGTTACATTTGTAATAAATAAATTTATTGGAAGCATGCTAACATAATGAAAGTAAAAAATATGTTACATTATCGATTTTTATTTGTAACCTCGCAACTAAAATGATCGATCAATTCTAAAAAGTATAGCTTCAGTTCATCGGTTATAAAATCCGTCATTTACATATTGTGTTATACTTACTGATGATGTTATACTTAGCTACATGAACGTAAGATGCGCGGGCGCAGGTCAAGGGCGCGCCGCAGACACGTCTGCGCTGGAGTGCTCACCTCGCTATCACACGCGAATATATCGCAGTGACGTCACATTACATTATACATATTACTGTTTCAAATATATGGTAAATTGAAGATTTTACTATTCGGGTATAAGTAGTTACTTACCTATTTTTATTTCAGCCATGATCTTCCAATTGCAAGGCGAAGGTTTTCATTCAAAGAAGTACGAGAAGATATCAGACTATACAAAAACAATACTGACTTTTAAAAACCATTGAGCTGCATGTAGTTCTGTCAGTAGACTCAGTAGGTAGGTATGTCTAGTGGTTATGGTCAGCAACCGGAGGTTTTGGGTTCGACTTCCATCCAGGATAATTCTTTGTGTGATGAGCAAGATCATTCTGTGTAAGCATCTAAACGTATATTTTAATAAATGTATTTTTTGTCCCGAGATAATATTTTTTATATTAATGACGGAAATTAGCGCGAACCTGCATATTATAAATTACCTTAAGGGGCTTGAAGTTTCAGGTTATTCATACTTACTTATATATTTTTATCTAACCAAAACTATTCTCGTTTATCATCATTCCTTTTTGTATGTTATGATATCAAGTCAGAAGCTACTTAGCAGATATGAGGACATCTATGGTATGTATAAGACAAGATAATTAACTATTAAGTACACCTATCTTGACTGTAAAACGCTATCACCCATTATAAAGCCCATTCAAAGGGGTTTTGGTAACAATAAGAATTAATTCATACATTGTTATTAGCCTGATAGTTACATAATAAAAAAATATTAATTAGACATATTATTTCCTTTATCAAAACAATAACCTTGACTGGACTGCCTCGTTGAACTAGTGGCGCTAAGCGCGACTGCTACGCTAGAGGTCTTGGGTTCGATTCCCAGGTCGACCAAGGTGTTATTGGGTTTTTCTATGAAATTCTCAGTAGCAGGTCGGAGTTTGGATTTGGCCCGGTTAGTGGCAATAGGCTCGCGTATTACATGGGACCTAAAAACATATCGGCGAACTATGGCTGTACATTGGTACACTTCTGCCTAATCCTTCGGGGATACAGGCGTGATGATATGTATGTATGTATGTATAAAAAAGAGAAGGATAAAAGAAAGGGGGCCTGTGATGATGTCACGACTAGCAAAAATAGTTGCAAGAGTGACGTCACGCGAAATATCCATTCACTATTTCTCATTGAGGGAATTCTTATTTGAGGGATAAAGCAAAAAGTACGCGTGCAATGTTATTATTTTTTAAACGACGAAAAAAGAGGAGTTTTGTGAGTAAGACGAAATGAACGAAAGGATCGATTGTGATGCCTATGTCTCATATATATTTAGTATTTTAGAAGTCAAAAATAATGTACTAAAATTAGGGGTTTCTTAAGATTTTAGGTTATTTTTCGATGATCATTATTCTAATGGTTAATCTGTGCATTTAAAAGTTGTAGAACCAAGAAACTCGTGAACCTGTTTAAATCTATTGATTTTCCTGGCAGTTGTTTTAAAAAACAGAAGTGTATGGAAAATATATTTCGGCAATACCAAGTTTCAGCCTCCCTATTTCGAAATAGGGAGGCTTTAGTAAGATTTCTTTCTTACGTCATCATAAAGTTACGACAATACATCGATTTCAAATGTCGCATGACGTCAGTAGTTCAAACTCAGTTTTGTTATTATTTATTAAAACATTGTAATTAATTTGGTCGATATATCTGTATGTATATTATGTAGTTATTTATTCATACCTACATACATAAGTGCATTTCAGATTTTTATTAATCTTTGCAGCTTTATAGCTTTTGAAATGAACTTTAAAAAATAATCATTAGCTATCTAATATCTGATTTTTCTGCTATTACTCCTAAAAATGCGTATTTAATTGCGGAAAAAGATAAAGAGTCCTTTCTTAGGATCGAAGGCTACCCCATACAAGTTTTATTAAAATCGGTTCAGAGGTTTAGTCGTCAGAACTCAACAAACAGGGGGCCGAGTCTTTACAATGGCTCCAATCGTCTGAGCGGGTGGCGTTAGTAAGTCCATTTTAGGATAATTGGCATTCTACTTAACACCAAAACGTCAACATTGGCCGCCCCAATAGCCAATTTTTGACGTTAAAATGATGTTTTACCTACGTAATTATCCTAAAATGGACTTACTACCGCCACCCACTCAGACGATTGGAGCCATTGTAAATAGCAGAGTCGGCCCCCTGAAAAAAGACTGAGTTACTTTCTAACAATACTTATTAGTATGCAAGCATAGTTTGACGCTATGAGATATATTTAAAAATATAGGAAGGCATATTACAAGTTATAGATAAGTATTAAGAAATGAGGAAATATATTTTAAAGTAATTATGTCTCGAATTTAATATTGAATGCCAGTTCCTATTGCGGTATGTCATTGACACGCGAGTGTTGTAACTGCCGGAGTTACAAGGCTGCATGTGCAATGTGCAACGAAACGAAATTATAGATGATTCAGTCTTAGGATACTGTTTTACTATTTTTTTTATTTAATTATATCAGGTAAAGATATGAGGCTTTTGTCTGTCTGTAAAATATTTTTCAACTTTTTATCCAGTTTCAGGAATGTTTATTGCTTCTATTTTGTAAATAACTATACATATAAAGCATAGGTTTTCAAGTTAACTGTATTTTAAGGCAAAAGGTTGATTAATTAGACTTAAAACGCTTTTAAAACTTTTAAGCTTTTTATTGGGACTCCTATCATAGTATTGATAAGCTAAATATATTTTTTAGGATTCCCAATAAACCAGTGCAAGTGCCTAACTACTTGCCTGCCTTGGAAATACAACTACGGCAGTAGGCCTTGAAACAAGTAAATGACATGTAACTTTTTTCTCTTCCTCTTTAAAATAACTGGTGGCACAATGACCAGCATTATACAGCCAAGTCAAGGCTTTGTTCATGAACCATAGACAAAGGTATGTGTTATGTCAGTCGTGACATTGCAAATCGGTTAGTAAACAAGTAGTTTGAATATGTCGGGTACTGATTGAAGCTATGTTGCGATTAAGAATTTTGGCTAAACAGGATGTGAACTCTGCAATAACCAAGCATACTTTTTGCAGTGCTAATTTATTCATTATTTTTTAGCTGCACATATTTTCAAAGACGACATCGCATTTTCAAGGACTCCTGCGTTGTGACGGTATCATTTAAGGTTCAGTCATTGGCACCATTGCTCTGGCACTGGCACTGGCACTGATTACCCTGTCTCAATGTTAATAAAAATATTTTTTGTTACTTAATTAAATTAAAATGGTCATTGTGTCTACACACCGGATGGTATAGTTGGATTCAAACTTAATGGCGGCTCTGAAGTTAGCTACACGCTGCGCAGTACCTCACCCCGTACCCCCGCTGGCGCATCAGTTTGTTACTGCGCAGCCACTCGCCTCGTGCTCAGAGCCGCCATTAACTTTGCACCGTACTGTATGTAGCTGTACTTAATATCTGTTTTAACTACAGAACATTTGGTCATTATCTTTTGTATAAACAATAACATTATCTTCGTACGCTTGTGATAATATTTGTACCGTGGTATAAACTCAAGGAGGTGTCACTCGTTTTTTATAGCAGCTTAAAAGAGTCGTGTTTATCAAATATCATTCCGTTTTTATATGTTTGTATTGATCTAGGTTCATACATTTTGCTTTTAAATTTGCATTATTGGCATTTTCCATTAGTGTTAATGAAAGAATTTGCCTGCAGTGGCCATCAATAAGTGATTATTGGCTGTATAGCGGGTTTCTAAGCCTATTCTGTTATTGAAAAGAAAAGTTGACTTTTTTTTCTAATTTATTAATACACAATTAAATCTAATATAAGAACAAACTCTAACTATACTAGCTAAAATTTAAACTTACATAAATAAAAACTAAACGGCGTCAAAGAACTCATCGTCATCCTTGTCAATGGCGGGGAACGTGCCCAGAAGGCTGGCAGCATTGCCACGTTGAATGGTTTTTCTAATTGATTACGTACTAATCGTTTACAGCCTAATACGACTTTTCAAATAAGTTTTCTGTTTCTATCCACATTTGCTACCCGTTTTTCAATCTGCGATTATGATAATAATAATATTCCGTTTTTTTGACGTTCAGCTAAACACCTTTCTTTAAATGGAAGTCATAAAACTACTGCAAATATATTTATATTTGCAGCTATAACTATGTTTGAATTACATAATAATATGTTACGTTAAACAATAAATAAGTTGTTACTGTGCTATAAAATACATTTTCATTCGATAATAATCGTATTAAATGAGGAAATTACATTCATTTTCTGTGCGATATTGATGTGAAGCGTCAATGAACAGGTAAACGAATTTACCTTGAATATTTTCCTGGCTGGCTGAATGTAAATACTTTTGCCTGCTGTCTTGCCTTATTTATTATCTTTGGCCTTTCTGCCTAGGTTTGTTTTTTTATGTAAATTAAGTCATCTACTAGTACTAGGCTTTACGCGTTATTGCATTGTCCATACTTATATAACATTTTATGCTTTCATGAATGAAAGATAATGCCACTATAATATAAGATATTTTTTTGACGTTATCATCGATAAGCCTCAAACATATTGTGTTAAACGTAAAAAAATAGGTAAAAAAAGCGGCTTTGTAAAAAGCATAAATGGGTGAATTTCAACAAATGCCATTTTACTTATCATATCGGTGAACTTTTTCAATTTTATATTTTTCAGGTTTTATGTAATCTTTAGGACATCAAATATCCCCAATTTTAATATCATCAACGTATCATTTAAGACAAAGGAGAAAATTCGGTTTGAATTTTGGCTTCCACCGAAATGAAAAACTGGCACCGATTATTTTTTCTGTACACCGGTATGATAAGTATAACCACCGAAATGATGTAAATGTCCAGCGATATGATAATCTATCCATCTTTGAACATCAAATAGTAGGTACCTATATATTTTTACAAGGGTAGTCACCCTTGAGAACTGAAGACCAGAACTTAGGGTCTTATGTGGCTAAATCACATACAAAGAGAACTGAGTTCTTAGAAATCCAATGAAAACATATTTTTTCAAAATATGTACCTATTTTATTATGTTTACTAGAGGAATTTATTATTAAAAAAAATATATTATTTTTATTATCATAGTCTTTATTAAAATGAAATTTGGATATTTATTATGTAAATTAATGTACCTACTGACTATTTTTTTTAATAAAAATGTTTTTGCTTCACGAACCTTTCTTGCGTTCAATTGTTCTACCTCACCATCATCATCTCTGCCTATGGTGGCACATTACCGAATACGGACCTTCCTTATCGATACATTTATACATCTTCTACTACCCAGTGGTATCGTGGTAATGATTTTGGCTGTCTATGTAGGCATGTATGTATGTATGAATGTTTGTAGGTAGGTACATATGTATTTATATAATTTATGTGTCTGTATGAATGTTTGTATGTTCAATTGTTTCTTTGTATACTTAACCAAATGACACGGGATCTACCGATATGAGAGAACGACTCACCGAGATGATAAAATGATCCACCGAAGTGACAAAACTGTGTGTTGATCATGAATCCAGACACCGATATTAGATATAAGACACCGATCGATTTTTTCTTATCATTTCGGTGTAAATGATCACATCGGTGGTAATAAAGACCACCGATTACAGCGATATGAGAACACCGACGTGAGAAATAATACACTTTTTAGAAAATTATTAAAAATTTATAATATCTAGGATAAATTTAATAACAGACGATGAAGCTAATTCACTTACTGCGTCCGTTAGAACCAAACAACAATAATAAAACTACTCATTACACTAGAAAAATGCAACCACCGATTATATAAAATAATTGTCCGGGAGCAACTGAAATGGCGTACTTACGTTTTTGGTGGGCATATGCAGCGATTTAACCCACTTCTATCCTGACTGCCCACTAGCACACACCAACGAGGGTAATACAATTGGGGTGGGGATGCTGTCCGACTCGTCGATGTAAAGTTATGTTTAAATTACTTTTGTCCAGCGATATGAGAAAAATTTTCAGGACAAGTATGTATGTGCCTCTCAGTAATAATAATCGGTAATTATGTAATAAAAAATGCTATATATTAATAACTAAACTAATATTCTATGAAATAGAATACGTTATATACTTAACTTACTTATTTTTATTAGTGTATAAGCTGTTTTGTTTGTAAAAAAGTTGTGGGACAGCACCGATTTCACAAAAAGTAGAGGTTTTTGTAATTTTTTCCAACCTTTTTAATAGTCCTAGGCAAATTATATTTTTGCCACAACCCAATGACTACCTATAGAATGCAAAAAAAATAATATTCAGAACTATATTCCTTTTTTCAAATACTAATTTCACCAAAGACAAAAAAATAAGTCATTTGGGAAATTCACCCAAATATTACAATGAGTCTTTAATATGACTCTTATATATTTTTTAAATCGTGGAAGAACACACTTTTCAACTGAACTGGTATTCTATTCAGCTGTATCCCGTGAGACCGGAAGTTGACCTCAACATGAAAAGGCTAGGCTAAAACTATGCTATCTACTCTCGTGACTAATCTCAGACTATCTGTGCCCCGCAGTTTCACTTGCCTTGCTTTTCTTCCTAATAATGCATTTATTTCCGACACATTATGGAACTACTTCAATGTTAAAAACTGATTTAGGATTTGATTTGGTACTGTATTTATATACTTTATTTATTGTTTAAAGCCCGATGCTCTATTTACCCTTTATTTTCCCGGTACTTGAGAGTACCAAATGCAGATAGTTTTCTCCTATAGACAAAGGTTCCACACTCGATAGTAGTATCCTAGCCCTGTGTTAAACGGTCGTAATACGTACAATAAACGTGTTATTTCTATACAAATTAAATTAACGTTTTCAGCTGAGCTTCGGGCATCTTTCTCATCATCATTCTTTTAGCATCCTATCGTGTATTTCGATATAAAATCAAAAGTAGCAAAGCATAACGAAATGAAATAAACTACTGACGGATTTAGTTACATTAAAAAGTAAATAAGTTGAACATTTCCCGAAATAAGGTAGACTTGGCTGTCTTCAGGTGAGATACTATAATGCATGTAACGTCAGAATTGCCGCCTACTAAAAACATCCCGGTCCGGCCTTAGTCCGAGCCACGGAAAATAAATAAAAAAAAAAAACTTTTAAATATGCGTGCGTCTACTGTTATATATTATACCGACCACTTGAAATACATTATCGTTTAAAATCAATCTGGAGATTATTCGGGGAGTGTACAATTTCCCGCCAAAACCACTTGACTGACAAGTAACTATGACGTATATATCTGACAGCAGATTATAAATAACATAACGATTTTATTACAACCATAATGCTACGGGAATGCGTGGTAATAATTGAATTAGCTACTGCATCTGTACATATAAATGTAGAATTGTACTTGTACAGCTTTTTTGGTCTTGGTCTTGGTCCGTGGATGGGTAACCAGTTATAACATACCGAGACTCCTCCGTGTTTCGGAAAGCACGTTAAACAGTAGGTCCCGACTGTCATAAATAGGTCCTTGGCAGTCGTTAAGTCAATTCTGACATCAAGTCTTACTACGGGAAACTGTGTTTTCCAGTAAAATTGGTGGTGGAGGTCAGATAGGCAGTCGCTCCTTGTAAAATACGGTATTCAGCTGAATCCGGTAAGACTGGTAGCCGACCCCAACATAGTTGGGAAAAGGCTCGGGAGATGATGATATTCATACTCAAAAAGAACCTGCCTTTTCAAAATAAACTAAGTATTATTAGCTGATCAAAATAAGTAGACGAGATCCAACATTCTATTTCGGAATAGGTTTTTTGGAGATTCCGATTAATTATTTTGGAAAGGAATGAATGAATGAATTATTTAAAAAAAATATAGAGTATTTCTGTCGCAGCCAGTAGATAAGGTATCGCAAAGTGGAGTCACAAGGATAATATTTTTTCTTACGGTAATGTGGTCTTCATTACATCGTATTTATTAGTTCGAGCTACCTAGTTACGTTACGCATCTTATTACCTGTATAGTGATTATCAACTTGATACCATGTTTCCTGTCGCAAATTGTCTTATTGTGCGAATTTAAAACACACGGTTGAAATAACTAAAGGGTAGTATTAAAACCTTGGTCTCGGTAGGCGTCGGTTTTAAGAGGCGTGGGTCTCGATAGGCGTCGGTCTCGATAAGCGTCTGTCTCGGTAAGCGTCAGTCTCGATAGGCGTCGGTCTCGGTAGTCGTCGATCTCCGTAAGCGTCGGTCTCGGTAAGCGTCGGTCTCGGTGGGCGTCGGTTTCGATAAACGTCGTATTCGGTAGGCGTCGGTCTCGGTAGGCGTCGGTCGCGGTAAGGGTTTGTCTCGGTAGGCGTCGGTCTCGGTAGGCGTCGGTCTCGGTAGGCGTCGGCTTCGGTGGGCTTTGGTCTCAGTAGGCGTCGGTCTCGGTGGGCGTCGGTTTCAATAAGCATCAGTCTCCGTAAGCGTCAGTCTCGGTAGGCGTCGGGCTCGGTAAGCGTCGGTCTCGGTAGGCGTCGGTTTTAGTAGGCGTCGGTCTTCGGAGGCGTCGGTCTCGATAGGCGTCGGCTTCGGTGGGCTTCGGTCTCAGTAGGCGTCGGTCTTGGTAAGCGTCGGTCTCAGGAGGCGTCGGTCTCGGTGGGCGTCGGTTTCAATAAGCATCAGTTTCAATAAGCGTCAGTCTCGGAAAGCGTCGGTCTCGGTAGGCGTCGGGCTCGGTAGGCGTCGGTCTCGGTAGGCGTCGGTTTTGACAAGCGTCGGTCTCGGTAGGCGTCGGTCTCGATAAGCGTCAGTCTCGGTAGGCGTCAGTCTCGATAAGCGTCGGTCTCGGTAAGCGTCGGTCTCGGTAGGCGTCGGTCTCAGTAGGCGTCGGTCGCGGTAAGCGTTTCTCTCGGTAGGCGTCGGTCTCGGTAGGCGTCGGTCTCGGTAGGCGTCGGTCTCAGTAGGCGTCGGTTTTAGGAGGCGTGGGTCTCGATAGGCGTCGTTCTCGGTACGCGTCGGTCTCGGTAAGCGTCGGTCTCGGTAGGCGTCGGTCGCGGTAAGCGTTTCTCTCGGTAGGCGTCGGTCTCGGTGGGCGTCGGTTTCGATAAGCTTCGGTCTCAGTAGGCGTCGGTCTCGGTAAGCGTTTCTCTCGGTAGGCGTCGGTCTCGGTAGGCGTCGGCTTCGGTGGGCTTCGGTCTCAGTAGGCGTCGGTCTCGGTAAGCGTCGGTCTCAGGAGGCGTCGGTCTCGGTAAGCGTCGGTCTCAGGAGGCGTCGGTCTGGGTGGGCGTCGGTTTCAATAAGCGTCAGTCTCGGAAAGCGTCGGTCTCGGTAGGCGTCGGGCTCGGTAGGCGTCGGTCTCGGTAGGCGTCGGTTTTGACAAGCGTCGGTCTCGGTAGGCGTCGGTCTCGATAAGCGTCAGTCTCGGTAGGCGTCGGTCGCGGTAAGCGTTTGTCTCGGTAGGCGTCGGTCTTAGGAGGCGTCGGTCTCGATAGGCGTCGGTCTCGGTAGGCGTCGGTCTCGGTAGGCGTCGGCTTCGGTGGGCTTCGGTCTCAGTAGGCGTCGGTCTCGGTGGGCGTCGGTTTCAATAAGCATCAGTCTCGGTGGGCGTCGGTTTCAATAAGCATCAGTCTCGGTAAGCGTCGGTCTCGGTAGGCGTCGGGCTCAGTAGGCGTCGGTCTCGGTAGGCGTCGGTCTCGGTAAGCGTCGGTCTCGGTAGGCGTCGGTCTTAGTAGGCGTCGGTCTTCGGAGGCGTCGGTCGCGGTAAGCGTTTCTCTCGGTAGGCGTCGGTCTCGGTAGGCGTCGGTCTCAGTAGGCGTCGGTTTTAGGAGGCGTGGGTCTCGATAGGCGTCGTTCTCGGTACGCGTCGGTCTCGGTAAGCGTCGGTCTCGGTAGGCGTCGGTCGCGGTTAGCGTTTCTCTCGGTAGGCGTCGGTCTCGGTGGGCGTCGGTTTCGATAAGCTTCGGTCTCAGTAGGCGTCGGTCTCGGTAAGCGTTTCTCTCGGTAGGCGTCGGTCTCGGTAGGCGTCGGCTTCGGTGGGCTTCGGTCTCAGTAGGCGTCGGTCTCGGTAAGCGTCGGTCTCAGGAGGCGTCGGTCTCGGTAAGCGTCGGTCTCAGGAGGCGTCGGTCTCGGTGGGCGTCGGTTTCAATAAGCGTCAGTCTCGGAAAGCGTCGGTCTCGGTAGGCGTCGGGCTCGGTAGGCGTCGGTCTCGGTAGGCGTCGGTCTTAGTAGGCGTCGGTCTTCGGAGGCGTCGGTCTCGATAGGCGTCGGCTTCGGTGGGCTTCGGTCTCAGTAGGCGTCGGTCTTGGTAAGCGTCGGTCTCAGGAGGCGTCGGTCTCGGTGGGCGTCGGTTTCAATAAGCATCAGTTTCAATAAGCGTCAGTCTCGGAAAGCGTCGGTCTCGGTAGGCGTCGGGCTCGGTAGGCGTCGGTCTCGGTAGGCGTCGGTTTTGACAAGCGTCGGTCTCGGTAGGCGTCGGTCTCGATAAGCGTCAGTCTCGGTAGGCGTCAGTCTCGATAAGCGTCGGTCTCGGTAAGCGTCGGTCTCGGTAGGCGTCGGTCTCAGTAGGCGTCGGTCTCAGTAGGCGTCGGTCGCGGTAAGCGTTTCTCTCGGTAGGCGTCGGTCTCGGTAGGCGTCGGTCTCAGTAGGCGTCGGTTTTAGGAGGCGTGGGTCTCGATAGGCGTCGTTCTCGGTACGCGTCGGTCTCGGTAAGCGTCGGTCTCGGTAGGCGTCGGTCGCGGTAAGCGTTTCTCTCGGTAGGCGTCGGTCTCGGTGGGCGTCGGTTTCGATAAGCTTCGGTCTCAGTAGGCGTCGGTCTCGGTAAGCGTTTCTCTCGGTAGGCGTCGGTCTCGGTAGGCGTCGGCTTCGGTGGGCTTCGGTCTCAGTAGGCGTCGGTCTCGGTAAGCGTCGGTCTCAGGAGGCGTCGGTCTCGGTAAGCGTCGGTCTCAGGAGGCGTCGGTCTCGGTGGGCGTCGGTTTCAATAAGCGTCAGTCTCGGAAAGCGTCGGTCTCGGTAGGCGTCGGGCTCGGTAGGCGTCGGTCTCGGTAGGCGTCGGTTTTGACAAGCGTCGGTCTCGGTAGGCGTCGGTCTCGATAAGCGTCAGTCTCGGTAGGCGTCGGTCTCGGTAAGCGTTTGTCTCGGTAGGCGTCGGTCTTAGGAGGCGTCGGTCTCGATAGGCGTCGGTCTCGGTAGGCGTCGGTCTCGGTAGGCGTCGGCTTCGGTGGGCTTCGGTCTCAGTAGGCGTCGGTCTCGGTGGGCGTCGGTTTCAATAAGCATCAGTCTCGGTGGGCGTCGGTTTCAATAAGCATCAGTCTCGGTAAGCGTCGGTCTCGGTAGGCGTCGGGCTCAGTAGGCGTCGGTCTCGGTAGGCGTCGGTCTCGGTAAGCGTCGGTCTCGGTAGGCGTCGGTCTTAGTAGGCGTCGGTCTTCGGAGGCGTCGGTCGCGGTAAGCGTTTCTCTCGGTAGGCGTCGGTCTCGGTAGGCGTCGGTCTCAGTAGGCGTCGGTTTTAGGAGGCGTGGGTCTCGATAGGCGTCGTTCTCGGTACGCGTCGGTCTCGGTAAGCGTCGGTCTCGGTAGGCGTCGGTCGCGGTAAGCGTTTCTCTCGGTAGGCGTCGGTCTCGGTGGGCGTCGGTTTCGATAAGCTTCGGTCTCAGTAGGCGTCGGTCTCGGTAAGCGTTTCTCTCGGTAGGCGTCGGTCTCGGTAGGCGTCGGCTTCGGTGGGCTTCGGTCTCAGTAGGCGTCGGTCTCGGTAAGCGTCGGTCTCAGGAGGCGTCGGTCTCGGTAAGCGTCGGTCTCAGGAGGCGTCGGTCTCGGTGGGCGTCGGTTTCAATAAGCGTCAGTCTCGGAAAGCGTCGGTCTCGGTAGGCGTCGGGCTCGGTAGGCGTCGGTCTCGGTAGGCGTCGGTTTTGACAAGCGTCGGTCTCGGTAGGCGTCGGTCTCGATAAGCGTCAGTCTCGGTAGGCGTCGGTCGCGGTAAGCGTTTGTCTCGGTAGGCGTCGGTCTTAGGAGGCGTCGGTCTCGATAGGCGTCGGTCTCGGTAGGCGTCGGTCTCGGTAGGCGTCGGCTTCGGTGGGCTTCGGTCTCGGTACGCGTCGGTCTCGGTAAGCGTCGGTCTCGGTAGGTGTCGGTCGCGGTAAGCGTTTCTCTCGGTAGGCGTCGGTCTCGGTGGGCGTCGGTTTCGATAAGCTTCGGTCTCAGTAGGCGTCGGTCTCGGTAAGCGTTTCTCTCGGTAGGCGTTGGTCTCGGTAGGCGTCGGCTTCGGTGGGCTTCGGTCTCAGTAGGCGTCGGTCTCGGTAAGCGTCGGTCTCAGGAGGCGTCGGTCTCGGTAAGCGTCGGTCTCAGGAGGCGTCGGTCTCGGTGGGCGTCGGTTTCAATAAGCGTCAGTCTCGGAAAGCGTCGGTCTCGGTAGGCGTCGGGCTCGGTAGGCGTCGGTCTCGGTAGGCGTCGGTTTTGACAAGCGTCGGTCTCGGTAGGCGTCGGTCTCGATAAGCGTCAGTCTCGGTAGGCGTCGGTCGCGGTAAGCGTTTGTCTCGGTAGGCGTCGGTCTTAGGAGGCGTCGGTCTCGATAGGCGTCGGTCTCGGTAGGCGTCGGTCTCGGTAGGCGTCGGCTTCGGTGGGCTTCGGTCTCAGTAGGCGTCGGTCTCGGTGGGCGTCGGTTTCAATAAGCATCAGTCTCGGTAAGCGTCGGTCTCGGTAGGCGTCGGGCTCAGTAGGCGTCGGTCTCGGTAGGCGTCGGTCTCGGTAAGCGTCGGTCTCGGTAGGCGTCGGTCTTAGTAGGCGTCGGTCTTCGGAGGCGTCGGTCGCGGTAAGCGTTTCTCTCGGTAGGCGTCGGTCTCGGTAGGCGTCGGTCTCAGTAGGCGTCGGTTTTAGGAGGCGTGGGTCTCGATAGGCGTCGTTCTCGGTACGCGTCGGTCTCGGTAAGCGTCGGTCTCGGTAGGCGTCGGTCGCGGTAAGCGTTTCTCTCGGTAGGCGTCGGTCTCGGTGGGCGTCGGTTTCGATAAGCTTCGGTCTCAGTAGGCGTCGGTCTCGGTAAGCGTTTCTCTCGGTAGGCGTCGGTCTCGGTAGGCGTCGGCTTCGGTGGGCTTCGGTCTCAGTAGGCGTCGGGCTCGGTAGGCGTCGGTCTCGGTAGGCGTCGGTTTTGACAAGCGTCGGTCTCGGTAGGCGTCGGTCTCGATAAGCGTCAGTCTCGGTAGGCGTCGGTCGCGGTAAGCGTTTGTCTCGGTAGGCGTCGGTCTTAGGAGGCGTCGGTCTCGATAGGCGTCGGTCTCGGTAGGCGTCGGTCTCGGTAGGCGTCGGCTTCGGTGGGCTTCGGTCTCAGTAGGCGTCGGTCTCGGTGGGCGTCGGTTTCAATAAGCATCAGTCTCGGTAAGCGTCGGTCTCGGTAGGCGTCGGGCTCAGTAGGCGTCGGTCTCGGTAGGCGTCGGTCTCGGTAAGCGTCGGTCTCGGTAGGCGTCGGTCTCGGTAAGCGTCTGTCTCAGTAGGCGTCGGTTTCGACAAGTGTCGGACTGGGTAAGCGTCGGTCGGATCTTAACATTAAAGTTATCCTATCTGTATTTCTAGTGGCTCACTTAGTAATTTAGTCGCACGGATTGAATTAAAATAAAATTATCACAACCCACTGATTTGTAAGCTCGTTCTGGATTATTATTTAAATAAATACATTATAACCCGTTAGTCTCATAGCCTTTTCATGCAGACCCCCACGTGGATGTCGGTTTTCGCGGCATAAAGTGACCATGGTCTTTCCTTCAAGTTCACCTATTCTTTTAATTTCAGACACAACCAAAACTCTTGTTTTTATTATTGTACTAGCGATTACCCCTAGCTTCGCAAGGCTGGCACGCAGGATATTATATTGTACTATTTTAAATTTTAATGATGAACGCTCCTAATCTAGGTCTAGTGTCTAGGCTAGGTATTTTTTTTAGGTAGGTACCTACTAAGTATTCTTATATGAAATGCATTTGCGTGTACTCTTACATAGCATAGGGTGTTTAGGAACTCACGTGATAATATTACATAGAGAGGAATTCCTCTTATGATACCTACCTCCTGACTGATAGATAAGTATCTTGTCATAGTTTGACGCAATTAGATAGAGCAGACGTATAAGTGATAATAGAGTATTATCATATTAGTCACATCATGAAATGCATGGGTAAAAGTTCCCCCTATCGTAAATCAAAACCACGCTATGTGACATACATCATAACATCACCATATACTACAAAAATAATTAATGTAAAAGCGAATTCTACAAAAATCGTCCCTTTTTAACCGACTTCTATAAAAGGAGGAGGATCTCAATTCGGACATGTTTGTATGTTTCATGCACTTTTAGCACTGCCCTGATTTAAGTATCTTATATGAAATCAGTTATTTCCAAATTTGGGAAGATAAAAGCATATTTTTTTAAGCACATGTTCCTTGGTCCATAAATACTATATTTCGTTACAAGAACTCTCAATCCCATCACGTTATTTAAACATCCGAAGGTCAATCTCATGTTATGTTAATGACCTTCAAATTTGCAAGACTCGTTTGAAACTAATCCAGTTTTTTCCACGTGTGCGACTAATGATCAAGAGGCATAATAATCTAGATACCTAAAATATACCTGTTTTTTTTTCTACCAAAGTTTCTCATTAACTAATTTTAAGATTTAAATCAGTAATCTGGGCTTTAATAAATATTACCTCTAATGCTTGAATTGTTTCCATTATTTTATTAAGAAGTACACTATGTAAATATTTTTTAAGACCTCATTTATGGCCATAACATTGTGATACCTACTGGCTGAAAATGCTGTAACTTGCATGACAGAAGGCTGGCAGATGACATTATTTAAAAGCGGGGGAAATGATAAAAATAATCCTGGACAATTCACACACGGTTATCTGATCCCAAGCTAAGCTCTAAGAGAGCTTGTGTTATGGTAACCAGACAACTGATAAACATACTTATATATTTCTAAATACATACATATTATAGATAAACTAGTTATAGATAAATTACACCCAGACCAGAACAAATGATCGTGCTAAAATGAAAAAATGTGTTAAATTCGGGAAGAACTAGCTAATTAATACTCATTGTCATCAAATTACGCATTTCTTAATACGTATTTTTTCTCGAAATAAACATTATTTTTCTTATAAACGACTTATAAAAATTTGGACAGGATATAATATGATTTCGGGTTAACTTTTTAAAACAAGATGCGAGTTTTCCTTCTAGATTGAACTTGGCACAGACTAGATAGATACGAGGTTGTTTACGATTCGCCCACTATTATGTTTTCCTAACGCTTCGTAGTAATCGGGTTCATTGCATGAGATAATAAACATAGTAGACGATTTATAAACTAACTTACAATATTTACTGAATGATAAAAACCTGTAATTACGTACTTGTGATACAGGGTTTTATGTAACCCCTGTCCGACCCGAAAGGGTGATATAGGGTTCTCAATCACATGCCCAAATAAAATATCTTATTTGGAAAATTCATGATAGGAACAATAATAATGGATTTTGAAATGACCATTTTTTGCCCCAAAATTCCCTAAATTTGAGATTAAAACAAAAACTACAACTCCAATTTCGTCCCTATTTCTGGGGGTCTTTTGTTTGGTAATTAGGTAGTGTCTGTAACGATGCCAAATCTCTATCTAAAATTTTGAGAGAAAAAAATATGTTATAAGTAATATTTATTTTCTCATTTTTGTAGTCAGATATCGATACCTAACAACCCTTTAACGGATCGGACAGGGGTTACGTAACACCCTGTTTGTAAGGTAAATTAAAATTCGAACTAAAGTGTGCGCCACAATCAAAATGTTCCATAAATCCTTGGAAGTTTGTTCTTAATTTGAACTTTACCTCCCACGTTGGTACGCGATGTGTAGAGCTAAATATGTAGTTATGTTTAAAATAAGAATGGTCGATGTGAGTCAATTATCATATATTTATGTCAATGTGGTTAGTAAAATTTTAAATAGGTACGTATACTTATATTATTTAAATAAAACAGCATCCGAAATATTACAATATTCATTAGGTCTGGTAACCAATGATAAAGTTAGTTTCTTATCATATTTTATCCGCTTATTTTTAACCTTGATGTAGAATATTGTTTCACATGTTTACCAGATGATCGTAATATTTGTCAACCAATAAATTTATTATAAATATTATAATGGAAGCTGTGCGTTTATTAATGTATTATAATATTGATGTATAATTATAATGAGATGATTAAATTATTCTATAATTATGTGTCTTTCTGGCTATGTTTGTCCACCCAGGTTAAACCGCTGAATCAATAATGATGGAATTTGGTAAGCTTGGAGTTGACCGCCAAAAAGGACATAGGAGACTTTTTGCCGCGACAACCGACACCCACGCAGGCAGCGCCGCGGTTTAAAGCTAAGTAAACATGAATTTAAAGCCTACTTACTGTATGATATTAATTACACATACTATTTTAATCAATTACCCGCCGCCATATTTAAAAACATCAAAGCTTTTTTCGCAAAGGAGGTCAACGTACAGCCTATTTCTTTTAATATAATAATAATAAATGCGGACAGCATCACATACATTGTTCTGAACCCAAAGCAAGTTGCTAAACCACTTGTGTTGTGGACTTCAGATACAACGAAGGTACCACTAACACCCAGACACGAGACAATGTAGAAATATGATTCTCTACATTGACCCGTCCGGGGATCGAACCCGGGACCTCGGAGCTAGCGTCACCTGGAAACCTGTGCGTACGCCACTCGACCACGGAGGTCGTCGAATTTAAACCTGAACCTTTTTTAACTGCGTAGGATGAACAACACAATAGTTTATTTATACACAAACAAAGAATATTCGCAACATGTCTGGCGTGAACGTAAATTGTCATTACTATGTGTCATTAGTGAGTTATCGCGCTCGAGACACTAGAAATTAATTAATGCAGCAATTCTCGTACGATATTCGCAGAATCTATAACAATCGTAATTATTGTATTGCAGATAACTTATTTTACAGTATTTATTTGTTACATATAAATATATATTAATTACATGATTTATTCATACAATGTTTACCGTACTAATGTCTTAAATGCGAAATACATTCTGGCTGTTACTTTTCAGGGCTAAACGGCTGAAAAGATTAAAAAAAATGCATGACTTACGCTTGGATCCTAAAACATGCTACTTTTTTCCGCGTAAACCGACACCCGCGCGGCCAAACCCGCTTGCAACACCTAATGAAATACTAATTAATTAAAATCAGTTCACATTGTCAAAGACAACGACGCGGGAGAAAACCTACACTGTTAAAAAACTGGACGAAACGAGGCCTCTGTAGTCGATAAAAATGGCGGATGTTACTTATTTTAAAAGTGAATGGATTTCGATTATGATTCTAGGGAATGCCAAAGTTTAACATTAAACTAAATTATGTTTCAACTAGTTACGAAACTAGACGTTTTGATTGTGATGACATTTTTTATCGAGCGGCCCAAGTGACCTTCATTGGCCTTAAATAATTTAGTAGCAGAATACGGCACTGGCCGAAAACAAGGTATCGGTCGGTGGTAGCAGTCGAACCTGCCAATGTCATTGTACTTTTTAGTTTTGAAATTCGAGCAGAGATGAAGTAAAGAATAAAATTTCGAAAAATAAGTAGTTGCCAATGTTGCCAGTGAACCTTGTCAAATAGGGCTGGTCCTACAATATTTCTTACAAAAAAAAAACTGACTTCTAAATAAGTCTTATTTATATTTATTTCCGAAATGAAATGGTAGACAAAAGCTTTCAAATTAAAAAAAAACATCAAAATCGGTTTACCGAGTCAAAAGTTGCGGTAAAAAACATAAATACTTCCTTTTTTTAAGTCGGTTAAAAAAATAACTTTAGAATAGTATTTTTCAGGATAACCCAAATTTGTACGTAGGTAGGTACTAAGGTGTTCAATAATTATAATAGATTATCGATGAAATAAAATTATAAGCAAAAATTTCAAAAAAATTGGCAGCACTGCCACACATAAATAAGGAGGCAGTGGAATCGTGTTACATGATCCATCAATTTCAATAAAACTTATGATGAATACCTACAGTTTACCTACCTCCATTGCCTCCAAAACTTTTGTAATCAAAATTTTATAATTAATTCTGCGCACACCGTAAGAAATTAAGAAATTCTTAATGAAGAAGGTATAGGTATAGAATTTCAATAAAATTTATTTTATTGTTTCCTAAATATTAAATTAAATTAGCATCACACCATCAAATTCAATATTAAATTACTAAGCAACAGCTTAGTACTAGAACTAAGAACTAATCCTTCCATCTTTTTCAAAACCTTAACATTGACTTTTTTTGGAATGAAGGAGGTTCTCAAATAGACTATTTTTTTTTATGTCTGTTACCGCAGAACTTTGGACTGGGCGAACTAATTTTGATGATTCTTTTTTTATTTGAAAGCTGGTGCTTTCCATATGGTCCAGTTTTGACAATCGGGATCCATAAATGCCAGTAGGTGTTTTTTTGGTAAATGATTCTCAAACTTTTAAGTTTTTGTAAGAAATGTTTTAAGAGAACTAACACTTAACAGAGCTGCCATGAATCTAAACAAAATCACGAGCATTAACTACTACCCCTACCTCTAAGCAAAGCAATATATATATCTTCTTATACGTAGTCAAAACTGTTTTACAGTTAGTAGGAATGCCTCGTTGGCCTAGTGGCGCTAAGCGCGACTGCTACGATAGAGGTCTTGGGTGCGATTCCCAGGTCGACCAAGGTGTTATTGGGTTTTTCTACGAAATTCTCAGTAGCAGGTCGGAGTTTGGATTTGTGTCCGGTTAGTGGCAATAGGCTCGCCCCCTATTACATGGGACCCATACCGGCGAACCGTGGGTGTACATTGACATGATATATTATTATGTATATGTTTAAATGTAGGAATGTAGGTATAATAAATAGCTGAACAGAAAGGGCGTTGTTCAATTGTTTATATTTAATGAAAGATGACGTCATCGTTCCGTGTTATGTCTGAATAAATGATTGCATTGTTTATCACGCTTTTGTTTCGGTCATAAGTTGACATTTAAGTGGATGCATTGATTGGTAAACTCGAAATCAACTTGAACATGATTATTTAGAGTAAAAACATTTACGAGTGGCAAAAAATCCCAAGACAAGTATGGAAGTATTTTGGGTGTATTTACGAAGGAGATAGAAAAAATCGCAAGGCATCGCTCGGATCAATGAATGGATTTGTAAGTAGAAGGTTGCTGGTTCGAACCCTGCCAAGACCGATTCGATTCTCATAGTTATATACTTTCTTAATTTCTCTGTGAAGAAAAACATCGTGGGGAAAATTGTACAAATTTGAATCTGAAATCGACAAACCGCAATGACCAAGCGTGGTGAATTATAATTCGTGATTTAGATAGACAATTAATCTATAACTGTACAATCCTAGAATGAAAGGTAAAGTTAAAGGTGTGAATATTAGGTTATGAGACTTTATTTGGTTATTATCTCATAGCAATTAACTAAAAAGCCCTTTGTCGTAGCCAACAATCACAATAGAAGAATAGAAAACCAAAGCCACCTTAATAAAACCTCATAACGAATATTTAGGTCAATGAAGGTTACAATGGAAGAAAATTAACCTCCGCCGATAACCGTGTTACCTACATGGAAGAATAAACAAGTATGTTTGGTTTAGGTCCCTAAAAAAGTACAGAGTGAAAGAAGTGACGTCACGAGACGCTCCTGAACTTTTCTAGTTTTACTTTGTCAGTTTTTAGGGTTATCCAAGGTGATTTGTTTATTATTTTTTTTCGTCGCCTGGTATATTTGTTATATTCTAAGCTAACTCACCATCTCCCGGGCCTTTTTCCCAACTATAATGGGGTCGGCTACCGGTCTTACCAGATTCAGCTGAATACCGTATTTTACATGGAGCGACTGCCTATCTGACCACCACAACCCATTTTACTGGGAAACACAGTATCCCATAGTAAGACTGGTTGCCAGAATTAACTTAACAACTGCCAAATATCTATGTATGACAGCCGGGACCTACTGTTTAACATGCTTTCAACGCTAAATCTCCTCTTGATTCTAAATACCTAAGTTAATACCTACCCACTTAGACATATGTGGTAGCCTATCGTTAGTTGTGTCCGTATAAAATAAACAGAAGCATGAATATAATAATGACCAATGAAAAAATAATAAAACCACTATCTTGCTTGGGTCACAGGATTCAATAACAATAACGATAAAAATTATCACAATGACTTTTTATTATACACAATAACTCTTAACTGAATAGTTCTAGTTGCAAATATGTAATTATTTAGGTAAATTAGATACAATTATTTACATATTTTAGCACGTTTCGAGCACTTTTTCTAATCACTTAAGCGGAACGTCAAAACACCCGCTAAATAGGTACCTATCCGGTTAAACATGTTTTCGCAGTGTTGTTACAATAGATAATTCGTAATCATGTAGGTTTTATGCTGTAAAACTCAACAACATGTCATGTAGAAAATTTTAACTAAGCAATTAGGGTCTATTCCAAAATGTTCAAATAAAAAAAGTGTGTAAATGTTTTGTACGGTCATTAAGCTTGATCCTTCGTCTTGTGCTTTCGATATTTAAAATTTTCTTTAATAGCTCTTTTCACTTTTCCTAAGTCGGCTTGGTGGTTTTCAAATGAACCTAGCTTTTATTAAAAGTAAGAACACAAATTTCGTATCGTTTAACGTCGAAGACCAACTAGGTATCTTGGCCACTTGATGTTTCCTGACACATAATTTGTGATTTTGCCTTTATTATTATACCGTACACATAGCCTGGAGTTACTAGAGATAACCAAAAATCATATAATATAATAGGTACAGGTTAACCTTTTATCTCCTTATCAACAACATTAACAGCTATTTTTAAATACATTGACATAAGTTTCCCATAACTCATTCCTTATCAATGTGTAAACGTTACAGCTAAGGTATACGAACTATTCGCGTACAAATAAGTTGACTTTATTTAAGCGGGCTATGATTACACGTCAAGGTGACATGATAAGGTTTCATTAATTAATGAATGACGAAACTATTATTATGAATTAACATGCTTATATTAGCGAAACCGTTTTAGATGACTCAGACGACTCAGTATAAATGAGGTTTTAATTTCGTTGTACGACTATAGAATTAGAGTAGATAAGCAAGTATTTTGGTTTTCTGGAAGAATACCATAAGAAATAAGCATAAATTAAAATTAAAACAGTAATTAATCGTAATTTCATACCTCCTTAATCTTGAACGATATAATAAAATCAACATTCCATCCGTTTTGTGCACCTAGTTGAACATATTGTACGGCAAATAAAAATACTTTTATTTCACATAAATTATATTATCGCCGAATGTAAATGGGAATGTGACTTTAACAGGTGGCTATAAAGCTGTAAATGTTTGTATGACGTTCGTGCAAGGTTACTACACTGTATCAATAGGTATCTTATTTCCCGGTAATTTCGGGCAAATACTATATTATGGACTCGAACAGTTGGTATTTTATCTACTTTCAGTGTAGTTATTAACAAGAGTAATATTAGAAAATGGGCGTTAAAAAAAGCCGTGGCGTAAACTTGAAGGCGGCACATGTAAACTTTATGTTCAAAACACAGGAGCGCCCTCAAATCATACGACGGTTTTCTTTCTGCACAGACTTAAGTAGAACTAAAAGGGAGTTTGTAACATATTTATGTAGAAATATAAGTATCATGTGTTCCTATGCGGTTGTTTAGAAAATAATCCAACACTGCCCTGGTTAATACTAGGCCTCAGAAACCGCAACTGGTTACAATGCGTCGTAGACATGTCTATAAACGTTCGCGATGATAGAAAATGCTCAAATATATGAAAATGTCGTCTCGATTAGTAACAAATAACAAAAGTTTTGTTGAACTTAGTTTTATTGTAGTGTAATTTGTTTTGTTTACAATCCAATCCACATATAAGCATGGAAAACATTAATTTGAAAGACATTGTGGAAAGTTTTCCTAGATAACTTGTTACTAATATACTTAAAAACTGACGTTAAATGTTTATGTACTAATTAGTCCTTCCTAAAAATAAAATTCAACTAACAAGACAAGTTCTACTTACCTACACATCGTTGACGATCGCACGAGGCTTGGGTAACTACGTCGTAAGGCAGTTAGCGCGGCTGAAAGCCTTTTACTGTCTAATTAGTCTGTCTAGAAGTCTTAATCCGGTATTAAATTATTGTGGTGACTGGTGTATTGTGTCGCGTCGTAGAAGAAGCGTATCGAACTAATACATTAATTAGTATGGCTAGAATTACATTTTCAACGTGCTACGTAATGACCCGCTTCATTTTTGTATGGCGACACATGGCACCCCAAAATGCAAAAATATAACCTTTTTAATTTATTTAGGCCATCACTCATTTATGATCAAGCCTAGCATCTCTATGGGGGTGGGATGCAAGACTCCAGGATTCCAGCGTCTAGGAAGTCACCGGCTGCCCTACTACCGCAAAACACACGATGTCATCCTTCGCCTTAGGAGCGGCGTTACGGGCCCAATCGAAGTCATAGCACCATAACGCCCCCCACTAGCCGTTTAGTGGCAGACCAGACATGACCCTTTTACTATGTAGAAGGGAGGAATAATAATATAAACCTGGTATTACTCTTATAACCAGACGTCTGACCTAAAAGACGCATACCGCCTGTGGAATGCCGCCAATGTTCAAGCATATAGGTACCAGCTACATTATCAAATCGATTGACTTGAGTATCATAATCAGGATTGCATAATATTAGTTCATCTTTATGGCTTCTGAATGCCTATGCTGTAACAGGTAGGAGTTATTCATATTATACAACTTCTATTTGGGGATAATTATTTTAGAAACATGAGTAAATGGCGCAGTCCGAAAAGTTGAAGAGAGAGACAACCCAGTTTCCTAAAGACTGGCCTATCCTAACTCAAGACAATTACCTTTAAGGTGGAAAGACAAGCCATTGCCCTGCAGTGGGACAGCATTGGCTTAATTAATAATATAATATAATATCCTGGGACATCTCACACACGGTTATCTGATCCCAAGCTAAGCAGAGCTTTTGTTATGGTAACCAGACAACTGATAAACATACTTACATATTTCTAAATACATACATATTATAGATAAATTACACCCAGACGCAGAACAAATGATCGTGCTCATCACACAAACATTTGTCCAGAGTTGGAATCGAACCCACGACCTCCGGTATAGCAGTCAGGGTCGCTAACCACTAGACCAACAGGCCCGTCAATTGATAGAAATATGATAGAAATAAAAACCACAATCGGCCCATTTATTTCAGACTGCACTTATAACAGCTCTCTTTTTGAGTCGGAAGTAACAAAATATCCATGTTGTACGTTCATCATTGACCCATTCCTCAGTGTAGGTATATTCAGTCCCTTTTAGTAGCAACATCACTCATATTTGGGGAGTGGAACCGCTTCCGGTGTTTGTCCTTCACTCAGTCAGCGTGCGAATCGAGTGTTGTGACACGATACGATTAATTTATGAGAGCCACGAACTTCCTGGGTATTTACATAGCTATATTGACATTTAGTTGCAACAAAAGAATTAATGTTGTAGTTACACCAGCCTGTAACTGTGCTGCTGCAGGGCTAAGGCATCTTCGGCAGAAAGGAAAAAAAATACTTAGCTAGCTACTTCGTTATTTATTGAAAATGTTTTGAAATGTTTTATTTATTTATGTAAGTTTTAATTTTAGTATCTTTAGAGTTTGTTCTCATATTAGATTTAATTGTGGTTAAATAAATTATAAGTAGTTTTAACGAATGTAATTTGGAACTATTTGTTTACCTCCTATACTAAAATGCTGTAATGCCTAATATTTAACCAATTATCATAACAGCAACAGACAGCAAAAATAAACAAGTGGTTTTTTTAGTCCACGAAGAAAATAAGGACATGGAATGGGAGCAATAAAAAAAACTCGTAATAGCACATTTAGCAAAGTGTTTTGTCTTACTTTTTATTGTATTTTTTTTTTCTTCTTTGTTTTTGTGTTAACTTTGTCATTTCATTTCCTGTGCTTGTGTGTTGCTGTGACAAATATTTTTTTTCTTTCTTTCTTTCTTATAGGACATAGCTATTTGTTTCATTTATTTGCTTATTTTTTTTCTCCGGATCACCGATCTACTTCTTTGTTTTTCTGTAAACATTTAATGACAACTTTCTTTTTTCCCCCTCTATTTATTCAAGTCAAAAAACGAATCCTACAGGAAAAGCTTCGTATTATGAATAAGTAAACAAAAATTTATGTTATCAGATCACTGATAGTGTACAAGTTCAATGCCAGACATATTAAACGGATAAACAGATACGTATCGTGCATTCACCAAATCTAAATAACTACATGCTTTCAAAACACGAGTAGTTCGCGGAAATAATATACCTACTTGAATTTCCTTATTATCATCGTTATAATACAGGGTGTTAAGAAAACCCTGTCCGACCCGAAAGGGACGTGTGCACAATACCCATGCCTACAAAACATTATTTTTTTCATTTATCTTTAAAACAGGTGGACTTTGGTTGATAATTGTCTGTCGAGCGACTTTCCTTGCTTTATCAGCGCATATGTATCAAAACAAAGGAACGTTGTTAGCGCAATGCCTTTGTCTGAATTTCATTTTAAGTACTTATGTGCATTAGGCGCAGGCCAGACAGAAGAGACGTAAGACGAAGACGGGGCGCAGACATTTTTCATTTTCCTACAAAATGTATAGAAGCGTTGCGCCCGCGCTCCGTCTCTTCTGTATGTTTTGCGTCGCGACGCTTCTATACATTTTGTATAAAAGAGAGACAAATGTCCGCGCCCCGTCTGCGTCTTACGTCTCTACTGTCTGGCCCGCGCCTTAAACAAAGTCGTGCACAAAGGTTAGATACTAGGTACCTAAGTGTACGTATTGTATCAATTTCGCCGCGGGATCCAAGACATTCAATTGTTTTGCTAGGATACACCCAACGTTGTCATTTACGTTTATGGCTGGACTTGCAATGATGGTTACCTATTGTGCCTAGAAAAATTCAATTAACCCGACTATGGCGAATCCAAAAAGAAGGCTTTTGTTTTTGCCCGTCTATGTTAGTATATTCGCATGTTCCACCGTAGCGCTTAAAATACTGAATCAATTTTAATAGATGAGGTGCTGTCAACATTTGCCGCGCAGAGATTGCGTGAGCGACCCCGTGGCTCTGACTAGGGCTAAGACGGGACCGGGGTGTTTTTATTCGGTGAAAGTCGTGCCCTCAGCGTGGGTTGAAATCATTAGAGTTTCACCCCGAGAAAAAAAAGGCTATGTCAACATATAATATTCATTACCTCTAAAAAAACACAACATGTTATATCTTCTAACTTAGTACCAATTATGTTTTGAAACGTCACAATAAGGCAGTAACCAACTAGCGTGATTCCGAATACGCTTTTCAGTGAGTCATTCTTCAAGGGAACCAGTCATTATGAATTTAAAAGTTAACAATGTAGATTGCGATGTAAAACGTAGCCACAAACTAGGTCAGGTTTCGAACTGCAATAGGTAACAAGCATTAGACAGATTCGGTAATTGCAGTTTAGTTTTATTTCGTGTTTCAAATTAAATTAGTAATTCAGTTTCGGCTTCCGCATACCTGCCTACTACCTATTTTACTATTGTTTCTTTTTGATAGTTGGAATAATGCATTCATATTTTAGGTAGATATGATTTTTTTACTGATTCTGCAAAGATTTTTTCTTACTAGGTCCATGGCAAAGTAAAGTAAGGGTTGATTTCAGCAAACTCTAGAGGCGTAGGACACCCGAGGAAAATTGTGGCGCCTACTTAAAAAAACAAATATGGAGCACTAATTTTGGCTGAGCCAATTTTAACTTTCTTACAGCGATCGGTAAGCATCCCATTAATCAAAAGTGCATATACGTATTTTGGTGTGGGATAAGGTCTGACTCGAAAAATATACGTAAAGTATATTTTTCGAGTCAGACCTTATCCCAATACTCGGTAACTGTTTATGTTTTTAAAACACATACCGGTCCACTTAAGTGCAGGCTTTGACTTTTTCACCGGACTTTGCAATTACGATCATCAGAGACGACAGTCTACTTGATTAATTGAATAGGAAGTAATAACAAGAACATAATTATTGAACCCTCTATCCGTTTCGAGCACAGGCATCATATTACTTCAGACCTAGTTTCTAGATTACGTTGCGTGTTGACAGCAATCTGATATTAAGGATCGAATTTATATGACGGGGTTCAGAGGTTTGTGAACTCGCTTTCTATATTTCATGTTTGAGATCTAATCAAGATGTAATAAGTAATTATTTCATAGGATAGACTAATGTAGGTAAGTGTGACGTAGCGATTAGCGGAAATATCTTATGTTCGTCTTGACTCAAGACTTTCAGGAGGAAATGCCTCTGTATTATAATTATTGTTACATTCATTTAACTAAGTTGTTATGTTATTTGCCTTAAACATTTATAATTGTTGTTGTATACTGCTTCCTCTCGATGCGAGAAAATGCTTACTACCAAAACAACCGATGGGAAATACCGTATCGTTAGATAAACGCTTTTGATTTCAAGGTTGTTGAACTTAGTTTTAGGATTTTCTAAATTAGCTCTGGGGTCTCTTTATATCCACGGGGCTTTTAGCTACCAGAGTATTTCTTATAGACCCGCGCAAAGGCAGCAAAATAATAATGTACTCCACGATCTAGTTCACGAGTCGAGCGATTTTATCGCTGCACCCAAAAATCGGACGAAACGCAATTTTGTATCGGCTAACGGCAATAATCAACAAGGATTTAAAAGACCTTATTGATTGTTCACTGTTAAGTAATACGATTTTTTTTACAGATTTTTGAGTCGTGATTCTCACTTGAATTGTAAACTGGGGACAGTTGACTGACGCCGTCACCATGGGCTAGTGACAAAGGCACATTCTCTGTAAGAAACCCTTTAGCATAGTAATATACATAACTTGTTATTATTATTACCATACTGATGTAAATAGAAACGCATTGTTCATTATCTGTTGAAGGCTGTTTTAGTTTCATCACGATTTGCACTGATATCGCAATAAATACTTTACGCAACGTTTTACTTCATATTTTTAACTGAAAGACTCAACAATTATCTTTAAAATATGGTCTATTATATCTACATAGATCATGTTTTTTAAGAAGAATTTTTAATATAGTTCCCGCTTCTACTATCAACGCGAAAAATAGAAGGTAGGTATTGGATTTAGCAGAAAATCTTCATTAATACCAATCAAAAATTAAAATGTGCATAACACTGATCGATAGTTCGGTAAGTTGAGTCATCACGTTAAAAATAAATATTGACTAAATTGTAGAACATAGAAGGGGAAATGCCAGCTAATCTTTTAAATTCATAATATTTTTTAGATCGCATTAACTGCCTCGTTGGCCTAGTGGTGCTAAGCGCGCCTGCTACGCTAAAGGGCTTGGGTTCGATTCCCGAGTCGACCAAGGTGTTATTGGGTTTTTCTATAAAATTCTCAGTAGCAGGTCGGAGTTTGGATTTGTGCCCGGTTAGTGGCAATAGGCTCGCCCCCTATTACATGGGACCTAAACATATCGGCGAACTGTGGGTGTAGGTACATTGGTACGCCACTGCTTACCCCTTCGGAGATACAGGCGTGATGATATGTTATGTTTTAGATCGCATAAATAGGTATTGCAATTTACATAAGGATATAATTACTATATCTATCACACAAACATTTAGTTGTAGGCATGTTAATATTAAAAATATCTGCCAGGAAATACGTGATAAAGACTGACTAATGTTTTTAACGAGCGAAAACAAAGAAATATGGATCAAAGAGTAATTACATGCAATTTTATTCGGACTTTGTTCTATAAGGTTTGCAGAGATAAGACTGCGTAGGTACTCAGAAAACACTGAATCATAGCTAGGAAAAGTTAGGGACAGATGACTGTATAAGTTACGTCAAAAATGGTTGACTAGTTTTGCGTATAATAGTAACAGACATACGAACTCATTCATATTGATTACTTGTTATAGCCGTGCGAGAACTATTTTGAAAGCACAATAGTAAGTATTATTTGGGCACCTACGTCATTTGATTAGGTACCCTTAAGAATAAGATGTAAGTATTTATTTTTAGTGACTTCTTAATATTTTTTATATGATCAACATTATTTGAGCAGAAACCTATGCCCTGAAGTGGGATAGTTACAGGCCGGTACAATTATTGGGGTTAGTTAATACTTGAGCACCGTCAACGTAATGCTCATTTATCTTTTGAAGTAAACATAGTATCTTATTTGTATTTTCTCATCAGAATTTAATTCAGGTAGATAAAAAGTTAAAATAAAATTCGCTCGCATTCAAGTATAAGTATGAAGAATTTGACGTTTTGAACCTATGCTATTAAGAATTGCCCCTTATATTTAAAAATATTTTTTTCTTATTTACAATATAATAGCGTTACTTATTACCAGAAGAAATTTAATGAATGATGAAATTCGAGCGATATCTACCTGCTTCCCGAGAACGTAAGTTTACGTTACAATGTAATTTGATTACCTAACGTTTTTGGAACTCTGCCCGATTGGTCATTGACAAATGTCGGTATGCAATAGCATTCTTTGAACCTTACGGGTGGACGCGTGGCGCTAAAACAAGTCTCAAAATTTAAGAGCACAATCATCTGGATAGTTAAAAATTATTATTTTCTACCGACTTTCAGTAAACAAACAATGGTTGCCTGTCTATAGAACTTTTAGGAATATATCTACAATGATTATTTATTTTGGATGTCAAATTTCTCCTGTTATTAGAATTAATTGTATGTTTACATGGTTAAAAATATATGATTTCAGAAGTGGACTTTTGTATGATAGAATGTAAATAAAATCAAAGACATTTTGAGGTAAAATTTTAGTTTGCAAAATTTTTAAATCAGATTTCAGCTCAGATTTTAACATCTCTTAGAAAACTCCTATGAGAAGCTATTATAATACAGCATTTATGTAACATAATTACCAAAGGTGCTTGTCAAATAAAACATAATGCATATTATGTTGATCACATTGTATTCTTTAGAGTATAACCCTGTACTTCATGTATTTAGAATTAGGTATTACAATACAACATTGTTTATGGGAATTACATAATGATACAAATATGTACGTATTGAGTTGAGAATTATGCAGTTCAGTTATGTACCTAACACTAGACCTCTCCTTATCACATTTCATATTTTACATTTTACACAAGTTACTAAGGAACAAATCATGGTTTCTATACTGAGATACATAGATTATGGCAGACACGTTACAGTGGACACATTCAGGTTCACACCAGACAGCCGAGCGCCTGGACCACATCAGATAACATACACATCACTGTACTTGTAATGGACATCACTCTCTGAACATAAATAATTCCAATTACTGACCTATCAGATCCGGTCAAAATAAATTACCAAAAATAAATAAAATGTGATGTAACTTTAATCTAACAAATGTACAAATCTTTCTAAAACAAAAGCAACAATTAACCACTGTTCGTTCAAAACTAACATTATAGCAATTAAAATAAAAACTTAATACTATATTAACTATAAACACACATTCGAAAATTCAGTCGCACTCAAACAGACTAATATACACTGGTAAAACGTAAACATTCACCAAATTAAAGCTTTCGAGTATGAGGGAGGGATGGGGCTCAGAACTTGAGCTTGGGATTGAGTTCGTGCGCGCGGCCGCCCCAGTCCAGCCGGTAACTGCGAGTCCGCCACGAGATCTCCGGGCTGAGGAGCGCCGCGGCCAGCACGAACGGCGCGCAGCACTCGCTCCACACCCAGCCTAGCAAAAACTGCACTTTGGTGAACGGCGGCGAGCCGTTCTGCACTGACCGGAGCATCAGCCAGTCCGAGAGGAACCACACGAGCACATGCACCAGGAAGAACGGCAGCGGCTCCGCGCCGAACAGCTGGCCCGCCGCCCAGGCCGCGCCCGCGCCCAGCGGCATGCACTCGCTCAGCGGCTCCAGCAGCGCCGTGGTGGGCACCATGGCGATGCGCAGGCGCGCCCAGCGCCGCAGCCGCGCCTGCAGCGCGCCCACCGAGCGCGTGCCCGAGTTCTGCAGCGCCGGCAGCGACGCCACCCGCATGCGCCAGCCGCGCGACACGATGTCCTTCGCCATGAAGTAGTCCTCGGCCAGGTAGTCGGCGAAGGCGCGCAGCCCGCCCGCCTCCTCCAGCGCGCACCGCCGCACCAGCGACGACATGCCCACGTGACAGTTGATGCCCAGGAAGTCCGCGCCGAGGTACAAGCGCGCCTGCGCAGTGCCGAAGAACACCTTCTCATAGACGGCGGCGAAGCCCTCCGCGTCGCAGGTGAACGGCATCTGATGCACGATGGCGACGTCCTCCCGCATGTGCTGCACCATGTCCAGCAGCGAGTCGTCTCGCATGCGTATCCCCGCGTCGCTGATCAGCACCATCGGGTATTTTGCCGCCAAATAAGCCGGTTGCATGTTGTTGATCTTGGGGTTGACGCCGACTCGCAACCCGCCCGTAAACAGACGGGCATCTATGTGAGGATGTTTATGAATGAGGCTGTTCACTAACATAACCGCAGGGTCGTGCTCATTTTCCACACAGAACAATAGCTCATACAAAGGATAGTCCAGCGTGAAGAACGTTTCCAGGTTGGAGAAGAGATTCGGGTCGACCCCGGTAAGCGGCTTCAGTATAGAAACGCCGGGATACGGTTGTTCAGGCGGCGACCGGTCCACTGTTCGATGAAGCTTCCACTTTGAGTAAGAGTAGGCCATTATGTGTATTAACCACAGACACACCCACGCGACAATAAAAAATATGGCAAAACCATACACCGTATACACCATAGGCATCATAATTGTATCCTTATGTAGTTGTCGCGTTCGGGCCGCATAATATCGACTGGTTTCTTGTTAGAGACGTGCGCTATGACGCGATCATAACACTGAACTGAATGTGTAATAAAAAAGAAGTAACGTAAAGATAGTGCACTCCGTAAAATTATTCAACATTTTATATCAGTGCGTTATCTATAAGGTATTATCATTTCGAGAAGATTTAAGCTGTAAATTACTTTAAAGTCGCTGAATGAACCCGCAGAGCGACCAGACAGACAAGACAAATCGAAAATCCTTCACACGACAAACTTCAAGCGTCACTGCTACCAACCTGCCAACCCGAGCGAACTAGTGCGAAGTTCCGAACAAGAACAATGGCGAAAAAGCGTTTCATTATCAATGACCTGTTATGGTAAAGTGTTTTACCAAGTTACATAAAATTGAATGGGCATTTCCTACTATATAAAACTTATCTTATTTTTTATATGAAATGTACACAATTTATCATAGAACACATGGATACAATGAAATAGATGAAAAAAACAAATCTTGATCCATGTCAGTCTCACAAACAAAACGTAACTTTAAATTGATTTTCCTATTACGTGTGTTGGCTTTCATATGCTACATTTTACAATTTCAGCATTTAAAAATAATTAAAAATATACTGTACGATAAAATAATACTGAACTTATTAAAGAATTGTAGTTTGTTTTTGTATCAAAACTTATATCAAGAAACCTCTGTTACTCATTTACGTTGTTAATAACATTCTCAATTTTACCTAATACCTACCTTGTTCACATATTGCTTTCTCAGAAGGGACGTTCGCAAAGAATAAGAGCAGACCCTAACCGGAAATGCCAAACTAACAAGAAATGCCGTCAAATAAGAAAATAATAGCGTCGTTTCAAATTGTTTCGCGGCAATTTGTTGCCATTTTTATATATTTGTGATGGAGTTGTAACAATTATAATTAATATATAATGGATATCGGAAAGTTACTGAAAAATGTTCATAGTTTGAATGAATATATATCAATCACTCATGATGCTGCTGAAAAATGTAGGACCTCAAAAATTGAACTGAATATGACGACTGTTCTTGCTCTGAAGAAAATTCGATCTCAGGAAATTGAGGTTCTTAATACTATCTGAATTGGCTCCAAATCGCAAATTCAACTACTTCTTTCATCACCTTCATGCTATTTAATGAATTTAATCCTAATTGTGTGTTTTACAGTATTTTAATAAATGCGAGGAGAATGGCATTGCATGTGTTATATTTGAGCGGATGTTAAATTTACCTCCGGCTAAAACATGGGGTGTGTTAAGTAAGGAACTTGTGAATCTGCTCCAGTACTGGCTTGATGCTATAAGAAAACATCTAGTAAGGCACAACTTACAATGGTGGAGTTTCTTAAAATTACTACTCAAGTTTATCAAGGTAAGGTTTAACATACCTATATCTAATGATAAAAAACTACATACAAAACAGAAAAGGAACAGGCCATATAAGGTCAAAATAGAAAAAAAGAAGTTGTAAATTGTCTAAAATTGTATTTTTTTTGCTACCTTCACCATCTTTTTCTGTACTTTATGCTATAATTTCACAGGAAATCTGTCATAAGGACAGCTCACTCCCCAACATACTGGTGGAGTGTCTGTCAGAGCGTCTGCTGGACTTGGCCACCAACAGCCGGCCCGATGCCACCCAGAGACATGAGATCCTGCACTGTTTCAACCTGTTCTGCTCCGAGTCCAGCCGGGAGATCAGATATGCTATGCGGAACAAGTTTGGACAGTATTTGTAAGAACAACTTCTATTATAATTCAATTAATTTATTCATAGAAAACCTAGAGCATTCAAATTATCATCTCATTATAAAGTCATAACAAGCAAATGTAAGGTCTTTAAGGAAAGTTTGACAAGTTTATAAGTATTGACAAGTATTACTTATAAACATTAAAGATTTTAGATACATGGCTAGAAAGGCCTTTGATTCTGGAACTTATTATTACATAAATAGGTAATTCTTAAAGAAGGTACACCGGTATTGTATATAGGTGTTATATCACTAAACCTACAGTGGTTTTCTAGGTTGTGTTGCTATTGTATTTTATAGGTTCATTGTAATAGCCCATGATTAAGAGATATTATGCATTATTTATTTACCTCTTGACTCTTGTGAAGTAAACATCATTAATTAATATAATTAATAATAATTATACATTGTACAGGTAACTTGAGAATAAAATAAGTATCCTTATAAAGTACCAATCTTAACTGAAAATATCAAATCAATGATAATAATGCATTGTTTTACCAAGTGTAAATAAAAAGTAATGTAAACAGAAATTACATTATAATCTATCTATTTAAGATTTTTTATCAATGACTACACGATTTATTTTTTGACAACATAGAACATAGTAGTTTTATCGTCAAATAGAGATTAGATAATATTTAAGTATTTATCCACCGTAGTAAAAAAAGATATACAGAGATTGGATTGTAGTAAGTGATTCATTCATCATTTTTTATATCACATTTTGTCATGTTTATCAAATCCGTGTTTGGCAAATAAAGATTTTAATTTGATGAGAATATAGACTGCATTAGGGTCAAATATCGGCTTGATTAAAATGGTAAAAGCTCGCGACCAGGTCGCTGTTCTTGTAATGCACGTCCGGAGCTCGTTCGTCAGATCTGGACGCACCCTTATATTACGTCCGTAGCGTGAAGCTATCAGCATACATGTCTGGCTGCGGCCACCTGCCGACGCAGTACAGCGTCATGGAGACGCTGCTCCGCTGGCTGCTGCCGCGTCAGGACCGCACCCTCAGGGTCGCGTCTGCGGCCAAGTGGTTCCCGCTAGCTCTGTACGCTGCTCCCGATATTGATATCTTCCTTGAGAGGCCCTGGGTTAACTTCTTTCAGGTAAGAGGTTCAAACAGGTATTACAATAATAATGTATCTATAGAGTATTAAGTTTTTTGTGACTCCTTAGAAACAAAAATGTTCAAAAGTTCAGGTTTTTATTTATCTAAGATAACGCTGTTATGTATATCTTGGTTTATAGTACTGTTGCTCGTTTTTTTGCAGGATGCAAGAGACTTTTTAAATGCCCACAATGGAAGGCAAAGCCTCATCACCTCAGTTGCATGCAGAAAGTTGACTGTTGGGAAAGTTGTCGTTATTTCTGTAAGTACCTTTTACTTACATTATGTATCTTGAAGCAGGTAGAAAGCTCATAATATACCGTAAGTCTTGTCTATCTAGCTCTAGCTACACCAGAAATCTCCTAGCCAGGTGACATTTTACGTTGATCGAATCGTTTTTATTAAACGTATGACAGTGCCAAGTCTATGTTATCTGACTTGTGTAAAATAAATAGCTTTTAGCATAATGCGATTTTTATCAAAGTTTATAAACGCTTGGAGGCTGGTTTTTCATTAGTTTCTGTACAGGGAACGGAGCGTCAAGAGTCGTGGCTAGACATAAACTCAGCCAACAGGAGTGTGACGGTGCTGATGGACCCTCGAGTGCTGGAGAGCTTCGGCGCCACCAACCATAAGTCCTTCGAGACGCTGGTTATTGCTGAGGAGAATACGGAGACTACTAAGCTGCATAGGTGAGGATATTAATGGTTGTGTGCTAGTTGCCCGTCTCGTCTTAGCTGGTAGTGTGAAAACTTCAAAACATGTTCTTTACTTTTTTTTTCAAACCTGAGGTAATTTTAAACCTGAATTCATATTTTTGTTCTTGTTTTTTTTTTGTTTAGTTTTTGTAACCTCTTAGTTGTTGCCTTCCTTTTTATATTATTGTAACGAAATTGTAGGTAACACAAAAATATAAATAAATCTACGAGCTAAATAATAATTTAAATGCAGTATATGGCTGGAGGCATATTTATGAGCCCAAAAACTTCGTTCTGTAAAGCATTAAAAAGCTTTTCCTCCTCGCTAACTACAGAAAACGTTACAATAAATATTAGAATGCAGTAAGATTTGAGCACTTTGATCATAGAAGCACCTATATATAATAATCCAGGGGCCCGAGTCTGCTATTGACAATTGCTCCTAAAATGGACCTACTGACGCCACCCACTCAGACGATTGAAGCAAATGTCAATAGCAGACTCGGGCCCCTGTAAGGCATGTTCACACCATCACCTGCATACCCCAGACAGTCGCAGCAGCTGGTGCTATCAGTCCGCACGCTGGCGCCCCCGCGGCTGCTGCCGTCGGGCGCGGGGCTGGGCGCGGACGCCGACTGTGACGTCACCGCGCACCTCACCTCGCGCTCTGACGTCACGAGGCTCGACAGCGCGCTCAGAACCCTCTTCGATGAAAAGTATCAGGTGAGATTATATTGTGATGGCGGGGAAAGTATAAACTCAGAATACTGAAACGTAGAATTATTGTTGTTGTGTTTGTTTTAAGCACCTACTAGGTACTCCTGGGGTCTGAGTATGGTGAAATTAAATGGACCTACTGACGCCACCCACTCAGACGATTGAAGCAATTGTCAATAGCAGACTTGGGCCCCTGCACTGATGCATTTCACCCTTATGTTTCGCGGGGGGTTTTTAAGAACAGCTACACTTAGTCGAGATTGAAACCACAGCACGTTGTTAACAGTGAAAATTTGCGTGATGACCTATGCTACTAGACTAACAGTACGGTCAACTAAACTTAAAAAAAGGTCTTAAATATCTAATATCTCACAATATCTCACTTTACCTTAAATTGATAGAGATAGTCTTAATGGCAGCTTTAAACTAGATTCAAGCAAGCCGTCAATCAGTTATTTTGAGTTCCTTGTCGATTCGCAATAATTGTTACTTAGTCGATGACACATGTTTCTATAGTAAAAATATTATAGATACTGTACAGGGTCGAGGATGACTCTCTTATTTTTTATCTACACCTGCAGGAAGTAAAATATTGCTTTTCATTTTATTGATATTATTCTACTGCCTCGTTGGCCTAGTGCTGCTAAGCGCGACTGCTACGCTAGAGGTCTTGGGTTCGATTCCTGAGTCGACCAAGGTGTTATTGGGTTTTTCTATGAAATTCTCAGTAGCAGGTCGGAGTTTGGATTTGTGCCCGGTTTGTGGCAATAGGCTCGCCCCCTATTACATGGGACCTAAACATATCGGCGAACTGTGGGTGTACATTGGTACACCTCTGCCTAACCCTTCGGGGATACAGGCGTGATGATATGTTATGTTATGTTACATGATATTATTCTATAACAGTTTTTAAAATTGATGTTTTATCGTAGGTACTAGACAGACTGACTGCGCTGAGTCATTTTGGCAGATAAGAAAAAAACAGGTTCCTTTTTCTCGATTTACCTATTGCTTAGGTATACTGATAACAGAAATCATTGTGACTCATTGCAGAAGGCGTGTAGATCAAAGATTGCAACTGAGAACTACTGGAACTGCACTCCGACTGCAATCAGGCTTCACTAAACGCAGTCTCGTCTGTCTAGCTAGAGCTTTAGTATTGATCATGAAAACGCTGTTTAAACGTTTCTAGTTAAAGATTTTTTATCTGATATGTTAATAAGACGTTTGCCACTTTTCTTTTATATATTATTATACATTTATATTAGTATACTATTATTTGTTTTACACAGAAACTATTTATATATCCTGGAAAAACGCACACACGGCCACCTGATCCCAATCTAAGCAGCCTGACATCTGATGAGCATACATACTAATTATACATATATTTCTACATTCATGGATGAATTAGACACAGAACAAATTCATGCTCAATATACAAAGATTTATTCTGGGTGGGAAGCGAACCCTCGACCTCCGGTTTTGCGCTCAGGGTCACTAACTACTAGACCAACAAGCTCCAATTTATGTTATCCGATAACTTATTTATTTTGTGTGTTCTACACACTTGTCACATTTTTTTTTGCATTATTTCGCTTCCGTAAATATTTTCTAACAATAACTCTTCAGGTACTCGTGGACCTAGATAAGGCTGTGGAGTTATCGCCGGTCAAAGCTGACCACGCAAGGAATGCCGTGAGTAATCTATTTATTTGTACTATTTATGACATGAGTAAACTTGAACCCTTTTATGACGCACGTGTTAGAAGGTATTTGATTATACGATTAGTAGGAATTTCTTTTTATGTTCACTGATATTATTTGGGTCAAAAATCTACTAAAGTTTTCTATGCTTTTCCTATGGGTATATTCGATACGGACCAATGCAACAAGATGAAGTTTAACTAACTCGTGCCCACTTCGTTGGACGGTTTTCACTTTAATATATATCTTAAGATTATGGACAGTCATTTAGTTATTTAAAGATTTACACGGCTTGACGCCAATTACATAAATGTTATTCAAAAATACATATTATTCTAAACTAAAACATAAAAAAACAATTCTTACATATAAAAATAAATTGGAAATATCTGCTACATACTATTATTCTCACTGAATTGCAAACAACTATGCATTAATTTGGGAAAGGCATCGGTAAACAAATCACAGTCCGGGTTCTCTAATAAATCGTCGGTCATAAATAGGCTCAGTACATCCAGAGATTACCCATATTACTATAGATAACATTATTTATCAATAGCAAAATTTTCTCTCGCGTTTGATCTAAATGTTCTCATACTCATAATTGTACTTCACTCTGTAAGTAAATACGGGCTACTTACAGATATCAGCTAGGTAAACAATATTACCATATAATTTCCAATTAGTCATACCAATTATTTGAACACTTTAAAATTATCGTAAATAAGAGCATACCTTGTCTTTGGAAATACCTAGTTTCCTATTTCAAGTTTTAAACTTACTCATATTGTGAACAATTTACATGTATGTAGATTCAGTCATAGGTACTACAAACCTACTTGTTTACGTTTTTTATTAGATAATATTCAAGTGCGTTTACGTCAATATATCATGGGATTTCTAACGCAAATCTTTGAGATGACTCACCCATGCAAGATACATACGACACCAATAAATGAAAGATTAAATGTCTAATAAATTTGAATTTATTTACTTCACAGGTTTTGTTTTTAATACTTCTTTGTAATAATTAAGTAAGCCTTACATATATAGAAATAGATACTCACACATTTAATACGCTTTGGTTAAAAATGATAAATAAATAATAGACAAGCAAACAGTCCCATAGGTATACAGTAGGTAGATACATAATTCTATGACAGCTAATAAAAACATGGGCTCACCATTCGCCAACTCCACACAGTAGTGCTATCAATAACCACATCTGTCAATTTGAAGTTGTCAAATGTTTCAAAGAGGGTAGGTGAATGTTTTCAATAATGAATGGTGTTGTGTACAGGAACAAGACTCGAGGTTTTCTCACCCAGTGGAAGTTAAGCGACGAACGCATTCAGGTATTGTTTGTTATTATATTTAGTGTTTGAATGAAGTGCCTTATTATAAGCAAGGGATTTCGTGATATATAGTACCTACGTGTATATGATACCTATTCAGTTGATTTTGTTATGATTCAACAAATAAAGATGCATTTAGTGAAAAAAAAAATGAAAGTACTTTAAATCTAATTAATACATGCAGATGATTATACTTTAATGAGGATATTAGTATCGGCACATTTGTTTAGTATAAGTACATATAAAGATTGAACATTTTTGTATTTACTTGTTACATCTAAATGAATAAACTTATAATTATGTCATATATTGGTCACTTGACTCACAAGAGCTTAAAATCAATCTATCATCAGCCTATTTATAATAACCAAATTATCATATTTCACAGGATACATGGTGAAGTCTCGACAGAATCTCGCTTGTATGTCCCCGTCAACGGCGTCTACCAGCTCATTAGCACAAGTAAGTGGCAAATATATTTTCTATAAATTACTATATCTTATTAATACATAAAATAATATAGTTTTATTCCATTTTACCTCTACTCTCGGATTACCTGACGAGTTCTAGTAATCTTATGTTATCTAATTAGGTATAATTTCATTATATATTTCAGCTTCACGACAAACTAGCCGCCTTACCTCGGTACAGATATGACAAGGAGCCAATAAGCGTCTGCGCTAACCCCGAACTATCCATAGTCACGGAGTACAGCGAGGCTGAGGACAAGCAAAGCGCCAACACCACACTCAAATTCAAACCTTACGGCGTTTGCCAGAAGGACTTTAATAAACTAGACGATAGGAAGTCGCAGAGCGATCCCGAATGTTCTAGAAAGTCTAAGGGGAGACGGCTATCCCCTGTTGTCAATGAAGATACAACCAGCTGCTTGCTAGTCGCTACTATAGGTTCAGCTGACGATTCCGTCATTAATGATACAGTAGAACGTCTATCCAAAAGCAAAGATTTCAACCCTGATAATATCGTCGATTTACTCGTACAAGAGGCCTTACAAGCACAGAAAACAGTAAAAATTGATAGCGGGATCAATACAGGGGAGAAGAAGTCTGATTTGGATGAAAACAGTGAAGCGATTGAGAATACTCCTAATGTTGATGAAATTAAAGTAAATAAGGTACAACATAAACCGTCCAAAATTCTGTCTTCGACGTCTGACGAGTCTAATACCGACGCTATTAACGAAACTCCTTGTTACGTCAATACTCGTAGAAAGACAAGAAAAACGCCCAAAACAGATCCTATACATAAACAATCTTTTGACGAACAAGTTGTAGAGGAATTCTTTTCACAACACTTTACAGAGAATAAAGAAACTCGTGAAATTATTATAAGTCCAACTTTAGCTAAGAAAATTAATGAAACCAGCTCAGAATCGAGCGACCATTTTGGTGATAACTTCAATTTAATTGCTGAAGATATAGAGGAAGATATCGTGCCGTACGATTTTAATAATATTGAAGTGGTAGAATGTTTAAGCAGTATGGTGGATAAAGTTTGTGATGAATTCGATAAATGCACTAAATATCTCAACGAAGATGAAATTACTGCTGATCCTGAAGAAAATATGCCGCTTCAAGATATAATAAACACAATACAGGATATGGAATCTAAGAATAAAAGTACTACAAATAAAGTTGGTAAGAAACCAATGAAATTAAAATATAAGGTCGCTCCAAGAGGTAAAACTCGTGCAGCGAAACGGAAAAACAAACTCGAGTTAGAACCAACTTCTAAAATGTCGACTATTATCGAAGATGCGGGCTTAGAGAGTGCAGCTGAGAAAACTGTTGATAATGTACTAATACATGTTCAACGTGAGCCTTCAGAAACTGTTGAGAATAAAGAAATTAGTGAAGTTTTTCGTCCCGACGCAGAACAACCATCAACAAGCGCTGAAAAGCCTAAAAAAGATGTTCCCAATGATCTAAATGATTTAACAACGCCACAGTTGCGAAGGAAACGTAAACTGTATTCGCCGAAAAACGAACTATTAGCAGAAGAGAGTTACGTCCCTAAGCAACCTGAGGAACCGGTACAATCCAACATGAGTGCCAAAAAGACTCCAAAATCCACAGCCACTTGCTATAAAGAAATAGAAAAGGATCGACAGAAATACATTCGTAAGCCGCGCACTAGACCGAATAAGAAAATAAACACACCATCACCTAGAACTAAGAAAATGAACGATATATTCGACAAACTAAAAGAATCAGCTAACAATGAAAAAGTCACTTTAGCCGATAAGACTTTTGAAGTCGACGTGTACAACTTAACAAGTGACAGCGATGATGATTTCAAAGAGAAAAAGATCTCTAAAAGAAATAGTACAACCACAGTGGCGAGTGTTGATTCAGCTGCTTCTAGACGCAGAAGGGCTGTTAAACGTATCGACTACACTGACTACAGATCCTCAGATGAAAGCAATAAAGTTAAACGGAAGGTAACCAGAAAACCGCGAACAAAAAAGAAGGTAAGCATCGAAAGAAATGAGTTAGTAGACGAAAGATTACGAAAGGCTAAAGATAAAGATGTCCTTAATACGTCTATGGTAGTAGAGAAAAGTAAAACAGTGGTACAAGATCCGGATTTTGTTAACGAAAGACCGCCTGAAATGGAGGCAATTGAAGAGGTCAAAAACTCTGACAGCCAGAAGAAGAAAGGAAAAAGGAATGTAAAGACCGAAGCTGAGCCTAAGAAGTCTAGACGAATACTAAATAAAGCTGTCGTTGAGGTCGTGAAGAACTTTGATGATGATAGAACGGAAAGCCCGTTGCCCGGCTTATTAGTGGAGCCAGACGTTGAGAAGGAAGACGATGGCAATGAGCTCTCAGCCACTATGGTCGATAAATTCAAGAAAATATACCAGGAAGGCCCAGATAAATACGTCAATGAGTCCAATACCACACAGAATTTACTATCCGATATAGAAAGGATTAATTTCAGCACTACTGTCGATGTAACTGAGGAACTCGTACAAATAGAAGACCAAATAAACATTAGTAAAGAGAAAATTGTTAGAAAGAAGAAAAATATCCTCAAACCCAAAAATATCAAGAAAGAACGGAAAAGAATATCAAATAATTCAAGTAAAGAAAATGTAGATGTAACCATGTTGGAAATATCAGATGTGAAATCTGAACGTTCTATAGAAACTATTGGCATCACTGGGCATGGGGAACTGGAAGAGGCTCCACCTAGCCCTAAGTTGATCAGAGAAAGACTAGAACCTAGAAACCTAGAAGTAGACGACCTAGATCACTCCATGAAGGACTACTTCAACAAACTGACCAAACAAATGAATGAGTCCAATAACAGAGATTCTAGTTCCAACGGTGAGAATAAAGATGAGAGTATTGTGAAGTGTATCTCTCCGGTCGTGTCTGTAAAACGACTGTCTCCTGAAGACATCAGTCGCTGGTTACCTTCAAGACGTAATTCTGATTCTGATGACTCTTATGTGAGCGCTAAATCTATTAAACAGACGGAAAATGTCACAAAAGTAAACAGTATTCAAGCCAAGTCGATTCATAACGAGAGTCTTTCAGATGTATCGGAAATAATCACAACTAAAAGAGAATCTTTGAGATTACTTTACAAAAATACGTCTAAATTAGAAAGCCAGTCGAAAAAATACGAAGATTCCGATTCAGAATGCAGTATAAGATCTAGGATTCAAACGAGATCTAAAAAGACTACTAAAGTTGTTGCTAAGAAAACTGAGAAACCTAAAGTAGTGAAAAAACAAACGTCTTTGATATCCCCTATTAAATTGTTCGATGATTTAATATCGAACGCTGACAAGCAATCTGAATCAACTCTGTCTGACGACGAGGAATATATGAAAGAAATAATACACACACTATCCAAAAAGAAAGCTCAAAGTCCTGAACCAAAACCAAGAGCATCCCCGAGATTAATTAAACAGAAAACTTCTAAATCAATCGATTTCGGTGAAAACAAAAGCTCCAAATCGATCGATTCAAGTCATTCGAAGATCAGTACGTCGACAAAAATAGATGATTCTAGAATATTGAAGAGGAGATCGATGGAAGACAGAGATGATAGTAAGAAGAGAAGAGTGGAGGTGAACAATAATGAGTGCGTGTCGGGCAGCGGCGTTACGGTGTCCAGTGTGGACGAGTGGTTCAAGAGGATCGAGCCAGAGGGCAGCAGAGGTCAGTTGCTTATATTATGTATTTTTTAACGTATCCTTCAGATCTTTCTTACCTTTTCGTTGACATACAGCCTATACAAAAATCAGTAAAAATTTTAATTTAATCGGCAATTTCGCGTCAGAACTGATAGTTAATAAATACAGTTGCGTACATCATTTGGACAGAAAACACATAAAATAATACAATTTTATTGCAGGATATAGGGTACTAGCTGTGTCCCGCGGTTTCACCCACGTGAATGACAATACATACACTATCTTAATAAATTATAGCCTATGTGTTATTCCGATGTATAAGCTACATTATTGTAGTTTCATTAAAATCTATTTAATATTATTTATTAGTAAATAGATTTTTGTTAGTTATTTATTAACTATATAAGTAATTAATCATAACTATTTTCAGAGGAAGTAATAAGTGCGTCACTAAAGCACAGCGTGCAGAACGTTATGGAGAAGTTAGACACCACGCTCGTTGAGATACACCGGAATACAAGCAAGAAGTATGTTTACATTACCGTATTTATCAAAACGACTTATTTTATTTAGCAAAAGACTTCGTAGAAATCATCATACTCGTAATCATCCTTTATGTAACCACTGATCGTAACTTCGCAGGTCGTATATTCCTAACCCATTTTAGGCAGTTTTGGGTCCCATTTCAAACATTTTGTCTACACAATATTTTTTAGAAAAACCTACTTTAAAAAAGTCGCTAAACAAAAGCTTGGAAAACTTGAAAAAAAAACATCGCCTAGCTGTAGGACGAATTCGGCTAAAGGTAGAAAAAAAACAATGTCTGAATACAAAACAGTTGTTATTATTTGCACCTACACCTATGTTCCAGATTCGCGCACTTGTTCGTGGACGCTCAGAAGCACCTGGGCGAGCTGAAGGAGCAGCGGCGCGGCTTGTACAAGCGACTCGCGTCCGATATACTCACCGAAGTCGTGCGGGTCATGGACGACAAGTTTGCTGATCTAGACAAAAGGTGATGACCAAATTATTGAGTCCAAGTAGTTATTATGTGTAGGTAAAGTGACGGCCAGGGTGGCTGGAGCTATGAACATGAAACTATGTGCACTGTTTAATGTCTATTTACTACCTGAAGTTAATTATTAACTATCTGTTTGCTATATTAAATATGTTTTTACATACAATTATATCTATAAAAAGTTTTGAATTACCATTTATTTAGATAGTGCCTGCACAGTAAATATTAGCAATCATACTGATAAGTAAAGACGTAAATAAGTTGTCTATTCGCAGGCGTTTTAATGACTTACAGACGCAGCTTCGAGTTCCGCGATCTGCCTGACGTTCACAATTATGTCTGAGATATAGTCCGTAGTCTATCTTTTATTAAATAAGTTATCCAATTACAAGTATTTATTATAATCTTTCCTTCAGATCACAAGAGCTAGACGGTGATTTCATGAAGATCCTAAAGGAGCGTACTTCGGAGCTGATCCGCGAGGACTGCAAGCAGAAGCGGGCGCTGGTGCAGCTGCTGCGGGAGGACGTGCAGGCTGTGGTGGATCACATGGAGAGACACTCCTAGCTCAGGTATACTCCATAAAACCCGTATTAAGGCTTCGCTTATAGTCCGACCGCTTAAAGGATGTGTGTCTGACAGGTCGTAGTCAACAGGATAATATGTATCTTTGATCTACGAAGAATTTACCTTATGTCCTACAAGCGAATCACATCATGAATAATAGGTATAACACGATTATTTATTTTCCCCAGTTTTCCCATAAAAATAAAGACGAACCGATATGTGTCAAAAAGCATTCTCTCAGCGTCCGTACTCTTCTCTTTTCCTTCCAGATTCTGAAACGTTGTAAAATTTTAACCGGTGTTTTCTTTCGATTGTCAATTAATGTGGTTGACCGAAAGAGCTGCTCGAAGAAAATCGAGAAATCCATGTGTCTTTAACTTAAATGTTGTTTGAGTATACAAGGGTGAAGGACTCGATTCAGTATTATAGTCATAAGTTCCGCTCAATTTTTATTTATTATTAAATATGTAATATATTAACAATTTTATGTTTAATCTTAATTCATTAATTATTTTTGTTATTTGCTCTTTAGCTTGGAAACAGTATCATTAAGAAGTCAGAGTAACTTACAGTTCCTGAAATCAATGCTTTACCCTAAAATACAATGTCTGTATTTTAAATTGTTGTTTCAAACAGAAATTACTCGTCTATTTCCCTATTCAAGCAAGCATAGGAAAAATGTGTAGTAAATTAAATTTAGAGCACCATATTAATAGTCAATTAGGATGTTTACTTTGGGTAAAATACCTTTCACCCAGCTAGCTAAGCGAGTTGATAGGGCTTTAGTTCTTTGAACTCATTATGAGCTTATAAATTAGTACTATTGCCGATGTACAAGCGGGATGTCGCATACACGGCGCATGTCGGTGTCTCGCTTCAAAGCACTGTTTCCATGTTATGAGAAAAGAGCGTGAATATTTACTCAAATCATTACATAAAGTGTAATTTGTTGATTTTATAAATGTTTAATTCTGTTAATTTTATGAAGTGTTACTAGTGATTGTTTGTTACATTCGTTTTTTATTATATGTAAGTAATACATATCAAATAAGGTATGCAGTTTTCAGTTGTAATGTTTTCAAATTAAACTAACTTTTTTATATTAGTTATGTTTTATTTAACAACTTATTGTAATTATACCTAAATAACAACCAACATTTATTATCACTTATTAGCTTGATATTAATTAACTTCGGAATATATGCCAATTTCTGGGGGTTCTAAACGCGAAAAAAATCCGCTAGGGTGGCTAGTTACGCATTAGGTGGATCAGTCTCTGTCCACCAATGGGACACAAGCCTACAGGGGCCCGAGTCTGCTATTGACAATTGTTTGAATCGTCTGAGTGGGTGGCGTTAGTAGGTCCATTTTAGGATAATTACGTAGGTAAAACGTCATTCGTTAATAAACGTCACAATTGGCCATTGGGACGGCCAATTTTGACGTTCTGACATTTAGTAGAATGCTAATTATCCTAAAATGAACCTACTAACGCCACCCACTCAGACGATTCAAACAATTGTCAATAGCAGACTCGGGCCCCAGACCTGTGACTCGAAGTCGACAGTCGTGGCAGAAATCGACTTCACTCGAAACTAACGAATTTTCGACTCGCGATATCCCCAGTAACGTGTTCACACAAAGCAGATGTGCCTTAAAAATTTAATTGTGGTAGTCGATACAGTCTTAATTTTAATAATCAGGAACTACTGCTTACTTTACTTTTACTAGCGGTTTTTCTACCTCAAATATCGGGACAATTTTCTTGTTTAAAGGTACTAAGTAACTTAAAGTAGTTGATTTTCATTCTTGTTTTGAGTTTCATATTATGCACCAGAAATAAAATGTGAAACTAGTATTCATTATTGCTGCTGATAATAACTTCAGTTTACATTTAGGATATTTATCTATGGACGTATGTATATTATGTAGCTTGCTCTAGGTAATTATATTATATTATGTGATCACCCAATCAAAAATAACTGGTATCAAAATCTAACTGTAATATTTCTTTATCTAAGTGAACATCTAACATATCCCGTCTGTATAATGTAATTCTAAATCACTAATTTTACATAATTTATATCTCATACCCGATATTTCTAAAACATTACATTAGCCTCAATGATACTTCAGTGATAATTCTAATCAACATAATTCATAAGGCTCCATTTTCCAGACTATGTACTATATTTTCCTGTCCCGAAAAATAATACCTACCTATATCATTAGTTAGTTTAATTGTTGTTACAAATTCCTTATTAAATAATGTATATTTATTCAAAATGACAAAGGCTCTGATGTGCTGAATATTATTTAACTTGGTCTATTCCTATGTGTAAAGTACTATATGTCTATGTCGCTCCATTATATCACTGTCTAAATCATGTTTCTTAAATAATTTAGTATCATATCAGTAATAACTAACTCATATTTTAATTACACCCTAATAGTATCTTAACTAACCAAAAAGGTTCATACCGTCTTGGCCACAATTTAAATCCTTGTCTCTGGTCACCATAGGTTCACTTTTCACTGCCCGCCACAGATTATAAGGTACGTTGCGTGCTTCTCTCACTACACCATAGATTAAACAGTAAGTCACGTTCACTCACTACACCACAGATTCTAACCGACACGTAAGTTGGCAAGATTGGTAAGTAACACACAAGTAGAATATTGATTATATATTTTTGGTTTCCACTGTGTTTGGTTACGACCATCGTTTCGAGCTTGTGATTGCTTAGTCAGTTGACCGTTGCCGCTAGCGACGCGTCCAACAACCAATCACACATCTCTTTCGATACCCGTGCGGGGAAAATCGACTATTATTCTGACCTCATGATTGGTTAATCAACCTATCACAAGCATAGACTCAATCCTTCATGACACTAACTCTTGCCAACCTTTCTACGTCACTCTCACTCCCTACACACTGCACTGAACACTGTACGTCACTATACACTACATAAGTGTGGTCCACAGTTAGTCCGAGTCACCCTGGGTGTCGGTGTCCTCGCACTAGGAGTCGTCCTGCGTGCCCACCTGCGCCAGGTACACCTGCTGCTGCGGCTGGTGCTGGGCTTGCTGCGATACCTGGAAGCATAGGACATGGTATTACTCGAGTTATAAAACTATGTGAAAGGGTATGAGCAAGTAAGTATAAGGAAAAGCCTAGATTAAAAATTTTAAGCCAATGTTACGAAATTCTATTTTTTGTCTAAAAATACAAAAATAACATAAATAAATGTGGAAAATATCATATGCATTGCACTGAGCCCACAGTTAGTAAATTAAGCACTTGTTTTCAGAGATAACGAAGATACTAAAAACACCTATACACAGAAAAGTGGTTTTCTACAGTAACCCGTCTGGGGATCGAACCCTGCACCTCAGAGCTAGCGACACCTTGTAAACCGGTGTACGACACTTGACCACGAAGGTCATCAAAAGCATCAGCCTATATACCCATTTTATCTTCATTTTAATTAGATGTGTAAGTTTAGTGTCAAGAACAAATGTATTCTGTTTACATCAGTGTATTTACCTGAATAATCTGCGGCGACTGTTGCGGCTGCGCTTGTATGATGATCGGCTGGTTGGGGTTGTTCTGCACTTGTAGGCGGATCATGTTCAACTGGGCTTGAGTCAGCTGGATCTGTAATATTATACTTACACGTTAGGAAAGTTTTGGTGCATTTTTGGTTATTACCCCGAATTCTGAAAGGCTAATCAGCCTAATTAGTTGTCAAATCAACTGATCACGTCTGCTATAGGTTTACCAAAATACTGACAGCTAATAGTGCTTAACATGAGGTTTGACGGGTGATTAACTAAGTTTTGTGTTAATCAACGTTTAAGAAAATTGGCGTATGTATATAAGGTTTGAATTCATTTATTTCTAAAGATGTCAAGATTCTTCCAAGACATTTTTTGTATGTATTTTGCCCGATTACTCCAATTTGCGATTTGTTATCAATAATGGCTTTTCTAATTTATTACGTGAATAAATATGAGTACTGACCGGCAGCTGCTGTAGCTCTCCGGAAGGAGTGACCACCTGCTGTACCAACGTGACGGGCTGCTGGGACACCACGTTGTTTGATGACGAACCCGACGCCGCAGACGTCTGGAACATGACACAATATGTCATTCATTATTAAACACATACACAAAATGTATTATTTTTGTGTAAATTGTAAAATGTCGGATTTTTACATAACATATCATCACGCCTGTATCCCCGAAGGGTTAGGCAGAGGTGTACCAATGTACACCCACAGTTCGCAGATATGTTTAGGTCCCATGTAATAGGGGGCGAGCCACTAACCGGGCACAAATCCAAACTCCTACCTGCTACTGAGAATTTCATAGAAAACCCCAATAACACCTTGGTCGACTTGGGAATCAAACCCAAGACTTCTAGCGCAGCAGTCGCGCTTAGCACCACTAGGCAACGAGGCAGTCTTTTTTTCCACCACTTTCAAGTATGCAATAAAATGTATTTCCTTTATATGTATATGTCTTATGTATATTCGCATCGCAGAACATATATTTAGATACACGTTGTATAAACAGTAGTGATTGTTACCTGCACAACTTGCGCGCACGGCTGTATGACGATCTGCGGCAGCGGCTGCGCAGTAGACATCGTCGCCTGGTGCTGCTGCTGCATCTACACAGTAAGGTACTCAAATATACTGAAATAACTACTAAAATAACCTCGCTTTTTCAGTTGCTGCATATAATAATTTTATTCACTTAGCTAATCATGCATTTCCATTCGAACAAAACTACGGCCTTTTTCAGAAATACTACCTTTTCTACTACTTTCTTTTACTATCTATAAACAAATATTTATATAATTTTCTTGAACAAGAAGAAGAAAACTTAAAGAGATAAATTTATTAAACTCCACGTGGAAAGAGCTGGAATGTGGAGCTAACATTCCAGTACTTTCCAGTACGTTATCTACCTATACCCCAACTTTACAGTTCTTTCCAGTACGTTATCTACCTATACCCCAACTTTCCAGTTCTTTCCACTACGTTATCTACCTATACCCCAACTTTACAGTTCTTTCCAGTACGTTATCTACCTATACCCCAACTTTATAGTTCTTTCCAGTACGTTATCTACCTATACCCCAACTTTACAGTTCTTTCCAGTACGTTATCAGACCTATACCCCTACTTTCCAGTTATTTCCACTGCGTTATCTACCTGTTCCGCCTGCGGGACCGGTCTCGGCGGCTCGTAGCGCGGCTTGTGCGGCTTCACCTCGTGGCGCGGCACGATGTCGATCAGGAAGTCGAACTGGTCGCACTTAGATATCGCCATCGCTATGTCGTTGCGCTGAAATATAATATGTACATATTGTTATCGTAGGAATCTATTTTATACAAAACTAGCTTCGGCTTGCGGCTTCGTCTACATACATATATGTTAGATATCTCAGTAAAAAGAGCCTACATCTTATCATGGAGTTGAAGCTCGGCTCATGCCTAATTTGTTCAAAATCGCTTGGTCAGTTTAGCTCAGAAAGCAAAACAAATAGACAAAGCTATTTTCGCATAGTAAAATTATTTAGCTTATTATTATGTACCTATGTACTTTTATATCATCCCTGCGCAACAGAACAAGTAAGCTCTCGTTTTAGTTGTGTATGCCTGCCTCGTAACATTCAAACGAGTAGACCAATTAAATTCTGATGGTTTATTTTTGGTTTGAAAGCTCGTGTGATCAATACAGTTCTTAGTTATTATTAGAAGATTTATTTACCCACTTGTTTGTCCTTCTAAAGCTAGACTACAAAATTAGTCACATTTTTTAACTTTAAGTAATTGTAACCTTAGCTTAGTGTTACCTGCAGCGTCCTCCTCTTATTATCCTCGGTGTGCGACCAGGCTCTCAGCGTGAGCTCGTGTATGAAGATCTCGGCGGCCTTCGCGAACAGCACCGGCGCCTCTGCCGATATCATCTTCACCTCTTCATCCAACTTCATGATCTTCTTAATGCGGGCGAGTGGTAGAGCTTGGGACTTTAGGTCGTCCTGCAGATCGACATATGTTAGAATAACAAGCTAAGCAGAGTTGGTGTTATGGAAACCAGACAACTGATAAACGTACTTAATTATTTCAGCCATAGAAAAAATGATTGTGCTCATCACATAGATTTGTCGTGAGTGAGAATCGAATAAATGACCTCCGGTATAGCAGTCAGGCTTATTAACCACTAGACCAACAGGCCAGTCAAAGTTGAAAATGCATAAAAATTGTTGAAAGTCAATAAGCGCAATATTCGGGTCAGAAAGGCCGCACTCAAACTGGGTTAATAGAAGAGCGTACGTAGAACCAATTTAGAAAAGTGATGTATTCCTCATTTTTCTAATGGTTTTCAGTGGCAATTCAGGTAATATTTATTACTTTTTAGGATGTGAATGACACCTACTTTTATGCATGTGCAAAACTATAATACGACATTTAAAAAACTTAAGACGGGTTCTAATTACGACGTGAAATTATCTGCATCACCATCCCATGACCCGCTCGTCTGTTCACTTTGGTTGTATAACTAATGTGTGAGCACACTCACCGCATTCACCTTCTTGATGTCGTCGGTGACCTTGAGCCAGAACTGCTGCAGGCTCTGCTGCGCCGCCTCCGCGGGCGAGCTCTCCTCCACCACGTCGCCGTCGACGTCCTCAGACGCGACCGACCCGCTCGTCTGTTCACTATGGCCAAATCAATTAATATTAATGTAAGAACGAGGTAGGTTATTCCTAATCTACATTTAGAAGGCGGGAACCAAAATGAAAATGGCGTCTGCGATGAACCTAGTTTAACTAAGAGTGCGGGCACACGATGCTTAGCGGCGATGCTTGTCGGTGGCCACACCGCTCAGTTGTTATGATCCATATTCATCAACAGACTGTCCAATGCTACTACGGGGCGCTGCGGCATAAAACCGTACGGCGCCGCACCGGTCGTGTGCCCACTGACACGGTGAAATCTTTGCGTTGCGGCGCCGCAACGCCGCAACGCATCGTGTGCCCTTGCTCTCACTCCGTGGAGCATCAGTGATTTCAAAATTTTAACTATAGGTACAACCCTGCATGTTTAAGTGCGTGGGCAAGGATTAGGAAAGCCTTTCACCACAGTGGAGAAACATGGGCTTAATAGATAGATGGAGGGATCCAGGAGCTTATACAACGATAAAGCGGTTTTTTTTCGAATTCTAAATGCAATTCGTTTGAAAATGAACCGGCACATGAGTACGTATCTGAAAGACGGACTTGCTTTTCTGAAATAAGCTTAAAATAGCACTAGGTTGGTGTTTTATAGATAATTCCCCTTAAATTCTTGGTAAATGCAAATTATTTATGATTATGACGTAAAATATTCGCGTTTATTTCCTTATCATTCAATCGCCAGCTATTACTATTTTCCTTGACTTTGTGCACTACTAATACTTCGTTTTCGAGATAGCATTGAATACAGTTATGTTATTACATGCTTATTCGAAAACTGTATTCATATTTCAACCTTTGCTAAAGGTTGATGATTTTATGTACAGACAAGACAGTACGGACTTCGATCAGTTGCGGTATCGGCGAAGGTGTGGGCAGGTGTTTGTCACTCAAAGCAGGTTTGAACACCGTGCGAGGTATCCTATAGAAGAATATTAGCCTTATTTACATTAATTTTAAAGCGCATTGCAACAAAAAGCAGTCTTATTTAAATATTAAATAATTGTTTGTTGGTAGGTATGTTTCTAACGTTATAGAAAAGCAAAGTTCGGAATTTCCGCTCCAACTTCACTTTGGTACTCTATAGGAATTAGAATATTTAAACTGATATGAAGAAAGTCCTTCTTGAGATCTGTTTAATCGTGTTTGAAGGTAGGTATAGTTCAGTGCGAATAAATGCCTTTTGAACGATGCGTCCAAGGTTCGTTTTACATTATTAATATTTAGATGTAAGTTGATTTGAGTTTGAATTATAATTAATTTTAAAGATTTTTTGACATTGTAGTTTCGTATCTGCAAAACACCTGTTTATATAAAGCATTATTTTTATTCTGTGAATATTCTAATAGTCACTTAACATTCGTAATTATTCCAACAGGTAGGTAGATAATAAGAAATTTCGTACCTATTGGAGTAATTGTTTGTTTACTTACAATCTGAATGCAATCTGTACTTAGGCTATATAGTGAGATATTTTTTATCTCAAGTTTGATAAAAAAAGTTCTTATTGCGCTCTACCGGTAAAATGAACAAGCGAAACTGGGGCACTTAACTATGTGCATAAAATAAATGATAAACAAATATTTGTAACCAAATAATATTAAAATAATTTATCGCAGTAACAAGAGTAGCCAAAAGAACAATTTATTTAATAAATAAAGTGATTATGATTTTATTTATTATCGAAAGAGGAACTTACGCAGGCACAAAGAAACACACGGACATCTTGTCAAGCGACACGCCGACCTCGAGTTATTCACGAAATACACGTAGTTAATTTACAAATAAAATTAATGTTTTAGCGCGACCAGAAATATAGTAACCGCTTCCAAAGTTAATAAAAACACAGTAACCAATAATCAGTGTAATATTTGGAGATCTCCAATCAACAATTACTGAAAATGCGCCCGACACACGATTCGTCCACCGATGACCAGTCACAAGCTTGACGTTTCGGATGTGTTACCATGTTTAGCTGATATTTTAAACCTACTATTTTCTAGTCGCATGAATTTATGAACTTTTCGAAATCAAACGTTTGTTTTTTAACAAATCATTTAATCAACATAAATATTTGTTCATTGTGTTGGATTGCTATAAATATATTTCACTATACTTTTATACGTTTTGTTTTTGTCTTAACTTAGTAGTTTCACTTAAATTAATTGGCAAGCAAGACCGGAAACAATAAACGTCACTTGACGTCATCAAAGTAGCGTCTGCTAATAAAATGGCGGCGGCCGAGATTCAGATAGTGAATCCTTCTAATTTAACAAAAATCGAAAGGTAAACTAGTTAATTTGGGTCATATTACCGTAGTTTTGACTGATTATTACTTTGACATATAATTTATAAGTCATACGTATGTATATGTAGTGCAAGTTTTGATGTTTGTTTTTCCTTGGGTGTTTCAGTTTTCTCAATGATCCAAGTTACAAAGAAATTATTGAGAACTCGTCGACGTTTAATTCGCGACTATGTGCCGAAAGGAGAATGCGTATGCCGTTTATCGACACACAGACCGGTAAGTTATTGATTGTTGTCATGAATACAACGCCCTCTCTAGAACTCATAATCATTGTTTTATCACATAAACAAGAAAGTAATCAGTAATAATGTGTTGCTGGTCTATTTTGTTGATAGTCACGCATTATTTATCATTGATCAAGTGATAATAACTAGTCCTTAGATCATTATCTCTCTTTCTTGCTCCAACTACTATGTATCTTTCATCTTTCTCTAAAAATCGATAAAACTCCAACTGAAGTGAAAGATCAATAATAGTTTATTTTGAGGATCATGCCTACTTAAGATTTATATTACGATTATAGATCACACAGTTATTGAAAACAACAAATGGTTCATTTATGTGTTGTTCCCAATTTAAAAGTACATTTCATTTATTATATGTCTGTGTGTATTTCCAAATTGATCAATAATTTAATAAATAATCTGTTACTAATTACTATTTACATATTATTAAACAAATAAATAAATAAGCAAAAATCCGACTACACAAGATGATTCTAAAAACATCATGTAAACATACATACACATACAAGTTCAATGCCAAATTGATCAACATAACATTAGATGTAGTTATGAACCACTATACTTTGTTCTTTAGGTGTCGCACAAAGCCACTGCAACCTATTCATGACACGGAGACAACGCATGCCTGGCCAGAAAGAAGGACAAGTTTACACATATCCAGCCCAGAGATGGCGAAAAGCCCGCCGTCAGTACTTAACAATGTCATCAACACGCTGGGGCTGGAATGGTGCAGCAGATATAGCGGACAATATCGGTGAAGGAGAGAACAGCTCTGGAGTACCGGGAGACGCACTTGCTGGTGATGATAGTCGAGATGGCTCACAGTCTGCTGCTAAGGATGATCCTAAGGTTAGTTGTAACTCATTTTTTTTGCAGGTTGTATGCAGGTCATACAATACTTACTATCGGTTTCTCTGAGAACTATAGTATTTTTCTGAATCCGGTAACATTGGATGGCGATCTGAGCATTGTTTGGAAAAAGGCTGCTTCAGGGCCTATTGTGAATCAGTGTACTTGCATTTCACATGTGGCTATTGCTACTTTTATTTTCCTTTATCGAAACTTTTCTAATCCAGCTCTAAAATTTGGACCGTCATTATTCACTGATATAATTTTGCTGTGGATGTTTTCACTATATCTTGATGAACCCATTGGACAGCAATATTAACGATGCAACATATTCCCCAGGAATGGTTCTACGACGAGTTAGCCATGGAGGAGATGGAGACGGGCGAGGAGCCGGACCCCGAGTCGGACGAGGACTACTACGACGACACGTACGCGAACCGGCGCAAACGACGCGGAGGAGCCACGCCCACCGGGCCGGGGTCACGCGGCGGACGCACGCGCAAGCCGCAGCCCGACGACACGCCCGCCAAGCGCGGCCGCGCGGTGCGTACCACACATATACCTAGCCACACGACACGTACGCGAACCACACGCCCACCGGGCCGGGGTCACGCTGGGAGAAAACCAAATGACTTCAACCCACGTCGTGCGTGCCGACTAAAAACACCCCGGTCCCGCTCACGTCTTTGCTGGAACCTCTGCATTGCCAAGCCTTCTCAGCACAGCTTCGGACCCACACATACCTATTCATACATACAACTTTACATAGTTAATTTTTGTTTAATACAAACCTAACATGGTGTTTAGGTGGTTTTCTACATTTATACTTCCGTCAATTATACCCTGGCGACACTCGGTGTACACACTGAAACCAGTATGTACACCACTCCACGGATCTCGTTAAAACAAGAAGCAACTTCCCTTCACTTATGGCTTCAGTTGTTGTTAACTACGTCTGGTATTGCAGGGTCGAGGGCGAGGGAAGCGCGCGCAGGGAACGCTGCCGTACGAAGTGCCGGGCGACAGCGAGAAGCCCTTCGGCTGCGAACGTAAGTCTCGGAGGAGGCACTAGTGCCCGCGCCTTAGCTCAGGTCCGCACCTCTAGGGGCTACACACATATCATGTTATTGCAACTCTGTGCGCGTGGGAAATGCGGTATCCAATACAACCAACCTATACGGACCACAACGCTACTGATAATAATGACCATAAGCCAAAATAACCGTCTCTTGGATGTAGGAATCGGGTATAACAGACTGTTGTTTATTCCTCTTTTAACGACAAGCTATGAAGTAACTATAGTAGGTCATTATAAGACACTTATTAAGTTAAGTTTCAAGTCTTAAAACGCTAATAGATATGTCAATACAACGTCAAGTTGGAAACTGGTCTATGGCCCATCCTGAATGTATGTTAATAATTCTTTGTATAAGATATCTATCTAGGAACATTGTGGCTCATTCACTGTTTGATATGCTACCTATAGGAAGAGTTTATCAATTGTTAACTTGGGTATAGAAATAAATATATGATGGTTACGTATGGCACAAGATATGTTCAAACCCTAAATGTATTTATTGATCTATTATGTAATTATTCTAAGAAAATACCTCTAAAAATATTAACTTGCTAAAAATATAATGTACCCATTTCCCACGGCTGGCAGACTTGTAACTCGAATACAATATAGAAAAGCAACACCAATCAAGAATACCAATAAATAAGGAATAGTTATATACTCTAGAGTAGATTATACCCCCTACATCGAAAACTACAATAGTTTAAACAGCTAGACATTCCTACAAGTGCAATATACAGTAGACAGAATTACAGTAAATAGTTTTGCATTTGGCAACACTGCGTCAACAGCATTGGGTTGCTAGACCAAAAATTACGGATTGATTTGGGGGGGATAATTCTGAGAATCTAATTGGAATCTCTTTGTTGGTCTTTTAATTGTCAAAATATACATAAAAAAAACTGAATCTCTTTATGCCACTATTAAACTATAGCTTAGAGTAATATTTTTAATTTCGACAACGATTGGTACTAAGCGGATTTAAATATAAAAATACATTACTTTTTCCCTATTAAAAAAAGAATATGTAACAACAACTTTACTGTCATCTGTCTACTGTAAACCTCCCATAAAATAATGACTACAAAGTGAATTTTTGCTCAACAGTTATGGTGTAACTTAGGACCTGAGCGTTTGTAGAACAATTCTATGATGTTTGTGGCTAGCTGCTAATGTTGCTAGCTGTTATATAGGGTACTTATAGTAGTATGGAAACTGGAAAATATTGATTGACCTTTTAACTCGAAATTGTCGTCAAAAATAGTGTCTTCTTAATTGGCTCATAGATTTAGCTACTAGAGATCATCCATAGGAAGAAGGGTTTAACTTTCTTAACTTTAAATTAACGGAAGATTATCACTTTGATGATATTGGATGTCAGAACATAGAATTTATTTCCGTTATATGTATATCAACCTTTCTATATTCTGTTCTAATGTTTACAGCCAGCCACAAACAAGATAGAATTATACCTTATATCATTGAAGTTAACATGCCTAGTTATAGTACAGGGCCACTGAGTACTGTAATGTAGTGTTATAGTAATCTAGGCGGGATCGTAGCAAACAAGCGACTTAGATTTATTGCTGTATGTCTTTTGTATACACCATCTCATATTATTAAGGATATTTATCTCTTAGGCCTACCATACATTTACCGACTGCTCGTTGAAGCAATCTGTGTATAGGCAGCCTTATTTTCCTCTTTCAATCTTCACAAATAATATATTTAATGTTGAAATTATAAAAGTTTAAAAATATGGCAGCTATTCAATTGTTTGAAGCATTTTGATCTGTATAATATACTACACAGTACAGTGTTGTGATTGTGACTTCCAAAATGGTTGCCTAATAAAGGTTGTTATAAAATTGTGAATTCCCAGTCTTCCAATATATAAATAGTCGTAACCTTTATAATGTCTCACTTTCTGAAATATTCAAAAACATGGTCCATCAATCGTTGCTTGTCAGTTCTAGAACTATAAGCATCTTCTACTCAAACTATAATGGCAATAAGACTTCATCATACCCCAGGTCTTCCATTAGGCCCTTCGTACACGCGACGCAAGTGTCTAATACCTGACGACTTTGGTCTCCAACGATGCGTGCCTATGTATGCACCTCTGTGAGTTTGTATGGCGGTACTTGCTTGGATACTAAAATTGTCGGGTATCAGAAACTGCCTTATACAATAGACATACAGTAATAAGTCCAGTCACTGTTACAAGTCGCAAATATGCCTTTTCATTGTTGTGAATGAATGTGTGTATGTGTATAGTAGGTAGCATAAGAATCTCTAAAAACTCGGAATTAAAGAAATTGCTAAATTTTAGGTAAATTTATAAGTAGGCGGTGTTTGAGCAGTGTTTTGTATGAACGATCTTGATTACAACTCTAATTAACTAGCTTAAGAAGTTTTTCATTTTGTTGTTATGTATTTGAGGAAAACATTTGGGATACAATAAAATATTTTGGGATATTTCGATTGTAGAACCAAAATAAAGGTCTGCCTAGTATCGAATGGCAATTAAATGTATAACATATTCTTTAAGCAATATAGATTTATAAAAAATCAATGATTTATCTTGTTTCAATCTTTTTATTATTAGAAATGATCTAAACATGAGTTACAAAGGTGGTTCATACAAGCATTTCAAACTGTTAGGAATTGGAAGGATATTAGTGGACATTTTATTTAATTATTTATGTAATAATATTGAAAATATAATGCATTTAGATTGAGTTATTGTTAAGGCCAAATTTTCGACTGTCTCACTGAGATTTGTGGTTACAAATAGAAAATAGGGCTTATTTTATGGCCGTGGCTAAGGGTTTCATTGCTATACTAAATAAATAAATATATTAGTGGTGGAAAGTTTTAACAGCATTTTTTAAAAGCATCAGCTCGAATGGCATGGAATTAGTGGCAATAGGCTCGCCCCCTATTACATGGGACCTAAACATATCGGCGAACTGTGGGTGTACATTGGTACACCTCTGCCTAACCCTTCGGGGATACAGGCGTGATGATATTATGTTATCATATCGAATAATATATGAACTTTAGGATCAAATTATAAGTTAAAAAATTTATAAATGAATGATATTAAAATAGTAATGGCAATACAAATTCTTAAACCACGACCATTAATAAGTATTGTCAATCATTATGTATGTTGCAGCTATCTAGCTTAATATTTCTCATTAATCAAATATCCAATTATCTAATTAAAATAGGGACTTTATAATATTATTTTGAATTCGGTCACTCGCTCAATAGCCTATGTCATTAGCTCACTTAGAGAAATTTCAGTATACCAATGTGTAATATTATAGAACGGGGATTAGCGCGTACATGCATAAATACCTTCCGGGCTTGACATTTCGACCGGGTTACACCGGCCGTGGTCGCAAGCAGACTGTACGCGCTAATCCCCGTTCTATAATATTACTATAAACATGCAGCGCGATAGTTGAAAAGTTATTATACCAATGTGTGTAGTGTAGTATTCTATATAGGGATACCCTATCATTATAAGCGAATATCCCTGCTACGCTTCATTTACTTTGGTATGAAAGACCAAAAACACTACTCTAAATGTATAACTTAAACTTACGCTTGAAAACAATATTATATATTTGCAAATTAGTATAGATTATCTCCTTTACTTAGGCAAAGATAGTTGCTGCATATAAATAGTTTCTTATTATATTCTAACTCTATTTGACTTGAAATGTCGGTACTGCTTGAGGCCTTATTAAAACGAATGTGCTGGGTTTAAATCGCGAGATATAAAGTAATCGGTTCTATATTATTTTATACTAGATCTTTCTTAAACATTATTTAGTCCTAGACACTAATATAGACTTATGAAGCCATAAGGCGCAGGCCAGACAGAAGAGACGTAAGACGCAGACGGGGCGCAGACATTTTTCATTTTCATACAAAATGTACAGAAGCGTCGCGCCCGCGCCCCGGCTCTTCTGTATGTTTTGCGTCGCGACGCTTCTATACATATAAATTTTGGATGAAAGAGACGCGGTAGGCACAAATGTCCGCGTCCCGTCTGCGTCTTACGTCTCTTCTGTCTGGCCTGCGCCTAGGTTTAAACAGAGATAGAGCTATATGTTTTTATAGCTTCTTTAATATATCTCTCAAACAAAAATGATTTTAAAAAGTCGTAATTCGGTTGTGCAGGACTAAAGTACTGTTTGTTTAGATTCAGTTTTGCTAGGTATATACAATGTGTAACAAAAACTCATATTCAGGTTAAGCTTTTCCGATCATGTTAAAAGGAAATTAATATCTTTGGCTAAGGAAATAAGGATCCATTTAGTACGCTTTAGAAATGTTTAGTAATATAGTGAATTATTACTGATAAAGTCCTTAAAATATCAGATCTGGTAATGCTTTGTTACATATTGTATATTAAGAAAACCTCAATATGCTCTTAACTTATTTAAAACCTTGCTAACCGCATCTTCTCAGTGAGATAGTACATTTGTAATGAACTCCTAACTTTATATTATAATTTGTTGACTCCCCTCATGACGTCATAAGACGAACTGAGATGTTAACACTTAGGCATAAGTTGCCTTATATTACTTCCTTAGGATGGCAGTAAGCTATAAAATCTTACTTATTTGTTGGAATGTTCTCCTACGTTTTGCTACCGATATTTTATAAGTAGCGCATACGATTATCGACTTTATTTAACTAATGCTAGTAGATAGAATTGAATTATATAAATATTGTAACCTCTTTATACTGTTTATGAAAAATATTCGTGCCCCACACGGGGCACGAATATTTTTCATAGTAAAATTAAACCAGTAACTTTGACATTGTTACGAAGCTTTTAGGTTCATTTTCGTTTGTCATCGTAAACGTGGGGTTGAGAAAGTACATAGAAGGTGTAATTTCATGTTGTGACGTCATGCTTTTTATTCAAATTGTTTTGATGTGAATAATATTCGTGTACATGTCTCGATATTGGTAGCAAAACGCAGGCAATTGATACAAAGATAAAATGTGTGCGTACACTCTGTTAAATAACTACACTAAAATAAAACTTAATAGTATCGTTATTTCATTAAGCATGACAGAAAATAGCTTTGAGAGGATTAAAGCGAGATAAAAGTACAAATGTACGGTGGGTGGGACAGAGATTGCAATATCTTTCAGTTATGTTCAGACGTGCGTAGTTATTTAGCTGTACTGTAACATAAGTTTCTTAAATCTGTTCCCTAGACAAACGACTCGGTTATGAGTCGTGTACTTATGGTAACAAAGTATCATACATTTTGTTCATTTTAATCAGTTTTTATAAAAAAACTTTCGTTGCAGTGTACGCACACTCCTAGACACAGTCAATTAAACACTAAAAGTTCAAAAAAATTAACACATAATAAATTAAAAGTAAAACACCAATGAATTGAAATATTATACACTGCCACGTAATAATCCTTACTATCGGAGTATGTAGCGTAGTTGTGTTATTTATAACGTAGGCTAGAATAGTTATTATCTTTTACAAATTGTTTACAAGCGATTCTCTTTGCGGACTAAGACATAGGTGGTTAAGGTTTAAAATTGCGTGTTCAATTGAAATCTGCTTGTGAAGAGAATCTATTCATGTTTTCTTAAACGTTCTTCTTTCTATGTGAAGCTGTGAATGATTATAGTAGACTCGCTATTTATTAAAAGGGAAACTTCAAGTGTCCGTCATATAAAAATAAGGACTATTTTCTTTTGACCTAATATCAAAGTAGATTATTGCGGTTTAGTTTTTTAATATTTTAATATCACATTTTCACCCCTCGAAGTAAATACTCTGAATTTCTGTATCACGCTCTTCTAAGTTGGCGGTTCAACACGTACGGTCGACGGGGGTGCGTTGTTAGTTAAGGTGCTCCCTCAACGCGAGCATTCACGTGTATTGTAACATTACAGATTCGACTTTGAGCATTACATTACAATAATACCTCCCTGACTAACGAGCATTTGCGTGTAATGTAACATATAGATTCGACTTTAAGTCAGTTCTTCTTCTTCACTGATGTAATGCTCTAATCTGTAACGTTACATTACACGCGAATGCTACCGGTGAGGGAGCGCCTTTAGATTAAAGCCGAGGATGCGTAGGGAACCACTTTAATCATGTATTTTGAAATATACTGCGGTTCTACTTTCATCAGTCACAGTTTCCGCTACCTTTTATTAAACCGGATCTAGTGAAACAATCACAATTTATATCACAATGTTTTGGATAACGCACCGATTGGTTGAAAGTTTACGACTCATGTGTCTGTGATAGTTTATTTATTTCTTTCTCGTAATTATTATAAGAAATTGTTCTTTTTTTTCTCAAGCAATGACTAAACTTTTGCGGTCTAAATTTTTACCAATAACTTGCCTTTTTGGACTGATTCTATTATTTATGGTATAATAATTTTAATTACAATCGTTTGGTGTCAGCCATTCTCGATTCAACTTTACCTAAATAACGTATCAATATTTTGTTCTACATAAATATGATATTAACATAATGTTATGAGATAAGTTTGTGTTATAATTTCACTCCTTGTTTTTCTACCCATGTGGGTATACACTGTTTTTATTGAACTAATGTCTTCCATTTATTACAATTGTAATACTCCATTTCACACCTATTGAATGTCTACACTTTGCCTTTATAAGGCACTTTTTATTTATCTCATAACGTCACATAATTTATTTATTAATATTCCTATATGCTTTTAATAATCTTAATCGCACTAACAATTGTGTCTATGATTATGAAATTATTGGAAATTAAGATTAGACATTTAATTGCCTACCCAAATAAAAAAATGCATAAGAAATTCTGCCTTTAGTGGCTTCAATATGATGTTTTCGCTAATTTCCTTGCATGCACTAGGTTACAATACCATTTTTAAGCAATATATCGTCATAATATTATTTATTTTTATCAAACATGGAATTTATCAAAATTTCAGTATTAAGGTAAAATTTTAGTCATTGTATTATTCTTAATAATGTGTAGTTATCAATAACATTTTATTATTTAATGTGCGGAAATATGACATAAATTACCTACAGAAAATCCTACGAGTTGATGTTGAAAATGTTTTTAATATGGATTGTTTTTATACAAATTTTACAGTAATAAATGAAGTAATATTTTATTACAAGATTTCATACAATTTTTACAGAGGACACGCATTGCCGGAGCAATACCAACCTTATAGGTTAAGTTTAAGTTACTCTTTGTTTATTATAATACTATGTTATTGCCCCGGCGATGTCCAGCGCCGGTAATAGTGTTCATATTTCTATTATTTCTTGTATGTATGGAGCAGTGAAGTATTAGGCGATTGATGTTATTCTTAGATCCAAACTACACTGCCGTGCAGAAAATTGTAACAAAAGTTTATGCATTTTCGCTGCTGTTTAGGCAAACCGAATACGTAGTTTAATTTACTGCACGCCAGTGTACTATTATCACCCAAAGATTGTTATGAATTTATACAAGAAATATTTATGTTGAATAACAAATAAAATTATCCAATGTATTTGAAATCTTTGTTCTTGTGTTAGTTAAGTTGAAATTTGATTGGACTCCAAGTTCCGATCATGTGATGTGCTGTAGATTTTGTGTCATAATATAAAGCTAAAGTAATACTACCATACTTTGACGGATACGAGATATAATAATATATGTAAAACGGACTTTAAGTTTTGACTGATTTGTATTTACAAAGGGAGCAGCTAATATATAACTATAATTCATCTGGCTGACGCTATTGTAAGCTTTCAATGTCCAATGTTATGTTACAAATAATTTCGCAATAAAATAACCTACTTTGAAAGAGTTGAGTTGTAGAGCTTTATTTCAGTGCAGAATCGACAGCACCACATGAGTGTCAGTGTTAGCGCTGGGCGGACCCATAGATTTGAAGTCATCAATCAAACAGCCCCTAAGCGTGCGTCCTCTAGAACTGAACATAGATAGAACCTATCACGACGGGCCGGCTTTCCACCACCTTTCTATGAGAACATTCTACAATCTTACCAATTACAGTCTGAGATGTTTTGTGCAGTCTTACTGGCTTATAATATGAACTAAATTAAAAAAAATTACTCCTTTAAATCTTTGTCTAATTCTTCCTAATCTATTTTCAAAAGATATTATTTTCTTTAAATGATCTTTAAAGATTGCACCAAACATCTGTAGAATAGAATGTTCTTATAAAATCCACGTACCGCTATACTAGGTATTGATTGATGACGGATAATTATTGGAAGGTTTCGTTACACACTGTTGCGCCGATGCCGTCGTGGTGCCTCCTCTATGCTCTGTTCTGTTGACGCTATAACCTATTTTCCTGACGGTACCTTAATTTTATCGCGGTATAGTGTGAATGTAACGGCAGACGGAGGCATCACGGTGGTAAGTATTTATTCGATGTAATTATGTGTTGTGTTGTGTTGTTTTTGTACGAGATCGTCGCTAGTCGAGTGAGAGTTGATGGGAGTTTTTTGTACCAGTGTGCGGCGCTAAGTACAAGACGCGGCCGGGGCTGACGTACCACTTCACGCATACGCACAAGGAGCCGGCGGGCGCGGGCGCGGGCGGGGGCGCGGGCGCCAGTGACGGCGACTCGCGCGACTCCCGCGCTGGCGCGCACACGCCGCCCGCGCACGCCGCGCAGCCCGCCACCGAGTACCAGGACAGCTACGTCACCTTCCTCAACAACCCCGCCGTCGGCACTGGTCAGTCGCACACACACACATATTTATTATCGTCTAGATAGTTTGGCTATTATTTATACGTTAATCTTAAGGACTTAACCCCGTTTTTTGAATGCTGCTCGTTGACATTAGATTCAATACAGGCTTTCATAAAATGGGGGTAGGTAAAAAAAATTACAAAGAAATGTGTATTTTTGTACATTATGGACGATTTTCGGCGCTTGTTTGTAACAATCCTTCATTTTTGTTAAACTGTTCTTTGTGCGAATTCTATGTATTGTATCAATTTTTTTTTTCGAAATTGTAATCACTTTATATGTTGATAACCTTATATGGCGATCAAAGAAAACGATTCTATCTTGGTATTCGGAAATACACATTTATATGTACAATTTATAACTTCCCATTTAATTGACTAAACTGTATGTAAACCGTAATATTTATGTATTATATCTACATCTAGCTGTATGTAATTGTAATTATCTTTCTGCAGCCAGCGTTGTGGAACAACCCGCTCGTCGCCCGACCCCGCCACCCGAGGGTTAGATTAGTTGAAAGCATCATTATTATCAAAGTTTTATTTCCGTACTATTAAGTATGCTTGGAAAAAAAACTTAGATGGTTGTGATGTATATTAGATGCGATTTAGCTTTTCTTTTAGTTTTATGCTGTCTTTAGGTTGGATTTTAAGTTATAACTGCCTAAAAAAAGATGTTGTTTTTTGGTAGACGACCTTTTTTCAATAAGCGCTCCTAAGGTTTTTTTTGTTGCCTTAACATTCCTGTTTTTCTTTGACATTATCTACTTATTTTGGAGTAAAAAGTAATATAGTCGTTACTTCGTAGGAGGCTTAGCAGCAGCAATCGCTCGTCGCTCACCACCGCCGCGACCAGCGTCAGCGGACACGTCGAGCTCGGACTCCGCGCACGTGCCGCTGGCCGCCGCCGCCGCTGCTAGTGCCAGCGCACCGCCCGCGCCCGCGCCCGTACCGTCGGCGTCCGCGCCGCAAGACCACAAGGAACCTTCAGCTACTAAGCTGACGAAAGGGGTGAGTCTCACATACACTAGTAAACTACATTTATAAACAGCTGGTGCTGATGACATATAGAAAGTACTTAAAATAATTTACGTTTGTCGTACTGGGGGTCACGACAACATGGGGCAAATAATTGAGAATTCTTTGTGTGATTAAAATTTTGTGAAACCATCTTGAAACAAGGATATTAAATTAATGATTTACGTAATTTAACTCCCGAGTCAAAGTCATACACAGTAATAAAAGTTTTCTTTAAACTAGTTATGACATAAACTGTTAGGTACAATTATGTTGCAAAATAACAATATTTATGATTATCTTTCTTGTTGTTGTAGGCATCACCATCACCGTACTGTGATTTCTGCCTGGGCGACGACCGCGAGAACAAGAAGACGGGCACGCCGGAGGAGCTGGTGAGCTGCTCGGACTGCGGGCGATCAGGTAAGCGTCGCGGCCGGCCGCCGCGCAACGGCCTCCCCAAGCGCAGCTGCTACCACCTCGAGAACCGCGTGTGCGAGCGCCACCGCCACCTGCGCGACGCCATCAAGCTCAACGGCGTCGTCGAGATCCTCAGCTCCATGTCCTACTCCGCCGACGACTTCGACAACTTCGCCTCGCAGACCAAGCTGCTGCACGACGAGTACGGCCAGTTCCCCGTCTCGCCGCCCTCGCGCCAGAGCCCCACCTACGACCGCGACCACGACCGGGATCTCTACGTCACCAACTCCAATCACTAATCTGAGTATTATCTGTGTGTTTGTTCGTCACAAAAATATACGCATCTCGTGTCTTTTTGTCGGTTCTACCAAAGAGAATGATTGTTTTGTCGCTAGGTTATAAATTATACATTCCAGATTTGTCGTACTCTTCATTTTCGAATGAATAACTTTTGGCGCATATTTCGTAGTTATAATGTTGTAATCATATTATTAGATTAGACGTAGCATCACGATAGATATATCTGACCATACAAATATAATTATATCCGCGTAGTAATATATCACATATCATTGTGAATTCTTTATCTGTGTATCGATGTTGCCCTATGTGATCTTGGTGTTGCCATGTAATATACAACACTTGTGACAATGGATGCCAAATGATGAGATATTTTAAATTGTTGTCTGTTGTAATGTTTATACCTTAATGTTTTTTATTATTTTAGTGAGTACAAGTGCCTTATCAAAATTACATGATTTCATGTATTAATATTAGTGTTGCCAGTTATCTTCTAAAACAAACCGGATTGTTTATTTTGTTTATCAATGACTTGATAAAATATTATTTTCATTGTTAGACTAGAGACTTGAGAGAATATTATGACATATTTTATTTTTACTGTGTTATGTTACTAAATTGATTTACTTATATTGATTTATTTATTCATAAAACATACAAAGTTTATTTCTGCTATTGTAGTTAGGACGCTCATTGTAATGTTAGCAGAACATTACATGAGAGTTTTAACCAGGAAAACATATTTTAGAAAAAAAAAACCTTTATTATTTGTTGCTGGTACATTGTGTACATAAAAATAGAGTTTTTATATAAATACATACTTATATTTGTATTTAAAAATATATTATCATGTTGTTTATCTTCACATTAAAATATTTTATCTCTTTCGTTAAATAATCTGGCAACACTAGACACGTTTAGTTTTAGCTTCGCTTGATGCCAAATAACGGTGTTATTCGGGACCAGCTCCTGACGTCACCGGTCGTTCAATTGTCCTAGCTTTCTAGTCACGCTGCAATACAGTCACTCGCACGCGTTTTATACAGTTACCCGACTACGCAGATAGGTATGTTCCTTAACAAAGGGTGTGCACTACCTATGAGATATCCTTTTTCACTACGTATAGCTTGAAATCAAAGTAAATGCAAACAGAAATTAGAAATTTGATTCAACTCTCAGTTGTAGGTATCGAAGCGGCAAGTCGCACGACGACGCCTGTAACTACGTACAGTAAAATTAAACCTTAAAAATGTGTTTGGTATGTAATCTGAAAATTGGACCCACAATAGGTGTAAAGACAATCTCATAGGTGGTAACAACCCTGTACATGATGATTTTTATAATATTGCTGTTTGTTGTTCGTCAATTGCGGATCTGTTTCTTATATTTACGGCTATAAGGTTGAATTTTGAATATCACAGTTTATGCGATTGCGGATATGAACGTTTTCTGCGGCTTGATTACGTCAGAAATCAGCGCTGGTTTCTGATTGGCTGATAAAAAATTGTAATCAGCTATCAATGCTGGTTTTAAGTGCTATTATTGGTTGTTACTTAGTATGTTGTCTGACCAATCACAGATCAGCATAGATCAGCCTTTAGAATTGAGTATTCGGAATAGGTGTACATTTTGTGCCAAGTATGTTATAAGGAAGCCGCATTGACTTGAAAATCTTCTCTATTTTGTACTATAGGCGACTGGGTTATGCTGGTAATATAATCGTTGCTTAACACGTATTTAGTGGTCTACAATCCTAGCACTTGCCTATGATTGTGTTACTTAAAATAAATATTGTGTGAGCGAGCACGATGATAACTTTGTGGATTTAAACGTCTCGTTTCGCTTCACAGTAAAATATAAACTATAAGATATCCAGCAATTTTGTCGCCTAAGACCGCCAACACACGGACTGCTCGAGCTGTCGGCCGCTCTCGCACGTCACGTGGGCCCCTTACCCGTTCGCTTTTTGTTTTGTTGACCGCTCGACGCATTCTGTTGTTTGTTGACATAGTAACATATAGTCGACCATGAAGAAGTCCGTGTATGGGTTGACAAGTATGTATGTATATGCCCTTGTCATATATTAGGGAAATGATGACTTTGATAGCAAGAAAGACTTGTTTGTTATTTTATAAATGTAGTATAGACAATAGAGCAAATGCCTTATTTTAAGCGTATACACACATAGTCAGTTTGTTATTATCACTTGTATAAGGTCAACTCCACTTGTAATATAATGTTTCGAGTTTTTAACATATCCCTTCAAAGTTTAGAAAACTTATTTGATAGGTCTCTGTTCCATATATTGTTGTTATTAATTGAATATAATTATTTCTTTTAATGATGTTAAATACCCTTATAGAACTCAACTACACGCAGGGCGTCAAGTACATATCAATTTATTTATGTACCTCTTTTGTTAGATATTGTTAAAGAAATAGATTTTTGTATGCAGTGAAATTAAAAGAAAACTCAAGTTCAATTTTATATTCACGTTTCAACGTTCACTTTTTATGAAATTAGTGTATTAAGTATATAACGCGTAGACGGGTCCCGTACACATAATCTTAATGCGGACCATTACCGAAAAACTTGTGCAACTCTGACGGATTACGTATCTAGCAATTACCAGCAAAATTCGTACGACTAAAGCTGTTAAATTGCTTATTTGTGATAAATTTATAATTTGCTAATATACGTAATTCGGCAGATATGCTCAAGTAAATCGTTGTGTGTCCGGCTTATATAATTATAATTGTTATAACATTACATAGAGCTTTTACGTGCCTTTTATTAACATTTGTAACCCAAAGATTTTGAAAATTTATTTAAGTTTGTCAAAGACAACTTCATGTTATTTCGCGTTGGTTTTTCTGTTACAGGATATTGTACATACTTTTTTAATATGATAACTGAATATGGCCTCAATTTAGTTACTGGCTAACACATAATCGTTATTTTATTATTTTGTTCTGACCATAGATTTAACATTTTATCTCAGCTTTTATTTATTTATCGATACGTTTCGCGTAAGCATTGAACATAATATCATTCCTATAGATATAATGTTTTGTTTTAATTTTTAAGAGAATTTTAATCGAAATTAGGTTTTAAATTTTATGTTTTTCTGACATGTGTAATACATATTGACAATTTATTTTCTTTATAGTATATTCTTATATTAGTTTTGAAATATATTTACTTGTAAGTTTGAGGCGAACGGATGTGTTATAACTTCACTGATTTGTTCAATTATCCTGAACTATAGTTTTTGTTGGTCTCATTTCCTCCTCCCATGCTCTATATATCTGCAAGAATTCATCACTTTTTGAAGGAGTAACCATTAATTCGGTTCTGTAAAGTCTTATCATTAAGTGCCTTAGTTTACTAGGTAGACCTTTTCTAACTACGGGTTACAATACCTGTAGTTATATCAACGTGCGCCATGTTGGTTTTACGCTGGTACACATTGTACTATTAAATAATTGGAATCAGTTCACATGCACTTCTAAATCAAGGGCCATAAGGATGACGTTTCGATTTTAAACTAGTTCTAGTGAGAGATGGAAGTTGTATACACAAATAGCCATCTTTTTTACTCATCATAACTGTTATGGAAATAACACAAAACACTTCCCAGCAAATAAAAGTCGAGCCATTATGGTTTATCTGCGGAAAAGAGACAGCGATATTTGTTTGTAAAACTTTATTTTTCCCTGTCACTTGAAGTATAATTTTAACAGTTCTTAATACTGTCCTGATATAATAAAACATAGACAGAAACTTGAATCTGAAACAGAAAACTAAAACATTTACTTACTAGGGTATTAAATATATTTAAAAAAATCGCAATATTATAGCAGTAATAGAGCAAATTTATAAATTGAGTCCATTAATGGAGCATCGATTGAAGAGTAGGTTCGGCATGGTACCGATGTACTTAATACGGCCGGACAGGCGCTAGGTATAAGTTACCGAGTTATAAATATTATATTAATATTGTCTTGTCGTTAGGTGCCTTAGTATGTGCAAATGTAATCTTTATATATTTGTTATATGTAATATGATGTCTCTCATGTGGAATGTTGGTGGGGTGTTGGTTTGAGTCAATGAAAGTGAGGTAAACCGGTTACTATGAGCTCTTTAAGACTTGCCGTTGTAGAAGCGAGACAGGCATACGTGCATTGTAGAGTGCTATCTCGCTTCCACCATAGCATCAATCCTGAACCTATAAAGTGGGAAAAATGTCATACATAATTGTAATGTAATTTTAATAGTAAAATTCTGTTACATCGTCTGTTACATTTGTGAAAACCAACGGTTTTCTTTGTAGAGTTTACTTTTCTCATATGGTTTCAACTAATTTGCGTACATAATCATTTTTTAAGTATAAATAATACATATCTCTCTTTGAAAGTTAGGAATGAAGGTTCAAATGAACACCTTGTTTTTATACACTGTCGTTGACTATGCTGGCTATTTATATAATTTTTACTATAATCACTATAGATGCATGTTTAGTAAATGTACTAAAATAAAGGATAATAGTTATATAACGGAAATATAAATACAGTTTATTTATTGTCAATTTTATGTCGTTTACAAATAAGTTTGAAAATGACTCAATTTTCACGAAAGTTGTGTCGAGTGGTACTTAAAAGTACCTTTATATGTAATTGTTTATGAATGGTACCAAATTATATTGCCTTATGTAGGTAGTCTCGGCAATGTTTATATTATATTCCAAAGTTGAATGCCTGCAGGGAAGTGCATAATTGCGGATACCCAAAGAATACATAGAAACTAAATACATTTGTTTTCTTCGTTACATATATTCCTTTTTAGCGTAAGCCCGAGAATATATAAAATATTAATGTTTTTATTTATTTTTTTGTAAACATACTTTATCAGAATTAAATTGTATGAACTCGATTCAGTCGATTTTTATTTAGAATTGCTGTGCTGAAGAATAGTGAATGTGCACTTCCCTTAAGACATGATTTATTTCACTTCTAAATAAATTGTAAGTCATTAATGTTAATAAGTGTTGTTTATTTACTTTTTATTTTTCACTATTGTTCGGCACATTATGTTTTCCCCTATTTCTGTGATGATTTGCAATGAAACGAAACAATTGGTTATAATTGCGATGGCGATAGAAGATTTTATAAGGTAAGAAAATATTATGTGCCTTACAATACGTGAATTTTACTTGTACTATTTGGAGCTCTTCATTTTCAGCCTCTGTATTTACTTTTTACCCAGTACTACGGGTTTCCTTTGTGTGCGATCCAAATATTTTTTTATAAATAATGTATCACAATGATATACTTTTATCGTGGAATATTTAAACGTGTCATATATTCCACCTCATTGCCATTGATTCTTTATTAATTTTCATTTAGCACGGAGATCTTATCCAATATACCCCACCGCTAGAGCCAAGTCCTATACATGAAAAAATCTATAATATAGTAAAATGAAAAGCTCCAAAATAGCTTTGAAGTTATGCCAGTGTAACCAATACAACAACTACAAGTATCTCTCACTACAGGTCACCCCACATGCCTGCAGTTCACCGTCAACATGATCGTGTCGGTGCGCAAGTACCGCTGGCAGTGCATCGAGTGCAAGTGCTGCTCCGTCTGCGGGACCAGTGATAATGATGTAAGTAACATTATAAAACATATATTATAACGTTGACGTGAATATAATTGCTAACATTACCGATAACGATTAAAGAGCTCCCGAAATTCGTGCTCAAATTGCCAGTACTGCTTTTTTACGTGAGTCGCAAAAACGGGGTCATAATCCGCATTTTTTAAAGTTGATTTTCTCTATATTGTTATGAGCTATAATTTATGAGGTATCAGCAAAGTCCTAAACTTTGTTAAAGGTTTCTCAAATTGAAGCATTGTTATTAAAAAATTGCCAATATTTACTGTGACTGCTTTAAGCCGTGTATGTTTGATAGAAGACTATGTCTTACTAAACTGTCGCAGCCTGTAGTAGTCCGTGTGCGGAGCCTTAGTTCTTAATTCGTCTAAAAGGCTTTTACGTTATGTGTGTTGTATTTACAGGACCAGTTGTTGTTCTGCGACGACTGCGACCGCGGCTACCACATGTACTGCCTGGCCCCGCCGCTGGACACGCCGCCCGAGGGCTCCTGGTCCTGCGCGCTCTGCATCAAGGAGTTCCACACCAAGTAGTGAGCATCACGTATGTACACATTACTTACCCCCGTATAATCTTTCATTAACCCCTATACCTATTTAATTCTGAACAGATTGCAACTACTCGGCCGATCTTTCACATTAGTCACATAAACTGTTTTAACTGGCGAGGTACCTAGCTAACACGCATTTCTTCGGGATAGAAAGTTCAAACTAGTATAGAATTTTAGACCAAACCGTGTGAGCCTTCATCAAAATCTCCAAACCGTTTTCTGAATAAACGTAGATTGGTATCCACGTATCAATAGAGGAAGAAAGCTTTTAAACCCTTGGCGGAAAATCAGAGTGTTACTAGATTGACGTGTGTTTCTGTCTATGACTGGGGATAGCGATTTAATTCACTGTAAAAAAGATCAGCTATTTTCTAACTATATTATTTATGTTTAATTCCAGGTTTGCTAAGGGGCCGTGAGAGAGATAGCTAGATAGGCGAGATAACGAATTATAGCGGCTGTAAGGTTATTGGGTACAAGCAGGTGATCAATGTAAGTGTTGCTATAAGTTAGTGTGGACTGTGAACAGTGTTGCCATAGTTTAGTGAGATTCATAGCCTGGGGGACGATGCTAATATTACCACTGTAGAATTAATGATAAAAGTTTCTGAGGCCTAAAAATATTCATGTTTTTTTTTTACCTATTCGTTAAACTGTTTTGAATTCCAAAGGCAATGATTATACCTTGACTTGACTTGACTGCCCCTATTTTTTTTTACTTTTTGTAATAAATATGTTTTTTAAACGTAATTTTGATATGTTAAAGTATTATTGATAACCATCGTCCCTCCAGTAAGTGTTTGATGTAACGTTTCGTATCGGACTCACTGCGTTAGCGCTCTTTCTACCTCGACCGGTGCTTGCTTTAGTATTTTTTATTTATTTACCTCTTACACTCGACGTTTACGTTGGAAAATTACGTATGTTACATCAGCATCGATAATAGTTATGTGTATAGCAGAAAGATGCTAAAAAAATAATGACAGAAAATAATATAGTTAGTGGTTTGTAGAGGGTTGCTTGTCTAACGATGGAATTAAATCAGTTATGAAATTAGAAAATATAGAGAAATTAACACTGAAAACATTCAGACGAAAGAAACAGTGTATTTTGAGTGGCTGCCCTAAATGAGTAAAAAAATGTAAAGATTATGGTTAATTTAATGATTGCACTGTCTTCCTTAAAACTTCCAACATATTTTCCTGAAATCATCATGAATTAAAAAACATACGTAATTTTCCAACTACATACTTTAAAACCGTATTTGAATCGATCAAACTTTCCAGTCACGTATCATCTTATACTAAGCTACTATGGTTCTTATTGTAATAATGTTAAAGACTAATATCGTATGTAAATATTTACTGTTCAATCGCGGGCGAACCCAGTCATAATACGTAAATCTATAATGTACGTGTATAGGTTTTTACCTTTGAAAGTGTCCATTTCTAAGTAGTCTAGTGTGTCTTTGGCTGTTAACATCCGTGGCTCGAAATCCGTGTAAAGAAACAGACCTGTACTCTTTATATGGAATAATTAATTAGGACTTTTCACAAAACGGATCTTAAGATCCGGTTGTCATTGTAAGATATTTTAAATCCGGATTTGTTAAATCCTTCATTAGTAAGTCTGGAATCACGGATGTGTACAGCCAGCTAAAGAAAGAGTTGTGGAAAATTGTAATAAATCATGTTTTTTTTTTTATTTAAATTATGTACTCAGTAGTATTAAAATTATTGAAGTTTTGTATAAATGTCTACTTTACATGCATCTAAAGAAATAGAACCTGACTTTTTGAAACTGTTTTTCTCAAAATTCTAATTGTAATTTCTAAGTACCCTCACAATTTTTCACATCTCTGTCATTAATGACACTAGTAAGTTTCACGTGCTTCGATCGCTGTCTGCATTTAGTGTCCGTGGTACCAAAAGTGCCGCGGATTAAATCTGTTAATATAAGTACATTAGGGTGTATCATGTATTATAAGATAATTCAGATTACGTAATGTGTGACATTGTAATCGAAAGTAACGCCGGAGTTCTATGGAAACGACTTTTTATTGCGATTAGTCGCTGCGACTTTAACACATCTTATCTACATTTAACAGTAAAATCACGGAGTACTAAAATGCAACTCAATATAAATTCGCTGCTAAGTCTCATGCTGTCCCTCTCACTTTAATGTGTAATGTAGCGACAGACATTTAAGAGCATCTTTAAGTTGAGTTTCGTTTAAGTACCTATTTTCAAGTCCATTCATATTGTTTAACAGACTGCAAATTATACGCTGTCTTTAGCACACAGATTTATAACATATGTAATATTTAAAATGCTCTGCTCATTAACAGTTACATACTTATATAAAATGTATTTAAGTAATTTACGTGTCCTAAGAACTTCTGCTCGATTTCCTTTAATTGTGACGTTGGGGTTACCGCTTCTGAAATCCGCTAGGGTTGCTAGTGTCGCATCAGCAAGCGTCTGTGATTAATGGAAATTTACATATAGACCTGATCCTTTTCCGTGACTTCAATCATCAATCATTCAGCCAATCATAGTCCACTGCTGGACATAGGCCTCTCCCAATTTGCGCCATAACACCCGGTCCTCCGCCCTCCGCATCCAGTCCCGTGACTTACCGAAATGCAATTGCATTTCCTTAAATGTAATAAATTTTCATTATAGTTGACGCTTGTAAAAATATGAGTCGGCTACTGGGGCTGGGCTGATGTGACATTAACGAACCTAGCCGATTTTAGAATCGCAGTATCCCCAATTAATAAATTCTAATTATTTTTGTACTAATCAGGAACGTAACGTGAATGGTTCGCGATATCCACATGCATTCCAATTCTTTACGTGGAGAATTCATTTCATCGTAACTTGCTAGTTTAAATACATTCAGTTTGTGTGATTATTTCATCAAATTATTATTATTTACATGTAATGATGTGAACATTGACACCTCTGCCTAACCCTTCGGGGATACAGGCGTGATGATATGTTATGTTAATGGTGTGAATGTGAGTGTGTGTTTAAATTAGTTTCAAGTCTTTTCATAAAACATTATCATTAAACGGATTCGTACTAAAAAACCTAAGTAATGGCACGAATTATTTCTTTAAGTATATTCGTAGGATTATAAATAATTTGGAAATTAAAAAGTTACCAATAAGTTTTATACATGCAAAATGACTTTCTATTTTGTTTATAAGTAATAATGTTTGGTAGTATAAGTTTAGGAGCCCATTTTGGATATTTTTATTATTATTATTTTATTTGTAATAAAGACGGTAGTGTTAAAAGTTTCACACAAACTGAGTGTACCCCTTATGTACTAACTAATGGATTTATGTTTAAACGTGTCATGAATTTTACCAGATCTATGCGTTATTTACCTTATTCATAATAACAGACGCACAAACAAACGAACAAATCTTATTTAAGTTGACGAACAAGCTTTAATTTTATGTCTTGAACAAAAAGAAGGTTGTATTTACTGACCTTTATGACCCTTTGCTGAGTATGCTTGGGTAGGAAAAATCTACTTTACGGAACACTAATATACATTTTTAATAAAGCCCTTTGATGTATAAATTCAGTTAAAAAATGTGCTCATTTCGAAAGGATAAAAAAGCAGTTGTTATTTGATCCAGTTCAAAATACAAAATTTCCTCATTAGGATTTGTATACAATTTGACGAGACGAAACGATTGTGTTAGACCGTCGAGTAATCCAAATAACGTAACGTACTATTTATTATTGGTGCATCTAATCCGCGAGTCAGCGAAAAACCGATCTTATCGCAGTGAAATTAAGATCAGTTTTACCACTGATCTTCGGTCGATTTTATATGTATAATAATTGCATACTCGTTGTAATATTGTGACGTATTGACGTATGTGTAAATATATCTTTGGAATAGTCGACTGCAACGAAATTGCAAATGCCCATTTTACGCGACAAATGTTTCTTATCCAAATAAAATATGTTGTTTAATATATACTTTTCTGTGTATTAAGTTTGTTCTTATACTAGGTTTACGTGCGACATTATTTTTTTAGTGTCCAGTGTAATTATTCGCAAATAATTTCTTACATTTCGACACTCGTACACACCCTGTGTATCTCATTATATCATTAACTTGTATTTTGTTCGAACGGCTTATGTCTGGTAAAATTTAAAGTTAGCTAAGTAAAGTCGTAAGTAAAGCTGTGATCAGATTAGGAGGTTGTGATGGAATTAGTGTGGGTTTACAAGGATTTTTTAATAAAAATATGCTTTTTATTTTTTAAGGTTAGAAACTTAGCGCAAGTACCGAATGTTTGCTTTAAACGAACAAGTTTGCCAGCTTGAACGATTCGATCGTGTAGCCGTCGTTCACACCGACATTTAATGTACATAATAATGTGGGTAGTCAAAGAAATTAAGTCACTTTGTAATCGTTGCGCCTCTGTGTGATGGGCGGACGAACGCGATCGCGATGGATGCCTCATTGCCTGTTCTTTCCAATAACATAGGAATGCTCTGGTTTATCGGATTTGGAGATAGAATTTGATTATTTTGAAGCTATAAATATTGTGTAAGATTTTTTTATTATTTACAATGTGAGCCAAGATATATTTACCTTATGGTCTCGACTGATTTTATGATATTCATATTGTCTCCGTATATTTTTATGTATCGTAATCTATCGTTTTGTCTTCCAGACATGAGATTTAGTTTTGTACCTGTTTGCTGTCTCACTTTGAGTAATTAATAATATAAAATTGTTTATTTGACAAATTAAACAATTGTGGTAATTGATTCTAAATCCAATTTCGATATGAGCGAGGGCTCCCCATTTAACAATAATGAATTTGTTAGATTATATTGTAAATTAAGATTTCCATCCTGTAATATTGTGTCATACTGTTTGTGGTGACGTAACAGATAAAAATTGAAACGAAATCTATTGTTTTATTCTATAACCTACAAAAGCCTTACCCATTTCCCTACAGGCCTAGGCAGAAAAAGAGGAGCGAGCGTTTTTACATCAATCGAAAAGTGTCAAATTACGCTGTGCTCGCGTTTATTCAAGCAGTAATTATACTGAAAAATAAAATTTAGCAACGCACTAAGGTTTTCCGCCTTACCACTTACCTTCAATAAAACATACATCTTTAATTCGTCTAAATTTATTTATTTATCGGAACAATTCACTACTTTGTATGATATGAAACCAAACAGTTATTTTGGCATTAAATATCGAAGAAAATGTCTATTTACTAAAATTGCACATCTAATAATGACTACTACTAACTGTTAAGCTACTATTTTATGTAATTAATTATTTTTAACAGACCTATAAAGAATAACATAGAAGGTAACAATTATATATCAAGATCACTTGAAACAAAAATATCACTGGGTTAACGGAGATATTCATGTGAAATACAAAAGTAACAAAATAAATATTATCTATATCAATAATATTAAAAAATTTAGACTTTGAAGTAGAGGATTACAAAAGTCGATGATAATTGTCATTTCATTAAAAACAATATATTTTTATGATTAACATGAATATTCTAAACATTTATTTATCGACTTTTATAATATTACAATCTTATGTAACGACAATAATTGCTAATTATATCAAATAAACTAAAAAGTAAATCAATCATCAATCAAGTAACAGAACAAATATAAAAACAGCTCCTGTAATGGTGAATTCGGCAAGAATACTTTATGTACCTACCTAATAAACATTGGTCTAGGGTCCATTTGCGGCCGAAACTCATTAAATCTGGGTTTTCTATAGAGACACGGATAACATGCAAAAAAAGTTTTTATGCATAGTGGTAAACATTTACAAGGAAACATTCTGATTGTCCGTTGAAATTAAGACTTAGAATTTGTTAAAAATGTACAGGAGAAAATTTGGCCTAGATAATTCATTTAACTATATAATTATAATGAATAGATATCTTAATTGTGGTGTCATGGATCTAAGACTGTAACACTTAAACTAAAGGAGATTGTGTTAAAATATCTAATAATATCTACAGGTTGTTGAAACTTAAAACTTTATAAATATATTTTTGTATAATCCAATGTTGTCTACATAAAATATAAGATACAAACATTTTTTTAGTCATTAACAATTGAATCAGATACAACAACCTGTATATTTATTTATAAATTCTTTATAGTTATATTAAATCTATTAACAAACTATACATATATTATTTGTAATATAATATTAAATATATAATATTTAACTTAATATATTACTCTATCACAAATATTTGTGACCAACTTAAATATGTTATACAGAATGGAAGACATTTCGATTTTGTTGTTTCTCGCACAACTGTTAGTCATACGTTATTTATCTATATTATGCCAATAAAATATTACTAAATATACTTATAACATTAAATTAAAATTGAACTAGAAGAAATTATATTTCAATGAACGAATAGTCTTCACGTTACAGGTATTCCTGAAATTTGGAGTCATATTACTAAATTAAAGTTTTGTTTAAAATATTTAGCATGGGACAGTGTAAAAAAATATGGTATGAACATTTACCATCATCTAGCTTATTTTTGTATTAACTATGATTTAAATGTTCAAAGGAAAATCGATCTTCAGGTGTCCATGCCTTATTATTTTATAGGTGACCTAAGTATCTAATAAAATGGCAGTAAGTTATGGATTTTGTATTTAGTAAATAAATCTTTCTTGTTGGCAAGATTACATTGAAATATAAATTTCTTTAGCTCAAATAGTATTTCCTAAGTTCAGTGACTTCCTGTAGAAGCTCCGGGGCTATACAAATAAGAACCAAGAAAAATTAGACAGGATACTAAAAAATTAAGCATATTACAAAATCTGAAAAATCTAACTTTTTTGCTTTATAAAAATTGTCTGTCTATATTTTCCCTGGATTGGTCAATATTATAAAATTTATATTTTTGTAACAAGCATATAATTTACAATAGCGTATCGTATACTTTAAATTTAATATATTTTTTATATATTTACAGCTCTTGAACGAAATATAATATACTGAAAAAAGTTGTGTAGTTTGGTGATTTTTGGTTTGGTCAAATTTTCTACCATGAATATTTGAAATTGTTATTTTACTGGGGATTACTATGTAGTGTTTTTAAGCTTTATTTTTAATGGCTATAGTGCGAATTATTTAAAATATATTAAAAATGTTTTTGTCTCGTTGCTTTTGCTGAAATTTATCTAAATAAGCTTAATCTACAATTTTGAGGTAATAAAACTCATCGTAGATCACTATATGCGCAACTTGAGCAAATTTCTTTTAAATGATAATTATAATTGAAACTAGATTTTTAATTAGTGGCGTATCGTCAAGCCAAATTTAAATTCGATTAATCCTACTGGCCATTGACATTCATTTCAGTTTCTTACAACTTTTAGTTACATTAGTCAAATTTGGCTTGACTGTTAGTTGACGTACACTTATACAGAATATTAAGTGAATAAGCAATTATAGGACTTATGAGCAAAATAACTATTTTTTTTAAGTTTTACACAAATCACTGGTCTTGACGGATATGAATAAGTAGTTAGATTTTTTTTGTTAGTTTATTAAGATGTTTTTTTTGGAGAAAGTGAGTTGCTCATAAGCCCGTAAAGAAGCATTAATTCTTATAAATTATGGCATATTTCTGGTTCAAATACTACTATGATACTATCTACTAATTGAGCGTCGACTTATTCTAAGTAAACATAAACTCAATAACATATATTTGGTTTAATTTCTACACAAATAACGTAACAGCACCGTTATATCACTGTGGTACTTTCGTTGTCAAGGTTTAGGACAGGTATGCGAGCAGGAATTAAATTCGTATTTAATGACCGTAGGCACGAAAATCAGTCGTGAAAAAATACAATATTTTGGGTTAGGTATAACTTTTACTAAGTGGACGACGAACACAACATTTAAGACGTTATCCTTTTTATAAAAAGGTAGTAGGTAAAAAGATTTACGACGGATACCAAGTCTACCGAAAATAGGTTTCCTGATGGCTGAGGTCTAGTGGCTATACGCCACGGGACGCATTGTGCTGCCATCTATAGTTAACGAACTATTCCAGAATATTTTAAGACTGTGCCTACTCGAGTTTACTTTTTTAGTTTTTCCTTGCTTGCGTCTGTAATATCGAGAGAAAGAATAAATATCAGCCAGGTAGATATTGTTGCTATGAAGAGGAACTTTTCCAGTAGATATATTATGATCTTTTAACAATAAGGTCTCTTATATTACAAAAACAAATATCTTATTATTTTCTCTAATTCCTTAACTAAAAACGTAAAAATATAACTGTAATTATTAATATTTGTAAATTATTAAAGATTCGCTAGAATATCTGAAAAACCAACAATAGGTAGTTCATTTACAAACTCTAAAAACAAAATTGTTACAGTTTTTTAAATAAAGTAAAATATTATATTTATAAATTTAGCTAATATCTTTTAAATCACTCCTGATAATATTTTGAGCCATACTTAACAACAAGTGATGTAATAAGATGATAAAATTGTATTTTTAAAATACCTAGATATACATTTTTGTTTAGAAAATATTACATAGAAGTTTCTCTTTTATAAACTTTATAATAAATATCAAAACAACAAATATACACATCTATATACGATAAGCAATATATAGGCATCTAATATACAATGTATAAAATTGTATTTTTCATATAAAATAACTATTTAGTACTAACGACCTGCGTCTTTCATTTGAGCTATATTTCCGGCTAGATTTACAGCACCAATCAAATTGCAGAAAATATTCTGTTAAGAGTACTTATATGCCTACAAAAACACTATAGACAATAGATACAAACAATAGATATATCAAATCATAAATATAAAAATATGATATACTAAATACATTTTATCATAGTAAATAGTTGTCATTGGCTAAACGCCATTATGAAATAGCGAAAACTTCACACAAAACTTGTGAGGCATTTTCTTTGAGTTTAAGATAGTAATATATTAATAAATAGTGTTATAAAGATGTATATGTTGAGCAGGTGTCGTATTAGTTGACCATGAAGATAGGCCACTCGGGGCACGCGGCGGGCGCCGGGATCGGGATCGGGGACCCTCCGCCCACTGACACCACCTCTGGGATCTGGGAATCATTAAATAATGTTAAGTTCCTTACTTCATGGACCCCGATTTCTAAAACGTTAACACAAAAAATCAACGGTCAAACCTCGTTTCAAGCGCTGTAATTGGCTGTTAGTCTTTTGGTCAACCAATCACAGTCGTGATCAGTTAATTTGACAACAGATTAAGTTGACCATCCTTTCAGAAGCCGGGGGTTAATGTATTAGTAATGTTATTGTTAATTTAAACTTTATTTTTTTCATAGATTCCATGGCTACTTTATAGATAGATAATTGTGAATCCGGTAGTTAATAAAAAAGATTTAAAAGGAAATATATAGTAGGTACTGAGGTAATTAATAATTCTTCACAGCATGCAGAACAAGGGACATATTTTCCCTTTTGCACTTTTCTATGTTCATTTTAAAATACCTTATGTTGAAAAATAAACTTAACTTAAGCTAGTGCTACAAAAGCCAATAAATAACTCACCATAGTCCCTGGGTGATGTGGGGGATGATAGTAGTGCGCGGGCGACACCGGCGGCGTCGGGTACCCCCAGTACACGAGCGGCGGCGGCGGCAGCGTCGGGCCCATCGCCGGGTAGTAGTACGTCAGCGGACCTGACACAGAACACACGTCTTACCACGTAACACTAGTTATCTAACAAACAATCACGTAAAAAAAACATTGGGAAAATCTATAAGTTGGTTGACAAAATAATGATTGTATGATAAACTTTAAATAACACTAAAATGGTTTACGACTATATAAATACATAAGATATGTTTATGTGCTAACATTGCTAATAAACCATGTTTATCCCAAAGTTAAGCGTTCCAATGTTTCCCACGTGACAGCAATCAAAGATTACGAAAATAAGGTCAATTACTGTTCCAGTAACAAAAGCCAGGGTGACGCAAGTCAGCCATCTGCAAATGCTATTAAATACACTCATTTACAATCGTATGCCAATGATTTTAGATCTAAGATAGTTGGTATTTCTTCTGTCATGCATTGTTAGTGACACAATATGATGCCTACTTTGACTTTAAATGATATATAAATCTTAGCTTTCTGTGCAAACCTCGCGACGTGCAGAAAGATTGTTATTAATCAACATTTACTTAAATGATGTTTTCTTCACGTCGCGTAATATATAAATAATTACCAACATAATTTATCCCATTAAATTATAGCCAATCATATACCTATGAAGATTCCCATACATGTATATTATTGTGGTTCTAATGTTATACTAAAATGCTTAGCAATAGTACGAAGAATCCGAGAGATAAAGCTGAGCATTTTGTGCCTTGTGACGTCATACGACACGAATAAAGACGTACACAATGTATGTAATGTTAGATATGCTGCGGGTATTCGGCGGAAACGTTGCACCCAAACCAAATAACCGATATTTAAATAAATTATTAAAATCCACACGCGAAACACTAAGCTATAAAGCCGAATATTCAGCAGACGAAGGCCGAATATCCGGCTGGCCCAGGCCGAATACCCACAGAGTCTTAAGTATGTAATTATTAAGAACAAGATGAACAACTCACCGGGTCTCTGAACGCATTAACATTCCACCAAAGCAGTGCGCACTTACACCAATACTCTGTAATGTTTGTTACACACGTCGTCGATCCGCCAACCACCAAGCCAGTCTGCGGACTTTACCAAACTTATGCACGCCTATTAACCCTAGTACTTTTAGCACCACTAGTTTGTGACCTCAACTGATATTTACTTTATCAACTACTTAATTCTATGGCAGCCGATACTTCTCGTACTCTCCCATAAGCTAAATAATTTTGAATAGATAAAACTCTTACCAAATCACCATATACCAACACTCACATACTTAAATAAATAAGCTATTTATGTAATATTCCAGCAATTGAAGTCACAATAAATGCGATAAATCAAGGAGTAAGAGAGAGCTTTGGACGTGAACCCACAACATGATAGATACTTACGCTTCGTGTTAACCACGTCGACTAGCCTACCTCTATAAGCACAAAACATTGTTTCTACGACACACTAAGCGTTGGAAGTCCCTCGGACAATTTAATTCTGTCACCGGTCCATGCATTGGTAAAGCTATGTAGAATTATGTTTTTGGGGCATAGAGGCTCAGACAACTTAAGAAAAAATATTATTTACACTAATGTAACTGTCAAATGTATAATGACGGCTTTATAAGCCACCTTGCTTATTCTTTCATATTTTGGCTAATATAAATTCATGTTTACCATGTTTTTTTATTAAAACTATCTTCCAAAATGTAATAATGATGGTATTGTTAAAAAATATTGTTTTAGAAAATGTATTTTTTTCATAATTTGCCGAGTCGCCGCTAAGAAGACTATGCCCAAGAATTATTATTATGACTGAAAGCCTGTGCTTGTGTACGTTACATATTGAGCCCATTCGTGTCCCATGGGTTTATACAATGTCCGTTTATCGTACTAAACATACAGGATCGTTAGAAGCAGTTAGGAGGGGCATGATTGTGCTATGTATCTGTAACCTTGTGAAGGAAAAGTTATACTATAGGAACAAGGAATCACTTAAATTGTAACGGTGTTTGATGTTCGAGTGTATTATAGAATAAAGTTAAATTGTGCAGCGCCATTTTGGCTGAACCTTGATTACTTATGTCGATCATGAAAGAAAAAAAGTAACCTGCCATTTTGACGTCGTGTGCAACAAGACGACACGACCAATTAATTTAAATAATGATTGTAAAATATATAACCTGCCCATAAATTAATAACATTTGTATAATATACTTACTTTTGTTTTCCCGTTCACCCGGAAGTAGGTTAGTAAACATATAGGACGATACTGTACTGTAGCGAGACAGAGTAAGCGATCGAGTGTTAGTGTATACCCTTCCTTCACAAGTACCTTTCTACGACGAAGCTCGATAAACCTGGACTATGAAGCTGATTTTTCTCTTAAGTCTCCAGTAATAAGACTCAAAATTGCTTGGCTTGTTAAAAATATGCGTTTTATTCTGGATACCAGTGCATAATATATAAATGTAGACATTAGATGTAATATAAATTAGTCAGTTGTACCCAGAATAAAGCATCAATGAAAAGAAGATTTGATGAAAAGCTAACTGAAAAATCAGATCCAATCCAAACCAGAACTCAGAGAAAGTACGGATAGAGACAATAGCACAACCACAAACCAAAGAAACTCGCAATTATCATCTAACATGTAAATTAACCTTTTATTTCTAAACGCAATACACTTTAAGTAACTAAAATTATAATAAAAACCATAATGATACTAACAAGATGAGACATAAAACTCTGTAAAACGGAAAACTTAGTTCTATTTAAACCACACTTATTGGGTTTTAGGTAATTGAGCGCATCGATAAAGTTATTGTGTAATTAAAAAGTATTATAACTGTAATCGAAACGCTTTGGCAGTTTATATTGTGACCCGAGACGTATTGTATAAAACAGAAATATCTGAAATCCTCACACCACGTCCTCCAGTCACTACACTGTTAAACATATTCTGATAAAATTTAGTGCACGGAACAAATACATCTCAAAACAATCATGTTATTACTAAAAAAAATATATTTTTCGTCTAAATAACGATCTTTGATTATAGATTGTTGAATATTTAAATGTGTATCCAAAGAAAATCATAAAAAAAATCAAAATGCGCACTAAAAGATATCAAATTAAATTATTTTCTAACTCGAGACAAAAGTAAAGCATAGAATCTTGAAGAGCAAGAGAAACAGAAGCTGTGATTATAGAATAGCGTGCGATGACTGGAGGAGACAGGACCCTTACCGCCTGACACGACTCAACACATGAGAACTACAGTTATCAAGCACAATGCGTAAGAACAGCTCAGAGATGCTTCGTGTCACTTCAGTATTAGTAACTTACAAATGCTATGCAGACATCTGTGTCCCCCACTTCGAACCTTAGTACCAAAATAACAACCGTGTACATAATCTTATGAAACAGTAACATCGTTTCTACATTGTATCCAGTCGCGATGTGCTTTGGAAATAGCACTAACACATCTCGAGCCATGCAACCCTGGTCCTTAAACAAGTAAGCGGTACATGCTACACCCTCAATTTAATTGAAAAAACGACATAAAGTTAATTGTTTTGTAAGACATAACTGTGCAACACTTACCGTTCGCCTGATGGGTTTCATGCACATTTTCCATAGCACACCTCGACGGATACACCATAATACAACAGTTTTGTATATAACCATTAATAAACACAATATTGCATTGTATAATAGACTTATTTGTTACTTCACCAATATAAAAGTAGACCAGTCTTTAAACTAAAAAAACTTTCAAATGACGAAATAGTTTCAATGTTATGTCTACTTTTACATTGCTAAAGTTACAAGAATTAATTTTAGAAATGACAGAACAAAGATTAGCCATTACACCGTGTACTGTGACTAAAGCCCCATACCTATATTTGTGATTATTGAGACAATGGCGACACCATATAAAATGACGTTAAATTTAAATTTATATTTTTCCATTATACAAGTCACCCGGGTTGGACTACACTCCTGAAATATCAAATATATTTCCCACTGTTGGGCAAAGTTAAATAATTTCATGTATTTTTAAACATGGTCCTGCCATTTCGATGACCACATTATACATGTGCATTAAGTAAAGGTCGATTTACATCAAACGTACGAATCGTCATTCTATATTCACCCCATCAAATTCTTTGAAATTCTAAGAGATTTTTGTGGGATGGGACAAAATGAACATTCGCTCGTTTGATGTCAATTGGCCTTTACTTGATTATAGTGTGTTTTGATTTAATATTCGGGAATATAGTCCAAAAGTATAGCAGTAAATTATAATTTTAATGTAGACTATACTATGTGGTGTGAGGTACAGACAATGATGTTAAGCTATGTGGTATAACCGGGTTATTTCGTGTTGTCAGTGGGTCAGCCGGATATTAACGGATAGTCGGATACTTGGTCAGGATATTGGGATAGTTAGGATGTGCGGCCGTCCCCTAAGCTTTTAAACGTAAAAACTTTTTATGATAATAACGCGTCGTAAGTATACGTATAGATTTTTTATAAAACACATCTACAATATAAATTTTGAGTACAAATCTTTATCTAAAATTCATGATAAAATATAAAAAAGTTGGAATGTTAATACATATTATATAGCGATGATTTTTCAAAAGAATATTTCAAAAGATATGATTTAAATATTTAAGCAACGTAATATCCGTCATTTGATAAAAAAGATGATTTCTTTAAAGTAAAAAAAAATGGTGGATAAAAATCAATTCATTTTACATAATAGTGCGATGAACAAAAGATCTACTAAAACACTAAATATTAAAAAAAGAGTGTAAATTAAGCACAAAACGAGAACACGCGTGTTGTACTAAAACAAAAAAAAAACAATTAATATCTAACTTTTATAAAACTTACTAAGAAATGTCTTGAAGTGAATGTACTGTGTATATTTAACAATGAAACTATTGAAATTAAAATCCGCTAGGGGCGCTAGTGTCAATTAGATATAATATATTAATTCATTCTTCCAAATCATAGACAAGCTAGTGGCCTGTGATTGGTGGAAATTTACAGTTAGACCCCGATGGGGCCCGATGCCGCTATTTTAAGACAGTGAGTGGCAGGTTTATGAACTTTCTAGTGCACTTGGTATTGTGCCTAATTTTATTATTCAGATAATTTTAGTTTAATGACAAATGTACACCTGCTTGCCACTGTGGTCATTGTAGGATTGCCAGAGACTGTTCTTATCTGAATACGAAAATTAGACACAATAACAGGTACACTCGAACGTTCATAAAACTGCCACTCACTGACTTAAAATAGCGGCATCGGGCCCCTGATGCGAGACTAGCGATCCTGGCGGATTTTTATTCTAGTTAGGCCTCATAGGCCGCCCTGTTTAGTTTATGAGATAATCTCAATTCATATTTAAACAGTGTCTTTTTTGGTGACAGTACATAAACCTCTTGACTAAGTACCTAACATTTTCTCAGACTTTATATCAGCCTTAAGAAATTGGCAAAACATTGTCTTTTTTCTGGAATGTTTAATAATAAAAATCACAACGACATCTAATCACACAATGGGGGCTGCCATTTATATAATTTGCTTTAAAAGCTAATATAACGGATAATTTGGTTAAATATAACCCGATTTTTATTGAGAAGCGTGAAACGCATTTTTTTGTCTCTCTGTTTTACTTTCTTATACCTTTGTTGTATTTTTGTTATATTGCATAATTTTGTGTGATAGCAACCCCGCTAAAAAGCTTAACTTTACTTAATCATACTACTTGTCATTGATAACAACCTCTGGTTCACTTATTGATTACCACAGACCATATAAAGTGTAAGGCACGCTTAGTGAAGCTGCAAAAAGGAAGTATAATAGGAAGCTGATTGCGTTCCGTTTAGAAAATATCGGTATAGTGGAAATATATGGTGATATCTGAATTACTGTGTTTGTCCAATGAAATTAACAAGTAACTCAAAAAATAAGACAATAGCAATTGGCTTTAGTTTTTTTGAAGAAACTTATTTACATCTATGGACAGAACAGTGACAGTGTTTCAAATATGACCACACATTTTAGTTATCTCTGTATATTTCCTACTTTTCTCATATGGAAAATAGTTCCATATACATAAACTTGCCTACCGAAAGGTCTTTTGTCATAAATGGTCTGTGCCTATAACATAAAAAATATGAAAATGAGAGTTCAACAATATAAAAGTGAAGTAATAAATTCAACAAGTATATTAAGTACTAACCTATTTATATCGAGCTGCTTAATAACTGCCATCATAGATTTACCTTACTTTTGTATTAAATTCATTTTCTAACCTAAAATATCGTTAACGCGAAGGCACTACGCTTGAGCTTATTGTCAATATGTCATTTATTTTACCCTGTTTTACGCCGAGTTAGCGATTGTTTAGTATTGGTCTACCAATGTTGGCCAAAGATTTTAAAACATCAATTATCATACCAATATTGGCCCAATGTTTGCGATAGCTGAACATAATGTGTTGGCGCCATGTATTGGTTATATTTCGCCAATAATTGTTGGTGACGTCGACTTAAGTTGACAGACTATTTAATTTTAGATTATAAAGTCATATGAAGTCAACATTTTGTATAATTTAGATATATCCCGAAAGGATTCTCTTCAAGTTCGAAAGTTTGTGACGAAGTTAGTGTTATATTAAACTCAAGTAACTTAAAGTTAAGGCTTATTTAACTTACTTAAGAATAGTTAAGTTAACCGTTTTTCCCTCAGGTACGCTTAGTTTAGAGTTATTTCTTTATTGTACTCCGTGACGTACTAGTTATGTTAGTAGTTATTTATATTTTAACTTTTAAGTAATCGTACTAGTTACACGTAAAAGCGCGCCAAGTTTAGGAAAACTTTTTCTACTATGTATTTCAAGACATGTTTGTTTATTAACTAATGTAAGGATTTACTTTGATTTTTTTTTCTTACTAACTTTAAAAGTTTTATTTAGGCGAATAAAGCGATCTTAATTTTCTTTTTAATTTAGACTCCCGGGTAATACGGATATGTGGAGAACATTGACAGTGGGAACGGTGAAGTCATAGAGCCGGGCAAGGCGGCCGACAGCGCGGTGCTGTACCCGGCCGGCAGCGCGGTCGGTAAAGCAGTCGGCAGCGTGTTATACGTCGATAACATGGGACTCGTGTTCGCGTACGAAAATATTGGAGCCGATCCACCGTACGAAAACATCGGTAACGATAGAGCAGGTGCCATCTGAGGCGGCAATGTATACTGTCTTTTAGCGGGAGTCGCGTCTGCCTGTTGGAACGCGCGTTCGTAAGACCGTTTGGTCGGTAGGACTTGTTGTTGTTGTATCATTTGCGGCAGTTGGTACTGCGGGGCGGAGGAGCGGACGGCCGCGTAGGTGGGGAGCATGGGCATGAGCGGCGGGCGCAGCGAGGCCAGCAGCAGGTTCTCGTGCTGGCGCGCCAGCAGGCTCTGGTGCGCGATGTGCTGCGCCAGCAGGCGGGGCGCGGGCGCGGGCGGGGGGGACACCAACGTACCGGGGGAGAGCACCTTGGGCGACGTCGCCGGGGTCACGCCGCCGGTCAGCACCAGGTTCATGTCGTCGCCTGAACACTGGAACACCTAGGGAAACCACGACGATTTCAATATAAATCACGCGATTAGTACACATAGGTACGTACGTAATTTAGGAATCAGAATCCTATAATATATAAGAACAAAGTACAGAATACAATGCATTTATAAATGAAGTAGAAATTCTGGTCTCAATGCCATTTTGCTGCCTGTAAAACTTTTAAGAAAACTATCTACCTTACAGTAAGTGAGCATATAAACACAAAATATAGAATTGTTAATCTGGTCCATATATCCTGAATTACTTTCCTCCTACCGACAGTCCTTACCTCAATATACCGCTGCTTCTTGCCGAAGGTCATGTAGCGGTGGTGCTTGTGCTGCGCGCACAGGAAGGCGCTCGCCTCGCTGTCCATCTGGATGAAGGCCTCGCCGCTAGGGTGGCCCTGCAAGGAGGTTGTGCTTAATCAATTCTCCCATACACGTGGGTCAATGGCCCCGGGTAGATGACCTTTAGAGTAAGGTCTAAACAGGGCACAAGTTAACCTCAAAGGACCGGATATTCTCCTTACTGTGGATAACCCGTGAAAAACTGGAGATACAAGATCATAAAAACTCTTTAGTGAACACCAAGACAAACTACATACAAGTCGACAATTTTTAGAACTTTAACTTTAACTTTTAAGTTTACTAAATGCCAAGTTTCATTAAAACCGTTTAGCGGTTCGTTATAGTTATTTACGATATGTCACATACCTGAGCATTATATACCATGTGTACTCCTTGCACCACTATGTTCTTAGCGAACTCGTCGAGGAACGTCAGAATGTGCTCAACCTGGAAAGATAGAAAACAGATATTAGCACATCTCTTATGAAATCAAAATATGATGTATTTCTCCCAAGCTATGTGGTCAGCTTCCAGACTTACTTGAACCATCTAAATACCGAATTTTATATGGAGCGACCGGTCTTCTTACAGAAACCCAGGACTACAACTATTTAACCCGGGATTCGAATCTGACTCCTAGTCTAAAGAGGTAGACACACTTCTCAAAATAGGGGAGGAACAAGCGCGCCTATTTTCACCACCGTTGTGTGTGTGGCGTACGCACCGGTTTTAAGCTTCCGCTAGCTCAGAGATTCGATCCCCGGACGGGTCACTGTAGAAACCAACTTTTCTACATTGCCTCGGGTCTGGGTGTTCCTTTCGTCGCGGGCGTGGGCGCTGCTGACGGCGTGCTGGGCTGCGACGTGCGCGTCTCCAGCGAGCGGTGTCATATGAACTTACTTGTGCCTCGTACGGCAAGCCCCTCAGCCTCACGCAGTCCTTAGCGGTGCCGGAGGTGATGACGTGCTGCGGCACCAGCGCGACCGGCAGCAAGCCCTCCGCCGGCGCGGGCGCTGCTGACGGCGTGCTGGGCTGCGACGTGCGCGTCTCCAGCGAGCGGTGTCATATGAACTTACTTGTGCCTCGTACGGCAAGCCCCTCAGCCTCACGCAGTCCTTAGCGGTGCCGGAGGTGATGACGTGCTGCGGCACCAGCGCGACCGGCAGCAAGCCCTCCGCCGGCGCGGGCGCTGCTGACGGCGTGCTGGGCTGCGACGTGCGCGTCTCCAGCGAGCGGTGTCATATGAACTTACTTGTGCCTCGTACGGCAAGCCCCTCAGCCTCACGCAGTCCTTAGCGGTGCCGGAGGTGATGACGTGCTGCGGCACCAGCGCGACCGGCAGCAAGCCCTCCGCCGGCGCGGGCGCTGCTGACGGCGTGCTGGGCTGCGACGTGCGCGTCTCCAGCGAGCGGTTCAGTACCTGCGGGGAGAGGGGGAAATTAGAAATGTTGGTTTTTGTGCGACTGTGGTAGTAAGCAGTTGTTAATGGGGGATAAGAACTAAAACCATAAGATTTAATCCCGGTTTTTGAAAAGTGGTCAACTTAATCTCTTGTAAAATCAACTGATAACGACTGTAATTGGTTGACCAGAAGACTATCAACCAAAACATCGCTTAAATTGAGATTTGACAAGTGATTAACTTAATTTTTGTGTTGATCAACTTTTCAGAAAGATAGGATTAGTTTAACTGAGGTTTGAGATATCTTTATTTCCCATAAGAAACTAACTGCTTCAAATATATGTATAAAAATGTACACATGGCAATATTAAAACTACAGTGCACTCCTCGCAAAGTAAAAACATACTTCAGGCACCTTAATAGTTACTCTTGCTACAATACTGCGATATAATGCAAAAGATCTAAATTTGTATTTGGCACAAACGTTAGGTATACAACGTGTATCAGAATAAACGCAATTCCTGAAAGCGATTGGTTGAGAATGGGTTTCTGAATCGATTTCTGGCATTAAAAGTAGGTGTTAATTTTTGACGGAAATATCTTTTGAGCAGCGCGCGCCGCTCGCCTTGACGTTTTTCGTTTTGTCATGTTGCCTTTATTCTGTTACACCCTGTATATGCACTTCTCACTTGCATTAAAGACTCATATTTGCCAAGTACTTATGTAGTTTCACATGCATTGTTGTGGCTGTAATGCAAATTTTATCTAATTAGCCTATTACTAGACCATCCCATAATATACCATAATCTCACTTAAGAATATAGCCTTATAAATGCTGAAAGATTAAAACTACTGACTGTTTATTCTGCCTAGCGAGGGAAAAGAATCAAATTCTTCAACTTTTATGTTTACTTAGAAGTAGGTATAGATTTCTCAATAAACTTATTTTTTATATTTGTTTACTCCAAGCATGAATTAGTAACATAATCGTATTAAATATTATTTACGAATCATGCTGAATTATCAATTAAAATGTGTAACTCGGCATGAAAAATGGCAAATCAGTTGGCATACCAGAAATGCTTATTCAGAATCATGATGACTGAGTAAAAAACTGATACTAAATAACTATGATATTATTCTATTTTGTGTTTATTAGCAGAAAATTTAAGTATCATATTGTATAAACACGCATTACCTAATTACAAAGTTGAATACTTTATCACAAATCAATTTACTGTAAGTAAAAAATTGTCAATTATGATTTTGTACTTTGATATAAAAAAATACACATAGCAACAAAAAAGAACACGTGGGAAAATACAAAAATAAAATAAAAAGTATTATTGCAAAATAAATATTGCCATTTTGTACGCAAACGCTCGATTTTGCCTCTTTTAAACGGTATAATGCACTTTGTTCACCTAGGTGAAATGAGTAGACTTATTTTTGTGTAATTTGTTCACCTTATAACTGCATTTTTTTTTTTGGTAGAGATCTTTGCAGTTAGCCTGAGCGCAGGCTTTGACTGCTTCACCGGACTTTTGGCGAGGACCTTAAGGCCTCCAGACAGAGCAATAGGAAAAACTAACTACGTTAGCAACGTCTACTAAGGGCACCCTCTGCGGGGTTCGGACCTCGACTTAGTGCGTTGCTAACAATCTTAATAAAGCAAAACAGCAAGGGATGGCTGGATAACCTTATAACTGCATCACCCAGGTGGACATACGCGACTTTTTACTTTATACAAGTGGCCTATATACCCTCAAAACAATTATAGTTAAGAACATTACATGTGTCAATTACGAAAAAAAAACATAATTATCCCGGCTGTGGGACACATAGATTTTCAAATCTCAAAATCATTAATCTTTGATACTGTGAAAACAGTTTCATTTTCTCAAAGCAATATCAAGGAAATTTAATAAGTCTGTTTAGTGTTTACGGCTGGGAGGACGAGAATGAGCGATTGTGTACCGGAGCAATAAAAAGCGCGATTAAAGTAAAAATACACGTGTCGATAAACGGCCTTGTGTGCGTAGGAAATGGTCACGTGTGTATACTTACCAGTCTCCTCGAGGGCGGGCTAGGGCACACAAATATATGAGTCAAGGGTACCATGTGAATGAGGAAGTTCTAATAACTTAATATAAGTACTAAAAAAGATAATTTAATTGAATATTCTGATATTTATGTAATAAAAATTGGTATAAATATATGGCTGCCTCGTTGGCCTAGTGGTGCTAAGCGCGCCTGCTACGCTAGAGGTCTTGGGTTCGATTCCCGAGTCGGCCAAGGTGTTATTGGGTTTTTCTATGAAAGTCTCAGTAGCAGGTCGGAGTTTGGATTTGTGCCCGGTTAGTGGCAATAGGCTCGCCCCCTATTACATGGGACCTAAACATATCGGCAAACTGTGGGTGTACATTGGTACGCCTCTGCCTACCCCTTCGGGGATACAGGCGTGATGATATGTTTATGTATGTTTATAAATATATGTAACATTTAGATGGAGCACTTTCTAAGAATAACAAATCAATTTAATTCAAGTTACAAATTAACTTTATTTTCTAAGAAGAGATTTAATTTTCTTCAGTAGGTATAAGGATTCGAAAACTACCTTATTTTATACTGTTCTTCATTTAGATAAATGGTTATTGTAAGTTGCATTAGAATAGTTCTAATGCACCGTGTGGGTGTGAGAAAATTATTTTCTCACACCCACACACGACCGTTCCAGCGGCAAATTCCATCCTTTAAAAATTAAATTTTTGTTTTATTTATTTAGCAAACCAAGTTTACAATATAAAACCTAAGAAATAACCAAATGACATTGACAAAGCAGCATCCTTGAAGATGTCATCAGTCATCGGCAATTTGTTGGAATTGTGGCGTTTATCATAAACCCACAATTTATCTGTTTGTTTGTCCACCACAATAGGTTACTTACTATTACGTAAATATTTTTATAGATAGAATAGTCCGACATATTATTTTGTGAGCATGGTAAATTACAGTGTAGTATGGAGAATATAGTTTATATTTACAAATAATAACTGCTGTAGATGCAACTTATTAGATTAGATTTTTAGTTTTATATTATTAGACCTTTCTTCTGAAGAACATAGACAGATAAGTATTAAATTTTGTCTGCGACTAACACCAAGTTGTAAGTTGACAATCAGAGCTCCGATATACCTGGAATGCTCGGGACGTGAAGTGTCCTATGTCTTTTATTTAGGTCACGGTATGTTACTGGTAAACATCAAATATACCTACTCGCTATACCATATTCAGTGTTAAATATGATCAGATACATGTGTTTTGCAAAAAGGGGTATTATTTAAATTTAATTCTGTCCGTGTGTACTTAAGCCAATACACAGATTATATAGTTTACATTTACAAAAAAAAAATGTAGGAGTTTGTGAAATTTTCGTTGTTTTTCCTATAGTTCTGAATTTAACACATTATACCTGATCAATTAATTATTTAAACATAAGTCATTCAAATCCGATACAAAACAAAGTTGCCTTAAAACTAAATATAAGTAGTATATTATAGTAGCAGATTACAGCAATCGCACAATATTCCACGGTAGGCAGCCCTTCAATGCTCAGTAGGCACGGTAGGCACGGTAGGCAGCTCTTATACCGAGTTGCAGATAACATTATATTTCCGCCGGCTGCAATACCTGAGCTGATTGCGTTGCTTTTGTTTCTTCAGGTCAATGTTTGCTTATGTTTACGTTATAAAGACCTGTGCCCTTATTCCTCAGCCAGTTTTAATTGTACTACAATACCAACGGAAAATTAATAATCATTTTGCAGTCGTGAATTATATTTTTGGGTAAAATTAATAAAAAAATACTATGTATGATTTCAGTTTTTCTTCCCAATGGGCACCACTTAGTTGCTAGTGTTAAATTCAGGAGAACGATGGTCATGATTCCAATATTAATCTGTCGGAATTAAATTTAACAGTAACCTTGTACCTAATTTTTAAGCCAATTTTAAGTCAGCAAACAAACACAATTTGGTTTGCCTGACTCGATCTCGGATCGAAGGACCAAAAATATGTTATAAAAAATCTTATTACTTGAGCTGGCTGTTGCCAAGTAGTGATCAAAACTAATCGCGATTTTATGTACCTACTGATTATATTTATATTGTACTGGTAACAGTCTGTAATGCCGTAACAAAATATGAATAGCGAGTTGCTTTTGCCTGATTGTTTAGGTTAAATAGCAAATATGTCATACATTTTTATCGCCTAGGCAACGTGGATAGACGTAAATAGCTGTGCGCTACGATTTTATCTGCCTTACTTTACTCTTAAGGTAAGTTAAGTGATGTTAAGTAGCCTATAACATTCCTCAAGAATTGGACGATAAAATTAACCAAGACTTTTCCAAATCCGACTGTTAGTTTCAAAGTTTCGCGCGTACAAACAAACAAACTCTTAAGCAAATTACATAGAGTACGGCAGGTGGACTAAGGCGGTGACTGAATGTTAGCCAAGGCATGGCAAAAGAAGCGTCGGACGTCCGGGATCAAGATGGGTCGACAGCATAATTAAAGTCTCGTCTAGTCTGGATGAGGCTGGCACAGGACCGTATATTATGGCACGAAAAAGGGGAGGCCTATGCCCAACAGTGGGAGGAAAAAGGCTGTGGATGATGATGATGATGATATAGAGTATCTATAGATGAAATATTTTCTAATGTTTTCGCGTGCCAATGTCCAATAACTAATACATTTTCCCAGTTTTCTTGTCTGTTTAAGACATCAATAATAATGTTTTACATGACTATCCATCGGTTAATATTACAGCAGTCTTTGTTTCAATGTAGCGGGGTCAAAAGTTATCGTCTATCTGTTAAATAGCAAATGTTTTGAAGGCGCTTCCTAGCTTGTGCCCTTTCTCATTATCAAACTGTATTTATAGTAACGATGTTATGAGATGTAATGTACAAGATTTATGATTTATATTGCTATAATATGTTGTGCTTATGTAAAATATGGAAGTTCAATTCATAAATTGCCTGCTTTCCGCATTAGTGTAATATGAAATTAAGTGATTCTTTTTAATGCTGTCATGTAGTTTTAGTTAACTATTGATTTCCTAGAAAACCCTCTCACATACATAAACTAAGTTTTAATTTATGTATAAATATAATTCTAAACCGCGTTTGCAATTTATATGACAATCATGTAAACTAAAACGTTTTAGAGAAACAACTGTAATAAATACAGTTGTTCGTTGAGGTTCAGTTTACGCTACAATTTTATAATATTTATGACGCCTTTCAACTGTACTATTCAGGATAGAGTGAACTTTGTTTACACTAACATAGAGTTGATATTTAAATGAAAATATCATCAGCGATCTCTATACTATGAATAAAAATAAATTTTAAAGATCTATCAGTTAACAATGATCCTCACCTGTTGCACTTCAGCAGTGGTAGACCGGAACAGCTCGATATATCTGGCTCCTATAGACTTGCGGTGCCTTGACAACGCTTTGGGGGCGTCCTCCTCCTACAAAAACAACACTATAAGTTCAAGTAATATTTCAGGCACTTTAGAAAGCTTATTCATCCATTGAGAAGAACCGGCAAAAAACTTCATAGTTTGTCTCTATTCTGCAAACTTTTTAAACAATGCAAAATAGTAATTTATTAACTGCTATCTATTTCCAGCGGCTTCGTCTGCGTGGTATTGGCTATAGGGGCAAATGCACCAAGATTCATCAAAATCCGTTTAGCAATTCAGCCGTGACAGACATAGTTACGTTCTTATTTATACTATGTGCTATTGGTATGGATTGTATTTACCTTAGAGAACAGTACGAAGGCGTCTCCGGTGGCCCTGCCGTCAGCTCGGCGCACGAACAGCACGCCTTCCGCTCCGTCCAGCACCAGGACCGGGTTGTCGCCCGTCGAGAAGAAATCCAACTGGAAAATGACATGGTATAAGTCTAAGGCAAGATTTTAAGTTGAAAAGTAAATGATATATCCATCTTCACTAAAATGTACAATGTAGATGTAAGTAAACTGAATTGAACAAGAAAATTAGTATACCTAATATATGCCAGCCTATGGCTATATATTGTTTTAATTTTACACCAACATTATAATTCCGTCAGGTTTGTCTTGCTTTACTTTGTACGTAAAAGTTTTACAGGTTTTTTTTTATTTAGACTATTTTAGACTTATCTAGGCGCAATGTCAAACAATTTCTTTGTTTTGTCTTTAAATAAATAGTTCTAAATCGGATCATTATAATCATGATAAGAAAGAATACATTTATTATTTAACTGCTTCGCTGTTTTATTTAATCTAATCATACCTTGAATTTGTTATTGAGCAAAGCAAAAATTGATTGGTTATTTTCAGGAGATGCGAGCTAGCAAATTACTGACTATGTTTTTTATACATCTCTATTCTTTTTGTGGTAGAAATTTTAGCCGTATTTTGTGAGTATACTCGTAAAGTATGACAATAGTCGGCTCACTAAAAACGATACTAACATAGCTATCCCTTAAGTAACCAATAACGTTTCCGAGTTCCCTTAAGTAACTAACAACACTTATACAGATCCATCATTATATCAGAGGTTAGCGTAGGTTAGGTTAGCTGTTATTTTTACCTAATCAAGAGGTTAGGGGCATCGTAAAAGTAGATAGGGCGCTAATATTCTCGCCTTCTGATTGGCTGACGGCTCCCTATTACGTAGTGACTTTGTTTACAAGATATGTAGTAGAAATCAATTGGTCCTTTGAGACGGAGATGATAATTATGTTGGCCTTTATCTGTGAATGGATAATTCCGTTTTACTGGTATTCGCGAGTTAGTGCGTAGAGTGCATCTTTGATCTTTAGTTGTCAATTAAAACTTTGCATGTTTTACAAATATTTCTAAATCTCTAAATCACGCAATAAGGTCTTAGGATTTGTCTTTTGTATAGTTAAAGCCCATTTGCTTATTTTTACAGTATTTCTGATGTTAATTTGACACTCATCACACCCATATTTCCTTTAGTCCAACAAAAAAAACTTATCAATATCTAAAAAACATAATTAAGAACTGGACAGAGACATGATTTCGTCGACCATTTAACCTTTACTAACGTGTTTTCCTTCCTAAAGGACCAAAACCACGTCCTTTCGCATTACATCACTAACCAACATAAAGTAATACTCACAACTTGCTGTGGAGTAGCATCGTAGGGTAGCCCTCTCATGCGCACGATAACCTGAGCCCCGCGCGAGAGGAACGCGGCCGCCTCGCAAGTGGCGCCCCCTGCCACCGACAGGAAGTCCTCGCCGCTTGCACGGTACACCTGGGGAGAAAGGATATTGAATATCGGGAAAAGTGACGACCTCCGTGGTCGAGTGGCGTACGCACCGGTTTTCAAGGTGTCATGCTCGTCAATATAAGTAAATTAATTTTCTTCCGATTCTTTTTAAGGGTTCTGAAGGCAGTCAATCGTTTTCAGACACACCGATGTAAAATGTGTCGATGATATAATTATAAATTTTGGATTATATCAGTTACAATGATATGACAGGCCTGTTAGTCTAGTGGTTAGAGACCCTGACTGCTATACCGGAGGTCGTGGGTTCGATTCCCACCTGTGACAAATGTTTGTGTGATGAGCACGATCATTTGTTGGCGTCGGGTGTAATTTATCTATAATATGTATGTACTTAGAAATATATAAGTATGTTTATCAGCTGTCTGGTTACCATAACACAAGCTCTGCTTAGCTTGGGATCAGATAACCGTGTGTGAGATGTAAAAACAAAAATGATGGGCAGGTGTGACGGAGATTTCTTTATTAGAAAAAAACATAAGTCTTTAACTAGGTCTATTGCAAATAAGTAACTACTGAAAGCAGTTACACATGTCTACATGGCTAATCGTTATTTTTGTTTGACAAGTGACAGTTATCTTAGTTATCGGTCACTCAAAATAATAATTAACTATAAATTTTATCAGTTTGACCTGCTTTTCATACGCTTAATATTTCATAATATTTTTCAGTATATCTACAAAAAGCGTAAAAACTTGAAATGGTCTATGTAACATATCCAAAAGCAGTATGTTTATTCAAATATTTGTTGTTAAAAAAATTGGGTATCAATTATTTAACTGAATCATTTTGAGCAGAAATTTTGTAAACTAACTGAGTACTCCTGGTATAGACCAGGAGTACTCTTCACCCCTTTTATATAGATTTCTTGGTATCTCACCTCGATGTACCGCGAGCCTATATGGTGCTTATGTCGTTTGAGAGCCATGTCTCGGTGCTCCTGGGAGATGAACCGCACCAGCGCCTCGCCGTTGCGTCTACCTTGAGGCGACAGGCACAGAGCTACGCCACCCCTACAAACAAAACATTCAGTTAGATACATGAACAGAAATAAATGTATGTAAATATAGCCAGTTATTTTGCTGGTTTGGTATAAAACATTACTGTTAAAATCGTTAAATCTTCTTTTTGGCGTGTCTTACCATGTAACATAAACGACAAAAAAAGTTCGGACCGTATTTCCCGAAACCTTCAAGGTTTACAAAAAACTAGAACTACCATCCATGGTATTTTTTTCATGAAAAGTTTTTCATTCCCACTGCTGGGCAAAGTTCTCCCTCGTCTAGCTCCAGACTTTTCTGTCTCGTGTCACATGAGACCAATAACTAAAGAAGCGATCGATGTCATCACGCCTCCTCGGCCTGTCTCGTATTATTTAAGAACCACAAGCTATATTGAGCAATCTTCAGAGATTAGAGAATGTGTAGATGTTTAACTTACTTTGCAACATTGAGTCCCCGGAAGAATTTAGCGATGTCCTGATCTGACGACTGCCACGGCAGTCCTCGAGCGCGTACTATGCAGTTACCGTCTATTTCATCGTCTTTTGAGCTGAAACAAGTGAAAGAAACATTATTAAATAGTTCGGCACACTACTTAACATACCGTCTTATGAAGTAGTACTACTAGGCAAGAAACACTTTAAAATGGTATCTTTAGAACTAAAAGACTGATAAATAAATATAAGGTGCGAAAGCAAAAGACAGACTTTGCTTTGGGAATATGACAACAAATGTTTTGCTATCAAAGGCTTTGCTATCGGTTGGCTTTCGCAAGTTTATAAGGTAGTACAGCTCCCGTTTATTCATATGAAATTCAGCTTTATGAAATCCTATCTATCTTAAATTGAAAAAGACAGCATAATACTTGTTGTTTGAGTATTCGTTAAGAAGTAGGAGTTATTTTCGTAATAAATCATTTATGTGACTAGCAGAATGGAAACTAACATAATTTTAGCGATAACAACTTATGTAACTTCATATTTCAACTACAAGCGGAGGTTAAGCTCCAGCTTCCGAGGCGTAACCTTGGATGGATAACACAAGACATCAAGTTACTCGACGTAGCAACAGCACGAGTAAGAACAATGGCGCACAAATGCAATAATTCCGACCAGTTCGCATGACGCGCAGCTTTGACCAGAATGCCTCGTAAAATTTACCACTTAGTCACATTTATTGTGATATGATTATTGTTATGATGCGGTATTCAAATATTGTTTTACATATAAACTGTAGATTTCATTTTCTAGATTTACTTGCAACTTTTGCAAGTTAAAAGTACCTAGGTAGTTAAACAGTAAAAACGTTGTCACATAGGTTACTTTTGGCCGCGATAACCCATATCCTCGCGGGCGAAGCAGCGAGCTAAACCTAGTTTTGGTACAAAATGCTGGTAATATTACAATCGCCCAAACAGAAGCGAAAAGAACTATCATCTTGAGAAAAGGGGAGCAATTATCCCAAGAATTTGTAAGTGAGGAAATTTTCAGCCGCCATCAAAATATTATATAAATGTAATAAGTGTCGGCCATTCCTAAATACGATTGGAATATTTATTCTGTTATCAGAGATGCACTTGACCTAGCCCCGGGATCAAGCAAGCGCAAAACATAGCGCTTGCTTGCCAAACAACGTGAGCTGGCTTATCAAACACCATCTTGTTGAAAGAAATAAACTACAGACAAACTGTGCTTATGTTTTTGTGGGGTACTGTGTTAGTATAACTATATACTAGCCTGTGCCGCCGGTTTTAACAACGTAAGTAGCTAGTCTCCCTTCACGACACTTTCCGAAGTGTTTTTAAGTCATTCTGCTGTAAGAAGTGGACAAAAATCTAACAAATCAAAGAGCGTGAAAATTGGATCACCTGTTCTTGAGATTAATAGTGTAACTATCCCTTGACTTGGTGGGGTTGACATGTAATTACACCACTATTTCAAACTATGGATTGGCTATTTCATATTTATGCAAATAATTCAAGATGTTTTCCATCACCCTTAGCCTGGGACCACGATCCCGGTCAGCTTAAACTTTGATATTGGGCATTTAAAGGACATTCACGATCCCTTCCCATTAAGTTTTGCTTTTCCACACTATTTGCGAATTCTTATCGTCAATAACATTATCTACGTAATGTTTCTATTATTTATCACGGCTCCTTGTAAATACATCGATAGGCCAGTAGCCATGCTGATATTATTAATTAGTTTAATTAGGTCTTTATCATTTTATTATATTTTTTGAGCCTTGGGCCGATATTGTATATCTGAAGTTTTGGAACTAAAAGTTTTTGTAACCCACATTTGAAAATAATCTTAATCAGAACCGATATTAGGACTTTATTTATTGAAGTTTGTTCCTACTGACAGATTGAGTGTGTCCTTCTATAGTGTTAACTCTTGATAAAACTACTGTAGTATAAAACGAACTTGGCGGACACACTGCCGTGTGTCTAGATTCTGTAGTTGACTATAAATGAGCAAGGAAATACTTCTTGGCACAACCTCGTTGCTTAGCGACAGATCAGCACAATCGTACAACTGTCATTTATTATAATAATATAAGAAATACGCGTGCGAACGATCCCAAGCAGACAATGTCCATTATAAAAGGGATCTGAATCAAAACACGGTGAACAATGAAGTTACGACATTAACCATAAGTTTGACCATATCACAAAAGGGTATTCATCATGTATGGTCATTTTTATTCAGTGAATTCCAGTTATTCTTGGTCATCGAGATATTGAACCTACATGGCAAATGCCGGGGGATTTCTAAATCGATTCACGTGTGAATTTCAATTGTTTTGGATCTACTCATAACGATTCAAAACAAACATTCTGTTCAAATATGTGATCTGAAGTTCTGCTGACAAAGATGAGAGGAATCTAAATAAATATTTAGATTATAAAAGAAATTGAAGAAAAAAAACAAATAAGAATTTATACTACGTATAAATAATTATTAAATGCTCCTTTTATTTGTTTATATTGTTAATTAATGAAACAATTATACCACGTTTTTAAAACATTAAATACCATTCTACGAACTAGAGAGTAGGTAGCTAAGAACTTAACACCAGGAAGTCATTTTGGATAGCTTTATGACCATAAAATAACCTAAGATTCCCGTCCAAAATAAGCTATAGGTGTACGATAGATTGTCTCTCACATGTAATAAAAACCACGTAGAATTTGATCCTTATGTACCAAAATAATAAGAAAGTAATACAAAAAAATCTCGTAGTTTCTAAAACAAAAATTCAGTAAGCATCAAGCAATATCCGTTTCGGATCAATATACAGCAACCGGCAAAGCAAGGAGAAACAGTGAAATGTTCCGCGCCGATATGTATTTGAAATTAAAATTGGCTGTGTATAACCTCTTATCTTGAATGACGCACTGCGAGCTGGTATTGTTAAAAGTAGATTATAGTTACTTACTTTCAGTTCTTTATTTTGTAGTAATATTTAGGAATGGATGGATGGATGGATGGATGGCCCGAGTCTGCTATTGACAATTGTTCGAATCGTCTGAGTGAGTGGCGTTAGTAGCTCCATTTTAGGATAATTACGTAGGTAAAACGTCAATTTAACGTCAAAATTGGCCATTGGGACGGCCAATTTTAACGTTCTGACATTTAGTAGAATGCTAATTATCCTAAAATGGACCTACTAACGTCACCCACTCAGACGATTCAAACAATTGTCAATAGCAGACTCGGGCCCCTGGATGGCGTGTGGTGACGGGTCAGCTGTATGTCACCACCCCATATCTTCCCGTGGGTGTCGTAAAAGGCGAGTAAGAGAAAACTGGTAATTTAACTATAACTCGCTTTAGGTTACTCGGCAATGGCAAAAGGCTTACCCTTTATTACATGGAGACCAAAGCATCATAAATGTCATTCTAGGATGCGTGTTTGTACTTGCGATGATGAGGTCTCTGCCTACCCCTTATGGGATATACAGGCGTGATGATCGATATGTATGTAATGGTGAAAAGCAGGATGAATTTAAAATGGGGGTAAATGCGTGATGAAGTAACCGCGAACAGTAAAAACTCAAGTTGGGTATATTCAAGTATGGGTAAATTCAAGTTGAGTTTCTTTGTTGATTTATATGCGGTTTGGACACTATTGTTTTATTTCAGTACTTTTTGATATTTACACTGATCGTTTTCTGTATTTTTTTATTAGACTTTATTTTACATAAGACGATGTTAGATCGATACAGAATGATTTATATAAAACATGAAGGTTTAACTTAATCTTATAGATTAAATAATAAAGATATAAGGAAGGAAACACACACTGATCTTAAAACATATTATTATTATCAAGCGGAAATCCCAATACAATAGGAAAATCTTTAATAATATTTACGGACATGTTTTTATTGCTAGTTTGACTAGCTCAAGCCAGCTTGATCTAGAGACGGGGATGGACTTTTTAACCGACTTCTTAAAAGAAGGAGGTGCTCAATTCGACTGTTTTTTTTATTTTGTTATCTCATAACTTTCGAGTGGGTGAACTGATTATGATAATTCTATTTTTCTTCGAAAGCTGGTGCTTCCAGTGTGGTACTTTAATTTTTATTAGATTTGTCAGTGGGATCCATAAGAAATAAATATATGACTTATTTTGACGTCGGATTTTTTTTATATTGTTTATTGATGCAATATCATATACAGCACTCACAGTTTCCTAAGTGCTCTGGCTGTGGAGAAGAAACAGCGCAAGCTCCCTACCAGCACTGTCTTTCTACATTTGTTTCAAAAACAAAACACTACGTTTGCCTAGTCCATAGTCATACAAATGTTTACGTTAGTCGTTCTTAGAATGTGCCAGTGACTTACATTCGATGAGTAATGTAATAAATTTACTAATGATCTTAGTTATGGGAGAACCATGTGTGTCGGTAGTGACAAAATTTAAAGAATAATAGATGCGTAATTATGTAATATAATTACGATGATTGATTGAAGCGCCAAAAAGTAGTTTATACAAGGAATGGGTGCTTGTTTTACAACTTTTTTGTTAGAAAAAATGTCAGAGTAATACTAAAATAGGAATCAAAAGAAAACTAGGAAGATTTTGGTTTTTAATGGGCTATTATAATACTTTCTTAAAGAAGGTTATTAATATCTTTGGAGATAAGTATTTCAAATATTACCAAGCATTCCATAGCACCCTGGATAGAGTTCTGCTATGTGCACCAGATGCGAAAGGTCAGGCATAATTTTTTTATATTTCACCCTCAACGCATTTTAGTATTTTAGTTTCGAATGGCCAGTGCACGTGGCATTAACCACGTGCACTGGCCATTCGAAAACAAAAGAGAATCAATCACAATGAATAGAAAACGGATCAGTTTTTGCTGGCTTTTAAGGACCTTTTGTGATTTTGTTTAGTGCTTAAATAAATTTGAATTGTAATACAGTGTCCACTGCTAGCAGAATTGGTAGTTAAATAATTTAAATATATACAAAATGCTATGCATGCCTAGAAACGTCAATATCGAATATTTTATGTAGTAGTAGATTTTGCCCGTAGTTTGCCTGCGCGGGTTTTGGTTATCGGCTTATCGCAGCAAAAATGAGCCTATGGAGATCCTAGCTTACTGTATACTCAGTTTCCTCAAAATAGGATCAATGGTTTAACCACCAAAACAAACAGACAGTTACTTAGACAGACGGACAGAAAGAAATTGTATACCTTTCGCATGTTTATTATAAGTATGGATATTGTTTTGTAGGCTTATGGCCTCCTCTATAAAACATGATACCAGCCGGTATTACATTTACGTAAGTACCTAAAAATTCTAATAAATAAATGAAGCAACAAAACACAGTGTCAAGTAATATTTGAAAACGTAAGGTATGCACTCCAATAGTGCTAATTTAGCAAAATGTGTGCTGAGTACACAAAAGCATTTGTTGACAATTTCCAATCCGCAGCACTTTGTTTGATTGCGAAACATGAATCAAGGACAAAGCGCCTACAGCGAATATTTTGTCTTTCATGAACGTTCAGAAAGAAGCCATCATTCTAACCTATCAAATACTTATTAGATACTTTAAATATGCTGTAACTTAGATGCATCATCAAGATTTTCCGAACTATTTTGGGGGTTGGTTTCATGTCTCATCGGATTTAGAAGAATACAGTTCCATGGAAATAACACTGCTTCTGATCTCCACAACCCATTTACTGGGTGATAAGAGTTATTGCGTGAGATTTTTATTATATTGTATCAAAAAAGAGTAGAAATATGACTAGGATTCTTTTCTATCACTGGTTTTAGTTCCTGGATTCTTTTGACTAATACGGATATGATGCCGAATTATTCAAATGCTCTTAGTTATGCTTAGTACGCGTGGCACAATTTGTTACGTGTATTTTAAATGGATTGCCTGTATTAGAATTCCCTTTATAGTGTAAAATAGTATATGCTTGTAAGAGTAGAGGTCTGATCATTTAAGAACCTTCTAATAGAGTCCAAACCTGTGATTAGCCAAGTCGTGGACGTGCGTTTTAAGTATTCGCTCATGTTTCAAGCCGCATAGCAATAAATCTCTCGCAGCCGCGTTCCGTAGGCATTTGAAACACAACGCTTATCGAATCACTTTTTATTTGCCCAAAAAAGTTCAAGCAAAAAGGAAAATCGGCATTCGAGTTTCTACTTTTTGCTTCTTGGAATAAGTCTTTTATTCCTTTATCTGGTAATTTGTCAGGCTAATGAAAGATTGATTTATTCTTGATATTGAGATAGGTTAAGTTAGTGCAGTCTTTGATTCGATCATTTAGTTGTTAGGACAAGATTGCTCGTTGTAGATAACGATGCAGTTTTGCAGTTCTCTTTAAGATGCCAAGTTTTATTGCAGTCATTTCGGGTTAATCATAACAAGGTTGTGATCTTAAAAGCCAAATTTTGTTAGCAGAAGATTTGAGGGACTGGGAAGACTAACCAAAAATTATCTTGGTCAACCAAGATAATTTGGCAATAAGACAGCCCAAAATGAACCGATTTACACATACAATAAAATTATCTGGTTATCTATACATCATTTTAAGCGGAAAGATTTGCTTACATATTTTTCGGGAATGCAATTTCCAATTTCTAACAGAGTTTTAAACATGATAAAGAAGCTGAGTGTGATATAAACTAAGAAACTTGTCTTTACTGGTTAACAAGAGTTAGGTTTAGTTAACTATAGTTTAATACATTAAACAGTACAGACATTTACATTGTAATTTGTATCTTCCGTCACTGAAGTTGTTACACACCGGTGTAACACGTTTATAATTGGTCAGAGATAAGGTCCTAACTATTTCGGTTAAATATTTGTGGTTAATTCATTCTAATTAGATGAGTAATAGTTTAGATAGATTACAAGTAACTAACTACCAGGGTATTACTGAATTACAGTTTTCGTGTTTGTCTGGATAAGATTGGCATTTTATTTGGTGGCGATCTTTGCAGTTAGCCTGAGCGCAGACTTTGACTGCTTCACCGGACTTAAGGTTCCAGCCAGAATAAAGGATAAGATTGGCACTGGACCTTAGAGAATAGCACGATAAAAGAGAGGCCTATGCCCAGCATTGGGATGATGGGGGCTGTGGATGGTGATGATTATAATATAAAACAATCCAATCTATAAGTACATGTTTCATAAAAACGGTGATTTCAACAAGTCTACAGACGGACAGACAGACCTACTTTGATACATTTATGAAATGAGAATGGAAGTACGGATTATTTATTTATTAGGTTACACCTTAAAGAATATCATGAGAGTTATAATAAGAATTATTTTTAGTTTGTTTAACCAATTGGCGCCATTTTCCTTTTCACATTGATATTGCAATAGCTCTCAATGTATTGTAAGACAAACATTGTTTTGTGAAATAAACTATCAAAGTAACATTTTTATTGACAATATAAAAGGTGTTAATGTTACTTTTCACTTTGCTATCGTTATTTACTCTTTATTTTATATTACTGTATCTATATGTATACTTGTGTCTAAACAAACAAATAAGCTATAAAACTTTAAGTAGCTAATTAACTATGAAACAATAATAAATAACTCACAATTGGTTATAAATCTATACATACATATAATCACGCCTCTTTCCCTTGTAGGGGTGGGCAGAGACCAATTCTTTCCACTTGCGACGATCCCTACACACTTGTTTCGCCTCGTCCAATTTATTACTAGTAGGTATATGTAATACTTCTATAACTGTACTTATTATAGACGTCCCCATATCTTTCTGTCTGAAGGCAACTGTATAACTCACTACCGAACGGATTTTCGTATGGTTTTCACCAATAAATAGTGGAAGTTCGTGTGTAATACAATAATTTTTGTTCTACCCGTAGAAATGCAGAAAGAGTCGCTACTCCATAAGAAGATTAAAGAGTTTATGTTTGAACGCGCGAATCTCTGAAACCAGTCGGATATGAAAGATTTTTTCCGTATTCAATAAACCCAATTTTTGAGGAAGTTTGCAGGCTATGTTCACTTCCTTGGGAAAAAGTCAAAAAGAGTAAAACCATGGGACATAGCTTAAGACTTGAGAAGTATAATTCGAATAAAATACTATTATTTCTTAGACGCCTTAACTCGAAGGTGTCAGGTATTATTCCTGAACCGGGTATACAGTATCAGAAATCACCAACTTGCAAGAAGCAAGCATGGTGATCAATGCTCGTTCCTTCTATATGGGAAAAGACTTCTGCACTGCTGTGAGACATGAGCTGGCTGGTTATAATATTATATATAGGACCTGAAAACCTATTAGAATTGGCTGCTATAAAGATTAAACAATGGGAATGAAAAGAAAGCATTTGCACTACAAAGTAACGTACAGGTATGTGCCTACCTTGCTTAAGTAAAGAGTAGATGTGTTTAAATCGCTACACATAAAACCAAGTATTTTTAACCAGTTGAAAATTAGAACTTACTCAACTGAGCAAAGCAAACTAATTATCGAAAAGCTATCAACGCTCACCTTGTTATCTTAGTAGCTGCCGAAGACCGATAATGGCGTAAAGAGTCCCGAAAGCGTACACTATATCATAAACAAACACTAGCACTAGAAAAATATATGATAAGCAAGGATCGGGATTGTCATCCTTAGCTTATCGGTATTTTTTATTACACTACACGGGTAAGTCGCGTTCCAAAACATAAAATTTCAAGATAAGGTTCGGAAAGACACGGTTGAGACGTCCACCCCGCGCGGCGGCCGTAACGGAATGCCACAATGCGTTGACGTGACGCTCGCGACACTTACATGCGCAGGAGTTGATGCCTGTACTATGAGACTGCGTTTGTTTCTACTTATTCTGATCTTGATTGGCATTGCATATTTAATGGGGTCAAGTTTTTGAAGTAGTTCTTTAGCAGCGTGATTTAAATATAGTGTTGTGTAGTTTAAGTTTACCTAACTTATTTCGTGAGCTGTAAGTCCTCCAATTTACAAATAAGTACAAATAAAAAAAACTTTTCTAAATTTTGTAAGCAATATAGGTACCTAATTTCTTAAAGGCAGCAAAACTGTGTGAAACTTAAAAGTCATTTTCTCAAAACTTTAACTAAGTTTAGACAGACCCCGACATAGCAACAACCAAGTTAATTACATAGATAACAGCGATAAAGAAATCTTGCTTATAAAGTAACGGAGAGCAAACAAGAACTTAGATAAGTTATACTCATTCAGAAGTGCATGTAAGGGGTGATAAGTGTCTCAATCGTGAAATGGGCGTGAGATATCAAGTCCAACTCAAATTAAAGTCAGACATAAAGTTATAATACTGAAATACAACTTTAACATAACATGAAAAACTATTAGTCACAATTGAATAAAACTACTTTTTACGGATTTTTTCGCGGTTTTAATTTTAGATTTTGGTCGACGTTTCGACACCTTTGCAGGTATCATGGTCACGGGCAGACTGAGATAGCGTTCGTCTTGACGGAAGATGTTATTCGTTCGTATTCGTTAAGATGTGATTCGCGTAAACCTAAGAAACCAATATTAGTCGCAACTTTACGCCACCTAAAAGTGATAAAGACAGCATGAGACGTTTCGGCGATTTAAAACTGATGTTTCAGTATTTGCCCAAAAACCTACTTGTAAAGAATAATTAGGTATATACTGAGGCTTCACCAGAAAGGTTGTAGGTTATCGTGATAGGAATTGCCTATATGATTTCTTAGAGTTTAAACTACCTATAGTACTTACATACTAAATTTCATGAAATTTGGTAGTTTAGCGGTGAATGTGTTAAAGATAGAGTTACTTTCGCGTATATAATACTAATATAAGAATACGGTTCGGTAATTGCTCCAGTGATCGGCAGAGGACTTTTCTCAACGAATGCCTACTTGTATATTTTGTGATACTTCATCACTCATCGTGAAGAAACTTGGATTTAAAACTGGTGAAGCGAGGGCAATTTACAAGTTAGTTTTCAAGTAGGCAGTTTTCCTAAAAAGTTGGCAGTCTAAATATAGATACGTGGTATTGATAAATTGATAAAAATAAATATTTATCGACTTTTTTCCTGTAATAACTTATTTTTCGTTGTAAAAAACCAAGTGTCGTATTCGCGGCGTGTGTGTTTTATCTATGGTGTTAGCTATTGTTCAGAAAGAGATGGAGCTATTTGGCCTTATAGATCCATCTCTCTTCTACATGTTCGTAAAACAATACTGCATGCATAACGACAGAAATATATTCGAGACAGGTGTGAAATAAACATTAAATAGAAATCTGAAATCAGTTGTTTAGTTTCATAACTTTTAAAGTATTTTATACCTTTATGTAAGACTAGCAATCGTCTCCGTCCCCGTAGTTTTTAGATCTCGCCTCAGATCACATCAAACAAGGGAGATTTGCTATCCTTGTAATTTTAGTATGCGTACCCGATGTCGCCACTTTTCACACATTTATATTTGTACACGCCCAAACGATTATCTCAACAGCGCACACACAAACATAAAAGTCAACGTGATTTGCCACAAACACAACAATATCATTGTTACTGTTAACTCACACAAATCAATGCTCCAATCACGGCATTTTTCACACACGCTAATGATGGGAAAAATTGGTCGATAAAATATTTATCGATGAAACAGACAACAAAATATGGTTCATCAAATAAATAAAAAAATATTATATAGTCGGTATTATTCGGTATTGATATATCTATTTGACTTGAAAAATTAAACAAATGAGTAGGTAGATTACTCTACACTTATATTAACGAGCTGAAGGGTTTGTTTGAATGCGCTTATCCCAGGATAAATCGGACCTATGTCAAAATTAGAAAGGTAAAGTATTTTATACCTTAGCGTAAAAGACTATGTATGTACCACGAGCAAACCCAGGGCGCACTGCTAATCAAACTAATATTACAAAAGCGAAAGATTGTGAATATGTGTGTTTGTTACTTCTTCATGCTCAGATCGTTGTACCAACTTTGATAAAGTTTAATTTTTGCTAAAAAACTGACACCGTCGTATCTCTAAAACTACTGAACCGATTTTAATAAAGCTTGCAGCATTCCCTAAGTTGAATAATACCTAGTACAACAAAAAATATTTCCGGCCGACTTAAGTAATTCGGTAATTCCATATATGCGAATACAAACATAAAACATACATACATACACTTTTGAAATTGGGCACATTTGTTCAGACGCTGATATAGACTAATATATACGAAACTACGCAGTTCTGGAAATATAACATACATACGGGTTGAATTGATAACCTCCTTTTCTTAGAAGTCGGTTACAATATGTACTTGTACCTTCGCCTAAACGTAACAAATACTTTTCTGAAAACCATACTAAAATTGGTTTAGCCGAACACGAGATAATCTCGCAATAGCATACATATAATAATAATAATAATCCATTTATTTCAGGCATCAAGGCCTATATAAATATAAACAATACTCTACTTAATACAACTTAATAATACTATAAATACATACTACATAATTAACTAATACTAATGTACACGAAGTGTCGGCGTCGTGTTTCGCTGACATATACATACGGGATATATACATACGGGTCGAACTGAGATTACTGAGAACCACCTTTTTTGAAGACGGTTAAAGTTAAATAAACAACTAAAACATTAAAACACACGCTTTAACACTATATCGATACATTGTTTTATCGTTACGACAGATCACTCGTGAAACTACATCACTATTTTACGGCCGGGTACAGCGGAGGTACCACGCGACTGACATTACATTTTGAATTTGTGAGTATTGGTGACGCACGCATCCATTGCGCCATGGAGCGGAACGAATAATTGAATGATACTTACTTAGCAAGCAATGTATTTATTATTACGCTAAGGATGAATTGTCACTTAATGTCATTTATGTTATAATTAATTTCTATTTTTGTGGTTTTATAGCAGAAATATGTAAATATTGTAATATTTACACATGAAATGAGATTCCATCTTTCACGTAGTTCACTTTTTTGCTTGTATTTTTGCAAACAACAACAGAACAACTCGGTATTTTGACAAAAATCGAGAGACGTGACGCGAGCGTGTAGGTACTTTTGACTGGCGGCAAAAATCGGTATCAAGTGCAAATTGAGCCAGATGCGTACGCACTTGCCGGGGCGCTATAACATATCTCCCTTGTTTGATGTGATCTGAGGATCTCGCAGTAAGAAGAATCCTATATCCCTTCTTAGAATTAAAACTACTCCATCATAACAAATTTTATCCAAAACGGTTGCAGACAAACAGACATAGTTACTTTAACAAATATAATTGCAACCTTTTTTTGTATCATAGCGAGACTGAATATAATTCTCACCTATTTACAGGCATAGTTGGATTCCAACTTAATGGCGGCTCTGAAGTTAGCTACACGCTGCGTTGCGACTCGACTCGTGTTCAGAGCCGCCATTAAGTTTGCATCGTACTGTACAGGTTTGAGGAGCAATAGTCATTAAAGCACCTACACAAATCATTCGACAGGTAGAACCCAGTTAAGTTTGGTGGTACCGGCTTGTTTAGTTAACACCCGCTCAGCAAACAGTGTCGTGTGGCAGTCGCAGCAGAATTGCACGTGCATGCGAATTTGTTGATGCGTGCTCGATTTTTATGTTTACGCTCGATATATGGATTTTAGGTAGGTTCGGTGTTGTGTAATTTGTGGTTGTGGAGCTTAGTATTATTAAATTATTTGTGTAACTTTGTTTTAATAAATTTTCGCTACTTGTGGTGCCCTACTGTTCTGCCTGTGGGTCCAATAGTATATAAGAATAAAAGTAAAATTCAGTTTCTACGTAACAAAAGTACTATAAAAACTTTCACATTTTAATGTAAGATTAGTGGAATTACAGAAACATATTTATACGAATTCCTAACATGTTTACTCTTATAAATCAGTCGCAATACAAAAACATTTCAAACCTTATATTAAGTCAATAAGGTTCATTTTAGAGTACACGAAAATTATCAATTAGAAAAATAATTAATCACAGATATGTTCGCTAGAATGTTTACTAGTCTGTAAGATTGTGATAAGTGATATCGATATGTTATCTGTTGTAATTGGGTATCGGTAGCTGGCGGTATCTTGTAGATTTATAGGTAACTAACCTAGCCGCTTTACGATGGAGTAACTTTTATAATACTTTCTTTCTTCATACTTTGGTCTGTAATAATTTTTATTTTGTTGATATAGTACAGAACGGTGCAAACTTAATGGCGGCTCTGAACACGAGGCGAGTCGCTGCGCAGTAACAAACTTATGCGCCAGCGGGGGTGCGGGGCGAGGTACTGCGCAGCGTGTCGCTAACTTCAGAGCCGCCATTAAGTTTGAATCCAACTATAGCTAACCTCGCCTCTTTACGATGAAATAACTTTATTTAATATTTTCTATTTTAAAAGGTATATTTGGTCTATAATACTGTTATTTTGTTGATGTAGTACTTTGTTCTCTTAAGCCTGGTTAGATTTATTCGTAAGTTATACTTCTGCCTTGATCACAAATTAATAGCCGATTTTAGTGATTAACTAAAGTCTTAATTGCATAATTATAAATTAAACAGATGCACAAATAAGATAGCTAATTATCATATTACTTATCAATTAATTTTCCTTGATTAATTACCATGCAAACGTTCTATTTTAAATTTGTAAAATGTTCCTTGGAAAAATGACTTTTGACAACACTTATTCCAATCAACCTAGTTATTAATAATCTAGTTGACGATTAAGTTAAAACACTATAATGACGTCATGGCATAAAGTCTGAACCTCCTGGACTTTACCTTAGAGATAAGAGCATCAATCTGAACTCACCACTAAGTAAGTGCACGGTGCAAGCGTGAAATGACGCAGCAAATGTCAGTTGCAATGACATTTCTCATGTGACTTGTCAAATTGATGAGGTCTTAAGTCGTTGGCATAAAGTTCATTATTGCTAAACTTCACATACATCCAATGAGATTCATTTTTACATAGAACTAAAGTTGTAAGTCACCACTTCGGTATTTAATACATGACAAAGTTAGTATTTTGATCAGCAACATACTTGATTTAGCCCTTATTAGCCCTTATTTCGGCTTCTCTCTTGAAACGCAAGTTTTGACTGCTTCACTATTGACGAAAACATAAGGAACTAGAGCCAGACCAATAGAAGAACAGCAAAGTTCACTAAGAGCACACCCTGCGGTGTTCGGACCTCGACTTAGTGCGTTGCTAACAATCTTAATAAGACAAAACAACAAGGGATAGCCGGATCTGAGTTTTTATTATTTAGAAACAAATTTTTATAGCTAGTTTGGACAGCCAACTCTTAAGCTAGATATGTATATCTAGGGATTGGGATATTTTTTGTCTTTCGGCGTATCGTTTAAAAATTTTTCCTAGTATGTCATCACCTAACATGCCATAAGATTGCAAATACCAATCCCACCTCTTTTAACAAACCTACAGTATACCGAGCCGTGATAACCGTGTGGATCTCAGCGTAAAGATCAAGTCTTATCAGTTCGTCCGTTTGTCCTCTATCCCGACGACCTTGGCTAAATCTAGGTGATACACTGTAGTATTAAACTATAACAGGTTTGTTCTAGAACTAGGGTTAGGTACAGGTTAAAGTGTAGGTTTCAAGTCGCGTGATTCGTTCGTGAGTTATTTTGAGTTTTTTTTTTGTAGTTTAATTGATTTTTTATATAAGTATATTATGTAGGTATTACAGAAAGGTGCATGCATTTGTTTTGTTTTATTATAAATGACAAAATATATTATTATAGTCGGAATCTATTACCGCACATAGATCATAGATCACATAAACAATAGAAAAACTAGGAATGTCATATAGCTTCTTGGTATGGATGTGTATTTATTGAATTCTGTTTTTCTTATAAAATACGACCCTGTTTATGAATGATGATATTATGATATTCTTATGTCATATAAGAACTGTTACTTATTAATTTATACTGACGCCTGCCAATGAAGAGTACGCAATTTGTCCCTTACGCAACACGTCGCGCTAACCTAACTTTAGGCGATATTCTCATAAAAATAAATATAAACAGAATCCTAAATAAGGGATAAAGCAATATCTAAGTAGTTTCGTCTTGTAAATAATAATTAATTTGCCACCAAATGAGCTCAATTATTTCTTCAATATAAATACTAATCAGTAATCACTTCATTGAAGGGTAGTAAAAAACCGCGGGAAAAAGTTCCCAAAACAAAAATGGCGCATAAAGGTCAGTTTTTTTTATAATAATACACTAATGTTAGTTTGCTGCATTTATATAAGGTCAACTTTAATGTTTTATCTAATTAAAGTTGCGGAAGGGGTTTTTGTAGCATATTCTAACTTTTTGTTATTGCAAATTAAATTCTTATTAGTTAAATAAATATGTTATTATTGTGTACTCACCAAATACCAGTTTCTAATACTAAGTCTACTGTCTCCGGTAATTCCAGCCGGAATCCTGTAAACAAATAAAAATGTATTATTTTAACGTATGGAAGGGTAAAATATAGTAAACCGAACCTAAAAGTTTGACTATTAGGTACTATTATTTTAAATACATACTATAATTGTATACAGGGTGTTACTGAAAGGAAATACCGTCTCGATAACACCCTATATAAAACAAGTGAAAAGTAGCTGGTATAGAATCAGTTTACTAAATTAATATCCAATTATTTGACACCATCATTTTGTAATCTGATAATGATTAGCTTTTAGACTTATATTTTTTTAAACTTTATGACTAGGGAAATAGTTAAAGATGGTTGAACTAAGAAATAAACCTAACATAACATGCCATCACGCCTGTATCCCCAAAGGGTTAGGCAGAGGTGTACCAATGTACACCCACAGTTCGCCGATATGTTTAGGTCCCATGTAATAGGGGGCGGGCCTATTGCCACTAACCGGGCACAAATCTAAACTCTGACCTACTACTCAGAATTTCGTAGAAAAACCCAATACCCCCAAAAACCCACCTTGGTCGGTTTGGGAATCGAACCCAAGACCTCTAGCGTAGCAGTCGCGCTTACAATCACTAGGCCAACGAGGCAGTTCCACTAATAAATATCTAAATAAATGATTTCCTTACCATCAGCGATTATCCTCTGAATAATACTGGTCATGTCCTTGACCTCGGCCGCGTAGAAGTTATCGCCACTGTACGGACTTATACCTAAATCTGTGCGCTATTGTTAAGGCATCATTGATCATACGATACTTGCAATAAATAAAAACAATTAGTATTTTAGACATTGAAAGTAGTATCATCCATCTTCAATACATTTTGATGGTTGATTAGCCCTTAGTTTTAAATAATTATATATTGACAACCTTTGGTTTTCAAGGTATTGCTAGTATTGAGCTCTTGGGTTTGACCCAATGGGTCAATGCAGAAAACCACTGTTTCGGGTTCGGGTATTTGCGGTACTTTCGTCGTCTCTAATTCCATAATAAATGATTTTGTTACTTACATTGGGTTCAGAACAAGGTACTAAATTACTTTTTTTTTACATTAAAACGCTTGGAAAGAATACTTAAAAAAAAAACAATTAAATAAACTATAATCACTACTAACTATTGGACTCTTTAGCAAAGCTGTGTGTTATATATTTATATAAAAGGATACAGTTGAGCATATCCAGCATGGAGCTGGGATGGTCGGGCGGCGGCGGCGGCGGCGCGCCCGCTCTCGCGCCCGCCACCGCGCGCAGCGTGTACGCGCGCACGTACTCCTTGCGGATGTCGTGGAAGCGCGCGTAGTAGGTAGGCAGGGAGAGCTCCTTGCTGCAAGCCTCCGGGTGCAGGCATTGTCTGGAAGGAAGGTTGTGGGTTACACTTCTTGTAGGTTTATGATGGCCTGGTAGGTGGAGCGCGGTAGTTTGCGGTGTAGAAAATGGGCGCTTTAGCTAGTTTGTGTTCCCCATACACACACACACCCTTAATCACCCTTTCGCCTTTTACCGACAGCGAAGAAAGTCTTTGAAGATTACTTCGAGAAACAAAACTAGCACGATATGTACTTGGATAAACAGTGTTTAAGCATTTCAGTCATAAATGGATCAAGATAAGAGCATTTTAGTACTACAGGTCACATTTAAATTATAGTCTATGATGATAAACCAAAAGGCGCTTCGAAACTTAGCTCCAATAGACTTCAATTATTCTGTAGCTACTTGCGCTAATTCAAAAAAACAAGTAAATTTTCTAAACCACGTTCCTCTTTCTGAGTAACCCCAAAACATTAAATATTGCATTGTACCTAATAATACATAGTGCCCGAAGTAGAATATTATAAACGTATTCCTTTTATCAAGATTTGTTACATAATTCTATACACGCGCATTTCCGCTTTTCATAAGTAAAGCAAGCAAAAAATAGACTCATTAATATGTATCTTTCATCTATAACCTTTTTTTCAGAATTGCATACATACATAACATCTGCATAGTTCACAATACTTGCATTGATTGACCTTATTCAAACGGATTCTAAATCTAGGATTACAATAGATAGTAAAATCTACAATAATTTACCATATATTTACCTAAAATATACATAATAGTGATGTAAAAGATAGTGGAGATAGGATCACAGATTATAAAATGTAATTATGCAGAACCAATGACCTTTGAACTGTTACGTATGGGAAATGGTTCAGTTTTGGTGAAACTACATAATGTATGAGTATGTAATCGTGGTGTGGGATCGTTGTCGCACGATACGGGATTTTATAAGCTATTTATTTGTATGCTTTTAAACGCAAGGAAAGTTGAACGGAGTTAGAAAACGGATATGTATGGCGAATCCTTAATTTCTCGAAGGCTAAGTGCTTTTATGTGGCAATTAAACAATAAATACTTTTCTTAACTAAGCAACAAAATACAAATTTCAAATAATTATTTGCCCGTGACCATGACATCTGCAAAAGTGTTAAAACTTCGGGAACCAAAATCTGAATAAATAGCTTTAGAATTCGTTTAGAGATAGCTTTATTTCAATGGCTTGTATTCGCGTAGATAACAATCGGTAAGAATTACCTAAATGAACATTATTCTGTACTTAAGTGCATCTTTTTTGTTGCGACTTACTTTAAGGACGGACGACATTCTTTAATTATTGTCGTCGTATAATGGAAACAGTTTGTAAAACTGTTCATATTATGTTTACCGGATGTGGACAGATTGGAATCGTGTTTGGACGATTTTTAAAGCACTTTTTGTCGTAACCTGCCCTCGAATGACACTGACTTAATTGTGATGTAAGGCATGTTCTTGCTCGAAGTTTTACTGAAGGGACTTGCATGTAAAAACGAATATTTAAGGAAATGTGGTTTAGATTGTACTATTCTAGGAATTTATTAAAGCGTACCCGTAGGTCAAGGGTTCGATTCCCACCCTGGATGCAATTCGTGTGATAAGCAAAATCACTTGTTTTATGTCTGGGTTTAATGTATGTACAAAAAGTATGTTCATCCGTCGTCTGTTTGCTATAGTGTAAGGCTCTGCGTAGTTTGGGATTAGATGGCAGCGAGGTATCCCAAGATATTATAACTATACTTCTGTACATTATGTACATACCTTAAAGGAGGTTGTCCGTCTGTGACGAGCCTGAAGAGTGGTGAGTGAGGGTCTACCTGCAGAGATCTCACGAACTCGTCGAACTGGAAACATAAACAAATGAAACATTAACGTAATGCAAGGATAAGATAGTATGTATGCTGGTCTTCAGCATAAGGGAAGTGTGAAGCACTCCGATGGTTTGAGCCGGTAAGAGTACTCGTGCCGTAGTCCGCCTTCCTCAGGGCGGCCGAAGTACACGAGGATATCCCCGGGTAAAAAAAGTAGGTAGTAAGTTTAGTTAGAAAGCTTGGAATATTTTCTGCAGGGTGCTACCGAAAGGGTATATCTATCCAAAAAGGGTAAGTACAGTTGGAATAAAGTAAGTTTACAACATTTCAGCTCAAGATGAGTCAGTTAAATTATTTGAGTTCTTAACTTATATACCGAAAGGTTTTTCGGTAACACCCTATAGGATTATAATTATAAATTTATATTTTCATGTAATATTATTTCACATTGAAGAAGAAATAATCCCATAATCATTCTAACAAACATCTAGATAAGCCAATGAGCCAACCTTCGCCTAACCGCGGAACATGAATGCAATCAAATCAACGACTGATCATTATAGTGCCTAGTGCCCTAAACATGACGACCTCACTGCAGCTCTTGAGGTGCATACAGATTTGATAACTGTAAAAAATCTTGAAAAATCTAAAAGCTTGTCAATCGTGGTCACTAAAAACGTTAGACATTAGACCGTGGTCACGCAATGGGTTTGTGAATTTGGTCGCTTTATTCAATAATGAGGTCTACAAATAGTCAAAGAATATAAATACCACCAATGATATTCTAATAAACAGATATGTTATAAGCGTGCAATCGTGAAGACTCGAAAACGTCCTAATTGGGACGTATTGCCATTAACAACAACACTATTTGTCTCTTTTTTTCTTATGGGTTTTATCGCGCTATCTCTTTCGCTAGCTGCCGCGCTGCGCGGAACACTTTTTTCGATTGTTTTGTATGTGTATAACATATCTGTTTATTAAAATATCATTGAATACCACGTTTTTTTGTCTGCTTATTTGAAAATTTCAATGCGATACGTAGATACATAACTAAACCACTTTCGCAAAACTAAAAATATTTTTTAACTTTAGTTGGAATCGTAATTATTCAAAATTAATCATAAATCTACGTTATTATCTGAATAAAGAACACCACTACTTATAGTAGTATCTTTAAAAACACATATAAAAAGTAGGATAAAAATAGACGAATTTAATTGAGCAAATAAGTGCAGTAAAGAGTACTTTGCTATAAAAAACTGCAAGGAAACATTAATAAACTTTGATGTATAGTAAAAACCGGTAAGCGTGTAAACACCTTTACAAATCACAGTGTTATTCGTGGATATGTTTTTTTCATCAATTAAAATATTTTTTCTCACAAACAATGATAATAACATTAAAAATTGCCAAGTGTGTGCAGTTCTCTCAACACGAGTTCTGTACAAAAAAGTTTTCTATTCAATAAGGAACTACTTAAGTGCCAGTAAATATTAAATTGTATGTAAATACTACAGGTCAATATTTTTAAGTTTAGATTTTCTGACTAATTGGCTACTTTTGAAACGTCAATCAGTTTTAAGAAGCTGTCAAATCTAAGGCTGTTTCTATCTAACTAAGGTGTAAAGAAGCGATAAATTGACATTTATGAAGGTCGTAAGTTATGTGTATTGAAACCCGAAATTAGAATCGATTAATACGTCGCGTCACTATTACCGGAATAACGAACAACACTAGAGAGCAATATGTCATGGCGGCGCGTGCGATTCTCGTTGAAGTAGTCTGGTGCATTATTTAAATTAATAATAATCATTATGGCGTCGCTGGCCTTAAAAAGTATTATATTTAATTGTAACATTGAATCCATTCTTATGATTATTTATTGTAAAGTTGAAAGCATCAGGGGTTTCCTTTTATCAGTATGTAGATTTACAGGGTTTTAGACGTTAATTATGGTTTTATTATTTCACTGCGTAACCCTAATAATTATAATTGATTGACGAGGCGTGCACCAGAGAAGTCTATTTTTACATAATAGTCTTGTATATATTTGAATTAATAATCCGAACATACATAATGGTGCTATTTTAGTTATTAACTCAAATTATTTAATCTGCTTATTTTTGTATCTTAATTTGTAGATGATTAGGTGCACTTAACACTAGATACAATTATTAATAAATAAATAAAACTAACACGCGTCAAACATGACGATGAATTTTTTGACTCGTGTTAGTTTTATTTATTTATATAAGTTTTAATTTTAGTATAGTTGTGTTTGTTGTTATATTAGATTTATTAATTACTTAGATTCTTATTGTAATTGTGTACCTACAATGTTCATGGTTATCATTATGAGATCATTCTTACCAAAATATATAAACCATAAATATAGTCTTCATAATGGCTAAATATTTCGTACGTATTCTTTTCAAGACAAATAAATTCTACCATTTGTTACCAAACTACCAATTTTCAACCAAGAGATTGAGCACAGTAGCCGCTAATTGGTGTTTTTGGCGGTAAGTGACGAGCCTGGCCGGGCGTCGAACCCGGGACGCCGCGGTACTGTTAGGAACAGGTTACTGGTACCTGTCGCACAGTAAACATCGCTGCATTTCCGTAAGCTTGTCGGCCTGTATTTATTTTAGTTTAGTCGGTTTAGTTAAGAACTTTTTAGTGTAGAAGAATGGTGGGTTTTAAAAGTTACTAAAATTACTCCAAATGAGTTAAGACGAATTTAGGACCTTAAATTTAGTAGTCACTCGGATTTATAACTAAACGTGAAATTATTTCGACGATGAGTTTTACTGGGGTTAAGTTTTACCCAGTAAATTGATTGTGGAATTCAGACAGGCAGTTGCTCTGTCCAAAACACTAGTATTTACCTGAATACGGACGACAACAACAGTAAATAACAATTTCCAACTTAATGTCAAGATAAGCTGTTTTTTTTTAATATACTCGAAAGAGATGCCATATCAGTAAAAGTTACTAAAATGTTAATGAATTTATAACAAACTTAGTTTTAATTATTTAATTTGTATTTTAATTATGTTTCCTCGTTATAAACATGTAAGACAATTTCGCAGCCTACCGGTTTAATAAAACGCGTATTAAAATGCAAATAAATGCGCGTAAAAGTAAATAAACAATAATATTAATAAAACTTCATGATTTGCGAACCGGTTCCCATCCGTATCTATCACTGAAACCGGTTTAAAGCGGTTTTTACCATTTGAGTTTTAACAAATCATGTAAGACTTGTAATTGGCTAATATAAAATTAACTTTACTGCAACAACAATAGGGTGTATTTTGCATTAACTACTTATTATGACTTCACAAATATTTGAAAAGTTGTTTTAAAATTATGGAGTTTGAATTTCGAAGGGCACCACACATTCTATTGGAAAGAGAGGAAAGATTAAGTGGTCAATATGATAAAGGAGTACGAAAGTAATGACGTCATGTTGAATAGGTAAGAACCTAAGTAGGTACCTAGTATAATATGTTTGAGTAACAACACTATTTGTACAACCCAAGTTTTGGCTTTCTTCGTTAAATAATTTTAACTAATACCTACTTATTCGCATGACAATACACTATTTACTTAAGCATTTTGGATTTTTATTGACAATATTTATTTATTTTGTCTTCTTACAATTAAATACATCTAGCTAATAGTAAATTATCCAGCTGCTTAGGTATATCTTAGAAATTTATCTATTGCAATTCTAAGATTGGTATCAGTTTTACTTTGTAATCTTTGTATCTTTCCAAATAAAATACTACCGACTTGGATGGTTCAAGACTTCCACCAAAAAGGGTTTTCGATCGAAAGTAACCTCAAAAACTTAGCATCCGCGTTTACTTTTTGCGAAGTACAGTCAACATCGTCATGCTTTGTATTTTTATTACGAAGTTGTAAATAAGACGACTATTTATTACTTCTGTTTTATTTTACCCCCTTGTCTTTGTCTCTCAAAGCAATTAATGTCCCACTGTAAATTAAATAATATTTTAAAAAAAAAAAAAAGTTTTAATAAATCCCTTTACAATACAATACTATTTTTAAATAAGCATGTTTATATTTAACCAAATAATAAGGGATCTAAAATAAATTATTTTCATGGATATAAAAGACATTCCTCTTTTATAACAATTTGCAATTTAAGATATCCTTCTCATATTACAATAAATTTGGACGTTTTAATCTATTCATCTAGTTTCATCAGTTAGTTACTTACTTATATATTTTGATGAATACATAAAATAACAGGAACATTCATTCAGGATAAAATTATAAAGAAGACTGTCATACCTACATTAAAAAAATCCTCGTCACACTTTTGTTTATAACTATACAGTTAAAAACAAGTTCTGTAATAACGAAGGGAGCAATGAATATGGTTCGGCGCCCGCGCAACTCGCAAGTACTTCCTCGATCCACGAAATGTGCCGGCGATTTTGATCGAATGTTCTCAGCCTGTTTTAAGATTGCTTTTTAGGGTTCCAAAAGGGGTATTATAGGACCCTACTACTACTGCAGTAAAACCGCTGAGAGAATGTCTTCCTGACAGGTCGTGGTCAAAAGGCAAATCTTACATACAGCGACAAATTTACTCCACGCCTAAAACGTGACGTTTTAAATGCTCTTAAAATCTCAATATGTCATTAAATTAAAGCATTCTTTTATTGCAGATTATGTGGAAAATTGTAACTGTTTGAATTACAATTAAAACAGATGACAGATTTCAAAATGGCTGCCACAGAAATTATTCAATCTAGATCAATAGTGGTGCCTTCTCCTTATTGGCCTTTTTCTAGCAGTGGAACATACTACAAAATATACAGGCTGGTATTATTTATAACTGAACCTTAATGCATACAATCCCTATGGAATATTAATACATAATATATTAAAAAAAAAACATTTATGCGAATTAACTTCTATTATATTACCTATCTACGGAACCCCTCAATCAAAAAGACTGACTCACACTTGGCCGGTTATTTAAAAATAACTGCTCTTATTTCTTACGAGTTATTACGGTTTTTGAACTCTGATATCCTTTTTCTTTCTTTTTAAAAGAACTGTTATCTTTAAGAACAGGCTAACGTGTTTTAAGGATAATAATATCAGGGTGAATTTGGTTCAGATTGACTTGAAAAATTATTACTAAATTGATCGACAATTGTGTGGACAAAAAATATTACTATATGATACTATAAAATGACAGTAAATTTTCAAATTAGTACAAACAGAAGATTAAAATATAGAACATAAAAGCACAACATACTAAAATAATTTACTTCTAAAAGAAGAAAAAACTTCTATAATACTTCAAAAATCCCAAGTTATTGCATGTATACGTTAGGTACTTTTAGGCTGCCAAGGCTGCTTTGCAAGGAAAGGTTTACTATTAAAATAATAACTAACAATTTTTTTCATACAATTTACCAATAGGTAAGTACCTGATTCCTATGTAATCAAAAGTGAAATCCCAAAATACACAAAAGAAACTCGCTTTGAAACAATGTGACAAGTGCAAACAACAATTTGCCTGAAAATACATAAACCAATTGTAGTATGCACCTTCTTTATGAAAGTGACATTTATGTCGTATAATCTGCATTTAAAACAACATTTAATGAATAAACTAAACATTACCAAACTTTAATTTTCACAAACAATATGTCAGAAATGTGAGAAGATTAAACAAACACCTTTTTGTTACGTGACCGTGTATTATATAAAGGTTAAACCTTATGATTACCTAAACAAATTATTAACCGACTTTAGAAAAAGAGGTTGTTGCTTCATCACTTATGCGGTTTTTGTAATTCAAGCACGTAATAACTTGGTACTTTTGGGAATGCGTACAAAACTTTGCGGATGGGGTATGAACGTGAGCACTAGTATGAACTAGTTTCTTCGTAAATATAGTATCAAAACATTTGAACTAGTTGGAATAAAACTATATATATATAATAAATAATATCGGAACCATCGATATTTTCGCCTAAACGTATGTCATCGCACAAAAAGATAACTTAAATTGGTAAGTACTACATACAGCAATTTCATTCAAAACCCTCGGCGCAATGGGTTTTTTGTACTTTTAGCGATACTGTATGGGAAGTTCCCTATGTCATACCTTATTAAATGTCATATGTCAAGAATGTCAACCATTTCGACACATAAAAAACACTATTTACAGTATTTACACTAATCATTTACACAAGCCTACTTAATTCCCTATTAATTGATGACGTCATCAATCAATTAACAGCATTCATGGTTAAGACACATGTTCCCATAAGAGTTGGGTAATCTGTAATTTATATTGTTTGTAGATACATAAGTTTATGTAATAATTATCAGAGAACTTTTAAATAGTAACAAAAAGCTTTTCATGACGAAACTATGCAACTAATTTTTCTGTTTGGTAATAAGGTTAGATAGAACGATAGAACTCTGAGAAAGGACAAGCTTTTTGATGCAATAACTGACATTCACAAGGGTGACACCGCGGTTTAAAGCTAGTACTTAGTTTAAACAGGGTGTATAGGTCGCGTCACGTAAAAAGAACGCTACCTGTCAAGATGCGCAGAACGCGATTTATCGGTCTGTTTGGTGGTATGAAGTGCGGGGGGGCACGAGCCGCATGTTTGCCGGTGCGCTGTTGGTTCGTAGGACGACCTTCGCCTGCCGAATTGTATACTCATGCGCAAACGTACCCTCCCCACCTTCCGCCAGCGTTCTTTTTACCTGACGCGATCTATAACATCCCCAAAGTTGGGCAAAGACCATAAAGAAACAGAAATGCAATCACCTCTGATCACCAGACTTGCCCACTGAAATTTACATTTATTATTATTAAAAGTTTTACGTCAAATGTGTCCTCAAAATAAAGTTGTGTTTAAATGTATAATATAATAAGCTCACTCATTAGTTCATATAATCATCTTCAACAAGTAAATTTTGACGGTAAAACCTTTAAGTACCATCGTGTTTATAAGTATTATAAAAATACATCAGTCTTGCGATATTGAATACACTTAAGTTTGCCCAATTACAGAAATTAATACAACATTCATAGACCAAATGATCTAGTAGATAGAGCTTTTTGAATAAAGAAAAACATTAGATAACACTATGTGTTTATAGTAATATTATAACGGGGATTAGCGCGTACATGCATAAATACCTTTAGGGCTTGACGTTTCGACCGGGTTACACCGGCCGTGGTCGCAAGCAGACAAAAGTTTATACTATGTGTTTACTTAGAATTATATTTTTATTGATAAATAATTTATTGCTAGCTGTATACCGAGGTTTCATTAGCTTTGCTTTTTTCCGAAGCAGTAACGTGATCTTAAATAGCTCTCATACCTTCCTTTAAAGTTGGGCTATCAAATGCAAAAAGATGGGAGTTTTAAATGTCGCATTCAAACTAACTGTTTAGTGTTTGAGTAAGCATCATAGATTTGTACGAAATCAATAATAGTCTTGAAAAATATAGGCTTAAACAGGAAGGTTATGTTAATTTTATTAATATTCTGAAGACGACTCTCTTTTTTACAAAAAAAAAAAAAAATTTTTTTTTTTAGATGCTTTTCTGTGCGTACCCTCTATCTTATATCTAATCTGTGACGATATCGTTACTTCACTTACAAATGTTACTGAGATCAACTTAGCAGTCAGGGCTACAACATCCATTTATAACTCCATGATTTATTGGGTCATAGTTAATCGTATGTTGATTTGGTAATAACTTATGGCTGTATTCAATGTCTTTTAATATCTAATTTACCGCCACTATTTATATTACTTTACAAGGGCTTCGTAATTTTAGGAGTATAATTTTTGTTTATTGGTTAATTCCGCGGTGGTCTAATTGACATGTGATACAAAGCTTTTGTTTTTGAATCCTGAAAAAAGTTTCTTCCTTAGAAATTAAGACTATTTAAATTTTCTGCAAATCCCTCAAAACATAACAGAAAAACGATCTTCAATGAATAAAACTGTATTGGTTTCTTAGGTCTACGCGAAGGTAAGATACTGAAATAAAACTATTTTTACGGATACCTGCAAAGGTGTCGAAATGTCGGGACCTAAATCTAAAATTAAAACCGCGAAAAAACCCGTAAAAAGTAGTTTTAAAACGCATGAATTTAACAGCAATAGCTGTCAAATGCTTTTGCAAGATACGGCTTACTTGCGCAAGAAGCTATGTTTGTTTAAGTTTGCATATAAGTAATTTCAAGGAAACAAACTAATGCTATTTAAGACTATAAAAGGAGACGGATTTTTTTACTTGATATTACGTAAATTATTCGTTACATCGCCACGAACAGACACGTGGAAGTTATAATAGTGTGACGTAAGTATTTTTTGCTTCGAAAGGCGCTAAACCTAAGCTTAATGAAATATATTTGCATTAAAATGATTTATTACAGTAATTAACTTGCATAATCAAAGTCATTTGTTACTTGTCAATTGTGCATGTTAGGCTGTAATTATACTTAGACTAAAAGAAAAAGCTAGAGGCTGTGTGGAATCACGAAAACTAATAGCGAAAAAAATAATAATGGACAGTTATAATAATACCTATCTATTATCACGATCTTAGTTTTTCAGATCCTTTTTTAAATGGTGTAATTTATCTATATACCGCTTACAGATTTTTGTTAAACAATCCCGACTTCCTTAAAAATCGAATAATTTTCTATACCACTACCGGGCACAGGAGTCTTCTCATATAATGAAGGAAAGAGCATTAATCACCACGTCTTAGAATATACAAAGAGTTATAGTTTGTACCTTGTATATGACTAGCTTATTCGCGGTAGGTTAGTAAATAAAACCAAGCATTGCATGGTGTAATCCCAAAACATCTTGCGTTATATTCGGCTGTGTACTAACGTGTTGTTTATGTAAAATAACTTGCAAATCTAAAAAGCAATTCGTATACTGATAAGATAAGGCATCTAAATATACTATTAAATGGCTTGCAAATTGTGTCAAACGATAAATATGATTGTCCTTCAATGTGCAGACATATTAGATCATTTTTTTTATGTTTACTGATCAATTTACAGTTGCATTTAATGTACCTAATTATAACTTTTACTGCAGTTTTTTTTTTCAACATAAATAGACAAAATTTACACTTTAAAACTAACGTAAAGGTAAGAAAAAATTATAATGTTCAATCAAGTCTCACCACAGATCAAAATTAGAGTTTTTTTTTTTTGCATTCGTAAGTAATGTCTCTTATCCGCTGGGAATCTTTTTGTTTAAGATTTGGAAATTAACATATTATTATAAAACACCTTGTAAGTATATGTATGTAGGGTAAAATAAATAACCAGAGGAGACAACCGTTCTTTCTATTTAATAAAATAATTTGAAATCAGAATAAAAATGTACCGGACCATGAACAACCATTTATTTCATTTTATACCTGGTCCATAGACGAGACTAATACGCAATTAAAACTCCGTGCACCTAAATCAAATAAGCAAAAAGGTTGTCAAATAAAAAGTTAAAGTACGAACCCCAAAACGATTAAAACTCTTATTACAGTTAAATTATGCAAAATATATACATATTCACAACTAAACGGCTTACATTTAAAATAAAAAGAAAGAAACTCAAGTTTTCGAAATTAAGTAGTCATTTTTATGGTTTATGTAAATTATAATTTATGATATCATAAAATAAGCTTTTGGCTACTTATATTAGATGTGCAAACATAAAAAGGATTTATTTATGCAATTATGCATTTAAATAAACTTCCTTGTTATTTATCATAAGAAATAAACACTTGGTTTTGAATAAATAAAGAGCTATGTACAAATTCTTTAGGAGTTTTTTCATCTTATGAATGGTAACCTTCTACGTCTATTTTTAAACATCATATTTGATACATGTTACAACAACAACAAAATAGTTGGCGCCAGCGTGTGCACGATCGCGAGCTTTGAGGCCAACGTCTGTAGGCAGCCTTACAAATTGCCTACGAAGCAAGTTACTTTTGCAAGTTTTGTTTACGTCTCATGAACATAACCTTTATAAAAATGACGAAAGACTAGATTCTAAGCTTTGTGTCTAAAAACTTTTGATTGACTAATAATTTAATAAGCTTACGGCTTACGGCTCTTTATAAATGGTTTAGTCCTTGAGGGGACTAACAACTGTATATATCTATATACAAAAGTGGTATTGTTCGCGCAGCTATGCGGCCTCCTTCAATTTATACTTTTTATTGTTATACTTTTTTCATGCGTGCTTTTGTTTTTTTCTGTTCCTGTCATCGTCGATCTCAACTGTGACAATGTATTATTTTCGTTTGTAATATATATTTCTAATTGTAAAACACAGCATACGTTTTATTTACGGACATTAAAGACGTGAACCACCGATCCTGCACATATTTTGGTCCTTCGAGCCGGATCGCTGCATCGGAGAGACTACGTTGGACCGGCCGGCCGCCACACTTTTTCACGAAAAAGAAAAAAATATTTTGCGAAAGAAAACGAGAGAAGTTATTTAAGGCAACGGTTTGGTCTGTGTTCCCGTCTTATCCAAATTCATTTTTCGTGAGAGCTAAAGCTGTGTTTTGCTTATACGTGAGTAGTAAGTTTTCCCAATACGAATACGCGGCGCGGCGCTTCGCCCGCTGTCACCGACTTGCACGTGAGTTCCCACACATTTTCTTAACGTTTTATTCGTAAATCGTCAACATGCCGGTCGATAAAACTTGTGACGAAACTATCTTTGAGCTTAAGAAACAAAGGGGAAGCTTGAAAGGCCGAATTACACAGTTTAAAAAATTTGTAGATTCATTTCGAGGCGCTTCTTTGACGCCATTACAAGTTGAAGAATGTAAAGTTAGAATCCAAGCGGCTAGTGAGTTATTTTCAAAATTTAACGTGATCGAGAGCGAGCTCGAATCACTGTTGTCTGACACGGAGTTAGAAAGTAATTCAGAATATGTAGAAACATTAGAGTCAGTGTATTTTACGGCAATGGCTAGTGCCAATTGTTTTATTCATAACGCGAAGACTAGTGGCAGGGCTCCGGATGATAGTTCTTTTCGGAAACCTATTAGTATTAAATTGCCGGAGATTAAATTGCCTATTTTCGATGGATCTTATGACAATTGGCTCGAGTTTAAACATTGTTATACTACTATGATCCATAAACGTACAGACTTAGACGAGATTCAAAAGCTACAGTATCTCAGGTCAGCGCTCACTGGGAGTGCCCTGCAGGTGATCAGTGCGTTAGAGTTTAGCCCGGCTAACTATGTTCACGCATGGGAGCTACTGGAAAATAGGTTCCATAACGACAGATTGTTAGTAAATAACCACGTGAAGGCGTTATTTAATAGTGCGACATTGAAATCTGAATCCTCTATGCATATTAGGAAATTGATTGATACTGTCCTACGTAATTTACGAGCTCTCAATACGTTAGATGAACCCACGGAGAAATGGGATACACTTGTTATCTATCTCATCGTAACTAAGCTCGATGCGTCCACGGAACGCGAGTGGGAGAGCCACAAAGGCGCGATGTCTTTAGGCGTCAAGGACAAGGTCAAGTTAGAGGATTTACTGTCATTCCTTAGGAACCGTGCTGACATGCTCGATATGGTAAGCGCGAATCATAGTAAGCCGAAAGAATCACATACTAGTGATAAGAGTGATAACAAGTACCACAACGATCATAAACGTAGTTCACATCGTATTCATAGTTATGCTTCAACGAAAACTAAATTTAATCGTAATAATTTCAAAAAGGATTTGCCGAATTGTGTATTGTGTAACCAAGGTCATGCTCTCTATACGTGTATAAGTTTTTTAAATATGTCAGTAAGTGATAGGTCGAAGTTTATTAATGAAAAGAAATTGTGTCGCAATTGTTTGCGATCGGGACATATAATTGATGATTGCTTATTTGGTCCGTGCAGGCAGTGTCAGGGAAAGCATAATAGCTTATTGCATTTCGATAGTAATGTGAATTATGCGTGTGTAGGTAACGAGTCGCGCGGAGAGGCGAGCCACGCGCACACACACAACGCAACTGCGTTACATTCTTTACCTAATTCGAATGAAAATAATATTGTCGTATGTGACGAAGCTACGAATAGTTTCAAGTCGATTCATACGGTGTTACTTTCCACGGCTTTGGTTAAAGTAGCCGATGATAATAACGTGTTTCATATAGTTCGCGCGCTATTAGATAGCGGAAGCCAGAACTGTTTTATTACGGAGAAATTGTCTAAACGTATTAACGCGACCTATTTAAAGTCGACGGTACATGTCTCGGGTGTGGGACAGTATGTCACACAGTCGTGTCATTCATGCGATATTTCTATACGATCGAAAGTAAACGATTATTCGACAAAGATTCGTTGTATTATATTGCCATGCATAACATCGAGTTTACCTACGACAAACATCGATTCAGGTTCTATACGTATTCCCGATAATGTGCAACTAGCAGATCCTACTTTTAACATTAGTGCGGATATTGATTTGCTAATAGGCGCAGATGTATTTTGGGACCTTTTAAATGATGATAGATTGCGTTTACCGAATGGCCCATACCTACAAAATTCTAAATTAGGTTGGTTGTTGTCCGGTCCTATATTCGCAAAGGCTGCTCAGTCTACTCATGTTCAGTGTCACTTTAGCCAAGATATTGATAAGCAACTTAGATTATTCTGGGAACTCGAAAGTATACCTACATCGCCTAGTTCAGTACTTACCGAGGACGAACGGAAGTGTGAGGAGTTGTTTATCAATACGCATTTACGCGAAGATAATGGTAAATTCTCGGTTAGGATACCGCTGCGTGATTCTCCGGACACACTGGGTGATTCTTACACGTTCGCGAAGAAACGATTTTTTAACTTGGAACGTAAACTTGAACGTTTACCGGAACTTAAACGCAGGTATACTGAATTTATGCGAGAGTATAATGACTTAGGTCATATGACAAAGATTAATGAGTGTGGTCATCCTAATTATTATCTTCCACACCACGGGGTTATTAAAGAGAGTAGCACGACCACTAAGCTACGCGTTGTGTTTGACGCTAGTGCGGTGACCTAGCTCAAACAAATCGTTAAACGATATTCAGTATCCGGGACCCGCGTTACAAAACGATATATTTTCTATCTTGTTGCGTTTTAGGCAATATAAGTACGTCGCGTGTGCTGATGTTGAGAAATGTTTTAGAAATGTACTTATCCAGCCTGATCAAAGATCTCTACAGTTAATATTGTGGCGCGAAAGTCCTACGGAACCATTAAACACGTATCAGCTTAATACGGTGACGTATGGAACTACGTCAGCTCCATACTTAAGCATGCGTTGTATTAGACAGTTGGCGTTAGATTGTGATGATAAATTCATTGCGCGAATTATCACCGAAGATATTTTCGTAGATGATCTTATTACTGGAGATGATGATCATCGTCAATTAATTAGAATTTGTCAGAAGACATCAGATGTGTTGCAATCAGGTTGTTTTCCTTTGCGTAAGTGGACGTTCAGTTCAGATACATATCAGTGCGAATCAGTTGAACATTTTATTGGTGAACATTCTCAAACGAAAACACTCGGATTAGGTTGGCACAACACTAATGATGAACTTTATTTTGTAACGAATATCGAGAGTAATTATTCAAAATTAACTAAACGCGTAATGTTGTCTATTTTATCACAGATTTATGATCCGTTAGGTTTGCTTTCTCCGGTAGTTATTATTCCGAAGTTATTATTGCAAAAACTATGGTTGAGTAAGATCGATTGGGATACTCCTGTTCCCCTAGATATTGTTAACATTTGGCATAATTTTGTTGAAACATTAAGATATTTAAAAGATATTCGTATTATTCGTCACGTTCGGGGAGCGTATACTCAGTATACCGAACTTCATATTTTTTCCGACGCATCACAGGACGCGTACGGGGCGTGTGCGTATATACGTACCTATAGTGATAATTCTGAAGTCACAGTGCGTTTGCTGTGTGCCAAAAGTAAGGTTGCACCTTTAAAGTCGATTAGTGTTCCGCGTTTGGAACTTTGTGGCGCCTTAATTGGTGCTAAGTTATATAAGAAAATAGTTGAATCTTTAAGATTAGAATTTAGTAAAGTATATTTTTGGACTGATAGTACGATAGTCATGGGTTGGCTTAAAATGTCACCACATTTATTAAAAACATTCGTGCAAAATCGAGTAAGCGAGATCAATGAGCTCACGGGCGATTCCGTGTGGCTGCACGTAGGTAGCAAGGATAACCCAGCTGATTTGTTGTCGCGGGGTTATAATTTAGATTTATTAAAGGATTGCGATTTATGGTGGAACGGTCCTCCATATTTACGTAACTTAGATAATTACGATAGATGCGATATTACAGATGTTCACGATTTACCGGAGTTAAAATGTAAACAAACATGTTTATTGACTACAGACTACGAAGATATAATTGATTTCGAGAGATACGGTTCATTTTCTAAACTTATACGTATAGGTGCATATTTACTTAGATTTATTGATAACGTGCGCATAAAAACGATTCATAAGGACAGCCGTCGAACAGGTTCCTTATCAGTGAGCGAATGTAATGCCGCTCAAAAAATGTTTGTTAGATTAGTTCAGAGAAAGTCGTTTGCAGATGTTTATAATAGTTTAATAAATAATATTCCTTTAAATAGAAAGTGTAAACAGTACAGTCAAGTGTCAGGTTTGAATGTTTTTATTGATACGGATAGAATAATTAGAGTAGGTGGGAGATTAGGTTATTCTTCTAGTTTTAACTACAGTAAAAAACATCCAGTTTTATTGTGTAGCAAGCATCCTTTCACTATTATTTTATTTCGATATGAACATTTACGATTATTACATGCTGGACCTCAGCTGCTTTTAGCTTCTGTGCGTGAATGTTGGTGGCCATTAAACGGGAGAAATTTAGCTAGAAAAACTGTTCATGGGTGCGTCAGATGTACGCGTATGAGAGGTAAGGCACTGACACCTATCATGGGCAACTTACCAGCTGATCGTTTAGAGCCTGGCTTTCCGTTTATTAAGGCAGGCGTAGATTATGCGGGGCCAGTATACATTTTAAATAGAAAAGGCAGAGGTGCTCAACTGATCAAAGCGTACATATGTGTGTTCGTGTGTTTTGCGACACGGGCTATCCATTTGGAGCTCGTTACTAGTCTTTCTTCGAGTGATTATATTCTTGCGTTAAAACGGTTCATAAGCAGACGTGGTAAACCAAATGTAATTTTTTCTGACAACGGGAAAAACTTTGTTGGGGCAGAAAAAGAATTCCCTTTGTTTCTTGAGAGAGCAAAAGAGACTATTTCAAATTACGCGACAGATAATAAAATTGAATTTAGATTTATTCCACCATATTCCCCACACTTTGGCGGTTTGTGGGAGAGTGGGGTACGTTCGTGCAAGTATCATCTTCGACGTATATTGGGTAACGCGAGATTAACTTTTGAGGAATTTAGCACAGCTTTGGCACAGATCGAAGCAGTCCTCAATTCCCGTCCCCTTTCACCTCTTTCCTCTGATCCTTCCGACCTCACTCCTCTTACCCCTGCTCACTTCCTCATCGGCCGACCGTTGACCGCACCGCCATCTTCGGAAGATTTGACCGAACAGCCAACGTTGAGGCTGTCCCGCTACGAGAGAATTGAACAGCTTCGCCAGCAGTTTTGGAGGCGCTGGTCAATGGAATATATATCTGAGCTCCAGAAACGGACTAAATGGAAGACCCAAACCCAGCAAAACAATATAAATATCGGCAGTCTCGTGCTTATTAAAGATGACAAGTTGCCACCTCTTAATTGGCAACTGGGACGAGTTGTACGTGTTCATCCAGGGAAGGACGGCGTCATTCGAGTTGTCGATGTCCGCACCACCTCAGGCATCATTCGTCGAGCTGTGGCGAAGATATGTCTGCTGCCACTGCAACCGATTGGCGAAAATGCGTAACTATCAGGTTGGAACCCGCAGGTTCCAAGGCCGGGGCCATGTTCGCGCAGCTATGCGGCCTCCTTCAATTTATACTTTTTATTGTTATACTTTTTTCATGCGTGCTTTTGTTTTTTTCTGTTCCTGTCATCGTCGATCTCAACTGTGACAATGTATTATTTTCGTTTGTAATATATATTTCTAATTGTAAAACACAGCATACGTTTTATTTACGGACATTAAAGACGTGAACCACCGATCCTGCACAGGTATTATGTCCCTGCTTGCAATGGAAATGCAAATATTAAACGTACCTTATATTTCTCAAGGTACAATAATCTCTGAACAAATAGAAAGCGTTCTAGCCCGCCCCCGTGAACAAGTGACATTTCTATAAGCATTAACAATGACAGAAGTCGCTCAAATGTTTGCAATGTCATTTTTCATAAGTCACGTGACTTAGACTTCTCGCTTGCATACATTTGAGGGATTCGATCAGCATAAATATAACTTGTACCTAATGCTTCACTGAGCGCTATAAAAAATGGCGGACACCGCCTCGCGAATTTTAGTCAGAAATTACGAAAATTTTCAGCATGTTTAGCAGTACCTTTGTACATTTTTAATTAAAAGTTGTTGTTGTGTGTCATTGTCTCTCGTATACATAAATAGTAAAATAAATGAGTAAAATATAATTACCTGTTGTACTATGACATCTAAGGGCTGGCCTGTCTGTAGTTCTTCTGAAGGCCTTCTCGTTGGCCTTACTGCGTATTCCCGTTCTCCGATAATCTGTAACAACGTAGATATTTATTAGTATGTGGTATGATTATACAGGAAGCACTTTGCAAACGGGACTTTAAGACGCTCTTAAATGTCTTGCTGTCGCTATTTTACAACTTAAAGAGATAGAGACAGAATGAAAAAATCCTAATGGCAACTTAAAAATTATTAAAGTTACGGTTCACGGTCATGCATGATAGATTTATTCTGTCTCTATGGCATGTCTGTATGGCTAGAACCAAAAAGATTTTGCTGTCTTGAGTTTGTCTAAAACTGTAAAGAATTACAGGTAAAAAGAATAACGTAGATTTAAAAAAGCATGTCAATCTAAGTGTTAACTGTCAACAGCGCGCTTACTTTGAGCTGGTTGTGCAAGCGAGACGCCGCTATTAAGTATTATGCGCCATCTCGCTTCCACAGCCAACAGACCTGCTGTAAGAGCTCATCTAGTAAAGTTGGATTCAAACTTAATGGCGGCTCTGGAGTTAGCTACACGCTGCGCAGTACCTCGCCCCGCACCCCCGCTGGCGCATAAGTTTGTTACTGCGCAGCGACTCGCCTCGTGTTCAGAGCCGACGGCTATAGTTTCAGCGTACTGTACAGGCCATAGTAGTAGCTTAACTATGGTACAGACACAGATTACTGTCCTAGATTACGACCTCAAAGTTGCCGCTTACCACAAACGCATTGCGTGATGTTTCTCACATCCGTTTAGTGGTTAAATCAGAAGTGACAGTCATCATGTAATTGTAGCGTTAACCGCGCAATCATACTTGTGAGTGACGGTTCAAAATATGTGACGATGACACACGATAATCAACCTTATTTCTTTAAGATTAGAAGCTGTCAGACTGTTATCGACTGTATGTCACATTTCCGAAGCGCCATCTTGGATTTTTATTCTTTTAGAATGCTGCATGTATTATAGGAATGCATTATGTTTTTAAATCCCCGTATTCTTAAACGAAACTCTTTAAAAATATCAAGGTCATTTGACTCTTCTGCAACTAAAAAGATTTTTTAAAAAAGGGCACCCCCATTTTTATAAAAAAAAAACAATATAGGTACCTAGCCTAATTTGTATCATTGTACACTACTTTTGTAGGTAGGTAAGCAGTGTAGTATGTGTTACATTACATGGATATTATTCAAATAACTGTAGATCATTCAAACGATTAGCGGCAGATATCGCAAGTCACGTTAAAGATACGTCAACACACAATTTGACAATCATAATAATTTAATTTCAAACGTAAGTGGATACGCTGACGTCATTAGTGCTAAGTTCTATTTTTAAATATACACTTTTTTTTCTTGTAATGGGAGTGTGTCAGCCAAGTGTGGGCGCGATCGATGTTACATAGTTCAATTTTATATTATTTAAAAATCATGTTGATAGGAATCTACTTCATTTAATTAAATAGGTAAAGAAGATACGTTACTTTTGTACTTGGTAGTAAAACGCAAGTAGTGTTTTTTATAAATTAATGTACAAATAAGTACTAAATTCACATGTAGTTATTAAAACACTGTTATACAGACAATAAAATTGCTAAAACACATTCTTTTGAGTACAACTAAATACACACTATTTACTCACATGATTACTTGGTTTTACTCTTATTTTCATCGTTCTCACTTTATCAAACGTCTTTTCAAAGATACCTCTCTATACTATACTCTATACTCCTTATACTCTTATAGTTAATAGGGTTAATTCCTTATTACATTATCAACTTAAGTGTAAATAGGAAGCCAACTTAACCAACTTAGGTAGTATATAACCACAGGTCCCGCTTATTAGTTAAGAAACCTTTTTAACAAAGACACTTATTAGCGGAGATCTGCAGATAAACTATAGACATACTAATTACTCGGCAAATACATATAAATACAGTAATTAGGAGTCCGAGAAGTTACAGCCTATCTCAGATCAACTTATTATTTTAATTATATAAGCCAAGTAACAATTCTGTAATAACGCAGAAAAAAGTGTTTGAAAAATTTGTTTGAAAAAACGAGTTCAGAAAAAGTCTTATACTTATTTATTTATTATGGATACCGTTGTCGAAACTGGACTAAGCACAAGCTTATATATAAAAAGAATCATCAAAATCAGATCACCCAGTCAAAAGTTCTGCGGTAACAAACATAAAAAATACAGTAAAATTGAGTTCCTCCTCCTTTTAAAAGTCGGTTAAAAATACTTCATAGGGTGTATATCTAGGTAATGTATGTATATGTGGTATGTATATGTTTTGAGAAAAAAACAATCTTCTTTCTTTGAGAATCTGTGGCAAAATTAAACTATACTGGCAAGTTGTAAGACCATTTTTGTATTTCAAATACTTATTCTAGCTATAAAACACTCCTTATTTAAGCCTAAATAAGTAGTTTTTTTCTGCCAAAGTCGCAATTCACACGAACAATCTCAAATTCAATCAAAGGGTAATTAGATTTGTAGCCTTCATCCAACTAAACGCCATTTTCCGGTTTGTCAGTCATGAAACGTCAAAGTCGAGTGACGTTCTTAACCCCGACGCCATATTGGATAACTCAGGGGTCAAAATGTACACAACATCACATACATTGCTCTGAACCCAAAGTAAGTAGCTGAAGCACTTGTGTTATGGAATTCAGAATTCAGAATTCAGACCCGGGACAATGTAGAAAAGTTTGTTGCTACATTGACCCGCCCGGGAATCGACCCCGGGACCTCAGAGCTATGAGAGCTTGAAACCGGTGTGTACGCCACACGACCACGGAGGTCGGAACTCACAACAGTTGTTAATAATTCTTACAAAAAAAAACGACTTCAAAATGAGTCTTATATGGCTTTCTTATGGATCCCACTGTCATTACTGGACCAAATATAACATGCGACCACACTGGAAGCACCAACTTTCAAATAAAAAAAGAAACATCAAAATCAGTTCATCCAGTGGAAAGTTCTGAGGTAACAAATATACAAAAAAAAACAAATTTTTAACATCCTCCTCTTTGAAGTCATTTAAAAATATTTTTGATCTTGTTAAAGACGAAAACAATAAGAAGATAATGCGAATCAAAGTTCAAGACTCCTAAAATAATAATCAAAGTTCTAGGGGTTTAATGACGTCATGCTTTTGCATGCATGTAATTGTGACGTCATGATACATTTCAACGTTGTCGTCGCTTTTTGATGTAAAATAAGAAAAAAATACGTGTTGTGTTTAAGAAACTATTCTATGTGAAATAATTATTCGTAGAAATGATAATGATGTAGAATATGCTATTTTTAACTTGCTTTTTTCAGCTTCCAATGTAACTATGCGAAAAATTTTAAAAGTTCAATTTAACCGGTATACGATTAAGCTAAAATTTTGCATACTAGTTTAGTTTGCATTCAACTGCATAGTTAGCTAGATATTTAAGAAATTAAATTGGTTATATTCAATTGTTTTAGAACTAAATAATTTCTTTGAACCATGGAGAGCAATCTTTTAAAATATATAAATTGATATTATTTTAACAGTGGTATGTTTTAGTCACCAATATTGCAGTAATAAGTTCCATGTAGTGATATAAATAATAAGATCTCAATGGTTGATGTGAGAACAACCTTAATATTGTTTTGATAAATCAACTAGTGTTTTTCCAAGATGTTGGTTATTAAGTTTTTAGGTTAAATGTTGTTGATAAGCTGTCGTGAACTTGTTTTATCAGTGGATCTGGGACCAATTAATTTTAAATTACGTCTTTTCCTTGCTGTTAAGTCCATCTATTATTTACCTAGCTGAACATACGAATTGTTGATGGACTTGAATTGTGACTGAATGCAAAGGAAAGGTCGAAGAAGTCAAAAACGACAGAGAGCACGTTGGGTTCATGACATAGCCAAGGCTATATATATAGGATAGGTCCTACTTGGACGATGGACACGTAAGACGGATGAAATATCAGAAAAAAACAGGAAGGCCGATACTCAGTGGATTATTCCGGATCCAAAATGATGAATTCATCAATCATTTTTATTTTTTACTTCATATTGACACCATTTTGCGTGTGAATGTAAACAATAGTAAACAATTAAGTAAATAAAAGATTAAAGTGTTACAATCATTACCTAAATAAAATACGGATGTAACAAGTCACAAGAGGATAGACAGTTGACCGCACATCAGTGACACGTTTCGACATTAACATCGACCGTATTTCGAAGGCGTAAGGTTGCTTTTCGTAACCAATTGTTAATATTAACATGTGGTCGACTGTGCCACCTACTCGAGTAATATCTGTTGGGATAAATAATTAGTAAATAAATGCCTATTGTCTTAACTCATAATCGTAATGTTTGCTTACCGCATAGCACTGATGCTGTGACGTAAGAACACGTCAGTTTAATTGATTACCATCGACGTATGATATGCATAGACTGCTACTATCACTAGGTTGCCCTTGTGCCAAGCGAGAGCAGTTTTTAGTCTGATCCTAGTACATTTCGTTTTTCATTTGAGAAACTTATATAAGAAAATATCGATGGTTTTGACATTGTTAGGATAATATTAGTGTTTTAGATAGATTTTTTAAAACGGCAAGCTCCATCTTCATACATAATTCACGACAACACTTGTTCACACTAGTGCTTACGGTTTAAACTCTGATAGGCTCACTCTATAGTTTCAAATGCAACCTCGTTGTTGATTACGTATTGAATTGTCATGTTTAATTTAAGAGTGAGTTGTATACATGGCCTAATAAGCGTATTACCTATTTTACTTAAAGTTTTCTTTGCTGCAAAAAGCTACAAAATTCTACAAAAGCTGCGGTTCTTTTTTAAAAAATCAAAAAACCTCTCTTCTGATTTTATTCTTGTGTGTCGCGCGTTTCATAAACATTAAAATCACATGCGCCAAGAATACCCAGACTTGGATCAAATATTTGCGTATCGCACAAATGTTTATCGCATGCGCTAATCGAGCCTGCAGTATATCGCAGTAATTGGTTTGGTGACCTATAACCACTCGGCTATCCGTGCAGTCAAAATATTATAATTTTGATCTTGGAGTAAATAAAGTTGAAACTATAGAGTGTGCGTATAGTGATCTTTGGTAGTAATATTGGTAGTAGTTTTGTGAAAATATCGATAGCCTTGATATTATTACGTTTTGAGATAGATTTATTAAAACGGAGCGGTCTTTCGACACTTTTTTTACGACTACACTAGTTCATACTAGGTCACGGTTCATACTCTGATGTGCACTCTGTTTCTTGTCTATCCTCTAAGGTTGCCGGCCATTTCAGCCTTCATACCAGTTGCATGTCATGCACAATTTTGGTAAATGACAACCAGTTCTCAGGCTTATTATTGTACAGATTGTTTCGTAAAATTACACAAAAAATACCCAAACATTTACAGTTATGATAAACGACTGAAGAAACGTGACGATGCTTTTTTGTATTATAATTGCGCTTCTTTTGTTGAAAGGGTGGATGGAAACCTATTTGCTAGTCAAACTCATACTACAATGATTTATACAAATCTATTTCGAATAAATTTCTCTTGTCAGCAAACCAATAACTATTACCTATTTCAATTGTTTTGCGCTATCAACGTGATTTGGATTTTTTTTTTATAGAAAGTGTTGGGTATGAACAACGTTTTAAAAACGAAATATTTAACAACTGTCATGACATACATTTTATAATGTACAGTCAGTTAAAAATATGTAGATGCGTAGATATTTATTATTATACACTTGAAAACAAATACTATTATTAAAATTCAACTAAACAATTGACGCGGGGCTTCTATTTTAATTTGGTTAATTTTAATTTGATTGTATATTTGATTTACGAAAATTCCAGTCTACTAAATTGTGTTTCTTTTGTCCAACAGGTCAGCGTTAAAGAAATAAAAAATAACTTTATCATTTCGCAAAATGCCGTATCCACACATTTGCGGCTCGCTGTTTGACTAACAACACAATTCCCAGCTAAATCCAGCCCACCAGTTCTAATTTCAAACTGTGACGCCTTGCCTGACCAATGAGAGCGCTATTCGATTAGGCAAGCATACGAACAACCAATCATATTGCTTTGTTTATGAACGTTAATATGGCCGATTTCGATTGCCGAGAGGTGCGAAAGAATGGATATGGACTGGAGAAGAATTATCTATCTTTAAGATAGGATTTAGTAGTAAGATATTAGTAAGTTATTTACAAGCATGCGTGCATATCTATTAGAATTTCTTTTATGACCTCAAAGCATCAGCAAGATACGAGAAACCAACGTAATAATAACAAAAAATATAATAAATACACAAATATTTCTGCTTAATCTCATATCTATATTCTTATACGCTTTGCTAATCACTAAATAAATTAAGCAACACCTATTTCTCGAATTTCATTGTGTGAAAATCCTAGCTGTTTCGTGGACAATTTTTTCTACATTGTATGTAAAACTTAGGTCGCGACTCGCATTGCGCATGCGTGGGTCAAATGTCACTCACAATGGCGGGAACCGGGGTTGCCACTCGATTAAATGGTAATCATATTAAACGGATGTCTGTTAGTACGTCCGTCCGTCCGTTTGTATTTATTTTCATGTTTAGTTTTTTTGGGGTGTAGACAAAAGAGTGATTTTATTACTTATTCATAGGCTGTAATAGCCCCAATATATTTCTTTTAATATCTATGTGCGAAGGCTTATAATTAACTATTTTGATAATATTACACTCATTATATATTTTTTTTTGTTAGTCTGTTAGCCTTCTTTAAAGTTAGTCAGTTATAAATAAATAAATAATAGGCGTTATTGTTTTCCTTAGATACCTAGGTGAGATTTTCGTTTGTAAAAGATAGGTAATTCTGTACAAAAAAGTAGTATAAAAGTTTGATAAATTCTATTTTAATCAGATCCTAGTATAATTATATGTTGTTACGTACATTTTGGTGTAGTAATAAATAAATACATCTATAGTATAACTTAGTTTTAGTCTCACATTTATAGTTATTTCACTTGCATATAAGTTTGGCCCATATATAAAGTTAATTATTTATGTGCCAAACTTAATTCTTATGAGGCCAACAAAAATAATATCGCAGAGATGAATCTTAATATGACCTTGGTTTCAAAGCATGTTATAGCGTGGGATCTATTGTCAAAATAATGTTTTTAATTATTACACGAAGCACAAACACTGCTTAAAGTTCTATGTTTATACTTACATTTAATTACCTATTAGGTATTTACCTCAATATTATTGTAATTTTAAGAGCTGGATGTAAAAATGTAGGTTGTTTCAAAATGACGGTAGATCTAGAATCTGTATGCCTAGCTAGATTTAAGGAGTAGTGCATACGGATTTCTCTTATTAACCAAAAATAAAAATGGATACAACAAAAGCATACCGTAATAAATAGTGTACCGACATTTCATACAAAAAAAAACCGACTTTAAAATAAGTCTTATATTGTTCTCTAATGAATCGCACTGTGACAACTGGACTAAATTAAAATAGCACCACACGGAAAGCACCACCTTTAAAATAAAAATAATAACCATCAAAATCAGTTCACCCAGTAGAAAGTTCTGAGGTAACAAACATTAAAAAAACTGTCGAATTGAGAAACTCCTCTTTTCTGAAGTCGGTTAAAAAGCGTGTGAAGTGCTCTTTTCGGTAGGTAGATATACCATTTGAGTCATATTTGGTGCCTGTCAACAATAAAATCAATTCTCAAATCAGTGTGCGATCGACATTAAAAAGTGCTAATTAGATGCAGTTTAAAGTAAACATTGAATACCACACGATAAAATAGAAGCTTAGTCAATGTTAGCATTATCGTTCTCAAATAGCAATAACAAAAGCTAGATATTTACTTCCCATGTTTTTGTATTATAAGATTCGACAGTCGAAAAATAATGGAAAATAGTTGAGACTAGCACCCGATCAAAAATCATTAAAGAACAAACTGGTAACAGAAAAGATTACGAATAAAAATAAAACAAAGTTCTGTTTTTATTTTATCCATCATCATCAGCCTTAAGAAGTCCACTGCTGAACAAAGGCCTCCCCCTAGAACGCCACAATGAACGACAACTCGCCAATTGCATCCATATCTGATGGATATTGTATTCAACCACCCATTTTTCTACCCTTAGGTTACAAAGTTTCGCATTTAAACGTTCTTTTAAGAGAAGGACAGAGCTATACAGACTGTAGTCCATCTCTTTCTTAACAATCAGCTTCTTCAGCCCTGAAAGCGCTTGCATCGCTTCCCTATCATTACGTAGTGTCAAGGTCTGACTGTCCTCAGCTATGGCGCCCTGGTACTCATAATTATATGACATTATACCTAAGTATAGTACTATTATAAACGGCCCTGACTTTTGTGAACTTGTTGTAACTAACGTTATTTATTCAATTAGGTGTTTATTTTTATGTTTTTCTGTTTGTTAAATTAAATTACTATGGTTTCGTCATTAAAAAGGATTGATTTGACTTTTGTGTTCCAGACGTTTCGGTGTTTTTTCTTGTTGTGCCATGCTCGTTGGTCACGAGTAGACTGAGGTGATAAATTTCGACTTAAAAAGTTTTATTTCACACGTTTTACTGTCACATTTTTAGTACTCACATGGTGACGAAATAAGTTTAAAATAAGTAGCTTTATTTCTAATATGTATATTAAACCTGTAAACCTAAGAATTCACAATCTCTGTCTAGACCTCACTTACGCTAGTCACGTAAGTACTTATTAAGTACCACAATCCCAACGACGTCATTAAGAATATTTCTGCGGTTTTAATTAAGTAGCTAATTTCCTAAATTACCTGCATTACCGGCCATATTACATTTATTATTACCGGTCTATGGTCGTTCTTTTTAGGACATGGCAACACTGTAGCTTATTTCATAGACGACTAAAATTAGTAGTTTTATTCATAATCGTAGTGTCGTAACTAAATCTAAAAATAGCAAAATGGTTTTATAATTCCGGCCAAATAAATCAGCCCCGCGGCTAACATTAGAGAGATCAATCTTATTAAATGACTTGTGAAACACTTCTGTATAAATTACAACTTAACAGTCTATAATAAATAATATTCAACGCTAAATCGAGACGCATTACCATAAACAAAATATTGGCGGCCATGGAAATCAATTAAAGGTAACAGGCCGATAAAAGTATATTCGAAATTCGAATCATTGACTAAACTGTTTGAAAAATTTAACTTTAGCGCTGATATCCCGTTCTTGATTATTACTGAATGTAAAAAAATAACACAACTTTTTATCTATTTACTGTGGCCAAAAAATTAAGATTTTTCATTAAAAATGTTGTTGATAATTTAAATACAGTTTTTGCTTATTTACTATTGAAGCCAAAAATACGCTTCCGACAAGATGAATGGTACTTGTTTCTTTAATATTAAATTAATTGTAAGTAACGGCTAATTATGAAACTATTCACAAAAAATACATTAGGTAATGACCTAGACGATTCGATTGATTAAAGTTTAAGAGACATGATGTAAGTGCATGTGTAGACTAATACTGTGGTTTATAGCCAACATACCGCCAAATTAAGAACCTCCTTGGCAAGACCAAAAAACTGTAAAAAGTAACAAAACCACTCGTCAGTCTGGCAGTGCACCTCATAATTACTGCCAAAAAAGAAACGAAATAAGAAAATAATGTTTGGCAGTACAGTCATACAAAAAATACATAATTAAAACCTACTGTCGAAACTTAACTTTAAACTTATGAGTGGAACAGCGTGAGTTGCACTTGTTTATTATAGTCTTTATTTAAGTTACTATTTTTGATAAAACAACAATATAAAATAGAAAGTTATCATAAATATGCTGAAAGATTTATTAAACTAAGTTCGTACACTGAGGCAAACAGCTAATTAAAGAACAGGCTAGTGAATTGACAACGCCATAAATGGGAGAAAACTACTTAAAAGGATATTCTATCAATTAAGCATTTATATTGGTATTAAGTTTGTAATTCAGGCTACTAAATAAAGGTCTACTAAAAAAATCTAATAATGTTGCAATATTAATTACAGTCAAACGGAAATGGTAGCTATTAATGTTTTCTTATAATTTCAATCGTACTTACATCTTTTTGATGCCTATCACTTGTTAATTGCGATTGTACCATCGTAAAAACAAGTGAGCCGCCTTGATCCGACATTTTGTGACTTGTCACTTGGCATACAAACTCTTTGCACCCAAATATACAGTAGAAACTTACCTACGACCTTTTAAACAGGTTGTCAGTACATTGTGACTTGAGTGTAATGATAATTTACATATATCTCGTAGTAGGAGCTAAGTACATATTCAGTTTTGAAATAGGTGGGCCCATAGAATATAATATATAGGTATATGTCCGAAAAACACTAAGAACATGATGAAAAATTCATCCTTATACGACGGGCCTGTTGGTCTAGTGGTTAGTGACCCTGACTGCTATACCGAAGTCGTGGGTTCGATTCCCACTCAGCTAAAATGTTTGTGTGGTGAGCACGATCATTTGTTCTGGTCTGGGTGTAATTTATCTATAATATGTATGTATTTAGAAATATATAAGTATGTATATCAGTTGTCTGGTTACTATAACACAAGCTCTCTTAGAGCTTTGCTTGGGATCAGATTACCGTGTGTGAATTGTCCAGGAATATTATTATATTTTGAGTAAATCTCCATATAAAGATCCTAAATTGCTTTCCTAGACAAGTACTACAAATGATCATAAAAATTACATTATTATTATGCGCCGTGTTTTCAATACATAAACAAAGATGGCCTACATTATGTTTGTACATTGCACCCAAGCGTTACCTATATCAAGATATTTGCGACGATATCGGCCAAATCCAAGATTATAATTATTCATTCGGTTTAAAGTCCAATTTTTAATTCAGCAATGTTCAAGATACTTAATAGATTTAACTCGGAATATGTTGATTAGTAAGTAAGTGCCTGATGGAGCTGCGCTGAAATGCTTAGCGATCCCGCGGCTCCAGCAAAGGTGAGTACGGGACCGGGGTGTTTTTAGTTGGTGCAAGTCCGACAAATCCGTTTATTGTGCCCACAACGTGGGGTGAATCATTACATTTCCACCCCGAAAGAAAAGGTAAATGTTTGTTTGACATGATTTTCATATGAAAATTCTTTTAAAGCTTCCGGCATTTAATTCTCTTTATCCATTCCATCTTTCGCCTTGACTATCGAAGCCATAAGTAACACAGCGTCGGCGAATACCGTTAGAGGCCGTTTTCATTAAAAATCTGTCCGCCATTAACACCGTCATGATATTTGACAGCTAATGTCTTAAGTTAAAGCTTGTGTACAGTAAACCACACATGTTGCAACAGGCTGTTTAACAGATAGTTCTTATATTTAGGGACTTAAGGTTGATTTCGGTTTACTATTTAATGTTTTATGGTGTAACCTATGTCCACACAGTTTTACTGCATTCCATTCATGTAGCCGTTATAATGAGAAAGACAAATGTGGTGAACATTCAGTAATAATGCAATCAACTCAATAATATTTCTTAATACCTATAGGACAAATTAGTAATAAATGTTATTACCGCCATATTGAAGTGTTGACAACCTGTCAGGAACGCATTTGCTTAGTGGCTGTACTGTATCCGGGTTAATTGAATTTTTATGTAAAAAAGGATTCTATATAAAGAGGACTTTTAAATAGATTTATCTATTTTAGGAGGATACTAAACAAAGACCAACATCCGGGCAATTGTAGTGTTAATTGAAGAAGAATCTATTCTTAATAGGGTGAAGCAGAGGTGATAATTGATAACTCCATTCAACCAGTTTTGGATAACTAGATTTCTGTGTATCTAAACTATTAACAGGTCTTGTCTTTGTATAAATTAAGGTTTCAGGTTGTATTTGAATTGCATTATGAGGTAACAGTGTCGTAATGTTGTGACGTATTTGTTTATTTAATGTTAAAAGTGACAACTGTTTCTAGATTCCAATCTATATATTCCAGCTTAAATACCGCGTGGTATTTAAGCTCTTAAGAATCAGACATAATCATTTACCTTATTACGGCATAATATACTTTTTTTTACACTAACTAAGCGATACACAAAACCGATTATTTGCCTAGCTGTTACACGGAATAGACTGTCTATACAAGTAAAGGCAAGGACGGTACCGGGGTGTTTTAGGCAGTGCAAATGACACACCAAGCGCCTTCGGCGGAGGTTGAGATCATTAGCTTTCCACTCCAAAAACACAAAAAAGTAGATACGTTAAACATCAGAAGACGCAATTCACACCCCAGAAGATTTTGTCATCTTTATACTTACCAAGTAGTTAGTCTTTCCAACTCATGCTTAGTTCGCATATCCTATTGATTTACCATCACCTAAGTAACCACTACACTTGTATATTTGATCAGTTATTAGTTTTACTAAAGATCCGTGTTGACTGTTTATTGTTGTTTTTGTATAATGTTAGTTAGCCAATAGGTACTCTTATACTTGTAGTACTTTAGACAAATACAGACGAATAAATAGTGTGACTTCATGTAGGAATAAGACTTTCGAAGAAGGACTGTTGCCATCGTGTAAGCGAGACGCTGCTACGCGTAATGTAATGCGCCGTCTCGCTCACACAACAGCAGCGGTACTGCTTCAGGTCATGATACAGGCACTAGGTTCAGAACAAAATGAAGATTAAACATTGTTTTGGACAAAGTATGATTAAGAAATTTTAAAAGTCCGTTTCGCTTATATTTCTTTAAGCCCAACTTTCGATTAGGTATGTACCTAATCGAAAGTTGGGCTTAAAGAAAAGTCCTTGTGTGGGACCCCCTTCGCTGTAGTAGGTACTACAGCGAAGGAGGTCCCACAAAAGGACAAACTAAAACTCTTCAAAGAAAATATTTATATAGGAATCTTCAAACTTAATTACTTCATCAATATTTCGCTGTATTAAACGGAAACCGACATCCGCTTATAAGGACCTCGTCAAACAACTTTCTCTCCTTCCCTCATCACCTGGCATTGTAAGCAAAGACAATGAACTTAGAGGATAGGTATGAATCTATAGAGTGCACATATCGAGGTGTGAACCGAGAGCACCAGTGGATATCGGAACTATCGATACTTTTGTAAACGAATGTACTACATACAGCCATTAATTTTAAACTGGGCGCAATGGGCTTTTAGCGATACACGCGCTCTATGGTTTTACCTTTTTTTTTGCTCTATGACGACTTGTATTTTAAGATGTCATGTTTTACGCCGTAAATAAATTATTTATTACTCAATTGATCTTTACCCTGAAGTCTATAACAAGTATAGTTGCGCAAAATACCTATAAAATACATTGTTTATCGTTCAAAGGAAGTAAAACTGTATTACTTACTGACTGACGTTGATGATTTCACAAACAACAATCGACACGCAGCACTGACATTGAGATAGCCTTTATGTCAAAGTACTAAGGTCGATTTTCGTAACTCGTTTTACAGACGTATTGGTAGTACTTGAAGTCATAATTCCAATTCTTTAACAGTATTTAAACCAGTTGTTGATAAACGTATGAAGTTGTTCATTAATATGTTAAATGTCAATGCATGAGATACGTAACCGGCTGTTTACGTAAGATGTTTGTATGATACGGAGCAAAAAGTTTGAGTGAAAATTGAATGGTGTTATGCAGAAGTAAGCATTTACATAAATAAAATCTTAGACTCTTTAAAATCATGCTACTTTATCACCTAAATGTTGTACTGATGTTTTTTCTTACGCTTCAAATGCAAAGCAATAAATTAAAACATCGTAAGGGAACGGAAATTGCGAACCAGCAACTAAGCAAGTGTGATCAATGCTCGTACCTTCTATATAAGAAACAATCTTTGTCCAGAAATGAGTAGGTATTTAATTTTGCTATAGCCTAAAATTCTAGTCAAAAAATAAGACCAAAAATTATTTGGTCTTATTTTTGACTAGATTTTTGATAAGTTCCTTAATCATAAGTAACATTTTATTTCAGGAAACATTCGAATACTTATAATAACCTCAAAATTAAATATCTTGACATGTATGACCCCACTTGTCCATCAAATTATTGCTAATCACGCTTGTACCAATATTAAAAAAAATATGATTTTATCTAAATAATTTACAAACTGGTTGCTTTTGGCATAAATACATTCAGTATTAAAAACAAGAATTGTGACGTTGTCAAGTTTTAGCTATATTTATTCTTATGTTTGTTTTAATTAATTTGTTGATACAGAATTGTGTGGCAAATTGGTAGCGTTTACTTTTCAATTTTACAATTACTTTTAAGTATCAGTTTAATTATGTACATTATGTATTTATTTACTCAAATAATAGTGCATTAGTAACTAACTTAAGTGTGTAAACGATTAGTTGAAAAGTTGACACTAGTTAATCTCAAAAGTGTTCGTTTCTTTACGAAGATAAAAATTCAAGAAATTAATATTTTTTTTTTATCTTATTTTACCTTATTTTTTCCTAAAACCATACTTACATCTAAACTACAAGCCCAAATTAACATACATGTGGCCAAAGTAAAGGATATGCGTAAAATCCAATTTATCATCTAAACGTCGTCAGTGCATATGAATCATAACTACATTAATATGTATATTGCTTTAATCTAAATATTCATATTTATAACTACTTAATCACATCGAGGGAAATCTGAGAAAATATTATATATTCAATGTTAATCAATAAACATACGACGATTAAATACACGTTGCAGATCTCGATGAGATAGAAAACTAGACGTTTACAAAACATTAATATGAGAAACGTTTCGTTAGTTTGATTTAAATAAGCTGTTCATATATGTTTTTATAAATTCTGTCTGTGTAATGTAATGTGAATATCGTCCGACAAGATGGTTCAACGACATAATTAAAGACTCAGGTCGAGACTGGATGAGGCAGGCACAGGACCGTAGAAAATGGCACGCAAAAAGGGAGGCCTATGCCCAGCAGTGAGAGGACAAAGTCTGTGGATGATGATGATGAATATGAATACTGAATAATGATTTCAATCCCTCTCCCAAGGACCTTTAATTTAACCCTGTACAATCTTTAGGGTTTCTATGCTGCTTCTAAGCCTGAAAGCCGACCCCATCAAAGTTTGGTCAACTTATTAGAATGTTTTGATTTGAAGATCGGGATAATTAAAACGAATATTTCTCGAACAACCTGTCAACTTTAAGATTTGTAACATAGATACGTACTTGTGTTACGTAAGACCATAATATTGATAAACCAGTTCTAACTATGTATTTAAACACTTTTTATTATTGGTGGTTTAAAAACATAACAAATGCAAGTCATTGGCAATGACACTCGCGTTTTCCTTAAGACTGTTTGACATACTTAAATTGACATAGTATTTTCATAAAGCGCTGGAAAATATTTGACTTTCGTATTTTTTTCCATGATGCTACTGATATGCCTGGTCATATTAAGAATATTGTTAAGCTCATAGGAATAAACAACTTTCTCAAAGAACTCTAATGACTATGGTCCATTCCCAAAAATAAATTTCTGTAGTTTTGCAGGTAATATTTAATCTATGTCTTTCCATCAAAAATTTATTAGAGCTTTTGTTAACAAGTTCGTCGCATGAGATGCTAGTTGTAGATGTCCAAAATGACAAAGCCGACACTAAGTTGGTAGTCTTAGACAGCTGAGTGAATAATCCTCATTCATTGTGGATTGATGACGAAAAGTCGACTTTTTTGTCGCACATATCAGTCGCAAACCTGTAATCTCCTTACCTGACAATTGGCCTAAGCTAATTATCTTAGACTTGGCCGACAATTATCCACTATTTATACATACAATGAATAATTATTGTGATCTTTCAACTTGTGTACGTGTGGTGATAAATCTAGTCCAACAAGCTTACATCTGGCCGTGACTAGATCTTGACACTTGACACGTGTTAAGGATACTGTATTTTTTCGTATATTCGAGCATAGAATAATTAATAGTGACACGTAATAAATTTAAATGGGATTCTTTTGTGAATAACTTCTATTGAAAACTAGTTAGCCAAAGAGACTGAATTAACGCGAAGATATCGGAGGTGCCCGACTAGTTTCAGGATCAAACCCTAATCGTGAACTCGGTGTCTATGTAGGTATATTTTTTTTAATCTTATCGGCTTTAAAATCGACTTTGTTGTGCGTAGCTTGTACAGGGAATTTTATGCAGCTAACATATTTTTAACAGTAAACACTTCTAGCAAATAAAGCATATATTCACGTTTTGTGATAATAGTAACTTCCTCAACTACAGTTATTCCCCTGTTTATGTACTTTATTTTACCTCGACATTCAACCTCTGAACATTTGTACTGTAGTTAATTCAACACGGTTTTTTTTTTCTTTTTTAATGTATCTTCATCAGTAACAACGTATAAAACTGTAGTTATAAATTCAAATATTATGTATATTTTGAGCGGCATTTTTAAACATGTGAAGAAATCTTCATAAACACTAAGTTAGTCTGATCTAGCTAGACACCACTACTTTTCAAAAATCACTGGCTTTCAAATCGATACTTTGCTACTTTTCTCGTCGGGGTTAAAAAATCCGTTATGCTCAAGGCTGTATATCAAAATGGTACATGACCTGCAGATTATTATGCATAAAAAAATTGATCCATTGATAATAATTAATGTATTTGATAGAAATCTTAAGCATACTTAATTCTAAAATGACTTTGAAATTTAAATTACTATTACACTTTTGATTGATTTTAGACAACTTACTTCATGTTATACACATACATATATTTACATACATTTGATATGAATATAATTATGATCAGTTACATATCAAAGTAATGTACATTGATTTGAAGTTAATCGTGTTACGAAATTAAAACTAAAAGTTATTCTCAATCGTCGTGTATACCAATTTTGCTCAAACTTTGTGGGGATTAAGCTAGAACTAGTATCCCTTCATTGCTTTAATACAAAAAAGTATCCTATTTCCTTTATTGGAATTCAAGCATACTCTATACTAAGTTTTATCAAAATTGGGATAGCGGTTTAGTCATAACAGCGTGATAGACAGACAGAGCTACTTTCCTACTTATATTTTTATATTAAATATTATACCTAATATTTATATGGATACAAAAAAATAGAGTGGTTAATATCGATATATGGTCCGGAAATATTGCAACACACATCGCAAGTGCAACACGAAATTGCAGGTCAGTGTTAATTACCAGATATTTTTATTTTAATCCTGACAGCACTGCAATAAATATTCATAATTAGTTTTCTATTTTAATGTGCAATAGTATTGAGGTGTAGATAGACAACACGAAATTACTCTCGGGTTTTTATTGAAACGATTCTGCCATTGATTTTGTAAAGACAGGCTGGTAAAAAATACCATCAAAGTAGCAAGTGTGTAATGTTTTGATATTAAAATTTTGCTGTTAATTCTTTATTAATGATCTGCTCATAGAATTCATTTTATTCCTCTCATAGATACATTTATTATTAATATTTTGCTGTTGTAATATTACTATTGCACGTCTTAAAATATGTAAGAATCTTGTAACATATAGCATATACATAGTCCAAGTATAAATACATTTTTTTCATTTAGATAAATATATAAAGATCATGCGTGAGAACCTAGGAATTCCTAAGTTACTTATAGACACTTGACAAAGAAGACTATAAAATACCTTCTAGGCATGGTCACCCATCTACAGACCAACCGCGGCAAGCGCAGCTTAACTTTTTCAATCGATGGGTATATAACTTTTGTACTTAGCCACGAGTCCTTTTAAACATGACGTCAAATTATACCTTAAGTATCAAGTCATTGCGACAACATCGTAATCATTGTTGTTTAAATTATCCCATAAAAATAATGGCGGCTTTAACACCCAGTTCATTGTAGTAATAATACTTTATTGTTGCTAATATTACAGTACTTAGTACCTTAGTGCCTTAGTGCCTTAGTACCAGCTAATGGGTGATGTGATTTTTATGTCATTGTTTGATTCGAACAAGAAACGAACATGTTACTTGAATTCATTTTTGTCGGTTCTGTGGTAACGTAATGGCCGTTTGATACAATGTGATTTATTAGGAAATTTCTAAATCACGTCAGTGTACTTTTATATGTATAGGTTAGAAGTCTAGTATGTGTAAATTTAAAAAGTTACTAATTAAAAATGAGCCGATCAATTAAGGCACCTCGCGCACTAGACGTTTCCGCCACTGGTCTTGGTCTTGGCCGTCTAGTGCGCGAGGTGCCTAAGGCATCATAATCGGCCCATTAGTTTACAAGAAAAATTGCCACGAACAAACACTACTAACACAAAATTATAGCAAGATTATATGCAATAAGTGTATATAAGAGCAAAATAAAGGTAGCTTACTACACTTGGATCCCCTCAATTTTTAAGTGAACAAATATATTGCAAGTTACAAAAAGCCTACAGATTAAAACAAGGTAATATTTAGAAGGTATGACTTTATGGCCGAGTAGCACCGGTAACTGTAATTAAACATAATTTAGAGTATAGCCATGTTGTATTATGTAATTGTAAGCATGGCCAACAACCATGTCGGAAGTATCAAGTACTTGAAATCCTTCTTGTTTAAAAAAGTTTTTTATTATGTATGAGAAATAGGCACGTGTAACTAATAAGAATTATGCATCGTAGTATATGAAACTGGAGCTTTTTACCTAAGCTCCTCTGTTCACCGGTCTGTATACAATAAAATATTAAATATTTTATTCTTGCAAGTAGGACTATATAAATCACTTTTACAATGTCTTCCTAAGCTAGATGAAGTCGACATTTCCTAACTGACTACCCTGAGAAGAAATGTCAAAACAAACTCAGGGGTCTTAGTCTCTTTTATAGACCAAATAATACATTAATAAATAAAATGTATGCGGGCTGTATCTCATATACCCATTCTAGGTAGAACTGTTTTTTTTTTTCTGTGTGTATTTGTTTTTTCCGCTAGAGTTCATAGTGGTTTATCTAGTTCAATGGTACGGATCCCGTAGTGTGCGAGTTTGACTTGGCCTAGGCCAGTTTTCATACTATACATATAGAGATTTTTTACTGTCATAATAAGTAAACAAATTCTACAAGACATTTAATTATTGTAGGAAGGGTCTTTAAAAATATAAAATCATATTATTTGCTTTACAAACATCGTAATGAATTATCAGCCACATCATCAACAAAATTGATTTATCTCTTTATTGATTATTCTCTTTTTACCAAACACTTTATTAAATCTTTGTAAAAACGTTCAAAAATAAATAAACAGACCAAAATATATATCAATAATATCATTTCAATGGCAAAAGCTCTATCTGTATACTATAAGATCTAGCAGAAGCGAGACGGCACGCTTCTTTACATAGCGCCGTCTCGCTTCCACAACGACAGCCCTGCTTTGAGACTCCATGGTACAGGTACTCATTTACAATGCCAATTACAGATTGTTTCACTTACCATTGTTTAGTAATCAAGGTGATGGAAAAAGGCTAGATTAAGGAAACGGCATGGCGGACGTTACATAATACAGTGTTATAGTTTCCCGATATAATATTAAAGAACGTTTAGAAATGAATGATTCGTTTATGTAATGTATTGCTCTAGATACTTTTACTGTCTATTACATATACCTAGTTTCTAATTCCTTTTCCATAATAATATTGCTTAGAAGTAACTTTTTTATTTTCTGTTTTAATCACTGTAGTGGAACTTAACTAACGTTAAGACCTTGTACATTTGTATAAACAGTATTTCAAGAATGAACACACATTTAAGTTACACAGTGTATATTAGATGACAGTCTAAAATATAAATCGACACTGTTGCCTGCGGCTCCGCCCGCGTAGGTGTCGAAAATCATGACAAAGTTCCATTTCCATGCAAACTTCCATCTCATTTTTCAACCCTTTCATAGCCATTTTTCGCATTAAACCATATCTAGTCAAATACTAACTATCTCTGTCTACCTATCCTATCTAAACTGGATCAGCAGTTCAGGCGTTTTTACGTAACATACAGGCAGAATTACTTACGTATTTATAATATTAAGGATTTATATCGTCCTACTTTATAAGCTGCCTCGTTGGCCTAGTGGCGATAAGCGCGACTGCTACGCTAGAAGTCTTGGGTTCAATTCCCAAGTCGACCAAGTTGTTATTGGGTTATTCTTTGAAATTCTCAGTAGCAGGTTGGAGTTTGGAATTGTGCCCGGTTAGTGGCAATAGGCTTGCCCCCTATTACATGGGACCTAGACATATCGGCGAACTGTTTGTGTACATTGGTACACCTCTGAATAACCCTTCGGGGATACACGCGTGATAATATGTTATGTTATGTTACTTTATAAGCTACTCTGTTGTCTGTAGTAGTATAAAGGCACTAGAGGCTCCTTGGAACTACTTGGAAGTGTGTAATTAAATAATAAATGCTTTTGTGGGCAAAGATCAGGATCAACGGTCACCGTCGTAAATGTACTGAATTACTCTATTAAATAGAAGTGATAAAGATAATTATTTATCTAGGTATACTAGTTACATACCCTTTGTTTGCTCGCCATTTTTCTTTAATTTTTTTTTTCCTTCATTTCGTCTAACTGCTAAATTCAGCATTAGTACATATCCAGCGTTATGTAATTTTTAATAACTTTCCATTATTTATTTTATAATTGTTTACTATTATACTCCAGCGATATTACGTAAAATCATTCGAATGATTTTAAGAAATATGATGATCAACAAATGATCAAACTATACACGTGCTTTAAGTATATTATTACGCAGAACACCACATAAAACCAGGCTTGTACCTACAACTCTTCGTGGGCGTAACGCGCAATAAAACATAGCTTAATCAATACTAAGCAAATAAAACAAGTTTGACTAGAAAACAATAACTTGGCTTTATCCACCGAAAATAATAATCTAAGTACCAGGAATACAGGTATGAGAACAGGTGCCACCGGCTAACTGGGTATTGTGGGACAAAGACTAACTGGACCAGAAACGGATACTATAAGTAGCTACGAAGAACAATACATATCTTAATTAAACATGTATACTTCAGAAAAAAGGAAATTTACTTGAAGTGGGCTTTGAATGCTTTTTTATAAAGGATAAATAACAAGATTTGTTAAAGAAAGAACCAGTCAGAAGAAGTGGCAGGAGACAGAAGGTATCCTACTAAATATTCCCAAAAAATAAGTAACTTTTTCTCAAAAGAGTTATTCACTTAAAAAAAAGATTTTTATTTCCAAAAATCTTATTATTTTTGGTCGTATTATTCTTTATTTTTTTGGGCAGATTTTTCTTTAAATTCCATAGTTCAGAGCTATCCTAGTAAATAACATTTTGAATAACGAGTTGACTAACAATCAAATCAATTACAGTCTTCTGTCGGCCTGATAATGGTCAAAGGAAATGACTGACCAGTTAGAAAGATGACGGTACCCGCCTCCTTGCTTATGGTTACCACGTAACGACTTGAAGAACACTAGAATCAAAGAACTAGCGGATAAGGTGATTTTGTTACACTAAAAAGATGGTATCTATGTGCGTATTTTAAAAAGTCAATTAAGGTTTTTAGGGATTCGGATAAGACTAAACAAACATTTTATGGAAAGACACAAATTACACTTTAGACAGTGTAATGAAAAAACTTTTTAGAAGTTTCGTTCGCTGTACTCCAAATAGCTCTCGAGTTTACACGTGTGTAATTTTCAAAAACTAAGATCAGTCTGCTTGCGACCACGGCCGGTGTAACCCGGTCGAAACGTCAAGCCCTAAAGGTATTTAAAATGCATGTTCGCGCTAATCCCCATTCTATAATATTACTAAAAACTAAGATTGCTTAAATCATGGATAGGTACAAGTAGACATAATTAATCGATTTTAATTAAAGATTCACATCGCGATACTTGCATAATAAACAGTCAATCGATCTTTCTGGAATGTCAGCGGATGAATGACACAAGATTACTACATGCATACGTAATATCACACATGTAACATGCATATTTTATACTTACATGCACCTATAAAATTGCGTGCTTCTAAAATATAACTACAATTCTAATACAGTCAAATGTAAGCTAAAATGTCAAGGCAACTCAAAAAGTAAATAAGTAAAAAGAATATTGCGTTATAAAGTACCTAGCGTAGTGGCACCAATGATCGACACTTTAAGGATCTTAATCGATCATAGTCGGTTTCTTTATTAAATTAAAGGTATATTAGTCACTTTTAAACCAAAAGTAACATTTGAGTATGGTAAGGTATATTCTTGAGATAAGAATAGAATGTATTATTTTTATTTGCTATAAACAGACAAGAAAAAAAATCAAAAAAATGAAAAAGTGTAAGAATCTCCAGTAACCGACACCTAGTCACTTGACTGTTACCAGTAATCGACACCCCAGTTATCGACACCCCAGTCATCGACACCCCAGTTATCGACACTTACCAGTTATCGACACCCCAGTTATCGACTATTATCTATAATGAGTATTTGCCAAATAATCACACCATTTGACCACATTTGTCGGTCTTTAAAATAAAATTACCTGTTTAATAAGTATGCATATTTTGTTACAATAACCATATTTCTCTTACTAATGGGTATTAATCATGTAAATACTCGTACAAGACAGAAGATATTGACAAGTTGACTAGCACTTGGTGAAGGGTGGGCGATTTGGGGTCGTTTCATATCTGACGGTGGTGGCGTGCTGTCAGTCGCGTGGCGCTGGGGCGGGCGGGCGCATGATGGAGGATTCGGCCTTTCAAACTGACCCGACGACGCGTCAGGTGTGGGAGGTTGGATGTAAAGTTGTGTGCTTGTTCGTTCTGGGGTTGCGCGGCCGATGTTGCGCGCTGCCTTTTCCGCCGGATATGAACCGACCCCTAGGGTGCTGTCTTTTTTGTATTAAAATTTTGACGTTTGATAAGTGCTACTTTGTAGCTTAACTTAAATTAACGATTTTTGATTTTGATTTTGGTTCTGATTTTGTCTGTGTTGATAATTTTTAATTTTTGAATTGCACACTTCTTTAGCGGCTTTTTGTAATGGGTAAAAAAAATAAACTCGCGTCAGGTTAATAAACGTTCCAGTGCACTTTACACTTGTTATAGCCACTGGCAATACTACAAGGTCAACATTGGCAAGTAGGTGTACCTAAATTTTTCATTAAACTAAAATTATCTGGATACGAAAATACCTGCCACTCACTGACTTAAAATAGAAACATCGGGCCCCTGGACACGTGACCTGATCGAAAATTCGTATGACGAAAACTTCTTTAGCGGTGCTGTACAGTTTTTTTTTTGTAATGAGTAAAAATGATAAACTCGCGTCAGGACACGTGACCTGATCGAAAATTCGTAAGACGGATGTAATGTTTGTGTACGATAGCGCAATAAATTTATATTCTATTTCTACCACAGGTATGATAGTACTTTAATACTGATAATGAAAGCACATCGTGCAAAATTATTACCTAACCGTATGGTTACAAAAACTATAATTTTTATAAGTCCTGTATATAGGACATAAACTTTTTTTTTCGGAATCTTTCCGATTTTTTTCTTGTGTTAGGTTGACCTTGTCTGTAGCAACTATTTAAGTTCTAAAAAACATGGCCCCACGACGCACCGTTTTCGAGTTATGAGCTTTTTACTTGAACGGCCTTTTAATGTAAACGGCCCATAAGTCGGAAACTGTGCGTCGTAGGGCCATACTTCTAAGATCGTAAATGGTTTCTATAGATAAGCTTAGTCAGATGCTGCAATAAAAATGCTCGAATTCTATAAAAAAAAAAAAAAACTAAAAAAGGACTCCCAAATTTTTTTACTATTTTGTTTTTGTTTTCTTTGGTGCTCATAGTGCCCAAGCGTATGCTCCAACTCGTACCCTCCGCCCCTAAGACGACCCACTGAACCTAACTGGTCGGGAGTATAATTTTTTCTCAGAGCCATCTCTAAAACCAATCATTGACACATATTATTTTCCAATAATCGTCACTTGTCGATTTCTGGTAGGTCAACTTTGATTAGTTTACTTCAAATATCTACCGAGAAGCAAAGTTAGAAGAGCTATATATTCACTTATCAAATGAAAAATGTTTCTAATAATTACTATCGACACGTGTCGATAACTGGAGAAAGTCAGTTTGTGAACACCAATGATCGACACCAACATTTTACTAATATTAAAATAATCTTGAACTTGTGTTATAACAAAATTCCACCCTTTAGTTCTTATAAAAACCCGTAAAACTCATAAAATTCAAATAACTTACAATACATTAGCATAATTAACAAAGAGATGTACTGCCTTCGTTAACGATTTCAGTAAGAAATGTTGTTTTTCTCGCCGGTACTCGAGCCACAATCAGTTGTCACACCGCTACTTTCAAATAAAACTGTAAATATCGCTCAAATGTCAATGGAGGCCAGTAATAAGTGTGCTTTCTATGTTACAGTGTCGTCAAATAAATAAATCGGTATCCTACTCTTTATTTTATTAAATAAAAAAATAAAGTGTCGATTACTGGTGCATGTCGATTACTGGTGCCACTACGCTAATTAGTACTTATTTATGTTATAAAAACTACTTATAAAAAACTTCGCCACCATTAAAAATAACAAACAACAAGAAGAGAATACATAAATGAAATCCTTATTTCCATGGTAAACTAAAATAAATAGACATGACTGTCTCTTTTTTGCGTTTCCACAGATTAACCGATTTTGATAAAACTTGGTATGAGGTAAGTTTTAAGTGACAGAAAGAGCATGAAACATGGCGCCTTTTCGTACTTGGAGGGTACCAAAAACACGTTAAAGAAACTTTTTTCGGCTCCAAATTCAGTTTTGTTACCGAATATAACAAAAAGTTAACTTAGCTATGTTTTTAAAAGTAAATAGGGCAGTAAGTAGCACATAATTGTGTATTCGTGTGTGTACGATCGCGTGCCAGAGCGTGGAATCTAAGCTATGCTTATACTTGAACTATTAAGACTGCAATTATGTGCACTGCAAAGTGAAATACAGTAAGACAAGTTCATGCAACTTTTGAAATACTGAAACGTGTGTAAGCGACAGGCAGAGATTTAAGAGCGCCGAGTTGGATTTTAATGTTCAGGGGTTTACACAGATTATTTAATTTAAATACATATTTAATTACAAATATTTACTTGTCTTTGTACTTCTGCTTAATGGTGGAAGGGTGGAAGTTGGGAATTTAATGCCCGTTTATGAGTGTTTTTTAAAGCCTAGGCGTGTTAAAATGAAACATTAATCATTTCATATTAAATAGCAAAAACATATATTTAAACTGATCTATAGATAAAAATATCATAGTTGGACCTGACAAATATTCCCTATACTAAAAAAGTGAAACTTCTGAACCAAACTTTTCCTACGTACTCAACTTTAAATGATAGACACTGGTCGCGACCACAACAACCTGTTTTACGCAAAACTACTTGAATTGCCAACTCATTTAAAAGTATGATAGTTCCTGCAGTTGTAAACGATATTGTAATTAGTTTACGCTCATTACCTAATCTTTGTGTTAAAAATAAATCTAAGTTTTACCCAGACTGCTTGACGAGACACTAGAAAAAACACTCATTTTAATGACAACTGTCAAACTGACAAGCAAAATGGCGGGTAAACTAATTCGAATTATATTTACTTACTATTGCTTGAAATGAAAATAGATTTTATGTGACTGAAAATACCATGTCGCACTCAACACCAATCTATAAAGCTTGTAACAATAAAATAATTAGCCTTTATCATTAAAACACCTGTGAAAACTCCGCCATTTTAAAGACATCTGTCAAAACAGTCGATAATAATAATTATGTATCAGGCAGTATGAGGTTTTGTCATTGCCTGTTACGCAAAAATTTTGCCAAATGACGTCACAAAACTCATGATAAGTTTGCTATGAACTATAATGGGCAAACAAATGTATGTTTTTAAGCTCTTGAAATATTCTTTGATAACTTTAAGTTTGCCTCGTAACTACTATACTATAGTTACATGAAACAAGTATTTGTTTTAACGTTGCATACGTACATACAAACGTTCTAGGACAAGAGGCTTTTAAGAAACCTTCGCAGTATACAAATATTATGGAAGTGTAAAGCTTAGCATGCAATTAACTGGCCATTGACAATTTTATTATGTACTGACGAATGAAAATGCGTCTTGTAACCGTAACGATTCTTATGTCAACATTTGATTATGGAACAGCAAACTTTGATTTTAAATGGCTTTATGTAGTCTGATTTTCAATTTGTTGATCAGTTTTTAGTATTTTAGATAGTAATTTTAGTTACATACATACAATGATATTCTAATAAACAGATATGTTATAAGCGTGCAATCGTGAAGACTCGAAAACGTCCTAATTGGGACGTATTGCCATTAACAACAACACTATTTGTCTCTTTTTTTCTTATGGGTTTTATCGCGCTATCTCTTTCGCTAGCTGCCGCGCTGCGCGGAACACTTTTTTCGATTGTTTTGTATGTGTATAACATATCTGTTTATTAAAATATCATTGCATACATAGAAATAAGTGTACAGTACAATACTATGGGAGGTAAACTAAACAATAATCTTTAACAGGCGGTATAAAATACTTGCCATGGTTATGCCACGTCTGTGGAGACGCGGTGCGGACGTAGGTATATTAATGGCAATTTTTTTGTTTCTAAATTATTCACAAATCTTCAACATTAAGACTCGAATAATTTGTCAACAATCCAAATTCCAAAGTCCAAACGTGTGTGAATCACGGAACTCAATGCAAAAACTTCAAAGGTGAGTCTCTCTTATCAGTTATCAAACATTATAGATAAAATAGATCAAGTCTACATATTTATTATTATTTATGTTAACGTACAGAGTGCCTGTTTATATCGTAAATAAAAATATTATCGGTTTAGAAGATAATTTACTATCAACTCTAGTGCATTACGATTCAAATATGTAGTATAGTAGATTGTAGTATACATTGTCATGTATGATGTTACACATTGTCGCAAAAACTACTGAACCCATTAGGACGAACTTCAACAAAAAAATAGTATGTATTAATTAGATTCGCATCTACAGATTAATATTGGATACTTTGAGCTTTTATTAAAACGGGACAAGGATGTCGCTAGTACCTATGTAGTATTTTGTTAGGTAATTTGAAACCTGTATTCACGATCAATGGAAGGCATATTTTAATGTTATTTTTATCTTCATATTGTTTCCCAAACATTTGCCGTTAACCTTTGGGTCACTACCATTAGTCAAAAGTTACAAAACAACCGTCAAGTGCGAGTCGGACTAGCGACGATAGAATACATTTTGCAACTTCTTATATAAAACCGTTTATAAGATATAGCCAGGTAAAAAACAGAAGGAATAACAATGAAATTAAATGCATTCTCTTTCTGGCTGGAGGCCTTAAGGTCCTCGCCAAAAGTCCGGCGAAGCAGTTAAAGCCTGCGCTCAGGTTAACTGCAAAGATCACTAACAAAAAAAATAAAAATTATATACTTATAGGGTCCCTTCGGTGGCACAGAACATTAATAAAGATATAACGTGGCAAATGACGTCATTATCCACGTACCTTTTTAAAAGGATAAACAGTAAAGAGGTTTTGTTACATGAGGATTGTCAAACAAACTTATTAGTGTGGATAGTTCCGTATGTTAGCTTTAGATTTATGATCTCATAGTAAATACAGTTTTCTAATGATCTTGTGCCAAGGAAAAGTACAAGTGACATCATGGATTTAATCGAATATTGGGGTTTTCGAGTGAGCAGATGACGAACTGAAAAATACACAGCACAACAGTTTTGTCATTTTGTTTTTTTTTTCTGATACCTTCAATGATATTTTAATAAACAGATATGTTGTACACATACAAAACAATCGAAAAAAGTGTTCCGCGCAGCGCTACAGCTAGCGAAAGAGATAGCGCGATAAAACCCATAAGAAAAAAAGAGACAAATAGTGTTGTTGTTAATGGCAATACGTCCCAATTAGGATGTTTTCGAGTCTTCACGATTGCACGCTTATAACATATCTGTTTATTAGAATATCATTGGATACCTTATTTTAAGCTTAATCTGTACTAAATTTCACAGACTCTGTTCAATGTATATAAAAAAACCAGCGTAATATACAAACAGTATATCGCATTTACTATATAATAGATATATTATAGTATATGTAAGTGTCGATAGTTATAACAAACTTACAGCTGCAAAGGAAGCGAAATAAAAGAAAAAAACTAGGTACAATCTTATGCAAATTGAACCAACGTCTACAGAAGTAGATCAAGACAATAAAAGATATAACTGTCAGACCACAACACAAAAACTTTGACAGTAAACCCATTCAGAGTTTTTCTACTGTCTTATCTAGACACACGGCAGTGTGTCTGCCAAGTTCGAGCAAACAAAGCGACATTATTATTATACTTCTGGCTCTTCCCTGCAGCATGACGAAATTAAACAGATTTCTATGTTGCCAATAATAATTAAAAGCTAAGAAACAAAAATTGAACACAAGTTCGGATAATAACAAACTATAGTTTTTGTACAACATTCTTGTTGAAATAAGTAAAAAATTAGATCCGCGTTCGTATTTTAGGAGCGTTTAATGCGCCATCCATGGATATTTTGTTTCGTTTTTCTGTGTTTAGCTCAGGTAACGCTTTGACTATTTAGCTATTTAATAAGATCTTTTCTTGATTTTAAACTGCGACATAATTGTGCGTTTGGATGTCGTATCAAAATATGGAGTAGCTACATAAGTTTACTCCTTGTTTTGTGGCCTTTAATTTTTTGATTAGTTTTTGTTCCATAGTGTTGCTAACGCTATAAAGTAATAATTAAGTATATAAATAACATAGTACGGTCGGCCGCAAGACTTGGGAGGTAATTTAACACACTTTGATTACCAAATTGATCGTTACTGTTATGAAAATAAAGGCGGTTTTCAAGTGTCAATCCTAACGAGACGGCGTCGTTGGCGGTACCAGGGGTACTTATCTTACACTATTTAATGTATTATCTCCGTAATAAAGATACAACTTGTTGCCAAGGATTTAGCAAATTGTTGTAATACTGTAATCTATTAATATATGACATACAGACCTATTTATTGCTCTCAGCGTGAATTTAGAAATATGACACTGGATATTATCAATTTAAATTGTGTTTTAAGTCTTATTAAAGCGGTTATTACACTATTCAAAAATAAGGGCCACGTTAAAATTGGCACCCTAAGCTTAAGGCCTTGATTTAGTAGTGTAACACCCTCTTAATGCATTTTCATAGAAGAAACATTACAGGCTGGGTTGTTTTTAAATTACGAACACGAGTAAAAACAAAATAATGTTTTTATTTCTTCTAAAACAGCCATCAAATTACGAACGTAAAAATAAAATAAGGTTTTTTTTTAAACGCCATTAGATCGATTCAAAATTACTTTGATTGGTACATACGACATAGGTAATATAATAATACTGTCATCATTATTTTGATAACTTCCTACAAAGTTATGAAATAGAGAATCTGAATTAGGAGTTCACATAATAACATGCATGGCTGCCCGGATGCAATCATTAACCGAAAAGATATTATCTGATAATAAATAAAGGTTATTTAAACCGAAATTATTTAAATGCACCATTATTATCTTAATTAATTATTTTGTGCATATTTTGACAGAATTAACAATGGGAATTAGTCGGCCATCTTGGTTTGGTGTAGACTGTAGATTAAGGAGTTAACTCTTTTAACTAATTGGACACAAGGTGAACTGCTAAGTAGAAGGACACGGGTACAAATCCCGGGTGGGTCCAAAAACTACTAAAGATTTTGTAGAAAAATATCTGCAGTAAAAAGATAGCCATAAATAATAACCTAATTTACAAGTATAATAAACGTCATCTATAAATTATAAATTTATAAGAAATATATTAATGAGAAAATATTGCTTTTGTACGACTTTTTTAGGAGACAGCAGTAGATAATACAGATAAAGACTATGCACAAATTTATAAAACAGGTGTACTAATTAAAACACGCAAAATTAAGTTCGATGATTACCTAACTGCATAAAACATAGTACACAACCAAATGTTTCGAAACGTCGTTTTTTATCGTATTTGGTTTTTGTAAAAGCTAATTTCGTCTCACAGTTTTGTCTAATCATCATGATTATTACTTGTACTTAAAACAGTCTGTACATGATTTGTGTGATAAACTAAAAGAGGTTGTGTAACATTGTTCGTAATAAATAAATAAGTAGTGCATACCTAGTGCGTATATAAATTGATACTTGCATTACCTCTTGTCAGTGTCACAAGAAGTCTCTCCGATAGAAATGTCTTGGTTTAGTGTTATTTATTATTATTATTTTTTATCAAAATCGAGTCTTTTACGGAAGCAAACAAATATACAAGCTCTGAAATATAATTCTTACAAAAAAAAACAGACCCTAAAAGAGTTTTATATAATATATGGTTTTCTTATGGATTCTGCTGTCATAACTGGACCAAATCAAAATGGGACCACACGGGAAATACCACATTTCAAATAAAAAAAGAAACTTCAAAATCAGTTCACAAAACAAAAACAAGTGACTATCAGTTTCTTATTCATTGACTCTGCCCTTTAGCTGCAGTTACAGGCCGAAAACACTCAATTAAAATCCAGTTAACATTATAAAAAAATGTATATATATAAGCGCCACTACCAGGTATAAACATCACAGTATCGTATACGGGCAATAAACGTTATCGCGGGTCAGATGATAGCGATACCGTTATCAATCCTCGTATCTATTACTGACATTATACGCTCGAATGCAAAGCTTTTCGTCGACTGATAACATCACACTTTTGGCGTCAACGGTGAAGATTAGTTGGGCAGGGAATGCGTTCCTGACCGGTCGTGGTCCACAGTGAGAAACTGTAAAAGGCTAAGAAGTTACTGCAAATAAATTATTGACACTTATTTGTGTGTATTAATATTATAGAACGGGGATTAGCGCGAACATGCATAAATACCTTTAGGGCTTGACGTTTCGACCAGGTTACACCGGCCGTGGTCGCAAGCAGACTGTTAAAAGTTATTACTTATTTGTGTGTCCCATAATAATATAATATGCTAGGTTACAATGAATATAACACGGTTTTTATTACTCAAACAAATAAAAAAAAACTCACACGTGTCAGTAATGCATTCTCTCTGCGGTTGAGTTATAGTTATGAAGAAATACGTCTTGTTTAACCAAAGGGTGACATTGAAGTGGAAAGCCCACAAATATTTTGCTAGATAGTCCTACAAGATCATCTACGCCTTAATAGCAATCAATTTGTTAAACAATAAATGGTTTAAGAAGTACAAACGGTGATAAAGGTTTGGTTGTCTATGTATAATTCAGTTCAGATAAATATAGAAAGGCTTTTCTGTCATTTTATCAGTCAAAAATTTATTAGTACACATTTAGACTTCGACCAACGAGTCCAAAAAGAAAACTATTATGTCATACATAATTAACAAAATTAAAGTAAATACACTTTTTTTTAAGCGAAAGGCACTTAAAAAAAGTGTATTTATTTGCTTTCCTTATCTAAATCGCATTATATATCTATTAAAAACACTATTTTTTGCCAAACTAAACGTTAGCCTAGTACATTTTCTTTACAATATGTTTGAACGTAGATCGCATGCGCAGGAGTGCCTCCTAACAATTCGAGCCACAACCTCATAGCTTCACGCACTGTGATTACAATTCTTACACGCCTTAATTAAAAACAAATCATTAATATAGTTGCCTTTATTGGGCTTGAAGAGTTATTTTGTTCTAGATTTTTCTGTGTTAGGGATGGAAGATTATTAAACATTTACATAGTTATATGACACGAATAAGGTTTGTTGTGTAAGTATCATTTTGGAATCGGATTCATATCACCCTTAAATACCAACTCTGGCCATCAACGCCAACAATATCGCAGTCTACTGTCTGAACGCTATGACTAAAAAACTACTGAACGGATTTGCATTTACTTTACACCAAAAGATAGTCGTTCAAAAGAAAGATTTCTGTGTGTTTTTATTCAACTGTGCAAAGCCGATACATAACACGATAAAGCAGTAGAGCAGCAGAGCTTAAGTTAACAGGAACCAAAATTAAAAATTATGAGACCAACTTGCATTTTAGTTTTAAAGGCTAGTTTAAGTAACGGTGATTTCAGTACTGCTTACACCTAGCTAAGCAGGCGTGATTATACACTTAACAAAGCCAACATCTGTCATTATCTGCAGAGTACAAGTAAATAATACAAGACAAGTGCTGTTTGTTCACCACATAGTCGTGTTTACTGCTCGCTTGGTTACGGGCATGGAACGGCCAGATACTTACTAGTCTTAGGCGTAATAATACCTGATTAGAGTGTGAAAATAATTAATTAATGTCAGCCTGTAAGTAATAACAGCTAGGCCTTTAATGAACAAAATCAAGAATTTCCTTTTTTTCCTTCCACATAATTTAAAATCGGAAATGTAACAGACATTGACGTGTTTCCAAAAAAATAATTTCCATGGACAAGAAACTCCAAATATTTTCTCATTGCTCTCTTTTGGGAATATTTTAGGTATGTGCATTGATAACTAGGCTTGCTCAAGTAGTCTACAGAATAAAATCTGGAAGCTGACCAACATTGTTTGCAAAATTTTCGTCATAAGATGAGTTACTAATGTTATTATAATAATGTTAGACACTTACTATAATAATGTTTGTTGTTACCTACATAATTTTAGCATTTACCCGCAGTTTCTCATGGATGTCGATTGTCGCAGCAGAAAAATTGCACTTAAATTCGAGCTAACTACATACCAAGATTCATCAAAATCTATTCAGTTATTTAGCCGTCACAGCGTAACAGATAGACAACTTACTTTCACGTAAAATATTACAGTGAACATATAAATAATATACTTCCAGCCTATAAAAGTCCCGCTGCTGGGCACAGGCCTCTTCCCATATAGAGAAGGCACGAGCATTGATCACCACGCTTGCTCTCTGCGGATTGGCAATTTCAGATCCCAATTTTGGAATCCAGGTTTCCTCACGATTTTTTCCTTCACCGTTAGTCAGAAGTGTCTTAGATTAATTAAGAAAGTACATATAACTTTTAAAAGTTACATTGGTACTTGCCCGGGTTCGAACGACGAACCACGACAGTACTACAGTATGAATAAGAAATAAAAATAAAACCCCGCTGGATGCGGTCCCGATACTTGTAATTTGCAGCTATAAGGCGCCACGATCGCATGTACAGATAGCCAGGAAAGTGGGAGAAAACGGGAAGCAACGCAAGCGCATCTACAGTTAAATAACTGTAAACTCGAGTATTTTTGACGCGGAAGCTTTTTTCTTTTGTTTTTCACTTGATTGTGTCTTGGGACAAGTTTGGAACATTTGGAAGTGAGAAACGAATGCCACAATAATAGGTGTAGAATATTGCGTAAAAAATATGTTTATCATTAGACAAGGCAACAAGTGTTTCTGAAGTTTTCGACGCCTTTAAAAATGTAGTATATCAATTCGACTGAACAGGTACATATTTTTTCGACACATAAATTATGACAACAAGTGTCCAAAAGGCGACCCTTTTTTCAGGTACTGTCTTACTATTTTGAAGAGGACTTCATAGTGAAGTGGTGCTTAAGATGTAAAATATTATGGCGATTATTGTAAGTATTTTAATGACCTTAGAAACTGTGCAGCGGTGATGCACATATCTAGATCCGTTATTGATTTACATTCCGGTAGAGGTAATCATTTAAGGCATGTCTTAAATAACCTCTTTGGAGATAACTGGTAATGCAGATTTTACCAAGTGTTTTTGAACATAGTGAGACTAATAAAAAAAAAACAAAGCGTCTAAAGTCATCAGAATCTTTGTTTTGTATTTTTAATAGATATGTGTTCCCCGACTGGTCTCGCCTAGACAAATTATGAGAAGTTATTTTTGTTAGAAAGGCTTAGTTTTCCAGGTGGCCCCATGTCCAGGGACAGGATCTGATAATAGGATCACATAAAAATCGAAGGCAAAGCTCAAGTTTTTAGGCAGGAGATTTAAATATTTTATTAATTCTTCTCAAAGTAAAAAAGTATCACTTAAACACTTTTTGAGGTCTGTTTTGGCCGGTAAAACGTCACCCTATTTTGTCTTAACAAACGGGGATTATATTAGCAAATAGTAATTTACGCATTAAAGACATAACCACATAGTAGGGCACATACGTTCGCGTAAAACCCATTACCCTCCTTTTGTCCGCCAAAGTCGGGTAAGTAATGTGGCACTTTCAAACGTTACGTATGCCCTGAACCTTGGGATATACATTACAAGAATTAAGTAGATTACCGGTTATAAGTACTAAATAAATAAATAAAAATAAAATAAATAAATAAATAATAAAAACTGAGTGTACGGAAATGTCTTAAACATATTTAATATATCAAATCAAATGTAAAGATTTGAAGGACTGATTTTTCTCTTTACGCAAAAATTTTGAATGTATTCGTCGGAAAGGCACACCTTACATTATAACAATTAACAATCGTCTTACCTTCGTAAAGATTTGTAAACTTTACCTAAATTGAATCTATACATTTAATATTATAAAGCAAAATAATTTATTTGGATGTTCGCGCTAATCTCTAAAACAACCGGTCGGATTGGAAAAAACCTTTATGTTGCATTTGATAGCCCAATTCTCGAGAAGGGTTTTTAAACATCACGCTACTTAAAAAGAGAGAAACCGCGAGTGAAAACGCCGGGCGCTGCTAGTAAATAAATTAATTTCAATCAGCAATTAAAATATAAAGCGTTAATTACTGTTGTCGCATACAATTTACGTCATAGTATAAAAAACTGTCAAATTTAAATACAGAACGTTTTAATTCGGTTATTTATCAGCTCCATGTTTAATGGGATATCTGTCACTATAGTGTTCAAATAAAATAGTGACGTCATTGTACACAGTGGTCTAATAGGAATGTAGGAAACTGAACTTTATTGGATTGGAATAAAGGCTATGTCTGTGTAGACGTGTGTACGAAAAATTTGGACATTACTATTGAATCAATTAATTAGTTTCAGGGAGAAAAAAAAACCTATTTATAGTGTAAATATGCAAATAATTCATGTATATTGGAAGTGAAAATTAATTTATAACTAAATTATAGTTTGCTTCTAACTTTTTTCAACCGATAGACTATCTATTCTGTTTCCACCAAATTTTCTAATTTAAAGTTTAGTTGGAAGTAGTTTAGTTATCTCAGTTAACATGAATAATCGCTGTATATTAATTAGATATTGATTAATAATATATGCGATTAATTTGTTCCTTCTGCTTGGTAACAAAAATACATATTACGAAATAAGAATTAAGGTTAACCTATTAATTTTTATTTTAGTTTAATTCAAATTTAACTAAGGCATGCGTCTATTAAGATTCAGAATCAGATTGACTACAAATTTTCGTGTTAATAAAGTAATGATAATTTTGACAATTTATATTTAATTTCTATCCAGGCAAACGGCAATTAGACTGTAGGTTTTTTGCAAAAGTACAAAGACTAAAAAATACTGTTCATAGTATGTACCTAAGATATTTTGTAACTTTATGCTCATTGGCTTGTGATGATATCTATCCCATTTATAAATCTATAGTTAATTTAATCTTTTCAATGACTTTCGAATGTTATTAATCCAATGTCCAAACTTCGTAGGTACCAATTAATCTCATACTGTCAATAGCATCACCAAACTTATTTAAATATTCATGATCCACAGATATTTTAGAAAGCATTGCTATCTTTATCGCACACCGTTAAAAGTAATACATTAGAAAAGGACAAACAGATGTATGTAATGTTTGTCTCTTTTAGTTAAATTAGTTTTAAAAAGCATTACAACAGAAAAAAAATACGGATCTTAAATAAATCAAACGATATTTATTTGCGCCCACACAATCGTTCGAAATATATTAATACAAACTTATTCTGTTAGAGGCCTTGTCACTTCTACTTTTTTATCTTCTACTAGCGGCCCGCCCCGGCTTTGCTCGGGTGCAACGCTGATAGCGAATATAACTACACAATCATAAAGTTCTGTAGGGCGAAGCACAGCCTTGGACGCACTATTTGGTATAGGCACGACCCCCGGCCCCCGCGCGGCCCTCCAGCCGGTATCGCCGCAACCGCTATGTCCCTACATTTTAAATTTGTAATATCTTCGAAAATATTCATTTAAATTACATGCTGTAAGGGCAATATTGATTTATATTGAATGCACAATTTATTAAAGGTACTTAATTGGATAAGGATTAATACTGTATTGCTTAAAATCGCTTTTTCGTAAATAAGTAATAAATAAACGATAAAAATGATTATTGTGGGTTATCCTCAAGAGATAGACATATGCCATCGCGGACTTTTTTGTAGATCTTTTTAAGGTGCACAATACTGTAGTACATTATTTTGATCTATCTCGTAGGGTTCAGCCAGCGTTAGCAATGAAAGCGCAAAAAAAGTATTCATTTGTGACCTTACACCAGAAATCTCTAAGATTATCCGTGTTTCTCTATTATATTATGCATGTATTATACATATAAACTTTCCTCTTGAATCACTCTATCTATTAAAAAAAACCGCATCAAAATCCGTTGCGTAGTTTTAAAGATCTAAGCATACATAGGGACAGACAGCGGAAAGCGACTTTATTTTATACTATGTAGTGATTTAAAAAGTAAAGTAAGTAATTAGTATTACATTTTATTATTCACAATGTCATGAGTGAAATTGAATTCTACTTATTATATAAAAGGCGGGAATGTAATCAAAATGGCGTAAATCGAAAACGAAATAACATTTGAATACTTATTTGTCTTTATTCACATACATACATACATACAGGTATAGTTATGTAGGTATTATATGCTTATGTTCGATCGATTACATGCAGTACAAGTTAATGACATTCCAAAACTGACAGCTTAAAGAATTACTTTAGTAAGTAAGCTTATTAAATAGAAATAAGCTTGTGACGACATTTTAAATGATCGCAGTAAGTAATTATAAAAAATGCACAAAAAAAAACTATTAATTTAGTAGTATTTACTGACAAAGTATGCTCATATAAAACCCCCTTTTCTAGCACATAGGGTCAATTTGACCTTAAATAAGGTAAGCTGTGAAAGTTGTTCTTTAAAATATATTTATACCTTTAGGAAACTTTTTAGAATTTTTGGACAATACATGAGCACAGATTATGCTTAAATGCTTAACAATGTGAAAGTGTTTGGGTCAAAGGTAATAAGACGGTTTACCTACAAAATGCTTTGGGAGAAACGCTTAGCTTAGTAACTAGAGAAATCGGCTTCCACAATTTTAGCTATCATGCAATATATCATGTACAAAAATAACGTTATTATTGTTTAAAGTAATTAGATTAAATACAAGTATGTACAATGCAGAGTTGATGCATACAAAACTGATTAAAGTTCATAAGTTTTTATTATTAGCAACCTGAAGCCATGCAATAAATGTGCACAATTTATTTTTCTTATCAGTTTTTTTGTTTTTTCAAGTATTCTAATTTTGAATCTATTTCCCTCGCAATCCGGACCAATAAGCATGACGCTTGTCTATCACTGACCCACAACCCATTCAGCGCATGCGTAGTTTCAATGCATGCTCAGTTGCTGTACCGTCGGTAAAACAGTCGACTGGAATCACTGTAAGTTTGGCATTGTAACTTTTAACTCAAAGGAATAAGTTCTATTTTCGTAAATCATAGGTACAACTGCGGTCGACAGTGAGAATAGCTAAAAGTGAGAACCACAAAATAATGTGGCTTAACAAAAGCAAATTTCAAAGCCTTCATTTTAGCCAAATTATTATTGTATCCGAGATACAAAAGGAGAATAAGGCAAGGAGGTCGTAATGAGGTTAGATGTTAATTTTATTTACTAACCGCGGAATTACAAAAGCCTTCCCGTTTGGTCCGGGGTAAAGGGAAATTAGTGTGTTTTAGCTAATATACCTACCTACATTTTAATGTATGTATAAGAAGTTTATACCTATTTAGTTATGCACTTACAGTAGGTACCTCTATATTTCATAAGATAATATCGAAAACCAAAGTACCTACCCGAATTGTATAAACCAAGTAGGTTTAAACTGGTTTAAAAAGAAAGTCGATAATAATCCGGAACTGGTGCTACCAACTTAAAAAAAATGCGGCGGCGTTTTTTGAGTAACTGGCACATATTCATTTTAGTCTTGTCATTCTAAATTGAAATATTTTACATTGTTGAAACAGGTGCAAAACTTTTGAGTAGGTGATGTCTGTACAGTTTGAAACTGCCAAAAAATGAAATGATTAAAATTGGGCTTTAATTAAAAGTATGGCAAATCACCAACCCTTACAAAATTAAAGCGTTTTTCGCAATACCTACCTATTCATATTAAGTTTTATCCAGTCTTTTGCAGACTGATCAATCAGCTAATTTTTCTCGTGAAATGCGAAATGTAAATGAAACAAAAATGGGTTTAATTCATTAAAAAATATCGAATCATCAATATCTGTTCGTGTTTGAAATAGAAATATGCAACATAAGTAGAATTATTCAAACATCAACTAAAATGTAAATGTATTATTAAATATTATGTTATTCTATTTGCTAATCAAAAACTGCATGTTTATGCCTAACTAAATCATAACAAAAACGTAAACATACATTTAAAACTGTTTTTCAGCAAGGACACATTATGTAACAAATGTGCTAACATTGATAAAAATGGCACTCCGAAGTGTGTACCTATAGCAATAAATGGTACCTATTTATATGATAAACAAAAATGTTTCTCTCACTAAAGATATTTTTTATCTGTGGTTGCGATGCTTTTAGTTAACCTAACTTTTTCCGGCGACGGACACAAAATAAATAAGTTAAATTTAGTATAAGTATGTATACTTACATAAACGTTTTAAGTATATATATTTAATCATTTCATTTTCAATGCCTGCCATTTGGTTGCTTTTTAAAATATCGCCTTTATTCTTTTCTAGAAGTGATAATTATTGAACTTATTTAAGTACGGCAGTCATGAAATAAACTGACGCATAAAAACTAAACGCGGTTTATTTTCGAAACCCAATTGTCTTTGTCTATGTTTTAGTCTCAGAGTAAAATAAAAATAAACTAAACACCTAATAACGGAAAACCGATGCCATCTTTACCACAATCCTCACGTACTTGTCAATAATAATGATAACACAATTATTACCTTTAGACTACCTGTCATGCAGATGTTTTTGCCCTGAATAAAACTATATTTAGCTTAGAGTATACATATGAAACTGTAGAGTGAGCCTATCAGAGTTTAAAGCGTAAGATGTGTGAACAAGTGTTGTCGTGGATTATGTATTAAGATGGCGCTTGCCGCTTTAAAAAAATCTATCTAAAACACTTAATATTATCCTAACAATGTCAAAACCATCGATATTTTCGTATATAATTTTCTCGTTGCGCAAAAATTAAATTAAATGAAAAACGAAATGTACTAGGTTCAGACTAAAAACTGCTCTAGCTTGGCACAAGGGGAAACTAGCGATAGTAGCAGTCTATGTATATAGTACGTCAATGATATTTAGTCATTCGTATTCTAAAGTAATTGCGACATAAATTTTGACCACAAGTTTCTTGATTGTTGACATTGGCACTTTAATATTCTTAGTGTTTTCTTTTTCTGAAGTCTGTTGAACACTGACACTTGTTCACAAACACATACATTCTATGTAGGTACCTAGGCCTTTTTTTTTTTTGCCGAAAATCTAATGATGTAACCCAAGTCGAGGGCAAGACGTAAGGATATGACTTGTACTGACCGGGGTGTTTTTACCCAGGTTCCGTTCTCGAGTTTGCTGGAGCCGCGGAATCACTAAGCATTCTTACTCAGCTCCAGCGGGAGGTAGGTACCTAGGCCCTAGCGTGAGGTACCGTGAGTATTAAGTTTTTAATGTTTTATTCTACGTAGGATAAAACTTATCAACGATTATACTGTAAAATATCTTAATTTCATTACATTCGATGACACAACAAATTGCATGAGTAGATACAACAGTTGTACAAATATTACGATTTTTATATCGATGATAAGATAGTCGGAGTCCTAAAATTAATATCCGCGATTTTTAAAACATGTTGTCTGAGATGGTTGTACCTACTTGTACAATTGCGTCGATAGGTATACATAACCAACATATACTATAGGTAAATAAAGCCGTTTTCTGCCTAATCCAATTTCAATCATGATGTAGTTTACACAGGGCCCAAGATAGTACCTTGCGGAACTCCTTATAATGAGCGACTTAATATAAGAATTTCAATAACACATTCGAGATAGTTCTCTAAGCAAAATAGATGTACAAAAAATACTAACAAACTACATAAAAACGTAGCTATTGTCAAGGCAAGTTGCCTATTGTATACAAAACATAACAAAAGAGACGGAATTTATTTCACTTTTGGAGAAATTAAAAGTAAATTTAAAAGTGAATAAAATAGCTCGAGTTGTTAAGTAGGTACCGCATTCTGTCGTACGTTTGAGAGGCAGCGAAGTGGGACATTAATGAGCGGAAAGTTGATCAACACTTACATAGACGTATTGGCGTCCAACTTTGGTCATTCAGTATCGAATGAAAGGGTTTTTGATGTTTTGTTACTGGCCGCATACACTTTGTCGTTAACACCTTTATTTGATTTCAACTTTCTTCTACAAGTGAGTACTTTGACCAAACTTTTGTGACAATCTTTTCTATTTGTACCTTCTGAAGGTTCAAAGAGTTTTTGTTGTTGAATGTGGGTTGGTAGTAAGAACTTACCTGGTTCGTCAGCACATCTATAACAGCGTACGCGAGATACACGACCTCTTCCTCGTCGGAGCCCAGCGCAGCGCCTCCCAGGCCCGCCGTGCGCACGTGCAGCGCGCACACCCAGCCGCCGCTGATCATCGCGCCATGCACTGCCACACCACCGCACAACAACTCCTCGGCTCCACAACACTACCCTCGACACACGAGCTGACAACGCATCAACAACAGTCCATCAAGTCCCCCCACACTATAACGGGACAGTGGGCGAACCACCGAAATTCACGTATACGCTGTTGTATGTTCGTTCGAAAGCACTTTTTTAGAAACCTGACGGTTACTCAACATGAAACAAGACTAGCGTGCGGCGCGGACGGCGTTTTACCGCTAGCCGTCTACGTAAGCTGTTTCCGCTGTAGGTGAAAATCTAGAATTAACTCACATCACATAGCCACACCAAATCTAAGAGTTCTGTCGCTAACTCTATGGAAACGAACAAGCTTTTCGAACGGTGTCGTTGAACGTTCCTAATTTGAATACCGTATTCGTCCACTGATTCTAAAGTTTTCACTTTGCGCGCTTTTATAACACTAAAGTACTTAATACGCGTCACTATTTAACTTTAACTTGAGATTTGTGGAATATTTTTGATATAAAAATGTAAAGACAGCTCGAGACGAGCGTGTCTGTCGGATCGTAGGATCGACTGCCGCTCGCTCGCTTGCCCCCCTGTTGACACTGCGCAGGTAGCGCCAGGTGAGCGACGCGACGTTGCCAAACCGACCATTATCAATGATGATGAGATAGCTGCTGCTTCTACCACGTCATTTCGAAATTTACGCTTCGTTGCCAACGTAATAAAATGCTGTTTATACACTACACTTTTTCAAAAGTTCCATTTTAGCGCGTCAATGGAATGCGCCATATTTTAAGTATCGAGATAGTGTGGTCGCCGTAGAATGACAACTGAGAATTTTATTATTTTTTTGAAAATTATACGTGTTTGTTTGTGTTGCGACTAAAGCAGGATACATTGCGTGCGCAATACGACGACCTCGTTAACATAATGTTAGAGAAAGTGTAAATAGAAGCGGTGTTATGCGATCGTGTTATTAACGTTTACAGAAATAAGGTACTTGCGGCAAGGTCGAGGATTAAGCAATTAATAAAATGATTATTTGGTACGCAGGTAATTAGGTATCGTTGCTTTTTGTTTGTTTCAGTGATTTAAGAATGTGATTAATTGCAGTTCATATTTAGAAACTCCAATACATTGATTACTTATATATTACATAAACTTTGCGGAGTTTTAATATAAGAAACCATGTAATAGGTACCTTTGATGTAATTCCTGGAATCCAATATGGCTGACTTGATTTAATTGACGTCTAATATGCTTTATATGCCTAACGATTGGAAGTCATTGCAGGTCAATCGGTAATCACCTAATTAAAATGCGTTTAGCTTTATTTTGAATAAATTGTGACGGAGGCGAACAAAGTTATGCTTCATGGACAATACACTCTGTCGTGACCTATTTATTTTTGGAAGATTGTATAATTAGGTATTTTTCTGCCACTTCACACCAATTCTAAAAAGAATCAATGCTATCTTTACAAAAAAGAAGGAAGATAATTGAATCTATATAAAAAATGGCTTTTATTTGCTGCAGTGAACTGAACTGAAATTGCCTCTACCCTAAAATGAATTTAAACTAGAAGTTACGCATACCGTCACAGACTTACTTACTAAATTTACCCAATGATTTAGTATGAGAATCATAAACCATACCTAGGTAGTTACTTTCCTTTAAAATTATTTTTTTGTTCGGTCTCTACAATAACCAACATATTTTATTTCTTTAACAAGCCCAATTAATATTCTCCAAATTCGTCTTGTAAAAATCTAAAATTCCCAGGCTACCTGAAATATTATTCTGTAATCATATAACCGTTGTAAAGGTATTGTAACGCCATCTATATTGTGTGTGCGACAACTAAACGCGCGAATCAATATGACCAATCCTGGATTAGTAAAAAACTTCTTCAGGCGTACATTTTAGTCCTTAATATACAGATATTTCTACAAAAATAATATGTATTTTTTCTAATAAAACAAAAAGTACCTACTTTATACTGTCGAAGGACAACAAAAAGGTTTTTTTTTATACAAAATAATTAATAACTTCCAGGATGTTATAATTAGGTACTTTGAAGGTCATATATAGTTAAAAAAACCGAAATTACCTATTCAGTATTTAATTACTTTTTTTAAAGACCTTACCTTCTACAGAAGAGCTCATATACGTGTGAACGTGTGAGACCTACGACTTTTGATGGTAATTTAACTGTATGAGGTTAATAGTTATTTTATTCATCGTCTAATGACACAACCTAAAACCTAAGTTCAAAGTCAAAACAACAATTTGACGAAAACAAATCTTTTGTTTACTTAATTTAATATTTGTCTGACGGTGAAACAAACGTCTGTCCGTCGTACAGTGTGTAACAATAACCCTACTTCAGGTAAAATCAGGTAAAATTAAAAATTATCCTTATCCCTTTGAGATAAGGCTCTTATAGTGTTTAAATATTAAATCACAAGTTCCGCAATAGACTGTACCTTTAATAATTATTTATATGACATTTGAGCTTCGCATTTGGGGTTAAAATAACTCATTTTTTGTGCACAGAAGCAAAACTCGCTAAGTAAATTGTTAGTCACATTTTTTACAGATGTTTATTTAGTTGAGTTCAGTAATTTAATTTAGTAAAAATAAGACTTGATAAGTGAACCCTGAAGGTAGATACTACAGACTACTTGTACTATCCACATTTATGTATGTCGTATAATTTATTATTTTCACACTCAATCGTGTTCATTCGCTATGTACGGAGTTTAAACCATTTTTATACATTTGTAGACTACCACTCGTCCATCAGCATCTATTCTACACTTTATTGGTCTAGCTATAGCAGAATGGGCCCAGTCTGTACGATTAACCCATATATTCATACACCCTTGTATGTTCTCTTGCCATCTAATTTTGAAAAATATTGGCCTATAAGCTACATCCGATGAGAGAAAAAGGTATAGGCAGAAAAATATAAATAAAATCATAAACAAACGGGTTAATGTTAATCTTAATTTAAGGTAAATTGTTGCTTGGTGTTAACCAAGCAACAATTTACCTTAAATTAAGATTTAAAAATGTGCGACATCAGACCAATGTTTTTGAGGTCATGCACCACAAAAAAGAATAAACCATTAAAATATACATTACGTTAGTTTCTCATAGTTACGTGCGGAAGACGATGCCATTATATTTATCATTAGGCTTATTTTAAAAAGTTTTTACTTTAAATCAAGGACGAATGCGAGTGTCCGGTGCCTAAAATTGTTTCTCATAAAAAGTTAAGCAGAAAGAGTGACCTCAGAGCTGGATTGGGTATTAAGTTTGTTGTTTATTATTCCTAGATACAATACAACTCAGAGTTATTAAACTAAGAGATACAATTAATAAAATTAGCACTAGAAATGAGTACTTATTATAATCTTATATTTTGCTGGATCTTTATTTAAGTTGTAGTTCATCTTCGACGAGCCGTGTCGGGGACTTGAGTCTGAATTTAGATTCCAGTCGGGTCAATGTTTTGGTAGCAGAATTTAGTACTTACCAATATGCATGCCTGCCTGCATCCTGCGCTTGAACAATTTCCAAAGATGCCTTAAAACTAAGTAAACTAAAAAATACTGATATCAAAGTATATATTCGAATGATGCTTTATTTTTAGGTATCTCCGTAAGTAACCAATAATTTTTCCCTACGAAACTTCTAACTAGAATCAAAGAAATAAATCATGTTCAATCAGGGAAGCATCGCGCATGCGCCGCCCCGCGCAACCGATTGGCGCGCTCATTATAAAACCAAGATGGACGCCCACCCGCTCGGATTACCGCCACATGTGACGTTTGTAAACAGATTCCCGACGAATGACCTATTTATAAGCTTATGTAATCTGTAAAGTTCCGCCCAGAATACTGCTACCTAATGTTTTAGATAAACAGATTGGAATAGCAGCTCATCAGTGATAATCTAATGTAGACGGAACCTGATGCAGGCTTGATTCCCAGGCTACAGAGAGAATGAGAATTCTATGCCAATACTTTATAACACAGACTTCGAGTCAAACAAATAAAAAAAAAGCTGTTATAGTGAAAATCATTCAAGATTATTAGGATGGCACGTGCCGAATTAAGAAGGCCACCACGCCAACCTAAGCTGAGTGATATGCCACAGGTTCGATTCCTGCCTGCGTAGGATAAAAGCCTAGCATTGTCGATTTATTTGTCAAAGCTATGAAGATGTAATACCTATCTTTTTTTTTATCTAAACGCAAATATGAAAATAAATTAAGAAATCAAAATTAGTACCCAATACTATAATTTCAGGTATAAAAAAGAACATATTTCATTTGAAATAATATGAAAGCAACTCCGTCTGTCAGTCTGTATGTTACGCTCTCACAACCAAACTGCTGGTCCGATTTCAATAAAACTTAGCACGGAGTTAGCTAGAATTCTAAGAAAGCACATAGGCTACTTTTTGCCGCGGTAACCGACATCTACTCGAGTGGAGTAGCGGGAAAAGCTAGTTGCATAGACAAGCGGAGTTTTCAAGCGCCAGCGTCGAAGTAAACATACTATAACTCTGATGCAATCAACGAGTAACAAGGATAGAGTATACTAACTGTTGTGTATAAGAAAGAGATAAAACACTTATTACATTAATGCCATAGCAAGTTTTTTTGTGGCCACCTGCACACCGGCTGGGGCATGATTCCGCTATGTTAAAGTCAGTGGGTGGCAGTTTAATGAACGTCCCAGTGTAGGTACTTTTCTTGTGCCTAATTTTCGTATTCTGATAAGTCTACAATGAATAGTCAATGGCAATCATATAATGACAACAGTGGCTAGTAGGTGTACATTTGTCATTAAACTAAAATCATCAGAATACGAAAATTGGGCAACACTGGAACGTTCACTAACTTGCCACCGACTGTCTTGGGAATGGAATTGGGCCCCAGGTTTGCTTAGGTAAGCCATCGATGAATAATGGCTGTAAAACATGTCACAAGATCATTATTTAATTGTAATAATAATTCATTAGTGACAGCCTTTCCATTTTATTGTTTTTCTTCTAGTTACGTAAGGCATGGAGGAAGTAGAATCTATCTATACATATAGGTACCCACTACATAAGCAGATATAATAAATGGGATGATTTTTTAGATTCTTCGTGAGATTCCAATGCCGGGAAAATCACTTCTTCCTCAAAATATTTGTTATTTTTTTTTCTGTATTAACACACTCCCTAAAGAGTTCACACTTTACCTAAGATTCGGTTAGTCCCCACTACCTTACTTATAAATATAAGCTTAATTATAGCAGGAAGTTTTGATTAAGGTTATGGGTAAGTGCTTTAAATTTTCATATCCATAAATGCTTATTATACATAGGTACTTACAAGTTTATGTAGAAGTCGGTATGGGTATGAACAGAATAAAAAATAATATATATAAAAACCACTTGACGGCACTCAAGTAGACGAAGAGGAAGTAAATAGAGATACAGGACACATAGACTATTCCTTACATGCTATATTCATAAAAAAGTTGGTTTTCGCGCTTTTTTCTATAATTTTCCTTTGCCCTTTACTTCCGTATCGCCACCATCCACATTGATGAGCGTGTAGCATTCAATAAAAACTAATATACATTTCGGTGATGCATGACCTAACCGGTCGGCCGCCCTTCCTAGCTCGCTTGATACGCATCACGAAATCTACCACGAAACAACACCAAACAAAAACTTAACAAAACATTTTATAATCCATTAATTCATTTCCAAAGGAAACTCCCCAATTTATTTATACAAACAACGCAATGGAAGAATACTGATGTTTTTCATTGTATCATGCTTGCACGTACTACCTTATATAGCTTAGTTTTTGCCGTAATAAACTACAGCAATATTGTAAGTCGCGTTCCATAGCGCATTGCTTGGCAGTTATCCGCCATTTTGCTATTAGAAGCATTTCCCGCCAAATGCACAGTCCTGCGACGGGATGTTCTTTTTTTTGCGTAACTGGACGTCGTGCATTGGATTGAAGCATTCTATTTTCTAATGCTCATCGATTGGTGAATGATTAATCAATCATACCAGTGTAATCAAAAATAGCGCTAGCTGTTTATTAATTTTGGTGGCTGGACTTGACTTGCGGTGATGAGTTTTAGATTTCCTTAATGAATACTACTTTTGAAGTTGGCTTCGAATTTAAATAAGAAGCCAAACATTGGATGTTACAAATTCGTCCATATATCGGAAACTCGGACTGGTCTGCCTGAAAAATAAAGCCAATAAGTTGTGGGCTCCCGACCAAGAAATTCAAACAGAAACAGAACTTTTCTTTTGATTTTAAATTGCATTTTTTCTAATCACTATGCAAGCAACGTGATGTTTCTAAAATTATCAGCTCATTTACCTTAATGACCATCATTTTTCGTCGAATTTACGTATAAACCTCGTGACAGACAATTCCTTTTAAATTTGTGTAATTTATAAGGTACTTAGCATAAACACTTAAAAAAGAAACTGTACTTGTCTATTTTTAACGACCCAATAAAAATATTTTATTGTGTGTCAAAGAAATGTAGGAAGTTAGGGACAATCACATTAACACTTTCTTCAGAATTTTTACACACGCAATTTTTAATATGCTTAGATACCTACATATCAGATATAAAATCTTGCAAGCTAAGTAGATATAATAATATAGATTATTATAAGATTTATTAGACATTAATGAATCAATTAAGCTTTACCTCGTCTACCTGTAAAACTCATCCAGTGCAAAGCAGAGGCATCTGCTTATACTGAGAAGAACGGGCATGGCATTTCGTCCGTACTGCAAAAATACTGACTTCCATGATTACGTTTCCCCCCGATATTTTTATTCAAGCAGCGGTGTTTCGATGTACCTAGGTACTTCAAATTTTCATATTGTCAATACTAGCTTGCAACATTACATCATGTAGTACAAACTAACCTGATCATTGAGGTATTGGGCCAGGTTGTTGTCATTTATCAGATTTTATAGGGCATAGTTTAAAGTTGTAAGATACCTATAAAGTTACAAGACTGTGTACTGCTCATTTAACCAACTTCCTTGTGACCACTGACCCCTATTGAATACGGCGCTAGTATTTACATAGAATTCATAATTATTCTGGGACATTAAACATAGTTAGTGCTATTAAGATAATATTATGGCGCAAAGGTGAAGTATAATCATGGGTTTAGATATTATTAACGATTGTTTTATTTTAATAACCATCAATTAAGATGCTCATTATACCACATGATGTATCTAAGGGATAAAACTATGCTATAATATTGCAAAAGATCATAAAACTGGCATTGGCACGGTACTTTGTACTTTTTTAAAACAAATAATTGAGAAGAAGTTGGCCGGTTTGTCATTACTCCCGACAAACGTTGTCAACGCTTTAAGTAACTCCCTTACTAAAAAGTCATTAATAAATATATGTAAATTATAGGAGTGAACCTAATATAATAACATTTTTTTTTTGTTATATTTATAACGTATTCATCGGCATAATTTATAATTTTATTAGAATATCGGACAATATGACAATTTTACTATTCTCCTAAAATATTGACTAATGGCAACACCATCACATGACAGGTGTTTACGCGCCAAACAACAATGGTTGCTTGCTAACGTTTCGATAGGAGCTTTTGGGTGCACGTTTTTTGATGCAATATACCCATTATCAGTGCCAAGTACCAGAGTGACTATTATTTCAACGTTTATTTACATTACATTGACTACAATATGTAGTATCACCGTCGTAAAGTCGTCAAAAACTGTATTGAGTAGTGAAGCTGGGTCACCGATACGTAGAGTGCAGTGTCCTATTCCATGTTTTATTGTTAATTAAGGTCAGTTATTGCGTCGGAGAAATGGCCACAACGACTCCGAGACGTTCTTCCCGGATTTCTTTCACTCACACGCCGAAGTTGTCTGAGCGTAAGAAGGGGTTATTTCAATGTGAGGAGATGCCATCGCGGGAGTCTCTCACGACGCACAGGAAGCTGCCGGTGGTGGACAGCGAGAGCGACAGCGAGGAGTGCGACCTCGGCATCATCAGTACTCTCGACTCGAGCAGCTCCGGAGACGAAAACGACCAGAATGTCCCCAAGACGCCAGAACGAAACCTGTGGCGTAAGTTCTTTAACACATACTTTACAAACGATTGCCTGCCAAAGAAATTCACACAACACTGTCTTTAAACGATTATTTAACTGAAGGTCAAAATAACTACATGTTTAACCTTTCATTATGTACTAGACAAGGTTCTCAGTTTAAGTTAACCTTGTAAAGATTTTACTTAATAATGTCCTCAGTATTTTGTATTCTGTTCATTACATAGTTGTCATGCTTAGACAATAAAAAACGTATAATTTATGTGTTACTGTGATAATTAAGTAACATAATGGATATTATCACCTTGAATCAAAGATACAAACTTTCCTTTTAAAAACATTAACTACTCATTTGTTTGTTTTTCATCACAGCTATATGACAGCAAAGAGGTTGTGTTATAATACCATAATCTACTCTTTTGATGGCCTGTACCAATATTTTAAAGATATAACATAGCTATAAAACCACATGTATTATTATTTAATAAGTGGATAGTTAATTTTGATTACTATTGTTGTTTAACATTTCTCAAAGCTAGTTTTAACTTGTTTGAGATAATAATATATTTCGTCTTTAAATTGGCATAAAAACAATGTAACTGTGTATTATCCCCTTGCTCAGCGAAAATACCATTAAATCTTTTAATAAATCCCTAATATGCATAATGTAAAAAAATAATAAATAGGTTACTATGATTATAATAAGCATAACACTACACCACAGAATGGGACAAGTGGTTACACTTGTCTTATTAAATGAACAAAAAGCAATAAATTTTATATCATCCTAAATGTACCTAATCAGACAAAGACCTACTTTTCATTAAATTTGACAATGATTAGCATTATATTAATGTCAGAGAGTCATGACAGATAAGTTATCATACTCTGGCCATTAACTTTCAATTTCGCTGTTACAATATCAAAATTCTAAATATTTAAACTGCTTTATACTGTGAAGAATCCTTTATCATCATCTTACTATTCTGTCTTAAGTTTGTACATATATTTTACAGGCACAGACATAATTTGTTGATGAACCCCATACCTTCTTAATTATATGAGTACATTACTAATTACTACCTAAAATGATTATACAAATTGTACAATTACTGGCCGGTTAGTCTAGTGGTTACTGACCTAGACTGCTGAACCAGTGATCATGCGTTTGATTCCCACCCATAAGGAAACTTTGTGTGCTGAGCATGATCATTTCTGTCCTTTTTTTTGTTCCGCATCTGGGTGTTATATATCTATGTATTTAGAAATACATAAGGAAGTTTATCATGGTTGCCATAGTACTGGCTGTGCCTAGTTAGGGATCAGATGAGTGAGTTGCCCCAGGATATAGCGTGGTAGTTTACACACTGCTTCAGACTGGTCTTCTGCATAAGGGAAGGGTGACATACTCCGGTGGTTTTAGCCGGTGAGAGTCCAGCATACCCCACCACCTTCCCAGGGCGGAGGAAGTCCAGGAGAATTTCCCTGGTTAAAAAAAAAGAAAAATATATTAAAAGTTCTAAAAAGTTTTTGTATATTTAAAATGCCCTATAAAAATATTTGGGTTTGTGGGTGTCTCAGTTATCTCTCCCATATATTAAAGGAACTACCACATACATTGATGGGTTCTTAATTTTACATAGTGTTTTTTGGCATCCTGTTTACTTGCTGATTGTTAATTGTGTCTTAAAATAATTTAGATACATAAAAATGTTAAGTGAGATTGCAATTGTGTATTTTGCATTTGCTTAAACATTGCATTCGCTATTAAACTAAGTACAGACTCAGCTAGACACGAAAGCTGACATCTTAATTACTGCACCAAATAAAAAACAATTTTACTTTTATAAGTTACACAAATGACCTACATTTAATGAGTCATTAACAATTTGCTGTATCAACTATTTGTAGGGCTGGATCTTAGTAAGCATTAAATTTTTAATTGATTGTTGCAGTAGGCTTTTTAAATGTAATATGCATTTTTTTTAATACCGAGTTCTGAATTAAGATTATTACTCACATAACTCAGCAATACAATGGTTTTTAAACAAATTATATTCTTTTTCATGAACATAAATTATATAAAAAAGCTTATTAAATGTCATCATGGTATATATTACCACTTAAGTAATAAACTTTTATGCATAAGACCAAAGGACAATAAAGCATTGTATTCAAATCAATCCATAAATCATAATATTAATTACTGTGTTTGCCATTATTTTTCTTATTAATAATATTTATACTTTACAGATGAAACTAGAAGCCAGACAAGGAAACTTTTGAAGGAAACAAATGAGTTGAAGAACTTTATGAAGTCGCCGTTTACCCTGAAGAAGTATCAGCAGTATTCGTGTCCGGATTCAAAATGTACGGGGTCATTGTCTACGCCGACAACACCGCATTTTATTCATCATCCTGGGACCCCTTCGTCGACCCACTCCTGTGCAAGTGCGCACACTACTTCGTCTACCTCAAGTCGCGCTCGCAAGAGTCTCGCCAGCCTCATCGCCGACACGGAGAGCTGCAGCAGCTCACTAAAAGACCTAAACTTCGATACCGACTCAGGAACAGACTCCAAAGAGAACACGCCAACAAAATGCGTAAGGAGGTCCAGCAGGCGACAGAAACTCACACCAAAACTGCAGAGTTTCAAAGGTGTGCTTTTGGAGCAAAAGAAAAACATCTCACCCATGAAAACTGCTGTAGTTTGCTTGACGAAGATGGATATGAGCAGTCTGATGTCACCTACGCAGATGCTTAAGACCCCTCACAACACTACAGAGGCGGGAGCTTCGCCCCCCAAGCTGGGCCACAACCGTCGTTCAGTCGTGGAGATTGGGGAAAGCCCGGAGTCAGCTTGCGACAGCGAGAAAAGTCATAAGAGGCTTCGGAATGACAGTCTTACCGAACATGGTCCACATCCAAAGTACCCTCGACTTGAAAACGCTCCTAAAGCACGCTTATCATTGTTCAACAGCGACAGACTCAAAGAAATACTGTCGACCAAGTCTTTCTATGGCAAGAGTAACCCTGAACTAAACGTTAGTGTAACTGCAAAGATATCTAGCGCTATTGAAGTAACATCTACTAACAAGCGTTTAAGGCACTCTCAATCCTTCAGGCGCAAGCGAAAGCCAGGCCAGATCAATTCCGGAGTAAGACATCGTATTAGGAAGCCTAAACACCTTAAAAATAAGGTGCACAAGGTAGTTCCCAATACCTCGGCTAGCAATGCTTCCATACTGAACAGTACTGCCAAATCTACCATTAGTATGACAGACACATCAATGCTGAGTCAAAATTCATCACAGGAGCTTGAAAATGGTAAGTTATATCACGTTTATTTTTTATTAGGTGATTGGTTTCGTCAACATGTCATTATGACAATATTTACCCATATATAAAAAGGATTTTCGTTAGTTGCATATTCATGTCTTAGTTAGGTACGTTTTACTGCAACAAGTACCTACGTCATTCACCAAAATGTCCCCGATTATGATAAATAATGAAGCACAATTTGTATGCAGAGTGTAAACAAGAATTAGTTAAGTTTCAAAATTAAATGATTACCACTTCTAAAAAAAATAGGTACTCATTTAAATTAAACTTCGAAATATGTGATGTTCGCTTGTTTTGCTATTCAAGACAATGAATGTACATTCATATGATGATTTCAATATACAAACTTTTTTGTCTAAAATAATTCTCACGCTGCTTGCCAGTATCTCATCTTAAAGTGGGTTAATATTAAAGAATTCTTCATAACAATAGCATTTAAATTATATTCCGTAATACTAGATATTTAGTTTTTTCTGCTTGAAAATTTTGTATATGTGTCAGTAGTTCTGATTTGTCTCATTCTAGTCCAAAAGTGAGTTATTATTGCACTAATTAAAACTACGGATTTTATTTTTACCTGCTATGATAGAATAACAAGTAAACTATTTATTTTATCCACAATAATTCACTTACATGAGGACGTGGTTCCACCCGCGCGGGTATCAGTTATTATGGAGTCCTAGCTTAGCCTATATCAAGTTTCATCAAAATCAGTTCAGTGATTTAACTATAAAAGCGAAGCAGATACACAGATAACGTTACTTTAGTAATTATAATATTAGTGTAAAAGTTCTTTTAATTATCCCATATTTATGATTTGCTTGGAAACAAAAAATCTTCAGACACTCAAGATATTAGTAATTCAAACTTATTCCTAAGGAAAACTGATTAAAAAAATTTACTAAAGTAACTTAATTATAATTAATCATCACGCAGATAAAGCAGACCCCTTCGACAAGGAGAAGCAAACAATAGAAGCTCTCCTCAGCCAGTGGACTGAGGAAGAAGTACCGGAAGCAGAGCTGAGCCTTCCAAAGCCAGGCCAGGAGCTGCCTTGCTTCAACAGCACAGTCATTGAGGAGACCAGACAGATCTTCCAACCTGTCACTGCTGTGCCAGTCAATGTGGTAACACTGCCACAAGACTCAGAAGCAGTGATTGTTGAACTAGGAGCTCAAACCGTGACATCTTTGACCAATTTGCCAGAGACAACCACAACTTTGACTAATTTGCCAGAGACTACCACTTTGGCAACTTTGACAAGTTTGCCAGAAACGACTTTGACTCCCGTGCCAAGTGATGTGGTGATGGCAGATGTTGAGGGCCATGTGACCAGTCATGGTGAATTACCTAAGAGTGGAGAGTTCCTGCCCGTTGAAGGTGGATATATACTTGTGGAAGAGAATGCTAGCGCTGGTAATTATATTAAATTATGTTATATAAACTGTTTAGTATATTATAATGGAAGGCGGCTTATGTTTTGAGTGTATGTATGTATGTATGTTTATTTGTTTGCAAGCTCTTATGACTAAACCGTTGCTGGAGATTCGTTATATTTTTCTCTATTATTATTTTGAAAGTAACTCAGGTTTTACCTATCACAGACACCAGTCTCTATTTAAGAACATATTTACTAACTGTGTAATATTATGTGATGATGAGAAAATAAACATTTTTATTATTTATTATTATAAAAGTGACACTGTACATAAAAACTGTAATAGATGATATTAGGTATAAGTTGTGTATTTTAATTCATATAATTTATACACCTTGTTATCTAAAGGGGTAGTCCAACAACGCAAATGCTTAGTACGTGACCTTTACTTAACTGAAATAAAACTGGTTTTCCAACGATAGATAGAATATTAATGTTGACAGCTGGTTTCAACCCCTACTTAATAATAATTACGCCAGGGGTTGGAAACACCTGTACCTACTTATATTTACTGTTTTTATCCAACTGCAAAATAAAGATATGTCTTTAGAAACTAATATAAAGACAGTTTTATTGGCTTCAGGTGTCACTCAGAACATCTTGGAATTTAAATTAGTCTCGTTTCCCGGTTTCCGAATAAGCAATAATTTTGCATACACTTTTAGTTGTAGCATCGTTACCTAAGTTAATTGGCTAATGAGGTGTCTTTCTTATTATTTAATAGCTTATAAGGTCATGTTTGGATTCAGTAATAACGTCGCCGAGAATGATTTAACTGTTGTTATCACGGAGCAAATACAAAGGTTGTTATAGTGACTACGCGGGTCGGGTAGCTTAAAGTAATGCAAATACTTGTGAGGGGTCAAATTTTAAACGAGCCAGACAGCTTGGTCATTTGTTATTCAAATTTCCTGCCCTTATTGTATTTAAGACGTCAGTGCAGTTTATCTTATTTTATATTTGCGACTCCGATACAAATTAGTATAAATAAATATCGCTAAAAGTTACTAAGAGTTTTTATCATGATCTTCACTCTCAAGAAAGTTGTCATACAAACTATTGAGAACTTCCTTAGTCGAGTGGCGAGTGGTTATAAGGTAGTCAAGGTGATCTTACGTTTGAGGTCCCGAGTTTAATCGCCTGACGGGTCAATGTGGATAACCACTTCTCTACAATATGTCGGGTCTGGGTGTGCCCTTCGTTGTCTGCGATTCCATAACACTAGTGCTTTAGTTACTTTGGGTTCTGAGCAATGTATGTACTATGTAATGTTGTTTACGTTATATTTATTTATTAATTGTTCCCAGCACAAGAAGAGCTCCCCGACCTGGACGAGATAGAACGCGAGCTGAAGATGTTGGACGAGCAGATCCTCAAGATGGCGGAGTGTAACAACATCAACGCTGAGGCCGTGCTCGCTTCTACCGAGACTGTGCCAGCTGTTAACGGTATTAAACATATTAGTATTTAGCATATTTATAATATAATACCAGTCTATAAACTTCCTACTAGGAACAGGCCTCTTCCCATATTGAGAAGGCACAAGCATTGATCACCATACTTGCTAATTTGCTGATTGGTGTATAGCACAAGTTGTAGTTACTGACTTTTGGTCTGTTCAGCTCAACTTAAGCATGTAAAGTCAAATAACAATCAGGTGGTAATTACACACTGACCTTATAATTATACCTTAAAATCGACCTCGTAACTTAAAAACCTGCCAGGAAAGCTAAGCTAGTTAAAACAATAAATATAAACTATGATATTGTTTACATTAAATATGTTATCTTTTGTGAAAAAGCTTATAAAGTTATAATGAGCCATTGTCTTCACAAGGTCGAAAATATTACATGAAGATTGTCTTATATTAGGTGTCTTGTTATTCATGTTGGATCTTTGATTTTCCGTTTATAAATATTAATATTCAAATATCCAGGATATACATATTATCAGATATACATAGTGTCTTACACGACTGCTTAAAAAATAGTATGTTTTCAGAGTTGTATGTATGTATGCCTTAGCGAGCGACACCGCCCGCTTGGGCGTCGTTTATCACAGATATAATATGTCCATTAATAGATCTAAGCTAACAAGCTAACACCCATGTTAACTTTGAACAAAATTGGTGTAGCGGTATTACCCTAAAAGCTTGACATTGACTTTCGCATTTATAATATTATTCAAGTAATGATAAGTTTTATTTTGCTAAATACAGGTTTCTATACATCAGTGTCCCTTGCCATTACAGTTTTGTATGAAAGTAATCAACTATTTATGATACTAAATGTTTATATTTATGTTTTATCTTTCAGATGCAACAACAGTGTCTGCAGACAAGAATGGCAAGCCCAAACTGTTTCCTATATTCGACAAGCCCAACCCTGGGATTACCGCGGAAGCCTCTAAAGGTAAATTTATTTGAAAATAACTGTACCAATGAATAACTTTATTACATAACATACCATGACGCCTGTAGCCACGAACAGTTAGGCAGAGGTGTACCAATTTACACCCACAGTTCGACGGTATGTTTAGATCCCATGTAATAGGGGGCGAGCCTATTGCCACTAACCGGGCACAAATCCAAACTCCGACCTGCTACTGAGAATTTCACAGAAATAACTTTATAATACAAAGCAATAAGCCGTAATCTAGCTTCTTTTAGTTTTTTTTTGTACTACACTAGTGAATAAAATGTATGAAGAATTCAAATAATTTCTATTTATTTAAATGAAAAATATATTTACGAGTAGGTACCTACCGAACTGTAGGTGTCGTATCAAGGTGAAACAGCATATTATGAGTTATACCTAAAGCTGAAAAATTGTGAAATCGCTTGCTTACAATGTCACGATGTACTTTTTTGCATTGCACAAACACACGTACATATTTACATATTACTTCTAATTCTTAAAAATCTCTAACCTTGTAAATTAGTAATATCAAAATATAAACTCCTAGAACCCAAAATTTAAGCAAATCGGAGGAGTCTAACCGCGAGACAATTTTTTTTATAGAAATGACAACAGTTGTGCTTAAGTAGGTACGTGAGTTTATTGGTTTATTCATCTATTTTTCTTGCTTACAGGTTCTGATAAGAACAGCAAGCGGCTGATCAAGACGGGTGAAGACCAGTACGTCATTGACGCGGGACAGAAGAAGTTCGGCGCCACGCAGTGCACCGAGTGCGGGACTATCTACCAGGTAAACATTATTATTGAAATAATAGTTTATGTAGGACTCAATACTCGAAAGCAGTATAGGCGGACTAGTTTTGGCTACATTATGCAGAAAAATATTTTTAGGCCTTTATTCTTGAGTTTGCAATAATTAACATGATTTGTTTCGGTCTGGAGTTTAAAACTTTTTACTATACTATTATGTTATATTTAATAAGTAAATTACCAACAGATTGGCGACCCGCAAGACGAACACGATCACTTGGTGCACCACAACGCTACGGATGTCCTAAGGTTTAACGTAAGTAATTCATATGACATATGATTTTTATACAAAAAACATTGATGATGATGTTGATCTTCTCTATATTTTGCCCTCTATCCTATGCCATATTTGTAATTGGTAAAATATGTGTTTTGCTTCTTTTCATTTCTATTCCATGTATTCTTTCTGTGTATATGGTTTCACTGACATTATCATCAACAGCATGTATTAGTCCACTTTTTGACATAGGCTGCTTTCATGGCACGCCATTGAGCTTGATTTTTTTAGCTCTAGTCATTGCCACAATTCTACTTGGTCTACACTACGTTTGCAGACTAATTCAACATAACGTTTTTAAACATTCCTTTTCACATCAGTTCAGCAAAAAAAGTATTCTTGATAGGCCTAGATTATTATCAACTACACAAATTCACTTCTACTAATATATGGCTTATATACAGGGTTACAAAGACGAGCGCGTGGTGGACCGCATCGGCAGTGCTCGCTGTATCCGCGTGCGCGGCGGCGAGCCCGCCTGGCGCAAGGTGCACACCCTGCTCAGCCGCGTCGTGCACCCGCAGCTCGGGTATGGCAACGAGCTCAACCAGGAACAGATACACTGCTATACGGTGAGTTACTCTACACTTGTTATAATAAGACTTGCCTAACGAAAATAACAAGAACCTACCTTTAATGGCTTGACGTTTTGACAAAAATGCACCTGGAATCTGATTGTGGTTGATTCCCGTTACCTCATTTCATAATAAACATGGAACGTGATCGTTCATTAACAAAATATGTATATAGCTTATAATAATATGATAAGTAAAACTTATGTTTAAACATTATACTAGCTAACGGCCTTTGCCTTTGCATTGTTAAATCTACTGTAATTGGTTGCCTAAAAGACCAACAACCAATTACGATTAACAATAATTTCAATTATTATCCTAAACACATATTTTAATTTAAATAAACTATGATACTTGCAACATATAATAATATTCAAACATTGTTACAGGCATACCTATACATAGACAAGAAGCAGATACTCGGGTGTCTGATAGTGGAGCCCAAAGTGCGAGCGTACAAGCTGCTCCCCGGAGACCCCGACTGCTGCAGCGTGGAGGACTACCCTGTCAAGTGAGTACCACTCTAAGACCTTAATACACACTTTATTATGTTATATTTAAACTTCAAAAAGACATATTGGATAAAATTTTCCTGTTGTATGGGTCTTGTGTGAGGTTTTGTAACGTCAAAGAAGGGTCCAGGCATAGTTATCGCTGTTTATATATCACCTGATTTTCTGATTCTTAATTAAATTTAGTGTAGTTATATGATGATTCATAGCAAAATTCGAAACATGGAATCATACATACCAAATCCAAGAAGTCAACTTTTGGACGATAAAAAAATTCCCTGTTGAATCGGCGTTATCTTTTATCTTCATTATTTTAGACAGACATCACATACATTCCTTCCGTCTTGACTAGCTTTAGCCTTTAGGTACATATCTCCTGTTTTGACTTGCTCAAGTAATAATAAATGAATGTATGTTTTCAGATGCGGCATCTCCCGCATATGGACGCACATCAACCACCGCCGGCGCGGCATAGCGGGGCGCCTGCTGGACTGCGCGCGCGTGTCCTTCCTCTACGGCACCGCGCTCAGGCCCAGCGACGTGGCCTTCAGCGCGCCCACGCACGCCGGGAAGGCCTTCGCCACTAAGTACTGTGGCACGCCTAACTTCTATGTATATTTAGATTAAAGAAACAAGTGTCTAAATGTCTAGTGAAAATGGATTTAATGTGAGTCCCCAAGGGGAACCTGTACCTGGTTTCTGATATGATGATCAACACAAATATTTGTCAATCACCTGTGCTGTTAGTCTTTCGGTCAAGGTCGTGATCAGTATATTTGACAACAGATTTAGTTGACCAGCCTTTCAGAAACCAGGAGTGAGTGTTTTATATTGATTTTGAGGAATAAGTGAACAAACGAACCTACCTCAAAAGTGAAGTGTCGAAAACGTCATTAATATAAGTTTGGTATACTTAAGTGTTAAGCTAAAGAGTTAGTTACTCTTACTGCCAAGTGCATTGGATGCAAGCATTCCTATGTAAATGTAGGGCTTTGTGAATATGTATGAAGTTAAACTGTTAGTGACAGTTTGATTGTGTAATTGTGGATGTGATGATAATTATTGATATTCTTTGTATATGTAGATAAGACAGTTTATTTTTCTTGGGATAGCTGTTTCATTTTTATAGTTGACAAACTCACGTGGTAAGAGTTAGTGCTAAAACAATAATTAGAAGTGTTATTATTAAATATTCAAGCTACATATACAAAGAATAACAAGTATTTTGTAACAATTGTTTAAGAATTACTCTATTTTGATACATATTTTTATGAAATTAATGTCGAAATTAAGATGTGATGCCAGTTTTAAGGTTTTCTACTATTATCCGTTTTTATATTTCAAATGTTTTTGTAAAACTATTTTATTAACACACAAGTGATTATTAGGGACCAATTCGTGATTTTTGTCTTTCTGTCCTTCATGCTTGATTTAAGGACAGATTAGCTCAATTTTTTATTGATAAACTGAAATGCAGTAACTGCATTTCATTCAGAATGGAGTATTTTAAAAGAAACTTCAGAAGTAGGCAGTAAACACATGTTGGTTTTACTGCCCAACACTTGGCATTTTTATTCATAATTACAGCTATTTTTGAGTGTAAGACACAATGTGCCAATGTCGTTTTAATGTTCTTATTGCTAAGAAGTGCCTCAAATAGTTTAAGTCTACTTTTAAAATAATTTTTAATTTTGGACGTCTTTTTAAGATTTGATTTTTATACGATTTTTGGAGATTTTTCTTGATTGCGTATTAAATTGTGGCGATTGTGAGTTACAAGGTAGCTCTCATATTTGTGAAGTAATTTTTTCGTTTTAATTACTGATATTAATTCCAGGTTTATCTTTCTGAGTTAGCTTTTTATAGAAATTACGTATTTGAAATAATTGTGTCAATTTTTAAAACTTGTTTAGAAATTGCAATGTCTGTTTCTATCATATTTTAAGTTTTATGAACAGTATACAACAAGCCCAAATGAAGAACGCTTAGTTAAGTATTTCTATAGAATTCACACATACCTCATAAGTTTTGAAACTGTGTTTACGCTTTTAAGTTACAAGTTCAGGTCAGTACGCTTATATTTAAGATTAGGTTAGAAGCCCGACCGGGCAGACTTGCAGAAGGACTTAATACTCTATTACTATAACTTTATTGAAATTGTGTATTTGAACTTTGCCCTTTTTAAATGCTTAGTACAGTTAATTGGCAACACTGATTTATGTAATACCTATCTAGATGCGGTTTATAAACAAAAACATTTTCGTTTTTGATTCCAAGACTTAGAATGTATTTTTCGCAACACATTTGACTAAATACATTCGTAAGATGATTATTTCAAGTGCTATAAATGCTTATTTATGTGATTTTTTGATATTACATAAATTCTTTCCCTTTTTTTTTTACTAAATAACGCAGTCTTAATGGACGATTTTCTATTTCACATATATTTTTATGTTCTGAGTATGTACGCATCTGTTGTCCGTGCAATACGACCACAAACTGTGCTAAGCTTAATTATAAATTAACTCCATGTGTCATCGACTCCTAGTCTCTCTATTTATATTGATCTGAGTATATCCAGAGTAAGGAACTCTCCCCAAATTAACGTTTAAAGATTTCATGTTTTGATAACGGGCAAGTCCAAAGATATTGCGTACCTTACGTATTGCCATAGACGTGTAAATAATATTTATTTATAATTTGTTTCTCTGTACAACTCTCGGATATTTTTGTCAAAATTCTCGTTTAACTTTTCGAAGTGCTTTTAAGTTACACAGATTGTGTCTTTTGGTTTAATAATAAAATTGATTTTTATTATACTGTTGTTTTATTGTGCGACTTATATCAGAAAACATAGCGCCCACAGTTATTGTTTGCAAATAAATGTTGACGATAATATTTCGGCGAAGAAGCACACCATTCAAACTTACAAACCCAGTTGCAATTAATTAAAACATGTAATCAAGTCATAATTAAAGGTACAATACCTTATGTTCATAAAATCCACGAAGGAGATAGCCTTTTACTTCCGTCGTAAGTATCTTGTAGATGTCCAGTAAATTGATTATGCACTTATTAACACTAACTAAGGTGCTCAAATAATTATCCTAAAATGTTTTGACACCACAACACTGCACAACTCAATATTATCAGTAACTTTGATTCACCAACATCAATAAATAAATCATTGTATTTAGAAAATTCAAATATAACTCTTTCAAACGCATTTTATCGCGGATTATTATTTAAACCTGACGTTCGACGCCTTTGCAGGTCACGGGTACACTGAGGTGGTATTATTGATATTGAAAGTTAATATCGTTCTACCTTCATATTTTCATTAAATATCTAAAATATTGAATACAAGGAATAAGGAAAGGTAACAAAATAAATACAACAATTTTAAAACAACATTTATTTTTACATACATTAAGTCGGATTCGAAATGCCTGAAACATACTGATTTTTGTACACATCAGTTATAGATTATTATTAATTTCATGGACAGTAAATTATATTCTCTTTGCACGAATCTGTGGAGACATAAAAATTATAAGCGCTTGTTATTTGATGACCACCTCGCAGTACACACTACTATACACATAAATATTAAAAATTTCATTTTTATCTTTAGGAATTTCATTAATTAGGTATATTTTTAAATTAAATTTGTTAAAAATATAGATTTTCAGTATATCATTAAACGTAGGTATTAAGAGTAAATACACCATAATCCGCAGTCCGTCAGAACGAATACAATGTAAGTGCTGATCTCAAATAACGATACTAAACAAAGTGTGTTTGAGCTATGCTAGAAAATATCTATTAAAAAAATTAACTACCGAAAATTGAGAGAAAAATACGTTTTTTATTATATGTTTGTGCTACAATGGAAAGTAATCTATGAGCACTAATTAAATGCCTTCATATGATGTATTAGCGAGAGAGATGCGACGAGGTACAGGTAAAACATTACCAAAAATATTTGCAGGCGAGCGCTGCACTTTGTAAACCCAAGAGTACTCGACACTCCTCACACTGTTGTGCGCAAGTACATCCACTTATCACTACGATGAAGATATATTAAAAAAGGAGGAATCTTTCAATACTATTTGGTTATTGGCAACGGACGTTACAATATACTACTAGTCAAGGATCGGTACACGCGAAACAAAGTATTAAACCTACGTCGATATTGTTTGCGCCGAACACGATATATGAAAAATATTGAAATGAAATATTTGCCACTCGGAGATAGCCTACGAGCTCCGATAGCACGACACTGGCAGTATTTCATCTAAATATTGAAAAACATAGAAAATTATGTTCTCTAAGCTACCTTTATACACGTTACAATGACTCACATGTTATTGCGTTCACTTAAGTCGTAAGGGGATGGGTAGGACAGCAATATACAATGTATACACACTTGCACTGCGTACAGACATTTGTAAGGGAATCACTTCCTTACTTTGTCTCGATCAGATTCTATGTTCTGACAATCGCAACGTTAAGACGATGGTAACTGATTTACTCCGCCACTGATCCAAGTATATAAAACCACTTGTTTCGTTACACAATCCGTGTTTTAGATATTTAAAAACACCTAGTTTAATTCTAGTAATTTATCATTTAATTATGGACGAAATACCCCTAAAAATGCCATTACGCCATATATACATGTTGTGAATAAATTCAAAGATAAGAAACGGTCGGACGAGTCCAACGGCAATGGAAACTTCACTGCATACATATAAAAGTTGAAAAACAAAATGTTTACGTATCATTTTAAGTCTTTGAAGTACAAACAACCGAAAATATTGTGAGCTTAGAACTGGCATTTATTATAAAATCAACGCTTTAACATTAGTTAACTAAACGACTATAGTCGATCAACTGAAGCGTAATACTAATAAAATTATTTTAGAATTTAAAGTGCTTTTCCTATGAAATCGTGTTTCTCCTCTAACGTGAAGTTATACCGAAAGCTTAGCCAGGCGCCGCGACGAGACCGCACGGGTTTATATAATCAGAACTTAGATGGCGCCACTGTAGACCTCTTTATGTTTCTGATATCAAAATATCAGCCAGATACAAAGATGGAATAATTTTATTATGTTAATACAGCAGCTTGTTGAGCTTTTTTTTAAAGATAACTATTTGTATGGCCTTTATTATGTAATAAATACATTACATATTCCTTATAAGTCCCCTTTATAGGTGGTATTCATAAATAACTGTCTATATAAACTCGTACGTCCGCGCCTGGTCTACAGTTGTAGTCAGACGAACTAAACGGGTGCATGCATAAATTTCGAGACGACAGTATGTCCAGTGTTACTCTGTCACTACTTTTGCCACTTTCTAAATTAAATTAAAATAAATCAACACCTTTTTGTGGTGTTGTGACATTGCTGAAGAGTTAATATCGAGACAATTATTATTAATTGGTGTTCTGAATTACTATGTATCATTGTACTTTTAATGAATCTTTGTATTTTTAACACTATGTGATAGTGTATTTTGCGATTTTTGTTTTAGTCTAGTTTTAAACTCTGTTTTGAAACCTTCGGGCACCTTTATGGGCTGACAAAATTAGTAAAAATCTGTAATCAAAAGTGGCCAAGTTTTTCAAGTGGTTCAAATAAATATTTACAAAATAAAATCAAGTGTAATGAAGTGGCGAGAGTGGTCACAGAGTAAGTAAGATCCGACAACACGCAGTAGGTGAACCATCCCGCGTCAGTCTAAATTACATTATATACCTTTTTTTGTTAATTTTGCATTCCTTTTTATTTGCAATACGCTAGTTCTTACTTAAATAGCTACCAAATAGTACTTTTTTTTTTAATTTTACATATATGATAAAGAATGCCATGTTAATTTATAATTACACAATGAATTTGTGTAAAGAGGTCGCCTTATTGCACTATACGGACGCGAGTATTACATTGGTGTTTAGAAGTACTGTATTGCTCGTTTGTAGATAACACTTGTCCCTATGACCTAGATTTTCATCAATATCTAGCTCAATAGCCGCGCCCGCTCGACATTACCAAAGTCGTATATAATTGACAGGCAATACAAACCTGTGGCGACCTCTATACGTTAATGAATTAACATATAGTTTCATTTAATATTTTAAATGTACGTTATATTCTCTTCTACTTACATTTAAAGTAAAACTTATATAACACAAAAGAAAAAAAAATACAATTTCAATATAGTTATATTTAAAAAAAAATAACGATAATGTTACGATTAGAAAGCAAAAAATAGCGATTTTTTGTTACTTTACATACGATACGAAGGAAGGAATTATTCAGTTTTTTTAGTATGGTAACATAGGATATGGTGTTTCCGCTGGCAACACTACATTATGGCACATAACACAAACTCCAGCTAACTTTCTTATATTAAGGACCATTTGCTAACAAATTATATATTAACAACTTTATTATTTTGCCGTTTATGGTATATAACAACCATCTGCTATGGTTGAAATTTAAATAACCACTGACTGTGGTAACTGTTATTTATATAAATATTAAAATAGGGTTACATAGTTTTTATATAAATGTTGGGCGACTGTGGGGCAACAATCTACCGCGGCTACAATGAAAATCGCGTTGATATTTTACAATGTTTCAGTGGAATGAGAGTAGGGCGATAGTTGCGCAACTAGTCAAGCCTAGCCATCGTCGACCACAATTAGTTGCCCAACAGTTCATCAACAATACCTTAAACGGGAAATAATCACTAAATCAAAATATATTAAGATTCATAACGATAGAATAGATCATTTTGTATTTTAAAAATATTTCTTAAAATAGCACAATGTGTAAGTACATAAACCAATTTTACTTTTTTTTATATAAATAATAATAATTCTATTTTAGTAAAAATAATGTTAGGATAGGTTAGTTACGTTTGTACTTAAGGGCTAAAAATTGTGTCCATCTTATAAACGAAAAAAAAAAAATAGAATAATCTTTGAAAATATTTTTTTAACTCAAATACTGCTAAAATATTGATATTCAGCCGGCCGTATTACATACGTTCGGTTCTTTGGACCTTAAGTTACTAGGTTACTACAAGCTCAACATTACCAAAAAAATATTAAAAACTAAGTTAAATCTACGAAAGCACTTGTATTATTACATTTTAGTCAAAAATTGTGCTATAAACGAGTAAGACAACAAAAAGTTCAAAACCTATAGACAATATTGGAAGACGTACATTTGATATAAATTAAATTAATACGCATTAAACTATTACGTAAAAACTAAATAAAGATGGCCACTTGTGCGTTATACTTTTTATTATTTATAGATACATTGTAAACGTGAATAACTCAAACAAAACCTTTCTTCATTTAAAATTACATACTTTAATTAGATTTTATATAACCTTACCACATTCTCAAAACATTTAAAGATATTTTACAATTGCTAAAAAGGTGAACTTTATATTTAGTAGGTTCTTAGTCTATGATATACCACAGAGCAGTACACCACACCAGTGCCCACCAGCAACATTATTCCAAAGGAAAAAAATAAAATTAAAAATCTTCTGTAATCAAAAATATACAGATATAACAAATATTTTATTAAATTTGATCTAGAACAAAAAATGGCTATACGTTATTGTATAATTTCACTACAAAATTATTATTTCATTATTTAAATATTCGGGTTTATTTTTAAATAAATAAAATAAAAATTTGGCCTAATTTGAGCATAATATGATTGCGCTCGAAAGTTTTTAGTCACGACCATGGACTATGCACGAATGTTGTCAAAAAACAAAATTAAAATCGCGGGAAGTTTGTTCCAAATTTAAAAGGTCCGACTGTCAGTTATTTATAACATGCAAAATGTTATTTTTTCGTAACAGTGCGGGAAATTCACTCTATATTTTTTATATCAAATTAACGTTTTGATGGTGAAATAATATTCGTAAACAGTCCACAGCCATTCCCAAGTTAGCTTATAACCTAAAAAAGCTTGTGTACTCGAGTTTGTAGTGAATACTATTGAACTAGCCTCGAGAAATATTTAGTACATCGATGATCCTTAATATAAAACCGTTTTGATCAGCTGAACGGGGTCCACGACGATCGGTACAACAAGGGACTATACAATAGTTTATATTTCTGCTAAACTACGCGAATTCGAATACATAAAACAATATAACTTTAATGATGTTGGTTACTGGCTTATATTACGGGGTGTAATTTAATTTTTAAAGCGTTGTAAACGATCAAGATGCTGGTCAAAATGTATGTGTAGGTCAAGCAATTTGATTTCCTGCTGCCTTGTTTGATGCGTTAAGCTCGATGTTAATCTTTCTTGATTGTTTACGCCATTGCTTGACATATGACTGAAGGGTTTTTTTTGTAACTTTTTTAAGCATGTTTGTTTATTAACCAGGAGTTTTACATAGTTTGTCCAGTAAGTGCGTGGAATAAGTTGTTTTCGTACTCGTTTTTACGAATTGAATGCATGAAACTCGCTGTGTAACATGTTAATTACGCCCCGTAACAGCGACCATTGATTGCCGTAACCGTTACTTTAGCTTATGTATTTCGAATCACGTACTTAATGAGAATATAAACTATTGTACAGTATAAATAAGAATGGATATCCTGATATTTATGTTAAACAGTAACAAAAGATTGTGTGTAAAATGAGTTGTTGTAGTCGTTTATTAACATACTTTTATTTGAATTAACATATTGCTTTTTTTTATTAATCGGTAACTGTTACTGTGTTGGTGAAGGTAATTCAACCATTTCTTTTACATAAAGTGATCTTTTAGATATCGTACCGCTGTCGTGTCGCCACCGTCACTCATCCGGGTCGTTCGCACCTACACACGATCCAGTCTAGTCTAGACACACTCTAGACTTCAAACCAACTTCAAATCGACTAAAAATATATTCAGCACATAAATCGTTAACGTCATAAAGTTTAAAATAATTCTCAACGAAACGTCAAATAGTCGATTATCAGTTATCAAACGATTTTAATCGATTAACATTAACAAAATGTTATCGATTACACATTCTGTCCTAACCCAGCACTATCTGTGAATATCGCAATGATATAAACGTATAATTATAAAATAAAGTTTTAAAATCAACAACTATTAATTTAATATAGAATCTTGAAGCAAATAATTATAAGAATTAAGAACAACTTATAAGTACGAATTGTTTGTGTCAACTGAATTAAATATATCGTAAATAGACCGATCGACTAATTTATCGATACAATATAAACATAACTGGCGAATATTCGAAAACTCCACGCTTCACAGCAGTCGAATTTAGTCGAATCACGTCACAACCCAATAGACCCGACAACGTCACAACACTACGCCTCATTCGAAATTAGAACGTAGTGATGTACGTTTATAAAATCGACTAACGTGACAACTTATTAATATTGTTGGTAATTATTGCTTGGATATAATAATGTCACTTTATCCGAGGTACAAGTGAACAATTGTGGCACTATAGTGTCACATAAATAAAGATTTTTAGAATAGAATTAGATACTTCATTGCATATGGCTTTCCACTAGACACGAGACAATAGTGACATTATTAATAACTCGATAAATAACGTGATTCGATACATAGATGTATCTAACATGTTTAGTAAGTTCTCACTTTAAATCGACTAAAGTTGCCAGCGTTTTGGAAACTCAGACGTTCGGAAACACCATGGGAGCATCGCTAGCCGTGACATATCGATTCGTTATTACTAACATTTAAGATACTATCGCCATTCATTATGTATTTATTACATAAGAAACAAAAATCTCGAAATTTACAAAAAACAAATAGTTAACTTAGACAATTAAACAGAGAAAAGGAAAACAAAGGTCTGAAACATATCGATAGTATCGATAAAGAATCGAGTGATCGTAATAAAGTCGATAAAGTAATGGCGATGGTACCTGACGTGTTCACGGGCGACGGGGACTCGGCCGGTGCTGGTCGGGGCTGGGGTACGGCCAGCCGACAGTACGGTAACTGGAATAAAATGGGCCTGTAAGCTTATTTGTCATGAATTGTAGAGTGAATAATAATAATTCGTTGAAAACTATCTATCATAAGGTTAGATGACATGATAACAGATTTTCTGTTTTAATACCCGGTCAACTCCCCATTTTAACAATATTTTTTATTATTTTTTTATGTACTATATCATCAACAGAAAGTAAATTGCAAATCATTACATACTCGTGTTTTCACATAAACAGCAAAAATAGTATTACAATTCTCGACTTCATTTGGGGTGACTTTAAAAGGCTTTCATCGTGTCCGCGAGATTCGTTACGAGATTTTGAGTCATAAATGAGTCCAGAGTCAAATCCATTCTTGCAGTACATAAGAATATTTTACATGCAAATTTTTTGTTTATGAACTTCTAATTTTTTTAATGTGTATGTATACTGACCTAGATGGTGATGTGTGTCGGTTAGAGCAGCTCGTACTGTCGGAGGTGCATGCGTTGTATGATGTCGCGGCAGTCGTTGAACACGCGCTTGATGTTCTCCGTGTCGACGGCGCACGTGAAGTGCGGGTAGCAATAGTGCTTGCCGTCGCCGCTGGCCGTGCTGATGCGCTGCACACAGACAGACAAGCGAGGTAAGTAACACGTAGGGAGCAGTGTGTATGTATATATGTGTGCGTGTGTGTAGTGTTACCAGGAACTCGTCGCGGATGAAGTACTTGGCGCGCGCGACGTCGGGCGGGTCGCGCGTGTCGGGCGCGGCGTCGGGCGGCGTGCAGTAGCGCGCGAACTCCGCGAAGTACTCCTCCAGGCGCGACTTGCCCGCCAGCACCTTCTCCGCCAGCAGGTCCTGCTTGTTCAGGAACAGGATCACCGATATCGTGCGCAGCCATCTACGGGGGAAACGGAACATTAGTACCAGCGGGGTTCTGAGCGGCGGGGAACGCGGCGGCAGCAACATGCGCGGCTCGCGAGTGCCCACTGTGATGGTCGAGACGTCACGGCGATGGCAAAGCACTCGGGGCGACGCGCACTAAACTGTGTAGTGCACTGTTTTTAACTTCAGGTCCTAGGAATTTGCAGGGTCTCTGACGCAAATCACGAAGAATGATACGATGATTTAAATGGGCTTAGGTAATAAGCAACTCACACCAAGAAAAAAAAGGAAGCTACAGTGTTTTACAAAAACGTATACCCATAAAACACAGTACACACAACATCAATAAGTAGAGCATTTCTTTGGCCATGCTCTGCAGCCTGAAAGGTTTTACGTATTTGAGGTAGAAAAGTGACGTTAAATTCGTCTCATTCTTTCTTTTATTTCTTTTCTTTGCTCTCCAGCTACAATTACAAAATTACAGTTTCCTAGTAACTCTGTACTGAGTAATATGTGTTATCTCTCTATACCTGTTGTTCCATATGCTCTTGAAGAGGTCGAGCGACTCCCGCAGGCGGTTCTGCGTGGGGTCCTCCCGCAGCACCATGTTGTAGGAGGAGCAGGCCGTCACGAAGATGATGGCCGTCACGTCGTTGAAGCACTGGATCCACTTGCGACGCTCGTCCCGCTGACCGCCCACGTCGAACATACTGGAAACACATAACACTATTAGTATACATCACGTTATGTACAGGATGTTACTGAAAAGGTATGTACAAAAGGGGTGAAGAGTACTCCTGGTTTAGATTCAGTTTACAAAATTACACTCAAAATATACCCTTTCGGTAACACTCAACATAAGTTAAGGACACGGAAAGGTCTACTTTTCTAAAAGTGTGTATGTAGTGTAGTTCGAGAACAACCTTCAAATGGCTTTAGTTACCATGCCCAGTTCTCTCAAACCAAAATAGTTAAAGGACTTGTCTTATTGAAACCAACCATCTGGAGATCGAACCCGGTACTTCAGAGCTAGCGACTCCTTGAAATCGATGTGGAAGCCACTTGAGCACGGAGATCGCCTTATATTCAAGTTTTTTTATGTTCTATGTATATTTTAACGTCCCTCATAATACATGGTTCGAAACTAGAGATATGGCGCCAAGAAAATTTAAGGTAAATATTAGGTGTATGTAATACACAAGACTCACTGGAAATTGACTTTGTCGACGACGAACTGCGTCTCGAAGATACCGGAGGTGAGCACTCGGCAGCGCAGGATGTCCTGCTCCGTCGGCGTGTAGTTCGCCTGCTTTATTATGTGCACCTGGTCCAGGAAGCTGCAAACATACACAAAATCATAAATATAGTAGTTGAACATGACCACTATAACAAGGGATCATGATTATTCTAAATCCACCGGGACAAAAAATCCCCGAGTCACATCAGGCGTTTCTGCTATTGCTACTGGCCTGCGGTTGGTGGAAAATGATACGAGCCTAGTAATACTAACGGATTTTTTATTTTTGATAGCACAGTGGCGATATTTCTATAAAACACAAAAACGTTATACGCACAATGACAGATGATGAATTATTTTAATCAGTGAGATAATAAAGTATTCCAAAACTTTACAAGGATTAGCGAATTAAAGTTCGGGCTAAGAGCTTGTAATGTGATGCTCCGGCAAAAATTGTTAGATGGTAAGTCATTAACAGTGGAAAGAGACATAAGAAAAAATACCTATTAATTTTAACTACCTTTTTGTCAAAATCCCTATTACTACATTACCACTTGTGATATCTTTTCCAGTATACTACATGTATAGCATAGTGTTGTGTACGTACTACTTAGCGCAGTCAATGAGCTGGTACTCGTTGCTGCGCTCGTAGGTGCGCTGCACGCCCTGGTCGTGCCACAGCGCCTCCGTGTGCTCGTAGAACTCCTATATAGCATAGTGTTGTGTACGTACTACTTAGCGCAGTCAATGAGCTGGTACTCGTTGCTGCGCTCGTAGGTGCGCTGCACGCCCTGGTCGTGCCACAGCGCCTCCGTGTGCTCGTAGAACTCCTATATAGCATAGTGTTGTGTACGTACTACTTAGCGCAGTCAATGAGCTGGTACTCGTTGCTGCGCTCGTAGGTGCGCTGCACGCCCTGGTCGTGCCACAGCGCCTCCGTGTGCTCGTAGAACTCCTATATAGCATAGTGTTGTGTACGTACTACTTAGCGCAGTCAATGAGCTGGTACTCGTTGCTGCGCTCGTAGGTGCGCTGCACGCCCTGGTCGTGCCACAGCGCCTCCGTGTGCTCGTAGAACTCCTATATAGCATAGTGTTGTGTACGTACTACTTAGCGCAGTCAATGAGCTGGTACTCGTTGCTGCGCTCGTAGGTGCGCTGCACGCCCTGGTCGTGCCACAGCGCCTCCGTGTGCTCGTAGAACTCCTATATAGCATAGTGTTGTGTACGTACTACTTAGCGCAGTCAATGAGCTGGTACTCGTTGCTGCGCTCGTAGGTGCGCTGCACGCCCTGGTCGTGCCACAGCGCCTCCGTGTGCTCGTAGAACTCCTATATAGCATAGTGTTGTGTACGTACTACTTAGCGCAGTCAATGAGCTGGTACTCGTTGCTGCGCTCGTAGGTGCGCTGCACGCCCTGGTCGTGCCACAGCGCCTCCGTGTGCTCGTAGAACTCCTATATAGCATAGTGTTGTGTACGTACTACTTAGCGCAGTCAATGAGCTGGTACTCGTTGCTGCGCTCGTAGGTGCGCTGCACGCCCTGGTCGTGCCACAGCGCCTCCGTGTGCTCGTAGAACTCCTATATAGCATAGTGTTGTGTACGTACTACTTAGCGCAGTCAATGAGCTGGTACTCGTTGCTGCGCTCGTAGGTGCGCTGCACGCCCTGGTCGTGCCACAGCGCCTCCGTGTGCTCGTAGAACTCCTATATAGCATAGTGTTGTGTACGTACTACTTAGCGCAGTCAATGAGCTGGTACTCGTTGCTGCGCTCGTAGGTGCGCTGCACGCCCTGGTCGTGCCACAGCGCCTCCGTGTGCTCGTAGAACTCCTATATAGCATAGTGTTGTGTACGTACTACTTAGCGCAGTCAATGAGCTGGTACTCGTTGCTGCGCTCGTAGGTGCGCTGCACGCCCTGGTCGTGCCACAGCGCCTCCGTGTGCTCGTAGAACTCCTATATAGCATAGTGTTGTGTACGTACTACTTAGCGCAGTCAATGAGCTGGTACTCGTTGCTGCGCTCGTAGGTGCGCTGCACGCCCTGGTCGTGCCACAGCGCCTCCGTGTGCTCGTAGAACTCCTATATAGCATAGTGTTGTGTACGTACTACTTAGCGCAGTCAATGAGCTGGTACTCGTTGCTGCGCTCGTAGGTGCGCTGCACGCCCTGGTCGTGCCACAGCGCCTCCGTGTGCTCGTAGAACTCCTATATAGCATAGTGTTGTGTACGTACTACTTAGCGCAGTCAATGAGCTGGTACTCGTTGCTGCGCTCGTAGGTGCGCTGCACGCCCTGGTCGTGCCACAGCGCCTCCGTGTGCTCGTAGAACTCCTATATAGCATAGTGTTGTGTACGTACTACTTAGCGCAGTCAATGAGCTGGTACTCGTTGCTGCGCTCGTAGGTGCGCTGCACGCCCTGGTCGTGCCACAGCGCCTCCGTGTGCTCGTAGAACTCCGCCGGGTAGTCGAAGTCCGGCTGCGACGCCACGTCCTACACACGCAAACAGACAATAACATTAATACATATGTAAAACTATTCAAGGAGTTTAACAGAACAGAGCTGAAGTTGGGAATCGTCGAAATTGAGTACTTGATTGACTATTAGCGATATATTTACTCATCGACTAAAAAGGTGAGGTTATAAATCGGACTGTAAGGCCTCATTTACGAAGACGCGGGGAGTCTCGCGGCGCGTCGGTCGTTTTTTCTGTTTACGGTGGGGCGGCGCGTGAAGCGGCACGCATCATCGCACGCGTAAACACAAACTTATAGCAATATATGACGTTGCTCATAGAGAGGCGAGGCAGGGAGAGTGGCGGTGCCCGCCGCGGCGCCCCCGGCGGATCCTCAAGCGTGTAGCGCGGAGCACGCGGCGGGTATCGCGGCGGAGCAATCCGCGGGATCCGCCCCAATTCAAATAAACGCGTCTAAAATCGCTTCTCCGTAAACGCACTCATACAATGCCATATATTTGAATTCAGTGCAGACCGCGCCGCTCATCGCAAAGCGCGACGCCCCGCGTCTTGCTTAAATGAGGCCTAAGTGTTTTTCTTTTAGGAATAAAACGAGATAATTATAATGTCCTGAGACTTACGTGAATATTAGATATTAAATTAAAACCTCTTTAACATTTTCTATGCAGTTTATTTTTGACTTTAGTTCCCGATGTTTCAACACCTAGCAGGTATCATGGTCACCGGCAGACTCATGGCCCTGACTAATGGGCAATTATTGTGGATGAATTTAAATTATTTTATTTGTCGTTTACAATGTATACCTCAGAGGTGGTCCAATATAAATTTCATGGAAACTTTATATATTTTTGCTCCCTTGAGGGACGTCCAAGGAGCCCAGGACTCTTTCATTTCCATTTTTAAGAGCACTTTGCCATATTTCATCCTAGCTAGGTCCGCGTACATAATATATTGTGATATATATTAAACAGTTTACCTGTATATAATCGACGCGCGCCTTGTTCTCTGGCTTCTCCAGCGGAATGGGCGGCGTGAGGGTACTCATGGCGCCCGTAATTGTCTGCAAAAACATACACACAAAGTTAAAAACAATCAACATAAAAATATAATGAAGTAGAGCAGAAACTATGTCCGCTGGAGCCACGAAGACTATGGGTAAATTACCTGGCTCGAGAAAAGAAACGACGGGACCTACTAACTTTTAGCTATTACATTTTGACCGCACGGAGTCTTTCGGTCGAGTGGTATGGACGCCACGCCAATGACTATTGTCCGCGATGTGCTGCTGGTTCAACAAGCATTTATGTGATCGACAAATCTTTCTTTTAAATCTGGGTAATCAACCTAAATCCGCGAAAAATTAAAAACAAAACAATTGCTCGTGACGTTAAAAAAACCAGCCGAACATTCCATATTAGTAAAATTAATAATCAAAACACTGCACATAGGGTACAATTCAGCATTAGTTGTTATTTGCTGAGACATGGCGTACCATTGACACTTGACAACCATATTTAAAGTTAGGTGACGCAAGCCGGCCATTAGTCGGGCTCTATAAATTATAATTAGAATAGCTTATAGACTAATGGGAATGCGTATTGGGACAATGGCTTGTCAGTGCGATTCTTTTAGTTCTTTTGATTCATGGCTGCTCGTTAAAATTATGCATCATTGCATGGCCCAAAATCAGAACTATGATATAGGAAAACTTATGACTGGCTTAGATTATGCGAGAAAAATCGCACAAGTTGCAGTACATTTCCGTCTATAATCGATCACTTACAACAACATACAGTGCAAGTGCCGCAGTGTACAGAAACTCGCACGATATTCCTCGCATCGTCTAAACCAGTCCTTATACTGAGAATACGTTTGCAATCAAGTGCCTAAGGCCGCCTATACACGAACTGCTCTAGTCCGAGGGCCATAGACTATACGAATAAGTCGATAACGACTGCTAAAAGCAGTCTGTGTGCACGCGGTCTAACATGCATATATAAAATATATTTCTGTTTACTTGCTCAATAATGTTCAGAATCGAAATGACTTCGACATAATCCATAAACGAAGAGTGGTCCATGGATAGACAAAATGTATTATCATTATTTGCAATACAGACAGTTACTGCACCTATACCATTATTGATGGTAGTAAAAAATATACCTTGCATTTACACAGATTTGTGTGATTGGGGTAAATTTTTATGTAAATAAAACCCCCACTGTAAATTTATGACACTAAAATACCGATCTGTGAGACGTAATCAAATAAATCTGAATACGGAGACGAGAATTTTAAATCTTTTTATTTATTTGATTTGTCAAAACTATCTTCAATTGCAATGACCATAGCTATATAAGCCGAAACTTATTTATACCTTCTTAACCATATACAAATACAGTTATATACAATTATATTACACAAATAAAAGAGAAGGTGGAGGTCATGAGGTACAAAATAGTACAGGAATTAGCACAGGATAGATATAAATGGAAGGAGCTGCGCCGACAAGAGCATGGCTCTTAAAATGATGATGATGATACTCACAAGTATCGCATCACGTATATTCTTCTTGATGTCCTCGATCTTCTCGCGGCGCTCCTTGTCGGAGAAGCCGTTGACGTGCAGGATGCGCATCTGCTTCACGATGGTGGACTTGCCCGACTCGCCCGCGCCCAGCAGCAGCAGCCGGTGCGTCGCGCGGTACAGCTGGAACGCACATTATGCGGTTAGATGAAATTATACATAACATACCATCACGCCTGTATCCCTGAAGGGTTGGGCAGAGGTGTACCAATGTACACCCACAGTTTGCCGGTATGTTTAGGTCCCATATAATAGAGGGCGAGCCTATTGCCACTAACCGGGCACAAATTCAAACTCCGACCTGGTACAGAGTATAGAAAAACCCAATAACACGTTGGTCGACTTGGGAATCGAATCCAAGACCCCTAGCTTAGCAGTCGCGCTTCGAACCACTAGGCCAACGAGGCACTTAAAAAAAAAAAAAAAAACAAAATATATTATTTTCGGTTTTTCTAAATAAAAAGATAAAGCGAATCAGTTTAGTAACTGGGGCTATTGATGTCTTGCACAAAATGGACAAAATTGTGTGTCATCACATGAGGAGATCTTGGTTACGTGCAAAAATCTAATACACGTGCCTTATATTTATTGTTTTCATGATTAATTTAGTGATTGATAGTTTAGAATTATACTTTACGCTTACTTTCGGTTTGGTCTATTTCTTATTAACTTTTCAAATTAAATAAAATAAAATTGACAAATCGTAATGGCGCGATATCCAAACTAGTACCCAATCTGCGTTAAGATATGGCTTAAAAATGTAATTTCGCCGTAAACGGTTAGAAACAAGTTACTAGCCAATATATAATTATCTTAGGTTCCGGTGAAACCCATAAGGTAAAAAAATTTGATCAGAAATATTTGCTCTGCAATCATAAAAATACAATGACGTTGGGAGAACCCCGAGTCATCAGACATATTGATGAAACCGGTAGACAGGTTTTTTTTTTTGGTGGAGAACTGCCGCCTTTCGCCTTATGGAGGCTTTTACTGCTTTACCGGACTAAGTAGGCGAGACATTACTAATACGCCTCCAGCCAGCCAGCCATTTGTAGCTTACAAATTAATACGAGAGTTGTGGCAACGAAAGCTAAGGGCACCTCTTGCGGGGTTCGAACCTCGATTTAGTTCGTTGCTAGCGATCATAACAAATCCCAGTAGGCAGGGTTATGATAAGCAACTACAGCGAAAACTTTACATAGATATATTATAAAATTTAGAAGAAATGTCACTTGTCTAAAAGGGTTTGTCCTCTTATAGGTCTTTTTGAAGGCTATGATCGCGAGCTTTACCGCGGTTTAGTTTGATCCCCAGTGGATCACCTCAAGTACATGGTTTTGTTTGGTGACAAGCCAAGTCAGCGGGTCCTCACACACGTTTTAAATTTCGCGAATAGCGATGTTAAACAACTGTTTTTCTCGCCTTTATACCACACCCTTAAGGGTGACGAGGTTAGGAAAGAGGTAACTCGTAATATCCATATAATCACCTGTTTATCCTTCTGCAGCTGCTTGGTGATGGCATCGCTGCGTCGCTTTTGTTTCTTGGCGTCGTCTTCGCTGCTCTTGCCGCCTGGCGAGCCGAAGCATCCCATTGCAGACCACGCCGCCCACCTGAAGACAATACAATTCACTCATAAGTTAATTATATTTATCGTAGCAATTGTTAGGATGCCTATAAAACGACTGCTTGAGCTGTAGACCGATCAAAGCAGTCCGTGATCGTGTGTACACAAAATATACTGTAGATATAACACAGATTCCGGCATTCTGTGTATTAGCGGCCCTAAATATTGGACTTCTTAATTTTTTTGTTTTGCGATTAATTAGGCAGGATAAAATGGAATGTTCCATAGCCTGTTCCTGGTCTCCGAACTATATTGCTTGTTTTATTTTGACATAGGTAGATATATCGGTAACCGGCAGCAGTAATTTGTATCCATCTAGCAACAGCGAAACGACAGCAAAATGCAAACGATGATAGCTGTCTTTGCTGTGCTTTGCAAGATACATATAACCGCTACCAATCGTAAAAGAAGGCAGGTGTAACAAGTTAGATTAAACTTAATTCTATGGTTTGACACCTTTTTTAACTTTCCCACTCTAATCCAAATACTTTAAAGTTTGTCAACACGAGGAGAATAATTTATTAAAACCTTTGTCGTTAGAATTACTTTTATTACACACGGTAACCGGAATCCATTACTGAAAAGTTCGTCATAAACCTAATTACCCTTTACAGGCCTGCTGAAGAAATGTCCCGAGTAACATTATCAGTAGCGAAACTTCAAACTCAATGAGGTACAAAATAATTAATTCCTCGTGCACTAGATTAGCTGCTAAAATATTGGTCGTGTTCCTATTTCGGAAAGCTAAATGTGGAGTCTAGTGCAGCGCTCTTTAAGATTAAATGCGGTTCGATTGAAATATTTCCTAATAGATGTGAACGAAAAAATCATAAATTAAGCTCTAATCTAGGTAGATTCTAGGTAGATATCGTTTTGGCATTGGCGCATTGCAAGTCAAACTCAAAAATCTTTGCTTTTAGGGCTCATTAGAACGAGTTCCTAAAGTTGACCAATTTCAAGTTATTCGAATTGTACTTACACAGGTCACGTCAATGGTTTGATAAAAATAAGTAATATAAGATGTACATATCAACAATCATTATTTATCACAGAAAGTCTCATTCTTATGTCCCCTAATATTTACTATTACAGAATAAAAAAAAAATCTCTAAAATCAATATTCAAGTATCCAACAAGTTTCCTCAAGGAATATTTTCAAATACAACCACAAAAGTCTTCTCAGTGATTCCATAACAAAAATGTCACAATTAGGCATGGCAGTTCAAGTCATAAGCCTACATCTAAAAATAACTTATGTATAGGCATGTCAAGGTAACAGGTAAACTATTTCTGGCTTATTCGAGGCTCGATACCTTCCATTCTTGGAGTAAGCGATGCTTGTTTCACAGTTATTTTTAGATTTTTTTTTAGCCCGAAATATGGTTTTGAATCTCCTGTAAGCCTTTACCTAGACTTAACAGGAACAGGAAAGCCTTTTGTGTTTAAAAAAAAACAATTGACCATTTTTGGTTCTTAAATTGATTTAAAAGAGGTACTCGCAAATAGGAAGAAAATATAAGATCATTAATGAAAAAATTACGTTAACAATAAGTTTTTCCCTACAAGATCATAGAGGAATTGAAATAGTAGTTTTCATATAATTTAGCATTGTTAACGAAAACTAACTAACCTATGTCCTATCTTAGAGTTGAAGCTAACCCCATATCTCAATCAAAATTTTTTTGAGTTGTTCAGCCGTGAAAGCATATCAGACAGGCAGTCACTTTCGCATACATAATATTAGTATGAATTCTGGGGAATACCTCGTATAGATAGGATATTAATGACATAAGTGTCGCAAGTGTCGTAAACACGGATTGTGGTTTCGAAGTTTTTCCTGTTCTCGGAATACGAAGATGTGTACTGCCATATTTGGGAGGTTGTATTTGGGTGTCGCTTGTTTAAAGACACCGAAATGCAGTAAATTAGTCATCCTACAAGATTGTTGTGAGAGTATGGAGACGATTATTTACAAGTTGCATTTAAGACGAGAGTACCTTTTGCATATGCTCTTCAAATAATAAATAATAAATAATAATAATAAATGCGGACAACATCACATACATTGCTCTGAACCCAAAGTAAGTAGCTATTAAGCACTTGTGTTATGGAATTCGGAAACAACGAAGGTACCACAAACACCCAGACCCGGGACAATGTAGAAAAGTGAATTTCTACATTGACCCGTCCGGGGATCGAACCCGGGACCTCAGAGCTAGCGACACCTTGAAACCGGTGCGTACGCCACTCGACCACGGAGGTCGTCAAAAATATAAGTTGATTTGATAACTATAGGTTTTATTATTTAATTCAAGTGAGTAAATATAAGAAATCCACTTGTTTACATTTTACACTATAAATGAATCAACATTGTACAAGACATACAAAAAGAAATAAGAAAAGCTTTATCATTCAGAATTTAGGGTTGATTGCCTTTCTCGGTTACATTATTCGTTCTTATAGCTTAGAAAAGGATTCTAAACATAAAATAACAAAAAAAAAACTCCTCTTAAAGTTGGTAAAAAATAAACAAACGGTGTTGTTTATCTTACACCTAAAACCGATAATAACCACTATTTCCACCATAACAGTACCATCATCTCATCCAAAACTCATCCACTGATCGTGTTACAAATCCATCGAAACACACAGCCTTTACCGCCACTATCGCGGGTCATTCATTCGTCCGATTGTTCCACAGTAATGCAGCAAATATGCTAATGTCCTCATTATGTCCCAACGCCTTTGCGAGCCACTGTAAGGTATGCTTAGTGGTTTTGGAAGACGATTTGATCTCTTATTATGATGGACCTATGTTTATTATTAGTTATAATATATGATCCTTATTGTTTGGATTAAGTTCTACAATATTTTACTAGAAATATAGAGAAGGTTTTCGGTTTGTTTTTGTATTTGAGTTAGTAGTAGTCACAGGAAACAGGAACGAAAAAATGCAGGATCCGTTGACAACATTGCAAAAGTAGTAGAAACACCTAGATACACGCAAATAATGTTTTGCTACCTCCTTTAGAGCAAATATCATTTACACCTAACACAGATCATATAATAGATCCCTTGGCAAGAACGATCTAGTACCTATAGATCAAGCCAAACCGTCAAGGAAAGACCTTCTAAATAAGTATTCAAAAAACTTAGATAATTTGGATCACATTATAAACTAATTCAAACTTACCTAAAAACATCCATTTACAAAACATCGAAGTCTAATTAAAAGGCAACATGTACGACTAATTAGGTACCGAATCCTATCACAAAGTAATTGGTACAGGAGCGTTTACCAATGTGGCAGCATTTGCAAACCAAATGCAAGGTGGGAGCGATCGTTTAATATCGCGGGACATGCCATTATGTTCCGTATACAGACATCCTCTGATGAAAAAAAATATTGCGATACGATGATGTAAGAGTTATGATGACTGATTGCCGTATGAATTGAGTCTTGGTTGGCAGAAATTGTATCCGACGTCTTAATTACAACGGGCTTTCGTTTAAAGTAAGGTATGTTCGGCGCTTCAGTTTCTTAGTTCATGTGAACTGAAAAATAAATATTTCTGTTTGATATATGACAAATTCGGTACTTTGTTTCTTCGCTTATGTGAACCGAAAATTAATTCAAGGTACAATGTTCTATCGCCTTTATAACAGAGTAAACTATTTGACAAAAACGGCCTATAAAAAAACTAAATAGTAAGTTCGTTTTTCGCCAGTGACATCGAATGACGTGGAACTACCCTACAAGCCTATGACCTTTCAAGTAAGTGACACCTACAGGAGACATTGTTGACAAAAACAATCCAATCAATCCAATTCCCATACTTTATTTACTATCAAAAAACATGAGTAAATAATCTCTACAATAACTACAACGATAGTGACGAAAAACAATAAACACTGCGAACATTCATCGCCCACATATATTATATCAGTACTGAATGATTCTATTTCTGGAGAGGATAATAATATAATAAGCGAAGTTCAAATGACAAAGGACTTTTCGAGATGAACGATTACCTTGAAATCTTTTCTTGTTAAGATATATTCGAGTTTCGTTGGCCAGACGAATTCTCGAAGACGTCTGGTGATTTAAATTAGCGTTTCTTATAATGCATGAGATGATTGTTAATATAGGATGTTTGTTAAGTCTTGATGTAAGTATGATTGGTCAGTTATGTACAGAAACGTGTTTCACGTGGTAGTAATGAACCCCTGCAGATTTTAGGTTAGATTTGTAAGTATTCTTTTGGAAAATAAGACTTTACCAGTTACAAAATTTGTGGGCGTCTAGTTCGTACATTCATCTCCGCCTAGTTTTTCTTCAATAAATACGTTTTTTACATAAATTAATATATTTTGCTAGCATCAAATGGAGATTCAGACACATTAACATATGTAAAAATGAGCCCTAATCAAAAAAATAAAAGAGATCTGAAGAGAAAATCCTTCTCGATTTTAGGTTTTTTAGTAACGAAAGTATGAAATTCAAGCACTATATTTATAGGGCATACTTTCTGACCTACATCAAAAGATAACTGAAAATGTAATTCAAGATAACTAAGTTACCTTGATGCATAAGTGATGGTATGTAATTTTTAGTATAATTCCAAGTTGTTGCTGCCTACGAAATTATATTTGCAATTCGTCTTAGCCCTAGATATCATGATTAACTGTTATGTTGAATTTGCTAAGAGGACGCATATCTGAGATATGGAGCAAGGTTGTTTAAATCAACCCGAAAGCTAGATTAAAATAATGTAAAGCTCTATAATCTAAAGATACAAATAATTTAATTATAATAATACATGTCTTTTTTTTTTGTTTAAAAAATTATTTAATATGCGACGCGTATTATATTCTTGTTACCATAACCTAAAAACTCAAGACGATGCACTAAATTAAAAAGTGGCTCTACGGCCTCTCTTTTAGAAGTCAAATTGTCCAAAACGAACACAAGAAAATGACGTCACTTAGCATCGAATCACAGCCTTATCGAATCCAGCAGGATCCTCGCTCCGTCTTTAAAAGCTCTATAATTATAACAAGACCAATTATGTATTCCGTTGCTCAACAAACAAAAAACAGTATCTTAACTTTCGTAATCACTGTAATAATAAACTACCGACTCAGAAACTTCGCAACGACATCAAACGAAGCGAAGTACCTTTACGAAAATGTTTAACCAGACGAATAAAGCCTTTATGGGAGTAAAAACCTTCATAGTTGATAAGTCTAGTAGGTTTTATGAATTTTCATCTCTTATTTTACATCCTGAAAGGTTATTTAGATGGTGCGGGATATATCGTATGAATTGCGGTACATTGCCGCCTGTGATCGATCATTTACGGTGACATAGCTGCAAGGCCCCGCAATGAACCGCTGCCCGCACAAGATTTCTCGCATCATCTAGGTACTTCAAGATTTAAATGTGTAATTTGTTGATATAGGACCCATTTTCGAGGTATACCTTCCTCTACCTAGCCTTTTCTCAAACTATTTTGTGATAGGCTTCTAGTTTTTCCAGATGCCGCTCAAATACCTGAGTATTTTAAATAGACCCACTATCTATTAGCTATCTGATTTCCATCAACAAATTTTCACTGGTGATTCTACTGTATTTATTACCCAGTGAAATGTATGACGAAATTCAGTCCTAACTAAAACTGGGTACGAGTACATACAGGTCGTAGTCCCTATCTTTTTCCCAAAAACAGTATCATCAGATTCAGTTCACAATTAGCAAAGATATCACTAACCAAACAGCCAAAAACCTTATTTTAAAAATCTTCCCAAATACAAGTCGCTTATGGCGTCAACGCAATTACATAAGAAGTTTTTAACATAACAAGGTAAGTTTAACTGATTTAAATTCCTCGTTGAACAGCAATGGACAATAGCGTCTGTGACGAAACCTCGTGTATGCGATATGGACGGCATTCTTTATACGGGAAAGCGGTTTAAGAAACCTTTTTACTTGTACGTATCATCATTTTTAAGGTAATATTGTGATTGGGGTTTTGTATTTTTATGTAATTTATTAATGTTTGTTGGTGAAAGAATCAGTTCATTTGGGAAATGGTTTATTGTTTTTAACTGGTCTTATTTATTTTAATAATAAATTAGAATGAATGTTCAACCGAATTCAAGAGAAAACTTCTTTTTTTTTTCAATTGGTCTGTCTGTCTGTTTTATGTTTTTGTATGTTTGTGTGCGATTTTCCGTCAACAGTAGATGGATATCAATAATTATTTTTGTCATCAATAAGCTCTCCATATAAATGTCGTTGAAGTCGGTTCCTTCTTATATTCATGTGGAAACAGTAATACTCAGAAAGAGCTGATTCTCTTCGATTTAATTTATAAATTAAAGACAAGACAACATCAGAATGTTATGGGTATATTCTAATAATGGAGTAAAATGAAGTATTTAATTAGCCATATTTTTTAATATACTCGTTAATTGGCTACGTTTTGATCAGTACAGTAACAGTCTAGTCCTTGAATTATTTTAACACCCACATCCAAAATTAGACTATCTAAAATATCTCTGTATTTATTTTGAGCGCTGACATTTTATACCTACTTACACATTAATATTTGAAGTTAGTATTTATTGCTTCTCTAACTAATTAGGAATGTTCGGACAATTTAGTAGCAAAATATAAAAAAAAAAAATTGTCATCAAATATCGTTTTTAAAAAGGCCATTTCTGTCCAACTTGAACAAGCGTTTTCTTACAGTTTAACTTTATATACTTGTCAACATTATTCACACCCCTTTTCATCGTACTGCCGGACATAGGCCTCTCTTATGAGCTTCACTCTCCGATTCCCACGTTTCCTTTAAGAACCTAGTGATTCCATCAATTCAAGACTTCGTCTGCCTAACCACTTCCCAAGCTATGTTGGGGTTGGCTTCCAGTCTTACTATAGCTGAATTCTGTTTTTACTTGGACCCATAGCTTATCTCCACTTTACAACCCATTTTACTAAGTAACACCCTTATTAATCTAGACACACGGTAGTGTGTCCGCCAAGTTCGAGCAAAAAAAGCGACACACCGCCGTGGGTCCGAACATTTCGGGCGAAAAAAATAAAAAATAAAAATTACACGAACCATTTCGGGCCAATTTCGACCACCCTATAACTCAAAACATATTTTATCTACGCATATGAAATTTCGAGTGTCTGTTGACTTCCCCTTAGTTGTCTAGAATATTTCATTTTACAGGGCAAAATATAACCACATGTACTATAGATTTAGGGTACAACAGAGACCTGTATCAGAATTTAGCCACGAATGCCCATTAGCATTCAATTTCGTTTTGGTACTGTGACGCCATAGCGCAGGGCAAACAATTTAGATGACTCTTGTATTTAGGCTCGTGTCGCGCACGATTATTATAATCGTATTGCATTGACTGTGAATGAAATTATGTGTAGTACTCGGTACGTGTTGGTAGTCGAAGTTAAGAATAATTTAATAGTACTGTTGGTAGTTGCCAAACCATTTTGTATGAGCCCAAGTTGTAATGTACCAAATCTAAAGAGAAAAAGTCGATGCATCTTTTTCTGTCCAGCCCCTTCCTAAGCTATGTTCGGGTAGTCTAAAACGCTAAATAGATCAATGTGGAGAAATACCTAAAGTAAAGCTCTTCTCCAAATTAAATTGCGCCACCAAAGACTTTTCAAAGAGGATGCATGCAACAGGATTCACTATACAATCCACTGCTATTATTATTGAACTAAAACTACTTTATTTGACATGATTGTGCAGTGCTACAGTTGAAAAGAATCTAGAGGTAAAGTTAATTATATATAATACAAATACTCTTTAGATACGTAAAATACACTGATTTCAGCAGACGCAAACCGGTTCAAACCGGTTGAAATTAAATCAGGTAGTCTCAGAATACAAGGAAGCCAAATCTAATCAATTGAGATTACAGATAGCACAGGGTCATGAAGACATTACTTCGATCAGTACCATGTCAAATGTCTAATTGATCCCCAAAAAACCGTGACGTTTTTGCTCCAGAACTCAATAGTAAGCCGCTGAAGCGAATACAAGGAAAAAGTGGTCCTATTTATAGATTGTACAGTCAGATGCAAAATTATGTAAACAAGGCGAAATCCGTATGAATATTGTAAATGCAGGGTTGTTGGCAGGAATGATGATAGGGAATAAAGTATATCTCGACAAAACCTGTTTTTATTCTTAGAGGCGATCTTTGGCTGTGGATTAGTCACTTATTGATTTAATCTTTTTATATGGTGTTACGGTAATGCATAGTGGATAGGAAAAAGTGTCTTTAAGGAAATTCCCGGAAAGAAAAATTGGCCTTACCATACAAAATAAGGTTGGTAGGTGCTGACACCAACTTAGAAGAAAAAAGGAAACATTAATCATTAATCGCGGCTCTTGAGAGAAACAAATGGAGGGAGAGTGGCAAGGTCTTTGCCCAGCAGTGGGACATTTGACGGGCCTGTTGGTCTAGTGGTTAGAGACCCTGACTGCTATACCGGAGTTCGTGGTTTCGATTCCCACCCGGCACAAATGTTTGTGTGATGAGCACGATGATTTGTTCGGTGTCTGGGTGTAATTTATTTATAATATGTATTTATTTAGAAATATATAAGTATGTTTATCAGTTGTCTGGTTACCAAAACACAAGCTCTGCTTAGCTTGGGATCAGACAACCGTGTGTGAGATGTCCCGGAATATTATTATTATTATTTCAGTCTCCTAATAATAATAATGCATAAAAGAATATTCAATAGAAATACGACCTCAACACAATTAGAAGAGGCTTTGACTACAAACACGGCTTGTTTACATCAGTTTTGGGTTTTCCTGTTGCATATAACTACAGGCTTATTTTATGAATGAATAACGCGGTAATACTAACATTTGAACATCAGGAATAACAAATAAGTGAGTCATTGCGATACTTAATATCGGAGTGTTTGTTGATCAGAGAATATATGTTGATACTAGATTATGTTGGCGGCTTCGCCCGTGTGGATCATCAGTTTTTGGCCGAACAAGCTAATGTATTCTGTCTTTCTTTCTTGAAGTCCAACCTAACTTTATACAAATGTTTGTAATATGGTTCTGGAACCGTAACAGAGTTATATTTTCTTCAATTAAAAAGAGTCTTGACACTAGCTTTAATCATCCACCTCTGTACATTATGGAAGCAAAAAGATGTTGAGTATTGAGTAGCTTCCCGCCCCGGCTTCGCACGGGTGGACAAAACATTAATTATTTACACAAACCTTCCTCCAATCTTACTTTTCATTGGTGAAAAACATGAAAATCCGTTCGGCAGTTTCGCGTCAGACAGACAGACAAACACGCCCTACCGTGTTTGTCTGTCTGTCACATTATACATATCATCATATACCTTGTTTCACACTATGTAGCCATGGAACTATCCTTAGTTATAATTGTTACATATGATTAGGTGAAATTGTTAGTGTTAGACATACAGCCCACGTTTTACAACATCTGTCTGCGTTCACAAACAAATACCTAATAGCGGTTATGAGAAAACCTATCATCACTTATACGTTTTGAATTAAAACATAATAGTAAATATACCGGCCCAATCAGTCAAAAGTTAAAAAGTCCGGTGAAGCAGTCAAAGCCTGCGCTCAGGCTAACTGCAAAGATCTCTACCAAAAAAGTCAAAAGTTACAGATATTCCTTATACAGAGGTTCATATTATAAGATAAAGCCATCACATTTCCGTTACCAAAAAGAGACAGCGCTAACTGTGTGAATAAACCCATCTCTATCTGTCACTAACAATCATAATTGTAAATTAACAACTCAATGACTCAAAACGAACATAGCCGAGCGTATAACAATTACGGATGAAATTAAAGCATCCTATTAAATATATAGCATTGTTGGACATGTCCCACGGTGGCTATTGTAGTTTTTGTAATGTAATAGGTTTAATTCAACAGGATAATGGCACTGATTAACTCGATGAGCGCGTCTCCATTAGATTAAAGAGATCGGAGAAGTCCCATGACAGGGTGCTCGTGTTAATGCTATTATGATTATAGGGTGCAATGAGGAAGTAAGAAAGACAGGGATATGAGATTGTTAAAAATGCTCGCCTGTTTTTTCCTACCATCGTTCAATTCTTAGAAAAAGAAGCGAGCTTAATTTTCAATCAAGATCCTGCTCAAGTTTTAAAGATCATTTACGAAATATTACATATAAATCATTGCATTTTATAGTCTACAGTTGGGTATAGACCTTCCTTTTTTAATGCCCTCTATATTTTGCTTGATACACTCATTATCGTCTAACAAACAACAGCTCAAAACTGAGGCTGAAATCTCGAATTAAAAACAGACTTCTAAATTATTTTTAACCATCCATCAAGCTCATTAAATACTATTAAATTGCTACCAAAATTTAAATAGAAAGAGATAAACAAACAGTCCAGCCTTCCTTTCTATCAAAATCGATATGATTAGTCAAACAATCGGTCACATGGCTAACTACGAGGTTCCTACCCCTCACGGCTGCAATTCCAACCCCCACATGAAGTTATTTATAGCGCAAATAGGTGAGTGCAATAAAAATAACCCTTATGAACAACACGTGACCGGGGAAAACCTGTGACTGTCGTGTTCACGTACTTTCTACGTATCGAGGAGAATTGATGGTATCTAGTCTGTATGGTTATCTGTCATTGTGAGATATAGACAACATTTGTCACAATATTATTAGAATGAATCATTTGACAGGCGAATATTGAAATAGTCATTGAACAAGAATGTTAGTTGCGTAGTACTAAAGGCGCCCTGCAGTTTTAACAGAAAACTAGAAACCCGAAACTGGCCTGGGATAAAAAGTACTACATGTACTCATCCAAATTAATTACATCATTTTCCATGAAAGAGTACCAAAGATCGGGCCAGCTAACCTCGAAATCAATAGCGTTTTTAATATTAGAGGTTCAATAACAAGACTGGACGCCCACCCAAAGAATTTCATGCAATATACCAGACGAGCTACCTATACATGAACCTGTAACACTCGCTGTCAAAGCACCGTATATAAGGTAGCCCTAAAATTTCCGCAGTTCGGAAACAGAGGCCTTTGATGGTAACATTTCGGGCAGTTAGAAAGGTGAGCAGGTAAACACTGGCTGGAGAACTTTCACTGCAAGTTTGTGTGACACATTATCGCTAACTAGCGAGTATGCCCAAACTCAGCGCTGATAATATTGACGTAGTGTAATGAACTAGAAATATGGAGAATTGTAACAAAGCAATTTAGACTTTTTAAAGTCATGTCAATTAAGTTCTAAAGCTGCTGTAATCAGGAGCTAAGTCTTGGCAAATATGAAACACAAAAGACTTTTCGGATATGTCATAATTGGAATAGTGGAACGATATTCAGTTTTTCAAGAAATGGTCAATTTATATGGATTAATCTACCCCTTCTCCACGCATGACTCAAGCAGTACTTTGCAACAATCACGGAGACAGCACAAAGCGACCAGCCCTGAACAGGCCAGTATCCCATTGACTGGACCAAATAGCCTGGTATATAATTCTACCTAATCACATCAATAAAATCTTTATTAGAAACTTTCCTTATTTTCTTTTTATTATTGTTCAAATTACCTAGAACATTATCTTTGGTATGTAACAGTAAATTAATTTTCAGAATCCATCGAGTAGTTTACGAGATTACCAAGGAATTATCAAACAAACAAACTCTATATTTCTAATATAGATAAGCTGGTCTAAGTGATAATGACAACTACAATTGACTATCTTGTTAATAATAGGATAATTTATCTAGCTTGTTTCTGCGTGTGACTTCTAACGATTTTTTCGCTTTACGATAAAGTATTTGATCTACATCCTAAGTAAAGCCCAAACCAAGTTTCATTGAAGTTTCTTCAATCTTTAAGCTGTTATACGAGTAACATCATAAACAAAGATATATTTTCGCTCATTGTTTACACTTTTCGTCTAGAGAATATGACAAAATCTCGATTTTACTATTGTAGGATGAAATCTTGAATGCCATGCACAACAATTTCAAACCTAAATTAACGATGATTGAAACATTCTCTCAATCAAGCATAGACATATCACACAAAATATGAAACGACACTAATTCAAGAACATAAACGAAAAATATAGGGCATCAGACCTTTTAGAATAGTAACTGGTACAAAATAAAGTCACAAATAATCCCCCGGACGTTTCCGGATGCCCTATAAAGATTACAGGCGGAGGAAAAGAATACCGACGGCAAAATTTTAATCTCCTTTGATACCTAGACTTGTATTTACTTAGCAACAGAGTTAGCACTATATTTTACACGGGTCATTTCAATAATGAGATATACATTTGTCGTTTGCAATGATTTTTATTTAGATGAATTTTACGTCCATAGTTGCCATTAAATGTGATCGCGCTGGTATATGTTAAAATTTTGTCAAGTAGCACTAATGAATAGTACAAAAGATAGGATAAGCATGTTAGTAAAGAGACTATCTTAAACAATGTCCTTTTTCGAGTTCTTAAAATGCGATTGTTAATAATTAATAATATATTTATTAAAAATTTAATACATAACATAATTATCTGCCTCATTTATAATAGAAATATCATTGATTGCATACATATTAAATATGTTCACTACATGCAATGCAGCGTAAATTATTACGCCTATATGGGTTGAGTTACACAATACTAGGATCTTTTATAAACTAAGAGAGCAAGAAATCAGTGTACACAGCGCAGACGAAATAAATAGTGTCAACAGTCGCACTTCCCATTTTACGCACCAAACTCATAGGAATTTTAATCTAGTTCCTAAGAAATCGCCACCAACCCTAGCATACGCCCACTTAGACATTCAGTCAATAACATAGGCCCTTATATAGGTCTGTCTGGTGCACCTGGGCTAGTGACATTTCAACTGGAATGAACTCCGACGATTTTTCGATATTTCATAGTCCTCAAAGAATCCTTTGACACTATTGAATTAGCAAACTTGGAGCCCTGTCTCCATGTCACAATTAATGTACAAAGAAAATACAGGATGTATAAAAATGGCGTGATACACCGTCGCCAATGTTTGCATGGAAGTTATTTATTACATAAAGATAACTGAATCAATTGGGGATCGTCTCTTATCAATTTAATACGTAATTGTTAAACATAGCATTCTAATTGTGAAATGTCGGGTTATTTTTAGAATGATTTCCCCTTGTGTTACGTATTTGTTTGATAACGCATTCAGTGCGTCAACAAATTGTGCATGGGCGAATGTTGCTAGTGACAAGGCCGCACTGATTTTGTCCTTCTGCGGCCGTATGAAATAAAGCCATTGTTCCGTGGAAGACATGGTGTCGGTATGTAAATAAGCATGCTTCGAAACCGTCATGTATGACCTCTGAACAGACATACTCTCGGTTAAAAATATTATTCATAAATTAGATACCTCACGAAATGGTAGCTAAAAGCAACTGGTTTCTTTTATGGACAACTAACATCCGATTAAACTGGAGATTACCCATGGCTAAAATATAACCTAGAACAGGTGGTACGAAAAACTGTTGACCATAAGGAGGTGTTTCTTCCATTCACCGGAATACGAATTTCTAAAGAAACAACTGATTCCTCCAGTTTTACAAATCCTATCCCCATTAAATTTACTAGGTACTTTAAACTTTCCAAATTGCGTAAATAGGAAACTTCTAGAAGCCCGTATGACACTGAATACAAATGTAAACATGAGAATACGTCACGCTTATTATATCGACGGGTGTAGTATCAAATAGGGCCGAAACATTTCTTACAGCCCCGTTTGGCATAAATCCACACCGATTAACAGTCGTTACAAACGTGCCGTACTACTTGACATGTTGCCAACCTATCGCCACTGCTATTACTACAATAATCACCCTTTTATAGGGTTCCCTGGCCAAATTGCAAGTACGGTATCCTTTGGAATTGCCTTATCTAGTCCTTGCTCATCAGCACCAGTATTGCATCTTTAGCGGAATACTCTACTGAATTTGACCGCCGTCATCTTAAGATGTCTCTGTCATTTTAAGGTGTAATGTAACGACAGTCAGACTTTTCAAAATACCTTATTTCCCACCGACAAGGACTGCTTGAAGAAGTTCGACGGACAACAAAACAAAAAGCTAGCGGGCAAGCGCTCGTGAGGCGCCAGAGCCGTCGACAGCTCGCGTAGTCCGTGTACGTTGATCACTGTGTAACTGCTCGAAGACAAGACAAGCTAGACGAGGTACTCTTTCCAAAATTATTGTGTGCCTATAATACCTGACAAGCCACCTCTTGTTCACAAAGGGACTTCTACAGATTAAGGACTTGATCACCCTAGGTTTTAGTTAAGAGAACCACTTTACATCTGCCAGGAAATATAAACAAATTATAAACCACAGGAGGAAATATTAGAGGAATATTTGTCATTACATAATAATAAGGAAGTTAAAATTACATAAGGATAATAATTATTACAACAAAATATTTTTGCAAATATAATTGAATTATTGAATGAGACATATGAGGAAAACTATAGGACTATTGATTAGTTGTAAATAACACTTATTTAGACCAAAATGGCTGCCAAAATTAACAATATGCGTACTCTGGATAATGTGTGCATGTAAACTAAGTTAGCAAGTTAAGTCCTTAAATTCTATCATTTTAAAGACTCGGTGTTAAATCTCATGAAATCTGGGGAACATGGAGGGGCGTGCTGGTCTTCTCCTAGCTTAAACAAAGATAATTCTTCAAGGGACTAAGTGGGACCGGGACCTCTTCTGTAATTAACCGCGATGCCCAGTACATCTCACTATCATACTAATTGAACAGTTAGTTCTGTAAGACATGATTTGTTTCCACGCTTTGACTACCTCGCTTATGCATGATTTGAAAAGATCTAATGCATATTTGATGGCGTTATTCCTGAAGTAGGTGAAATACGTTATTTAACAAACTACGAAGCAGGGTAAGATATATAATGCAACCGCGTGAAAAATTAAGTTAATTCATAATAAAATGTGAACTAGATATGGGTAACTATGATAGGTCGAGTTGATCGATAAATGCAGGTTTGATGTCCGACCTTGACTAGTTTTATAAATAGATAAGAATGGCGTGCAGAAGCATAACAAAGTACAAAGACGCTGAGGCGCTTGACGACGCACGTGGCTCTTCAGTACTTGTCGACAATTATGTGTGTACCTGACCTTATCCTAAGCTACGTTGGGGTCGACTGCCAGTGGCTCTGTCCACGGGTATATTACAAGGACTACCTATCTGACCACCTATTTAACTGGGTAATACAGGTTCTGACCAACATGTAAGATCCATAGGGTTAGCGTGCTTTTGAACGCATGCTTAGAGACCAATCGCGGTTCCGGATCACCTATATACTCAAAAAAAAATCGTAGCCGGACTGACGCTGCTGGTCATCGGTATAAAGACAAAGAGGATACTTGTCTGGTCTAAATAATTTAAAGGGCGTCACGTCAGTTTCCATCTGGTAGAAGCCGCTACTGGGCACAGGCTTCCAATTATTTTTATATGACTGTTTTCACTTGTCTTTTATATCATCGTATCCAGAATCTTTCTTTTTACTATTTTTAGACCATCACATTTTTGGTCATTAAGATAAAAAAATCCCATAAATCATATTTACCGGTATGTGTGAATACTATGGCCTATAGACATTGAATATTTGTTTGCCGTAGCGTACGTAAATGCACCCACGTAAGGAAAAACCTAAAGCTTTACGGACAAAATAAATCAAAAGACGCCGGTTTATTCCCAATAGATAAAGTATATTAGACAAATAGAATAAATGTCAATTTTAATGTTTCACACGAAACATTTATTCCCACAGAAAAAACATCGTATCGGCTTGTAAAGCATAGAACATACAGTTGGAAATCTGACATTAGACAATCAAAAAATGTATGCGAGAATTAAGTAAAAAAAAATGAGATTTTTTTTTGTTTGTTTGATTTGATTTAAGTATATTTTTGTTGTATTTTAAAGCTAAGTAATAAAATATTGTCATAAGCGACAAAGTTCCGTTACCACTAAAGAAAAAAACTAAAATAAGGACATTTAATAGCAATCAGCTAACATTATTACTTGAATCTTATCATGAATATACTAAATGATTATTGTTTATAATAACAAAATGTCACTTGCCTACAATTTCATTTATAGTCGTTTTAAATAAACGGCTGTCATAAGAAGCGTGGGCGGCAAACCAGCTGATACTCCCTCTTATAAACTTGAAGCTTACTGACACAGAATAATAACTAAATGGAGTGTATATTAAAAGAGAAAATTTATAGCAGGGTTGCAAATTATCAAGATAATTATTTTTACGGATAATTATCTGATAATTATCCATCCACGTAAATTAATGATGGAAAAATAAAATATTTTGTATTTTTAATTTATTATAATTGCATATTAAATTTTGTATAGAAAATCTGTGTGATAATGTGTGCTTCTCGTGGGCGGAGCTTAGGGACTACTTGACGCGAACACACGTTCCTTATTATCCATAATAATAATCAATACGTAATTATCTTGATAGTTATGAAGACAATTATCCAAAAAATACTATAAAGTATTTTGTGCTTATTAACCAACTTCAAAAGGGGGGAGTTCTAAATTGACAATGTTTCCATGTACATTTGTTATGCTATGAACCCAGACATAGTGGATAGATTTGAAAAAATATTTTCCTCTGATAGTATTCAATTTTTTTCAGTTTTTCAGTAACATTCAATAAAAATGGTATCAGGTTTGTTTTTATTTCCAGACTAACATAACTTTACATGTACAATATAAATAGATGTGCGAACTAGTCCACACATCTACTTCTTTGACTTGTGTAAAGGGTAGGATATTTTTTTTGGTAGAGATCACGAGGGAGGTGGTACTTTACTAGACTTTCTGTTAGGAAAGGTAAGTATAATGTACTATTAGTGAGTCAGGCTTGTAAATTTACAACTTTTCTATCTTTAAAATAATTGTTTAGTCAAACAAAATTATGATGTCTGTAACCTAAAAATACCTGTAAATAGTATTTATAAGCAAGATTTGAATATGTGCATTAGTATTGATAGTTGAAACAATAAGTAAATCATTTAAATATAATTTTACAGTATAACAATAAACAATTTGACATTTGTGGTTCACACCCATTCATTCACATCACTATCACTCTATTAGCTTACTATTCTGTGGTCATTAGAGAATTATCTACATTTATCTTGATTGATAAGAAATTGACAGTGACAGGTAAGTAGAGTTTAATATATGCAAGTCTTTTTACACTTTTCGTGATAGTATGAACAGAGTATATGATTAAATCTTAATGTTTTGACAGCCCGCTGGCCTGCAGATAAATGAAGTGGGCTGATTCTTTTAAATGTACATGCTTAATAATAACCAAGTAATGTTAAGTTTATAAAATATTGTTTTTTTGTAGGTAGGGAATTGTAAATTATTGACTATGTTTTTAAATATCTATTACTCCTATCTTAATTAAGTATGTATACCATTAATCTGTACATTCTGACATAGAAATTTGTTACATATGCAAGATAATAATATGTATAAAAACCTAATGTTATATCAGTGAGTTTTTTAATGTGACGGTTTTATTAAGCCTTTTTTTTTTAAAACATAATTTATATATTCACAAGATAGATTCATGTATATTTGGACTAATGCTGTTGAAAATATTTTCATGGGCCATAAAATTAGTCCATACCTGATTGTTAGATTGATAACACCTACTCCGCCTAATTAAAATATAAATAGTACAACATGATACGGACATATTTTGGCATTGACTGCCATACCAATGTACAGCATGTTGAAATAAATAGTAGGTGTAATTAAAACATCATGTGTATTGACTAAGTTTTTTTATTATATAGTCCTTTTATGGTATTGTTTATTTTTTGTTTATTACTCTCAGAAATACGAGATATATATGTATAGGTAATTTTAAACCTCATATAGTAATTTTAAGTTTGGATGCAATCTTTGAAAGAAATCTTGTTTTTTAGTTTGATTTTACATAACAATAATTTATTAAAATATTGTATGTGAGTATCATAATATGTTGAATTTTGTATTTTGATACTGATATGTGCGAAAATGTAGGCAACAGCTATGTTGAGTATAGAATATTGAAAATATTAATTAAGAAGTTTATTTAATAGTATGTGAAATTCATTCATTTAATAGAGCTTAGACGGCTTTACTGGAGACTATAATTGGATATTACAAATTATACAGAATTTATGTAACATTTTAGTCTCTGGAAAAGTATAGATAATAAATGACTAACAGTTGTGCTGGCAGACAATTAATGAGAAAATAACAACAAAAATGTTTGTATTGTGACAGATTAAATAAATGAGACAAAATGATTATTGTTTAATTTTTGAACATAAAGGAAAATCATATTTGATTTAAATAAACATACAGACATGACAACAATGTTCATATTATTATCAATTATTTCATTTAAGTTTGATTCACAGATAATATTCAAATGTTTAGCCATTTCATTTTGTTGCTTGTTCTATTTTATTTGGATACAAAGAGTAACTAAATTTTAAAATAGTTGTTTAGTTTGACTGTCAACAGCTGATGCTAATGAAGATTTTGTTAGGGAAATCAATGATTACCTATTGATAACCTAATTTTTATGATGAAGTCAATTAATATATTTTAGATAGTTTAAAATTTTTGTGTTTTGTCTCAAATAAAAAATAAATGAAAATCAGATGCATTGTTTACACAAAGTTGCAGGTTTAAACTCAGGCAAGTACCAATAAGAGTCTTTTTAAGGTAGGCAGTTGATTCTATTGACAGTTAGTAAAGAAAACCCATAATTATGAACTAAGGATTCCATAAAAAAAAACATAGTTGAAACAAGATGATTATCAAACAAGCTTCCTTCTCAGTATAGGAGGAGGCCTTTGCCCAGCAGTGAGATAAAATTCAGTATTGTTCTTATGACAAAATCAACATTACTTCTTCATAGACGGTTGAATATAAAGAAAAGGCAAATACCCAGAATGTTCCATGAAATAAATTCCAGATACATTAGACCCACTATGTAATTTGACAAGTATTTTTATTATATACTAGCTGTGCCCTGCGGTTTCACCCGCATGAATACCTAGGTCCCGTTCCCGGTGCCTCAGATGAATCCAACAAATTCACTATCGTAACAAAGGTCAGGATTACTTAATTTTTTTTTCCGCACAATTCTCCATTTATTTTTTCATAAAAACCTTCTGATAATAACTAACACAACGAAAAAAGAATTAATTTTAAAATCCTTCCAGGCGTTATTGAGTTATGCGCTTACCAACACATTCAGCGATTCATTTTTATATATAAGAATTATATATTTGGCTTTTGAAATGATAACCAATGAAAAGGTTTATAGAGGATACCACTTGTATGCTATGAACTGGTAGTGTATTGTATCATTGAATACAAAAGAATATTAGAATAGCACTTAACTAGATATTACTTAAGATGTCATAAGATATCTATGACATGAAATTGACTTACACTGGTTTGTCTGCACATAATCACATTTTTCCTAATGATTACACAGACAATGATTTGTTTAGTCTGACAACTCCATGACACTTGATTTCAAGGTCTTGTTCCATGAACAACTACCAAAGTCCTTGACTTCTAGAAGTAGTTTGTGACAAAGAGGTTGGATAGGGGGTAAAGGCAGTGGTACTCACCAGCAGGTGGGTGTGGCGTTATCCACGGTGTCCTGATTGGGCTGCGAAGGAGACTCGGCTCCCCGCGCGCCGCCCGCCACTGACGAAGCCGTGGTGTCGCTCTGCCCCCTCACTGCGACCGCATCATCACTTCACCACGTCCACACGACACACGCACTGCTATTATCTTGAACTCACTGACACTAGTTGCATCTCTACCTGAAAATCACCACACCACACTATCAGTCGAGCGGAGTGTAACCCAGGGTACGCGATCGCGGGCAGGGCACAGCCGCGCACTCCACACACCCCGGGACGCGGTCCGAACCGACTCCGAGCACTGAGATCACGCCCTGATATCACCACACACGATTATATCCCACTAAAAAATGGCAACCTTTGGCAGTAATAACCGACTCGACTCACCACTTCACCATTGAATACTGTAATATTTATAAACTTTCACAAGTTAATTATAGATCAGACGTTACTATTAACGTTTGAACATAAGTAAAAGCTGAGAAAATAATATTTATAAATAGCTTCGGATTATTTTGATACAAATCTATATCGGTGTATCACTGAATACACACCCCTGATTCGGGTGGAGTGGATCCTCTTCTTTCTCTTTACGATACGTTTAACATATGAAAATTAGCACGGATTAGTTAATATTACTACAATTATATGACCTACACCCTGATAACTACAAAGACATTTTGTAGCAATGACAGCGATCCGTATCGGCTTCACAGAACCTATAGAAAAAAATCAACATGTCGCCTCCTGTGATATTGCAAGGTGTTTTATCATTGAAACTTCAGTCAAAATCGAGATAAAGGGGCGTGGTCATCGATAATCGAGAAGATTTTCCAACCATGAACGAAAGAGATAAACAGTGTCAGGTCATGCAATTTTCGACTGAAAATTGTCTATCTGTTCTCATTTACCCTTTTAACATTGAAATAATATTTTTGCGGGCAAATGAAAGTATATCACTGACGAAATTAAGTTTCCAAAATTTGAACATGGAAATAATAATTATTCGACTATTTCGAATTTAGTTTTCTCATTTGATTTAGTTGTGATGTAGCGATTCTGACGTTCGAAAATTACGTTTCTCAGATGACGTATTTATATTGGATTAATAGATGTAGAAGTGCGCTTTAAATAGTTTTAAAATATTATCATTCGCTAAATAACTGTCGTTTTGATAAACGTGTATTATATCTTACATCCTAAGTTGAATTCGTTTCTCGACGATCTATTTTTCCCATTTTCCCCTTATTTTCCTACAAATTGTTTATGGTTAGGATAAAAGAATGAACAGCTGAGTGAGTGAGTGCCGAAACAAATGTCAAATACTCGTTCTAATGGCGCGAGATATTTATTTTGTGAAGATTAATGTCAGTCAGTGAGATTTATTCCGTTTTGTGTGGATTTCTTAATAAAACTTGATTTATATATGCTAAAATAAAACAATTTATATAAAATGGCCACGAATAACAAAACTTTACAGTTGATGGCGTCCAAACTTGGACTCGGCGAGGAAGACAAAGTTCTAAAGTAATTACATTTTGTTTAGGACAATATTATATTAAAATGATTAACAAAGAAACATATTGTTATCTGTACGATACTTAAAGTTAAAGCTATCTTCTACGCTGGTTCCTAACGACAGTCTCACTTATTTACTTGTATTTTTTCATCATTAAATGACAACGTAATTTCTCATATTCCTATATCTAACCTTTCAGTAAAGCAGCGGAGTTCCAGCGGTTATTACAAGCTAAGAGTTTGGCGGGCAGCAATATAAGTGAAACTAGCAAAGTTGTAATATGTTTAGACTTAGCAGCTGTAATGCTGCAGGCCGAATTTGATATTGTAAGTAAAGACAAAAAACTACTTACTTACTAATCCTATTTAAAGTACTTCTAATATGTTAAGTGGTGGAATCTAAGACCGTCAATCGCTTCTGGAAACAAGAAACTGAAGTTAATACTAGATTCTGGCTTATAGGAGTTGTTATTCATCATATCAGCTCCATGACTGTACATATATTCAAGTTTTTTTAAATCATTTACTGTATTTTCTTCGATCTTATACTTAAAAACTAGTAAAATAAGCAAAAACTACCACTGATCCTATTGGAGAGCCTTTAATTCCGAAGATAAAACCATTCAAAGAAATTTAGCTTTTAGTATAGGCAGCACATATTTACTAATCAAATATCCCCTATATTTCCAGAAAACAGCCATCAAGTATTCTGGCCTGAAACCCTCAGCATACTCCAACAGTAAGAAGGTGGTGCAGAACCTGCTAGAACTGGACTCCGACCGGCTGACCAGCAAGATGCTGTGCCTCACGCTCCAGTGCCCCGGTGTGGAAGAGCTGGCAGATAGGATACTTGACGAGTACCAGAAACAGGCTAAAATGGTAATAATATGATATAAAAAATAAAAACATACAAGTTTATGAGTTTTAAAGTATAGCCATTTTTTTATCATATAACCTTCTTAGTAAGTATTCAAGTTATTTTTTTTTATGAGCCTACTTTAGATCCCACTGCTGGGCAAAGGCCTCCCCTTTCTTCTTCCAAACCTCTCTGTTCTTGGCGATTTCTGTCCACGTGCGCTCCACGTAACTGACTAGATCATCACACCACCTTCGCCGCGGACGACCGCGACGGCGATGTCCTTGCGGCGTCCAGTGCGTGACGATCTTTGCCCATCGGTCAAGCTGCATACGCGCAACATGGCCAGCCCACTCCCACTTAAGCTTCAAGTTATATTCATTTAAAAATCAAATTAGGAATTAATTGATACCAATTAGATGGGAATGGTTGTGTATAGTAGAATTTTAAACTCTTACTAAATAGCAAATAAATATAAAAAAAACTTGTTGCTTTTGGAGTGTTTTTTTGTAAAACATTTATTACAACTCCTAGAAAAGTTGGATGGCAGCACTTATTTATGTATTGTTTCAAATGTTAAATTAAATAGATAGATACCCATCCATGGCCTTTATCAATTTGGAACTCATAGTAGGTTCTGGGTTCTAGTATATTGCTGTTTTAAATAGGTATGTTTTTACTATATTGTCCTTTATTTTCAGGAAGTGGATCTAAATCTCCCGCAGTATGTTTGTATGGCTGTGTTTCAAGCATGCAGGTAAGTTCTCATGATATTTTTATGTTATAGTTATTTCTATTATTAATGCAAGACAGGGTGCTACAGAAATGCCCAAACATATTTGAAATATTGCACCCATAGGAATTAAACCAAAAAAGTAAGACTATTTAAAGAATAAAAATGGCTACACATAATATTTTTTTTGGGAATGTTCTATGGTTATAGAGGATTAATTATTAGTTAAAATAATAATGCCTTACAAAATATATGAATACAGTATGTATTCACACATTCACATTCTTTAAAAACTTATTGACTATCAATTATAATTACAGAATCAACAAAGTAAAAATATCGAAGAGTAAAATAGTCGAGAAATCGAGACTGAAACCAGCACAGTGGGCTAAGTTAGACGCCGACTGGATGAAGTTCACTGATCTACACTTTGCTGCCGTTGTTAAGAAGAAGAGGGGAAGACCGGCTAAGAATGCTGTGGAAAATGGTAAATATTACTTCTATTTATTTACAACTTAGCTTTTGACCGCGACTCCGCCCGCGTGTACGGATATAGTGCCAAAAGGTAGCCTGTCCTTTCTTGATATCAAAGCTTACTTCATGCCAAGTTTCATTGAATTGGGTAAGCTTATATTTGACAGTTATTTAAATACCCAATTAACTGCTCATAAATTGATGATGGATTGACTTCAATTTTATATGATACTACCCCTGAGGTAAACTCTATCGACGGCAAAAACCTTTCTGAAATTGATCCGGAATTGGCAGAGATGTGGCGTAAAAAACATAGATACAAATATACATAGTTTTATTTACGAATCTCCTGCTTTCCAAAGTAAATAGGAAGAGGGCCCTTTTTTCTTATTTTTGTCATTATTATTCTGCTTTTTTCACGAGCGTGTGTAGTTTCATCTATTAGATACCTTTTCCCGCATATGCGTATAAAAATTAGAATAAAAAATTGATAAAAAGTATTCTCACTTACATATTTCCAATTTGCTATAGATCAGTAATTTTCTGCCTATGTTGAGACATGCATAAAGTACACAATGATTAAATTCACAGCCTGCTCATGTAGGCAGCGTGGCCGAGTGGTCTAAGGCGCTGGTTTTAGGCACCAGTCCGAAAGGGCGTGGGTTCGAATCCCACCGCTGTCAAATTATTTTTAATGTTCGTGACCATTTACATTATTTTATTTCTTATTTTAATAATTATATTATAAAGAATATGATATGATGTCTTAATTGTTTAAGTACAATAATTATAAAATTTGTACAATAAAGATGACTTATAAGAAATTATAGAGACCAATAAGAATCGAAACATAATTGATTCATTGGTAGCCGACCCCAACATAGTTTGGGAAAAAGGCTCGGTAGATGATGATGATGACATATAATAATTATACAAGACTAATTTCCCGTTGTCGAGCATATTGCCATTTTTCATTTAAGAACAGACTTGCAATCCTACAATGACAACAGTGGCAAGCAGGTGTACATTTTTCATTGAACTAATATTATCTGAATACGAAAATTAGGTACAATAACAAGTGCACTGAAACGTTTTTTAACCCGCCACACTGAAAATGCATTATTAATTAAAATAACATAAATATGTTTTTGTAAGTAACTAACCAACATATTTTGGAAAGTTGGTTATAGTTTTTGAAGTATTTAACAGATCTTCATAAATTATAGCCGAAAAGAATCAACTCGATGACATCAGCTAACAAAAAAAAAACCGCATCAAAATGGGTTAATTCGTTTAGAAGCTATGATGCTACAAACACCAACTTATAAAACCCACTTCATTTTTGCGTCGTATGTTAAAAAACTCAAACGCAACTTTATTAAATAATCTTTTATTTACCTTACAGCAGAAAAGGAAGAACACATGGACATTGATACACCCATTCCTGAACCCGTTCAAGAAATCATAGAGCCCTATGACGACTGGAAGAAGAGAATGCTAGAAGAAGCTTACAAAGAACTGCAAGAGCTTGAGAGAAACGAATCTAGCAAGAGTTTGACTCCTAGAAAGAATGTTACCCCTAGGAAGTCGCCAAGAAAATCTGTACAGAAGTTCTCTCCTTATAAAAGCCCTAGTAAGAGTAATGGTGTTAGATTGCTGTTTCCTATAGATTTATGAGGTTTTTTTTGTATTATAATAAGGTTTAATAGTTCTGGTTATGTAATTGAAAATATGTTTTTGTGTTTGGTACCTCAATAATTAAGACTTCGGCTGCCTAGCTTTAAGAAACATAGCTCGTAATGGGGAATATGCAAGAATCGCCGATTTCAAAGGAACTAACATTTAGATACTATTTGCGGTTTTAAATAAACAACGCTATTATTGCTTTGTTATTTCAATTGTTCAATAAAATACAAGAAAAAATAATGTTTCGCAAAATATGAGCTTAGTTTATGAATTATCAATACACAGTGCCATTGGTTAGCTGGACATAATTTGACTTTAAATGAAGGTAGCCAGAGAAATCGTTATGGTATCCCATTGAGAAAGGGCTCTTATGTGTTTTGAATGCATTTTTGTGTAGTAACTAGTAGTAACTTAAATTATGTAATATTATTGTTTATTATGTTTTAATTTAATGGACTTGATTAATAAATTAAGTATAAAATGATCTATTAGTTTTATTCAATATTGTGAATATGAAGAAAAGGCTTCTTTTAATTATTTTATTTTTGAGTAAAAATATACTAATAATTACTTGATTATTGTAAATAGTTTCTAAACGTATTCTCTGTTCGTTAAATAAGTACCTATCTATAGTTTGAAATTTTTATATTACTACTACTACTAGTAAATAAAAAACATCAAATCTATACGGCCACGAAAATGGCCTCTTACCTAATATTCCTTTTACTTATATCCGCCGTATTAACTGAAGATGTTAGCGAAGACTTCACATCGGCACAGCTCCTCAAGAAATCTGACGATGTGGTGGTCTTCAACGACCCTTCACGACCATCCCTGGCTTACCCTACATCCTTGGGTTTCCTCTTCATATTTTCCACCCTACTTATTGGTGTAGTGGTCAGAGCTATCATGCTGTGGATCGGCATGTGTATACCGTACCGAGTTATCATGTTCAGTTTGGGCGGTTTAGCCGGTTTCTGTGCTAACAGATTCCCAAGCATAAAACCTATTGTCCATATTTGTTTTATGGATGTCGACGTACTTTTGATAATTTTTCTACCTTTACTGATATTCCGGACGTCTTACAATGTTGATGCTCATTCGTTTTGGAGAAGTTTTCCTCAAATTTTGTTGGTTGGTGTACCGGGAGCTCTTTTGACTGCGCTAATGGCGGCGTTCATGGCTTTCTACTTGATTGAATCGTCGTGGAATTTCTCAACGGCTTTGTTATTTGGGATTGTGTGTTCGCCTATATATCCTTTGGAAGTTGTGAAACAACTGAAGGCTATGAGTAAAGGGAAGTATATAAGCGTTCTTTTACTTGGGGAAGGACTCTTGGGCGATGTGACAGTCATGATTGAATTTACAGCGGTTTTTGGATACATAGCGAGTGCTTTAACTGAAGCTTCTCAAATAACGCTGTTCTTAATCCGGTATGCCGGCGGGGGAATTCTCCTCGGACTAGTGATGGGAAAAATAACAGATACTCTAGTATCTGTTACGTATTACGATCTACTTTGTGCTGTTACTGTAACTGTTGCCGGAGCATACCTGACGTATTACATAGGGGAAAAGTTTCTGTACGTGTCAGGGTTGTTGGGAACAGTGATAACTGGAGTTCTGGTCAGCAATAAGAAGTCGACGATAGCTGGGGATGTGGAGCAGGTGGTCTCCCAGTTCTGGATGATCCTGGGCCATGCGGCGAATACCCTGGTCTTCACTATGATCGGAGTGGTGATTTTTGAGAGGGTCAGCGATGTGATTAGCGTCAGGCAAGTTTCGCTGATCTTCGTCACGTATACCACGGTGTATTGTTCTAGGTGAGTTTTTTATCTATTGTTTTAGTAAAATCTAGCTTAAAATATAGTGTAGAACCTACTGATTTTACATTATTATTATTATTTAAAGCTTGAACTGTCCCACTGCAGGGCAAAGGCCTCCCTTTCCTCCAATTAGCAAACAAGTCTCTATTGTTTGCTAATTGTTGCCACTCCTTCCCGTATGCGTCCAGTTCATCCCTCCATCTCCGTCTGGGTCTTCCACGCGGCCTTCGTATATTAGGAACCCAATTTGTAGAGGCTTTCGCCCACGGTCCTTCTGATTTTACATGATTCAAAATATTTTGTACAGAATAGCACTTGTTTCTGGCTAACAATCTACCTTAGTTTGATTGCATTTAACTTGTTTGGTTAAACTATGGTCTTTTACGAACACATAAACATTTCCGCTTGCTTCTTGTTCGCAAACAAAAACCAAGCGGAAATGACGGGGGCACCATGCACTTTAAAATGTATGCGATTGGAGGGGTAGGTACCCCGCGAGAGCGACTGTCCGACCTGCAGTTCGTGTATGTTAGGTACCTGCGGTCCGTTTTACCTTACGTTGGCTGCCCTCTCAGGTTGATGGTATACGCGGCCATGACACCACTGCTCCGGCACATCGGCTACGGCATGACGTGGCAGCACTGCATGGCGTGCGTGTGGGGCGGGCTGCGGGGCCCGCTGTCCCTGTGCCTCGCGCTCATCGTGCTGCAGACTCCCACCGTGTCTGACGCGGGCGAGGTGAGACGCTCACACTCAGTTTATAATACAATATACTTAAGCAAGAGGCAGACCATGACTAATCAGAAGATGGTGATGGAAATAGCGAAATATTTTGGAACTGGATAAGGAACGCATTAATATCTCCTTACTGGTTTTATCATGCTTGAAAATTGTAAGCTAGACTTTCTCCAATATATTTTACGTACTAGGAATTAGACCAATTTTAGACCATGTAAACGTAGGTATATAAAATTCATTCAGAAGACCTAAGACAAGAGAACGACGTGGTAGTGTTTAAATCACTATCTGAAGGCATAACATCCAAAATCACTGAACTTCTTCCCAATTCCAGATCTTCATAATCCAAACAGCAGGTCTAGTGATCCTATCGCTTCTGATCAACGCTACAAGCATGACGAAGGTGCTCAAGATCTTGGGTCTGGCGGAGATCTCCCTGGCGAAGAAGGCAAACATGACGAACTGCGTCAAACGTATCATGATGACCAGGGACCGGTGCATCTCCATGCTGAAGATGGACAAGTTTCTAGCGGATGCCAACTGGGATCTGGTGCAGGAAGGTAGGTGTTTAGGAGCAAACGTAGAAGCATATATGTAGTTTGGGAGTATAGGATACGTGGGCAAAAATAAATATTTTCAATAAGGAAAACATCAATCACGACAAACAATGTTGAAGAATAACATTTATTCGGGGAGTATGACTGCCTGGCTACATCTATACATATATTATCTCCGGTTTAAAAATTGTCTTAGGAATCTACCCATATATTTATTTCCTAATACCTAAATATTATCATTGGCTTCGCTAAACCACCATATACCCTTTTTACACTTGTGTTCCCTACACTTACCAGAAGACATTGTCTTCATCGACAATGAAGACTAGACATGACATAGAAGTGATAGACAAATATATTGTAATCACGACCACGCTGTTTAGAGGGTACGACCTTCAGGAGAAAGATTTTACGTTAAGAGTATTGCCTATATCTTATCTCCCTCACAGGTACAACCATCAAGCACCCGTACCAGCTGCAGATGTCGGGCCGCGACGAGGACAGCGAGGACGACACGTACATGGGCTACCACTACACCACCTGCCCCGACTGCGAGCGCGAGATACCCAACGAACCCACCAAGAAGGAGTTCGCTGAAATGACCAGGTAAGTTTTAATAGATTTTATGTAAAAGTTTATTAAAGTGTAACATTTTTGCTGTATTATTGCTTTTTTACGTCATATACTACAGAGTGTTTCCCAGGTTATGATTTCTGGTGGCAAATAATTGATGCGAAAAATTGGATATCTATTTTATTAACATAACTTGATCAGAATTTTTGTAAAGTGCGGAGTGCTTTTATAACAGACTGTACTCTTCATCCCTTTTGGTAATGGCCTTTCAGTGACACCTGTATAATTATTTTTTGAGCTCTATAGGTTCGACATTTTCTACCTAACCTACTACGACTACCTTAAGTAAACATTTTGTAAAAAACTCAGGGATCATAGTCTCTTCAATTGTTGTATGCTTATTTTGTGTATTAGAATTTACAGGACCTTTACAGATGACTATAACATGTAAGAATGCAGTTTTCTAAATCAAATTAACATTTTGTTTGCGGTCAAAAACGAACAATCATAGAACCTAGTTATCTTGCTCAACTACTAAATAATTTAATATCATCAGGGAAGCTTACCAGCGCGTCTTAAAAGCGTTGAAGATATCTTACTGGCGGCAGTACGAGCACGGCAAGATCAGTAAGGATGGAGTGAGGGTGCTGGTGCAGGCGGTCGAGGTGGCCGCCGACTCCGAGGACGGCAGGGTCAACCTGGAACAGCTGGGGACGCTGTGGAAGCCTAAGGTAGGATCAGTAAGGATGGAGCGAGGGTGCTGGTGGAGGCGGTCGAGGTAGCCGCCGACCAGCTCCCGGTTTCGATCCCCGGATAGGTCCATGTAGCAAAACGCTTTCCTACATTGTCTCTGTTTTGGGTGTTTCTGGTACCTTTGTTGTGTTTAAATGCCCTAAAAGCAAGTGCTTAATGTACTAATTATTTGGGTTCAGAGTGATGTTTGCAATGTTCACATTGTCTGTGATGTACATTTTTAACTGTGTAGTAATATTTATTTCGGTAGACCCACGCCGTCTGGCTCCGTCGCAAGCTAGTGAACATGATGACTCCGGAAGCGGCGAACGCGCAGGTTCCTCGTCAGAAGTGGCGGCAGCAATGCTACCGCATCGTCACCAACATCTGGTTCGACGGGTTCATCTACTTCATGATACTGTGTAACACGCCTGTGATACTCTGTGAGGTGGCGCTGCCGGTGCCGGTGTCGCATAACGTTATGCTCACGATAAGGGCGCTCAATTTGTGAGTACTTTTTGAATTTTGGAGTTCGTCTTTGTTAAGCTTCTTTTGTTTTTTAGCAGTGTGTTTGTTTTGTCTTTTATGTATAGTAGTAACTTAGGTTAGATAGATACCCCTTATATTAGACTTTTTTTTTTCCGGGGGAAATCCTCATGGACTTCCTCCGCCTGGGGAGAGGCGGAGGGGCATGCCGGACTCTTACCGGCTAAAACCCCCCGGTGTCTCCTCCTCGCTCGTGCACGTGGGGCCGCGGGAATCCGAATTCTTCCGCAGCCCCACGCTCGTGCTGGCCCGGTTGTCCGGGCCTCCTCACGTGCATGGGGTAGTGAGGTGTAAGACTACCCCGTGCTCCGCCTCGGAGGCGCGCGCCGACACCCGCGCGCGCCTACGCCTCGGGTCCAGCGGTTAGGGGGCGGGGACTTCCCCAAGTCCCTCGCCCCTGGACCCATTCATGGGGGGCGGAAAAGGGCGTTGTCCGCCCTTCTCCTGCGCCCGGTGCGCCTTCTGCGGCGGGGAAGAGAGACGAGATCTCCCTCTCCCGTTCCGCAGTCTCCTTCTGCGACATCACGTCCTCGCAGAAGGACACCACCGCGTCCCACGACTCTGCGCTACCGACCATACTCTGCACTACGGCCGGCAGCGACAGATCGCCTCCTACTTCATACCCCTTATATTAGACTAGCTTAAGCCTGTGAATGTAGGTTGACGCGGTAAAAAGAAGCCTATGTGCTCTATGTTTCTTGGGATCCAAGCTTATCTTATAGAAAGTTTATCAGAGTCGGTTTAGTTCTTTAGCCATGAAATCGTAAAAGACAGAGAGAAATAAATTATTTTGAGAAGTAAAATAGATCTGCTGGTTCTAGGCCACATGTGGGCCTAGCTATATTTTCTAGCCTAAAACATGGACGAAATTTAAAGATTTAAAATGTTAAAGATTTTTGATCGATTTTTTTGTGTTAATCAATAAAAAATGGCTTAAAATCGATATTTTTAGTTCTGCCTATTTGCCTTAATACCTCTATGGTCTTTAAGCAAAGTGTGTTTGTGTCTTAATTATTTGATTGGAGACATTTTTCCAATATTTCAGATTCTTCTATTTTATATACGTGTTGGAGATGATAATTAAGATGTGTGCCCTTGGATTCTGCGGCTACTTTAAGTCGCATTGGAATAAACTCGACTTCTTCATCATTGTGATGGCTACCGGAGGTAAGTTTGTAAACAATTACTAACTTAAAGTTTTCAAACTTCATACTCAACCAAGCCGTTCATAATTATATTTATATGCAAATGCCTACAATTAAAAAATATAACTTTTCTTCCGGCACAGTCGTGAGTCGGGTAAATAGGATCATCAAAAATTGGTATACTGTTAATTATATTAAAATTTGCGTCACTTTAGCGGCTTAGTATAGCATAGCTTGTAAACTTGAGTGGCTATTGCTTTTGCCATCAGATTTGGTGTTAGACGTGATAGATGCTCTGACGACATGGGACAAGTGGAGCAACGTAAACTCCAGCTTCATCACGGCCACCAAGCTACTCCGGATGCTGCGCTTCCTCAGGCTCTGCAAGCTGGCCAGGTAAGTACCAAGTTCCTATCTTCTATGTATGCAGGGTGTAAGACAAAGGTCATATCTATATAAAAGGGGTGAAGAGTATAACTGAAAAAGAAACAGCAAATAAAAAATTATGGCCCAAGGAACTTACCTATCTTAGTTTTAGTGAGTGATGTAAATGAGGATATTGACCCTTGTAAACACGTGACACGTTTCACTCTAAACTGAAGTTAAAATCCTAAGTCATGTGAATTATCAAAGAGAAATATGAGTTATATACTTCCATTTAATAATACCTAAGAATTTTCATGTCTGCAGAGTATCAGTACCAAAAATTATGGCGTACATAGACCGCATGATAGACATACAGTTGGCATTCGGATATGACGTCGGCAAGGTAAGTTGTAAAAGGCTAGAGTAACATAATTACAGGTCACGATCAAAGACTGATTTCAGAGGTTTGCTGTCAATTCCAACCGCTTTGTTACCATTCATTAGATAAAAAACTACCGGAGCAGGTTGCAAAAGTGTTAGATAAATATTTAGGCATCTAGCTAATATGAGATAGTGCTAAAGTTGTTTAGATATATTAATATAAAGGTTTACATATTTGCAGGGGTTCGTGACAGGAGCACAAGAAGTGTGCACGTTACTGCCACAGCTAGTAGACAATAAGCAGATACATGATATGCTTACTACTAAACTGGATAGTGACAGGTAATAACATCTTATTTTTTTCAGTATTTCTCCATAAATAGCACACAAAGATTTGTCGGGATTAGCATATTAATCATTTATTCCGGGTCTGGTTATAATTTATCTATAGAATATAAAATTTGGAAAGGAGTGGCGGTTACCATAATACTGGCTCAGCTTACTTTCGGACCAGATGTCCGTGTAAAGTTGTCCATAGTATGTTGACAATTTCTAAAAGAAAACCGATTTCAACAGACTAGCAGTGACTCGCCAGTTAGGCTTACTACAAAGGGACAGACCCTGGACAGCCATTACTGTGAAGACACGTCAAGCTACCACCTCCACACTTAATATTATGATACTGGACGCCATGCAGCTTAAAGAAGAAGGTAAAATAAAAAAAAGTTGATATTAAATTAACAATAAATAATGTCTATAAAGCTCTCTTTTCAACCGACTTCAAAAAGAGGAGGTTCTCAATCCTTGTATGTATGCTTCGCGATATCTACGTATAGTATGGATCGAATTCAGAGGTAGTCCCATGTAAATTTCATCAAAATCGTTCCAATAGTTTTATTTTCCTAATTTAACTCGTTTTTACATATTTTCAATCAAGTACCGGTAATTTATTAATGTAATGAAGAGTTCTCATCTTGAGACTTGACTGTGTTCTTTAATTTCAGGATTCTTAGACGAAATGGAGTACAGACTATTGCTGTCAGCTATTCAGGAGAAGATTCAGTTATGTCGTCATAAAGGAAGCCTGGTCGCCCCTTCTTCCCCTGAGGTTATTGTTCTTAACTTTTATTAATAGGCCTTGTAAAGTTCTTTGTGTGCACTCTTTAAATAATAAATCTGCAATTTATGTTACAGAAAAAAACATGTACAGCATCAGTGACGTCATGCTAATTTTCCATTCACTGTTTCCTAAATATAAATATGTAATCAAATCAAAATTATTTGTTTGCAAGAATATGGTATTCAACATAACAATATTCTGCCATACTACTGCACTATATACATTTTATAGAAATTTATTGTCTTTATACTATTTACTAATAAATAACATAACTACAATTCAAGTTAATTTAATTTACTATATAATAATTCACGAAAATTATAGTGCCTATATGTGAACTATCTTTGTAGACACAACTCCGCGCAGTGTCTTGGTTGCAAGGTAACGAGAGGATCGCCGAGTTCTTCCTAGAGAACTCCGAGATTCTGAATTTCAATATCAACGATATTTTAATATCTAGAGGTAAATGATTTACTATTAAAGACCAAAATTATATTTTTCTCCAGCTACTGCATACTTACTCGTATTAATTTACCTTGGTCTCTTAAAACCCAGTTGATATCCTCTAGATGAAATGACGTGTAATATGTACAATTTTCTATCTTGGAACTATATCATTCGGTGATATAAAAAAGTATTTTTCCGCGAAGATTTATATAGTCATAAAGTACTTTAATGTATCGGTGACAATTCACGAAAAAGGCGTAAAATATATATTTATGCTATGAAATATTCGTAAAACATGTCTTGCAGGAGGCCTTTGCAGAAAACTTATTTTGACTGAAATGATAATGACACAAATTTCGTAGGTGACGAGCCAAAAGGCATGTATATCCTCGTATCAGGGCTGTTAGAAGCGACCTACATACCGCCCGACGACGAGATGGATGAAGCCATACCTAACTACGAGTTCTTCACCGACCTCAAGTTTGCGGAGCCAAGCCAAGATTATATCGTGTCGGGGAATGCTGTGGGCGTGCTGGGGGTAAGAATGATCAAATGTTTATATTACCCCGGTTTTAGATTTTTTTATATTCTGTAGAAGGTAGGTACTGTGTAAAATAGTATATTGATTATGTTATGTTTCAGACACCGCAACATTTTGTACCGAATTATGACGTGGTGACCCGTTAACTTTAATTCCCTTAATCAAAGTAGTTTTTTTTGTGATTTTTTGCCTAATATTTTAATTATAATTTAACTGACGGACTAAACATATTTTTGTTATACCCCTTGTACATTTTTATAATTGTGTATGTTCTTCATCACCTCCCTGCGATGTTCCTAAAGTATTCGGGGTCGTTTCTGTGTTGTAGTGTCTAAGAGGATAAAATAAAAGTGTGTTGTTTAGGTGTTAACAAACCGGCCATACAGCTACACAGTGCGGTGCGACTCCGCTGTGCAGGCGTACTACATCACGCTGCCCATCATCAAGGAGGCCTTTAATCTGGCCCCGCATCCTATTATGGGGTAAGTGCGGTCAGGAAATACATATTAGTGTAGTTTATTGAATGAAATATTTTTTTGTGTGTCTCAGCTTGGTTCTTCAGTATTTGATCTTAATATAAACTACTAAGAGATCTATAATCAATTCTGAAATTAAATAAAAGTAACCAAACTTTCATTTTTAGTTGTGTGTTTCTCTGAAATGGGTACACTACCTCAACTCAAAACTCGAAATTCAGTCATCTTTTTCATTGGGATGAACACACGACACATCATTTTGTTTATTCATTTGCCTTTGCAAGGTGCCTAATTAGGCTATGACGGAAGACAGATGATCAGTTATCATCGAATCTGGTATTTCTTCTTGATTCTAGACTAGAAGCCTCAATGTGGCGTGAGATAGGCATCAAGATGTCGATGATGGTGCTGCCGACCGTGCCCGCCTACCACAGCTGGCCGGTGGAGCGCCTCAGCATGAGGCTCGAGCACGCCTTCGTGCCTTGCCTCAAGGCCTTCAAGGTCAGATATCAGTCACACTCTCTGCTTGCTTATGGTATAGTCTTAGAGTATGCTCTGAAACTACACGTAATACATAGATGCGGTTATGTGGAAAGTTATATTAGCACCATGGAAAGTTCTCTTGAACGTGAGTGTTTTTTCAGGTGTTCGTTGTTAACGAGCTGATGGAAGACATAGTTCTGCTGGATGGGATCTGCCAGGACCTTGCCACCAGGGAAGTCTTCCAGCCACCTTCTTACATACCCAGGTAATGGTTACCGAGATGATATTTTTTTAAGACTGGCACAAAGATGCATATTTTTCGTCACCACAATTTTATATATTTTATACAGCTTGACGTTATTAACTACTCCTGAGCTTCGATTAGATTTTTGCTCAGTGTCTTCTCTTTTTTATTTTAAATCTCGTCTAAAATATGTACATTGGATATCAACAAGTGCCCATAATACCTGACAACAAAACAAACGATAAATAGAACCTTGTAAAAATCTTCTACCAACGCTCATTTACACACCAGGACAGCCCACCGCCTGATCTTCCCGAAGTCATCGCAGCTGATGGTGTCGGGCGCGTGCCCGGAGACCAAGCTTATGATCGTGCCCTCCAAGGACTCGGACGAACTGGACATCATGGAAGACGAGGTCGACGACCTGCAGTGCGAACTGGTCAGTACCTACTGTTATTTACAATTAAAATAATGATCAATTAAAAATCTAAATAAGTCCAATTCACCTAACAGCCAGTACAATTTATAATTGTTTTGTGGTAATTACTTTGGGCCATTAAAGTCTTAGATCTTACCTACATAGCCTTATCCCGTTTTAGACTAAAGTCGGTTACATTTTTAAACGCATGCTGTTACTGTTACTCGATAACTCCCACATTCAGGGTGCGGTAGCTTTAAGTTAGCACTAAGCGATGAATTTTCTTGATTGCCATCCCGTTTTCAGGGTTCCTTCGGGGAACAACGTCTAACGGATATCGACTGCTCAATTCTGTTAGTCGTTGTCCTGTAGTCGCCTGCAGTATAACGACTGCGTTACCGATTAATAAAAAACAGCCTTTGCCTACATAAAATAATGTGTTTAACATGTAGATATCTAACGTATCCTCCCGCTGCCTGTACCACCGCGTGGCGCGGCGCGTGTCGGTGGAGTCGCGCGCGCCGTCCGCGCGCCGCGGCCGCAGCAAGCGACGCCGCGGCGGCAAGCGAGTCAACTACCGCGAGTCCGTCTGGGGCAAGCAGATATGTATGACACAACTATATCACACATCTGTAGATATCTAACGTATTCTCCCGCTGCCTGTACCACCGCGAGGCGCGGCGCGTGTCGGTGCAAATTCTCAGTAGCAGGTCGGAGTTTGGATTTGTGCCATGTTAGTGGCAATAGGCTAGCCCCCTATTATATGGGACCTAAACATACCGGCGAACTGTGGTTGCACATTGGCACACTTCTGCCTAAACCTTCGGGGATACAGGCGTGATGGTATGCATGATGATTAAGTATAGGTATAACAATAATTTAGATGCTTACCTGGACTTGTTTGACAATTTGTTTTACACAAATGATCTATTTTACAGCGTCACAGATGATTGGCGGCGCTAGCGAGAGAGAAATGACCTCTAAGTACTACAAACCCAGCATCGCAGACGTTGTGAGTACCACAATAATAAATAATGAGTCAGTTTTTTTAAGCAGACTAGCTTTATTTAGGTAGATTAAAGAAATAAAATGTTTTAAGAAGCATATTTTTTTTCAACATTTTTCAGTAATAGAATAGGAACTCATTAACAATTAATTTAAATGTTCATAACCATTTTGTAATCACAACTAAATATGAATCAGTAATTAATCTTTGTTTCTTTTTAGCCTGAAAAATTGGAGCCAACAAAGCCAAAAGGTTTGTAGATTTTGTACCTATGTAAAACTAGAAAACTTCGCTATTAGAAAAAAAAAAATTACGCAGGTCAAGTTAAAATTCAATATATTTAGTTTTTTTTCTTATCAGAAACCATTAACATGCATTTACTTTAAGGAACACGGTTTCCACCACGCAGCAATCAGTCTTTTCAATCTTTTGTTCATGTTTACCCCCGAGCCACCGACAACCTTTTTTTTCCTAGAGGTTTCTGTCCCACTGCAGGGCAACGGCGTCTCTACCCTCCTTCCACCTCTCTCTAGCTAGGGCCGTGGTCATCCTCTTCTTATTAATGGACTCCAGTTCCTCCCGCCATCTCCGTCTGGGCCTACCACGATATCTCTTGTCATTTAGAGGGACCCATTGGGTAGTTAGTTTGGCCCATTGGTCGTCTGACATGCGGCAGATGTGGCCAGCCATCGACGTACTATATGCATAGACTGCTACTATCGCTAGGTTCCCCTTGTGCCAAGCGAGAGCAGTTTTTAGTCTGAACTTAGTACATTTAGTTTTTCATTTAAGTTAATTTTCGCGCAACGAGAAACTTATATAAGAAAATATCGATGGTTTTGACATTGTTAGGATAATATTTGTGTTTTAGATAGATTTTTTAAAACGTATTCGTATTAACGTTTCATTTGTATACTCTAAGTGGCCAGCCCAGTTCCATTTTAGCGTGGCAGCTTTCTGAGTGACGTCCCGACAACCTTACCCCGTATGTTACATGTACCAGATGTGCGAAAGGAGATGAGTGGCATCCCGGTAATAGCAGAGGTGACTCCGACGAGAAGCACCGCCGGTTCGTCCGCACAAAACTCAGAGGAAGAGGTAATATAATGCACTCACACTTATTCACTGATCTATAGACTTAACTGTAAGACTATTCCTCTGTACATAGATTGCACTATAAAGTGACTTTTGACTGAATTTTTTCCCGACCTGTACTCAGCCACGCACACGGCATTGTCCGTCGCCTCATACAGGTCCTCGCGTGTGCAGGTGGCAGGGCACGCTAGGCAACTCATTAAGTGAGCCAGTGTTTGGGGGAGGGTGCCACATATAAACTTACTAACAGACAGTCAAACGTAACTTAATTATCAGACGGTCTTTAATATGTTTTTTTGTCGCTACCTTACCCCTAAGACTTTCGACGACTTGAGAAGATGCATTTTTATATACCGCAATGAAGTTTAAAGAATACTAATAATTAAGATTTTCTCTATTTAATTGGTCTAGCTAATCTAATAATGATAAGTTTAGCTCTCATGAAAGTTTTCGCTAGATCTATCTGTCAATTACCGCCAATGAGAGACAAACGATGCTGAGGATCGTGACTGTATGTCAATCTTCTCCATTCAGTCCAGTTCTGCGCCATATGTACCGCTCACTGTATCTGGCCTCCAGTCACCTCCTTGAGTTGGTCCACCCATCTAGCTGGCGCTCTTCCTCTAGCGCGCTTTCCCTCCATTTGTCCGAGAATGATGAGTTTCTCCAGGCTTTTCAATGGGGATCGCATTATGTGCCCAAAGAAACTCCGGATCCTTTCCTGGCACATAGTCAGCTGGCGCTTGGTGACCTATTCGATGTTTACCTACTCCTTTCTTATCATTTTACAGTTATACAACACTATGCTATCAAAACTGAAAAGGGCTTCGACTGGGAACAGAAATATGAAATAGTTTACAACTTTAATGTGTTTATGCATATTTGTTTTATATTTTATTGTTAAGCGTTTTGATATTATTTATTTTGTAATTTATATATTTCCGCTTTCAGTAAAAAATATTTTCTTCTTAAAATATAGTCTTTTATTCTGTCCATTAGAATATATGCATTAGGTTTCATCAAAATGGGTTCAGAGGTTTAGACGTGCAAGCGTTACAAACAGTGATATTGTGGCTTATTTGTTCTAAAAGACTGTTATGACAATATAATTGCAGGGGTCACAAATTGGGAAATAAAAAACATACTGGTTTTATACCAAATTTATTTTAAAACTAAATTATAAAAAGAAATTACTTAAAACACATGGTGCCAAATGCAAAACATTTACACCAGAAAAAAAAGGAATAAGAAAATTAAAACTATATTTTTTTAATGCAATCAACCATACTTATATGTTTAGGAATGTGGAAGAAATGCTATTTTATCAATTTAAATCAGTGACTTAGCACCAATCAATAAAGATTATATTTAATTGCACTATCTATGATTTAAAATCTATTATTTAATCCACTAATTATTGCTGTTTAAACGTACAGAAGTACAGTCAAATTTAAAACCAAAAAATAAAGACTAATTTATAAATTCGTAACAAAAATACACTTTTAAGTCACACACATTAATTTTAAATATTTTAGAGCCACACAAAAGCTAAAGTAGAAAATGAAATAGACTGCTACAAAAATCAGTTCTTAACTTTTAGTTAAATAAATGATAATTATTTATGAACACAAAGAATGTGCAGTATTTTAGAATGAAAAAGAAAATTTGTGCAAAAGTAACAATAATGGACATTAATATAGTTAAATACAACACTGTTTATCCGTAAAATGAGTTTTCTTTTCAACATTAAATATTCTAATGAAATTGTCAATGTTAACACTGTATTAATATTATAATTTTGTAATCTCGCAACATTAACATCCTCTAGTTAACTAGCAACACTGAGACTAACTAGAACTCAAAATTATGATATTATACTGTTACTCAAATCTATTATTAAATGTTTCTAGTGACCATTTATTTAAAAACAGTAATTTAAAGTCTAGAATGTTCTGAATAGGCTAATCCAAAGGCCTGTGGCATTGGACTAGGTATAAAATTAACCAACTTTTAAAGTTGTGTGTTGTTGTTTTATACTGATATTGACATTTTTTAGATGAAAATCGACACTTAAAGTTATATATAATGACAAATTTTAAGTGTAGCAAACATTTCTATTCTATGGCTTTGCCTGTGTTTAACAAGTTAAAACCACTGGGTATTTTACAACAGGTCGTAAGCCAACTGATTAGGTTGTTATAGCAAGACACTGATATAATAACTTTTAAACTATCGCGCTGCATGTTTATATTAATATTATAGAACGGGGATTAGCGCAAACATGCATGAATACCTTTAGGGCTTGACGTTTCGACCGGGTTACACCGGCCGTGGTCGCAAGCAGACTCACGAGTCTAGTCAAGCTCTAAAGGTATTTATGCATGTTCGCGCTAATCCCCGTTCTATAATATTAATATAAAGACACTGATATAACTTTAAAACTTTATAAATAATTACAGTGCTTATATAATACAAATATTCTTAATATACCAATCTAATCATTAGGCTAGTTTAAACATTGGCAGCACTACAAGTATTGCCAACATTTAAATTTTTTCTCAATTTGTTTACATTCGATTTTTAATTACAAACTTGATAATAGGAATATGCTTTTGAATAATTATCTTTATTTAGACAAGTGTGTCTTGTGTGTATGTCAATGTTGCAAGTATAAGTGCGCAACCTTTATTTGGTTTCTTTAATAAATCTGATCGTTGCGGCCATTGGTCGTGGTCGTGGCCGTCTGGGATTATTCATGGGATTATTCATTACAGATAGTGATAATACATTATATATGAATTCTTTGTTCTGTAGATCTACCTAACTACCTCAAAACTTGTTCCGATATGCACCTACTTCCGGGGCTGCTGGATGTTGGTCTGGGGCTTAAAGTTAATGTGTGCTGGAGGCTTAGGGCTATGGGCCACCTGAGCGGCCTCTGGAGTGAAGTCCGCGTTACCTCTGTTGGGTGCTCCAGCGATCGATACAGGGTTGGAAGGCACGGGTGAGGGGCCAGAGAGACCGGTTAAGTCCTCATTGGCGGGCTCTTTGCTGTCCTTTGTGTGAGGAGTCTTGTGCTGGGTGATCCTCATGCCACCGGCTTTCACTGGAAGTTTAAGGTTTGTTTTGATGAACAAAAACTAATTGGAATCCAGTACAAAAAAAAAAGATGTAGTTAAGTATGTTTTTTGACTAAAATATCATACTCAGCTTTATTAGAATCAAATATATCAACAGTTGTAGGTACAAGAAATTTAGAATAACAACAAAACATAAAAGTAAACAAGTTTATAAAATATCCAAACAGGACAATAAATATGGTGATTTAGGAAAAGCAACAGCTTCAAAAACACTGACTTGACTATTATTATTAGTCAGGTAAAACAGGCGAAACATTGACCGCCCAGTGACCTTGAAAATACCTCTTTGTTTAACAACACGCAATAAGCCGTAACATAGAAATTTAAAAATGACGTCATGGTCTACCTAAGGCCTTGCATTACTTGATCGAGTTGCAGTATATAAATAAATCCTTATCTATTAACATACATTGAAATAAGACAAAGAAAATATCTTGTTACTAATTATTTACGGAATTTTTTACCGCCATATGGCAGCATAAAGTTTGTGTTTAAAAGAAAACTTTATTTTTTTAAATCGGTCGTCTGTACATAAACAAAGGCATACGTAATTAAGTTTATACCTGCCGGGGGATGTCCAGCTTTAAGTTGGGAAGTTTCTTCGGTAGACGACATATTTGAAACAGTAAATTTGATGTAAATAATAAAAAAACTGCCGACGTTGCAACACAGTGATAGGTAAATCGTTCAATGTATACGATACGACGTGTAAATTATGTTTCGATGACACGGCACAAGCACCCAACACACGGATTGGCGTTATGTCAAAACTGGTAGTGAGGGGCTGAGGTGCAACAATATTATAGTCGAATAATTGAATTGAAAAATGCTCATATGTTTAGACATACGTACTCCAGAATAATATATATAAAAATATGTTATTATATTATAAACATAAATAACATTATAGGGGTAATTAATAAAATCTATTCAATGTACTTCAACTTTAGTAGATATCTGATTTTAAGACTTGTCCATCAATGACTTAATGGTTTCTGGATTAATAAACTATAGCTAATTATAATATGTAGTAAGATAACCACAAAATGAAGAGATAAAAAGTTTTTAGTCGATTACTGCTGCTAAGAAAATCAATATCACTTTTCGCCCTTCCCTATTTAAGACACAAAAAGCGGCTAGCTTAAAAATATTGTTTTTGTATAAAATTTTATGCATATTTATTTCTGTTTATTGATTGAGTATTTTACTCCCTTTTTATATTACTTCTTTTATTCGTTTAATATCGCTTAAGACACGAGCACGACTGCAGTATAAAAAAAGTCGTCTGAAGAAAACCAACAAGGAAAGAGAGACGATTGTTTTAAAATATAAAAAAAATATTATTGTTAATGAGTACCTACCGAGTATGTATCGTAAAATGAAAACGAATCTAACCTTCAAAATATAATTTAATCCTATTTAGGGTCTGTTTCACAATGTACCGATAAAGTTCCAAATACTTATGTTACACATAAATTATTCGGACTATAAAAGTTCTGGATAAGAAACTTTACGTTTCACAAACTTATTTTATCTGACACATAACTATATGGGACCTATACGTAAGCGCGGTGGCAACACCATTTACTCACGTTCCGTTTTTCTATGTCATTTCATTAAATACAAAGCAAGTTAACATAAAATACTTATAAATTTATTTTAATTTGCTCTAGAAGTATCGTTTTACTTTAATATTTTTATATAATTTGTTATTATCTGCATAACGGTTAATATTCTATATAAAAACTTATACAAACGATTTTATGGAAATTAAATACTGCTTGTAACGAATCGGAATGAGGAACGAGATTTGAAACGATTTGATCGTTTTAAACAACGAGGTTGCATTTGAAACTATAGAGTGAGCCTATCAGAGTTTAAACCGTAAGCACTAGTGTGATCAAGTGTTGTCGTGATTATGTATGAAGATGGAGCTTGCCGTTTTAAAAAATCTATCTAAAACACTAATATTATCCTAACAATGCCAAAACCATCGATATTTTCTATTGTAAGTTTCTCGTTGCGCGAAAATTAACTTATATAAAAAACGAAATGTACTAGGATCAGACTAAAAACTGCTCTCGCTTGGCACAAGGGGAACCTAGCGATAGTAGCAGTCTATGCATATCATACGTCGATGGTTTTAAATCGTTTGACTATGACAATTGACAGAGGCACTAATATCGTGGTACTTGCTATTTCGTTTATTAGTTTCTCATTGCTTTGTCATTTCTGCGATTTAAGTGTACTTACTAAGTACATTTTCTGAACAGTAATTTCGGACAATTTCGGTACTCTGCAATACTCTCTACTTGAAGTGAAAATGACTACACCGAAACGTGAACGAAGCCTCAACTTCAGCCGGGAAGAAGTTGAGCTTCTGACCTCACTTGTTGCTCAAAATAAAAGTGTTCTGGAAAACAAGAAGAGTGACGCAGTCACTTGGCACGAAAAGGAACAGTGCTGGAAGACACTGGAGGCATCATTCAATAGCACAAGCGATTCAAACTTTCGGAGTGCTAAAACGTTAAAAAGACTTCTGCGTTGTGTCGTGAGGCTATCAAAATATTCATCGAACTCATCTTCAAGAGTCTCAAAACCCTCATTGTCGTTATTAGTAGTCTGCCTAGGTTATTAAGACTAAAACCACGCTGATTCCTCTGATAATACCGATAGTTATGTCTGTAAAACTTAAACGACATGGTTTTTACGTAATATAATATTCAACATGAAATAAAACTCCTTTTTACGGACTTTTTCGCAGTTTTTATTTAGATTTTTAAGTCCCGACACCGTAACCTAAGAAACCAATATACAACATGAACGAAAGAAAAACGATGTCATTTAATTTTAACTGTCAAACTTATAGTTATGTTTAAGATAAGTGTGCTATTCGCCACTTCGTCCGACCCATAGTTTATGGTGGACTTTATGTAACACATAGCGCTATTTGACAGTTGTGAAACGCAAAAATTGTGTTTATCCTACGAATAAGTAACAAACAGCTTATTCAAAACTTATGCAGAACTTATCGGTACATTGTGAAACAGGCCCTTAATCTAATATTTTTGCAATCAATACTTTTAAGTGTTGATATTGCCAGTTCAATGTTAAATTACTTAAAGAAATAGTTGGTAACAAATTAAAGAACTTCCAAATTTTTAAGAATGTCATTTATTTCCAAGCCCTTATCCTAAATCTGCGACTAGGCACAACTACGTCGGCGTCATCTTTGCCAGGCTTCATCATGTCCTTCTGTAACTCCACGATCATCCGCAGCATGAAATTGATCACCTGGCTGCATGTGCCGTCCCTCAGTCTCTGGAAGTCCTTGAAAAAAAAAAAGAATTTTAAAAATCGCGTTCTGAGTAAGACTTAAACAAATTAAAATTAGCTTCGCGGCATTGGAATAAAAACAAAAGGAGTGTTGAAATTAAGATTTTAAGAATTTACTTAGTTGAATAGTTGGTTTGATGTCAATCATAGTACAATCAGTTATTTTATTTGCTTATAAATGCAATAAGTAAATATGGGACTGGACTGAAATTCTATGAAGCTTAATCATATTGAACTAGATACGTAAGTTTGAATATATAATTATATTGATTAAACTTAAGGTTTTTAGCGGCCTTTTTTATTTTATTTATTTTTGTTGAAAAATTGTTCAGTATAGTGAGATTCAAACTTAATGGTGGATCTGAAGTGCGCCATACGCAGCGTGGTACCTCAACCCAGACTTGCCTCGTGTTCAGAGTCGCCCTTAAGTTTAAAACCCCACTAAACCACACCCTATTTACACAATTAGTAAGTTGGTAATAGGATAATTCTGTTCATGTTTTCTTTAAGTTACAAATTAATCGCAACATCTTTACCTTGCGGGTAGGAAGACATCGGCCATTAATACCGATAGTTTGGTGCGTGAGTGCTGCCAGCAACCGCTTCAGGATGTCCACTTTCTTGCTGGCAGCGAGCGGCCGCAGACGTGTCACGAAGCGGAGCAGGTACTCCAACAGCATTATATCTTCCTGGAGTAAGGAGGTAAGTGTCATGTTGAGAATTTCCATATTTTCGAGACAATAGAGATATAGGGTGGTTGGACAAAATTTTCAACTTTCTGATGGGGTTATACCTCATATGCAGTCCCATGTAAATGTTATAAACATTGGTTAATTTTGAATACAAGTCATACTAATAGAAAAAAATCTAGGCATGTTATTTTTGTTTTGAATTTACTTGAGTACCTATATCCTACATTTCTGCAATTTTTTTTAACTTGGTTTATTTTTCATGCGATTTACGAGTATTCAATATACTCCCTAGAATATAATAAGAATAGATTCTAGATAGTATTCAATATACTACCTAGAATCTAAATCAACGCAAAGAGCAGCAAAGTATTATTTCACTCGTAAACTGTGCAGCAATTTATTATCATAATGACTCGTTAGAATATCGTGAATTCTTAATATTTACCAGCGTCAACGCCAGTATACACGACTCCACATTGTAAGCTCTTCCGACGATGATGGACAGGTCCTCTCTATCTAGGACTGGCTGCTTCAGACCCTCGAGCCACTCAAACAGCAGCCCCGTTAATATTGTGGGATCGTCCTAGAAATAGACGATAGAATATAAGATTAATTTGCATGTTTATTGTTCCTGTCATAACAAATATTGGGGCACTTACCTACTATAAAACAACTACAATAAGAAGGATATTCTCAATTAAACAATAATAATATGTTTTGTCAATTGGCGATCTAAGTATCAGATTTTATTTTGTGATCGATAGACGATAGGATATATAAATTTTTCATTGCAGAAAGTATTACTTTACGTAATCAAAACATAAAACAATAACTTGAATTTAAATGTCGCTTGATGTATCATGTATTCATCAAAATCGCTTGAAAAATGAATTTTCAAGAATTTTATTTACCTATTGATACCTTATCTTACTCTTATATTCTGAAATTGAAATTGTCCTTCTATTTATCTTCTGAAATAGAGAAGGCACGAGCAAATAGCTCGTTATATAATGGATTATCATTATTATTTTTCGTTATTCTTTTGTATGAGCTTACCTCGGAATTAATTCTATCGAAGGCCTCTCTGTGCTGGTTGATATCGTTTCGCAGCTGTTTCAAATACTTCTGCCTTTCTTCTGGAAGACTGTGGTGGTCTACTGTAAATGCCTATTAAAACAAACACTAGTTAATTTCAAAATGAAATACTTAAAACAAAACTGTTAAAGTCTTTTTCGCAAACTTTGAGTCAGACGAAAATTATTGCTCTCAAAAACATCTGTCAACATTATTAATAAGCGTATGTGCAAGCCTTATATTTTATTATTTGTTGTAATTGTTAGCCGTTATGTGCCTAACTGCATAGCAGCACCAGGACACACTACGTTGTTTATTCGCCACCCACTTCTAAGTGAACTATGAGCATAAGATGTATTACAAATATATTTACCTCATATATCTGCAAGGCTGGTATGCTGCCGTTACCGTTGGTGGAAGTTCCAGTGATCCTGGTGACCGACTCCAGGTTGCGTTCGATGTCCTCCTGTACCGGGTCCCGCCACTCCACCATTGGCAGTTGTGCTATGTGGTCTGTTAACATGATTACGAGAACATACAAATTATAAACCAGCCACTTAAAGGAACATGCAGGTTCTCGTATTATGAAAAGATCAATCTTATGTTAACCATTTCCCTGTCTCATGAGTTACATATCGAGGGGTAACGGGCTATTTGGTTTAAGCGACATTTTGGGTGATATTGAGTTATATACATATTTGGAATCAGCGAATTTTTCTCCGTCGAATGATGCCGGTTTCATTAAAATCGGAGCACTTTTTTGGCGTTTGAAACAATCCTATTTTCGTGTTGTTTCCAAAGTGGCAGTGTATTAAACGACGTGATTTTCGCATTTTTTTTTAAAGTATGTACTTGAACCATACCATCATATTAATAACCGAGACATAAACCAGTCACCCTGTCTCTCATAAATATGTCCATAAGAGTTAATGCGTTTTTCCTGTTTCTATTTTTTATTAAAAAGTAACTTAAATCATTTTGCCTTCCCACTAAACACACGGTGTGATGTCGCTTAAACCATTTGTCTGAATCTATTTTCCACGCAGGGCGCTACTTAAACCAAATAATCATTTTCCTTCAGATATTTTGTTGAGTCGTTAAACCATTCAGTCCTACTTTTCTTTTTAAATGCATGTCGTTTAAAATAGACGATAAAATGAATGATGAATATTAAAACATTTTGCCAGTATTCATAAAAATACGAGTCGGTCTTTGAATCACTAAATTTTAATATGGTACATTTCAATCATGTCATATGATACCATATTTATTTCATCGCCCGGGTGTAAAAAATCGTAATCATTCAACTGGACTATCGTGCGCGGGCGCTTCAGTCACACTCCAGAGTGCGCCAAAGACTGACGTGACGCCCGTACACCGCCAGTGTTTACGTAAAACGCTCATTGACTACTGAATGAATGGGTACCTAGTACATAATTATAGGTGGCCTGTTCTGCAGCAGGAGCGCAGGGCGTACATCTCGCCATTCAAATTTGAATGACATAATTCGTCGTGCTCTTGTCACTGCCGGTGTACCAGCTGTTTTGGAACCCAATGGTCTGGTGCGCGGCGATGGCAAGAGACCTGACGGTATGTCATTGCTGCCTTGGAAATTGGGTCGGCCTTTGGTGTGGGACGCAACGTGCGTCGACACCCTTGCGCCGTCCCACGTTCTAAGTTCAGCAGCCTCTCCTGGCGCTGCTGCTGGAGCTGCGGAGACCCTTAAGCGGCGGAAGTGTAATAACATTGTGGGTGATTATATTTTCGAGCCGTTTGGGGTTGAAACGCTCGGGTCATGGGGTCGGAGCGCACGAAATCTTTTCAAAGAACTTTCCAAACGTTTGGTAGAATCTACTCGTGATCAGAGGGCTGGTTTGTTCCTTGCACAGAGAATCGGCATAGCCATTCAACGTGGCAATGCTGCCAGCCTTCTGGGCACGTTCCCCGCCATTGACAAGGATGACGATGAGTTTTAATTTTAGTATAGTTAGAGTTTGTTCTTATATTAGATTTAATTGTAAATCAATATTAAAAGAAAAATGATTATAGTTGATGTTTCTACATTGAGACTGATTTTACTTAATTATTTTACAAAATACTTATAATTAAACTGATTTTGATGATTAAGACTGAAAAGTAAATAAATATAATTGATGATCCTATTGAGACTGTTCTATCATAATATTATTACTCTAAATAAAAATACTTTGATTGATATTGTGTTGTGTTTCTTTATTTATTCAATGTAAGCACCTGAGATTTTCGGTGATTGCGATGTATCCAGGTTGTTTTATCAGTCATTGATAGTTTTAGATGTTAATAAACTTGAACATTTAACGTAACAATTTCAATGTTATATGTCACATAAGTAAATTAGCCTGTCAGTCATTTTAGTCTAAATTGGTCGTTGAGATAAATAGCTTGCTTCTATTAATTTTGGGTTTCGTTACTTCATACTTTTTGGCTTACTCTGTAAATAGAATGCGTCGGCGCTTATTTTTTTTCTCCTGTAGCCAATTGTAGTTATGAAGTCACTTAAATCGTTTTTCCTGTCTCTAAAAAAGGGCAGATTGTATTAGTGGTGGTAATTTATAATCATCATCATCAGCCTATAGCAGTTCACTGGTGACAGAGGCCTCTTCAATTGCACGCCACTTAGTTCTATCCTCGGCTTTTATAATAATACCAGGGCCTTACTTAGGTTTGTATACTATCTTGTTACATTAAAATTATATTTATAGAGTTTACCAAGTTCCGTAGTGGCTTCTTCAGGAGTGCTAGGATCAGGGGGCTTGCTCTTCCTCAGCTTATACACCATGAAGGACTTGAAAAACGGCTTGTTCTTGACGCGGAAGTCAAGACCCACGCTCTGACTGCAGCCACACAGCTTCAGCAGGCGCTCACAGAGGCAGTACACTATCTGAAGAGGAAATGTAGGATTTAGGTATGATTTATAGCAATGGTTGGTCAAGTGATACGTGAGCAACAAATGTCTGCATTTGAGATTCTTGAATGTCGAAATTATTCTATAATATATTTTGTTTTATATATATTTTTTAGCCCTTTCTTTCCCTCTGCAGGGCAAAGGTCTCTCTACCCTCCTTTCAACCCTCTCTGGTTAGGGCTCTGGTCATTCCACTCAAACTTATCAAAGGAGTCCAGCTCGTCCCGCCATCTTTGTCTGGGCCTACCGCGGTGTCTCTTAGGGACCCATTGGATCATTCGGTTGGCCCACTGGTAGTCTGACAGGCGACAGACGTGTCCAGTCCAGTTCCATTTAAGCGCGGAAGCTTTCCGAAAGACGTCAGCTATTTTTGTGGTGAAACGGATTATAGTATTCCTAACCCAGTCTACAAGTTTAAAGAAAAATATAGCGCTCTAATATTATTCTTCAAGTCCCATCTTATCCTGTATTTACATTTAAGTAACTTACTTTTGGTAGCTCCCTGAATGCTCGTTCCTCTAGTCCGTGAAGTGTTGCATGTTGCCTATACAAGTACTGTTTCAGCGTGAACTCCGATGTTTTTCTGTCTTTTGTCAGATTTAAGGTTTCCCTGCAAGAAGTTTGATGAACTAAGATCAGGTCTAAAGCGCTAGTTCAAATGTTATAAATAATAAATTGTCAATAAAATCTCTTTTTGACCACGGAAAATGGTAGTGGTAATTAAATAAAACTTGGGAAAATGACAAATGCCAGCCATAGTCTAGACACAAAATCTTGGTGTGATGAGCATGATCATGCTCATAACACCAAGATCCTAGGTGGGAGTTGAACCTAAAATAGGTCTGGTTATTTTTGGTAAGAGTTAATATTCCTTTGCTCCAGGTAAACTTACTTGGAACTAAACACAACTGTCTGTGGCAGTAGGTAGTGTTCAAACTGCTGTACGCAGAGTATCTGGCCAGACGTCTGGACCGACTTGGGTCTCTTCTTGCGAACGAGTCGGATGGCATCGTTGGCTCGTATGCGGAGAGAGTAGACCAGGTAGCAGGCAATTAGGACCCCTGTTCTGCCTAAACCTGGAAAATATAACGTTATAAAATATTAAAGCTCAAATAATCGTATTACTATAATTTTGCCACTAACATGCTTAATTGTCGTGTAAACTAGTAAGGGTATTGTAATGGGCCTCGACTTAGCTATTTTAAATGCATGTCAGTGGTCGGTCGGTGTACTTGTCATTGTGCCTAATTTTCGTATTCAATTAATAGGTTTATTTGAATACGAAAATTAGGCAATTTCAAAACACAATTTCATTGAACTCTCGAACAGAACGATCGTAATGACAGTTATCAGAATGCCAATTATCGTAAAAATACTCAAATGAAGCAGGGCATTCGGTCAATTCAAGCAACTCTTTTAAGTAGCTGAATCGAGGTCCTGTTTTCGTCTAGCAAAATAATAAAAATATGCACGTTTAAATTTGGATAATCATATACGGACAGAAACAGGCAAAGTTACATAAAATTACTTTAAAATAAGGTAAATATACACGACACTCGACCTAGAGAACGAACGTTTGTTGAATTGTAACTTGTAAAAACTCTATAAAAGTGAGGTAAACAGCTTCATATAACAATGTTATAGTATACTTATATGACGCTTAAACTTCGGTCATTATTTATAATTATTATGATTTCCCGTAATCTATTTAGCTACAGGAAGGTAATAATTATGACTTGTCTCTTTAGTCTTTGCTTTGGTAGCCAACCCCAACATAGTTGGGAACTTGGGAAAATAGCTCCGGAGATGATGATGTCATATAGTCTTTTGGACTGGATGGGCCTTCAAATCTAACTGCCAAAGGCGGAACCGGGTGTTGAAACGCGTTGGGAGATGCCTATGTCCAGCAGTGGACCGCGATACGCTGTGTACAACTTCCAAAAGGGTATGTGATTAGCCCGATTGACTATCTGTAGCCTATAGGTCAGTGAAAATAAACCAAGAACATTTGTGTACCAGATTTCTGGGCATAAAAGGATTTTACTTATCAAAGATTACCAATTTTTGTCGACACATATCTTTTCGTGAACAAAAAGTAAATGCCCCATGATAAAAACCTTTCCAACAGTGACCTTATGTGTTTTTTAGAAACTGCATAGATCATCGAAAAATAGCAAGGCCTAAGTGAGAAAAGCTGCTTGCAAAAGTAAGTAGTATTTCGATTTCTTAACAATATTTAACTTTATGTTTGTCATATAGTTGTATTTTGTACTTAAATAGACTTGACTTTTTGTTTTATTTAATTAGAACATATTCCAAACAAGATGTGTTCTGAGTATTAACATCATTAACGAACCTTGCATCTTTTACCTTAAGCGTTTATATACTTAAGTAATGTTGAAGGCTATTAAGAAAAGTGGTGGCCCTTTATAATAAGATACTTGATCTTCCTCAAAACCAAGTCAAGTAATGGATGATTCGAGTTTGAATATGCGTTTTGTAAAGGTATTTTTTTAGTTTATGATTTTAAGGAGAGTTTCCCAGTTCATGTCGGTGAATTTAAGTAATGATGATTTTGAAGTAAGAATCTATTTGTACAGTATTATCCCACACTTAACTAAATCGTTTAGAAGCAGGCTAATTAATTAAGACTGCCTCGTTGGCCTAGTGGTGCTAAGCGCGACTGCTACGCTGGAGGTCTTAGGTTCGATTCCCGAGTCGACCAAGGTGTTATTGGGTTTTTCTATGAAAACCTCAGTAGCAGGTCGGAGTTTGGATTTATGCCCGGTAAGTGGCAATAGGCTCGCCCCCTATTACATGGGACCTAAACATATCGGCGAACTGTGGGTGTACGTTGGTACACCTCTGCCTACCCCTTCGGGAATACAGGCGTGATGATATGTTATGTTATGCTAATTAATTATCTGATTGTAGGTTTCAATGACTTTGTTTAAATGTTAGGTAATTACAATCTGCAACAACCCATTTTAGATATCTAGAATGACAAGTTGGTACTCTTATAAATATTGATTGCATACCATTATATGAGCCAAGATGAACTCTGTCCGGTAAGAATAAATAATGAGTACTTTTCGTTGCTATGACCTTCAGTGCAATCGGTATGAACTTCTAATTAACTATGTACCTAGATACCTATGTGCATGTTACATGCTCATTCTAATCCGTAATTATTTCGGACTAACAATGTACAGGGTTTACGGAAGTAAGTGTTCATAATTGATTTCTTCCTATAGAAATGAGAAGTTATAGGACATAGAAAAAGAAAATAGGTCTTCGATATCTCCCTGTACTTATTTATCAGCTTATAATGTTTTATGTCTTTTTTTGGTATTTGACTATAGTTTCCTAATTCATGCATGCAACATGAAATATATCACAACAATGTTATTTACACTTATGTGTTTAGTTGACAACACAAAAAACGATTTTTACTTTTGGGGTTGCAACGCTTGGGCCATGGAGATCTTTCTCTTTTGGTCGACTCTACTCGTGATCAGAGGGCTGGTATGTTTTTTGCACATAGAATAAATAATACAGCCATTTAACGTGGCAATTCTGCCAACCTTCTGGGCACTTTTCCCGCCATTGACAAGGATGACGATGAATTTTTGACACGTGTTAGCTGTATTTATTTAAATTAGTTTGAATTTTAGTATAGTTGTAAGTGTTTGTTGTTATTTTAAGCAAGTATTGAATTGTAAATAAATGAATATTTTGATGCCGTTAGTTTTTACAGACAATACATTGTATTTGATGAATCAGTAAGGAACTACAGCGAACTTAATAAAAATGCACATAAAATTAATTAAAACACTGTTTTTATTTACAATATCATTAACCTTACTGTATTGTACATATTTTGGCATTTTTAACTAGTCAATTCGATACTTTTCTTCCACACACTTTCTACTAGCTCATCATTATCGGCTAATTTGCTATAACTAGCCTCTTTACACTCCATAAAATATTTCCCCGTGACGTTATCCAGGTCCTCAGAAACACACAAATGTAAAGAGGTTTGTGCTCCTTCCTTAGCAGTCTTAAAGAACACATTTATACACGCATACACTAGTTTTTTATACATTGGCGCCAGGGATTTGAAAATGTCAGTGTTCACGACTCCAGGGTGAAGAGAGTTGGCTGTGACTCCCTCTGGTAGCCGCTTTGCTAATGCTTTCGTCCATAACACTTGACATAACTTGCTGTTAGAATACTGTAGGAACATGCCTGAAGAACCGGGCGGGTACATTCCTCCGAGCTTCTCAACGCGTAGTCTCGCGAAGTCGTGGAGGACAGAAGACACGTTCACAATCCTGCTCGGTTTTGATGCTATGATTTTGTCTAATAACAGGTTAGTAAGAAGAAACGGGCCTATGTAGTTGACTTGCATAACAACGTCAATTCCATCTTCAGTAAGCTTCGGTTTTATTCCCGCACAGCCAGCGTTATTGACTAAAATATCGAGCCGATCATAGCTCTTGTTGAAATCTTCAGCGAATTTTCTGATGTTGCTAAATTTTGCAAGATCTAAATGCTTGTATTCGATGTTTTTATTTCCTGTTGTCGCTATAATTTCAGCGATTGCTTCGGCTGCTTTTTTACCGTCTCTGCAAGCGATGATCACTCTAGCTCCTCTGGATGCTAGGTCCTTAGCAGTCTCCAAACCAATGCCTTGATTCCCGCCAGTTATCAACACTGTTTTCCCGTGAAGTTTCGCGTTGGATTTGCACATCCGTTTCACTGGTTCGTATTTCATTTTCACCCATAGTGCTGTTGATAATATTAGTACAAGTAATATTGTGAACAGATACAGTATTGTGGTGAGTAAGTAGTATATAACTGTTAGTATCATGTTGATACGTTGGGCTCGCGCGAGTTACTGGCTCGGCAATCGAGTTAAAATTCTTTAAATGTATGTTATCTACGTGCGTGGATTAGGTATGCATGGCGTCATTGCGTCTCGGCATTCTCAAGGTGTTTAGTTTTCCTGTAAAGGATGCAAGGATTTACAAGTAAAATAGATGCACTAGATACTATTACTAGATTTGGGAAGAGAGTTGACTAAAAGTTTAATTAGACCAGATATATTTTAGCTGTTCAATTGATTGAATGAAATGTCACTATAGTTGTTTACTTGTAAATTACTTTTTTAACAGTTATTTTGAAGAGTAGCGAGAGTAAATTTGTAGTTCAAAAGGCGTTATTCCGTCAGGAAAGAGATACATTAACTTAATTATAGCCAAAGTCTTAGAATTCTGCGAGATTGCATTTAGTCGATACTAATAAGTAATCACATACGTCAGTGAGTATGGTAATTAGATTAAATATTAACTAAACGTGAATAAAGCAGACTGACACTATAAATAGATTATTACATACTAGCGGCCCGCCCCGGCTTTGCTCGGGTGCAACGCTGATACCAAATATAACTACACAATTATAAAGTTCTGTAGGGCGAAGCACAGCCTTGGACGCACTATTAGGTATAGAGGCACACGACCCCCGGCCCCCGCGCGGCCCTCCGGCCGGTACCGCCGCAACCGCTATGTCCCTGCATTTTAATTTTGTAATATCTTCGAAAATATTCATTTAAATTACATGCTGTAAAGGGCAATATTGATCTATATTACATGCAAAATTTATTAAAGGTACTTAATTGGATAAGGATTAATACGGTATTGGTTAAAATCGCTTTTTCGTAAATAAGTAATAAATAAACGATAAAAATGGTTATTGTGGGTTATCCTCAAGAGATAGACATATGCCATCGCGGACTTTTTTGTAGATCTTTTTAAGTTGCACAATACTGTAGTACATTATTTTGATCTATCTTATAGGGTTCAGCCAGCGTTTGCAATGAAAGCGCAAAAATGTGTTCATTTACGACCTTACATTAGAAATTTCTAAGATACTCCGTATTCCTCTACTATATTATGCATGTATTATACATATAAACCTTCCTCTTGAATCACTCTATCTATTAAAAAAAACCGCATCAAAATCCGTTGCGTAGTTTTAAAGATCTAAGCATACATAGGGACAGACAGCGGAAAGCGACTTTGTTTTATACTATGTAGTGATAGTGATTTAGGTAAATACATTTTGACAATACAAACCTGACTGAAATATAGGTGCAAAGTTATACACAAATAGTTTATAATTTGAAAATTAGTGGTAGTAATTCGTTTTTAATTTACGTTGACATGAACATAATTGGGATCCTATATGTTTTGCGGATAAGCTGGGAAAACGTAACAGAGAGAGTGGTACTTTCGTGTTTATATTGTTGGTATTAATATGAATTAGTTTTATATGGCTATAAGTCCAATATACACATTTTAATTATTGATGACACCTATTCGTAATTCGTGCGATTTTAAGGAGCCAACATACAGACTAACCTTGTGCAAGTAAGCGGAGCATGTGGCTAATTCCAACCTGTTCGCACGCAAAGCAAAATTTCTGTTGCGTTTATATTAATTGCACTGATTTTTCTGTTGCGTGTGAATCTAATGACTTCAATCCACTACGGCACGACGTGGGTATATGTTGAACTGGCACCGAATAAACACCCCAGTGACCAGGTCCCGTTGTCGCCTGAGCTGAAGCCGCGGGACCGCTAAGCATTTTTAGCGCAGCTTCGGCAAAGTTTATATTGCATTGCCGCCAGTCAGTCACCCATAAGTACCTCCTTTTATAATACGCTAAATAAACATGGGTTCCTTGCAAAAACTTACTGTATACTGAACAAAAGACAATTCAAGTTTCTTTTATTAGATACCGCGGTTAGCTTTTTGCGATTGCCGTTTTTTGATCCGCATTAAAGGCTAAACCTTACATATTATAGTGTTTACTATACATAACTATGAATGACGTGAGATATTATAGTGTTTACTATACCATGAACGACGTAGGATGAACAGGACGCATACAAAAAGGAGTGGCAACAAACAGCACTCAATAGAAACCTGTGGAAAGAAGAAAGGGAGGCCTTTGCCCTGCAGTGAGACAGTTCCGGCTCTAAATGAAATGATTACATAACTATAATATAAACGATATCAAAACTTGTTGAAATTATTGACATATCATAGTTTAATAATACAAATATGTACTTTTTTTTCAAACCTTTATTAGGTACCTACTTACTACTAGGTTTAGAAGTAAAGTTTAAAAGTCTCCTTTTAAATTGTCTAAAGTCTGCGTCGTAAACCGTGCCAGACAAACCGCATATCAATTAAGAACCCAACTTATAAATAATTTTAAATAATAATGTATAAAAAACTGGTTTTTATTTACCAGTTACTGCAATCCTAATGGCATTTATTATGATAATCATTAGGGTTATTGTTTTTAATATTACTAATGGTTATGCGGCTTTTAACTGCAACGGAGTAACAATTATCTTGTATTAATGACATGCATACCTGTCGCATTGAATACAATGAACTTAGGGATGGTGGCAAAATCTTATATGTTGTCCCAACTTGCCGGTAGGCTATTTTTTGTGACCCGGTAGCTCGGGACATCCTAGTTCGATAGATATTTTTTGTTTTATGTATGTACAGATTTCAAAATATTGTATAACTGGATTTTTAAGGTTCCGTACATCAAAAAGAAAAAACTGAATCCTTATAGAACCGTTTTTTGTCTGTCTGTCAGACAAAGAGTTTTGACCCTTTTTTCTCAGGGAGGCCATTATAACAACTAGTTGACGACATGGCCAGCGACGTCGCCAACTCGTTGTTATAGAGATGTATGACGGCTAACTCACTTGGCGACCGATATCCAGCTCAAATTAATATCAAATACTCAGATTTACTGTCCCTTAGCTGTGAACTTCTAAGTCAATGAAATCAAAATAGACAGCTGTTTATGCCTGATCAGGAAACTACTTCCCGTACTCAGAATCCCGAAATTTGGTATAGTTGGATTCAAAGTTAATGGCGGCTCTGAAGTTAGCTACACGCTGCGCAGTACCTCGCCCCGCACCCCCGCTGGCGCAAAATGTTTGTCACTGCGCATCACTCGCCTCGTGTTCAGAACCGCCATTAAGTTTGCACCGTACTGTACGAAGAAACTTCTTACAGGTTCAGGAAAAAATGGTAAGCAAAGCATACGATTTTAGTTGCATCATGTAATAAGTGGATATTATTTACTATTACAATTTTTTTGTTAATTTATCGTGATACAGATGTCAGAGTTCAAAATATTCTCTTGCATTCGTTAACCTATAGATAAAACATAGGTAGGTATCGAAAGGTTGTTGCACCTTCGGTAATTGGGTATATTGTCTCTTTATAAGAATGACATTTGTTTTTTAATATAGGTATAATTAGTGGTTTGCATTGCAACTTAAACGGTTTTAAATAATTTAATGACAAATTAAATTTATATAATAAAAAATTAGTGTTTATACTTACGTCATTTTGATTTAAAAAAATAATTATAAACGCGCAAAAACTTAATTGTTATGTGACCTTTAAATGTAGAATTGATAATTACTTGCAAGAATTTGCCTCTATACAATACGTTTAGAAAACCCTTTTCGATCCCAAAAGGTGATTCATAATCACTTGAAATATAGTTTTTGCCGAGAACATGCTAAAACCTTTTTTTTTGTATTTTAGTAATTTTGGTAATTTTCGGCATTTTTTTTCACCCGTTGGCAAGACTTGTGAATTGTGACGATGCCGACTCAGCGAAGCGAGGTTTAACCCTTTGATTATATAATGTCTAGATGGACTGTCAAGTGCGCGCAGACGTGTCAAAAAATAACAACCAAAAGTGGTTGTTAAGTATTTTCCCGCCACCAGTACAGATAGTGCCGCTTTCGTGACACTACGTTTTACGCGCTCTAAGAAATAACCACATAACAGCGATAAAATGATAGTATGTGCTTCTAAAGTGTGCTGGAATTAAAAAGGAAGGCTAAAAAATACCAACACACATCACCTATCACTAAAACTACTACACACTATTTAAAGAAACTTTATAATTAATTTTATTTTTATGATTATTAAAATCACGCCATATTTTATCAGTGTTGCCAGTTTCTGTTTTTCATTCTCCCATTTTTGTGGGTAATTTTGTTGGTTTATCGTTACGTTTATAAAATAGTGCTGATGTACTTTTTCAAATAAAAAAATAAATAAAGAGTAAAAAAATAAATAACTCAATGTTAAAGTACCTATACCTCATTATGTTTTAATATTGTACCAAATACTAACTTAGTTGATTTAATACTCGATTCAAACACACAACTCCAAATTTCTTTTTTTTAATGATTTAAAAAGTAAATACTTAATAAAAATATTTTTTTTATTATTAAAATACACTTAAACTGAATAATACCACATAAGTACCAACATATAACTAAAATAAGTAAATATTTTATTATAATTAATTCGTCTTTATTTAATGTGATTTATGGGAGAATTTGTAATAGCTGGTATCACTATTTACGCACACAGAGACATTGACGTATAGTGTAAAACGACGCCTGCACGCACACATACACAAATGGCGTCCTAGTTTTCTTTGGTATGAATGTAGGGCCACGCTCCATCTAGACATTATATAATCAAAGGTTTAACCTTTATCAGCAATCTAACAGTTAGTTCCTAAGCCTGGTAGTCTCTACAGTTTATGTCAATTATTCTTCATTACCTATTAGGTAAGCGTGCATCGCAAATGGTCCACCATTACATATTTAATTTCAGTTATTACATGGACCTACAATGATAAACATTGAATACACGTGTCAGAAAAATACTTCAGTAATATAAATTGAATTGATTTGAGATAGAATGTTTGTTCGATTTTGTTTCTTCAAGAACAATAAAATTTGTATTGTTTTTGAATTTTATTTTTATCTCTAAATTAATAGAGCAAGAACGTTCATAGATGTTTGTGTCTATAGTCTGAAGTAGTTCAGAAAAGCCATAAATTTCTAGTCTTACTTTAAAAGTCTAGTCTGTAAATTTTATAAACCAATGATCTGAAAGTTTTTCAGTACCTACTTTGCATTGCGAGACGAAAGTGCCGAAATATTTTATCAAATGCAAATTGCAGACGTCACGAATAGACGGGGACCTGTTCAATGTTTCGTTTCACTATACTCACAGTGTAGAAAACTGGAAAAGTGGTTTTGGCACTCGGGACCTTAGAGCTGGCCACAGGGTAAGTAAGTCCTTACTTATAAGACCTCCGTCTTCAGAATTACTCTTTTAAGTCCTGGTTATATTTACCTGCATGACAGTGTATCGCGACCCTTCCTTCTTGCAGGGCGAAGGATAGGACCTTGGCCATGTTCAGAAGCCCGCTCAAGCTCGCCTCGCCGTAGTCCGGCCACGCGAAGTTGTAGTAGTATACTAAAAGAAAAACAGAAAATCTTACACAATTTTTTGGCGCAGAAAAAGAATAATCCATTTTTTATTATTATTTAGTTTCTTTTTATGCATCTTTGTATTATGTCTCGTGCGACTTATTGCGCAGGATGTTTTCTGTAACGTTAAATCACTACATAGTATAAAACAAAGTCGCTTCCCGCTGTCTGTCCCTATGTATGCTTAGATCTTTAAAACTACGCAACGGATTTTGATGCGGTTTTTTTTAATAGATAGAGTGATTCAAGAGGAAGGTTTATATGTATAATACATGCATAATATAGTAGAGGAATACCGATAATCTTAGAGATTACTAATGTAAGGTCGTAAATAAACCCATTTTTTGCGCTTTCATTGCAAACGCTGTCTGAACCCTATGAGATAGATCAAAATAATGTACTACAGTATTGTGCACCTCAAAAAGATCTACAAAAAAGTCCGCGATGGCATATGTCTATCTCTTGAGGATAACCCACAATAACCATTTTTATCGTTTATTTATTACTTATTTACGAAAAAGCGATTTTAAGTAATACAGTATTAATCCTTATCCAATTAAGTACCTTTAATAAATTGTGCATGCAATATATGTCAATATTGCCCTTTACAGCATGTAATTTAAATGAATATTTTCGAAGATATTGCAAATTTAAAATGTAGGTACATAGCGGTTGCGGCGATACCGGCCGGAGGGCCGCGCGGGGGCCGAGGGTCGTGCCTATACCAAATAGTGCGTCCAAGGCTGTGCTTCGCCCTACAGAACTTTATGATTGTGTAGTTATATTTGGTATCAGCGTTGCACCCGAGCAAAGCCGGGGCGGGCTGCTAGTAAATGAATATAACTTTTAGTTTCGACGATTTAGAAATCCATGGTAGGATTTTTATAAATGGTATCAAGAAAATAAATTGATAAAAGTGGTTGCCACAAGACCTTACTCTAATCATATAGACGTTTACCAGAATGTTGTAGAATCCTTACACCTGTATACCTGAGTACTTTTAATATGTATAGCTTTGTTACCTCAGATCACATCAAACAAGGGAGATTTGCTATCCTTGTAATTTTAGTATGCGTACCCGATGTCGCCACTTTTCACACATTTATATTTGTACACGCCCAAACGAATATCTCAACAGCGCACACACAAACATAAAAGTCAACGTGATTTGCCACAAACACAACAATATCATTGTTACTGTTAACTCACACAAATCAATGCTCCAATCACGGCATTTTTCACACACGCTAATGATGGGAAAAATTGGTCGATAAAATATTTATCGATGAAACAGACAACAAAGTATGGTTCATTGAATAAATAAAAAAATATTATATAGTCGGTATTATTCGGTATTGATATATCTATTTGACTTGAAAAATTAAACAAATGAGTAGGTAGATTACTCTACACTTATATTAACGAGCTGAAGGGTTTGTTTGAATGCGCTTATCCCAGGATAAATCGGACCTATGTCAAAATTAGAAAGGTAAAGTATTTTATACCTGAGCGTAAAAGACTATGTATGTACCCCGAGCAAACCCAGGGCGCACTGCTAATCAAACTAATATTACAAAAGCGAAAGATTGTGAATATGTGTGTTTGTTACTTCTTCATGCTCAGATCGTTGTACCAACTTTGATAAAGTTTAATTTTTGCTAAAAAACTGACACCGTCGTATTTCTAAAACTACTGAACCGATTTTAATAAAGCTTGCAGCATTCCCTAAGTTGAATAATACCTAGTACAACAAAAAAAATTCCGGCCGACTTAAGTAATTCGGTAATTCCATAAATGCGAATACAAACATAAAACATACATACATACACTTTTGAAATTGGGCACATTTGTTCAGACACTGATATAGACTAACATTTACGAAACTACGCAGTTCTGGAAATATTACATACATACGGGTTGAATTGATAACCTCCTTTTCTTAGAAGTCGGTTACAATATGTACTAATGTACCTTCGCCTAAACGTAACAAATACTTTTCTGAAAACCATACTAAAATTGGTACACGAGATAATCTCGCAATAGCATACATATAATAATAATAATAATCCATTTATTTCAGGCATCAAGGCCTACATAAATATAAACAATACTCTACTTAATACAACTTAATAATACTATAAATACATACTACATAATTAACTAATACTAATGTACACGAAGTGTCGGCGTCGTGTTTCGCTGACATATACATACGGGTCGAACTGAGAACCACCTTTTTTGAAGACGGTTAAAGTTAAATAAACAACTAAAACATTAAAACACACGCTTTAACACTATATCGATACATTGTTTTATCGTTACGACAGATCACTCGTGAAACTACATCACTATTTTACGGCCGGGTACAGCGAAAGTACCACGCGACTGACAATACATTTTGAATTTGTGAGTATTGGTGACGCACGCATCCATTGCGCCATGGAGCGGAACGAATAATTGAATGATACTTACTTAGCAAGCAATGTATTTATTATTACGCTAAGGATGAATTGTCACTTAATGTCATTTATGTTATAATTAATTTCTATTTTTGTGGTTTTATAGCAGAAATATGTAAATATTGTAATACTTACACATGAAATGAGATTCCATCTTTCACGTAGTTCACTTTTTTGCTTGTATTTTTGCAAACAACAACAGAACAACTCGGCATTTTGGCAAAAATCGAGAGACGTGACGCGAGCGTGTAGGTACTTTTGACTGGCGGCAAAAATCGGTATCAAGTGCAAATTGAGCCAGATGCGTACGCACGTGCCGGGCGCTATAACATATCTCCCTTGTTTGATGTGATCTGAGTTTGTTACATATACGTTAGCTCAAGGTACCTCGGAACTTGTTTATTAATGTCTACTTACTATCATTAGCCATGAAGATGGTGGGGTCGTACGTGAACCCCGACTTGGTGAGCGGGGGTCCGCAGCTGGCGTGCTCCCCTGGAGTCTGCAGGTTGATCACCGTGCGAATACCCCAACTGGAAATAAACATGGATGTGATACAAGTTAGTACCTATACCTATGAGTTCTTTGACGCCGTTTAGTTTCTATTTATGTATGTTTTAATTTTAGTATAGTGAGTTTGTTCTTATATTAGATTTAAGTTAGTACCTAAATAGGCCACATGCTGAATAATGCTACGAACTCTGTAGAATTTTTTAGCTACATTTATAAGAGCTTTTATTTTCAGTATTTGCCATATGTAACAAAATATCAAATGTAACTTTAGAAGAGCTTTTGTTTTGCATTTATGACTCAAACTCGGCATTAAAATATTGCGTAATAGTGTCTACAAAGTTTGGTGTGGCCTTAAACTTTTTTAATCAAAACTTTTTATCATTTTGAAACAAAAAGTTCTGATGTAAAATATCAGAAATTTTGGTCATATGATGAGTCATAATGAACACATATTACGCATGTTAGTAGTAGTAAGTAGTCCTTAATATGATAGAAAAACATTTTTTTGCAAACATTAACAACGATTCAGATCACTAAATTACATAACCTGGATCAAAACGACTCTACATTTCGTAAAGTTACGTGACAGACTTGTCTCTTCTACAATTTGATCGATTTCAGCAAAGTAGATATATGTCATTCGTCTAAAGGTTAGTTTAAAGTCTTACCTGTGGAACTGTTGTATAATATTCCTCGCGGCGATGTTGGCAGTGCTGGGGCGCGCCATCGCCAGAATGTCATCCGTAACCCTGCGACATGTTTATAACACAATCAATTGACCCAGACACGCGCCCTATTGTAGGGTTGGAATTTAAGTTGTTTTACAATCGTAAATACTTGGGTTTATGTCTAGACGTAGTTTAAAATGTTCTATTTATGTAACTACATTTTTATAACAATTTTTATTTGAAAAGAATAGAAGTTCGTTGACACAAAAAGAAGAGCATGATGGTTAAAACCAATCCATGGACAGGACATGTAAAAGTATGATAACTTCTAAACTATCGCGATTAGCGCGTACAGTCTGCTTGCAACCACGGCCGGTGTAACCCGGTCGAAACGTTAAGCCCTAAACGTATTTATGCATGTACGCGCTAATCCCCGTTCTATAATATTACTATGTAAAAGTATGGTTTTAAAATAGGACAACATAAATCAAACGATCGGCAAATAATAAACCCAGCTCTCGGTTTCTGAAAGTTTTTTAAATATTGTCAATTCAACTGATGGCGACAGTGATGTGTTGACCAAAAAAACAATCACAGCGATTGGCAAGAAATTAGACAGGTAGCTTAACTGACTATTTTGTTGATCGGTTTTTCAGAAACCGACTGTCAGTCTAAAAAAAAAGTCATCGGGGAAAAGACCCTAAAAGTATCTAGCCTATTTCAGCTATTAAGAAATTACCAGCAATGTCTTACTACAACAACAGGTAACAATTACATCAGGCACTTCAAGACCCATTGTATTTATTACAAGGCACTTGTATATCCTTTATCTATTAATCAGTTGACACGCCAAGCTACGCGTGTGAACCTTCCCTTGTATTAATTATGAGCAAGCTTGCTTCAAATGGGTTTATTGATTTGACAACCCCTTTTTATATTTTTTGACAGACAATGCGCGTTTCTTTTATTTTACCGTTTTCCCTGACTATTAACGTAAAACGCACATAAAGTGAATAACTTTACTTGTATGACTGTCTATTGTAAAAATTTAGCAACAAATTTGTAGAAATGTAATAAATAAATAAATAAATATGGACAACATTTCTCTAAACCTACAGTTAGCTAAAGCACTCGTGTTATGGATCAATATGTATATCAATGGCCAAACACCCAGACCAGAGTCAATGTAAAAAAGAGATTTTAAGTTTTCCCGTCCGGGGTTCGAACCCAGGATCTCGGAGCAAGCCACATCTTGAAAACCAGTGTGTACGCCAATCGACCACGGAAATCGTGGAATGTAGTTATTTAGTTCGTAGCAAAAATATCGAAGAAATATTTACAAGTCTATTTTTATTTATATAAGCTGTTTAGTTTTTGTTCTTTTACGTTCTATTAGTTCACTATTTAGTCTCTTTGATTCAATACCTACCAGCGCAGTTGTGTAAATTGAAATATAAGTATAATCTTTTAATTTATTTACTTCAAATAGTACACTTATGTTTGATGGTCGTTCTTGCTAGGCAACCTAACATTATGCCTAATTATATATTTTACATTTCAAACAAAATAAAATTAAGTTATTTTTTTTTCAATTACAAAGCATAATGAAAAGGTCGTTTAATTAATTCACCTGACATTGAAACTTAAAAAACAAGTCGGGGCCATTTCTTTTGAAGTTATTAACGTAGGAACGCAACAATAATACTATTTTACCAAGAATATGTCATACATTATTGTGACTGCAGTGCCTATGTTGTTCGGTGGGGTATACACGAAATAGTAGGTTGTGCTTGTGTATAAAATAAGTAAAATGAAGTGAAGTGAAATAACATTGTGAAACTCAACGAAATTACAGGCTTTTGTGGATTTTTACATGACTTTTGCTATTACATCTTTTCTCGTTTTGGACTTCCCGTAGCCTTTAAAATAATGTAATAAGAGATCTTATCCGTTTAACAATAAAAATAAAAATAATTTTATTTGATTGTTTTAGAAAAGAATAAGTTATTTTTTGCGGATTATTTTTTACTTGAGTCGCAAAATTTTTGGGACTGTGTTCTTTATATCTTTAATGTTTTATGCCTCAGTTGTTATTGTAATCCACTTAGGTACAATTTTCCCATTCCTCACCTTATTAATACATTAAGTTACAGGTATCATTTACAACGATCTCAAATAAAATTTTAAATGGTACAAAAAGGATCTGATCTATTAAGTTAATAGGTCATTTAACAAATATTTTCTTTGGTAATAATTTATTTGGTTATAGGTCAAGCAATGCATTCGCAGCTTTACACCCAACAGTTAGTGTTTGAGGAAAAAAGTATATTATTATAATTAACATAAAATAAAGTGGGTAGGCGGAAGTCACGCGACTCTACAAATTTTATTGTACTTACATTTAGCGTCAAGGATGTGTACTATGTTAAAAATGTTCTTCATTTATGGGAACGAGGACTTGCTAACAATCAAAATTAATGCCTTTTATGTAATTTTAACGGTTATTTTTTGTTTCAGCGAAGCTCGTATTTTCGTGAAGACAAATCAAATAACACTATGGGTATTAGAAGAGATTCGTTTTGTTAGAGTTCCTTTGGCCAATTTTGTCTGATCGTCAGACAAGCTCGAAAGTACCATAATGATCTATTATCAAGGAACTTATAAATAATATGAAAATTCAAAATTTATATTTAAGGGGTTGTCAAGAAGTCTTTCATATTCAGTTTGCAGGATTTGACCTAAACACCTAAGTTCACCTAGCATGTTTTATCATACATAATGTACATTAAAAAAGTTTTCAGGTTTAAGAAAAGTTTGTAAAAGGACACAGTTGTTTGTTAGTTAGTGTCGTACCTAATGTTGTAAAAAAATATTTTCTATATCGATACCTTTTACGTGTACGTGCTTTCAGCTCTACAAAAAAAGGTGCAAATTAATGTTTAAAATCTATTCCAAATATTCAGCTGTAAGTACTGAAAACTGTAATATACAATAGTAACGATTCTGACTCTACCGTCGACGAACAATGCTAACATTATTAAAATTGACCGTTTATTAACTTTTAATCCATTTTTAATGTTCTTCCTATCTATTTACTTTCCATTACAGCCTATATTTACTATTCAGGTAATATAGACCATAGATAAACACTAAAACCTAGACCAACACTAATGGTGTCACGTATCATAGAACGCTATATTTTAGTGATAAGGCTGCTGTTGACATCGCTCTTATTACTTAAGCCTTAAGGTCCATTTTCCTATGTCGTTAACGCTAAACGAAAATAAGCATGTATCACAGTAAGGTATCTTTCAGTGAACACAGAAGTCGCTGTTAAAATCGCTCTTATTACTATGATGTTAAGGTTGCTTTTCGTAATGCAGCATTAGGATATGAAGTAAATAATTAATGTAGTGTTATTTAGTTCGTAAGTCTAATGTACTGTGTGTAGGCTTTGTTTTTGTAAGCCTACCGCGATTTATTATGAAATTTATGATAACAGTAACGTACAATGGTACATGTTTATAGTACCAACACCTACGGGTGTGAAAAGTGATGTTTTCATTACGTTATGTAAAAGCTACGAACATACAAACATTAACCAGCGAGAAATATAGCTCAAAACCAGTAACTTCAAGCGTATAATATTTTGTGCTGCTTTTGTAGGTCTTGAGACAAGGTCTCCCTCTGTACTATGCTGCACTATTTACTGCACACCCTGTTTAAGGTGTTTAGTTCCTATTAAGCATAGAATCTATGACTTAAGTCATCGGAAATACAAGTTCGTAATGAGTGTATTATTTAATTGAAAGTGCTATAACAATCCTATATTCCTTGACTTCTGCGGAGATATTTTCTCTTCCTAATCATCTTTAATGGCTGGTCTAGTCATCCCATAAAATAATAGTTAATGCTACTTCACCGACGGTATGGAAAATGAATACATAATTACCTAATAAATAGCATCGTCATCTCTGATTCCATAACACAAAATATGCTTTAGTTGCTAACTTTGATTTAGAGCAGTAGTATGTGATATTCATTAATTTATTTTTATTATCTGTTCATGTACTCATGTGTTATAAACTCACCAATCAGAATACAGTCCCTGTATAGCAGTGCCGGGCTGCGGCAGTTCATACGGGCATCGCGCGCCGCCGCAGAACAGTGCACACTGCAGCGTGCGCGGCGTGCTCACACGCAGCTTCTCGCCCACCACGCTGTACAGCGCCGCCGGCGGGTGGTTGATGCGGCGACGGGATTCACGACTCCTGGCAAAGAAAGGAAAGGATCTCCTTGAATAAGAGGCACTTAAACGGTACTAACTTTAAAGCTATCGCGCTGCATGCCTATTCACTTTGTATCTATATAAGGAGAAGTAGCGCGTACATGCTTCAATATAGGCCGTGGTCGCAAGTAGACTCTGCGTGCGACCACGGCCTGTGTCGGTCGAAACGTCAAGCCCGTAAGGTATATAAGCATGTACGCGCTAATTCTCGTTTCATAATATGAATTTAAAGTAACATTAATATCAGCTATAAGTTAAATCCTAAACGGCTGGAGACGCTACCACATTTTTGTGGGATCTGCCTTCGTTCTTTCAATGCGTTGGCATTTACTATCGTTAAATGTGTCTTTGTCGGCTTTGTCTTTTGGGTTAGAATGAAGCACTGAAGCATCACCTTTTGTTTCTGCTTTTTCGATAATTCGATAATTTCGATCTGATAATATTCGATGAATGAAATGCATTGCCTATTTATTAGAAATGCAGAAGACTAACTAGCTTTATTATTTTTCATCTACAGAAAATATGCCACACTCTCGAATACTCGTTTAAGCCTATGTAATAATATAAAACAATCATAATTATCCCCACACACAAAACAGGTAGTCATAAAGGGGTAAATAGTGTCCCAACAAACCGCCGAAAATCCCATAGCTTGTGCCTTTGTAAAAGGATAAATAACCAGATCAGTCATACCTGTCTAGAAAGTGGAATCTACGGAAATTCACGAAATTAATGCTTGATTTCCTTCGTTCTTTATCAAACTTGATTTTAGACATAATGTATGTAACGATGTCACCTCACTGAAGGATTGACGAGTACTGCCTACCTGCCTACCATGTCAATTTAACCTTTTAGTGGACAAATAAACAAAGTGGTCGGGCGGGCCTAAGCATTTGGACTGGTAGCATATAAAATTTAACTTTTGAAATCTAGTATATTTTTATACTGTGAAGGAAAACATCGTGAGGAAACCTGGATTCCAATATTTGGGATCTGAAATCGCCAATCCGCAGAGAGCAAGCGTGGTGATCAATGCTCATGCCTTCTCTATATGGGAAGAGGCCTGTGCCCAGCAGTGGGACGATTCTAGGCTGGATTATTATTATTAGTATATTTTTGAAAATGTTTAGGCATATGATTTCAAGCAGCATTTTACACGGAGCTCAAAACAAATTCGCGTCATTAAAGTTTAAATCGTAACCTCTTGTAAATGCAATAAGATGAAGCCAACAGGGTACCTAATAAAGATGTTGAAAATGAAGACCTAAGTAGTAATTTTCAGGTTTTATTGCGATTTTCACTGTAGAAGCTTCAAAGAAAAACGCTACCAAACCTGTCTTTTGGATTTATTCTAAGACAGCTTTGATGTCAGACAAACTAAAAAAAAGCTTCTTGAGGAAACTATATAGTACCTACTCCGAATGACTTAGAATTTTTAATTCCTTACACGTGCTAGTTGCATTTTATCTAAGTTTAGAGTTAAAGGCGGAAATCACTATCACTATCACTACATAGTATAAAACAAAGTCGCTTTCCGCTGTCTGTCCCTATGTATGCTTAAATCTTTAAAACTGCGCAACGGATTTTCATGCGGTTTTTTTTAATAGATAGAGTGATTCAAGAGGAAGGTTTATATGTATAATACATGCATAATATAGTAGAGAAACATGGTTAATCTTAGAGATTTTTGACGTCAGGTCGTAAATCAACACATTTTTTGCGCTTTCATTGCAAACGCTGGCTGAACCCTACGAGATAGATCAAAATAATGTACTACAGTATTGTGCACCTCAAAAAGATCTACAAAAAAGTCCGCGATGGTATATGTCTATCTCTTGAGGGTAACCCACAATAGCCATTTTTTATCCTTTATTTATTACTTATTCACGAAAAGACGATTTTAAGCAATACAGCATTAATCCTTATCCAATTAAGTACCTTCAAAAAATTGTGGATGTAATATAGAGCAATATTGCCTTTTACAGCATGCAATTTAAATGAATATTTTCGAAGATATTACAGATTTAAAATGCAGGGACATAGCGGTTGCGGCGGTACATGCCGGGGGGCCGCGCGGGGGCCGGGGGGCGCGTGCCTTTACCAAAAAATGCTTCTAAGGCTGTGCTTCGCCCTACAGAACTTTATGATTGTGTTATATTTGGTATCAGCGTTGCACCCGAGCAAAGCCGGGGCGGGCCGCTAGTGATATATAATTTAAAAGCCTGAAAATAGAACGGTACGCGTTAAAGGATGAATAAAATATCATCTGAAAATTGTGAAAGAACTGTTGTGATTTTTTTGTTCTTACGATTTTTATAGGTACTTTTTACCTAAAAGTACCTACATGCGTTTCGAACAAAATGGTTGCAAGTTTTACTGTAAGTATATACTTCTTATGTTTTTTTAAGCTTGCTTACACAGCTTTAGAAATTTAAATTTTAGGAAATTGCTGATATCTTTCAAAATGCTGCACATACATCTTCATAAATTATAGCTAAGAACGATTTTGTCCATATAACCGATTTTTTCACCTTAGTTCAATACGTATTTTGGGTATATTCCTTTTTAATGAACTTTTTGTCATTTTGTATGCGGGTGATATAAGTCGACTAGAATAATTCAAAAAGTCGCGTTTGGTCACCTGGGTGATACAATTCCAAGGTGAACAAATTACACAGAAAAAGTTAAATCATTTCACCCAGGTGATATCACCCAGGTGAACAAAGTGGAATATACCGTATTTTGAACCGACTTCAAAAAGGAGGTACCCAATTCGCTTGTTTTTTTTTGGTTTGTTATTTCATAACTTTCGACTGGGTGAACCGATTTTGATGATTCTTTCTTTAGTTGAAAGCTGGCGCTTCCTATGTGGAATGTTCCCACTGGACCACAATTGGACCAAATAAGGGTCCAGTTTTGACAGTGGGGTCCATAAGAAAACCATATAAGACTTAACAATGTTGAAGCCGGTTTTTTATTTAAAATTATAGTAAATAATCCTTTTTTTAATACTTTTTTTATATTCTGTCGGTCCTTAGCGAAGGCCGGTCATTACTGATAATGGATGAACTACATGTGGAGAAGGGTACAAAAATGACAACTAAATGAACTCGTGTGGTTATTATTTATTTTCCCTACTTACACGCTTACACAAGGATTTTAATTTGTTACATTGTAGTATTACGTTATGCAATTAATTTAGTTAAGTGTTGGTCATATGAAAGACGATTATAATTTCCACTTCCTACTTGTTCGAGGATTTTTAATTTGAAAGTTCTTTATATTAAATTACACCAAATTATGGCAACATAACAGGGTGTTACCGAAAGGGGTAAAGAGTAGTCCTGGTATAAAGTCGGTGTACAAAATTTCAGCTCAAAGTGAGTTAGTTAAGTCATACCCAATTTTTCACATCAATTATTTGACACTAAAATCATCTGTGTTTTCTGTCCCACTGATGATATTTACGAGCTGTAATTTTCATTCCCAATGCCTATCGACTAAGTAAATTGATTACCTACTAAGTACCTGTAAATTATTTTTGATTTTCATAGCCTTTTAACAATCAATCAATACTGATGAGTTTGAACATTGATTACGGTTCGCTTGACTGTAGATTTACAGAAGATACCGTTTTTTTTATATACTGAATATAAAAGAAATACCTACTCTGTCATACTTTATTTTATTGCCTAATTGTAGCTTTAGAGATTAACGAGTAGAACTGGATTATTTAACCGACTTCAAAAAGGAGGAGGTATTCAATTCGACTGTATTTTTTGTTTGTTATCTCAGAACTTTCGCCTGGGTGAACCAATTTAGATGATTCTTTTTTATTTGAAAATTGTTGCTTCCCGTGTGGGCCCATTTTATTTTTTTTCAGTTATGAGAGGTGGGATCCGTAACAAAACCATATTTATATGGTTTTGTTACGGATCCGACTTCAAAATAAGTCTTATAAGACTTATTTTGAAGTCGGTTTTTTTGTAAGAATTATTATTGTAGTGTTTAATTGTAAAAGTCAAGCTTATAATATACTTGATATTATTAGAGCAGTTGTCCCGACCTCGACACAGGTCGGAAGTCCTCATAAAAACAAAACTAACCCATATTTCGTGGTCCGCGGTGCGTGCGCCATGAATTATTGGGCCACTTAAAAGTATGGCGGCTTGTGAAATGTCACGCAACTGCGCCCTTCGGTGAAGGGTGTCAAAAATGGTGCATGAATTAAAAGTGTTTATCTTTAATGTTAATTTACAATTATAAAGATTAAAGTTAGAGAATCTAGAATGTTCAAAAGTATCTGTACGGTTTAGATGGTGCAACAGTGTTGTAGAACCATTAATCAACTTTGCTACCATCCTTTTTGATTGACGATAAAAGCTAAAAAGAAAGAAGTAATTGTTTCTCATTTGTTTCTCATACACTCATATGCCATAATATCAACTATTTATATCGCGATTCATTTTACAATAAACTTTAACTAATTATTCGATACATAGATTAGATAATAATATTTTATAGCTAATATTATTTCCTATTGCGTAAATATGAATCAGTCTAGCAAAATTATTTGTGTTACTCGGTAATGGTAGGTTCTACTGGGAACTGCTAATAACTACTGTAAGTCATTAGTATAGAGTAGTGAGGTAGTTTGTGTTTCTGTAAACATCATTGTGTCTAGGTTTTGCTAGGAATATAGCTAATACAATACTAACTGTTACCCCTGGCTCCGTTCGCGTAAATGTTGGTGGTAAAAGGTAGCCTTTGTCAAAAATGGGATCTAATCTTTACCATACTAGTTCTCGTCATAATCTACTGGTACCTTCCTACTCCTTGGTTTGACATACTTAAAGATTCAAGAAATCGGGGAGAATACTGTTATAAAATTACTATTGAAAATCTTTGAACTTGTCTATCTACGTTCGACTCTACATCATATTTTGAGATCGTTTCTCTTATCTTTGAACTTTTTAGCACCTTGTTCCTACGAAATTAATATAGTAGGTATAACAGTTGATTGACCATGAGTTACTGAAGTTACTGGAATGTCTAGAATGTAACTTGCATTGTATCCTTTCTTTATACCAATAAATTTATTATTATTATTAGTTACTGGAGTTTAGTATTAATGCGGTAATTACAGTTTTTAAAATTTCATCCTTATTACGAAGCTCAATTGAAGCATTGTATGCAAATAATCAGAAAGTACTGCACCAAGAATCCTTAAAGGTCTAATAAGCACTTACGAAAGAAATAATGTTTTTCAATGCACGCGCCCGTTGTTGGTCGGTTGTTCCGGGTCAAAGCTCGTAATATCCGGAATTATGGCGATTTGGTCACGACACTAGTGCACGTAATACGGGTTTGTTTACCTTTCGAACATTACTTATTTGCTTTTGAAAGAGATTGATTCGTTGATGTTTAAAACACATATTATGAAGCCCATTTTTTTCAGATACTTATGGTAAGACTTCATAAGGAAAAATACACAAAATCACACGCTACGAAAATAACAAAGCATTTGCGTAGCACTCTGTAGCCGTAGCTGTATCTGTATACAATTTATTTATTTTATTTATATATTTATTTTATTTTATTTATGTATAATACTTAATCAACTTGAATTTACAGTTTAACACACAAGCTATACAATGTAATCCTTTGAGAAAAAAAAAAATTCTTTAGACACGATCAAATAATTTTGAAAGTATAATTAATTGCACTGTTTGAAGATATTTATCAGTGCTTTTGATATTTTTATTAGTTTTTTTCTTTACTTTCTTCCTGAAAGTTTCTAGAAAAGCTATTCCTACAAGTTTCGGCAGATTTTCCGTACTTTGAACTTATCCCGACCGCTGTTTTATAAGGTTAAGTGATTTCTCTGTATCGTTAGAAAAAAGTATAAGTAGTAAAAGTCGTGAGTTGCGTGCAAAAAGTGTGTTTGGTAATAATTACAACACATAATTTTATTGTAATACTGATTACTTATAAACATAGTTTGGGAATATAGGTCAGGGGCTAAAAAGGGCTTTTTGTTTTGTTGTTAAATTACCTACAAGTGAAATGAATGGATTTTTACAAGGTTACGAAATTATTTTATTTATACTCGCGTTGTTGGAAAACGCTTATTTTAGAACCAAATTGCTTTTTCAAATAAGTTGAATTTAAAAATATTAAAATAATTCAGTTCTAGTTCTGGTTGTAATTTATCTATAATATGTGTGTATTTAGAAATATATAAGTATCTTTATCAGTTGTCTGGTTACCATAACACAAGCTCTGCTTAGCTTGGGATCAGACAAACGTGTGTGAGATGTCCCGGAATATTATAAAAGAATATTATTATTATAAAAATACATTGTTTAAAATGCCTTTGTATATTTGCAAAATTAAAGTAATCAAGTTGTTTAGTTATGGTATTTCTTAGTAGTCCTAATGCCTTTCCCATTCATCGTGCTTAGGTCGAGGCCTTAGTTCCGTTCAGCGTATAGAACTGTAGACGGAGTTCATTGATCATCTAATTGGAAGCACAAATGTAATTACAAAAGAAAATAATATATTTTTTATCAAACCATACTACAATATATAGGTACCTATTTCTATGTAACTCATACCCTATGCGTTACTGAATATCATTAAATAGGCTTTTTTTGTTGCAGCTTACCACAATGCGCATTAAAAAAAACATCATTAATAGTATTCAATTAAGTTTAATATCCCGATAAATATTTAAAAAACGCAGACAAAGCAAGGGGTGAACACAACTGTCTATGACAAATGTATGCGTGTGTAGAGGCCTTTGATTTTAACAATGGCGATGTTATTTGTATGGGCAATCAGGGAAAACGTATAACCTATTACAATCAAAATTAATTGTTACTTGAAGTATAATGTTTTTATTCAGATTTTGTATAAGGCTATAAATATACAACCTAAGTAATTATACTTGGATGAATGTTTGATTTGGTAATCGATGTTTTATGGCCATAATATAAAAAAGTTCAGGTATAACAGGGGTGCTATAAGTTTTAAGTTTAAATGGGATACCTACATAATGTCGGTCGTCTCGTAGCTCTTATCAAACCGACAGATTTTGGTAACGTTTTTTGTTTGAAAGCTGCCGTGGTAAATATAGTATACAGCTTTCTGTCTCTATTTATTTACAGCTTTCTATTATACTGTCATACTCACCTGCTGGTATTTCCTCCGTTGTGCATGGGCGCGACCCTCGTGCGCGCGCGCCGCCGGCACAGCCGCGCGCACACGCCGCGAGCGCAGCCCCAGCGCTCCCACAGCGCCCGTCGCGGGGACTCCACGCCCGCGTCGCCGTTCATACTTATTTTATTCTTTATTTAATTTGAACTGAGGCCATCACATATATATTTTAACAGACACAGTTTTCAGACTAATTGACATAAAAATAAGTAATATTTGTAGGTACTGCGATCTTTGGCAAGTTGTAATCTGGTTTCATTTCAGACCCTTTTGGAACGGTAAAGTTGAATTAGATTACGCACGTCAATCGTATATTGTTTGTATAATTACAAAAAAGAGCCTTTTAAAAAGATGAGAGTAAACAAATGATTATTTCACTCGCTATGAGCTGTTTTGTAGCATCTTTTCTAATATCAAACAAGATCACTTTATGAATAGAGTTTTTAGGAGCTAATAAAAACGTACTGTTCCTTTATTATAATATCATTGACTGTTCCTTAATAATTTAACAGATTAATAAAATAAAATAAAACTTTGTTGTTGTCTTATAAAACTGACAATCTTATGCACTGAAAGGAAGGCCTACTAGATGTGCCTTTTTTTTATTTCGTAATTGCAAATTTATTACAAAAATATTTCTGAACTATTTTTAAATTATTCTTTAAGATTATTTTTAATATGTCTTTCCTTATTTGTAGTGAGATAAAAACTACTCGACATTACTTATAACAAAATAATAATAATTAGAAAACGATAACATTATTGTGAATATGTAATCCTTTGAAATGTAATGTCTGACATGTGTAGATAATTACAGGGCAGTGCACCGCGATGCATCGGCATGAGGTGTGAATTAATTATATCGGATATCGATTCCAACTGTCTTCACCAACTGCCTATTTCAAATCTAAGTTTATTGTTTCTTACATATGTTGAGAATAGTGACAAAGAATATGATTAAAGGTGATTGAGTGAACTAATGATAGAGTTCAAATAATTTGAAAAAAATATTGGGGTATTGAAAATCGGAAAATGTTTAAAAACGATTGACTGGTGCAGTTCAAGGAAAAATAAGTTTAGTTATAAAAATACGAACAAATATTTGGCTTTCCGAATTAAACTGAATCAGGCTTAGTGGAGTCAATGTTTCTATACCCATAAAAATAGTAAAATATTCGGGGCACTGGAGGCTTTATAATATATTTATAACATTATAAATTCACCACTCAATTAAACATATTCGAGATTTGTTCTATCACAATATTCCTAAAACTTAAGCATTGCTTTCCTCAATAAAAGTATGATTCAAACTCAATATTCGCGTGCTAAAACTCACATCCACCTTATTAAAAACCTTTAATTAATTATACCAAAACTTTAACAAAATGATTTTGTTTTTTTATGCATCGAAATTATGTTTTCGCGTGTTCGCGGCAAGCGGGTGACGCTAGCGTGGGTCTACTAAGACGGCGAAGGAGTTACTACTGTACAGCCAAGACGATATTATTATCGACTATACGCGGTCTAGGAGACGGGGTTCTATTATCAAATCGATTTTTTTCTGTTCCTTTTTTTGTATTTTTTTTTCATTTTTATGAGTTCTGTGCCGATAGGATGTGTATTAAATTGCAAATAAGATGTGTACAAAATTTTATTCTGTGTCTAATCGAATGGAAGGCTGGTAAACACGGATGAATGTTGATAGATCTTGTGGAAATCTCTCGCGAATTTGGAGAAAAAATTAGCATATAAGTAGGTAGTTTTAGTATGGATTAAAACATACTCTGTATAATGCTTTTTATGTAGCATGTGTAAGGGATCTACACGTATGCCACATGTATAGTGCGATTCAAATAAGAATAGGATCGACTTAGCGCCATATTGTGACGTCATAGCTGTCAATTCTAACCATTTAGGTAGGGTGAGCAAAACAAGTTTTTTTTTAAATAAAATTTATTTTTAAGTAAAATATCAAAAGAAACAGAATAAACTAAATAAACAGTATCAGTCCGCTAGCACATGCACTCAATCGTACGACGAAGCACACTAACAAGTCAAAACATGCTAACAATGACAAGATGGCGACTTGCGTCCCTATTTTCTTGAATAATTTTGGCATGGCTTCTGGGCCCTTATAGTAAATTATCTAAAAATAATTAAATATTATATTTAGAAAATTTTCTACTATTTTACATTTTTATTTAAATTTGATATTTCATACCTATTATTATTGATGCAAATAAGTTTTTTGTGCAAACCGTACTTTTCAAGTGACATTTGACAGATAGAGGTTTTTGACATTCCTATTCTTATTTGGATCGCGTCATACCACTTATAACTTAGTAAACTTAACTTTCTTGTTCGAAATTGCCTACCTAATAATTTTCCTGAAAGTAGAAAGTACAAAATGTTTTGCCTCATTTAAGTTTTATTCATAAGGAAATTTTGCAAGTTACATGAATATCGATTATTCATTGTATTTATCAATTTACTTTGACGCATTTTCGCATTGTTGTGCACTTTTAAAATACAATTTTTGCCTCATACAGCACTAATTAATTAAGTTAATTGAGTAAGACAGTTATTAATAAACTTCTTTAATTCGGTAAGGTCAAAGTTTTATAAAGTTTTGAGAATAAGTCACAGTTGCATGAACAATAAAAAGTGCCCTTTAATATGTAGCTTTGATGTCACGTAATTATTCAATTAACCAGCAATAATTGCAGAATGTTCACGTGCTTTTCAGCAGAAATACGGTCTAATTACTTATTATTTAGTTCGATTCCGAACGGGTAGGTACAGTTACTATTAAAGATTAAAAAATACATGTAACAAATAACAATAGGGTTGTCGATAACCTTTATTTGTCATTTCTCTCATGAAAATTAGCAACTGAATTCGAAAGGTACGAGGCCCAAAAACTTATTAAACATTTATAATAAAGTATATAGCTAGGTTCGAGGCTGTTTTTACTTTATCAAAAATTATAACCGTAAAATGATGACTTTTTCAGTACCCTTTCCGTATACTCAGTTCGGGATCTGTGTCTCTCCATAGAAGACTTGTGTTTTTTTTAATTAGATTGAAATAAGGTTGCCTCATATCTACTATATAAAAATAAGTCGGGTTTTCCTTCCTGACGCTATAACTCCAGAATGCACGAACCGATTTCCACGGTTTTGCATTCGTTGGAAAGGTCTCGGGCTCCGTGAGGTTTGTAGCAAAGAAAGTTCAGGAAAACAAAAAAAAACTTCGCCTTTTAATCAGCAAACGAAATGTTAATAAAACGAAGCCATCTGGTGGCGAAGCGGAGTTCGCTAGGTTTGCTAGTTTTGTATATTATATACATACCTAATTATTTATGACACAATACAGGCTAAAAGCCTGATAACTTAACTACCTACCTTAGGATTTCCTCAAACTAACCTATTGACAGAAGCGTCTATATACAGTTTTGCAATATTAATCCTCTAAGTATTTATTTATTATTAAAACGGCAACTAATGATTCACAGTAGGTACCTATTCAGTAGACTATAATAAAACTGAGCAGAATACGGTAACACCAATGTTGTGTTTTCTTCCACAACGAAAAGACGGACCTGTTTGGAAATCATGGGTAAGTGAACAAAAATATTATTTATTCGATATTCCTATACAGGGTGTTCCGTAACCCCTGTCCGATCCGTTAAGTGGTTATTAGGTATCGATATCTGATTAAAAATGTTTAAAAAAAAGAATATAACCAATTTTTTTTTTCTCTAAATTTGAGATTGAGAGTTGGCATCATCACAGATGCTACCTAATTACAAAAAAAATAGACCCCCAGAACCCCCAGAAATAGGGACGAAATTGGAGTTGTAGTTTTTGTTTTAATCTCAAATTTAAGGAATTTCGGGGTAAAACTTGGTCATTTCAAAATCCATTATTATTCGTTCAAAATCCTTTATCATGAATTTTCCAAATTTGATATTTTATTTGGGCATTGGATTGTGAACCTTATATCACCCACGGCTGTCTTAATAGTCTTCAGCACTTTTTTAGATATTTAAGAAATAAGAACTTGCTGTAAAAGTTGAACAAGAATGACGATTCAGTATTTGGAAGTCTAGGGTTCAATACTGTTTGCCTTTTTAAACTTATACTTCTTTTTTTACATTTATATTAGGTTACTACAATGTTGGTGAACTGATATGGCTAGTATGTTTTGTAGCGCAAGAGGACTCGACTGTATATTTTAAGAAATGTTGAAAAACAAGCCATATATTTATGCCAAACTAGCAAACCCGGCGAACTCCGTTTCGCCACCAGAGTAAAAGAAGATTTTCCCGCTTTTCTGTTGATTTTTTTTCCTGAATTTTCTTTGCTACAAACCTCACGGAGCCCGAGACCTTTCCAACGAATGCAAAACCGTGGAAATCGGTTCGTGCGTTCTGGAGTTATAGCGTCAGGAAGGAAAACCCGCCTTATTTTTGTATAGTAGATGATGATACCTTATATTTATTTGCATAAATGCATAATTGCTATTTATTTAGTCTTGAGTGTTCTAATATCCTTATTTCATTCTCACTTTAGATGAGGGTCTTTGCCTCTTTGGTATTTCCGATCACGGAACATATACCGTCGGAATTGAAACCAGGGATTACCCTAGAACCTAGATTAAAGTTGCACAATAACATGCAATTTCTCCACATAATAGCTTCATAGATTTACCTACAAGTAAGTACAAACGACGCGACGTATGATACCACAAACACCTACTTTAACCCATCTAGGCATCGAACCCAACTCTTGCATTTGTTTATTAAAATAACCATAGGCATTTAGTATTCATATATTAATATTTTAATTGTAAAAGTAACTATGTCAGATATAGTGACTCAATTTTTTTTACACATATCTTGACATGATATAACGTAATTATAAAGCAGTTCATTCCTCTTTTATTTGATAAAATACATCAGAACAATAGTGCAGGAAAACATTTACATGCTTTGATAGTGTCGTTATTAATTATGTAGAACAATAGGTACCGTTAAATGCCGCTAATGAATAAAACTATTATATTAATCGTGACATATTGTTATTAATTAATAGGTATTTACTCATGTGAGATGGAAGTATCTAACTATAGAAGTAGTAGTATGAAATGGACCTAGTATATTCAATTCAGAAATCGTAGGTAGTCAATGGCAAAAAGAGAGAAAGGAGCCCTCCGGCTTGATATAGGCTTAAAATAAAGATACTTTCATGACAAATTACTCGAGTAAACTTCTTGAAAAAAGCATCATTAATGCAAAGACTAGTAAGGGCGACGTAGATCAGTCCTCCGGCATCCGCATCCAGCCCCCGACCCTTGACAGTCTATTGCTGCTGTATCTAAAACATCTAAATTAGATCAAGAGGAAAAGAACTATTAAATGGTACCCTTGTTCATAAGATTTTATCAGTAAACAAATAACGTTTTACAAAACTGCTGTAAATGAGATTACCTCGTGAACTGTCACGGGGAAATCTAAATCGTTACATATACGTACGTAACGGAGTTTCTAGCTTACTCACAATTGGTATCAAGGAATGAGTCACAATTTATTGTTTTCTCAATCTGGTAAAACAGTCAGTCATTAAGAAACCTCTATAAAGGATAGACTGTGTCTTGTTTCTTTCCATTGAATCATTTGGATCACAGAAATGAGTGAGTTTATTTTTAAGGCATATTTTTAAGTGTTTTTGAGGAATAATTGGAAAAGAGTTATTAGTTGCACTTGTAAGCTGCCGTCACTGGGACGTCAAAGACTCGCCAAATAATGACTGCAAGCCAATAATCTCAATGTCGTTGATATCCTTGTGACGGCGACGGTGGACTAACGGCTTAAGGGTACCTTAGGCGCAGGCCAGACAAAAGAGACATAAGACGCAGACGGGGCGCGGACATCTGTCTCTTTCATACAAAATGTATAGAAACGTTGCGCCCGCGCCCCGTCTCTTCTGTATGTTTTGCGTCGCGACGCTTCTATACATTTTGTATGGAAGGGACGCGGTAGAGACAAATGTTCGCGCCCCGTCTGCGTCTTACGATGGTCGTTGGTCTTACGTCTCTTCTGTCTGGCCTGCGACTTAGTTCTGCAAAACAGTAAACAATCGATCCATTCTGGTAACAATCGACGTATATTAAATGTGTAGGTGCGTTGAGCAACGTCCAGTAAAAAGAAAGGATCCCAATAAAACCTTTGTATTATGTTTTTTCACCAAGAACACCGGTGAAGGTGCACTACTTAGATGTTCTTAAAGTGAATAGTTCTCGAATACGCGTATAGACCTGTGGCATAAACAATGACCGACATGTGGCCATATACTCATATACTGAAATAGGTCAGAGATTTGATTCGAGATCGACGAAATTATACAAATCTTATAACTAATACAACTGCTATTGGCCCTTCGCCTGATCTCTCCGCTACGACATCTCCTAGGTAAAATGACTCTACACAGGACGAGACTAAGCCCTTTTCAATTGTAATAATTTGTACTTTTCTGGTTTTCTTTTCAGGTCTTCTAAATGTCGTCATTTTTGTTGTAGCCTGCCTTTTAGTCTGCAACTATGTGTCTGCAGGTATGTTAATAGTAACATATGATAAATGCTTAAAAAAGTAAATATTTAAATATTGTTTTCGGTGTTAAGTAATAGACCAGAAAACTTATTGTATATAAGTTTATTTTTTGAAATCATTATTGTTATTTCATCGAGATGTTGCAATTCTCGTTGTGGTTTGCTTCCACAATTCAATTAACATGCACACAGAAATCATTTTAATGCATCCGTTGCTTATCTGCAATAAAATAAACCTTATCATGTACAACGAGGTGTTGCGGGTTCGATTCTCAATTGGGGTAAAAATGATAATCTGATTCTTTCTACAGTTCCTTACATAACTAGGTTACATGGGGGTGAAACTTTCGCGTGGCTTAAATTTCCTTATGAGGAAGTTATAATACCTTTTAGAAGCGATTATCTCCCTGGCCTGTTCCCATTTATTTGAAATAATAATATACCGACATCTCACGCACGGTTATCTGATCCCAAGCTAAGCAGAGCTTGTGTTATGGTAACCAGACAACTGATATACACACTTATATATTTCTAAACACATACATATTATAGATAAATTACACCCAGACGCAGAACAAATGATCGTGCTCATTACACAAACATTTGTCCCGGGTGGGAAGCGAACCTACGAGCTCCGGTATAGCAGTCAGGGTCACTAACCACTAGACCAACAGGCTCGTCAAAATAGAAGCAAAGTATATATATATATATTATGTGCATATTCATTAATGTCTACAGCTTACATAGACGGCAACTGCCCTCCCCCCAGCCGCGTGTACAACGACAAGCCGAAGTGTTTCTCCGACGCTGACTGCCAGAAGTGGGGCAAGTTGTGCTGCAGGAACCAGTTCAACACCAAGTCCTGTACCGACCGAGCTCCGTACAGCAACGGGGCGGGGTACAATGATAAATATAACAGTGAGTTTTACTAACTTTAAACCTATTTCATATGTTATGTTCCAATCATCATAAAATGTTATGTAACGGGAATTTGCGCGAAATGTCTTTATTGGAGTTTCTACCAAGTCCCACTAAGCGCTCATGTCCAGCAAGCCCTTATTTCTGACAAGTAACTTTTTTAGTATCATTACCATATATTGTTTGGAAAATCTTTTTAACATTGAACAAGTGCCATGATACTCATTATTTGAGTCATATGAGGGCTCTTTATTTGAGTTTGAGTCTTGAGCAAAAAGGCGCTATCTTGAAAACCAAATCTCTTCTTTTTTTTTTTGGTAGAGATCTTTGCAGTTAGCTTGAGGCTTTGACTGCTTCACCGGACTTTTGGCGAGGACCTTAAGGCCTCCAGCCAGAGCAATAGGAAAAACTAACTACGTCAGCAACGTCCACTAAGGGCACCCCCTGCGGGGTTCGGAACTCGACTTAGTGGGTTGTTAACAATCTTAATAAAGCAAAACAGCAAGGGATGGCTGGATCTAAGTTTTACCATATCTCTTCATTTCATTTTATTCATTTTGGACTTTGTGAAAACTAATTTTGCCGATTCTGTGATTGATAGGCGAATGACATTTATGTAATTAATATTTACTATGACTTCTCAACTTGAATTTCTATTTCCTAGTGCATGGTGCGGGAGGCGTCTACTGCGCAGGCGTGAAGTGTATGCCGTACGAGGTGTGCAAGCCAGACCCCTTCACGAAGAGGCTGAGGTGCCAGCGAGCTTAAACAATATGGCTGAACCTTCAATATTATAATACTCATGGTACAATAATAGCAAGTATTCTTTTCTCGAGTCAGCTGTGAACCAGCATTATTAGGTCACGATCAGGATAGAGCAAAATTGTATGACCTATCCTTGTATGATGTTTATTTTTTTTATTTTATTTATTTTTAAAACATGTTGGTAAGAAAACTTATAAACTAAGCCCCACAAAACCGTAGTAATGGTTTGACTGTGGGTCACTGAGTCTCTCTGCGTTACTAACATTTATTTTATACTTATACCTACATTCAATTTGTATCAATCCTAATCACGACCTTATATTTTAGGCATAAAGAGCAAAGTTAGTAAAAAAATATGGAATCGTCAGCTAACAAACTTCTTACTGTTTTTAATTATATCTGAAGTTACTCATTTACTGGTTGTAAAAGAATACCCGGCTAAGTATATAATTGTACCAAGATATTACTAACCCTAAGATACTGCAAATAAACTTAAATTAAAATACTTACTGACATTCTCAGAGACACTGTTTACTGTCAACAATTATTTATAAATAATTATGCAATTAGTTTTATTATCCTACATAACAATATATGGCAATAATAAAATCTAAGTACATAAGTACTCATTTTAGTTTCATTAGCAGAGGTAAATAAAACAACAATTTAAGTAGTAAAAAGCATATTAAATATAATGAAAGATTCATAAAACTTACATAAATACATACATATTATATAACTTAGAATTCAAGTGTTTGTTCAGGGGCGACTGCATTTCATCCTCTTGGTGGAGGGGTCCAGCTTGCAGACCTCGAAGGAGTTGCATTTGACGTTGTCACAGTACTGGCCAGCACCACCGCCAGCTGTGAATGAGAAGGAAGATTATTTTATCGATAGCTCAATCATTCGAAAAAAGGTTATTTTAGCAACAGAAGTGGAGGGTAGTTATAAGTTTGACATGTCTGTCTGTGATATAGCTTCAAAAGAAATTGACCGATGTTGCGTGACTTTTTCAAAGCTCAGTACTCAATACTTTATTTCGCTCCACAATGTGTAAAGGTCTTAAATATAACAAGTAGCAATTGTGGACTCTGTCGGGCACTAAAATATTAGGGAAATATTAACCCAGTACTACTACTATTACTCTTTGTCGGGTACTATTTAATTTATAGTTAATGTCACATACTGTCGGTAGTTGCCTAGCTGTTTAAGTAAAGACATAACGTCGTGTTGGTTTAATAGTTTAAGTAAAGGAGAAACATCGTAATGTAGTCTAGATCCCCAAAAACTCGTATGTGAAATCGCTCTTTTTTAGACTAGAGCATAATAAGTGGTCATTAAAAAACCTCGGTGGTTTGACTTGTTATTGATATGCAATAGTTTTCAATAACTCAAAGTAAACTATTCTACGAAATTCAACAGTCCTATTCTTATTTGCGGTATTAAATGGTTCATCATCACTACATGAATGCACGAGGAAGGCGGCCATCAGAGAAGAGTGGCGGCGTGTTGTGAAGCTTGCCGCCAACACCTGAAGTGATGACCACGACCACTCTATCAAGAGTGACCCCGACTAGGAAGAAGAAGATTCTTATTTGATACATTAAGATCCACTTACATTGGTACTTGTTGGAGCTGTGTGACCCTACACCGTTGGCAGCGGGCTGGGTGCAGGACTTGGCGTTGCAGGCGTTGGAGCAGCACACCTTGCCGTTGGTGCACTCGTAGTCCTGCACGCACTTGGGGCTGCAGCCGTACACCTTCGACGGTAAGGGGCAGTTGTTGGCTGGAAATGAATAATACATATTACGTTATTAACCATATAACCTTCTTATATTATAATAAATGCGGCAACATCTCATACATTGCTCTGAACCCAAAGTAAGCTATTAAGTAAGCACTTGAGTTATGGAATTCAGTATCAACGAAGGTACCACAAACACCCAGACTGGGGACAATGTAGAAAAGTGAGTTTCTATATTGACCCGTCCGGGGATCGAACCCGGGATCTCAGAGCTAGCTACACCTTAAAAACCGGTGCGTACGCCACTCGACCACGGAGGTCGTCATACATGGAAATGGATTCGGATAATTTAGTGGACAACGGCGCTATTTCCCTTGTGAACAATAAAATGGCAAGCATTGCTTTACAATAGATTGCATTGCAATAGATTACAATTAACAAAGAAATGCAAAACTAGTTTACGTTTTGAACATCACTGTTTATAGTGCACACTGTTCAGTGTGACTGCAAAGTAAGTATGTTTAGTTTGAGTCTACCTTGTAAGCTCTTAAACTATAACTCAGACGTCAACAACTTTTTCAGTGGAATGACAAAAAAAGTTGAAGATCTACATATCCTCAACTTTTTTTGTTTAAAATGAAATTTAAAAATTCCGTGGAATAATCCTTTGGTATTCTACGGAAAAAAATATATAAGTTGCAGTGTTTATAATAGACACTAACTATAACACGAGTAAGTAAAACAACTACAAGTTTTTAAATATGCTACCCAGTTTTAGATACGTATACGTATGTAGTATAAATACGGTATAGGTAACTAGACTTTAAAATACTAATTAGAAAGAACATAAAAATCTTATGCAGACCGACTGGACTGGTTCTCTGCCATGTTGCAATAATTTAAAAGCTGTTTTCCTTAAACGGTGCTAACAACTTGATTAGATAATTTACCTAAATTGGCACGCCGGATGACGTCAAATTGTTATTGCTTTATTTATGTTTGTAGTACAAAGTTTCGTAAACCTACAAGCTTGTACTTAGGTACTGTTTAATAAATAATACTATAATTGAAAATTAGATAAATGCGTATTTGAGCGAACATCAATAGCAAGGCTTGTATGATCGGTTAGGACATTTAAAAGCTTTGTCATTTAAGGTATCTTAATTTCAAGTCAACGTTAAAAATAGTGTTTGACAACGTTATTCAAATAAAAAATACATTTAGCACTAAAAAGAGTCAGCGAACTTAATCAGACTGTAGAAAAATATTGCAATAAATATACAGACTATACTTCTATTAGGTATAATAGTTCGGATTCGGTATCTATCGTGGGTTTTAAACAAACCTAGATGTTACTGGAGAAATCTTGTCAGGCCCAACAAATATAGTTAAGTATATGATTGTCACCGGAATGATGTGAATGTCAATTTACTATATCCTTATTAAGGAAGCAGCCCAGCATTCCTTACGTGTAGTAACAAAATCCTACGTAGGTTTCATTGGTAAAATAATTGGCATTTACTTTCTGTGTTAGGTCGCACTTTTTTGTTCAAGGACTCATACTGCAAACATAGAATAATTAACTATAGGGGGTGCCCTTAGTGGACGTAGTTAGTTTTTCCTATTGCTCTGGCTGGAGGCCTTAAGGTCCTCGCCAAAAGTCCGGTGAAGCAATCAAAGTCTGCGGTCAGGCTAACTGCAAAGATCTCTACCAAAAAAAAAACATATATAGCTACGAACTAATTATTTATTTCTTTTGAACTTACCAGCCTCAGTGTAAGACACCATCACCACAACGGCCACGAGAGCCACCAGGATAGTAGTGGATCCTGAAAATATAAAGAATGCATTTAATAATCAACGACAAATTAGTAAAAACACTTCTTGGATGTCAGAAAGAATTCCTATGACTTATCGACAACTTAGAACATAAATATTGTTTACGAAGTATTTTTTCATACCTACATATGGAACAGGAAAAAATGTTTCTTTATGTACAAGTAAAGCCGTCTTATTTATTGATTCTACAAGTCTAGTAAATATAATTATTATATATGCCATATATAATTCTAACATGTATTTGATTCTCATATTTATTATTTCTGAAGGATTTTTCCTCATAAAACTGTAATGTTATTATTCAAGCTCAACTTAAGATCTAAGTTAGGTCGCTTGTAAAGCTCGCGTTGTAACCTATTTTTAAGTAGGTATTAGGAGCCTGTAATGTCCCACAGCTGGGCAAAGGCCTCCCCACTCTCCCTCCATTTGTCTCTGTAACCTATAGTCGGTTAAAATACATATTAAGAACATCTGAAGAATCCGAGACTGGTTCTAGGACCTCATCTTAAAGTAAGCATGGTGAAGTGTGATGATGAAGGGTCCACAAAAAAGCACGTTAAACTCTTTAGTTTTAATATATTAGTGTAACTAGACATAAATAAATACATAAATCAGTTGATATTTATCATACTGCATTAATAAATGACAGCTTATTTAATATCAATAGGTCAAGAACGAGACAGGATTGCACAACTTAATGTTTTGGCATCACGAGTATGTATTCGAAAGACTTCAAAAATAACAAGAAAACCGAACTGCACATATGAACAAGTTTTAGTGCTAAAATGTTTGTGCAGACTGCAAATATTCTGTTTCATGTTTCATGTTGCTTCATGAATGAACCCTTTTTTTTAATACTTTTTGGTATAGATTGGTTATTTGCCATTATAGATAACAGCCGGTGCCTTTATTTAAAACTTTATTTTGGACCGTAAATAATAGCAATAGTTCTCTAAAATTTCTCTGATGTCATTTGAAAAGAAGTACCTATATTTCAAAGTCTAGCCACATAGGTAGGTTTTACTGATAACAGTGTAAACATTCTTTGCCCTATGACATTACCTATGCGTCATTCATAAACGTTACGTTTTCTCCCGTCGAATTATGCGTGAATAATTGTTTACTCAGATTAGGTTTCTGTTATTTGTTATAAGTAGGTATAGTTTGCTATTTAAATGATATATAAACAATGTTTTTACGGTCTTAACAATTCTTGGTATCTAAGTTTTCCCTATAGGTACAAAGTTTCATCAATATCGATACAGCGGTTTAGTTTTCAAACAGACGGAGAGAGTTACTTTCGCATTTGTAATGTACATACGTAGCTATATGTTTTAACGTCTACTGTATTACGAACATATCTGTGTTAAATTTGGAGTGTATTTTCCTTTCATTTCCTCCGAAATTGGAAATTGGTTTCCTAGTGTACCTACCTCAGTACTGTGCATAAAATTCTTCATGTAAAATAGAATTTCGACTTATGTTTACGAATGTAGAGACACTCAACTTTTAGGTAAATATTAAGAACCAGTGTCTTCAAAAAACATTCAGAACAGGTAAATAAAGTAAGTACGTACCTAGTAGCACCGGTAGTTGAGAGCATGATAAATATTGGCAAGCCCATACAGATTGTAAAGCAAACACATCAATCTTTAGACTATTAGTATTCAAGAGAGGTTTCGTTTGAATGTCATGGTCTAGCTTTTCCTGTATTGTATAGATACCTAAGATGCTTTTTTCCTAGTACCTAGGCTAATTTTTCTAAAGGTATACAGTGCATTCAGAATGCTTTTTGGGTAAAATAAAGCAAGAGTTTTAAAGCGTTAATCACTGAAACTATATATCGGATATGAAAAAAATCTTTTTGCAAGTGATAGTCCTATTCTTGAAGAAGTTTGTGAAACATCACTTTACAAGCATTGGGAGAAAACGAAGGCGAAGGAAACCTAGGGCTATTGCAATGTTTATTTTATTTTATGAATGTGCATTATTTTATTTATTATTATCAGAAGCATTTCAAAGTTCTATCCTCGTCTCAAAATATGTAACTTGGCATTTCAGCATTCTCTGTAATTATGTTACGAAGATCATAGGCCTGATACCTAAATATCTACCTAAGAACTCTATCAATAAATTGTTAAATCGGAAGATTCTATACAGATTGTAATAAATAAAAATTTTTGAAAGATATTTGTGCCGATGATTCTAATAAGAATCACACAGGAATTAAAAAATAGCCCTAGGCATGCTTGGAGTCTACATTTTAAATCTCGAAAACGTTTTGTTAAGTTCCAAATAATTAAGTTTATGTTACTTATATCTCTGACAATTTCTACATTCGTTGACCTTTCACTAAATAATTTCTTGACCGTTTATTTCATAAATAACAAATAGAATTTGCTTCTTATAAACAATTTCCAATATTTCATACAATTTATTGTGCTACACTATTTTTATTGCTACAACTTTTCTTATCACCATACGTATTAGACTTATTTTTATTATAAAAACACTCACCCATATTTCTTGATCAATTTAAACTTCGTACTTCGTTTTGATTTGCGTGTGCACACGACAGATGCTAATATCAAACTGGTTCCGCAGTACGCTTTGTACATCATCATAAGCTTAATTCAATTATGTATGCTACCATACATTGGTAGCCACAAGCCAATAAACAACATCCATTGATGGTTTTGTCGAAACAAGGAGGTTTGTCTTCAGTATGAATGCGGCAATGGATGTTCAAATATGTTTGTGTTGGATGTTGGTTGGTACAAGCCAATATTGGACGCAGTGAAGCCATAGTATTTTGTAGTTATGAATACAATTCGCTAATCGTTTGATGTCAAGGTCTTAGGTCAAGTATTATAAGCGTGAGAGTTGTATTATTATTATTTTTAAGATTTATCAACAAAGAGAGTCTGTGCGAAAAGAGAATATAGTATGATAACAATAAAATCTTACGATGAAGAAAAAAGGTCGTGCTTTTATGTTAAAGTATGCAATGCAATGTGCATTCATGACTCTGCTTTATAAGTCTCGTTATAGCAATCCTTTCGTTTGACTAATTTACGATGCACTGTTGCACATTTGCACCTGACATGAATATCTACAAAGCTTAATTACCTTAGTAGCTAGGTTCCTTTCATATGATTGATGTTGATTTGTTGTTGTTACTTTACAATTACAAAGTCTATTTATTATTGAAACAGAAGTAATTCTGTAAACTTGCCGACTTATATATCAGGGTGCAGGTACAGAACCTGCCTCTGAAGAAATAAGAATCTAATAGAGTCGTGTTACCCCACACTGAGTACGCTTTTGAAAAAGTTTACCTATGTTATTTCGGAAACCCCTTAGCAAACCTTTATGGAAGTAGCCTAGCGGGACCATCCTTCCTAAGAATCTACTTAAAGTAAGTCTTTTATTTATTTCTTACGACCCGCCCCGGCTTTGTTCGGGTGAAACGCTGATACCAAATAAGTAAGTATAACTACACAATATTAGAGTTCTGTAGGGCGAAGCGCAGCCTTGGACGCACTATTTGGTATAGGCACGCGCCCCCCGGCCGGTACCCACAACGTGCCCGCAACCGACTATGTCCCTGCATTTTAAATCTGTAATAACTTTGAAAGTATTCATTTAAATAACATGCTGTTAAGAGCTGTATTGATCTATATTACATGCACAATTTATTAAATTTACCTACAGGCCATGTATAATCTGTATAACTAGCTATTAATTAAATGAGCGCTATGTGATCTAGTAACCTTTCGATACCTGTGCGATAGTTATTTATTATCTTAACAGCTAGCTCAAAGATTTCACAGCGGTAATACACTGTGGTGACCATATTTTACATATCTATAGTTAACCATGAGGAATAAATGTTTTTTCTTTCTTTCTTTCTGTGCTATTGGTGTATGAACCATAACATACAGTAGGTACAGTTACTTTCAAAACTTAATCTTTTTACGTTTCACTGTCATACGACGTTCTTTGGCAGTCGTAAAGTCAATCGGACAATCAGTACCGTATACAGTCAATACTATGGGGTACTGGGTTGTGGAGATCAGATAGCAGTCGCACCATGTAAAATGCGGTATTGAGCCAAATCCGTTAAGATTCGAAGCCGACCCTAATATAATTGGGAAAAGGCTCGGCAGATGATATGATAGAGAAGACCAAAAGTAAGACAATATATGATGTCAAAAGTGAAAAAAAAAAATGTTCTAAATCTTTGACGATGATGATGAATTGTTATCATTTATTTATGCACATGTGGGTAAATGAGGAAGAGTGGCAGCAGTACATTGCTGCAGACGCTGCAGTATATTCATTTTACGTAAGTGCATTTTGTAGTTGTCTGTACTTACTTACCTACCTACTTTAGCGTAAACTGGTTTGTCCATATTGCGTGCGCTGACAACCGGAATATTCCCGGCTTTATTTGTTTTTGTATTAATACCAACACAGTTCGTGAGCATCATGAAATGTTTTTTTTTTCTCCTGCTATCAAAACTAGCATCAAGTATACTTAGGTATAAGCACTTGTTTTATATATTCAATATTTGATCCACTGTTTGGTGCGAACTACGCAATAAAGTATGTTTTTTTGGATTATGTATTACAAAATAGTTACTTTCCTTATTTAGGTCTTCAAATTTTAAACATTTTACTCTTGTAAAATCTTTTTGTAAGTGAAGGCTACAAATTGGCCGATAGCCAATTTTGTCTTAGCTAACTCAACCTACTTTCACTGGATACCAAGATGGCAAATACGCAAATTTTGTATAGTCTAATGTTGGTAGCCAAATAGGATATAGAATGCTTGCACGAAATCACTAACAAAACTCAATTTCGTATAGTTTTTATACAATCTGTGGTTCTTTTCTCGTTTCCGAACGATGCAAGCGGCGACGCCTACCGGTTCAGTGGGGAACTAAATTCAAATATTTCGGTTCAAACGTCAAACTCCTGTAACTACCAACGGGTGAATGTTTGTAGAAATTGTTTTCTTGTTTGCAATCTAAAAAGCGCGTTGAACGATATATTTTGGTGGAAAGTGTACAAAAACTATGTTAACTGTGTGATTCGTGATATTTGGATACATTTTTTATCGTTTTAAATATGGATCCGTTCACTCAGGTATGATCGGCGATAATTTATGTGTTAACGGTCGCAAACTTTAGAAGGTCATTCCAGGCATGTTTAATACTATTAAAAAGCAGATTTTAAATGTTTCATATCTTATTTTCAGCGCATGTTAGAAAGAGCGCGGGCTCGACAGGAGAAAATCGATCAGAAGCTCGCTAATTCCGGCCAGACCGTGCCTAAACGAAAGCCGCTAACAGAGAACATCGCTATTACAAAATCAGAGAACTCCCCTGCAAAGTCTCCTAGTAAGATCTCGAGGGACTCTATAACCTCGCCTCGGAGACAGTCAAAAGAGTATACAAAGTCTGAAACACCAACTAAAGCCGTAGCAAAGAGGTCAAGCATAAAGTCCGACACGGCGTCACCTCGCCGTAACGACATTGTGGTTACTAAAAAGGAGTTTAAAAGTCCAAAGAGGGGTAGTATTAATCGTCGCAACTCTGATGTGTCGGTAGAGATCAATATTTCGCATAGGAATGACATACAGATTGAAGTACAGGTTGAAGAGAGAGATGCTCCTATATGCGTGGTGTATGACTCCCAGGCGGCGACTGGCAACAGTGTTGTGATCAAAGAGATTACAGGTGAGCTATATAATAGAATTATGGATAAATAGTCTAGAATGTTCTTTTATACAGGAGATACTTATAAGAATTCCAGGTGACCATTTTTAGTCAGCTTACAGTTAAGGTTTTTGATATCTTTTTATTTATCAAAAACCTGATTTAAAAATGATTTTTTTTAGTTGATATGTAATGATTAATGATACCTATTCTATGTAATGATTAATGGATATCTGTGCAGCTTGAAAATATCTACTACTCATACAACATAATTACCTTTATTTATTAAATTTAAATGAAAAATTTAAAAACAAAATATTTTTAGTCTACCATAATATGTTTTAAAACAGATAAGTATAGAATTATTTTCCTTACCTAAATACACATAACAACAATAAGCTTTGTTTTATCTACAAACTGATGTTATCTTTACTGCCATATTGAATTAAATTAGGGTCAAAAGATGATATCAAACACATTTAATTTTTAATTAACATAAAATTCAATTATTATAGATTAACAGTTTTCAATTTAGTGAGTCATAATGTGTCTGAAATTGTCCAAATAATATTCATTTATTAGTCAGTTTTTAATAGGTATTTAGAGCTCTTTCTTAATCTTTGCATCATATAGTTAGCAGATTTTGAAGATAATTCGTAAGTAATGTGAAAATAGTTGTAGTTTGTCTTGTGCTCAAACATTTTTGACAAGACCTTACATGACTGTTTCTTCCATTATTCAATATCCCTTTCCCTAACAGACGTTTCTCAACTCATTCCTTTCTCAAATAACAATAAATACAGCAATCCTTAACTTCCTAGTCCCTACTCTGTACTAAACATTAATATTACCTTACAACAAAGAGAAACCACAAAAAGGGTAAAGCATTAAAAATATTTATCTAAATAAGGAAGAAACATGACTAAGTACAAGTCACTGACATTTATACACTGATGCCTGTACTATAAACTCAAAAAGCAGGTTCATTACCATTGTGGAAGCAAGACAGCACTATACACAACATAGTACCATCTCACTCCCACAAAAAGTCTCGGCTTATGAGTTCCTAGTAAATGTTCAGGAGCTTATTTCTTATTATTATATTACTCACCTTCAAAAGATAAGGTTCTCCTAATCGCTGAGTAAATACTTTAAGTTCAAGTTAAATAATACATTAGCTTATTGAAAGATAATTAGTTTAATTTGTTATTGTTTGGTTGGCTGTAGACAGAGTGGTGTGTGCTTGTATTGTTTTTTAAAATAAGAATAGTGCTTGTAGTCTTTTTCTTTCATTATAAGTAGGTAGTTTTGTTATGTGCCAGGATTTTTGTGTTCGTATTGCTTGTAATTTAATTGTTTTTTTAAAATAATATTGTTGTTAGGTGAGGTTTTCCTTCTTTTATAGACTGTTTTTGTGTAGGCTTAACAAATTAAAAATGTATAATTATTTGGTGTATGATTATCACTATTATTTGCTTTTCCTTGTATAGAATTTTGCCTCATTCGTATTAAAGATAATGAGAGTTTTAATTTAGCGATTTCAGTTACCAGATAAATATGTTTATTCAGTTTTCCTTCAACATTGGTTACTGATGAGCAGCATATATTGCAAATAATCCAACCAACACAAAAAATTAAATAAATCCAATTAATTCCTCTCTTATCTGTTCCTAAAACATAGCATTTGTTCTAACAATGTAATATTGGTCTCTTTCAGATGACACATCCAGTAACATGGAGAAGGCAGCTATAGACATGGCGGAGAGCAAGTCTGACCGTCCGGCTTTACGTCACAACATCAAGTCCAGGCTCGACAGGCTGGGGAATCTTTATTCTGGTGAGTTTTTACTGTTATTATGTTTAGAGCCTTGTTAAATGATGATATTTTACCAATGTATTATTTAACAAACCATTTATTAACCATTTAGTGTAAAACAGAGTCACAATTATAAGCGGGCTACTTGAAAAGTAGTGTTGATTTCTCTAAGTATTTTAGAATAGAATAGAATAATTCTTTATTTGCACAGAAAGTAGGTACAAGATACAGATGTTATGTTTATAATGAGACCCTTATACAATCTACCCAATCTATCTTTTTTTGTATTGTTATGTGTAACCAAATTTTACTGAAACATAACAGGATGAGATAAGCTTGTTTAGGAAGTAGAAAGGATCTGATAGTAGTTGCATTTTATTATTATCTCTTGGGCTGATTGTGTTACATGCTTCACTTTAAAAGGTACAGCTGGATGAGGGCAAAGATCTCATATACAAGTACAACACTACTTAATGTAAATTACTAAGTTTCCTAAAATGAAACCATTCTTTACGCAAAGTGGTACATGGATGTCCAATAATATCATAGACTGGGTTCTATATTTACAGTTCTCGAATTTTTTTTATGAAACACGATGCCTGGTTTTTCTTAAACTCAGGCGATGCTAGTTTAAAAAGTATCTTTGAACTCTACAGCACTTACTAGCTCACTAAGCCCTAATGTCTGTTGGAGTGTTAACAATCTCATTTGAATGTAATATTTTCAGACACCCCAACCCTCTCGTCTCCGATTCACCGCACGGAGTTGCAGTTCTCGGCCGCCACGCCGCCGTCGGAGCGCGAGCCGCCGCCGAAGCCGCGCCCGCAAGCCGGCAGGAAGTTCGGCAGGCTCGCCGCTCTCGCCGACCAGATCAACAACTGGGAGGACGACCTCAACCATCACACTCATGTAAGTTATGCTGCAGTACTATATACACACAGCAGACTCTCGGCCGCCGCCGAAGCCGCGCCCGCAAGCCGGCAGGAAGTTCGGCAGGCTCGCCGCTCTCGCCGACCAGATCAACAACTGGGAGGACGACCTCAACCATCACACTCATGTAAGTTATGCTGCAGTACTATATACACACAGCAGACTCTCGGCCGCCGCCGAAGCCGCGCCCGCAAGCCGGCAGGAAGTTCGGCAGGCTCGCCGCTCTCGCCGACCAGATCAACAACTGGGAGGACGACCTCAACCATCACACTCATGTAAGTTATGCTGCAGTACTATATACACACAGCAGACTCTCGGCCGCCGCCGAAGCCGCGCCCGCAAGCCGGCAGGAAGTTCGGCAGGCTCGCCGCTCTCGCCGACCAGATCAACAACTGGGAGGACGACCTCAACCATCACACTCATGTAAGTTATGCTGCAGTACTATATACACACAGCAGACTCTCGGCCGCCGCCGAAGCCGCGCCCGCAAGCCGGCAGGAAGTTCGGCAGGCTCGCCGCTCTCGCCGACCAGATCAACAACTGGGAGGACGACCTCAACCATCACACTCATGTAAGTTATGCTGCAGTACTATATACACACAGCAGACTCTCGGCCGCCGCCGAAGCCGCGCCCGCAAGCCGGCAGGAAGTTCGGCAGGCTCGCCGCTCTCGCCGACCAGATCAACAACTGGGAGGACGACCTCAACCATCACACTCATGTAAGTTTTGCTGTGGTAATGTGATATAAACACAGCCTATCGCATTTCACTACTGGACATAGTCCTCGACCCGAATCCAGTGTGAACCGACCGATTGACTGACCGAGAATTTGGTAGGCTGTACTTTTTATTGTTGGAAAAATAACTACAACCCAGATAGGTGATATGTCGAGATAATATGTCGGACTTGCACCAACTAAAAAGACCCGGTCCCACTCTCGCCTTTGCTCCCGCAAAGCCGCGGGATTGCTAAGCCTTCTCAGCGCAGCTCCAGCCGGCCTCGGTCCTTTAAATAGAGGGACGGGTATTAAGTACCCAACCACTTTCCTTCCGAATATGGAAGGCCGTACCTAGCTGTTCTCTATAGGCTGTAACAGTAGACAATATCGCTGATGCCTCTATGGTATTTTACATAAAACCTTGACGAAAATATATACATGTTATTAATTGTATATACTTACACTCATATAAAATGAATGTTGATATAACAATCATTTGAAACTTAACCATTTTCTTATGTTATCTTTCACAGCAGCCTGACAACAACAAGCCATCAACTAAATCAGAAGCCAAACAAGACAAGGACGCGTCCACACTGGATGTATCCATACATTCCTTCAAGGACATCAACAAAGTATTAGACTCGCCTAAATCTAGACAGGTTAGTAATAACTTTTAAAACCAATCTACAAACATTTTAGTCATTATAGCAGGTCTTCGTAATTTATCACTAAGAAGAAGCTATCGAACAAAAAAACGCATCAAATTCGGTCTATTCTTTTAGGAGCGACGATGCTCCAAAACAAATAAATGAATCTGTCTATTCATTTATTTGCAAGATTTCGTTCATCAATCAATCAACTCACGTTATATCTGCCCGCAGCTCTAAATAGGCCTCAATAAAGTTTATAATTAAATAATTATTTTAATATCGTATTATTTTTCTTTACAGAAAGAAACCAAGAAATTCGACTCACACACGTTCACGAAATCGTCGATGAACGAGTGTCAGCGGCTCAACAAGCTGATAGTTGCAGAACTGGTGAGTACATAGAATTTAAGACATGTAGGCCATATTATGTACTCTTAATTACATCATATTTGAGAAAAAATAATACAGAAAGGAGAAAGGATGTATAGCTTGATTCTTTTACACAGGAATAAATAGTTAAAAAAAGTCGTAATATGACCTCTTTACGTCTGTGTCAGTAATACTTATTAAAAAGAAGAAAAAAGTTTGTATTCTATTTTTAAACATACAATTTGACGTTTGATAACTTTGGTAATCTAAAAAACAAAATGGTTAGCTTACATACATTAATTAATTAAGTTAATACTTTTTTTTGATAAATGTGATTGACACAGACTTGCTTAGAATTTCTTATTTATTTAGTGATTTGTTTTTCGTTTGTGTGTATTTTTATTTAGGTACGATTTTTATGAATTGAATTACAATGTTTAAGACATTGTAAGATTGACAGAATTTGACAAATAAAAATTTAAGTTCAAAATGAGAATGAATGACAAAAGTCAAAATTAAAAATAATATGTGAAAAGGTAAGTTAAACTTCTTGTTAATTTATACTTTTTAAATGTAAGGCTGGTGATACATTGACTGTATCGATGACCGAAACAGTCCGTATAACCTAGCCTTAAAATGTCATGAATGTTAAAAATAAAATTATTAGTAAAAGTCCCCAGTTATTTAACATTTAGAGTTAGTTACTAACCCCTCAGTTTCCTATGATTGGTACAATGGTGTTCGTGTATTTAACTAAGGTTTTGGGTTAAATATTTTTATATTAAACGTTTGTACGGTATGTGGTGAATTTGACGAAAAACGGCGAAGTTGCATCACGGCATAATTCTACTTGATAAATAGAACAAGCAAACGTTTTTTGCTTACGATGCGTGTTTTTGCTTAGTGCTTTCAAACAGGCGCTTAGAAATAAAATATCTCACGCGAATGTTATTTAAATGTAATACGCGATATTGAATTTTTTTAGTCAACACAAACATATTGTACTGTCAATTGTTGAATTTTATCGCTCGAAAATAATTTATTTATCGATTAAAGAATCGGCCTTAAGTATTTTTTTGCCTATCATATTTGTTCAATATGTAAACTGACTAGAATACAAGGTTTGATACCATTATTAATACTTTTAAAACTGCTGTATATTCCGGTGCAGTATGATCTACAAACTTTTCTTCTCAAAGGTGGTCTAATGCGCCAGCTAAACATACAGCTATTCCTTAAATATCTATGAACAAACAGCTGGTTATGTAAACCAATCGAATTGTTACTACGATAACATAGACACCGTCAATGGGCAACGGATTTATGCAGTAATGTCGTAGGACAAGTAAGATCAGAAAACCCAGTCTAAAAAAGTGACTGGATCATGTGTATGGGAATACTGACTGATGTTTTCTTATGGAAAATAATCGCTACATATAAAAAAATACAAATATGTTGTTGACAAAGAATAGATATAATTGCAATAAATCCTTAAATATTGAATGAAATACGTACTTATAAATAATTAAGTATTCAACTCGTGTAGTCTCATTAATCTCATGTTCATATTGTTCTCATGTTGGTCTAAATTATCTTCTATTTATGAGGGTTTTCCAAAGAACTTTGTAATTTTTTAGCCCTGTAGACAAATGACATTTATCCGAGCAGCGTTAAGATTGGTAGAAATTGTTTAAATTACATTAAAGATATGGACATGACATTTATTTTCGATAAATCACGTGACTTAAACATTTGAGTAATTCGATCAGCGTTGACACGAAATCTTACTTGTTTTGTCTTGGAAAGTAGTTGTAGGACTTCTGTTACTATGTTTATTCGTCTAATCAATAAAAATAACAAATGACGACTCCACACACCTCCCTATTCTCATATAACCAAGGATTAAAGTCACAGCATGTAGGAACGATTTGACGCGCGCGCTTTGACTACTAATGCCAACCATTTTGTTGTCGAACCTTACTTATTTGCATGTCTACTTGTTTATTATGTTCATGTTAATATACTTAGTGCCCTTGACTTCTCACGAATATTCATTATGTAGTCAATATTTGAGCTACTTTTTTAATGATTTTAATTAGAAAATGGCTTATATTTTGGAGCGACCCTGCAATTCACTGAGGGATGAGAAGCAGGGTAAGGAAACCTTAAAAAAAAACATTGCCAACCCACAAGTGAGCAAGCGTGGTGATCAAAGCTCATTTCAGCTATTGAGACAGTTACAAACTACTGTTTTTACTAAGTGTATACAATGTAATACAATAATAGGAAGCAGAGATAATTGATATTTTTATTTCAATACTTTTGTTAAAAATATATATACAAATAACGCTGCTGTGTTTTTAATATTTAATCGCGATTTTATAAGGTTGTAAAGTGGTAGCATTTTGAGAAGTCTATAAAGATTATCTGATGTCCTTTTGAATGCTTTCAAATTGTTACGATCTGGAAGACCCTGGTCTCTTTTATTTTAATCTTAATTTAAGAGACTATTAGGGTTTTATAAAAAAATATCATTTTAACAAAGAAAATAGCCAAAAGAGTCGAATAGTTGGTTTATAAGGAAGAATAAACAGTACACCCCTATTTACATAGGTACACTCGTGTAAACATGGGTCAAATTCACTTTCACATGAGACAGAAATTGGATAGAAACGGGAAAAGATCTGTTCACATTTATCAATTATATCTAGACCTGCCCAAGCTTAATTCACACTCACACATACAAAAAAATATGAATATAACCTCTTTTACAGAAATAGCCAAGTATATCCCCTCTCTTTCCCTCCACCCTACAAATAAACGTAGCTATAGTAAGTTTTACGAGCTATTTTGATCTTTTACGGCTATATTTATTTCTCGGCGACGACGAACGCTGGGTGGCCTGACTAACAAAAGGGTTTCTGGGTTCGTGCCGAATTTTGACACTAGGGTTGACATTATCACCAGTTTGTCAAGAAGTCAGTGTTTAATTAAGCACAAAAGAAATAAAATAATGAATTAATGAAATAATAAACTCTTTGTTTAATCTGTTTTCAATATTTTACGAGCGTTTAGGAGTCTTTTTTTTTTCAAGAGTGAGATGTGTCACTCAAAACTTTTACAACAAGAAAGTATATACAAATTAGATAAAGCAAATACTGAATTTCTTTACTGGGAAGTTCAGAGTTAAAATCCCATAAATCAACCATAAGCGATCTACCGCAAAAAAAACACTTATAAATTCAAATATTTTGTCAAAATAACGTTAATTGGCAACCCTAAACCCAAGGCCTCATAAAATCAGCGCAGGAGCATTCTTTCGTCAGTCGTTCGCATTTCACCTCGTATAATGACGCTGTAATATGCGCCCGAGTGCGCCCCATTGTTTTCTTTTAAAACTCAGCTGAAAGGGCTCTTGTCGAATTGTTGTGGTCCCCTTTGTTCCTATATCGATTTTTATTATATTTCTCGGAGAAAGCGACTGCGTCTGTTGACCGCAGAATTTTGAGTTTTAAGTCTTATTTTTTTTATGGAAATGTTATGTTGCATAAGTATTTATTATAATTAACGCGACTTAAAAATGTATTGCATTGAGTATAGTAAGGACACATTTTTAACAATAATTTTGGCAAAATAGGTTGTGTCTACTTAATTTTATTATTCAGTAAATAAAGTTTATAAATATTATATTTGACGACCTCCGTGGTTGAGTGGCGTACGTACCGATTTTCAAGGTATCGCTAGCTCTGAGGTCCCGGGTCTTCATTGTCTCGGGTTGGGTGTTTGTGGTACCTTCGTTGTTTCTGAATTCCATAACACAACTGCTTAATAGCTATTTACTTTGGGTTCAGAACAATGTAGAAATAATGCTATGAAGATGTTTTTCACTGAGAAGATACATAGTTCAAATTCAAATCACGCCCCACAACTTATGGCGTTTAAATAAAAAACATACAGATACTCGAATAGTCCCTTGGTCCATTAAATATAATCTCCCATTCATGCATACTTTGATCCCCAGCGTAGCCCACGTGTGGTCCGTGACGTCATACGTCGCATACAGATGATACGGAATTCATTCATCCGTTTTGATAAAACTTTGGTCGATTGTAAGCGGTTCAAGATGCCATCATTTGGGAAAGAGTACTTACTACGAAATTATTGTTTATGCGGTACTATAGGTGGTGCGGTTTCTAGATAATTTAGGCGTTGCCCTTTCATATTTTACTTAAATTGCAGAAGCACCACTTTTATGTCTTAAATAGTTTTTGAGTAAAAAATACATACAATTATTTTAAGTTTAAATATTATCTTCATGTATGAGGAGATACAGTCGGCAGGGTTCGGATAAATAATCCAATAAATATGCTTTCATAAAAAAATAAATGAAAAAAGAAGCATGACAAATGTAAACATTCCATAATTTAATTAATAATCAAATAATGTGTTTCCCTTGTACGAGTAATCTGCTGAAACGCATGAATTCGCTATGGTTTCGTTTATCTGTGTGTACAATGTACAAACCTATTAAATTACATAGAAATAATGAAGTAACAATAATATAATGTTTCAAGTATATTTCAGCAAAAAACATAACTACCATAATTTTCCCAGGAAATTGCTTAATCGTGGTAAAATTAAATTACTTATAAAGCAATTTGATAGCAAGTTGACTGCCCTGAAATTACTTCGTTTTAGTTATTTGATACCGCTTGTAGAACTTGACATGTAATAAACGACCTTTTTGTGTATAGACTTGATGTGACAAGTTGTATTTAAAAAAAAGTTTTTATTGCATCTTCTATCCTTTGCAAAATAGGTCATGAAGACAATTTCGGTGTACTATGTAACTGTATTTAGATATCTTCTGGTTGCATTTACCCAATCACTAAAAATCATACTCATATTTTTAAACAGAAATCTATCCAAATCAAGTATGAACATAAACACAATCTAGTTTTATTGTTTACTATAATCCGTACCATATTTGTCTGGCAGTAAAAATATAATATTCATAATGGTTAGCATTGTACCGCGATTGTAGCATAGTACGAACAGACGCCCAGACAGACGGACATACATACATAATGGACCGTTTATTTTGTAACACTGTGCCACTGTGATAAATGGCTATTGTATGACAATATTCTGGCAGATACGGGTCTATTGAATAGGGTGTGTTTGTTTTATCATAGATATCTATAGTTTATACTAATATTATAAAGTGGAGTTTTTTTTGTTTGTTTGAAAGAGCTTACTTTGTAGTACGACTACCTAGTCTTATGTTAATTAGACTTTCTCGTGGATCTGGGGTTATTAATCTACCAATAAGTATCAATAAATATCTACTATTAATAAATATACTCATTTAATTTGGTTGGTTTTGGTACCAATGAATAGAGACCTCGATACCTAAGAATAGGACATATTTAATTTATGTTACGTAAAAAATCAGGTTCATTCGGGTTTATCTCATACATGTGGTTATTGGAAACCCAAGATGCACAGTATTGCACAGCACTGTGCTTACTTCGCAAGACGCTTATTGAGTCTCACCTCCACACCACAAATATCTCCATTTTCCCCTGCTATTGTAACTTAATATTCCACAATACATCTAAATCGAACAGAAATCATTCAAACTATTTCCATACACCTGTGAGCCTGCGCAAGAGTTTCCGCGTGCAATCTAAATACGCATCTCGCATGCTGCCGCCGCTTAAAATGTCATCATGTTTACCGCGTTTCCGTATAACTGTTATGTTGGTCGCTCGATATTCCTAATATTCACGTTATGTTGCTTTGCTGTGGGTTTAATATTTGTATCTGTTCTGGCTTGTCTGTTTCGAAGGACAAAATGATGTGCTGTATTGAAACTTGAACATACGGCAAGCAATTCTGCACAGCTTGCTTATTTTATCATTTTAAAATAAAATACCTAAATTACAAACATATTTGCTAATTCAGATTCGCAAACGACATTTTATGACGACCTCCGTGGTCGAGTGGCGTACGCACCGGTTGTCAAGGTGTCGCTAGCTCTGAGGTCCCGGGTTCGATCCCCGGACGGGTCAATGTAGAAACTCACTTTTCTACATTGTCTCGGGTCTGGGTGTTTGTGGTACCTTCGTTATTTCTGAATTCCATAACACAAGTGCTTAATAGCTACTTACTTTGGGTTCAGAGCAATGTATGTGATGTTGTCCGCATTTATTTATTTATTGTATTATTTTCCTTCACAATTCGCTAGTTGGCAATTATTCGGATTAGCTTTTAAGCCCGCGTTAAAAAGTCCCAGGTTTTGAACCACTAGACTCCCATTACCCATGGATCGTTCACAAGGCGTCAATATCGCTACTTACTGAGCAAAATCCCGTAGTTAAATATATTTACATAGCGTAATAAGACAAAATATGTTCAAAAAGTACTTATTCGAGAACTTTTTTTTGTGATCCACACTCACATCTGCTATTTTCACACGTGTTAAAATATTTACATTATCAAAAGCTCTTGTAACAAGCTTCCTTTATCAATGTAATTCAATACGCTGAATTCGGTGAATATATTGCAGCACATGACCGCTATACGTTACAGTTTGGAAGCCATACATCGTGGTTTAGCTTATGTTGCTAAATATGGAATTGTACCATGGTACCCCTTGATTTAGACAATAGATTAAATGGATATTGTTACAAATTAAACATGTAGAACACTAAACTCTGAATTCGGTATGATAAATGTTTTCATGCATTCAGTTTTGAAGATATTTTCTTGCCTACATAAATTAATATCAGAAGGTATATAAGAACGGTTCCATTTTAAATCTATTTCTAACATAAAATCGCGGAAATAACGACAGAGAGTCCGATTTTATCATCCACATAAAAACTTACATCTTCTTAATATCGCAGATAGTTTTATTACTTACAGTAGTCAGAATTACCTTACTAATGATATAAAAGCTGCTTAGTAATACTGGTTAAGTCCTTGGCCAGAGCGCTGGCAAAAAAGATCTACAATTATAGTTATCAATCAAGTGTCATTCAGACATCCACAATAATCTGATTTTTATATATCATCAGACGAGGTCAATGATCATTGTTGCATACAAACATTGTATTTACATGTTTTGTTACTCCAAATAAAAAAGTTACACAGTTGCGTAGATTTCACAATATTGCGTAGGATCTAAACAACTAATAAAATAGGTCGCGTTTTGTGGGAACCGTATCGATGTTTCCAGAATCGACTCAAACCATGTTGTAAAATATAGCCAGCATTTATAGAGGACATTAAAACTCTGAATTTACTATCTTTTTACTTTTGTAAGCGATTAATCGCCGTAACTTGTGTCGCAACGTTTTTAAAGCATCATTGTTACGTTAACTTCCTGGTGCAAACCCACCACCACGAGACCCCACGTTTCTAGGGTATCACCGTATAAAAGTGGGTCTTCATAAACGGTCACGGTTAACGTTTGTTGAACCTAGTTTTTGCGCGTCATTTACCGGTCCGTTTGGATCGGGACGTTTTTCTTTAAAGCCAGATTGATTGATAGAGTGCATCGAACTTGGCTAGACGCTGTTGTTAAGATTATGTAATGATTGCGAAATTGAATCAAAATTGACACCGATAGTACTATGGAATTACTCAATCAATAGCGTTTTTGGAAGTCTAAAATCTGATGTTCATGCAAAAATAAATAATAAAGTCGTATACGAAATTGTTTTTCAAAAGTTTTTTAACGACCACATTTTAACTTCTAGTGTGCACGCCAAAATCATAAAATATAGGAACTAACAGTCTGTTCACTAGTCTGCAACGGCACGCGACACGCTTTTGAGTTTCTTTTAATAATATAAGCTCTTTAAATAAAATAATCGTGACTCTTAATGGTATATAACTCCACGGAGATTTTGTGGTTGCATAAATTGTATGTTATGCCAATTAAAAGTAAAATATATTGCTTTATGATGCGTTGGACTGTTGGCAGGCTCTTGAAATAATTATTTGAAAGATTAATATTGAATAAAGTATGCCACTTAACTTACCTTGTACTTACTGGCTTATACTGTCAGAAATATAGACCATCCGTCCAAGTTGGGCTCATAATAAGCATTTGTTTTGCGGCGCCCTCTAGATTGACTTCAATAACAGTGTTCCATGGCATCTGTAGAGTTAACTAAAGTTGTTTAGCCTGCACATAGACAGTGTCTAATGCCATTGACCTCAAAGGGAATGTCTATCATAATTCGGGCCCCGAACTTAAGTAAATTGGTTAATAGGTTTAAATCTATTTAGGGGCGTCTAATATTTTTGGGCAGTCCTCATTGATGCGTAATTGTAGCTTGTTGTAGTGACATAATGTCAACATAATAGTTTACGTTATGTGATGATTGAATTATTACATAATGCAGGTGATGAAGAAGACATAATATAAAATATAATTGTTTACTAGTTCTTCCTCCGGCTTCGTTGGTGCTTCAGCAGTAATATGATACTATGTTTGATTTAATTTACGCACCCAAACATACAAACCTCTCACGAGTAAAAGCGGCGACCGTTCTCTGGAAAAACTTTTTATTTAAAGTATCATTATGTCGCGCAAGTCTCCAATTTTTCTCATAATCCTATCAACGAACTTATTTCATTCCGCCAGTAGTTTTGAGCTTGTCCTAATATTGCATCATATCCCTTACTCTGACCTTCAGAATATAGCCTTCAATCTTACCTCTATAATAAACAAGACCACCACCAAAGAATTAAATCCAGACTAGTCCTTTTGTTTATGTCACCCTCTCGCGTCTATCTTTAAATAACTTTACATGCCGTGTCATGTGTCCTTGAACGTCTTACTGTCTGTATATTTTGAATCACACTTACCGTTTTGGATCATACTAATCAAGCAACACCATACAAATATTTTTCCGTATTGACTCATTCAAATTCTATATGGTAATCAATTTAGAGTAGTTGCTCTGATGTGCGAAGGTCCCGTTAATTCTGTTATTGTTTTAGGTTTATTTTTGTACTTTTGTAGGACATAACTTTTAAATAAATTTTGTATTACAACGGGAAGGTTTCATGATTTTCTCTGGCCTAAGAAATAAGAAAATCGTGCACACAAAAAATAAACCTACCTACTTCACTGTCTCCTATTTTTTCATATATCTGACGTAGGAAAATAACATAAGTCAGAACCTCTAATTAAATCTACATTTACGAGTGTCGTACTTATCTATAGAGTTAATTAATACCATATCTATATTTCTGTTCTATATAAATTGTCTGGCTAGCATATCCGGCTGGACAGGTTAGCTAATCAGCGACGGTTTTTTATTCAATATATTTATGATTATTAAATGCTTCTTCAATTTTTGTTGCTACCTATATCTAATATTTTTTTGGAGTTAGCGACGTAGGTAATAAAGACGCAAAGTTTTTAGGTGGTTTTATTATCCCCTTTTTTTATTTATAATCATGTCATACTTATCTTATTTTTTGTAGTAATAAAAAGCACCCTGAGACGTTAAAAATATTTTTCTAAATAACTGTTGATTGCTGAATATTTATGCAAATTTCGTATTCCAATAACAAGGTAAGGTGCGTTGTTCGTTAAATTATAATGAAGTTAAAGACCTTGCGAACTGCGAAGTTGTTAATTACAATCTTAGAACCTAGTTAGTTGGTAAAATATACATACATCTCCTTGTCATAAAGGTATCTAACCTAGGAATAAGAAGGATTCTTTGTTAGTTTTGTTCAAAGAAACTACGTAGTTAGCAAGTGTTGACATAGTGAATAAGGAAATAGCGTATCCAGTAGGATTATCAGACTATTGTTCATGAATTAAATTCGCATTATGTGCACACCTTTACAAAAGCTTCGTATTGTTTCGATCAAACAAATGCACTTATTGTTTACATGGTAACAAAAGTAGTACATAAGTTAACACCAAAGAGATAATCAACACGTAGGCCTGGATGTAATAAATCATTTCCATAACGCACATGTCATTTACCCAAAATAATGATACATATTTCCTCAATGATTATAATAACACAAAGCGGTGCCGATGCAAACATAATGCGATGCGTCAAAATATAATTATCAGCTGGGTTGTGGCGGCCCTCGGCACAGACCGGCAGTCAGTTGTAGCTCGGCACACGGGACTCACGCGCGCACACACGCCACCCGCATATAACGGACGTAACACCACACACGTTCATTCAACTCTCCCAAACTATTTATTTACTATCTCCCATACAGTATTATAAGAATACATGTCAACGCATTGCGCAAGCCGCCGACACATGTGATGCAACTTCGCCACGAACCCTTTTAACGCTAACCTAACCCAGTTCGACTAACCGCGCGCCAAATTCAACCACTGTTATAAAACGTATCAATAAACGAAATGCAAGCACGTGCTCACCCCTCGCGTTACGCGGCCGTTGTCCAATCGTAGGAGGGCGAGGGCTACCGGCGAGTATCCGCCGGCCAATCGCGGCTCGTCTACGAATTCACCACGAAAACCGCCGATCCCGACCGACAGGAGCCGAAGTGCGCATCGACTACCCCCAGTGCAGCTTCAGCCCCCAACATGGCGACTATGGTGGCCCCGTCGCCCGCCAACCCGGCCGTCACAAAAAAACCCTCTATCAAGAAATACAAAGCGCCCACGCCGCCCCGGAATATTATCACGGAAGATGATTGTGAAAGTGAAAAAGACAAAGAGAATGCAGTGCAACTCGACGATAATGACGCTAGTGAGGATTGTAAACAAACAAAACCGGAACCGGCGGACGACAAGCCGGCGCCGGAGAAGGGCTCGCCGCTGGTGAAAAAGTTGCTTCCCAAAATAAACGGGAGTGTAGACAGGAGTTCTGTGTTGTCTAAAGCGGCGATGTTCGAGAGCGGGAGCCCTAAGGCGAAGGACCCCGCCGAGATGACGTTGAGGGAGCGTAAAGCGCTCTTTGAGAAAAATAAGGGAGCCGCTATCGTTCCCAAAGCCCCCTTTGGTCTCGCACCCTCCGTCAAAACCCTGCACGGGGATAACAAAGGTAAGTTGTTTTATACTTTAATATTCTGTGCCAACAATGAAGAACTTCTTACAATGAATTCCACTTTATGATGTGTGACTAAGTTTTCCGTATGTTTTTGCAATGCAGGCTCAGTGTTACGCAGTTACTGATGATTTTTCTGTATCAGCTAATTGACTTAATTGCGGTATGACGTTAGCACTACGTTAGAAGTAGCTACAGCATAATGTATGTAGCAAAAAAGATAATATTCCTATTCATACCTCAAAAAACGTTGCCTCAATTTCTTAGAATATTGTTGTTCTTCAAAACATCAGCTGATCGTGTTATCTGATAACCTAGTTACAGACAATGCTTGCGTTAATCTTACAACAATTAACAAGAGTTACATCATTAAACAGAATATTCTTTACTAAAGAAATGTTTAAAACAATTGGGATTTAAATGTCAGAGTCGTGCTTCGCAGAATCTGCACCTACCTTAGTTTTTGTACAATTACGAGAACCGGCTTGCTTCTTTCTCTGTGTGTGTTGATTTACGATTGTATTGGTTATACCCGGCATTGGCATTAAGATGTTATCGATAAACGAAACTTGATACTTAGTTTAATTATTATTATGTCTGAGGGTAAATTGTTTTTATTTTATTTGACGTTAACCTCGTGTTAAGTGTCATTGTTTACTTGTAGTGTCTTTACTACACGTAAACATTTCGTTTTTATGTGACTTCAAAGGTTTTCCAAGTAAATGCACGTAGTAAGAAAAAGGAATATTTAATTAAAACGATTAACCTATAATTTAATACTTACTTAAAATAATTTAATAACCTTCTTAAAATTAGTTTTACTCGCGTATCGTTGTGTAATCATATTAATTATTTTTACCGTTGTCTTTTCTATTGTTATACAAAGTAATGAATATTCTGTTATATGTTTTTCTGCATATAAAATGTAATATGGCGTAATGGTTCCCGCGTTGCGAATTCAGGGTCACCAGCCTCGGGAACTCTGGACAAATATTTTGATAGTATGCTTGTTTGTTTAGGATACCGGTATTGCAGATAATATTGTTAAACTATGTAGAAATATGTTTTTTAGAAGTATTGTATGGTAACGTGTTGTAAATAAATGATGTTATTACAAATATCCTTTTCTAAAATGATGCGACATATTTAAAGGCAAGCACGTCCAAACTAAGATAGCTTTCAAAATAAGTATCAGTTAAGTTGTCTAAACTCAAAACGTGCTAATCTACCTGATTTAGATTACTTTATTTATTCGTAGTAATGTCGAACTTCGCCCAACAATTTTATCCAATTGCACCACACATTAACCTAGGAATTTCATAATACGTCTATCATATTACATAGCTGGTAATGCTTCGTCCTTACTCACTTAGGTCATGTCAAAGACCTTTGTGTCAGACAGGTTTGAACTGACGGCGACACGCGACAGCTAGACAGTCCCATTGACATCCATGCTTAAATACCAGCCTTAATTGGTAGGGAAATGTTAATTACAATGGTTTTGTGTGTGACATGTAGTATGTATGTAGTCAGTAATGTTTGTGTACCAAATTGGAAACAAGGTGGCTAAATTTTGGGGGACTTTTTTTTACTTAACATATAGCCAGCCAAAACTAATAAATCCTAAGACAATTTTATCGCTGAGCTGAACTATTACACTTGTCAATGGAGTCTAAAGGAGAGAGTAAAATTATATTTAATTAGTATTTTTTTATAAAATGTGATCACACTATCTATCTGTCTGACTCCATATCTAAGATATCTATGGACAGATCTTGCTTTCAGCAAGACCTTATCAAAATAATCGACCAGCATATTCGTAAAGCGTATGACCCGCTTGGCTTGCAATCGGGGAGTGGTAGCGATGTGTAGAAAATTGGCAGAAATCCAAAACCTGACCCAAATGCGCTCACATTGACTGACTTTAAAGCCTTAAGGGTAACGACCCCTCACCCTTAACTGAAATGTAAAAAAAAAGCAATAAAGGCGAATGGGGGTTACTAGAGTCCGCTTGAAATTCGCTCCAGGTTAATTCGACATTCTCCACCAGTCAGGGAACAGACAATGGACTGTGATTTGTAAAAAAATACAAAGAGACCAGATCGGACGTGACGTTGACAGTGACGTTTTTTTTGGCCTGTGCGCATGCTTTGACTGCTTCACAGCAGCGAGGACCTTAAGGCCTCCAGCCAGAGCAACTGAAAAAACTACCTCCACTAAGGCGGGTTTCTACCTATACTTAGTGCGTTGCTAACAATCTTAATAGGGGAGAGTGACCGTATCCGTTTATGGACTCGCTGTATATATCCGTCCCCCAATATATCAACAGAAATAATATATCCTGCCTTATATCGATATTATGAGAATAGTCTTAAGTAGTTTCAATCTGTGCTAAAATTGATTATTTATTAGATAGGTAATCAAGATTTGAAACATTATGCATGTCTGGGCAAAGGTCGCAGTAAATCCAGTATTAATAAAAGGTCAAGTGTAAGACTTTGAACTGGTTTTGTGCAGGTAGTATAGATATACTAAAATCAAAGAGGGTCTTATTTATAACGTCTGATTACAAATAAAAGATTTTAAAACATATTTAAACAATGTATACAGGGTGAATATCAAGTCGTTGTTTTCCCGAAGCGAAATGAGTTTGTATCGGTCATACAATCGATTAATATATGTAAAAAAAATTAGACTCAATAAATGGCGGATTAACAATTGTTATAAACAAAACTCGAAAGTGACTTGACCCAGTAGTAATACATCGCGCTATACCTACGCGGGCGGGCGCGCGGTTACCCCGAACGCCGCGCGGTCGTTGCACTTCGCGTGTAAATCAGCTGATCGCTACTCGTGATTTAATAAAACACAAAACCAATAAGTAATTCAAATTTTCGCTTCAAACTTTTACGGGCTTAGGATCGTCATAAATACTTAAAAAATCAAAATAGGTATCTTTAAAAAAAGTCGGAATTTGATAATTAAGTATTTAAGGCGTAGGTATTTAAAAATGGAATCGACTTATTTACAATGATTTTGATTACCTAACCTACTTTTAAATGTTTATTTACAAAGTACGAGTACTTACACTTAACGGTAGCGGAGTAATTGTTCGAAATGTAAACCACTACGTTCAATGCACAAACGAGCACGTTTTAACTGATTGTCTTTCAGTTTCATTAAAGTGTCTCTGTCACGTCTCACGATATTAAAAGCGTCCACTATCGCACTTATCAAAGAGTCGCGTGTTTGGTGTTCCTCACGATACACCAAGTTCTTGAGCTCAGACTCTACCACAAATAAAAGTCCAAGGGAGTCAAGGCCGGGCTCCTCGGTGGCCAAGGGTGTGGCCCGCCACGAAAAAAAAATGATAAGGATGCAGTCCTTCTGTGTTGAGCACTTTCATCGCACATTCATCACTTGACGTCATCGACGTTCGCGCACAGAACACTAACTAAGCCGTAGGCACAGAGCGCAACATTTGGCGGCATTCTATTGTTTCGGCGCTTGCCGCGTGCATGCAAGCTAATTTATACCGTATCACCATGACCGAGAGCTTATTTTGCTCTGAACATTTATTATTGATTCTTTCTTTGTAAGTTTGCCGACAACACGTGGCGGCGGCGTGTGCGTTTCGTGTTACCTACAGGTGCCTACGTGATCTCTAGTGAATGAACTACTATTGATTATCGCTCTTTCGAGTTTATGAATACTTTTTTAATGATGTGAAAAAAAAACATTATGTTTTTTAAGTTAAACTTTGTATTTCGATAGTACTACTGATGGGTAATCGTCCTGCCGCGGGAAAACAACGATTCAATTTTCACGGTGTATAGTAAGGTCTTCAAAAGGCTACATATCATTTTATTTTAAGTATCCTAAAATATTTGACATAAGTAGGTAGGTTCGCTATGTAAAGTATACAACCAGAAGTGGTTTGTGAACACTCAGGTATACTATCTTTCTTTCAAAGCAACAAAGTATTTTTCCAAACGTTGTTACCAATGTGTGTTCCACCATACTGTTTGGTGTATACAAAATTGGATGAAGTAATTCCTTGTTACTATCTACCTATGTAATATAATGCTATGTCATGTTTAATTCAAGTACCCTGATAAGTGCGTAATTGTGTTACGCGACATTAAACTAAACACTTCTATTTAAAAACAAGCTAAGGTACAAAAAACAGTCATCAGATAATCGCAATCCGGCCAAACTAGATATTTTTTACATACGTTAAATATTAATTATTTAAGGTCATAACGGCATCGATCAATCATGTAACAAATGGTCATTTTTTGTTGCTACAATCGATTCGACTCGTAACTACGTATTATTATACAACATTATATACTAAGTGATAGGCGAGAATCGATTTGAATAGATATCGATTTTTTGTTCTAATATAGAGTGCATTCACCTTAGTCTCGATTATAAACTTATTAGACACTCAATTTAGTAAAGATATGTGACTTTAAAATTATCATGGATATTGCAAGCATCTGCTTAAAAAATGTAAAAATGTATGATTAAAATGATGACAGGCATTAAAACTGCAAACTAAACACATTGCACTTTGTAATCTCATATCCTGTTGAGCACCTGCCAACCTGACATTTAATGCTTCGTAACAATTAGTTACATATAACTATAAAGTGTTAAAGTTGAAAAAAAAAAATAGTGTTCCTACACAAGGAAATTCTATTCCCTTTACCAAAGGATTTACCCACCATTCAAAGAAGACCAGATACAAACAGCTATGAATGACACAAGTTGTTTGTCGCATGCGGGATTCTACCACATGCTGCCTTCGGAGAATTTAAAACAGAGTAAAAAAGTTTTTCCTTATAATGTATCTCTGTCTATAAAACACCTTCGTTCATACTCCCAAATATGTACTATAAATGCGAAAGAAACTCTGTCTTTTATGCTTTCGTCAGCTAAACCTCTGTAGAATATTGTTCAATCTTGGTATGGTAGCTTGGATCCCAAGAAAGGATATAGGGTCCTTTTTTCCGCAATAACCGACACCTACGCGGGTGAGTTCGCTGCAAAAGCTAGTTGAATATGTTTACAATATGATTCACAATATTGCAACACAAACTTTCTATGAATATGCGTAATATTCATAGAAAGTTTGTGTTTGTTTGTGAAATCACTAAAATCAGACAAAGGATAAATATTACCATGTTTGCCTGCTATTCATATTTTATGAATGTAGGATTACCCCAATTCATATTGCACTAATTGCATTAAAATTGAAACGCTGACTAATTAAAAAACTCGTACAGGAAAAATATTTTAGTTTAATTTCCTTAAAACTTAATTCGGAATTGTAGCATACACAAATCTTATGAATGCACTCTTTGACATAACAAAAGCGGTTATCAAGTCTTTCGAAAGAAAAGACACGTGTTTTCGTGTTCTGTAGATATTTGTTCCGGTGTGATCGTTAATGTTTGTTTGTCCAGTGTTTGTTCCTTCAAATTTGTTTCAAGTTTGTCCATTTCAAATACTATTCAGAATACATTCCTGTTCAATGTCAAGTTGTTGGTATCAGTATCCCTTGATGTGCCGTCTCAGTATCTGATGTCGGTCTGAAGCACACTTTCTATTCAATAGACAGTGGTGAAAACATGAATACTTGGCAAATGATTAGTTCCCAAATATAGATGGTCATCTAAAACAAATATGTACCACACTTCTCACCGTCTGGTCAAAAACATGAGCAATATTATATTGCAGTACATTAGCATTGAATGTTTGAACAGCAACTGTGTCACCTGGTCACCGGTTATACTTAAAAATATTGTTTGTTTCTTATTAGTTTGACCCGGTTTGGTGACAGTGACTGTACACAGATTTAAGTGTTCATTATCATGATAAAATCGTGAAAGTTGTTCCTAGAATTTGATAAAAATCGTCTTGAAATTTTACTAAATAAATATCCTTATCTTTGCTACTGAATTTCAGTAGACCTTTCCCAAAAATTAGGTATTCTAACCGAAGGACTTAAGCACGGAAATATGCATATTTAATTATCACTTTTCAATACAAAATGCAATGTATTCGTTATAGAAACGTAGGTTTCATAAAATTCTCAAGAATTTAGCGTTCGACCACAATACGGCTTTGTGACCGCGATTTAAGATTATTTACCTGGAAACACCGTCATTCTAGATGATGTAGAAACAGTTACAAATATTCGTGACCAGAAATGTAATTTTCGGTGAATTTCTTTGAACATTTTTAACATGATATAAGTTTGTAAATTTGCCAGGTTTTTAGTCTCATCAGGTCTCATCAACTTTATTATCAAGGTTTTCTAAATTTGTATATCAGCATATTATGTATAAGAATTCGTTATTTTGCAAATCTAACTTTGTGAAAAACCAAAATACGGCGGATAAACTACACTGGTATTGATTTTTCTCTAAATGTATCTTTGAAGTAAGAAGTGGGTTCTGCCTACCCTTACGGGAAAGCGGCGTGATTATTCTTTGCTTGAGCCACATAAAGAGTAACCATAATATCTACAGTATTTTATTGTGTTTGACATAGCATTTACCGCAAAATGGCCCTCCTAGATGAATGAACATTGAACTACACAATTTCATCGCCTCGGCTGTTCGAGGTATTTGTAAGACAATACCAACGTATAACAGTTATGGGACCATAACTATAGAATGGCGGGAAAGAAGGCTTTACAGTTAAACTCTATATTTTCTGTTCTGAGGTCTAAAGAATTGTCATTTCTTGAATAAAATAGTCTTTCGGGTATATGAGTCTAAATAACGATTTTCTGATACGAAGATGAAGGATAAAACAGGTTGAATGTTTTGTTTCAAATATTTGGCGACTTCTGCATTCTTTGCAACTTGATAAAGATCCAATAAGATTAAGATAACTTAAAACCTTCACGAAATTTGCGGTTCAATGACCGGATTTGTGCAAGGTTGAAGTTTTAAAAGCAAGACTAACTTCGGGACTATTTAAAGACATCTTTTAGCAACAAACGAGAGTAATGTCAGAAACTTTTAATGATTGAATGAACACAATTAGTGAACTAGTAATGTAACGTGGTCGGATTTCTCTTCATGAGAGACTTATCACCCGACTTCAAAAGTTGGTTCTCAATTCGTTTGTAAGTTTATGTTTTTTTCTACATGTTACCCAAATCTCTGCCAATTATAGACCGATTGCAAGATTTTATTCATTGACGTCGGGTTATTTCCAGTGTATTCAATGATTCTTTGCTGTTGAGCATTTACCGGTCTATAATACAGAAAGGACATCATACACTCTATACATTTTTGGTCCAAATTCGAAAGTGCCGCTTTGATCGAAAAATGTATGAAAATTCAGAATTTTTAACCCTAGATAAAATCTCGTGCAGTGGTGGTACAGCTTTGGTGCCAAATTAAAAAATGCTTAGGAGGACAAGCTCTGTCAGAATATGTAATTTTTGGTTGGCCGGCACTTTCGAGTTTTGGACCAAAATGGATGATGTCCTTTATACCAAATCCTTTCTCTCTACTAAGTTTAGTTGTTTAACAGCTTAGCCTAAACTCGTAACGTTCAGCAATATTGCTGTGGTACCGATACTTGCATAATGCGCTTTCAACTATTGTCTGTCGAGCGGTTCAGCTAACGGAACGTATCTAGTGTAGGGTTGTCAGCGATACAAATTATGATAGTACTAGCTTCTACCCGCTGCTCCGCTCGCGTAGACAACGCGATGTAGTCTATGTCCTTTCTTGGATTTTAAGCTGTTGCCTTACCAAATTTTATTAAAAATCGGTTGGCTTTTAGGACGTGTAAGCTTTACTGTTAAATATTAGTATGCAAGACCAGATAAAGATCTGGTTCTGTTAAAGGACCTGAATATAGTCGGAATAAAATTAAAATATTGTCTTAATAAAATATGTAATTACATAATATAATGTTAAGATTACCTTGTTGAGTAACACGGGATTCTTCCAGTTACATGGTAACCTATAGTCCTTGCGAACAACGCGGCATAATGTTGGTTATTGAAGGCACTCCTGAAAAGGCAATGTTTCCTCGAATACACATCTTAATTTTCAACGTTTAAGGTAACTAAGTGATCCTTTTTGTTGATAAAAGTAGTATCCGAAAGCTATTTTTAGTAACACAAAAAATCAAGTTTTAGTTCGTGCAATATTAAACTCAAAACGTGTTTATCGTTTTATTATTTAAATTTTATAATGTATTCGCTAAATGAGTGCAATAACATTATGTTAAATGAATTTTAAGAAGTTGTGTATTATATTGGAGCGTGTTACTATTTAAATATTCATTTAGGTATATAATTTAAACTATCTATCCTCACATTGTACATGTGAAAAATACTCTGTCCATCTGACTGTCTTACTGTCTGTCCGTTACGCTTTTACGGCAAAACTGCTTAAAAATGTTGATGAACCTCAGTAAGGGATAAGGGGATAAGCCTGGATCCCTAGTAGCTTTTCTTTTTCCCTATAACCAACACCCAAGTGTGGAAAGCCTTAAACAGCCTCAGCTAGTATATTCATACCTTATAATTTAAAGTAAAAAATGGATTGTAACTTAGCAATAAGTATTTTCAATGATTTTCTCCTTACATACCCTTTATATACTTTCAGAAAGTTGACCATACCCGTCCATCAGTTGAATGCGTCACAAATACTGACGGCCCAATAGAGAAAGCTCTATAAAAGTAGTGATCGTAAATTAGCCGTGTTCCGGTACTTTATGTGACCTATTAAGTGTCCAACTTAAATGTTGATAGCTTATTAAATTATGTATCTATTGTATCAGATTCTTAGAAGAGGTTCTTACAAAAGAAGTATCTGTTACTAAGATAAAAAGGTTATGTTTGGCTTTGAATTGCTATTGTTTATCAAAATAATATTTCTTTATAAATTGGCAATACTCTTTTCAAAATATCCTCAAACGAATGAGCAGCCAAATGAATATACCTACTACGACAGTCAATCAATAAACTAAATACCACGATTATTGTATAAATCGTTTGCTTCAATTACTTCGAATATGAGAACTTTTTTTTAAAATGTTTTACTGTATTTTACGTTCACTCTGAACATAACCAAATAACATAACCCATAGATGTAAACCTTAAAAAATATAATAATATAAACTAAGGTGTATGTTTTATTACAAGTTTTTTCAATACAATACAATACAATACAAAATTCTTTATTGTGGTACATAGGTAAGTAAATAGTTGTTACATATTTCCCAGATAGTACACAGCTATGACCCGCCATAATGGCATACAATATTTTTTAAAATATTAGTGACATTTTAAACATAAACATATTAAATATAACAATATAAAATGCAGCACTTACTCAGTACAGAATCCTTAAAATTATGTTAGTAAACTTCCTAAATAAATAATATCGGAGTGATACAGTTAGCCAACCCTGTAACTCTAGTGACCCGAGTCAATACCAATCTGGTAGAACTAGCAACACAGAGAAAGTCTTGTCGACTTGAAAAAACTGTTTTTCTATAAAACAGTTTATTTGAAGTTGCGTGCTTGTAATGTCGTTTAGCAATTATATTCAATGGTAAACGCTGTTGTTATTCTCATCGGTTTACGATTTAATCTTGAGTTCCCAGCAATTGGTGTTGAAGGGTTTTGAATATAAATTACAGACATTATTTTGTTACATATTTATAATGTTTCTTCTTCTGTGCATCATGGTTTTATTTTTGACTGAAATACACATCTCCACATGAAACCGTTTACCTGTAATTGTTTTGTATGTATTTTTGTTCCATTTACCGCCAATACTCGTGCCTTCTGGTTTATAAGAAGAGGCCTGAGCCCAACAGTGGGACGTTATTAGGCTGGTATAATATTTGTTTTAATGCTTATGTGCAATTCGATATATTAATCAAGGAACTGATAAATCAACATTTACATCATACAAGTGTATTCCCTAATCTTCCGACCTTCTGTCTTCTCCCGAAGATAAATAAGTTAGTATCTCATAGCCACTTACGAATGATTCAACATTATTATTTCTTCATCCTATAAGTACCGTGATTGATACGATTATTCCATTTAATAATTACCATTGTCCACATAAGATTTTTTGCATGATTCAGCATATTTTGAACCGTGTCCGTTTATGCAGATAAAGCTTAGTACGTTGAGAAATCACTACATCATTGTGACTGTCAGTCTGTCGATTTATGTTCAAAATAAACAAAATATATCAGCTTAAAAGAACAAAATTATTTATAGGCGTAATTTTAAAACATAGCCTACATAAAATACTGTTTTAGCTCGTTTGTCCCACTAATGGGTTAAGACTACCTAAGTCTTTTCATAAACCTTTCTCTAGGCCTGCCTAAACCCAGCTAAGTGACGACGTGTTGGTAACCTCTGTCTGATCATAAAAACAAAAATAAATTATTCCAAATGTGTAGTCAAATAGTTGAGTACTTGTCTGTTTAATACTTAATGTAACCTTGCTTATTATGTCATCTTCACAAAGGTAATCGCCGCAGCACGTTTACAAGATTCATATCAAGTGAACCCATAAGTTAAACTGATCTAGTGTTACTACATTTTATAGATACGTTTAGTTTTTACCTAGTATATACTACATACAGGAGTATAAAGTCCGATTTATGTTAAACGAGCGAATGCTCATACTATCCCCACCCCATATAGTTCTTTAGATAGGGTTATAGAATAAGTATTCGCTCGTTTAATGTAAATCGGCCACAATAATGTACGGCAAATGAAGTGTTTGGAACGTAATGTTATATCGTAATTTCTGCTTAGTCTTAAGGAAAATACTTAATTTATTAAACGAGCCTTGTACTTTAACTAAATGTTAGCAGGTTTATTTGCATTATTTGTGTGGCCGTAATGGTATCTTTAATACGACAGTTTTATTTTAAGATGGTCGTCTTATAGGATTGTTATCGGCGCTTAATGTAATCACTAATCATAGAGGTAAGATCTGAGCACAAATTATTATTCAAGGCCATTGCTATTGATATATCAATATGATCTGTACCCGGATTAGTAGTTAACATAAAGGTATGTGCTGATTGTGTCAAAGAGCTTTGTCTAAACAATTAGTGACCTTATTTCAGTCCTCAAAAACTTTCTCACAGAAAACTACTTTTGGCTTGATAATTCGGTTTCTTTGACAACATATATGTCAATGATACGGTAAAGAACATGTAACCTGCAATTGCAAGATAATATTAGGTATAGCCCACGAAATGACGGATCATTACTTGAGACGTACCCGTTATATCCGCAATCATTACTCTAGTTCTATAGTATTGTGTGATGAAGAATGTTTGTGATCGATTCCGTAAGAAAAAGCTGGTGAAAAAAAATCAAGTTCGTTTGAGGTCCTGTTCCCAGTTCAACACGGTAATTTAAGCTAGGATATCCTGAACCCCTCCTAGGGGTAGAAATAGTTGTGAGGTGTTCCAGGGCTAAAAAGTTTCTATTAAAAAACGTTGTAGTTTGGAACAATAGCCCGTTCGTACACCAGGTGCCGCTGATCTCCGATATTCGATGACTAGTCTCCAAAAACGTTCACCTATGTACAAATCCCTATAGTTAGTATTGGATACTATAGGTATATGTACGAATAAAAATAAACCCATCTAAACGAGTCAAGCATCTGACAAGTTAAGAACTTACGAACTTGCACGGGTAAAGGAACTCAAGTTTTTGCGCGAGAGATTATCGACCCAAGTTCTAAGACCTGTTGACGATACTAAGAAGTCTTAAAACATATCCTAAACATATAGGTATAGTACGTACATACTATATTCCTTTCCAAAATACACTTGTTCCTTGTACATTTTCTGAGAAAACAAGTGCCTTTCAGTATGACGCATAGGTTTTTTTTTACCCTCTTTAAGTTTTATGGCTTACCGCTAAAAGGATTCATGCAGGTGGATAAGGTCAAGCCTTTGTAAAAGGTTGATAATATTGCCTTTTTATTAGGATATTAAAAGTTATAAATACATTTTTAAATATACATTGAAACAGTAACTTAATTTTAACTTGCTTCAAAACGTTCTAAATTTTAGAGAGTGCAGTATTTACGCTATATATTTTTTTATAGTTGATAAGTGTTCTCATAAAATATCGATTAATTTCGTCCTAAACCACTTGTAAGTAAAAAATAGAGAGAAAATAAAAATCTCTCATTAACTTTGAAGGTCTCGAAATTTTTGGGTCACCAACTCACCATCGGTATTGAAATAGGGTTGTTAAATATTTGTCATTGTGGTGCCAAAATTAAGTGATGCGTCGTGACTTAATAGCTGTTGGACAAGGCTGGCAGGCGCCGTCAACCTTGACTCCGCAGATGGTTTACACGTTAGGGAGGCCCTTGTCCGTTGCATTTTTGCTTTTTTTGTTACTTTAGACCGGAGACGGGTTTTGGTAGGATTTTAGCGTAATAAAAATCTTGCTGTTTTTGTGAGAATTTGGTAGAAATGTCTAGCTTTTTAGCCTTTGGCGTATTAATTGGTTGATTATTTAATCGAAGTTTTAATATCGCCTACTTGGAAATTATGATTGATTTATCATTATATTGAAAGCAACTTATAAAGCAGTTGCAAAATGTAATGTTAATAATCAGCTAGCGCTACCACGACAGTCATGGTTAAATGGTAAGCTAAAACGACACGCCATCACAGAATTTTCTAAAGAAATTATTATTTAATCGTCAACGAGTCAGTCATTGGAACGAAACTATCAATTCAAACTAGTGATGCGTAAAATAGTGACAAAGGTGCTAAGTGTGACAAAAGGTTTACAACTTCTGTTTGAGCCGTGGGATTCGGAAGCACACATCACTAGCCCGAGTAGTGGTGGACGCGACCAACTGTTTGTGATCCGCGTCGGCCATTCCGCTATGCGCACGCGCAGCGGATCCAACTTAGTTTACGATATCGGGATTCTGTGGAAGTGATGGTTTTTAAGTGATTGACATAAAAATTACTTCATTGGATTTTTTCTGTGAAAATTGCAATTGATAGTGAGTTTATTTGTTGGACGGGTTCTAAATTGATAAATAAGGTAATTTATTGAATATTTATGTTTACTTAATATTGAAAGAAAACAAGAAAATTTGGCAAGAAAAGACAATTTTTGGAATAACTTTGATTAATGTTTTGGAATCTCTGGCGACGTAGACGTAGTAGTAACCTCCACATAAAATTTAGGCATTTCAATAAAAAAAACTGTTTTATGAACGTACTATTATTATCTTTTGGCGTACTTATAAAAATATTAGGAAAAAATCAAGCATTTAATATAAAATGCCTAAGGTGCAAACGTTACCCTTCGAAGTTAAAGCTTACGATTTAGTCATTTACGTTAGGCTGTAGAACAATGTAGCCGTCATTACTGTGTTTCCGTCATTATAATAATCCCGAGATAACTACATAGTGGCGATTGTTCCCTAACACCTTGTTTATTGACCCTAATGTATAAAGGAAATAGGAAAACATTATCACTCCTACAACATCTATAAATAATATGATAAATGTATAATATGCATTTGTAAAAACTTTTGGAAGCTTTCCCAATAATGGGGAACAGGGCAGGGAGTTAAACGGATGCATTTGTAAAAAAGTAGTTAAAAATGTTATGTCTTTATTTAATCAATTAACATAAACTAAATATAAAATAGCAGGTTTATATCTATCTTCAAAAGCGTGTATAAGTACCTAATAAGTTACCTATGTCCTTTTCTGGGTGCCAAGCTTCTGCAACAAGTTTTTCAAAATCTGTGGTTTAGCTTTAAAGGCATAATTTCGCATTTATAATATTAGAGTATGGAAAAGAAAGTTTTTTATAAGTATGCCAATAAATAATTAAGTAGCGATCTTAATGTTTTTATGTTTATTTATGAGAAAATCTATAAAAATCCGCTTCATATCCCACCAAGCTTAACTAATAGAAAGCTGTTTAGCAAAGGAAACATTTAAATGCGAAACACGTTATTTTCGTATCTTCTATAATTTCTATAACGAGTTTTACTTTAATAAATTAGTATTTAAGATAATTTATGTTTTGACTATTAATCGGTATTTGTAGATACAGTTATTTTATTGAATAACTCTAGATATTTACTTGTAACGCACCGAATTTTTTCCATAAAATATAAATCATAGACAGGTCCAAGATACCTGTAATAATATATATTTTTCAAACAATCTGTGTAATCTACTGTTTACAGTAACACTACGTATATAAAAGCTGTAATATGATGACAAACCTTTCTAACCCAAATTCAGTGTTGTCTCGATACATTACCGTTCCACTTTCATCACCTGTTGACTTAAAACAATAAATGTATTATCAATTGAGATCGCACCGCTAATGGCTTGTCGGTTCACTTGACCCGTTTACAAACAGATGTTACCAAGGTTCGATTCCGAACAATTAACTGGCGAGTTTATAAAACAGTTTTAATTTCAGTTTTATTGTTGCGTGTAATACGAAACGAATTGATAGCTGTAAGAATATAGCAGGACTTTCTTAAGTTTTTATTATGATTAAAAGTATTTTAGACTTTTGATAGAAGATAGAAGATTGTATATATTAATAACATAAATGTAGAAAAGAAACGACTTCAATAAAATACATAAGGGACCTGAGCAATCTATCTATTAATAAAATTGACGGTGATCGCGTAACAAAAACACACAAAAAATACAGTTGAATTGAGTATTTTCTCACTATGAAGTCGGTTAATAAAATCCTGGGGGACTGATTTGATTTTCTGCTGAGCACTAAGATAACGTTGTAGGGTACGAATCAGAGTAATGTCTGATATGTTGACTATCAAGAATTACCAAGCAACAGCTAGTTAACATAAAGTTATTTAATTCATCGTTACCTATTTAGCATAACGCAAATATGTTATATCCTAGTTCACTAACTCTATAAGTACTTATCTCGTAGCATTGAACAAAACGTGATTTATCTGAGTTTTTGCTGCTTAACGCCACAATACATACAATATACTATAATCGAACGTATAGTAAAAACTACTTCATTGTTGGCACACCTTCAACTATAGGTTTTATGTCAGTGGTAACTCATAACATTGAAGTCATTTATTCTCCAAAATACATGGTTACTGAAAATACAATGTAAAATAGAAACTTAAGTCAATTGCTGTGATTAGTTAAGTGTTAGGTCTTCCAATCGTCCGTGTTGGTATTTGAGTTATATTGATTTGAAACTGTCTAGAGAACAAGCTTCTTAATCTATCAGTAAGGGTGTTACCACACCAATCGATCGATGGTCGATCGATGCCGTCGATCGATGGAGGAATGGATTGGTCGACGTTAATGGTATGGTAGAGACTGTCGATCGACGTCGACTAGTCCATTCTGCCGTCGATCGATGGCATCGATCGACTGTCGATCGATTGGTAACACCCTACGATGACCTCTGTAATCGAAAAAAAATAACAAAAATTCGCTTACCAGTTGTGTTCAATGTTGAGTTGTTACCACTGTCTTGCCATCTACTCCATCATTTACCAACCTCAAATTTTCACTTAAACCTTTATTTTTCAGGTGACAAAAAATCACTGGCTCAAAAACTGACACCAACTAAAACTAGTAACACCTCTCTAGCGAATTCAAGAACAAATTCTAAGGACGATATCCCAGACGACAATATTAGTCAGAGTTCCCTAGGAGGAGGGATAAAGGGGAAGTTGGCAGCACTGTTCAGTAAAGAACAGACGATTAGCGAGTCTACCATCGCTAATAAGTTCAAACAAGAGAGGGAGAAAGAAATGGAGATGCTGCAGAACAGATTTCATTATAAGGTGAGACTTTTTTTATTATAAATTCCTTTTTGATGACCTCCGTAGTCTGGGTAGAAAACTTACGTAGGATTTGAGGGCGCTGTTGTGATCACCGTATTTGGTATGTTAATAAAACTGTTGCGTCATTATAGGACGTTTGTAATATACTTATGAATATTTCTAATAATATGTCTAGAATATAATGTTCTTACATACGTTCTTTATTAATGTTTTATAAAATAATGCTAGACTTCAATTTTACGCTCCCCAGGGCTTTTCTCCTACGTAAATTAGAAATAGGTCACTTTTTATGGTGCTTTTCTAAGCTAACTATACTTATAAACAAACTTTTATCATATGTAGGACACGATTGATTTGCAAGTAAACGAAAACTACACATTTGTCAATGCTAGTTCCTTTTCTGTACTACAAAATATATTTTCTTGAACAGTTAAACAACCATATATAGCCATGTTGCCATGTTTTGAATCATAACATGAACTAGCTGTTATATTTAACCATAGCAGTCCAAGGTAGGAGTTTTCTTTTTCTACATTTGTATATGTAGAAACCATTTTATAAATAATAATCTTGGCTATGTCGTAGATTGAGGTAAGGAGTCAAAGTAAAAAAAAAGTCCAAGTATATAATTTTTCTTCTATTTCTTCTTTTCGAATCTATGGAAGTATATAATATTAAAGTTTAAATACCCTGCGCCCAGTAGTTATCCTTAAAATCGGTAAATAAAATAACACTGAAATAAACAAGACTCTTTAGAGTTATTTTACAATCCTTCTACTATGGTATGCTTAAAAACTAGCTTTATGTCTATATCGTACCAAAAGCCAAGTACGGTAGTCACCGCTCATTAGTTCCCGAGCTATTCCCGTCTTGGGGAGCAACAACCAGAGCTATTTATTTCCTGTAGCTTTCCTGCACTAGAAAGGAAATTAAGTATTGTATAAGAAGTTCTTTAGGTTGGTCTATATGCAGTTTATTTAGTACGATTCTTCATAAAGTGATTTATTTTTTACTGTCTTACTCTTTTTACATCAGCTTTTGTCGTTGAGCAAATTGGCCTTCCTACTTGCTATTATTTATCTGTTTTCAACTATTTCCTTATAACATACAATATCTGTAAGTACTTTCTACTGCACTGAATTGATATAAAGAGGAGTCAAAACCAATTAAATATTGTTTTAATCAAAGTTACGAAAACTGAGATCTTTCAACTCTTCAGTCAGTTTTAGTTTCGTTCTTTTTATTTAAAGTCTATAAATAAAATAATTTAGTCGCGAAAATTGCGGTGTTTATCTTGCGCAGTGATTACAGGATGCAGCTTATTCTGAAACGCGGCTGTTTTGTAACATTAATTATAATGCGTCGCCAAGCCGGGCTTAGGTAAATGGTGGCTTAGAAAACTGTACGAGTAGTGAATTTAGTCATTATACACGTAATTTGATGTATTAGGTCGTGAGAAAGGAAGTGCGGGATTAGCAAAAATTATATACATTTGGATTGGCTGACTTATCATGTGAAAAAAATCTACATAATTTAGTTGTTTGTTACACATTCTAACATTCGACTCCTACTTCTACTTGAACAAATGAGCAAAATCAGTCTTAGTTGTCTTAGAAGTTCGTTTTGCTGTATTTTACCATGTATTTTAGTATCCTAATGTAAGTAAATATATTTCAAACCATTCATCATCATTGCAAAATGCTGAATATAGGCCACCCAACTGTAATAACAGTTTTCTAGTCTCAAAACATTAGTCATAAAAGTTACAAATAACCAATGTACAGTTTAGTTAGTATACATGCTAATTTACAAAATTGAGGTGAACACGCCCTTATATTCAAAAGTAGGCCTAGTTGCGAAACATGTGGCGATATGTACTAACTAATGTACTATTTACTCACTAAGTAAAGTTTTTAACGAGCCGTCGAAATCTTTCAGTACCGACATAGTGGTTAGCTCAATGCTATGGTTAAAACTTATGAAATGACATTTGTCTGGCTGTCTGTGTCAGTGTAAGACAACGACTTTTTACAGTGAAGGTACAACTTACTTACATTGTTAGAAACAGTTGAAACCTTTGAATATTGTTGTAGTAATATTGTAGGAGTTGTAAGTTCAACGCATATGGTCAGAAGTTATGAATATTGACAAGCCTCAAAGTAAATTGTGAAATGATGTTATTGATCAGTAACTGTTTCAATGCAGAGAAAAGGCGTCTTACTTGTCATATAGCTGTTTTAGATTTTATTAGGTGTATGCACTTCTAAGCATATTGTGACAATTATTTAATTTACACTAAAATGAGGCATCTACACTTAAATTTCTCTTCCATCGTTGACATAGTCCATATATCTCCCTGACACCAACACACACCTACATAGATTTTCACTTCACCTAAATACATGTGGGACGCATTGTGCTCGACCCACATGTTTACGTACTTTGTCGCAGCGGAAAGCCAAATCTTTCAATTCTGGGTAATTGAGGATAGTTTCAACATTTCCGATTACATGTTTTTAATAATTTAGATTGTTGGCATATATACAGAAAGTTAAAAGAGTCTTATCAATAGTATGTCTAGCTTAACTAAAAATCAATCTTTTATTTGATATAAAAATATAACGTTTCTAAAAACAAAATAATGCATTTTAAAGAAGGTATTTTAATCCTCAAAATGGGCACAGGTAACTTAAGTATAACTTGTCCCTTTTTTAAATCTCGAAAAGGTATTGTGTTACCAGTTTCACAGGTGCACCTACTGCCATGTAAGGAATCCTGCTTACCTCGCGATTCGTTACAACGTTTGACGTTTCAATCCTCCTATAAAAGGCGATAGAAAAAAAAACATACAATATATATTACTAACATAAAGCTGCCATACGTTAGTATCTATGATATGTATATGATTTATATAATCCAACCACAACCATCTTTAAAATTTCTGCATTAGACAACCTGCATTAACGTTACATTTGTCATGCTACAAACTCTCTCAACAGCACAATAAATAATTCTGAACATAATAAGCAGTTATTATAGAGTTCACAGACGTTATAAACCGCTTCCAATCGTTGATTAGCGAGTTAGGGCCCTATTTCGACACCGCGACCCACGATACGTTGTTGCACAACGCTGCTTCACACTAAGGTCTACACGTTTCTTATTTATCGGATGTTACGTACTAAGAAAAGGTATTATGGTACGTTTAAGTGGTAATTTACCTTAAATTTCTATTTTACTAGTGATGTAATGATAGAAGTTTTTTTATGACTTTCTTTAGGCAGTAAATGACGACTGTATCGGTTCTATTATTATAAGATTTTGTCTAAAAAAGACTAATACGAGGTTAATTTTATAATCTTATTTTGTTTAGCCTTTTACCAAACTATGTTATGGTTGGCTTACAGTCTTCAAGGGCTCACTCTGAGTACCAAATTTTACATAAAGCGAATGCTTAAATGCAGCGTTTACAGTGTTAAAGATATGATTTATCTATTGTGAAAATAACGAGAAATGAAACTTTAATAAACCTTCATCTTTTAAATTATAATACCCGTTTAAATCTACCTTTGCTAACAAAACGCTTTCTCAATTCCAGCCAAAACAACAAAAATCAGAAAACAATGACTCCGACGACGAGTCCAGCGAGCACGACCCCTCAGAGAAGGCGCCTCTCATGGGCAGTACCACCAGCCTATCCCTAGCCAAGAAGCCGGAGATCATCTCCAACATCCCCAAGGTCACTTTCGAGGAGAAGGCCAGGTCGGAACAGGCCCTCAATGATAAGGAGAAAGAGGCGGAGAAGGAAGATAGAGTTGTTGGAGCACAGCCGGTTAAAAGACGCAGTGAGTATGATATTAAATTGCATGCTAGGTAAAGATTTATAGGTCTAAACTATCTAAGGTATGAGGTACTAACTTTTAAACTATCGCGTTGCATGTTTATATTAAAATTATATATGAAATTAGCACGTATATGCTTAAATACCAAAGTATGGACGTAAAGATTTTTTTTTTTCGACATAATACCATTATACCATTGATATTCTTAAAAGTAGAGTAATTGTTAAAAAAAAAACTGACAATATAATAATGTATATTCCACTGAACTTCTTAGACTATATAAACCGAGCTTCAAGCTATGATATATAATTTTCGCAATAACGTACATGAGAGACCGTAATAATGCATTATGCATCGCGCTAATTACACTACACAACCAAAGGTTAATTACTCGATACCTAACTACAATAATCTTGTTTCAGGCTCCCAAGACTCGCCCGTAGTCCTATCAGTATTAGACGACGTGAAAAGGATAAAAGTGAACAACACTAAGAAGGAGCCCCAGACCAACGGAGCGGTCTTACAGCAGCCAACCAGTCTGTACCCCCATCTGTCAGACATAGAGACCGATACCTCACACACGCAGGAAGAGTACTCGGATTGCGGGGGATCAAGGTGTGGGCATTATACATTAGAGTGCATATTCTTCTTCCTATGTATTTAGTTGAGCTGTCGGAACATAGATGGCGCTGTTCTCAGTTTTGACAGAAAAATGTTTGGTTGTGGTCCTGTACCAATTGAAAGACGTTAGTTACTGAAAAGCTGATCAATTTAATCTGTAGTCAAATCGGATGGGATTTTGATCAATCTCAGTCGGATTTGAAGTTTGACAGATTTTACTTTGATTGGCCGTTGAATACGGGAATTAAGATCACCGATCTCCGTATTCTTTGACATCTTACTTTTAAGTAACAATTAATACTTAACTTATGCGTCGTTGGCGCAACTCATCTTCAAATATAAGTAAATATTTATTAATATTCCTGTTATCTATTTATTTTACATATAGGGACAAGTGTTGTCAAGTCAGTTTCAGTCTCATAGCAGTTAGTGATCGAGTTGACATTGATCCGCTTTTAATACATAAATACATAACTTATGCGGGCATTAGAACTCAATAAAACAATATGGTATTGACGTATAATAATCTCTTGTTATTAAGACAGGTATAGAAAATACTTTTTGTTTAAGAACATTGTGGAAAAGCAATAAAGAATATTCAATGAATATAATTTCAAAATTTATACGATGGACAAATAGTAAATTATTATTACAATTTACTGCTATTACTTATGTACGTATAATGTAGTATGTTTATAATAATATTTATCATTGAATGTTTAAATCAATGACTTTGCAGTATATGCAAATGATTTAGAAGCAATAATCGTAATTATACAGTTGAATAATTAAATTTACATGAATGTAATGCGTGCCTAAATTAATTGGACTGACGTTTTTATAAATTTTTTGATTGAATTAGGTTAGGGCTTAACATTGACTGCCGGAGGTAATAAACCATTGCTGGAAGGTTATTCGTTTCAATCACAGCTTAAGAATTAAAAAATCAATAGTAGCGCGAAAATAAGACTCAGGAAAAACAACGTGAGTAAGTACGGCCGTAAAAATGCTGTCTATAAATGACTTAAAATCATCCAGAACACGTTAGCTTTTCAACAAAATGAAAATCACATCATTATCGGTCCATTCGTTCTTCTTCTTTTCGAGTCAAAGATCCAACTTAAATTTGGTCCATTCGTTAAGAAGCCGTCATAGACTTTTTTTTTATTAACCTATTAAGTGTCCCACTGCTGGGCAAAGGTGTCCCCTGTCTGACTCCAGACATTCCTGTCTCGAGCCACGGCAAACTTTACAACACCCTTTTTTTGCGTCAGGTAATAACAAATCTTAATAACTTCACATAAGTCAAGAACTATATAACTTTAATAAACGTTTGCAATAACGAGAATATTTGTGAGACAATACGTCATTCCGCGTAAAGTCATTTGCTGCGGTTCTGACAATAGTTATTGCATATTCTATGGCTTACAATACAATCTAATACAATGTTAGGGTGGGAACACAAACCTTCGTATGTTTTAGTACGGTTCTAGCAGTTTGTACGTCTTTACATTTGCACTTTGCGTTAAATGCGCAAAGCTGATAAATGTATTCATACCCTAAGGCTCTTGATACACACAAGTCTCGGAAAACAAGCGACTATCGCCCTATGAAACACAGAGGATCGTGCATAAGAGACCAAGTCTTCATACCCGACAAGTTTGTGTCCAAACGACTACCGCCATACAAACTCATAAAGGTTCGTGCATATGCTCGCGTCGTTGAAGACTGAAATCGTCGGCTATCGGGACTTGCTCCGTGTATGAAGAGCGTTAGCAGCGCAAACGTGCGAAATTTCACAATACCAAACCAGTTATGGTTAGCACGCTGGTTGTGAAATACAAGATACTATAGTTTGCAATGAATCTCAAATTACTATCATTCTAGGTATTGAGTGTAGTACAGTCAAGTATAGTGAGTTTTATTACAATCACTCATTTATTGGAAAGACAGTTCCGTCATACCACCATATACCTAACTATCACTAACGAATGTAGTTCATTATGTATTCAGCAAATGTGCCCCGTTATTAGGTCAAGTCAATTTGCATGGTGACCCGTCATGGTAGCAAAAATTGTTGATTATCTAGCCTACATATCTAAATGCTGCCTTATATTATCATTGCAGATATTTTATAAACAATAAAATACAAAAGTAAATATATCTGTCTGTTACGCTTCAACGGTTAAGCTGCACATCCAATTTTTGTATATCTTGGCAACTTGGAATTCGTGGTTAGCTTAGATCCCAAAAATGGATAGGCTATTTTTACCGCGGCAACCAACTTCGATAAAGTGACACTGCCTGTGTAGATATAGCATACGTAGTTCTCTATGAAGGTTTTCGCATATAAAGCCGCTAGATTCTGTTAATTTCCAATCAGGAGCCTGTAGCTTGTCTCCCATTGGTGGAAATTGACAGATAAACAACACACACCCAAATAGCGAACCTAAAAGATCTTTTCATCACGAATGCTATGCCAGCTCGTCTAACTACTAATTTTAAAAATAATACGCTAGTTAACTTATAGTAATATAAAGAAAATCAATAAATTAATGTAAGACTGTATGTTGCCTATTAGATTGTAGTGGTTTTACTACATTCTTGTTTGTAGATACTTTATACATATGTATGTGTAGTTGATATCTCGTATCTACTTAACTACCGCTGTGTGCACAATTAATAACAATACTACTTATTATTCTTGCATAATAAATGGTGGTACATTTCCAGTGAAGAAACTAGGTAGATAAATATCGTAAATGATGCAGGCTTTATTAACTAATATTCTATTTGAAAGGCGGTTTTTAATTCGCCTTATAAACTTTTTGTCTATTCAGGGTTCATAATTTAAATAGGTACTGGAAACTTACTGGGTAGGAAGCCATGTTTAGGAAACGACTATACAATAACTAAGGAATCTTTAACTGGTTTTAAACGACACTGTAACACGGTAAACTGTCTATTGTGGCGTATCAATGATGCTTCAAATAATAACAAGCAGATTAAGGCAAAATCAACCTTATAACGTCTGGGAAAAGATCTATTAAAAAGCGTTACACTGAAGTTTATGACTAAATGTATAAATGCAGTGTAGTATTTGCATATCTTCATAAGCTGCAGTAAACAGTTTACCCTGGAAAAACATCTTAAATCTATGCAGTTAGACATACGTTTAGACAATTCGTATTATATCCAGGTAAATAGGTTTTTTATAGATAGACAAATAATAAATTCGATAACAGTCGTTATGCTGGAGAGTTTTTTTTTTCAGAATGACTTGGCATCTACTAATAATATAGGAAAACTTAATAGTCGATACACCTCATTACTAATGTGTAAAATAATTAACAAATACTAGGTTAATATTTTGTCCCGCATTGGAATAGATACATACATAATCAGATTATATCGTTCGGTCTAAAATAAAGGCTACATGTGTGTTCATAAGGTTGAAATTCATTTAAACGGTTAAGTGTTGATATTTGCAATAGGCTTCGTTAATGTTCTATGGATGCGATTATGCGAGTTGTGGTTTAATAATGGAATCGTTAACGTCGATGCAATCAAGAGCAGAAATTTACATACAGGTAGCGAAATTGTAAAACAAATATAACGAGATTTATTTATTAATACTAAAAAGGAAGAATGTGTACATGATTAAGGAACTGTTTTAAATCATTTCACCAGAACATTATTGACAATACCAATTTCAAGTAAAAGAGAAAATGTACACATATCTTTGCTCGTAACCAGGTTCTTTTTATCCTTCATCTGATAGGTACTAAATATTAAAACTAGCATGAAATTGTCATAAGTTGGTGAAAAATTATCATCTTCCACCTAAACTGCCAATTAGTGATTTTTAGAATTAAATTTACATGACTATGTAGGTTGTATTCTAAGATACTAAAAAGTACGTTGATCTTGCTAGACGTCGGAACATGTCCTATAACTTTATTATTTATTTTTAAGTACAAAAATAGTACATAACATCTATTACTAAGTATTACTATCAATTATTCTGAATACATTCATAGAAATATATAAATTATTGAAGCTATGCAAGCAAAAATGAACCCTATGTAAAAATATACCCATAAACTATTTCTTTCGTTCTTCGTTCATTAACCATACTTAAATACAGCTCAACTTTAATCAGCTGCCAAGTCTCATGCCATCCCTGTCTCTCTAAGGTGGAAAGTAGCGACAGATAGACATTTAAGAACGTCTTAAATTTTAAGTTGTATTTGAGTATTTGGGACTTGACGATAGGATATATTTTTTTTCGCTTGCCTTTCACCATAAATCTTTAATTGAAGTATATAAATGCCATTATCTATATCAATAATATAATTATATATTATTTAATTTAATTTGACTAATCTAATAATTATAAGACTCCTTTTCAGGTATTTTATAAATTATGTTGTCTGTGATAATATTAAACTTAATTAATAATGTTTTGTAAAATAAAGCTATTGAAACACATGTTTGGTTATTTTATTCCTTTGTTTTGCCGTGAATTTGTTTTCTTTTAGGCTACTCCTACTACACTAAGGCATCATCGTACCCGGACTGCACGAGCTGTCGACTGCTCGCGCTCGTCAAGTGTGCATTGCGATAGCTCACTTTTTGTTATGTCGACCGCTCGAAGCAGTCCTTGTGCGCCGGCCTTAGTGTTGAATGATTGTCAGTATGTTGTTTGTTTGAAGTATGAATGATGGAACGAAAAAGTATCTAAAGATATCATATTCTTCAATGCTATTGGCAAGATAGACGGTAGTTCTATATAAAATGCTAATATCTATTATATCCGGCAAGCAGAATCACTTGGTTTTGAGGCTAAAGGGACGAGAGAAAAATAACTACATGACTAATTTAATAAAGACAAGTAACTGATACCATCATTGAAAATCTTTTACTTACTTTCCTTGGATAATGGTATAAAGCAAAGCATACACCGAGACAGTTTAGACTGTCTTGAAACCCACAGGAAATCAAACAAAGAAGGATAATAAGTACAGGAATAATAAATAAATAGTAGAGAATATACATATATAATACAGTTGAAGTACCTATAAGGGTGCGTCCACATCTGACGTCCGCTCGCGAGCATGCCGCGAACGCGCTAGTGTCAATTACGTCATTCGACAGACATGCGCGGGCCGCTCGTGGCATGCTCGCGAGCTGCTCGTGTAGTGCTCGTTCGTCAGATGTGGACGCACCCTAACAGGAACATATTACGACACCTTATAAAAAAACTGCATTGAAACTTAGCAGTTAACGTCAAGGTGTGTCAACCTCAATACCCATAAGTACTTATTATGTATTGCAACAATAAGCCAACAGATGTTGAACTTACAGTAATTACATAAAACATCTGTTTCCAGTACCACATGGCTTCCTGCCTATTTCTATAGGAATTGTTCGCTCTACAGCAGATGGTTATAAAGTCTATTATGTATAAAGGGCTAATAAGGGGTAGTACTAATATAATGAAAGCTTATTTAGACCCGCGAGAACTATAGTGAGTTGTGGTAGATTGCGGGGCCGCAGTATAAATGGTAATGTGCCGCTACTTCACGATATATCTCGCATCATCTAAATCATGTGTAACAGATGATATTTTTAAACTATAGAATGGAAGAGATCTATTTAATTGATACATTACCTGTACTAGTAAAATCAGAAGTAAAAGTGCTTGAGCAAGGCCCTAAGCAATTACTTCAGAAAATTGTTCAGGGTGCTTAGAGAGTTAACATACTAAAAGTCCTGACGCCTATACGGACTTTCATATCTTAATAACCGTTTGAGCTAGCTTCATGAAATTTGGGCTTCTAGATGTCCTTATGGATATAATTAAACACACTTAGTTTTATGTGTTTACGTTAAAAAGGTTTTGAATTATAGAAGGGTCAAAAGTGGCAACAAGTGGTTTGTGTAATAATACACTTGGCGCTGGCTAGCCAGTTCCTTTACTAGAACTTGGCTTGACTTGCTGCCGCGTGTCTAGATCCCCATTTAACGTGAAGGCAGTAGTATACAAAAGGTAGTATTCAATCGAAGTAGTTTTTTTTTTCAATTTTCACTCTTCCGGAAGGTGTAGTTCGAAAATAGGTAGGAATGTGAAAAAGTTTTAAGATGAAAGTTGTACATAATTTTATAAGCTTTAATTGCGTAGAAGACTTCTTATTTCCATCATGCACCGTTTAAAAAAAATAGCGAAATACTGAAAAAAGGGATTTTTAGCCCCCTCAATTGTTTTTGTTTCGAGTAATAGACTGTTTTATAAAAGTAGAGCTTGCTTTCTTCGGCAGAAAATATACAATCTCTATTAACTCCGTTTCTTCTATAAGAAATCAAAAAGTAAATAGGTATAAATCTCTCTTCCTAGTCTATATGAAACCAAGAATAAATTATGCATACATCTAAAAAGAAGTCAATAGTTTCAGTTAATATAATTGTACATTAAATATTCCGTCAAAGCTTGAATCTTCTACGAGAGTTAAATGCTTTGAACTAAGAAGTAATATACCATTCGCATTTGCATCAGTCGCAATTATCAAGTATAATACATTAAAGTAAGTTTGGGTCATTGATACAGAATTTTTAATGCTGGCAACATACAAGGTTGAATAAACAAATATATTAAAACGACATTTTAATGTAGATACTCATTATACTATAAAAACCCTCACACACCCTTACGCTCACTAAAAAGATTAAGCTTGGAAATGTAGTAAATAAAGGCACATAATTAAGTACCGAGAATATTTCGTATATTGATAAAATTTGCTACTTATACATGCTCATACAAGCAAGGGAAAATCAAAAATGGGATGAGATGGATTGTGTGAAAGTCTGAGAATATTTCGTATATTTCTAAAAAATGCTACATACACAATGCTACATAAAAATAAGTCGGGTTTTCCGACTTATTTTTATATAGTAGATAATCAGCTCTACTGCAGTACCTAATTTTAGCCCTACAAATAGCACACAGACAAATTTTGTTCATTCTTTTTAAGTTTAATCAAAGTTATTACACTTTGCAACTAAATAGTAGGTACAAACTGTGCTAAATTTCATACGGCCGAAATATCAAATTAGTTAAACGTCATACATACTGAGAATCGTTTTATGTGTGGGTAAATAATATTCACGGCAATTCAAAGGAATGAAATAGTCAAAATAATGTGTTTTCTTTCTTCACAGGAATTTATTTTCATTTAGGATCATTGACATAATAATATCACATTTCTGGTCACATTCTTGATTTGCGCTTATGTTAGAAACTTTTACTAATTATTAATTAATTTATATTTCAGCTCTGAAGAAGTACAGGAATCAGTGAACGATAAAATGAACAAATCTGATAATTGGGCAGAAACCTCTTTTGGACGTGAAGTTATGAATGTGAGTATAATACTTCTATGATGTTTATTAATATCGCAATAGCGGAACAACAGAAATTGATAGCATAATTCTCTTATATTCGATTGATAGCATAAATATAATGTTTTCTTTCAAATTAATACATTGTATTACGTTATGAAGTTGCATCTAAAAACAAAGCTAAAATAAAAACACCGCGTTCCTGTCCTTGCCCTTGCCGGAACCGCGGGTTCACTTACGCATGCTTTGTGCGGTCCCAGCAGACTTTGATAGGCCTAACAATGTTTTAATTTACAAATAAATATTTTGTAAATACCAGGAAATAAATCATTTAAGGATGAGTTATATAGTTTTCGGAAAACAAAGAGGATAATCATGAATTAATTAATATGAGATTAATGAACTCTGTGTCATTTTACAACTCTCATTATTAGTATGACTACCGTTATTATTCATTGCGATCTTATATTGTTTCTACTGTGTTTTGTGTACATAAATTGTTTAATAATACATGAATATTAACTTACATATTTCTTGCCTGCTTCTATTTGTATTAGCGACTATAAAATGATGGTAAATTGTGATTCTATCTTAAATAGTTCGAGTGTTTATCATCAGTTTCATATCATGTTATCGTGGTAACCAAATTCTTTCCGACCATAAAAGTTAGAGACATCAAGTTATGATTTGATTAACCATTAGTACAAAAGGATAAAATATATATAGGATAAAATATATAAATATAAAAATAAAATCCTTGGAATACATAACAAATATGCGTTAATATTGTGTCTTAATATTATAATTCACTCTAGGTGGTAAAGAAAAACAACACAAGTTACAAGAAAGCGGTCCGCGAGAGTGATTCGGACAGCAGCGGGCTCGACAGCGAACTGGATGACATATTGGACGAGGCCATCAACGAGCAGGTCGAGGGACCCACGCCACCTAAAGTAAACAAGGTATTTTTATACGTTTTATACAAGAAATCAGGAATTTAGGGTTAGACTTATGTGTATAGGAAAAGGCCTTAGAACAGCCGTAACATGATATTCTTGTATTCTGTTATTATTGGTTTGAAAGAGACTGTTTTCCATGAAATCTAAATATATTAAAGTATATTTTACATGGCCGATAACAGATAGCTGTTAACCGAAATGTCTTGAAGCCTTTACCGGGCAGTGGGACAGTTTAGACTCTAAATGAAATTATAAAGTTAAAGTAATACAACGCCGGTAGGCCCAGACGGAGATGGCGGGACGAACTGGAGTCCTTTGATAAGGAGTGGATGACCACGGCCCTAGATAGACACAGATGGAAGGAGGGTAGAGAGGCCCTGCAGTGGGACAGAAACGGCTAGGAAAAAAAAAATACAACGCCTGCATATCTACGAATAAGCGCTAAAAGTTACAGAAATCGCTTAAATGACTGATAATTTGTTACTTTTTTGAGTACCTAGTCACTCATCTAGAGACCCTGCCATAGTACATAGATTACACACAAAGTATACATATACACATAGTATAGGTATAGTAGGCTAATAAACAGTAGTATAGTAGTCGTTATACCCCCAACCAACCGCTCCCCCCCGGCCGGTTGCAGTCGTCCGTGGAGTCCTCATCAAGTTTCGTGTACCAGGAGCGCTCGGGCTTCAAGTCGCCGCTGAAGGTGCAGCCCGCGCCCAAGCACGACCGCGGCGCAGAGCTCGTGCACAGCGTCAGCTTCTATAGGCGCATGCAGAATGCGGTAAGGATAAGTTACTACTAATATAAATTTTTGTTACATTGTTACTCTTTTTTTTATTTTATGTAATGCTATTGATTATATCTGGCTTCGCACAAGTAGTTAGGATCTCTTTTTATCTTGTAACCCATTTTATTCGCAAAAAAATTCAGCTTTCCATAAGTAAGATTGTTAAATTGATTTAGTAGTTTTGCACCTATTTATTAGAAATAGAAAAATGTAGTTTAGCAAGTATTTAGACACATTCATATAAATTTTAAATTGATAATTAATTAGTACTAAATATTTACGACTATTTTACCAATTCAAAATTTAGTAAAACATGAAGGAGCATGAGATAAAAATTAAGTTACAGACAATCGATTTAGCCATGTTTTGGTTTGATCAGATATTTTTTTTATGACTGGCGTCCTAGGGATATAACCCTTGTGTAATGTCTTTATCAAACGACAATGTATGTATAGTCTTCAACACCAACGACTCCGATGCGCGTGGTCCGTCACGCGTCGCCAGAGCGGTCGCCGCCGCCGACGCCGGACGCGCCCGCCAGCGTCACCACCGTGCGGGAGCGCTGCAAGGAGCTGCAGAACGAGATCGCCAAGCAGCAGACTGTTATATCGCAGGTAACTACCACTCTAAGGGCCAATGATGTAGGACCTAGGAAGAAAAGCTAACTCAAGCCCCAAGAACATTGCCACCCAGAGGTAATCTCCCTTGGAAAGCCATCAGCCGATTGTGAGTCCAGGTAGGTCTCTGCAAACACAATATTGGCGAAATGAGTACGGGTTTCTTGATCGGATTGTTGAGCAAGATTGTCGCACTTGTTTCGAGTGTCCGGACACTTGCTCCTTGGCGGACTTGAACTTCGTCAATAATGGTTTAGTTAATGTGGCCAGCTATTGGGCGCATAAAATTTAAAAATATGATTTACCACCGACTTGAAAAGAAGAAAAATTGTCAATGATACTAGAAGAACAACTTCTTTAAGATTGCCACTGTTAATCTAAATTTTCCACTTTATGTATGTAACTACTTTTGCGCGCGTTAAACTTAAGGAGGGGAGGCTCTTAACGTCTTAACGAGGCTGTGACGTCATGCGATATTACAACTCAATGTGCCCTTGTTACTTTTTGTATACAATATGTGTTATATATTAACCTATTAAACCTATTAAAAAAATCGTGACTGTTATTTTTAGGCCAGCCAAGCATTGAACCTGTGTGCTGCCACAATCGAGTTCAGCGGCTCCACTGAGCAAGCGGAGGGAGAAAGATTACTGTTACTTGCAAGTAAGTGGCCCCTATTGTATAATAATTATGTATTACATGTACAATACTCCCATGTGTATAATAATATATAGAAGTTATCACATAAGACAGTATTTATCATACAGGACAATATGTATTACATAGACAGTGCGTATTCCTGTATGCTTAGACTATTTAATAAAACAGATCTTTGAAGTAAGAAATGCTTTAATGAAACTGGTTTTAGTGCATGCTAAAAAGGCCAAAGCCGGGTAAGGTAAATTTTCTTTGAGTCTAAATTTTGTTTGCGAAAACAAGTATATTTTTTTTACTTTTCAAATAATAACACTTTTTTATCGCAGGCCACCGTCGCCAGGCGTGCCTGCACGAGCTGCAGCGGCTGCAGGTGGAGGGCGCGGGCCCGGCCGCCACGGCCGGCATGGCCACGCTGCACCTCGCCGCGCTCAGCGTGCCGCTACGACGCGAGTACATACGACAGCTCAATGCCGGTATGTGCTCTCTACTGTCTACACAGCATTTATACTTACATAGATATAGCACTTACGTGTAACATCACAATATACTGCACACATATTCATCATCATCCACAGACCTTGTCCTCCCACGGCAGGGCATAAGCCTCACTTTTCTCGGGCCATTCTCTACAGTACTGTGCCAGTCTCATCCAGACTCATACAGACATCCAGCCGAAACTTATTATTTTAACCCATCTGGTTCCTGGTTAAGTTAAGCTTATCTTACTTTGCCTTGGCAATCATTCCGTCCATCTGACGTCATTACGTCTTACTAAAACAGTCTGCCCTTGACCATGAATGTCGGGAACTAAAATCTGAATATAAGCCGAAAAAAATCTGTAAAATTAGGTTTTTTTTACAAAGCACCAGGTACAAATAACACCACCAACATTAGGTAGTCCCCAGTGCCTACATGTATATGTGTGCCGCAGACGGCGCCGTGGGGCACCACGCGGTGTGCCTGGTGAAGTGCCGCGACCGCGTGCTGGCCACCAGCATGCAGCAGACGCAGCCCAGCTCCGCCCTGCTGCACTTCCCCGACGACATCCGCATGCTGGGGCTCGCCAGCGACTTCAAAGTGAGTTCTGCGTCATGTACTAACAGATAGTCAATTAACACCATCAATAACCTCCAATGTTCACCAGCCTTCAAATGACTTGAACCAACAACAGCCACCTATTTTATATAGGAGGCACTGCTTACCTGTTGCATGTAGCGGCCACTCGCTACAACACACTATCATGATTCTCATAGATAAGTTTTGATTTATTATTTTTATTATTTTCAGGTTACGGTAGAAGTGTATCTTCTACAGGCTTCCAAAGAAGTTTTGTCACATGAACTTAAATACCACATAACCAGCAAAAAGGTGAGTCTTTTTTCCTTTGTGCGATACGAAATTAATCAAATTATTTATTAAGAATAATTTTATTTCATCGTATTGATGATCTTTAAGGCACGAGTCACGATATACTAATTAATATATCAATTATCATAATTATGTGTATTTTCAGTCAAGTTCCAAGCTGCTGACTCCCAAATCCAAGGTGTCGGAGTTGAAGGCCCCGCGCGTGCAGAGCCCGGCCGGACCCCTCGCAGTGCGGACGCCGCAGTTCGCGCTACACGGCTACTGCATATTCGCGCTGCAGCAAGCCAGCCGGAAGAGCTTCACACTCAATAAGGTATGTCAAAGTTATATTCTGCTGGTATTCGAGTTGAAAACGAGAGGGAAGTATTCGGTATCGACTGCTTCAAGTTCTGATTGCACTGTAAATTATTAACTTCTACGCACATACGTAGACTCATAATCGAACTGCATATGGCTCAGCGTAAACGTCTCATTTACTGCCACTGGCGGCTAGCTATACAGTTTTGTGAGCTGTAGCGAATGGCTGTCACTGGTTGCATAATTAAGTGGTTTTACACAAAATATGTAAAAAAAGGTGTGAATTCTCTTTTACTAGCCATAACTAGCTGTGGCCAATTACTAATGGGTTTGAGCCCTTAAAAGCTTGTCATTTTTCAAGGACACACTTGCCACAGAAACGTGAGTCTTGGAATCCGCAACGAAATCAAACAGTATGTTGTAATTTATTATTTAAATGATTATATCCAGGTCCCCTGCGGCAGTCCACTAGAAGGTTCAGTGAGCCTGCAGATATCGGCGCGCGTGCAGGTCCCCGCGCCGGCCCCGCACGCGGCGTTCCTGACGGCGTTCGACGACGTGAGCGGGCTGGGCGCCTGGCACCGACGCTGGTTCCGCCTGCAGCCGCCCAGGCTGGCCTACTGGAAGTACCCCGATGATGTGCAGCGGAAGGTAATAGTTTATCTTCTGTGTTAATACGTAAATTATCAAGTAAGTTTGGTGAAAAGACTACCCCTGAATGAGGCATGATATTCCTTCTTTGAGTAATGAGGTAGAAATGTTTTATTTATTTTTGTTGACTCTATCGAAAACATACATGAAATAGTGATGATATTGACTACTTACGTAAAAAATAAAGATTTTTTCAAATACCTTACAGAAATAAATGTTGCCATTGTTACAGTCTTTAAGTTAACTATTTAGGATGTCGCATTATTTAGGTAACTGATTAAATATCCACTGCATTACGTTTTAAAGATTGCTTTAACAAAATGTGTGTCTTGCTGTGCAATTTACGTATTCAATATTTTTGCTTGTTCGTAAACAGTAGTTACTTATGAATATTTAATAAGAATCAACATTTAATAAGAATTATTACCAAACTAAACCAATTTATGTTCATTCTGTATTTCATTTTCAAATCCTAGTTTACATAATGTAACTTCAATTATTATTCCCCAGATGCCGATCGGCGACATCGACCTATCGACAGTAATATCTGAGCGCGCCACCCGCGCCCCGCGCGACCTGTGCGCGCGCCCCAACACCATCCTGCTGGAGAGCATGCTGCCCGCCGGGCTTATCATACCCGACGCCGGCTCGCTCGTCTACGTCAAGGCCGCTAACGGAGCCCTCGTCAGGCGACACTTGTTAGCCGCTGACACGCCCAAGGAAAGGGATATGTGGATCGATACACTCAATAAGGCGCTCGAATATGTTAGGTGCTGTACTACCGATGATGAGTAGGGATGATAAGGTGTTATGTTGTAATGTACAGTCATGAATGCACATAGGAATTGAGAAGACTTTTTTAGTTTGAAACTCAAAAAAGAAGTACAATCTAGACTTTGAGAAGTTGTCAATTTAAAGTTGTTATGCGTATATTCTTTTTATGACTGTACACTGTGAATTAACGGACAAACAGCCTGATATTAACAAATACTGATATACAGCTGATAATTTTGACAGACTTGTGATATGCATGTGTAACCATAAAAGACAGAATCCTGTGAGATGTGATTTTTACTCAAATACGACACTTGCATGTAGGGACTTGAACTTAGATGTGTCTGAAAAATCTTTATGTACATTTACATTAAGACTACTGACCAGCAATTTCATATGATTGCTTTTATAAGAAACTGAAACAAATAGTTTTCTTTAGATTCTTCATACCTTTCTTCCACCATTATAGTGACAAATATAAAATATTGAATACTTAATCAAAATCTTTTTCTAAAAACATAATATATCACAAAATGATATCTAATTCAAGTGCCTACATAATGACTCCGCCTACATATTAACAGTATTGTATTGGCTGGACCAATATCAATATAATATGTATTATGTACCTTATGGGACCATGTAGTATATTCTCAATGTAGTTTTAGCTTTGACGAATCAATTATGGTATTTGACGAGCTGCAAATATGTTAGTAAGTTTATAATTATACATACACTTACAAATGTAGTTTCTTTAACTAGGAGTATATATCTTTTCTGGGTAGTCGATAAAGAAATTACGAAATAAACTATGGTTTATTTTGAGTAGGTAATTAGCATGCCAAATTAATTAATAACACACCACCATGTATTCTTACAAAATTTCAAGCGCTACGTTTTAATTGCATGTCGCAATTAGTTTTGGAAATGAAGTCGGATTGATAAAATTAATTATTGATTTGAAATTAAATTTATAACTTTAAAAGGCACCTAACAGTTAGTAGTTACATTTCGGCTACAATAAAATTGACTAGAAAGCTCGTGTTTTAGAATTATACTCACAATTAATTTCATGACATTAGCTTGTAATTTGTAACATAAGGTTTTATTAATGTGTATAGTTTTTAGTTTGACTGAAGCTAGCTTTAATATACGATTATCATGGATTGAAGGGACAATCGTTATTTCAAGTTGAATAACTGGAGAAATTACAAATTGACACATTGTATAGTCTCGAGAAAAAAAAAATTGCGAGACTTTTTAAAACTCTAAAAGAAAAATAAGCATATGACGAAACTGTTTTTAATCTAGAATTGAATAGAAAATCGATTAAGAATGGTTTAGTGGATACATATTTTTGCTCGAAGCTGTACAATAACCAGAAAGAACAATAAATAACATGTACTGCAGTTGCAAAGTGCAATTGCACTTAATCAATGTCAGAGATGAATGATGAGTTGAGATTTGACAGTGCGTCAATGAGATATAATTGTAGATTGCATCTTGAAACAGACAATATTACATTGTATGCTTGCATTTTAGAATAATATAATGTAATATCCTTTGTAAAATTATTATTAAATCATTTGTAATCCATTAATTTAAATACTATTATTCGACTAATTTAGTTCATCTTGCATTAGTTTACATTGCCATAAATTGCTTTAAAATTATTTCGTTGAAGGATTTTAACAGTCCCAAGTCTCATTACCCTTGAAATGTTATTTGGAAATGGTTATTTACAATTTTACATAATAAGGTAACCAGGCTAGGTTTTAATTTGTCTAGATTTATAGTATTTTGTATGACATCACTAAATACCTAAATGTAAGTTAGTAGTATTCTTCCTTGTTTACTTTACTAACCAAAACAATATTATAGCCATTTTAGTTTTACTTTCTCAGACACTTGACATATTGTGTACTTTATGTCTAAAACATTATTTCGCAAACACCTGTTATTTTTAGACACTTTACACAATCACAAATTTAAATACAAGTTTTTTTTTAAGTGTATAATGTTTTTGTATTATGTTCTTCTAAAATTATTTTATTTTACATATTCATTGCAATATTGACACACGTACAATACATTTTATTATTACCGTGCCTACATGATGTTTTGTACACAGACAATATTTGATAGAAATATTAATACGTTTAGAATGTAAACGCCTATATTTGGAATTGATTGAGTTTTGCAATAATGGTGTGTGTAGTTTGTAATTATATTTTATGTGTATATAAAATCAATTTATTACAATAATATAAATATTTTAAGTACTTGTTTGTATTTATTGTCTCTTCTTTCTGTTTTTGGTTTGTGCAACCAAATGTAAACTCACATTATAGAACGAGAAGTAAGAAAAAAAAACTTTTTGTGATCCAAGTTTACTCGATAACAAGTTGCATCAAAATTGGTTCAGCGGTTTGGTCTTGACAGACAGAGTTACTTACGCCATTACAATATGGGATATATGGATAGGGTAGCACACAATAAAAAAATATAATAGGTACACATTATGTAATCCCCATTATTTATTATACAATACAGAGATTATTTTTGCTGCTAATTATAATTATTACTTAAACACCTATATTTATCAAACGTCGCGCGATGTTGTAATTGTCATGTATTTAATTCGCAATTGGATACCTAATTACATACCTAACTACTTATGTACCTAAAAGCATATTATTTTTATTATTGACTAGAAAAAGTTTCTTAAATTTACGATAAGTTAAAAGTAGATTAAATACATGGAGATACAATTTAAAGTAAATAATTTAATAATCATGATTATAGTGCATGAAATAATTTTAACTACCCCAAAATCAAGCATTGCATGTGGTGCCACAATAGTTTCAGTGCCTTACTTCCGGCTTCAGTATCAGATCATATTTTAACTATATTATCAAATTAACTTAAAATAACTGCTCATTTCATGATCATACAAGAATCAGAACAAATTAAAATATGTCCTTAAGTCCATTACACAATTACAGATCATGTTATTAAAAATACAAGCTTAAAACATAACAGATTACTCACTTAGCTTCGGTTAATAATTTAGTTAATGAACCCGTTTTTAGGGGCAGCAAAATGTTGACATTTATCAACTTTAAACTACGCGCCCTAAAAGGAGAATATAAAACAATTATGGCGGCCTGAGTAATTAACTCCGCGACAAAAGTGCCCGCAGATGCTACTGTTTATTATTATGGAGAACATGATTTTATCGTAACTTTGTTATAAGTTAAAATGTCATGTTTGGTATAGCAAAAGTATGTTGAGAAAAATTATGTGAAAAATAATTATTAGTATCTGAGTAAGCTTCAAATAATTGCCTCTTAATTGTTATTGGTTTTTATTCGCGTGGGTGTCAGTTATTGCCATATTTAAAAAGTAACCTATGTCCTTTCTTGCGAGAAAACCAGTTCACTCTATACCAAGTTGCATCAAAACGGGTTGAGTAGTAGCATGAAAGAGTAACAGACAGATTAACTTTCGCATTTATAGTACATATTAATGTAAAGATTAATTAATGGAAAGATTTGTTGAATGCAGTTATCTATTTATCAAAGGTACGAAAGCCAGCCAGCTTTCGTCCTTTGTGAAAAATATATTTGTAGGCGTTGTAATGCGCAAATTATGTAACCAATTTTACTTATTGCATCTCACAATTTTTCTCGTTAAAGTTTTATATGGAGGCTTGAAATTATGGTATTGAAAACTAAGCTTGATAAATAAGAATTAAAAAATAAATTTTTGGCCAGCCTTCCCCAAAAATCTTAAGTAAAGTAATCTTCTCAGGCACATTCAATTTAAACATAACCATAATAAATAATCGTTTGACATTGAACTTTTTGCGCTGGTTTTAAACGGTTTTTAAACGAGGCACCTACCCACATACTTTCCCAACACAAAATTAATTGATCCGCAACAAATTCCACCCAAAAAAACTCAATTCGTGACCAAATAAACAATAAAATACGCGAACTTGAAACACTTAAAATCTATCCGTGGTATTAGCATCTTGATCATCATAAGCCTATGTCTTCAAGTGTGGTATTATCATAAGTTGTGTTATTCTTCGTCGTAAAGCGGTGGCTTGTCCAGCTCCTGGTGGTGCTTGCTGCTCATCTCCGAAGTCAGGGCTTGCTTCAATTCGTGCTGCCAACATGGGAAACGTTTTGGGATTAGTACAGGAATTCTGGCTTTGGATATAAGGTAATTAAGGAACTTTGCTATTGTAATTTGAATGCAGTCTTTACTTCTGAAATCATAAATACATTTTTTTCTGACATTCTTAATTACATTATTAATACATCTTTAACCTACTTACGTGGTAAATAATTAAACTGTTTAGTTACAAAATATGGAAACAAGTCAGTCATATGTAATTGTGGAATAAATAAATGCCTATAAACATTAATAACACAACATGAACACATTTTCCAGTAAACCTTTTACAGCCAAACTAGCGCATTTTGAGGACAAAAATCGGTTTCCACCATCCGTCTCTCTAGAGACCATACAGTTTTAACCTACAAGGAAAAATAAAGAGTTTCTACACAATGAACCCATCAAAAAATGGGCAGAAATTTTGTAAAGTGCGTATCAGTGTATAATATGTTTGTGGCATTGTCGTTTCCAAATCGGTGACCAAATATTGTTGGAAGGTAATTTGATCGATTGAATCTGCTTCTTCATTTGCTATATCTTGGTATTTTAGCAATGAGACTAACTACGAAATGCCTGCAGAGCCTGGTGAACTGTCCGCAGTCGAGCGCGAGCTGCGGTGCCGCGCGCTTGCCGCCCGTCCAGTCGCGACTGAAGGTGATCTGCGCCGACACCAGCGCCGCCGCCAGCACGCACGCCGCCACCACCACCACGCACCTGCACCACGTGAGACAACTAGATAGATACCATACATACCATCACGCCTGTATCCCCGAAGGGTTAGGCAGACGTGTACTAATGTACACCCACTGTTCGCTGGTGTGTTTAGGTCCCATGTAAGGGGTGAGCCGGTTAGTGGCAATACCACTAACCGGGCACAAATCCAAACTCCGACTTGCTACTGAGAATTTCATAGAAAAACCCAATAACACCTTGGTCGACTTGGGAATCAAATTCAAGACCTCTAGCGAAGCAGTAGCACTCTATATACATACTATATACATAAGCCTATAGCAGTTCATTGATGGACATAGGCCTCTTCAATTGCACGCCATTTAGTTCTATCCTCGGCTTTTCGCATCCAGCTCCTGCCAGCCGACTTGCGCAAATAATTACTCCACCTTGCTTGAGGGCGGCCTACACAGTACACTTTACATCATACACGTAAAATACATTGGGTACACGTAAAAATCTCAAAAGAATATGTCAAGAAAGATGAATCACCACTAAGAGGTGAAGAAAATCACCACTCAATGGTGATTTTCTTCACATAGGCTCGTTGTAATAATATAGGTATGATTGACTGTTTTGGAATCAGTGAATTTAATCAGAAGATTTAGAACATGCATAAATATTTTTATGGAGCTTGAAGTTTTGAACAATTTCACCAGTCCTTGGTCGCATTATGACTTGAGTCACATTAATATTATAATTTGATAATATTACTAGAAACATGCAGCGCGATAGTTAAAAAGTACACAAGAGTAAATATGTATTTCCAATTTCCTCCAGTGGAAGTGTCAGATAATAGAATAGAGTAGAAGTTTGTAACTTCTTCGACTAAATTAACCACTGACTGAGCGCAAGAAATGAATAATTTCAAAAGGTAGATAGGCACATACAAAGGATTTCATAGCAACGCACCTAAATCATTTGCATCACATGTTGAATTAGATAGATCACGGCTGGATATGGGCATCTTTTCGTGAATATATTTTGGTCACTTTTGGACCCTCATAAAATTTTCGCCAAAGCCGACAGGGCGTTCTGAAAGTCGTGACCTAAACCTGCTTTTTTGTTAATTAAATATTTTAAAACCTTCAGAAGAATCATATATTTTTTAAGCAAAAAATATAATAATATTTTAAAGACGGTTAAATGTTAGTCCACTTAGAAGAATGTATTGCGTCGGTATCAAATGGTCGCGACTGTTTCCACTATTTACCAATTTAACTACAACTTTAGTTCTTAAATTTTCAATAAAGATCTCTGTATAACATTTAAAAGTTTTAGTAAATATATAACTCCTTTAAAATTATTCTCCGAAATCCGCAATAATTACTCCCTGTTACTTGAAAATTTAAACTCCACTTTCAAACTTAGAATGGAAACTTTTTAAACGGGAAGCAATGGCATTCACTCAAAATCCATTCGATTCCTGTCAGAGCCATTTTTTTTATTTTGTTCAAATAACAACTTCGATAATAGTAACTTATGACTTTAAAAAAAGTTTTAACTTTACATTAAATTTAACTTTTCCCTAAATTTCGTTTCACTCACCTACACCGCACTGTGGCCATATCAATGCTTTGCACTCCGCGAGTCACAGACAACAGTGTTCTGCTGAGCGGTCCGTCATGTTTTATACCGGGCCCTTTTCCCGCGCATCGCTCCACGCACTCCTACGGAATAGGGATTAGGGACGAGATTACACCTCTGTGGATACTTTGAGTATTTTAAAGGGTGTAAAATGTATGAAAAGCAAAATAGATGCAAGGATACAGTAGATACCGCTCAAAGATAGTTCAAAAACATAAATCAGAACGATATTTTAAAGTGCATGAGACATGCATTTATAGGTAATGAGTTCCACAATTTAAGAAATAAGAACCCAAATTCAACTTAGATAAACATAAACACTGGGAATCGAATCAACGACCTCTTAAACCACTAGAATAATGGAACCAGCAATATTTTTTCCGATATTACCTGTGGAGTGAATACATTTATTGTATTTGTATGATATAAAAAGAAGTCATCATGTTCAGTATCTACACAGTATATGACAGTATGATTAATTTTAAGACAAGATCAAAATAAAACTTATCTCCAATCATCCCGAAGGATCATTTAAAAACGTGACTTTATTATCTGACTCGACTGCCTCGTTAGCCTAGTGGTGCTAAGCACGCCTGCTACGCTAGAGGTCTTGGGTTCGATTCCCGGGTCGACCAAGGTGTTATTGGGTTTTTCTAAGAAATTCTCAGTAGCAGGTCTGAGTTTGGATTTGTGCCCGGTTAGTGGCAATAGGCTCGCCCCCTATTACATGGGACCTTAAAACATATCGGCGACCTGTGGGTGTACATTGGTACGCCTCTGCCTACCCCTTCGGGGATAAAGGCGTGATGATATGTTATGTTATGTTATGTTATGACTTTATTATCTACCAATATAGGTATGTATTTATTCGTCTAATACAAAGATAGCGTAGTGGCACCAGTAATCGACATGCACCAGTAATCGACACTTTATTTTTTTATTTAATAAAATAAAGAGTAGGGTACCGATTTATTTATTTGACGACACTGTAACATAGAAAGCACACTTATTACTGGCTCCCATTGGCATTTGAGCGATATTTAAAGTTTTATTTGAAAGTAGCGGTGTGACAACTGATTGTGGCTCGAGTACCGGCGAGAAAAACAACATTTCTTACTGAAATCGTTAAGGAAGGGAGTACATTTCTTTGTTAATTATGCTAATGTATTGTAAGTTATTTGAAATTTATGAGTTTTACGGGTTTTTATAAGAACTAAAGGGTGGAATTTTGTTATAACACAAGTTCAAGATTATTTTAATATTAGTAAAATGTTGGTGTCGATCATTGGTGTTCACAAACTGACTTTCTCCAGTTATCGACACGTGTCGATAGTAATTATTAGAAACATTTTTCATTTGATAAGTGAATATATAGCTCTTCTAACTTTGCTTCTCGGTAGATATTTGAAGTAAACTAATCAAAGTTGACCTACCAGAAATCGACAAGTGACGATTATTGGGAAATAATATGTGTCAATGATTGGTTTTAGAGATGGCTCTGAGAAAAAATTATACTCCCGACCAGTTAGGTTCAGTGGGTCGTCTTAGGGGCGGAGGGTATGAGTTGGAGCATACGCTTGGGCACTATGAGAACCAAAGAAAACAAAAAAAAAATAGTAAAAAAAATTGGGAGACCTTTTTTAGTTTTTTTTTTTTTATAGAATTCGAGCATTTTTATTGCAGCATCTGATTAAACTTATCTATAGAAACCATTTATGATCTTAGAAGTATGGCCCTACGACGCACAGTTTCCGACTTATGGGCCGTTTACATTAAAAGGCCGTTCAAGTAAAAGGCTCATAACTCGAAAACGGTGCGTCGTGGGGCCTTGTTTTTTAGAACTTAAATAGTTGCTACAGACAAGGTCAACCTAATACAAGAAAAAAATGGGAAAGATTCCGAAAAAAAATAAAAAAATTTAAGTCCTATACAGGACTTATAAAAATTATAGTTTTTTTTTATGTCCCTAAATAATAAAAACTTAGATCCAGCAATCCCTTGTTGTTTTGCTTTATTAAGATTGTTAGCAACGCACTAAGTCGAGGTCCGAACCCCGCAGGGGGTGCCCTTAGTAGACGTTGCTAACGTAGTTAGTTTTTCCTATTGCTCTGGCTGGAGGCCTTAAGGTCCTCGCCAAAAGTCCGGTGAAGCAGTCAAAGCCTGCGCTCAGGCTAACTGCAAAGATCTCTACAAAAAAAAAGTAAAAAAAAATAATATAGTTTTTTAAACCATACGGTTAGGTAATAATTTTGCACGATTTGCTTTCATTATCAGTATTAAAGTACTATCATACCTGTGGTAGAAATACAATACAAATTTATTGCGCTATCGTACACAAACATTACATCCGTCTTACGAATTTTCGATCAGGTCACGTGTCCTGACGCGGGTTTATCATTTTTACTCATTACAAAAAAAAAACTGTACAGCACCGCTAAATAAGTTTTCGTCATACGAATTTTCGATCAGGTCACGTGTCCAGGGGCCCGATGTTTCTATTTTAAGTCAGTGAGTGGCAGGTATTTTCGTATCCAGATAATTTTAGTTTAATGAAAAATTTAGGTACACCTACTTGCCAATGTTGACCTTGTAGGATTGCCAGTGGCTATAACAAGTGTAAAGTGCACTGGAACGTTTATTAACCTGACGCGAGTTTTTTTTTTTTACCCATTACGAAAAGCCGCTAAAGAAGTGTTCAATTCAAAAATTAAAAATTATCAACACAGACAAAATCAGAACCAAAATCAAAATAAAAAATCATTAATTTAAGTTAAGCTACAAAGTAGCACTTATCAAACGTCAAAATTTTAATACAAAAAAGACAGCACCCTAGGGGTCGGTTCATATCCGGCGGAAAAGGCAGCGCGCAACATCGGCCGCGCAACCCCAGAACAACCAAGCACACAACTTTACATCCAACCTCCCACACCTGACGCGTCGTCGGGTCAGTGTGAAAGGCCGAATCCTCCATCATGCGCCCGACCGACCAAGCGCCACGCGACTGACAGCACGCCACCACCGTCAGATATGAAACGACCCCAAATCGCCCACCCTTCACCAAGTGCTAGTCAACTTGTCAATATCTTCTGTCTTGTACGAGTATTTACATGATTAATACCCATTAGTAAGAGAAATATGGTTACTGTAACAAAATATGCATAGGTACTTATTAAACAGGTAATTTTATTTTAAAGACCGACAAATGTGGTCTAATGGTGTGATTATTTGGCAAATACTCATTTAGATAATAGTCGATAACTGGGGTGTCGATAACTGGTAAGTGTCGATAACTGGGGTGTCGATGACTGGGGTGTCGATAACTGGGGTGTCGATTACTGGTAACAGTCAAATGACTAGGTGTCGGTTACTGGAGATTCTTACACTTTTTCATTTTTTTGATTTTTTTTCTTGTCTGTTTATAGCAAATAAAAATAATACATTCTATTCTTATCTCAAGAATATACCTTACCATACTCAAATGTTACTTTTGGTTTAAAAGTGACTAACGTACCTTTAATTTAATAAAGAAACCCACTATGATCGATTAAGATCCTTAAAGTGTCGATCATTGGTGCCACTACGCTATATACACAGTCATACTAAAATTAAAAATAATACATTACAATTTTACGAATGAAATGATAATACTAAAAAAACAAAATAATAGTAAATCCCCATTACACAAAAGCATATTAAAATGCCATGCTGTCATAACATCAATATGATGAAAACTCCGATGACACCCACCAGAATCGTAATGACCTTTTAACAACCCTTAAAAACGAAAATGTCATTAATGTAATCATGATTAGTTTTTCCTTTCCCACTCAGAGCATTAAAACGTTAAAATAATGAAATTATCACTCCCCATCGTGGAGTAGATACTAGTAAAAGAACAGCCTTTTTGTGTGTACCCTTTACTTACAGTTAATAACAATTTCTTTTTATTTTATTATGCTTATTATGAAGCTTTTGTCACAAAGGTAGTGTCACAGGCCTTTGCACGAAAGTCTATTCGTATCCAGCCTCATGCTTAGTTGAAACCGAGTGATTATCTATTTAAAAGGACCAGACGAAAGCGCAATTGACCACTAGCGAGCTTAAACTAATATGTGAACAGTTTTCGCAAAAAAATGCTATACAGGTGTCCGGTAAATAGTGCGACAAACTATATATAATATTTCACCGGACCATGACGATCCGCGTTAAGTTACTTCTCATTTTTCCTCAGATTTCCAGTCGTAATATTTCAAAAAAAAAGCCCATGTGTGCTTCAGCAGCTTGTTTTATCAACTTTTGTAATGAAAATACGCAAGTATTGTACCTTCCCAAAATCACCAATATTCAAGCAAGTTTTTAAGATTGTTGTACAAAAATCCTACATACATTTATTTTCCACCACTACAGTTCAAACTTGAGCACTAAGAAAAACGGAAAGTTAAAATTGATAAACGGAAGGCGTTTTCGCCAATATATTCTTATTTTAGATGAATATGAGACTTATTAAAGCGTAGAGTAACTATTCAAGATTAATTTGATATACATAAAGTATTACGAAAACTATTAATCAGCAAGAAAAATGGAAAAGTCTGATGCAAGGTATAAAATTCTAAAATTTCCGAAAATCGATTGTAACTCGAAACCTGTAACTTTTCGGGGAACATAAGTTGTGTTCATTTGATAGGGCCTGACCTAAGGTATCAGCCACCACAGTTTGTCGGACTATTTACCGGACACCCTGTATATTGCTTTTTACTATATTATAAGAGGATTTTGAATTTTGCACACAAAATAGTAAAGTAATTAATGTATGGTAAAGAGCGGGATACCAAGGTGCAATTTCGCTTATAACTTTTGTGTCATATATTCATTAATCGTAGTTGTTCAGAAAAATCGTATTTATACTTCCATAGTAATGTTATGAATGAGAAAGTGTCTGTCTGCTACACTTTCGCGGCTAGACCGCTGAACCGTTTTTGATGATATTTGATATGGGACGAGTTTGGATTTCAAGAAAGGACACTGGCTAATAGAGTTTCTTCTCCACCAACCTACTTTCTACTGCATTCTGATCGTCATGTTAGTGGTAAATCATAATTATCATCATCATATTTTTTTAATTTACGACCTCCTTGGTCAAGTGGCGTACGCACTGGTGTCAAGGGGTCGCTAGCTCTGAGGTCCCGGGTTCAATCTCCGGACGGGTCAATGCAGAACTTTTTATCTCGGGTCTGGGTGTTTGTGGTTCCTTCGTTGTTTCTGAATTCTACAACACAAGTGTTTTAGCCACTTACTTTGGGTTCAGAGCAATGTATGTGATGTTGTCCGCATTTATTATTATTTATTAAGATAAATAATTAAAGTAAAACTCATCCTCTTTTCATTAACAAATGTAGACGAATGGTAATTACTTACAATCTACACAATGAGCACATATCTTAACAGTTGACACATATACTTACAAATATCATAAAACCTGTAAACATGTTAAGAACATTGTGGGATATGAAACCTATTCAGATTTCTTTGATCCTTTGTCACTGCGACAATGCCCGTGCGATCCGACAGATGGCGCTATACAAAATGTCGCCATTGTTGGTTATTTATGAATTTCAATACGTTCCTTTGGTATTGAAAACTAAACACATTGAATATCTGTTTTCTTGATATTCTTCTGTAGTTTTGTGACGCAAGTTTCTTTGTTTGTGGTGAATCTAAAAATATTTAGTTGCCCACGGATTAGTTGTTATTTCGTTTAGAATTTACGGTAAATAAATGGTATGAACCTATATAATGAATAGTGAATAATTAATCTTCGACTTCAAAAAGGAGGAGGTACTTGATTAGACTGTATTTTTTATATATTTGTTACTTCATAACATTCAAACCCATTTTGATAATAAGTACTTTTTTCGTCGGGCTTTTTGGTAAGATCAAAGATTATAGTTATATTCTAGTTATATTATAGTTATTTAATTATAATTTGTAAAGGAAACAGGGAAGTATTCTGGCCTTCAAACTGTCTTTACTTACCCACTGCAATACTTCAATTTGACAAAGAAACAATTGATCAAACAAATTACCTCATTTACGAGAGAATATTACTTATCAAGAGAATCTTAAGAAGAACAAATTGAGGTCAATTTAAAAATGTTTAAACAAAAACATTATTATAATATAATACTTAAAACAACTAACATTTTGATAACTCGGTTGTCATAATAATTGTATATTTTTATTATAAAAGGTGTGTATCGGCTTGGCTATATAATGAACGGATTTGTGTGAGAATTTGCAAGTTCGAACCCAGCTCAGAAATCACCAAATGTGAATTACAAGCTGTACCCTATAACCTGTTTTTACCATAGGGGTACACATGGCCCTATTATATTTAACCATCCAGCAATCACTGTCGCAAAATTCTTAGGTCCAATGAACAGTCTATTCAATATCTATAATATATTGCCTATGGTTGGGAATTTCCCCTTAAGTGTCACTCTTTACAAGTGGCGTGATTTGATAGGATAAACAAATAATACAAGGATTGTCATTCCGTTTTTCACTTTCTAAAAAGGACCTAAATTCTTGTGCTTAATTCTCTTAACTAAGACACCACTGACTATTTGGTGAAGGAAAAGGTCGCCAAGAAAAACATAAATACTATAATTTGAAATCGCCAACCTGCAAGTGAGTAAGCGTGGTGGTCAATGCTCGTACCTTCATTGAGTGAAAAGACTGTTTTGCCTGCGCTCACCAGAGGGTTAGTTTCACATTATTTAAAAAATATAATTCTGTAACCAGCATCTTGTATAAAGTGCGATTCAAATGAGAATAGAATCGACTTAGCGCCATATTGTGACTGAGCTGTCAATTCTAACCATTTAGGTAGGGTGAGCAAAACAAGTTTTTTTAAATAAAATTTATTTTTAAGTAAAATATCAAAAGGAACAGAATCAACTAAATAAACAGTATCAGTCCGCTAGCACATGCACTCAGTCGTACGACGAAGCACATTAACAAGTAAAAACATGCTAACAATGACAAGATGGCGACTTGCGTCCCTATTTTCTTGAATAATTTTGGCATGGCTTCTGGGCCTTTATAGTAAATTATTTAAAAATAATTAAATATTATATTCAGATAATTTTCCCCCATTTTAAATTTTTATTTAAATTTTATATTTCATACCTATTATTATTGATGCAAATAAGTTTTTTGTGCAAACCGTACTTTTCAAGTGACATTTGACAGATAGAGGTTATTGACATTCCTATTCTCATTTGGATCGCGTTATACTAAATTAATTTATATCTTGCCACAAAATAATAATAATATTCCGGGACATCTCACACACGGTTGTGTGAATAAGGTAACCAGACAACTGATACAAATTGGTACTTATATATTTCTAAATACATACATATTATAGATAAATTACACCCAGACACCGAACAAATGATCGTGCTCATCACACCAACATTTGTCCTTTTGTCGAACTCACGACCTCGGCCATAGCAGTCAACCACTAGACCAACGGGCCCGTGAATATTTATTATTTTTTATTTTTTAATCATTTATTGTTGTTTAACTAAATTCTATATTCTCGTTGATCTATAAAACATAGGTACCGACCTATACAAAGTTTAAAAATAAACTATTTTTACATATACTTACATAATGTTGTAATTTTAACATTTAAAATTTAAATGAGTTTATTTGCGAGTTTTATTAGTAGCCATTTAAATTCTCACTAAAATCGACTTTATCGACGATTATAAATAATGTTTTGATTTAGAGTCAACTTCGTGTGATATTATTTAGTAATTGAATCAGTCTTATAATAAGACCCCAATCGAACGGATGTCACTAATATAAATAAACCTAAAAATTTTTGCTACATAATTATTTCTTAACATTTTAACTTCTTTATGAGTTACAATATGGCCGTCATTATTAGGGATTCCTTTTTCAAATTTAACGGCACGCGTGGGACTGTCATTATTATAATAATGGCGGGCTATTTACTTTTTTAACTTTTTATTTAGGCAAAGGCGCCGCTGAACTGGAACAATACATTGAAATAATGTCATCACCTGCCTCAGAAACCCTGACCTTTTCTGTAACATTTTGGCAGCACAATCAGAAGACGTAGTTTCACTGATAGCGTTGCCGTGCGAGTAAATCGCTGTCATCTTGTTGTTTACCGCAGTATACTTGAGTGCCGACCGCATACAACACGTCTTTGCCATTTTTTTTTTAATAAAAATCGTTAACAACGTGTAACTGCATCGTGTAAGAGAAACCGGCTTTCTTTGCGCACCGTTAACTCAAAGAAGGTGAGCCAATTTATATGAACGACTTTTGTAATTATTCTGACATATTTCTAAATGCCAATTTGTTGTGAAAGACTTTCTTAATTGTTATTTTAATTTATTAGGTATAGTTTGTAAGCTGACGTAAGAGTTTCGTCAGTTTATTATCGTTATGTTATTATAGCGGTCTAGTAATAACAATCTTGTGCATATTTTCAAAATAAACAACCTTACTGATATCGTCTTTCTATAAATATGTTAGATAAATGTAGGTAGGGACATCTTTACATTCAAACTCCTTGTGATTTGTGTAATAAAAAGTTTGAACTGTCAAATTCGCGGTGTTTTTGGTGATGTGCATCTATAGTTACTAAGGCAAGAATAATTGTTTATCAACTACCCTGCAAAATGAATATTTTGTTATGTTAAATATCATATGTTTGCATGATGACAATATTATCAAGTTTTGACTTCCTGATTGCAACACTATCTATTAAAAGCATAACTATTATCAGATTTCCGCGTATTCTAAACAGTAAATAGAAACTATGGGTATCTAATTTTTACTCGGAAACGCATAACAACTAAACAGATTATTACATTATCCCATTTTTGCTGTCTTCCAGAAACTAGACAGTTTTGTTTTTATTTTATTAACCTACCCAACTTTTACCTATACATTGGTATGGGTACGACTGATTTCCAACCATTGCAAATAAAAAACCGTTCAGCAATTTTGTATTCGTTACTAAAATATAGGTATTAATGTAAAATCATCATTCATATGGAACTAGAAATACTTATTTGATATTTGAATTATCCGTTACATCAAAAGAGTTGCATCAGTACCGCCATATATCAAGCAGGTCTTCAATATGTCACATTGAGTTTATTTTGATAGATCACCTGCGATACAACGATTTTCCAATTGTACACTCTAAATGCAGAGATGTAACTAGTAGTAGTATAAGGTATTCTCATTTAAAATAGGTCATCATCTGGCTGAATAGATGATGCCTTTGCATGTTAAGAATAATGCAGGTTGATCTATGGTTTTCATACGAGCACCAAGTGTCACGCGGAAATGTGAAATAACAAAATTAAATGCATTGTTTAGATTTTCCGTTGTAGTTATCATTAAAGTCAACCAAACGATTTCATTAGATAATGTTAGGTACTTGCTTTCCATTAGTAAATAGTTGAGTAATACTATCTAATACAAGATGTTCAATATCCCCTTTTAGGAATGAAATAAACACTTATTCAACTATTGTATTTACAAAATTATGCATATTTACGAAAAACCAAAGGGGTTTTCCAAGAGATAGTATTAAAAACATTAATCAAAAAGATATTTAGTACCTACTTAGTGCACTTCAAAAACTAACTTTGAAAAGGTAGCAGAGTGAAGAAGCCACGCAAACTTCCACTGACATCGTGATGCGGGTTTGGCCCCATTTTTCGAAAAAATTGGTTTGATCCAGAAAATTCGTTTCGTCTGTATTTATGTATGATGTGTAGCTCAAAACATAGCACAACATTTCATGAAAGTAAGAGTGAAATGTGAACGTGAAAAAGGCGAACCTCATATTATTTAAATATTTTAAAATTGGCCTACGATGTTGACCAATTTAAACAAAATAACATTAATTATCGCAATTCCTCCTGTCTCTAGACCAAGCTGACCCGAGTCGGCCAAACTAGCAATAAAAATATGTCCCTAAATAATAATTTAAAAACTTAGATTCGTTGTTGTTTTGCCCTTTTAAGACTGTTAGCAACGCACTAAGTCGAGGTCCGAGCCCCGCAGGGGGTGCCCTTAGTGGACGTTGCTGACGTAGTTAGTTTTTCCTATTGCTCTGGCTGGAGGCCTTAAGGTCCTTGCCAAAAGTCCGGCGAAGCAGTCAAAGCCTGCGCTTAAGATTAAAGAAAGATCTCTACCAAAAAAAAAAATCACAATATAAAACAGTCAATAGATCGAATATAATTTATTATCTCCGTATTAGTCAATAGGCCGAGCCTCCGGGAGAGGCAAGTAATTATAAACAGCATGATGTAATGAAGCCGCACAGCGCCACAGATAACACACGTGAACTGTGACGTATGTTGTTGACAACTGCTCTCCATTATCTGTGGTCTTTTGAATCACAATGGCGGGGAAATTGTTTTGCATTTATTTGTTTTGCTCTTAATTTTTATTTTGTTTTTATGTATTGGTTAATTAGTTCTTGGTAGAAGTAAGTAATGTTGATAAATTCGTCATCGTTAAACTGTAATTGGAACTCGTATATAAAAATAATAAGAAGGCCTTTAATGTACCAATGTTTATTTTATGGTATGTTTGCCTAAGGTAGGTTTTGCCCAGTAACTAGAAATCATATTGCAATGATTATTTAGTTAAGTTTCAATACTTGCTTATTTTATAGCGTTCAATGGAGAGCTAGAATTATAAAATTTCAAATTCGTCCAGATATTTAACAGATATAACAACTATAAATAATAACTATTTAGTGCCTAGCTTGGACACAACATTCTAAGTCCGGTTATTAGTTTATAAAATCTTATTAATACGGGTACAGACCTATAAATAGTGTGGAACTAAAAATCTCTTTGACCAAACTCTTTTCACCTCACCACGGCGATATATTTTAAAAGCATTAGCTCTCGATGCAAAACTCGTGTGATGGTACTCCCGAGGGTACCATATTATCACTAAAGTACCAGTCTAGTGGAGCTGAGTGCTTCTCCACTAAATAGTTCTCTTAGGATATCTTAGGTCGTATACTTTTGAGTATGATCGGAAGATGATGAAGATATTATAGGTACCTAAAATTCAAACTTGGTTGAATATAATATTGCGATTGCATAAATGCAGTAAATATCTTCTATTTTATTCAAAACCCCTTCATTCATAAAAAAATATGAGCATCTAATTAAAATTGGAAAATAACCTCAAAATACTATTGTCAAAGGCATAAAAAGTCTTCGTTATTTAAATTAATAAATACCAGCCACCATCTTTGTTTTCACTCTTATAAAAATATTGTGAAATAAACAACTAGTTTCGATACGATTTCAAGTAAAATTCCACTTATCTTAATGAGAGTTTCTGATATAACAAAGTGTGACACATTTTAGATAAATATTGCACTCGGTCTTAGATGTGGCGAGATTTACTTATTTATTTGATTTTATTTTGAGATTCTACCTCTAGTAAATAAAGGTAAACTACATAGTTCTGAGATGAAAACTAATAACTTATTTATATGAAATACTAGCGGTGTCCCGCGGTTTCACCCGCGTGAATGACAATTCATACACTATCTTTATAAATTATAGCCTATGTGTTATTCCGATGTATCAGCTACATTATTGTAAAGTTTTATTAAAATCCATTCAGTAGTTTTTGCGTGAAAGAGTAACAAACATCCACACATCCATTCTCACAAACTTTCACATTTATAATATTAGTAAGGATAGACTATTAGAGAAATACTGCCACAAACGCCATACATTAGAAATCAATTTAGAGGGTTCGAAAAATATACTTAAAATAAAGTAGTCTATCACTTGAGTGATAAATCACATCTCGCTATTTTATAGTGTTAAAACTGTGTGTGATCCTTACTATGTTTTATTTTAGGGCAAACGTTATACTTATCCTAAAAATGGCTCGGTAAAACCGTGCACATAAACGTCACTCACTAAAGATATAAAATGAAAGTAGTGTGAGGTGCGTATAGAAAGAATATACCCAGGGTTCCGTAGTTCCTGATTCCTTGGATAATATCTTTACTTGGTTTTAGTTCAAAAAGCTTTGATGGCAGGAGAAAATGCTTTATTCATGATTACCTTTATTTCCTTTCTGATTACAGTATTACCCTATAGAACAAATAGTAAAAATCAGATAGACAGCTTAAAAATGAGCTGAATCCCGTGACTAAAAGTCGCCCAAAATTTACTTCGGGAAATGGTTAGGCAAAACTAACTTACTTAGCTACACCTACATAGAAGACCCTTATTTGGTAATACCTAGGTACATTATTAAGATATTGGCCACAAATCTTCTCATTGACGATCTAAAGAACCCTAAAAATATGCCGATAGATATTTAAAGGCAGAACTTTTATCTATCATACCATAATATCTTATATTTGACACACTTACGCATCAAGGCCTGAAACCAATTGGTTTTCAATAACAAGTAATGCGTAGTTTTTCATTCCACTTGCTGATTTCGGTATTATTTTAAACTAACAAAAACGGAAGAATAACACTTTATTTTGATTAGATAAGACACTTTCATAACAATGTTTTCTTATAGATATATCTTTTTATCTCTATCTTATTATTTTTAGAAGTTACAACAAGTTTGCGTACTGCCATAGAATAAAAATATATATTTATTTTGCGACCGGGCCATTACATTATTATACTCTTTGGACCGGGCCTTATTCTATGCACACGGCGTATTTTAGACGTACCGACGACGCGCGCTATCCTGCTACAAAATTCAGATTCAGATAATCAACTTTGCACACGTTAAAAAATAAAAATACAAGTGACAGGCAAGAAGTGTAAACTTAACATAGAACTTTAACAACAATTAGGACTATTAATCTTATCCATTAGCATAAAGTCGCTATTATATTTAGAAGTATAATAGCGACATTATATATAGCGACACCCATTGCTGGGTATTAAAATTTTGTCTATTTTGATTTATCTAAACTTTACGCTGAATATGATTAAGATATAAAATTAAATTAACCTTGAAATCCTGCTGACATTTCTAGGCTGGTATTTGACTTCCGTGTAAACGCTATTAAATAAGAAATGTCAGAATTAACAAACAATAAAAAATAAAATGCAATCTTTAGCTTTGATGTTTTATTTCAGAAACGGCTTTTTCTTTTTTTTTTCAAAATGTGGATCCATTTGTAAATGCCTTAAGAATGTTATGCATGTCAAATCTTGTGCAAGTGCGCAGAGGTCAGATGTTTGATCCTTGGGTCAGACACGTGACCATTCAGATGCGTTTCTCGATGTGATCGGGATTGCTTTATTTGTATAGATAGGTCTGTACCTAATTAATATAATAATCGGGTCATTTAGAAAAAATATGTCACAAATTAAAATCTCATTTAGCTAGTTCAGATTTACCAACAGTATTAAAAAAAAAAGACAATTGAAAAAAGAAAGGTGTGAATGAATATATTGCACAATAACATTACACGCGCCTTTGTTTATAAATAGATTTAAAAACAAACTGCGGTCGCCAAGTCGGAAAAAGTCAGCTCGTAAATAAATAACTGATGTAGTGCCAGCAGCTAAATCTGTAACTACTTTCTAATGAGTCGTTTAAATATTAAACAATTAGTTGGCTTTGCTGCCACAAATGAAAATATCCTTAACAATGTACTTCATCATTATGTCTTCTTTCATAATTGCCATAAATAATAGATTGAAAAGCTATCTTATTTAGCCCATGATTTTTATAACAACTCTTCCCTTAAAAATCTTAAGATTCGCCCTTGGTTTTGCACATAACTTTATTAAATAAATACGTGACTACAGCAACATGAAAAATACTTAGGTAGACACAGTTGTATAAAAAGTCACATTTATTAATGAATATTTGTTTATTTTTGTTACAGATAAAACTATTGAAGCCGACAGGAAAAATAGAGAAAAATCACAATGGTGTTTTTATTTTCCCGAATAACTAAAAAGTAAGTGGTTTTAATTATTGCATGTCGCTTTTAATTTTATTTATTCAAGCTCTAAGTTCATTTTTATTCTCTCTTTCGTTTTTACTTTTAATGTACTGGCTAGTTTTATTATCTAGCTATATTATACCTAACAAGGTATTCAATAGGTATAGGCCTTAATCTGATTCTGAGCCATTTAAGACATTTGAGAAAGTCACATAGATATTTTTCTTTCGTAAAGGCAATTCTGACAACCAGTCTTACTATTGGATATTGTGTTTCCCAGTAAAATGGGTCGTGGAGGTCAGATAGGCAGTCGCTCCATGCAAAATACAGCATTCAGCTGAATCCGGTATGACTGGTAGCCGACCCCAACATAGTTGGGAAAAGGCCCAGGAGATGATGATAAGATAGTTTTTTTTTTTCAGTACCTATAAAGATCCTTTTCCCTGACAATACTGGGCCACAATGTAAAGCTAGCCAGTAGTGCCGTGCCAACTATTGCGTACTGACACTAAACTTGTTTTAGTCACTCGTCTATTTATGTATCTATGTGCAAACTGCACAAGCGATCGATCGTGACGTAGCGGTGCAGTTGCACGAGCGCATTTGGTACATAACAGATTGTTACACCATACAGGTTAAACAGAAGTCTTAACTAAAATAGAAATATTTAATATCCTATAAATAATATTCTCTAATTAGTAATTTTTTACCTGATTGATAGTTGTTTTAAAATAACCTAAATTAACTTAAATATGTCTAGTATTCAAGAAGATAAGGATATTTTTTAGCGTCATTCTGTATCGCTCGTTTCGTTTTCGGAGACTTTTTATTTTAACTGTAAATCTATTCGAAACTATTTGTCGTTGATTAAGGTTCACATGTTATGAGTTTATTAGTATTTTCATATTACATCACATTACTTGCATTAGGAGAAACCGTTCCAAGTTTAATAAGATTATAGTTGTTAAAACTTATTTATTATGATTAAAATCTACTTTAGCACTTATTATTTAAACAAACAAATACATTCAAAACATTACATCATTGCGTATTAATGGACCGTTAAACATTTTTATTTACAAATTGATCTTCCAATATCATCGTCATAATACCTATTTCTTTATCAAAATATTGTTTTAAAAACATCTTACTGTTTCCATAGCTAATCTAGAATAATGTTGGTCGTTACCAAGGCATAATTTTTAAATATTTACTTCAAGAAAGTGTCCTTAAATATTTTAATTTGAATAATTACGGTCCGCTATGTTTTGGACGTCGGGGAATATTCTATTTTCGCTGGGAAAAAGACCGTTGCTGATGCTATAAAAGTTATACAGAGATAATGAGTAAATACAACTTTATAATAGGTAGTGTTTTTACTTTCGCCCGCGAGTTTGTCTTTGTGAGGCAAAACTTATGTTATTTTTAAGGATTCAAAACTCCTCCACGTCAAGTTTTGTCAAAATTGGTTCAGCGGTTTAGACATAAAAGTATACTTTTATGCACTACACAGACAGGTTTAATCTTACATTAGTAAAGATTTTGTTAATTTAAGCGATACGATACGATAAAAGTAAGAAAATACCCACTTAAATTTCAAATACTAGGATGTAAAGTGAGTTTATTTATGTATGATGATGAAGAAAATTAATTGTTTCGAAAACATAACAGAATAGACCTTCTTTAATTCAACTGCTACGTACGATACACGCCTATCTTTACACACACAAATATTATTAACACAAATACTAAGAACTTGTGTCGATAACATATGATACGGGGGTCACGGAATGACCCCACAGACGGAGGCTTGGCCTCACACCCATAAACGTAATCTCAATAATAATGTGAGTATGTATTATTATCTACAGTTTATTTGTTATTATAATATAACCAAATCTGAGTAGTAACAGGCCGACATGCAAAGTACTACTAAAAATTAACGGGCATCAGAGTCGAAGAGTGTCATCAAAACTTTTGATTTATAGATACCATGGCATTGGCATTATACTTAGCAAATTATTACTATTATTAGCTATAACTCAGTAGAGACTGTCGCCAGTGCGAGTGCATAGAACGAGTGCATAGCCCATCCTTTTTAATAAGCGACAATAAAATGTATTCTAACTAAGCACTAGCTCATTAGACCGTGTAAAGGTAAACTTAGCATAAATGACATTAAATGTCTAAGTATAATGACTTCTTTATTCATTTTTCTGAGTTAAATATATAGAAATGATATTTCATTTCGATAAGTCACGTTGCTTTGACTTGTCTTGATTTCCTTACATTTGAGCGTATCGATGAGCGTCGACATTTTTAGTAATGGATCTTGGATAGAGCGGATGCTCTGTGCTTCAAATATTATATATATACTTATAAAAAGTTACGTAAACTAACGATAAAACTCAGCTACGAAAGATTTCCACTGTAAGATAATATAAAACAATCATTATTTTTGTTTTAGTTACAAGTAACATTATTAAATGACCTTAGGCAATATACTCGGTAGAAATCGACGATTTCGTCTGTTAATGGTTTGGCAATGTCATATTATCAAGTTTATTACGTGACCCTAGGTAGGCAGTATTTGAAATATTAGTTTATATTTAGATTTAGATATCAGTAAATAAATGTAGGCAGAACTACTGTATTGGCAATTCTGAACTGTGGCGAAAATATTCCACTGTTTTAAATACACGGTAGTTTTAAATAAAGAAGGCTTGAACCATTATTGCGCTCACTAGGTGCCGCCACTGGTGCGTCAGCTATTAAACATTACCAACAAACTAAGAAATCAATTCACTGTGCTGACCTTCATAATTTTGATAATTCTACTGAATCTAGCTGAAGTTAGGTTTTTTTTTTTTGTTGTAACATATTCACCCATCCACGAACCAAACGCATCAAACTCAGCTTAACCCGTTTGCTAAGCTACGAGCGCCTCTATTTCCTTCAAAACCTTTTTTAATATACAACTTATAATAATTCATAATACAGTAACATTTTATAACAATGTTATCCAAATAATCGAATCACGAGAAAGGCGTGTTATAGAAATAATCAGATTAGTGATACTTTGTAATTTGTTACATATTGTTATACATTCAAAGTTAATGTTAATTAGAATTTTGTAGGGCACTCTCAGTTATTTTAGAGACAGTTCTTTGCTTCAGATATTAGTTTTCCCCGTGACTTTGTCTGCGTATTTAAATTTCATGTTTTACACTGAAAAAATATTTTTTCTATCATAAAATATATGTTCATTAATTGGAAAAATAGTCCTTATGTATCATCTTCACTTTTCATCGATAATAAAAATAAATATAGGTATAGGTTACACACTAGAAACTAACCGTCGAATGGAGAAGCCTCTCCTTTTAAAGTCGGTAAAGTTATGTTTATATTTAGTATATTTCCTAATAAAAGGTTCGACACGTCTTGAATAATAAGATTTTCGCGTAAACACTAGTAATATATTATTATACGTAAACATTAGAAGTTTCTAGATTTCTGTAAACGTAATGTTTACCAACACATGGAAATTTTATCACAACCTTTGGCATGGCACGGGCTTTCTATAATTATCACTATTATTGCTACTAGTCGATATAATTAGTTCTATTAGATTAATTAGTGCTATTTACGAATTTATATAAACGTGTGTCGTGAATGTACAGTCGACTAGCACATAATAGTATCAAATACAACCTAGGTACAGACATAAGCAAAAATATGTAAGAATACACATAGGTCGTAGGGAAATTATAATATATAATATTCCGAGACATCTCACACACGGTTGTCTGATCCCAAGCTAAGCAGAGCTTGTGTTATGGTAACCAGACAACTGATAAACATACTTATATAATTCTAAATACATACATATTATAGATAAATTACACCCAGACACCGAACAAAATGATCGTGCTCATCACACAAACATTTGTGCCGGGCGGGATTCGAACCCACGACCTCCGGTATAGCAGCCAGAGTCACTAACCACTAGACCAACAGGCCCGTCGAAATTAGGGAAATATTTTTGTAGAAACTGAAAAAGAAGAAAAGCATAGGTTCTTGATTATGGAACTGTTTAGATTTTCATCATCATGTTTTATAATAGCAATCTAGAATTGAAGAAACAAATTAAAAATTGCTTAGTCTATACAAATTTCTGCTCTGTGACTTTACCTATAAACGAATGTGTATGTTATTTAATTTTCGTCTAATAACATACTATATTACAATTAAAAATTAAACTTAAGATATTTACAATAATAAAAAATGGTCTAAATGGACTGAATAGATTAGGAACCTAATAGAATAATTAAAACCAACTTAGTGTATGGAATATTTTTGATTATTTTCATACTTTATTTTGGCTCGATGTCACGACGCTTGCAGAATGGCATGGCCATGGTTTGTATTCGTAAAGCGTAGTCATTTTATTGTAACCGCACTTAAACTAATCTTAAATAGTTCTATAGTAAATAAACATTAATCAAAGGAAAATTTTCCCTTGAAAGGTATTGTTTGTTTTGAAACAATAATGTTATTTATTATTTTGTTATGTGATATCGCGGAAAATACCCTGACTGATAGCAAGTAATTACACTCTCTTAATTAGCGAGATGTCGGGTCGAGCTATTCTTGTTTAAGATAAAGATTTGTTAATTAATATTAAAGTAATAGAAATAATCCTATTATACAATTTCCACACCCTTGGACCTTCTTCGGAAATGAGATTTGGCTTTCATTGTATAAATGGACCCGAAAACTAGTAAAGTACTGTAGAAACAAACATAGCCATTTGAGGCTGAACTAGTAAATCAATCATGGTTAAACATACATACATATAATCACGCCTCTTTCCCTTGTAGGGATAGGTAGAGACCACTTCTTTCCACTTGCTACGATCCTTACATACTCGTTCGCTTCGTCCACTTTCATTATTCTCTTCATACATGCTCTTTGGTTTAGGGTACCTTTTCCTCTTGACCTCGCCTTTATTAAGACGTCTCCGATTTGGTCTCGAAACGCCGGCCTAAGTCTACCCCTTCCAACACTTTCATTCAAACTCGCATTTTTGTGTTAATAATGGTTAAGAAAGAACCATCATTGCTTTTAATGCATTATTGTTGCATTGCTGTTCTAAACCGCTCTTAATGAAACAATACCCACATATTATGACGATCGCTAAACTTCCTAAACTGTCCGTCTCGTCGGGCAGGGCTAGCGACGGGATAATGCAAAACTTTCGCTGAAAAAGCCTGGCTATGTTTTCTGGCCGGAGGTCTTAAGACCTCTTATTAAGATCTTCGACAAAAGTCCGATGAAGCAGTCATAGCCTGTACTCAGGCTAGCTGCAAAAATCTCTACCAGGAAAAAACCTGGCCACATATACCTAACAATTATTAAAAATAAATGGATTCAAGATATCCAAAGGGTTTTAATTGGCTTTTAAAAATTATTATTCTGAGATTAGTAGGTACATGCACAATATATATGCAATGCTGTTGTATCTATTGTATGTACTACGTACAAAGCGGTTGCCAGACATAGATAGAGGTCTATTACCCAGTCTATGATTATTTAATGAATTATATGTGTTTTCAATTTGAGTGGAAATTGTTGGAATTAAATAAAGAAAATGGTTATTAGGATTTTAAAATTTCAAATCAATAGTTTATTTAAGTAACAAATCTTTATGATGTAGTTATGTGCAGATATACTTAATTAAATTAAGAATTAGGTATTTCAACCCAAACTGTAAAGATAATTAGCTAAAATTAGTACTTACATAAAACATTATTGATATCATTACTTTGTTTATGTATTGTGTTGTAAATATGTGACCTATTGCATCAGGCTTTAAATCTTTTTAATTACTGTTTAAAGTCAAAGTACTCATTAAAGCAATGGCTTATTCCACGCTTTTGTACTAATGCTACTACTTTTATAAAAGTTGCTAGTTCGCTTAGAAACATACATACTCCTAAAAACCATAGCAATCAGACAGTCAGCAGAGAAGGATGATACCATTTACTTTTTTGAAATTTTCTTATCTTTTTTCAAGTCTACATCTTGGCACTGTAGGTTTAAAATCAAGGGCATTTAGGGACTAAGGCTTACAGGACTAGATGACTCTTTCTCTTTCTATCTCGTTGTATATTAGGGCATAGAAGATTCTTTTTTCATCTCATAATATGCTATTTTATGTATCAACTACAACTTATTGCATTACTTATTCTAGTGCAGTTAAAAATGACTTGAAAATATGGATAATACTTACGTCAAGAAACTAAATAGTTCAACTATAAGTAATAATAATAATAAACTTTTATTTTCTCACCACAATACATACACATTACATACATTTCAGCGTCTCATAAAAAAATGTCACATGCAAAGAAACGTACATAATTTACTAATTATCATAGACGGACTAAAATCTATCAATAATTCAGCAACAAATTAATTAATTAAGCTTCCTGATTATAGACAAAGAATCCCGTTCTCTTTTGCTATAACCTTCACTCTCACACGTGTCTGACAGACAAAGAAACAAGGAGACAAACAAGAACACATATTCGATCCATTCACGTTGCATTCAGGATTTTGTATACTTACTTAGATAAAAACGTGTCGGTAATTTCCTAGGAAATAAGGACTAGTGTTTTAATTAAGTCTGTATTAGAGCTAGATAATTTTTTTCTTTATTAGAATATGATGTAGTGTTTTGTTTTTGAATTTTGAATCCATTCTGATGTTCGTTTTAATGATTTAAATGTTAAAGTTTTGTAGTTTACGCGCCCTAAATATTTGTCTGATTTTGTGCAGACTTATTTCGTTTTATAAGGTAATAATATAACTTACTATATATAACCCTTAATTTAATTAAGATCTAGGTAACTAACCACTATATTTTTTATTATACTTATTGCCAGTTACATTTTAGATATTACTTCAACGTCTCTTATATACTTAGGTAAATCTATAGGCTTTTGGTAGGTAACCGTTTATAAATAAACACTAACATGTGCAAATGTTATAATCGTAAAATATAATGTTGTAATATTATCCACATGTAGTGACATTGAAATAAATCGCATTCAAGTGCATTTGATTGCATTGATATCCCCTAGCAACCTCTCCTATCAAGCTATCGAAGTAAGATTTCTCTCAAAATATTCGCGACTTAGATCTTATCAGGGGAATCACACGGTACTATAATATTATCAATCTGCTGGTGTTCCGATAATAATCAATGACATGTGATTGTTTCACATGATCTGTCAATGTTATCTTAACCTTCAGAATAGGACCACTCTGTTTGTTGTGCGTGGGCAGTTACTAGATATTTAAAATGTGTCAACTTGCGAACGGCTCTATTTTCTTTCTAATTCATTTCATTTAGATCCGGGACTGTCCCACTGCAGGGCAAAGGCCTTCCTTCCTTCCTTCCTTCCACAAGTCTCTATTGTTTGCTATTTATTCCGTTTAGTTCATCCCTTTTTGCATGCATCTAGTTCATCCCATCCAAAGGCTGCCTCGTTGGCCTAGTGGTGCTAAGCACGCCTGCTACGCTAGAGGTCTTGGGTTTGATTCCCGGGTCGACCAAGGTGTTATTGGGTTTTTCTATGAAATTCTCAGTAGCAGGTCGGAGTTTGGATTTGTGCCCGGTTAGTGGCAATAGGCTCGCCCCCTATTACATGGGACCTAAAACATATCGGCGAACTGTGGGTGTATATTGGTACGCCTCTGCCTACCCCTTCGGGGATACAGGCGTGATGATATGTGGTTCATCCCTCCATCTCCGCCTGGGTCTTCCACGCGGCCTTCGTCTATTAGGAACCCAATTTGTAGAGGCTTTCGCCCACGGTCCTTATGACATTCGGCACACGTGTCCAGTCCCATTTCAATTTGGCAGCCTTTAGGGCCACGTCCGCTATTTCAGTCTTGGAGTGCAGTAGGGAGTTCTTTCTAATATCTAATAAAAATAAGTAGCTATGTATTTATTTAAGAAAATATACATGTTTGGGTTGGATATACAGTGATACCGAATGGGACATGTCAATTAAAAAAAAAAAGTGTTTTAGTGTCTATTTCTATTTAAAATTGCCAATATCGCTATAAAGAAGACGATAGTATTAATAGACTTGTCAATTATGGCAAAAACAAGCTTGTACCAAAATGCCATGGGTCAGCTATAAAATAGGACCAATCGCAAAGATAAAAACTCTACTTTAAGGTATGGTTTCATTAAATTCTTAATTAAATATAAGATATAAGCAAAAAAAATTACCATTGTTTATCTATTTTCTTATTCCATTAGTTCCTGTTAGCTTAAAATATATTGTTTCGCGGAATCTATTTTTCAGTAGTTTTATAAGGTTTTCTTCAATCAAGACAAATCCAATTCATAAAAATCTGTCAACCCGTTCTTGAGTTAGTTATGATATACGAGTAACTGAACTGACTTTGAAATAAGATAGATTAGTCTGCATTATAAGTAGGTATATTCAGCGCATTCTTTTTTATAAAACCTACGCTTTAGTTGAAGTTCCCATTCCACTTGAGAGCCTTGTTTAATATATAACTGGAATTTAATAAACCTGTTCCTTTTGACATTCGAAAGTTCAGGGGCCCGAGTCTGCTATTTACACTCGGTTCAATGTCTTCATAGTGTCGTGCCAGCAGAGCCATTTTCGGAAAATTGGTATTCTACTAAACGTCAAAACGTCAAAATTGCGCATTACAATTTGTACCAAATGTATGAACTATTGGTCACAGTCGTTGAACATTGAACCGAATCGTTCCAATGCGCAATTTTGACGTTTTGACGTTTAGTAGAATACCAATTTTCCGAAAATGGCTCTGCTGGCACAACACTATGAAGACATTGAACCGAGTGTAAATTGCAGACTTGGGCCCCAGGCAACTTGGCGAAGGGCTAATTTATACATTTTATACTAAAGATCGGTAGTACTTAGAACAGACCACACAACACTTACACAACAACATTTAGAACCTTAATAACCTTTAACTTAGCTTTTCTTAAAAAAACGTATCCAATATATTTTGTTTATTATCGAACTGGGGGACTTAACCTATTATTATTTTGTCTTTTCATACCCAGCCATCTACTCTAATTCAAGAACTGTGTCCGGATATTTTAAAAACAATGCGTGTTACACATGCTAAACTAAAAATTGTTTGAAAAACACAAAGGCCTTTGTTTACGTACACACAACCCAACGGATGTCAATGATTTCGTCATATTAATAAGCTAGATTAAACTAATTAATTATAGCTATATGTAAAAAAAAATACTAAACATGACACACCCATTCGCTGGCTAACTAGAATCATATGATGACTTAACAACAGCAACATAGTTACAACAAATCACATTTTATTTTAGCTACATCATCATTTAATTTATGTTTTATCAAAAGTATTTATACAATATCTTTCAATGACGCGGAGACACACCTTCGACAAGATACCGCGCGTAGAGGTGTGTCCAAACCAGTTTCATACAATTTTCCGTTTAAATGTCACTTGAGTACAACAAAGATTATTTATATTTTGTTGGCTGTTCCTAGCCGGATTCTAGAATAAAACCTGTCTCTGACTGGGACAAAGGATTCAGTATCACTACATCATAACATCACCCAATAATCACCTTTTTGTACTCATTTTTTGCTCATTTCATTATGCTATTTATCGATTGAAGTCAAAACGACTCAGCCTAATTTAGTCGTGTTGGACCGGGTGTTGTGGCCTCCTCCCAGCTATCTATATAGGCACCTACTCGTACCTCAATAGTTCGGCAACAGCAGTACACGCTCTATGACAAGATATGAAACCGCTCTAGATAATAAGTATATTTCGGTTCTTAGATATAGACTGATATTGGGTTTTTCTATGAAATTCTCAGTAGCAGGTCGGAGTTTGGAATTGTGCCCGGTTAGTGGCAATAGGCTCGCCTCCTATTACATGGGACCTAAACATATCGGCGAACCGTGGGTGTACATTGGTACACCTCTGCCTACCCTTTCGGGGATACAGGCGTGATGATATGTTGTTATGTAGATATAGACAGCTGATAGACAGACAGACAGGTCAAGGAAAAGCAACTCATTTTCTTTTTCTAGTAAATGACCTGATTAGAGATTAGAATACTCTCTGCCAGCCCTGGATGAAAAAGACTAGTAAAAAATATTTGGATAGCAGTTATTAAAAAAATTGAAGTCCACAGGACACCTCCTGTGGTGTACATGCTAATTTAGTAGCCTTTCGGATACAGAACCCTCAAAAATAATTAAATCTTTTATTGATAACACTGGGATGGAATTTAACATTGTAATTTAATATAAAAAGGCTAGGAATTTGCATATTTTTTTGAGAATCATGCTTCCTTGACCTCTAAGTGGACTGGCTGGCTTTTGAGTTATATACATGCAAGTTAAAAGTTGTTTGTAGTAAGACTAGTTTTATTACTAGGCAGGTTTTTATAAGCTTCAAAACTACCTTCACAAATATTTATTAAAAAAAATTGAAGACTACTTCCTGTATATCTTACGAAGCTGTAAGGCATTCCCTTACAGCGGGTTCGCACTACGTCCGGTTCGAATCCGATCTGGACCCGTGAAGATATGATTCGTAGTACGCATAGAAATGTTTCTATGGTAATTTACGCAATAGATCCGATCTCCGTCATCTGATTTCTTTACCAATTCATCACCAATTTGCACTGGTTCGGATCGGGTTGGGTTCAGATTTGTATCGGACATAGTGCCAAACCACTCTCAGTTTTAATTACTAACACTATGTATTATTATTTTCTGATGGTGGTGTAGGTATACATGTTCTTAACAATGTGTTTTCATGGCCTAATTTACGTGTCAAAATATGTTGAGCAGTAACATCTTTCAAGTTTATTATCAAATACTTCTTTAGATACGATTTCATTCCGATATTTCTACTAACTGATACTTATTAATTAAGGGTAAATAACTACGCAACTTAATTAAATATTTGCAGTTTAATTACACTAACCTGCACACCTGAGCTGTAGAGACAAACACTCACAACTGTCAGTTGACACAATGCGTTTCTTTGCAAACCTTTCTCAAAACACAACCAATCGTTGTTTTAATTAGTATTAAAAACAATATGACATCCTTATTGTTATATAACAAAATAACTCCGGAAGCAGTAAATATGTCTTGACTTGTATTACATTAGCTCAAGGCTCAAATTACCATATTCACAAATAATGCAAATAAAGGAAAGGTAAAACGAAAATTACACTTTTATGTATGTGCACAAGGTTCAAATTGCATTTACTCATCTTTCTTCCTGAAAAAGAGCATTGTAAGGCTGCCTGTCCACCGGAGCGGAGCTAGGCTGCGGAGTGGAGAAACTGAGAAATATTAGCCAATAGGATTGTCCACTGAAGAGGAGCGGAGATTTTGTGCAATCTTATTGGTTAATATTTCTCAGTTTCTCCACTCCGCAGCCTAGCTCCGCTCCGGTGGACAGGCAGCCTAAAGGAGTTACTGGCTGAAAATTATGGTCGAATTATATTGAGCATTCTCAGTGACTAAATTTTCAGTGACACCTGCTTATTCATACAGTCTAACCAGATGCATCATGATATCCAGCTCTTTTCTAAAGCATTTTGCAGGTTCTGCTATATGGGCCTTACAATTTGATTTATAAGTTCATCATTCAATAACCGGTCGATTATTTATTTTGTTTGGTACTTGGGGGATGGGAGGTATCATTTCATATTTCTACATAGGTATCTATCTGTCCCTACGGTTTACATTGCAATATAAAGTTGACTACGTTTCACCTATTTTCTACACTTGCATAGTCAATCAAATTTCATTTGTCCCTAAGCACAGAGATTGTTTATGGAAAGACAGACAAAATAAATAAACATGAACTTATATTATAAAATAGATTCTATACCTAAGTACATCAGATGCAGTAAATGCAATAATTGTAAACATTCGTCACTACAGTTCATCATTTGAACTTCCCAGCTGGCCCCGCTACCGGACTTAGTACTTTGATCTTTAGTCTCAAGTACTAATCAATAATTCTCAGGAAATCTAACTAGAACAACATATCGCTAAGTGGACTTAGATCTAAAACAATAATACTGTAAATACGAGTAGAGATAATATCTCTACTCGTATTTACAGACATATTATGTCTAACGGGAGCATAGATAATATAAAATAATATTGATTTGTCTCTATTGTTGTGGGAATTATAACTTACGCAGTATTGTCCTGATTTACAGTGGATGGGCTCGTCGGTTTGACCGATAACTAAAGATAAGCCGTTCTCGGCGAGGTTGTTCCCTGGATGGGTGACCATTTGCACTTGACTCTTGGCCAACTTACTTTGGTCCCGACCGGCCTACGTTGATCTTTGGCAGCCATTAGTTAATTCTGACAACCAATCGTACAAACAGATACTGTGTTACCCTGTAAAATGGGTTGTGGTCAGATAAGCAGTAGCTAAAGCTAAAGTAAAATACGGTATTCAGTTGAATCCGGTAAGACTGAGAGCTGACCCGAACATAGCTTAGGAAAAGCCTTTTCAGAAGATTTAAAGATGTATATAACTACATCCGTATTATTAAATTAGAAGAATTTACGACAAACCGTCTCGTGTAAGAATGATACGCAATTAATTATAGCCATGGCCTCTGTTTGTCGATAATTAGCAACAATTACTGTTATCGAAACGTTAACGGATCTTATTATAATTGTACTAAAATTGTTTATTTGTTGTTGATATCATCCTGTTGGGATGACACGGAATATTTGTTAAACCAAGATGAACTGGTTCAATCCAGTATTTTGGCGGGCCTCTGTTCAGATTTGTCATCCGGTTCAATTCTGTTTCATGTTTTATTCCTCTCGTTAATGAGGAGATATCATTATAATTTAATAATTGCAAATTGGTACACAGTCAAGTAATTTTCCCCAATGATAAGTGCCACAGCTTTTAGAATTAGACCCTGCCACACCCAATCATACATAGGATAGGTGTCGCTGTCTTTTTCTGGGATCCTTTCTGGTTTTTCTATGAAATTCTCAGTGGCAGGTCGGGGTTTGGATTTGTGCCCGGTTAGTCGCAATAGGCTCGCCCCCTATTACATGGGACCTAAAACATACCGGCGAACTGTGGGTGTACATTGGGACACCTCTGCCTAACCCTTCGGGGATACAGGCGTGATGATATGTTATGTTGCTTTCTGACATATATACATACAGACAGCCAGACATCGTTACTGACAAATTTACAATATAAGCCCAGAATAATAAATAACATAATATTAGCATAGCAGTACGTATAGAATAAGCGTGTGCAAATCTTACATCATTGAAAAGAGGGTGTGCAAAGCAATCTCCGCTAGTGACAGATACTACTCTAATAAGTAAACAATTATATCAAATTCACACGGCCACACATTTTGCACATATGCCGTATGACTTGCGATCTCCTATCAGTGTAATGACAATAAAAACTTATCACGTTGCTGACCTATCGTTATGACATGAAAGATATTCTGAGCTGTGACCGCCCGCTCTTGCATCAGAGTTATCAATGAACCTTTTTTTTTGTTTTTAAACATAGGCTGAATGGAAGGCGTCGTGGTTGTTTTTTTTTCTGGTCATTCTAATGTTCTGACAGTCTTTTGTCGATTTTAGGAATGTTGTTACCTTAGGTTTAAAAGGACATCCAGTTATTTACTTTGGTTTTATTTTAGACTGCATCGTAGATTTATTTTGCACGTTACTTCTATTAACTACTTTGTATATTCTAATCTAATGATAGAACCGTTATAAATTTTATTAAATACTTAATAGATAACTACCCATTCTCTTTGATATACTATATTCAAACTCCGCCAAAGAGCACCTAATTTATCAATTCTTAATCAAAGACTTTGTTTTGTTCGTAATTATCCGTTTTACTTTTTGCGTTATTGTAATGCCCCTAAACCACGACCAAACCATTCTATATACATCAACACAAAATTAAATAACATCACGAGACGACAAGCATATCAATATAAATCAGGCCACTTACATCTAAACTAAATCATAAAATTATTTGCGTCAGAGCGAAGCCGTGTCTCGCAATCATCGACGCAATGACGTCACGACGGAAGACTTGTTGAACGAATTATAAAAATTAAATACGTCATAGAACTGTATTCGCACTGATTATATTGTTGTCTTGGCTATTTTTAGAGTTATGTACCCAGACGATGGTATTGGGACTTTTTCTAAACATCTGCCTGCTGTCTTTCTGTCGGTCTGTCAGATAGCGGGCTGTATCTATCTTAACATACTATCTTATGAACTGTAATAGGTAGAGAGTCGAAATTTTCACATAGTGTGTAGTTATGTTGTGGCTATGACAAAAAATAAATAAGTATTGTTTTAAATTATGTAGTACGATGGTACGGAACCCTTTGTGTGCATTCCGGCTCGCACTTGAGCGTTCTTTACGAGCTTTTATTTTATCTATTTGAAATATTTGCATGTCTTTTTGTTCAGGGCCTCGATTCAGCTATTTAAGAATTACTTGTATTGGCCCAATGACCTGCTTCATTTGACCATTTTTACGATAGTTAGAATTCTGCTACCTGTCTTTACGATCATTAATTAATCATTACGATCATTCCCTTCAGAGTTCAATGAGGTTTTATTGTGGGCTTATCTGAATACGAAAATTAGGCACAATGCCAACTACTCCGACCGAGTACTGACATGCATTTAAAATAGCTGAAACGAGGCCCAGGATATCTTAATTGTATTAACAGTTAATTAATAAGTTGAATTTCATTTATTGAACCAGTTCTTTTCCACTTATTGAGTTTAACTACCTTTCTTACTAAGAAACTATCCTTTCGATACAATGATTCAGCGATATTTACTTTTATAAGTATTTGTTTAAAAACTAGTCTTAACGAATGACAAAGCTGTTTATATTAAATATAACTTGTTTAACGATATTCAGTTTATGTCTCTCCATGTGTTTTTCTTATTATGTTTGATGATAGTTGTAAAGAATCGCACGTTTCTCAAAATATTCTGTTGGCTTTTATATTTATGTGAATGTTATAAAATTAATAATAACAGCCTGTATTGTCCCATATCATAAAATAAATATAAACAAACAAATTGAATTCCGGAAAAGGTATTTCGGTAGGAAAATAGAGAATTCTGAATTAATTTTCCAGGCGAGACCTGGAGCCCAAGTCTGCTAATTACACTCGGTTCAATGTCTTCATAGTGTCATGCCAGCAGATCCATTTTAGGAAAATTGGTATTCTACTAAATGTCAAAACGTAAAAATTGCCCATTTGGACGATTGGTCATACGATTTGACGATTGGTCATAGTCTTTGAACATTGAACCGAATCGTCCCAATGGCCAATTTTGACGTTTTGACATTTATTAGAATACCAATTTTCCTAAAATGGATCTGCTGGCATGACACTATGAAGACATTGAACCGAGTGTAAATAGCAGACTTGGGCCCCAGCTCTGAGACTAAATACGGAACACACAATTAAAAAAAAAATACAAAAATAAGTCTTGTTATATGGTTTTTTTTCTGGATCCCACCGTCATAACTGCACCAAATTAAAATGGGACCAAATTGGAAGCACCAACTTTAAAAACAAAAATCAAGAAAGTCAGTCCACCCAGGCAAGAGTTCTGAGGTAACCAACATAAAAAAAAACAGTCGATTTGAACACAGGCCTCCTTTTTTAAGTGAGTTTTAAATAACATGAGAAGATTATGCACAGAGAACCTTTAATAAATCCAGTATTTCTTATTTATCAAACTCTTTATTAAAGTTCTTTGCTGTTGTAGCACGACCCTTTAAACATTTTATCTATTATAAAGATAGTGTGTAAAAAGGCTTTAATTCTAAAGAATGTAGAGTACATAGTTAACATGCACATGGCGTACGCGTCTTTGATAGGCTCATGTGACGAAACTCGCCTTGAGCTTTACGGCTGACGAAATATACTCCTAAGATTACGAGTTACCAATAAACTTGGTATGTACCTACTTATAAATAAAACCAGCCAGTTAAAGTGAATGGATCTACAAAATTCCCTATAATCCAAAGATTTTGTTTCACTAATGATTTTAATAACCGTACGTCTACCTCTTTGACCCCGTGTTTTGACGATTAATAAAAAAAGAAAAAAAGCTGTATGTCATTTTGACAGTTCATTTAAAAACGCGGGAATGTGTCAATTTACGGAGTACGTAAAATATCCTTTTCTGCGTTATAAAAGGCTTTTTCATTAAGGTTATTTAGAAAATAGAGTTGTTAATAGCTATTTTTGCTGTGCTGATAAGTTGATTATATGCAATCGATACAGTACCACAGTCATGGTAAATAAACATGACGCAATAAGGCTTGCGTCTTGCCTGTTACTTTCTTACTGCACACATATGCAAGGGTATTATGCTCATTCAGCCAAGAAATTCAAGCCAGTATTAATAACACTCACTAACTAACTCTGATTCCCTAAACAATTAGGAGAGATGTTATAAGAGTTGGGCAGTAAGGGAGAAGATGTAATAAGATTAGATACCCTAAATACAAGTCTCTGATTCAGTTTAATGTAACACCAACTTTAATCAAAAGATACCGCGGTCTTGCTTAAATAAATAGATCAAATCTGTCCTAAATTGAAATTCCAAAAGTTCAAGGGTCAAATGTTTTTCTCTTTTTAATTAAAATAAACATCACACCATACGATGATATTTTGGATGTTCACAAATAACACAAATGTCATTACAAAACAAGTTGTTTGAACGTAAAACAACAAGTTGTATATATTGTCAATGTTGCGTGTGCACACGTCACGACACACCCGCGCTCTCGGCCAATCGCAGCGCGCCGTGCGTCCACTCCTCCGCTATATAGTGCGCGCGCGCAGATTCCAAACCACTACGTTCTCAGAGTTTCTTCGAGCCTAGTATTAAATGGGTTACAAATTAAATACAATAGGATATTATAGGTGGCTCATATTTCTCTTCAGTTTCAGTAATTTTGATCAAATTTAGCTTCGATTTAATCGATTTATTTTTTTGGAAGTATTAATTTTGTAGTTAATTTATTTTAATTTTTAATAATGTTGCACTTAAACTCCGTTCCCGAAGATTACGCGAGGAAGAACAACCAGTGAGTATTAAACCATATTTTAATCACCACTTTTTCTTTGTCCCAATTTCTAATTTAAATAAGTTAAATTTCTTTTTGTGATTTTCCTTTTTCTCTATCGTTCTATTGCCTTGGATATATAAACAATTCGTTCAACACTCGTGGACAATTTCATCAGCCTTTGTTTTATTTTAACGCTACTTAAAACATTTATTGAACTAAGCATGGATCTAATTCCTGGAGAGAGACTATATTCTATGTATTCCTCGGTACATCTTCCAAATGATTAAGTAGATTATTACCATTACTGCCTTCCCTAGGACAGAAGAAGTCCATGAGTTTTCTTTGGGTAAAATCATAAGGAGAGCCAATTTACTACCTCTGGTTTCATTTATAAACAATTCAAGACCAAATTTCCAATTTAAATCCCTTTTTTTCAAGTTCAAGATCAAAATAATTGTTTCATTACGTAAAAATCATGTTCTCTAAATTACTTCTATCCTATGGAAAATCCTAGGAACTTCGGATGATTCTGAACAATACGTTACACAAACTAAAATTCCAGTTTTTCCCTTTTTGGTCCAATATCCCAAATATTATTAGAAATTTTATAATCACAAATATCCAGACCAAAAGTGTCCATTGGATCCAAGCAAACATATAACAAGTATTGTCCGAGCCGTTCAAATATCGCCGGAGCGGAAACTACCGCTGGCTTGTCAAAACATCATTGTTTAGGATTTACTCCAATTACACACGGACTTCCGTTGTCACAGTAATTAGAACTCTTGAAATATTTGGTCATAATAATCAAGGATTTTTCGTTCAGGGCTAAAGTTATGGACTTTTTCACCTGGGTGGATGGGTATTCCGGACTTTTTCTCAAACCAGCATTTTTTTATATAACGTCTTCTGCTTAATTTCAAACGCCAGTTTTGACAGCATTAACATAACTTGTACCCAAAAAAACTTTAAAATTACCAGTAAAGAGGGATTAATCAGCAATAGAAAATCATCCAATGGACCATGCGCTTCGCATTTCTATAATAATAATATAATACGGCCTGTTAATGCCTGTAAATGTCCCACTGCTGGGCTCAGGCCTCTTCTCATATACATAGAGAAGGAACAATGCTTGATCGCTGGTTACCAATTTCGGATCCAATAATTGTAGTCGGTTAGATGTTCTAGCTTACGTATTATAAACATATTGATTTGTATATTATGCCTATAATATAATCTAACATGAATTGTGCAATATAATTAGTTTGTATCAAATGTTTGTTAGTACAAAGTGCAGCGATAGTGTCAACGTCGCCATTACGGCCGAGATTCATGACCGGTTCAAAGCTGCTTAACCCTGAGTTTTGAACTATTCATTGATAAAACTTAGATATATACCTACCTAATTATTTATTTTATCAATATGTTGAAAATATTCGCCCAATTTACCAAGAAATAAAGTTTATGAGATATGCCCAATTCATTAGATGTATCTCATATGTGTGTCAAACTAATACTATTTTATGAATATTGGAATTTCTGGGTGGGTGTCGGTTATCGAGGCAAAAAGTAGCCTATGTCTTTTATCAGGATCCAAATCTATCCCATACCGTACCACATATCCCATACCATACATAAAGAGCGCTTCTCGCCTTTAAACGAAATGTTTGGCGAGGATTTTTAATTATAACAACAAAATAAATTTTAAAAAGTTTACTTTTTGATAAATAAAATAAATAAATAAAACCTAATTTCATCCAAATCAGTTCAAGCGGTTTAATCCTGGAAGCATAACCACTTAAAAACAATTGAACGTCATGTATTTTTCCCCATTGGTCTTTCGATCATACCACCTAGTCGTAGATCGTCACGTGTAATGGAATATTTTCGTCTTGTCACCAGGTATGCTCAGGTGGCGCTGGCATGTGGCCGTGCAGCCCACCAGACGGCTCTCCGCGGGGCCTCGGCTCCCACTCCTCAGCTAGCTGCCCTCACTCCCAAGGTAAGGCTCTTGAAGATCAAAACAATAGATTGCACATAAAATAAAACAGACTTCAATTAAAATGATATCGGATAACTTCTCAGTTTTTTGTTTTTGTAATTGAACCGCAATAACGTAGAAAAAATTGCGTAGAAAACAAAAGGAAAAACATACTTTCGATTGAAAACCTCCTCCTTTTGAAGAAGGTTAAAAAAAGAAAGAGAATCAAGGTTTAACGCAATCTTTATTCTGCACTAACTTAATAATTAATAAGGAAGATAAAGCAATATCTTACTTCAACAATAAGTAGGAAATAATTTGGTTTAACACAATTCATTTGTACTGATTGAAATTAATTTATCTGTAAATCGATCGCTTCATTAAAATACAATTGTCTCTAAATGGAAGACGGAAGTTATACAAAAAATTTGAACAAATATGAACATCGAAACGTACATCTTAAAACAGACTCGATATTCACCGACTCTAAATGTTTCTTTTGAATCCCGATATTTATTTCTTTGTCTACAAGTCTCATATACATAGAGAATCTCCAAATTTTTGTCTCCCATCATCATTTGTCTTCAAGTCTTCTAAATCCCCTTGTTGTATAGGTCCGAGCCTTCGTGGAGCGCAGTGCTGCCCTCTGCCAGCCGGAGCACGTGCACGTGTGCGACGGCTCCGACGCCGAGGCCGCGGCGCTGCTGCACATCATGCAGCAGCAGGGCACCCTCAAGCGACTCGCCAAGTATGACAACTGGTTAGTATCTACTGAACTTTCATATCATATTAAAATTAGCTAGTCCTATGCTTGTCAGTTTATAATAACTCACTGAAGAATTTATCAAAAGCGTTTCCCGGTGAAATCCTCTTGATACTCGAGGCGCTTGCGTTTCCATCCCTCTTGGATCCCTTCTTATATCATACTCGTATTGGTTAACACACAGCTACAGTATACCGACTTCAATTCTTTTGATGCTTTTCCAGTTAAAAAGCATCTACTATCCATCCATCATTTAAATACTAGGCACTTGTCGGTGTAGCAATTTCCAATATCTCTGTCCAGTGCCAACTCCTTCAGCAGCCTGTAGGTTTCCACTTTTGCTTTTTCCTTCAATTGGTATGTGTACTTTCTTCTTGGCCGTCATTCCCATCTACTATATGCACGTGAAAATACAGCTCATTTTACAGACTACTACTGATAAAAAGATCATAAAAAATATGAAATTGTAGTGCAAACGGAACCTTATGTTCACAGCAATTTTTCCTGAAATTACTAAATTTTCTAGAAAGAAACTGTCATTAATCACCATTTCCCCCACAGCTGGCTAGCCCGCACGGACCCCGCGGACGTGGCCCGCGTGGAGTCGCGCACGTTCATCTGTTCCGCGCAGGAGCGTGACGTCGTGCCCGTGGCGCGCGCCGGCCAGAAGTCCGCGCTCGGCAACTACATAGCGCCCGCTGACTACGACAAGGCCATCAGCGAGCGGTTCCCGGGGTGCATGAGAGGTAAATAGCTGCTCCTACCCTTAGAAAGAAATGCTGTTTCTTCTACATAGCCATTTTGGTTGCATCTTTTAGTATGTCATTTACAGACCTTCAAAAAGAGCTACTTGAAATAGCTCAGTTCTAGCAATATGTTGTATTTGTTTGCTGTACCTCTTCTTGGCAAAAGGTTCTCAGACTGAATTAACATCTAGTCTTAGTTAGAGAATCTTAAAGAAAGATTTTTTTGTGAGTTTAAGGAGTTAGCTTCCTCAAATCAATACTAAGGAATCCCTTAACTCTCAAGAGAGTAAACAAAGGCTTGCTTGAATATACAGGACAATTTCCTTTTTTAAGAATAGGCACAATTAAATGAGACCTATGTACATATTTAGTACATACTTGAGCAACTATAATGAATAAATAATTCTATCATTACCTAATTCAAACGAGTTCAACAGTTTCGTTTAAAGATAAACAAATTGACATTGGCATTGTTGTCACTTTAATTTGATTCGATTTTAAATAATGAGTCATTAACTCAACGACTCTACATAACATGGTCTAAATGTATTGCTTGTTTTAAATAACAATTTTGAATTATGAATAGACGTTCAATTTGACCAACAAAATCATTGTCACATAACTCAAGGCGAGATACAATAAAAGTATAAATGCGTCGCCTTTGTAAACCAATTAATGTGGAACAATACATAACATACACTTGCTAATTATTCTTTGTATGTTAAGAACAATGCCGGTTTGTTACAATTTAACAATGAGTGTACAATGCGAAATCGGTCTAATTTCCCAAAATTTTATAATTACTTAACGCATTGAATTTTGAGAATACAACGCAGTTTATACGCATACCTATTGTGTGTGTGAACATTTAGATGTGTGTTAAAGTCTGCAAACTGCCCGGTAACGGGTGATTGATGATTGATGAATCAATAATAATTGGTAACTCGCTGGGTAACTCGATAGATGTCGCTACGTATCATATTCGAACCCAACAGATTGTTCAGCGTAATAATTTCATTGATATACGTTCCTTATTTCATCTACTCTATCAAAACACAATTTAGAACAGTGATTTGTAATTGGTGCCGCCAATTGGCGGGCTTTTCACCAATAATGAAATCGGTGGGAGTCTAAACGGACGCTAAAAGTATTTTTCCACGACGTCCTGGTAAATTATCTTCAACTGTGACGTCACGACTACATCCATGAATTTAGGGCTATGTCTACATCTAATAATATATGTTTTATTTGTCCCCAGGTCGCACCATGTATGTGATTCCTTTCTCCATGGGCCCCGTGGGCTCTCCGCTGTCGAAGATCGGCGTGGAGATCACAGACTCCCCTTACGTCGTGTACTCCATGCGTGTCATGACGAGAATGGGTAAGTGGTACCAACAGTTACAGTAAATTTTCACTTTATGCTTACCAAGTTACATTGGTCATTGACCTTTGATTTTGTGGAATTTGCTCTTTGTTCAGGGTTCCATAAATCTTGGGTCCTCGATTTATTAAAATTGAGTAGCCACATAATATCTAAGTATATCATCGCAAGTATTTTTTTTTTCCAAATATGGGGATTAAAACACATTAATTCAGTGTTTGTATAATATAAAATTTAAACTTTTGTTCACTTTACACTTGCGAAGATTAAATACATTTTGCACTAAATTACCAAAAACTAGCCCTCACCTATCTATTTTTTTTTAACTCGGCACACGTCATTAAAAACCGACAGCTATATAATAAATTTCTTATATCCCAGGTGCCAAAGTATTAGAAGCGTTGCGTCAAGACGAGCAGTTCGTGAAGTGCCTGCACGCGGTGGGCAGCGGCGGCATCACCGGCTGGCCCTGCGACCCGCCCCGGACCATCATCCTGCACAAGCCCGCTGATAACGAGATTGTTAGCTACGGTAAGATATCTTGTCTTTTCAACAGAGCTATATTACAGAGAAAAATTGCAGTAGGATATAAAACGCAATATAAAGATATTCAGTGTGCAATATAATTATGATAACATCAAATAGATAAGATTTTTCGAATAGGTATCCGAATCAAAATGAGACAGCTAAGGCCATCTAGCTGTAGAAAGATCAAAGACTTACGACACCATTTTGTTGAGCTCTACCTTGTACTAAACTACTAATATTAATAAAATATATTAATAAAATAAACTAAAATTAAAAATAATAAAATACTGTTGAGTCTCATAACAGACAAAGTTAGTGGTTTTATTTTACGTCAAAAATAAATGTATTAGCTATTTATAAATAGTTTTCTGTACCTAAATATTATAGGAACTTGATGTTATATTTAATTTCCTTTTTAAAGATTTTTTAACTAAACTGTGTGGTATTTTAGGAAGTGGTTATGGAGGCAACAGTCTGCTCGGCAAGAAATGTTTCGCGCTTCGTCTGGGATCCGTCATCGCTCGCCGTGAAGGATGGCTGGCCGAGCATATGCTGGTAAGATACACATAACATTTAAAATATATGAAAAAAATACACATACACAAGCGTACATAGTAGAATAAAATTCTCACACGCCTGAATGAAAACTGATAGCAATATTGGTCATAGGGTTCATGTTATGTTCATATGCGGTATCACCGATGGATGTGGATAAATTAAAAAAAAGTTGTAGTCGATGTAAATGCGTGCGATAAAAATTTTGGACAAAAATTTAAAATAAAAAAAAAAACACTCCTAAAACTTGTTTATAACCTTTTTCCAATAGATCGTCGGCGTAACAGACCCAAAAGGCCGCAAGCGCTACATCGCGGCCGCGTTCCCGTCGGCGTGCGGCAAGACCAACCTCGCCATGATGACGCCCACGCTGCCCGGGTACAAGGTGGAGTGCGTGGGGGACGATATCGCCTGGATGAAGTTCGATAAGAACGGCGTGCTCAGGGCCATCAACCCGGAGAATGGGTTCTTTGGGGTTGCTCCAGGTAAGGCCATTTATTTAAATTATATTTTTAATGAGGAAAAAATGATGATGTTAGTCTAATATGTAATTGAAGGAGTTGAGAATAATATAATTATATTCTTCAATAGATAAAACATTGTAAATTCGGAGACAAAATCTCATAGGAGAATTATTGAGTTAAAAATACCTAAACGCGATCTAGGTTATCAAATTGACTGGACTGAACTAATCTACATTTTTCTGAAAAGTTATAACGTAATGACCTAGAAGAGCACGTTCTGTTGTAGTTTAAAACAATCTACAGCATTTGAGTTATTTATTTTTTTATACATCTCTAAATGTATTTTCGTTGTTTCAGGAACATCAGAAGCTACCAACCCGATCGCAATGTCAACAGTATTCAAGAACACGGTATTCACGAACGTCGGCGAGACGTCAGACGGCGGCGTGTGGTGGGAGGGCATGGGCACTGCTCCGGGGACCCTCACCGACTGGAAGGGCCAGCCCTGGGATGACAGCAAGAAGACCCCCGCTGCTCACCCTAATTCCAGGTTGGCTGAATGTTTGTTACCTTAGTCTGGTTGAGTGTGCCTTGCACTATGGTTCAAGTCTTGCTAGGTTGAATTATTTTGCTGGATTTAAGGGAAGTGGATAATTATTTTGGATTCTAAATTATTGCTTACCAGTGAACAATAACGACTTTGTCTGCATATACCTTAATTACAAATATTTATATCTAAATTGAGGTCGGTGCCTTATGTGTAACTCTGAACGCTACATACCTAATCAGTTTTTTTACGATTTATTTAACTCTACTAGTTATGCAAAATATTATAAATTAACTCTCTTGTGAGAGCGACAAAAATCATCACAACAATATTCTTATTTTAAGTAGAATTAAATTGCTTAAGAGGTCGTACTAAGTAACCTAAAAACGTAAACTAAAAAACAGTAGGTCACTGTTTTTTATATTCTGGTATTATTATTTTTTTCTTGTCCCCATAGATTCTGCACCCCAGCAGAACAGTGCCCCATAATCGACGCGGAGTGGGAGAGCGCGGAAGGCGTGCCGATCTCTGCCATCTTGCTGGGCGGCCGGCGCCCGGCGGGAGTGCCGCTCGTCGTGGAGTCGCGCGACTGGCAGCATGGAGTCTTCATGGGCGCTACCATGAGATCTGAGGCTACTGCTGCCGCTGAACATAGTGTGAGTAACTGTGCTTTAAATACTTTCTTGAGCCTGCCCTTGTTCCGTTTGTTTAGGATCGACAGATTTTTTTGCTTTTCTTTCTGTCTACTCTATTGCTTGTAGCGTAGTGGCACCAGTAATCGACATGCACCAGTAATCGACACTTTATTTGTTTATTTAATAAAATAAAGAGTAAGATACCGATTTATTTATTTGACGACACTGTAACATAGAAAGCACACTTATTACTGGCTCCCATTGACATTTGAGCGATATTTACAGTTTTATTTGAAAGTAGCAGTGTGACAACTGATTGTGGCTCGAGTACCGGCGAGCAAAACAACATTTCTTACTGAAATCGTTAACGAAGGGAGTACATTTCTTTGTTAATTATGCTAATGTATTGTAAGTTATTTGAATTTTATGAGTTTTACGGGTTTTTATAAGAACTAAAGGGTGGAATTTTGTTATAACACAAGTTCAAGATTATTTTAATATTAGTAAAATGTTGGTGTCGATCATTGGTGTTCACAAACTGACTTTCTCCAGTTATCGACACGTGTCGATAGTAATTATTAGAAACATTTTTCATTTGATAAGTGAATATATAGCTCTTCTAACTTTGCTTCTCGGTAGATATTTGAAGTAAACTAATCAAAGTTGACCTACCAGAAATCGACAAGTGACGATTATTGGGAAATAATATGTGACAATGGTTGGTTTTAGAGATGGCTCTGAGAAAACATTATACTCCCGACCAGTTAGGTTCAGTGGGCTGTCTTAGGGGCGGAGGGTAGGAGTTGGAGCATACGCTTGGGCACTATGAGCACCAAAGAAAACAAAAAAAAAATAGTAAAAAAAATTGGGAGTCCATTTTCAGTTTTTTTTTTTTTATAGAATTCGAGCATTTTTATTGCAGCATCTGATTAAGCTTATCTATAGAAACCATTTATGATCTTAGAAGTATGGCCCTACGACGCACAGTTTCCGACTTATGGGCCGTTTACATTAAAAGGCCGTTCAAGTAAAAGGCTCATATTTCGATAACGGTGCGTCGTGGGGCCATGTTTTTTAGAACTTAAATAGTTGCTACAGACAAGGTCAACCTAATAAAAGAAAAAAATCGGAGAGATTCCGAAAAACAAAAAAATAATTTTAAGTCCTATACAGGACTTTTAAAAATTATAGTTTTTTTAACCATACGGTTAGGTAATAATTTTGCACGATTTGCTTTCATTATCAGTATTAAAGTACTATCATACCTGTGGTAGAAATACAATATAAATTTATTGCGCTATCGTACACAAACATTACATCCGTCTTACGAATTTTCGATCAGGTCACTTGTCCTGACGCGGGTTTATCATTTTAACTCATTACAAAAAGAAAACTGTACAGCACCGCTAAAGAAGTTTTCGTCATACGAATTTTCGATCAGGTCACGTGTCCAGGGGCCCGATGTTTCTATTTTAAGTCAGTGAGTGGCAGGTATTTTCGTATCCAGATAATTTTAGTTTAATGAAAAATTTAGGTACACCTACTTGTCAATGTTGACCTTGTAGGATTGCCAGTGGCTATAACAAGTGTAAAGTGCACTGGAACGTTTATTAACCTGACGCGAGTTTAATTTTTTTTACCCATTACGAAAAGCCGCTAAAGAAGTGTTCAATTCAAAAATTAAAAATTATCAACACAGACAAAATCAGAACCAAAATCAAAATCAAAAATCATTAATTTAAATTAAGCTACAAAGTAGCACTTATCAAACGTCAAATTTTAATACAAAAAGACAGCACCCTAAGGGTCGGTTCATATCCGGCGGAAAAGGCAACGCGCAACACCGGCCGCGCAACCCCAGAACGAACAAGCACACAACTTTACATCCAACCTCCCACACCTGAAGCGTCGTCGGGTCAGTGTGAAAGGCCGAATCCTCCATCATGCGCCCGCACGCCCCAGCGCTACGCGACTGACAGCACGCCACCACCGTCAGATATGAAACGACCCCAAATCGCCCTCCCTTCACCAAGTACTAGTCAACTTGTCAATATCTTCTGTCTTGTACGAGTATTTACATGATTAATACCCATTAGTAAGAGAAATATGGTTATTGTAACAAAATATGCATACTTATTAAACAGGTAATTTTATTTTAAAGACCGACAAATGTGGTCAAATGGTGTGATTATTTGGCAAATACTCATTATAGATAATAGTCGATAACTGGGGTGTCGATAACTGGCAAGTGTCGATAACTGGGGTGTCGATGACTGGGGTGTCGATAACTGGGGTGTCGATTACTGGTAACAGTCAAATGACTAGGTGTCGGTTACTGGAGATTCTTACACTTTTTCATTTTTTTGTTTTTTTTTCTTGTCTGTTTATAGCAAATAAAAATAATACATTCTATTCTTATCTCAAGAATATATCTTACCATACTCAAATGTTACTTTTGGTTTAAAAGTGACTAATATACCTTTAATTTAATAAAGAAACCCACTATGATCGATTAAGATCCTTAAAGTGTCGACCATTGGTGCCACTACGCTAATACGTTCTTTTATGAAGAAATGTTCTTGGAAACAAATATAAGTAACAATAATCTAATCCACACCCCAGAGTAATAAAACATAATTTATTGTAATACATTCCTTCACGCTGTAAGTTCAAGCCGTAGCTTCTTATACTTATCTGTTTTATTAATGAAAGTTGTTATTATATAATCATTCTGAACAAGTAATAAAAAAATATGTATTCAAGATCTACCTTAAAATCTCTTTACACGCACTTGTTTTATATATTCTTGTACTAATTTGAATTTTCTTTGACCACAGGGCAAGATGATAATGCACGACCCGTTCGCGATGCGTCCGTTCTTCGGCTACAACTTCGGCGAGTACCTGCAGCACTGGCTGTCCATGCCCCAGGCTGGGCGCCAGATGCCCAAGATTTTCCATGTCAACTGGTTCCGCAAGAATGATGAGGTGCGTAGCTTTAAGACCTCAATTGTATATTTATGTTTGTAACGAATAAACCCAAAAGCTACTGGATAGATTTCTTAAATGTTTCCACTCTTAAATTGCTCCATTTTTACCATGCTTAGTTGGTTCGTTAGAGAAAAATATTTGCTATTTTTTTTAATAATTTGTTATTTTGGCTCAGAAATATTGACCAAAACCTACTTGTACTATTAAAGCTTCTGTGGCTAGACCATTCTTCCAAGAAATATTTTTAATGATTAGCTAACATTACACTAGGGATCCCCTTACTATTGAGGGAAAAATGCTGAGATGCCTTTGACTTTTTTTAACAATGATGTTTAGCGAACTGTTCGCTTAAACATGATCTACCAAGACTTTAGAACACTTAAATTTTATTCAAGCAACAACTTAATATTACTTTTTGATCTCCAGGGTAAGTTCCTCTGGCCCGGTTTCGGCGAGAACTCGCGCGTGCTGGACTGGATCCTGCGGCGCTGCGACAACGAGCCCTGCTACACAGAGACCCCGCTCGGATATGTCCCCACTCCTAATGCCCTCAACACACACAACCTACCCTCCATCGACATGAACACCCTCTTCAGCATACCCAAAGACTTCTGGCTGCAAGAAGCCGAAGCCATCGAGAAGTACTTCAAGGAAGAAGTCGGACAGGACCTACCAGAAGCAATGTGGGAGGAACTAAACAAACTCAGGAAGAACGTACAACAGTCATAAACCAAAGATTTTATAGCTTTAAGCATAATACTTTTTAAAGTCCCGATCATAGACAAAATAGAGTTTATAATTGGCTCTTGGGACAGAACATCTAGTTAAGTTTTGGAATGTAAAGATACTACTTATATTTCTTTTTTCGTATACAATCTTTGCAAACATTCCCTTTACCATTTTAATCTAGCGCTGGTCGTAAAAGATAATATGAAAAAAAAGATGGATACCGTTGAATTGAAGAATAAGAAGGCTGTGTTATTTAAGTATAAACGTTTTAAGATATGTATGATTAATTACTCATCAGATAATTTGTATAACTATTGAGACATATTTTACTTGTTAAAACTATGACCACCTTGCAGGGTTTATTCCAAAATGATTAGTTTCGGTATTTGTCTAGTTAAAACTAGTCTAGATTTTCTGAATATACCCTGCGATGTACGTTCGTGGTATTTCATAAGTTCATCATATAATTGTATAAATATTTTTATATGTAAGTTATTTTTTAAATAAAATGTATTATTGAATGAGTAGCCATGATTTTTTATTGTACTTTTTCAGTTTATTTCATATGTTTGGCTGAAAACACTCTGATGCCATCTTGGGTGGACGCCCGAGCGTATTTCGTTAAGAGAGCGTTGACATTTAACTTTTCTGTCGCATAACATCTGAAAATAAGAGAACTCTTTTATAGCGATTATTGATAATGTCACATAATTATTTCAATAATCCTAGTGTGCAATATTTAAAGAGCAATAATTATTTAATAGTTATGCCAAATAAGATACAACATAATATAGATGTAATATTGTTCGAATCGGGAATCGAACTGGCTACAATTCAAAAAATTAACACCTGTTCTTTTTAGTAAGATAGTGTGAATTAAAAGGGTCAAATTTGTTAAAAAAGAACATGGTTATACAGTTAGGCATAGCAGTTGTACAACCCCTATATCAAAGTAATGTATGTACTTACTCGATATACGGTGATATCTGATCCACAGACCACTTGGGTTTAGTTTGGAACAGTATCTTGAACCTCTCGTTGATTTCCTCCGGTAGGTCGCCCTCTGCGAATCCCCAGACCACTTGCGGTGTGCTCGTCTTATCAACTAGAGCTATGCCTGATAACATCGATTCCTGAAAATATGGCATTTTTAATAAGGCTAGCAACACTATTTATTTTAATAGATTTCTACATATATTTTTCGATATTTATCTATCACGAACATATATTAAATATAATTACCTAGACTAAGAAAAGCATGTTTGTCGTTGGAGGGATCGAACCCGCTCCACATTACTTCTAAACAACTGCACCATCAGTGTTGTCGAAGTTACATTTCTTCTTAACAATGTCAAGTAGATTTTTTTTTCTTAACTTGTAATAGGACCTTAATGCCAGCTACGTAAATAATACTTACATCTGTAACCATTCCTTCAGGAACGGAATCTCTCCAAGCTTGCAAAAACTCGACCAAATTAAACTTCCCAGCGCTTTTCAACAATACTCTGGCCAAGAACTTACACACTTTATCTTCCTTATACTGATAATACTGTACACCATCCTCTAAAATCGACTCCGTAGTATAAAACCTAAACGTTGCCTCCAAAATCGGTAAAGGAACCAACTCTTTCAAACTTTCTATAGTAATCTCTTTAGATATCCTATCTAGTAACCAAGAATTTTCATCAATAAGATCCAACATATACGAAAGAACTCGGAACTCATAATCAAAATCGAGTAATCTGTAAAAGCCGTCAATTTCAATCGCCTGAATTTTCTCGAATTCCTCCAACAATTCTGTCTTTGACGCTTGAATTTTATCGAATATGGCATCGTAGTTTAGTAGTTTACTTTTGTCTACAGCGTACTCTAGTTCCTGTCCTTGATATCTTGTCGGATCAAGGAGTTTTCGTAGTTTCGTCAGTCTTGGCTTACAAGGTTTTACCTCATAATAAGTAAAGAAAGTATTGATAATATCTTTGTGTTCTAGTTTCCTTGGTGGTTTTGCTCCTTCATCGGATTCAGTAGATTTGTTGAGACTGGCGTTGGATTTATCGAATGAGGAGTCGGAGTCGCCTTCCATGGAGTTGTTGGCGATTGTCTCGTCGAGGCCTGTCGATGCCGCGAATAGGAGTTCTGGTACGAGTAGTAGGCTGTTGGATGTTTCTGCTTCTTTGACGTCGTATGTTTTGTCGTTAGTGCATAGAACTACGTTTTCATCTGGATCACCTAAAACAATGTATTAAATGAATCATTTAGTTAATAAATAATTAATCATTATTATGAAAACAGAATGAAAATTTTACTTGAGTGAAAGTTAGAATAACTTTGATATTTGTACCTCGATCGAGCTAAAACGGCTGAAATGATTTTGATAAAAGTTGGCACACAGATAGCTAATAACTTAGATTAATACAAAATAACAATCTTGTTTGGTCCACTTGGACGGGATCTAAGCGGGAAATGTGAAAAAATACAAAACGAATGCCTCGATTCTAAGGACGCAAATCTTTTAGCAAAATATAATTTATTTGTATAAAGATTTGGAAATATATATACCTTTGAACAGCAACTCATTCCCTGCTTCTATCTCTTTCAGTAGAGTAGCATCAAGTAACATGAGCCTCAAGTTATCGTTTTGTTTGCCTGGCTCCGGAAACCTCAACACTTGAGTAATTTCAGTAAGCTCCGACTCCTGAAGCTTAGCGGTCTTTATGATTTTACGGACCTCTTCGGGTGTTCTGAACTCTCTGTAACAAAAATATAACTTTAATTTTAGTGTTAAATTGGTTAGAAAAGAAATTCTTTATTAGGTAAAATCTTAACGAGTAGATAAAAAAATAAAACTGATTAAACTAATTATGCTACTGCTCAATTATCCCATATAATTTTATTTTGCTACTATTTATAACATACTTTTAATCAAAAACTATATTTTTAAATAAAACTATGCAATAAATAGTAAAAAAAAAAACAAAATAAATCATATAAAATACGTCTATGGCGAAAATTATTTCCACACTGACAACATTTACAACCATAGTCGGTCTTTTGACCACTTTTGACACTGACATTTCCAATTCCTTAGTTCGATTTCTGTAAATTCGCTTCGTGATATCCGAATCACGTTTTAGTTTTAGATTAGTTAAAATAGTGTTAAAAAATTAGCAAAATGTCCTTATTTGGCGATATACTGTCCATGAATAAAAATGAAGAGAAGAGTAACCAGGCGGGGGCAAGCCTATCCCCATATTTGAACTTCGATCCTCACTATATCCCAAAAATGCAGCCAGAATTCTTATACCCTGATGATAGTCACATGGCATCTACAGCAAGAAGGTCTAATGTAGCTCTCCCCATCATTGGAATGTCCTTCATGAGTGGTTCAGGTAACAGAATGATGAAATTTTAATATAACCTCAAAATGGTTGTTAAATTTTACATAACATTGAGTAAGGACGAATAGAGTTATCAGTACCTAAATATTAACTCTATGATATACAGTTTGTTATGAAATTAAAAACATACGAAGTTTCATTAATCTTTGCATTTTCTTCATACATTAATAACTAATAATGGTCTTGGTATATCAACATATTCAAATTTCATTGATAAATACTGCATCTTTTTATTTCATTTTGTTTAATTTGTGATTCAGTAAAAAAAAAAACATTGTATCATCAAGCATAATATTAAGGCTAAAGAAAAAGTGTACAAAAAGTGTTTGAAATAAATGACAATAGCACTTTTAAATAGGAACTTTTTTAACATAAAAAAATATATGAACTGGTTATACTTAAAAATTTGAAAAGGAAAATCTTCAAAATAGTTTTTATTATGATCTTAATAGTATCAAAACCTAATTAATCCATAAAGCTAGTAATAACAGAATATCAGAATTTCAGAAGCACTAGAATTTTCACAAAATAATAGTTACTTTATGATATCATATAGGTACATTGGTCTATTGGGAATCTAAATGTATAATTAGTCGGACACACACATTAGCTTTGACACTTGCTATGGCCTGAGTATAATTTGTACCAATAGTTCATATACATAAGGACACAATTTGCTGCATTGCTGTTCCTTATAATTCTTTACTTATTCAATACAAAGAAAAGGATAGAGAGTATTGCAAGATGAAATAGCATACTTAAAATGTCTAGATTCAGTCACAAAAAATCCATTGACCATCGTTATACACACCTTTGCATGTCATGGCCAAGTAGTACACAAAGCCAGAGGTATTTATGAAATAGGCCATAGTTTGGGATCACATACCACATGTATGAGTCTCTAAGATGGTTGTAATAATTGGAAAGCAACTTCTGCCTAGTCTTTGCCGAAGCTATGTTAGGGCTGGCTTTCAGTCTAATTGAATTAAACTGAATACCATGAATTAATTGAATTAAGCTGAATACCATATTTAAGAATACTACTGTTCTTTATGTTGAATACCATACTCTACAAAGCCATTGTTTTTTATTACAGGTCTTGGTGGTATGGCTGGTTTATACAAAGGCTTAAGAGCGACCACACTAGCAGGACAAACTGGCAAAGTTCGACGGACGCAAATCATCAATTATGTCATGAAGCAAGGTTGGTATACATGCATATAAATACCGTACAAATGTACAAGTTAGCACTTCTAAGGTTTCTATGATAACTTGAAATTATGTGTACCATTTCTAATGCAAACTAAATGGCATACTTGGTTAAAACCAGGCAGCATAGTTTTTTTAAACTTATGAATGTTGAGTCATTCAGTATAGTATAACTAATTACCGAAAAAAGAAACAAAACATCCTATGATTATACACAGACCGAATAATTCGTCATGCATGGGTAACACATGCATATGTATTAGTATTACATATTTATTCATATATAATATTGTTCTATTTCCAGGCACAAATACCGGCTGCACACTCGGCATAATCGCGTCGTTCTACTCGTGCATCGCGCTCGGCGTGACCTGGCTGCGCGACAAGGAGGACACGGCCAACACGTTCATCGCGGCCACCACGACCGGCATCATCTACAAGAGCACGTCCGGCCTGCGCTCCATGGGCCTCGGGGCCGCCGTCGGCCTCACCCTCGCAGGAGTCTACACACTAATCACCGACAACGACAACATATGGAGCAAAGCCAGATACAACAGATTGTGATTCAACCCGCCTATAGTTATGTAAATATTTAATAGACTGTTATGTTTAGTTTTTTGTTATGAACGACGCCAAAGGATCTGCTGGTTAATGGGACTTATTTGTGCCATGTCCCCGTACCTGTTTAGATTAATGCATAGTGCTATTTGTTATCCATAAACTGCGCTGTCGGTAGCTCTTGCTCAGTCGCTATTCTAGCTTGTCTGTAATAAGTCTTACCATAAAAATTGTATATTAGTTAGATAAATTTCGTGTATATACTTGTTACATTTGAGTGTTAGGTGCTGTTACACTATATCGAATGTTTAGGTATATACATAATGGTGTCAATAAAAATAAAGAGTATGTGTTATGATCTAGATGCTAGCATCTAGCTTTCATTGAATAGGTGGGAAGGTATGGCGTGATATTGTAAAATACTGTTTGAGGTGGACTATATTTATATCCATAGGTTTCAAATTGAATAGATAGCTATGAAGATCGACAAAGATTTTGAATGTTATTTACTCATATTTATCTGATGCGAATATCTATTGTTCCAGCGATGAATGTTAGCTATTAGCGCATATCGTTCAGTTTATGGATAGCACACACCTGTATTACGTACATATTCCCGCCTTGTCGTATCAGGACCGCACACATATGCATAAGCGTTAATAAAACGAGTTATTAAAAAATATGTTTATTTTATTTACGTTTTGTTACACGGTGCAGTTTGTACAATGTAGTATTTACAGTGGCGGTTACGATGGGATATGTTATACTAATGGAGTCTGCGATACATAATTTCGTATTAACAAAAAAATATAGACAACACTTCCTATATCTATGTCGGGGGAGCCAGTACACAACAGCGATATTAAAAATAAAACGTGATTAGCGCGGATCTGTGCAAATTTTGTGACTACTTGTGAGAACAGAGCAGAAAACCAGCTCAGTTAATCCTGTAAAAGTTATTCGCCTGCACCAGTTAACCCCTGACCTTGACATAGTTTTTGATGGTGCGTACCCATTGGCAAATTTTCGCAGTCAACAAAATTACTGACCGCGTTGAGGTATAATTTTTACATTTAGGTACGGAGTTTAGACAATGGCGTGAAAGTTAGTTCACCATGGTGTTGGTCACACGACTTACACGAACAATGGGACATTTGCTGTACTATAGAAAATGGGAATCTTAAGAAAAATCTTGTACAACTTACTATCACAATTTGGGATTTCGGAAAGGACACTTGCTTGCTGCAGATACAAGCTTATTGACTTTGTACAAATCTTTCGTTCAAGAATTCATGAACAAATTATTTTTCTCGCTAAAATTTATGGAAATCGTGACGCACGCGTTTAAAATACATAATCAATTATATAAGACTGTTTATGGTAGTCCAGTCAGTTAACATGGTGTTCTCAATTAAAATGCACAATGGGTACGCACGACACGCTTTCACTTACGTTTCATTTACATTAAAATATTGAGCAAACAGACCCTTCATGACAATAAAACTAGCTACATACAAAAATAAAATATACAATGGCCATCACTAGTCCAATATTTGAAATAATACATTTGGCACCCAATTATTTACAAATATTCGCAAAAAATACAATGTGTTATTATCTTAGGGCTGTCTTTTGTCTTCCGGGAGCAATGCGTTTTGGCCTTAACAAACATTTGGTGCTAAAAAGCTTGTTTTCTTTGTATTAACCCGGAAATACTCAAGCTCGCTTTAACATTAAGCGCAAGTCACACAAAAAGGTATTAACAATTTAATTTTCATTAAAAAAAAATGGCAATAAAGATTACATTCTGCCTCCCCTTTGCCTACTTATTTCTTTCACTTAATGGAACATGATCAATGTGCAAACAATCGCAATGAAAACAATTAAGACTGAATAATTGGTCCTTTGTATAAGCGATTAAAAAGTTCGCCAATTTCAATTATCCACAATTTGATTACGTAACAATGTATTGTAGTTCTATAACAAGCATCTTCATAATATTATAAGCCGTAAGATACATTGGGGGACAAACGGACCAACGTGACGTCCCGCTTCACGTAGCATGTTGCAGATCACTGAACAACTCGTATAGTAAGTACAGCGTTGCGCGTCATGTTATAGAACATTTTATCCTCTAGTGTGTCTTAGGCTTAAAACAGAATTCTCGGCGACCATCTTAAAAAAAATCCTTTAAGCGATAACAATTAATTTATCTTAATATTCTTTACTTATCTACATTTAACAATACAACCGTTAATTTAGCGGTTTATATAAAGTACATATTATTATGGATGGACTTGCAGATAGATGATATAAGAATACAAGTTGGCTGCGATTGTCAGAGCTTATCAATAGTGAACTTTAAATGTCACGTCAGTGCTAAAATAGTCCGACGATTGGAATGCGAAAAGCACCCCAGTGGTTTAACTTTTAGCCGGTAAGATTCTTAAAAGGCATACCTACTGTGCCATCCAAGGCGAATAACTTTCCAAAAGTCCTAGTAAAAAAAAAGACCACAATTTTTCAGTCTAAACTGATAGATAATAGTTATTAGAATTACTGCGCCACTTTACATAGTACATAGGTTATTTATATTTCATCTCGCAATGACTAAACAATATCTTATCTGCCAAGAAAGGCGTTTGAGAACTAACACAAAAGATTGCATCATTAGAATTTAATTAGATCGCAATGAAATAAAAACAAAATCGATTACGCATTTACCATGCCCAAATCGATATGAACGTAGCGTGCAACTTTATTTTTAAGTTCGTGGCTGGTAATAAACATGAAACCAATACGGTTTGGGATAATCAATACATAGGTACAGTCGCCATCAGATATATCGTAGCGGACAAGGTGACCAAATACTTCTGAACAATTTAAAATGTCAATAAGTTCGATTCGCTACAAGTTACCATTAATATCTGAACATTTATTACCTCGTTAATATCTGAGCAGATGCTTGTCAATAATTTCTATACAAACTAAACCAAAAAATCTGAACACTCACAACGTGTTTGTGAAAACGTTGTTGGTTCCATGCGGAAACGGTTACAAGACGTATTGAATGCAGAAGGAGATTACACAAAATACTTATATTTATTTTTGATTCCTCCTTTAAATCACGCACTAACGAACTAGGTGAGCTCAGCGTTTGACTGACTGACTTGACGTTTTGAGTGTTCAGATTTTTTGGTTTGTATTTTGTATAGAAATTATTGACAAGCAAATGTTCAGATATTAATGGTAACTTGTAGCGAATCGAACTTATTGACATTTTAAATTGTTCAGAAGTACTTGGTCACCTTGTCCGCTACGATATATCTGATGGCGACTGTACAGTACGGTGCAAACTTAATGGCGGCTCTGAACACGAGGCGAGTCGCTGCTGTGTAACAAACTTATGCGCCAGCGGGGGTGCGGGGCGAGGTACTGCGCAGCGTGTAGCTAGTTCACAGCCGCCCAATAATATTTTAATAAACAGATATGTTATACGCATACAAAACAATCGAAAAAAGTGTTCCGCGCAGCAGCGGCAGAGCAAAAGAGATAGCGCGATAAAACCCATAAGAAAAAAAGAGACAAATAGTGTTGTTGTTAATGGCAATACGTCCTAATTAGGACGTTTTCGAGTCTTCACGATTGCACGCTTATAACATATCTGTTTATTAGAATATCATTGAATCTAATACATAAAAATAAGTCGGGTTTTCCTTCCTGACGCTATAACTCCAGAACGCACGAACCTATTTCCACGGTTTTGCATTCGTTGGAAAGGTCTCGGGCTCCGTGAAGTTTATAGCAAAGAAAATTCAGGAAAAATTTGTACAGAAAAGCGGGAATTTTTTTTTTACTCTGGTGGCAGAGAAGCGGAGTTCGCCGGGTAGTTCTTCATAAATATCTTTAAAAGTTATCGCATTATGTACTTCTCTATAATATCGAGCTACCCACATAGCAACATAAAAAACTGTGACCCGACCTTCAGAGTTCAAGTGTATTCATGATATAGGTACCTCAATCCTATGTATTTCAATCATTTCAATTGATAAGCCACTGACAAACGCTTGTATTGCGACATAACACACACAGATAGGATATACACACACATACACGATATATATGTAGAGATTCTAAACATACATTCCAATAAAGGTCTATGAAAATATATTTCAATGCGCATAGTAAGTAACACATACTTATCTAGACTTAGGGCGAAAGGACTACATTACTTTTTACAAGATTAAGATAGACTTGGCGTAGTTTTTAGTTTTCAACCAACCTATTTTAAACTCTTTAGTAAATTCGCGTAGCCAGAGTGCCAGTAATTAAACAGCCAGCCCCCGCAATTAAGATACTGGACCAAAACTTTGCTAAACATAACATGTAACTTAGAAATCTTAGAATATTTACATTTCATAAGCAAAAACAGATAAAAACTAGATTTAATATAACTACGATGATGTTGCTAAACACAAGAAATATTTAACACAAACAAATATGTGGAACCAAACATTTAATTGCAGTAAATTTCAAAACATCGTTACGATTTTAACAATTTTTTCCATGCTGCCTTGATTTTGTTTAATGACACATGATTGCAATAAAATGTACATATTTCTTTAAGTTTACTTTAATTTTAATGCAATAATGTTAAAACACAAAATGGACAGGTATCGTCAATCATCGCTTCGTATTTCTTCAAGAATGACTCCTAAAATGCGGTTACCTGTTATTACTAGCTAAAATAACGATCAGTTATCATAAAGATAATAAAATACGATCCACACGTCCCATTTCTATCCGACCTTAATAATTGGATGAAATCGCTTAAAATATAGAACGTCGCAATAATAAAATCAGGACGAATGTTCTCCACATCCGATAAGCAGGACGCCATCGGAAGGTGTAGATCACGTTTATTTTTTATTGACGTGCGCACATACATGTAGGGTCAAGCATTCGTGTTTCAAAATTGGCGCGAAACCGATAATATCTGGAACAAAATGGAAGCTACAAAAACCTTCCGCGAATCGTAACTTGAACTTGTCCGCGCGCCATATCACACACGTCTCGCAAATTGGATTACAATGTTTTACATATCGATATCATCTATAAAATGTCTTCCGTTTAGTTTCGTTCTCTCGAGCATTAGGATACACATTAATAATGTTTTACATTTAAGTATAGCTACTATTTACAACTTAATTATAATTATAATCGACGTAGTTTCATAATATCATTATCGTTATCTATGTATAAACAAAGTACGGTCGTCAGTAAGAATATTCTGAAGGTCTATCTTGATTATTATAGGAAAATTCTGTTGTTACATTTTTGGTATTATTAAACCCGACATCTAATGATCTACAGTACAAAAAAGACAGTACTTAGATATAGTCTCTTTTGTAGCACGTTTTATATTAGGTACGTAAATTGCACAGGTATTTCTTTCTGACTACCGTACTTAAAAAATATTCTCGGCAAGATCTTCGAAGAGTATAAAATCGTATTATTATGCGGAATTATGGCCGTTGTAATTGTACATCGAATTATTTGGTCACGGTATATTATACATACATTTTGAATTCAATTTATGTTTACATACATAATTTAAACGATGACTGTAATAAACCTATATTTAATTTTGAAGAGGTTTTGAGTTATTCTTGATCGGACTCACAATATTGGCTACAGGACAATGGTGTGTCGAATTAAAAAAACTAAGTTTAGGCCATAAATAGTTACATAAGGAACTCGTTACACTTGTATTGACCTAATGAAGGTCAAAACAGTGAACGCATATGATTGATCGTTATCGAAAAGTACACAGAATCCAGTTAAAACAAAATCAGTCATACCCACAGGATTTCTTTTCGGTAGGTGCCTACTACTAAATATATTTACTACCTAATTAAACTCTCAGCTAAATAATATCAGAGTATCGTACATAACATGGAAGCATAGATTCTCAAAACAACACACGTGTTAAAGTAATAATAAACATAGGTTACAGTTTTGGCCAAAATAAATCGTCACGTACATGAATCCAATTATAATCTAACAATATTACTGGCCCAAAAATCGCGAACCTGTACAATGTAAATACTGGACTTGATATTACTTTAACACGACATTAGTAAACGGCGTTATAAAATATCGCAATCAAACGTAATTGATATTTGTAAATGTTTCACGCAATCGACCCCTGAATAAGTACTATTGCGTGTTCGTTACACTAAACATTTCACATGCACACAATAGACCGAGCGGCTAGCTTCCTGTAGTGTGTCTTGCAGTCCTCGCTGCATCCCCTGTAGGAGGCGCAGCAGTGCATCTGTCACGTGGTCGCGTTCAGTATGCTCTTCATGTCCTCGGGCAGCACGCAGTTCAGGTCCTCCAAGCGACGAGCCAGCAGCGTCCGCGTATTATCTGCTACTGGAGGGTTACTCTTCAAAACTTCCCTCAGTTTGAGAACCATATCTACTATTTCGACCTCCTTCTTCCCAATTGACCACTTCTTTAAGTCACTCTCAGCTAAAGCTTCAAGTTGCAATGCATTCAGTTTATTTGTTAAGTTACTGTGGCGCTCATGGAACCAGGCGCCGAAATTTGGCGTTCTAAAGAAGTTCCTGTACAGGCCATTCCAGTCGCCTTTTATACCAGTGGTCAATTGTGGTCCGGACTGTTGTAAGGTAGCAAAGAAATCTTCAGGGTTGAAGGGATTTGGCACTGGAGGTGCTCTGTACGGAGATATGTTCTTCTGCAGAGGCATCAGAGAAGCCATGTACCTCTCCAGTGGTATCATGAAGCTCTGAGTAAGCTCGAGTAAATGACGCTTGACCATAGCTGTCTGAACTTCAGATGGACGGTCAGTTCTTATGCCATTATGTAGTTTCTTTATAATAGCTTTATCTTTTTCCAAAAAAGGTTTGTATTGAGTATAAACCCCTGGAGCAGTATCCAAAAGCTTGAGGTTATTAACTTTTCTTAACTTAGTTTTTATTGAAGCAGCATCACCCAATTTTATGGTGTGTGGCCAATGTTGCAATGTCTTTGTAAAGAATGGATTGGTCACACCCAATATAACACAAGGTGGGTTGAATTGTTTTCTAGTAAATTCTTTGAATTCACTGTCATGTATTGTGAAATATGGCCTGTACTCTGCAGAGTATGGTAAAGGCTGTATCAAGTAGGTAAGAGCTTGAACCATAGCTGAGCATTCCGTTGGGGAACTAGCCATAACAACAATAGGTTCTGCAGTCAAAACCAGCTCCCATAATAAATGTAGGTGTGATATTACACTAGACAGTGCATCAAACACATTAACATCCTGTATTGAAGCTAATATGTGTGGTACATTCGGAGAATGAACTTGTTTTGCTATATCAGATCGAGTTATCTTTCCGGTCTGGTGATTAGGAATGTATGACTGAAAAACAGTGCCAAGCACAGGCAACAAAACATTCTGACCGGCGTCCAGTGAAGGCCACCTGTTTATATCATGGCAGGCAGCTTCCAAACTCCTTTCTCCTTCCTCAAAATGTTTAGGAGCTATAAGTTGAATAACTTTGTAGAATAAATTGATGTAAGGTAATCTAGTAAGTAAAATTATACTTTTCTGGAAGTAACCTCGAGGTAGAGAGGGGTCCTTGACCTGTCGAAAGTAGACGAAGCCCCAATAGTGCGTGGAATCCGCACGCAACGTCGGCACACTGTCTTCGTTGTATAAAATCTGCTGCTGCGTGAGCCCCGCTCTCGAACGCAGCTTTACATGGAACTGGGTGTCCCCCATACATCCTGAATTAGAGTCTGGAAATGCTAAATAACAGATATTGCACTTTTCTTGATCACTTAATTTCACTCCCGGAGGATACACACTTTCCATTGCCTGTCCGAGCTCCAAGTCGAACGTTACCACACATATGCAGTGCAACCAGTCGGAAAACCTGCTCCATTTCGCTTGGTACTCCAGTTCAGCCGCGGTCAAGTCTCCGTCCTCGTAGTTTTGTAATCCACAAGCCATTGTATATTTTGGTTATCGAAAACACATCCCGACACACAAATTCGTCAAGTCTTATTTATTAAACACTTTTTTGCACTACTTTAACATGGTTTGCTGCTTCATAACGAGTTGTTACACATTTTTTGTTAATTAAAACGACAAAAACAACGGAGCGTACAGAAGTCGTCACTCGTCCCACAACAGCTGTTTGACTCAATATGGCTGCGGGCGCCAAAACAAAAGTTTACTAAGAATTACAGAAAAAGTAACCTAGAACTAAAGTATGAGATACAAATTTTAACATTTTAACTTACCCATAATCCATAACATCAGAATTATCAACCATTTTCACTATAAATTACATAAAACTATCAGAAAAACAGGTAAATATGTTCATTTAGCACCAAAGCTTCAACCATTACGTTAAGTTTCACGCAGCATTCTTATAACTTTTAGTAAAGTTCAACAACTGGTCAAAGGCTTTTGGTGTTGCTGTTAACCCATGTAAGTGCCAAGCATTGATATTGGGCAGTCATCGCGGTATCCACAAGCTGAGTGGCGTCATCATTCCACCAGTTATTTTCGACGGTGCAGCCATTCCATTTAGCTCTAGTGTCAAGGATCTCGGTTTGCTCATTGATTCTGCGCTGGGCTGGCAGGCACAGGTTGCAAATGTCAACCAGAAAGTAACAGGAACTTTACGGGTACTGTATCGGCTTAAAAATTTCTTACCATCTACTACGAAGGCAATGCTGGTGCAATCCTTAATATTTCCCATAATTGACTATGGTGATGTGTGTTACTATGACCTGAATGCAGATCTCCTCAACAAACTTGACCGGCTTCTGAATAACTGCATTCGATTCGTTTTCAACACTCGCAAGTATGACCACGTTTCCGCCCACAGGTCATTGTTAAAATGGTTGCCTATAAGACAGCGCCGTTGTGTGCGGGCCCTGACATATTTGTTTACTTTGCTTTACTCTCCTAACTGTCCTTCTTACTTAACTTCTCACTTCAAATTCTTGTCTTCGAACCACTCTAAATGTCTTCGTTCTTCTAACAATCGACTTCTACTATGCCCTTCCCATCGCTCTGACTTTCTTCACTCTACCTTCTTTGTCCAATCTATACTTCTTTGGAATTCACTCCCTACTGAGATCAGGATGGCATCAAACCGCTATTTATTTAAAAAGAAGGTTCGTGACCACTTTTTTAATCAAACTGTGGCAGATTCAACTTAGCGGTATTATTATAAATTAAAGTTCCTACTATCTATCAGAAGTCTTTATGTATTTATTTATATATATATATTTGTATATATATATATATATATTTGTGTATGTTATGTATTTGTATGTATTTTTTTTATTTTTTATTTCGTAGGTATCCCAAATTTATTTACACCTTTTCTTTCTCATCTTTACATGTGCATCTACCACGATTTGTTTCTGCATCACCCTAAGGTTGACTGGTAGAGAATGCCTTATGGCATTAAGTCCGCCTTTGTGCAATTGTACATGAAGAATTAAATAAATAAATAAATAAATAAAATAAAGTTCTGCAGAGGAGAATGAAAAAAAAAGAGTGCTATAATAATATGTGTTGGATCGATTTGAAATATATTCTTACAACACATCCCGATAAGTAATTATAAAAGTTTTGAATACCGAAAAAAAGTTTAAAATTACTTTAGTACTTTTACAAAGACAATAAAGAATAAAATGCATGCTATTTCAGTCTGTGTTTATGTATTTTAAATATGTGCTCATCGATCACTACCTACTAATAAAAACTAGATACGACAAAAAATGTCCCGAATAGTTAGTACCAAATTGAACGTTTGGTGGTTATTTCATTTAGTAGCATTCAAAGAGTATAATAATGTAACGGGTAGCATTCGAACGCTCCTTCGGTAAGATGCCTAAGTGCTCGTTTAAAAACTGCAAATATCACTCATCCAGGACGCTAAATAAGGATAGAATATTATTAAATAATTGTTATCACTGTATTGCAAATTTATTATATAATATAATATGTATTGCAAATTTATTATATAATATGTATATGTATTTATAAGAAATCATGATAAAACATATTTTACTATGATCTTATTTACGATTATCCCAGCGGCGACCCTCGGTCGTAAAGTTTTATTGCTTTTTTTGACACTTTGTAAATTAGAATTTAAACCAGAACCATACAGATATGATTGAATTTGTTTTGAAGTACCTGTGTTGACCAGCTAGTTTAGGTTGTAAAAAGTTTTTGTACATACTTTTGTGAAAGCAACTTTAAAAAAAAACGTCTAGGAAAATAACAGCTCATAGACTACTGGCCCATCCACGGAACAGAAAAAACAGTTGTTTTTTCTGTTCCGTGGGCCCATCAATAAATTGGAATGTACCTTTTTTATTGGTTACTGTCTTTATTGGATATTTTTTTTTTAATTAAATCTTTATTCATGTTTAACTAGCATTAAAGTGTTTTTTCAAAAGCACAGATTGAACCCCAGTTGGAAAACCCAAAAGTGGCTGCACCAAGTACCTACTAAACTCTCAGACTCTGATATTGAAGTGAAGGTGAGTATTTTTTGTCAGTAGGTTTTGCCACTGAAGAGCGTTTAGGCCAGGGGTCCGAGTCTGCTATTGACAATTGCTTCAATCGTCCGAGTGAATGGCGTCAGTAGGTATACAATAAACAGACAGTAAAACGTCAAAATTGGCCGTCCCAATGACCAATTTTGACGTTAAAATAACGTTTTGACATTTAGTAGAACGCCAATTATCCTAAAATGGACCTACTGACGCCATCCACTCAGACGATTGAAGCAATTGTCGATAACAGACTCGGGCCCCAGGCGGGCTGGCAACGCATCAATTTATAGATTTTTATTTTCGTGACTTAAAATCTTAGGTAAGTATGTGAGGTGATTGATTATTTTTTAATAAAAATAACGCATTTCACATTTTAATTCACGACAACCTAATTCAGAAATTCGACTCCAGTCGCTCGCGACCTTCGCATAATGAATTAAGGTTATTTTTTTTGTTATTTCAACCTCTATCTTGAAGTTCTGGCTTAGACATAAAACAAGAAGTGACCTTCAATGAAGAACTAACAGAACGTAGTTCTATAACGTCCTCTCCAGAGGCATCATTATCAGATTTGATACCAGTAACAGAACCACCCAAAATCAGGTATCTGAACAAAAAGTTGCTCAAAGCTCGTGAAATCATACATAAAATAGGAAAAAAATCAAGCACTGCAAAAACAGAATAGGAGACTGATGAAAAGAAACAGTACATTAAAAAATACAGTTAAAATGTTGAAAAAAAGACGAACTGTAGACGAGAATGTCTTGATAAACTTGTCTATGGAATGTACGTAAAGAATAGTTTGTTATCTTAGTTATTAAGCGTTTGAACGACAGCAGTTGACCCCCCAACAGTAGGCGTATGGTTTTTACTGGTTATCTTCGGCTAAGCCGGTTTGCGACACTCGCTGGTCAAGAACAAACTAGTAAATGAAAGCGGTACATAATAAATAAAAACAATTCTATTGGCATTATATTTATTTATGTAAACGAAATACAGGCTCAATCAGGGCTACTTCCGCCAATATGACTAATGGCCCATTTTATTATATTACATATTATTCACTTAATAAAGAATCACATTTTATATTTCAACTAAATACATCAAAAGTGGATTTTTGGATGACGATCAAAATAATATAGACTAAACGGTCATTATTTTGTCAACACACATACCACAAATAAACACAGAAGTGCCACTCTATAAAAACAGTTATAATTAGACCTACTGTTATTTACTTCCTTGTCAATACAAAGGATTTTATGAAGTGAACCTTCTGCTTTAAGTTTGGTGTTTATATTGTCACGACATTAAAATACATTGCTACCTTACGTTAAGGGCGAACATATCAGCATTGATATTTGTATGTAGTTATTTATTAGTTTCGATAAAGTCGATTTACACAAAACCTTTGTTGATTGGCTCCCTCTAGTTGTTAAGGTGTTCTTAGGCTATCGGCCACAATTTAGTAGGCAACCCTTTTGAATAACTATATAAATCGACTTTAAATCTCTTTCTACGTAGTTTCTTTTGTTCAATCATCCTTTGATCGCATATACGTAATACGCTGGCCATACTCTTTTTGTAATTTACATCCATCACTAGAGTACATCACACTATTTTCACATCACTGAGGCTCAATACAATTTTGGCGCGTAATTTGACATTGGAATGTAATTTGATAAATAAAAATGGCGTGTTGTACTTTTGTGATGGATATAAAATGGAATAGACATTGCGATTGCGAATCATTTGAGATCGGCACCTTTTAGTATTATACGTGATCTGTGCTTTTCATATTTTCCTTAATTGTAGCGCCTGTCATCATGTCAGTTTTAAGACTACATAACAGGACTGAGGGCCCCAGTGTGGTTGTTACTTTCAGCCAATCTCGCGATGTCTATTCACGAAACAATATTATCAAAAAGTTATTAAATTGACAAATTATTACTGATGTTCGTAAAATGATATGACCCTGTTTTAAAATAACGATGCACGTAATATCAGTCTTTCACGACCAAACCAAGTCAAAGTGCTAAACAATGTATCATATGCAGAATTTAAATAATTAATTCATGTTAAATTATAGAAAAATATTTCTAATAATTGTAAACCTTAGCAACACCAAAATTTTACTAAAAAGCATCAGATGAAAATGGCTTTCTAATTAGTAAATAGTTATAATATAGAAACTTTAGAATTTAGAGAAAACGGTTATCAGATTTATTTAACATTTTAATGTATATTTAAATAAAAAATATTATATGATGAACACGCACCAATTTTCGAGTTATTGATATTCCGAGATCATTTTACTATAAAATCATAATATTGTTTTATATGTACTTAGCATAAACCACCATAATATTTTACTATAAATATTCCTCTTTTCAAATAATTCAAAAATAAATCATGTCAATCTATTCCTTAAAATACATTTCAATATTTTGTGTGAAAGTACAATAATTTCGGAATATCGATATGTCGCAAAAATAAAATAAAAAATCTACTTAAAGTTAACGCGAATTAAGATCGTTGGACTGACACAAATTATAATCTGTGCATAAACATTTAAAATAGTTACTACAAAAAAGTGCTAAATTAATATAATCAAAGTGTAAAGATTTAGACACAATATAAATAAAAATAACTCATCGAATAAAGGAGTAAAATATCAATTTAATTGCACAGTTTGAATATAGAATGAGCTTGATTTGTTTTTAAAGTTATTCTGGCGTCATAGTTAATGGTTTAAAAAGAGTTAATGATTGTCTATTATCTATAATACTTAAAATAAAATTAGTACGTTTAGGTTACATTGTGCCATATATCCATTCGGTGGAGGGCTTAATGCCACCTTGTAGTTATTACACTATAACGCCTAAATAACTTAAAAAACGGGTCTATGTCATCATATATTATGTACTGGTGTAAAACAGAATTCGATAGCATTTTGAACTCTATCACAAGGCAATAGAGTATAAATATAAATGTCGAAATACCTAGTTCCTACTAACATAGGTACTAGACAATCTATGTAAAATAATAATAGTATAATAACTATTTTTATCATAATTCTCTTATTGAGTTGGCAGTATTGATACTGTTAAATAAAATCATTCAATTTTACACCAATACAGTAAGTGAATGTACGAAATGACCGAATGAACTTCAGAACGAGTGAACTTTTACGTTTTTAAGTATTTTAATCACAACTCTCTGTTGTTCAGTCATTAGGAATGTTAAGTATAGTGCCGTTTCACTATGCTAAATTTAGTGCACAAAAATAAATAGTTAATATATAATATTATAATATTAGATGTTTTATTTATGATAGCTATGCTCCGCGGTTTCTCTTGCCTTGCTTATCTCAAGCAAGTAACTATGAGAAATAATAGCCTTTTCTCGGGAATTGGGTTAATGCAGATTTTGAAATAGATAAGTTTTTTAGGTTTCTTTTTCAATTATTTTACGATGTTTTCGATTCTATTTTTGTAAACTAAATCGAGCATAGTGTAAAAACGTGAATATAGCAGTATATCGTTTGACAACGAAATAAATACTGATGAAAAACAATTTTGTATTACAAAATACTGATCAGCTAATTTAGAAATAAAATATTTCATGTTCTATGAGAATTAGCCATAAACGTCAGAAGGAAAAACGAACAAGAATGAACCTTCCTGCTTGAAAATAAAGTTGCTTTTTAAACAAATAAGTACTTTACCGTTACAAGTTCTGAAGTCCCAAGCGTCGGAAATGATATATATGAGCATTATTTTATAGGAACAAACTGTATAAAGCCGATCGCGCCATCGTTCATGCTAACTGCATATCTACACGCGTTTAAACCGCCCAGATGTACTCAGTTTATTTGTCGTAGCATGTTACATGTAGCACAGCCCGTAGCAAGGCATTACGTCACGCTACGGCGTAGCGTGTCACGTGTCCCGCGTAGCATGTTACAAAATAGAGGTAGGGTCGTTATTCGGATAATACTATGTAATTAAGGAAGATTATTGGATATTGGTCACAGTAATGTTTTAAATACTTAATACGTACGCTACGAATTATTCCTTCTATTTTTAGATGAGGATATTTAACGTAGCGTATCCGTACAAGTTGCAGTAAGACCTAGACTTGTTGACAAAGTTCTTTTGAGGTAACTACAAATATTTGTATGTAATATGGCAACACAGTTGTCTATGGCAACTTTGTAACAAGGGCGAAAATAACCTCAAAATCAGTCACTATTAAAATAATTTTTCGGGAATGTAACATGCTTAAACAAATAAGCTTGTATATAAGAATACATCTGCGGTAAATAAAAAAGTTCTAAAACAACAATGTTTACTGCCATGTCGCACTCGTGTTGCCAACATTCGTGTTAGGTTGCACGAACGCGTTCGGAAAACTCTGTCCTAGGTTCAGACTGTTAAACTGTTGCGCCAACGGTTGCTGCGGCTGGTTGAAGAACTGGTTATTTTGGAACGGTTGATTCGGCAGCGGTTGCTGTACCGGCGCGCCGAACGGTTGCTGGAACTGGTTGTTTATCGGGAACTGGTTGAACTGCATACCGTTTTGTACGGGCATGCTGTTGAAGTTCTGTGGGTAGACGGTGCCGAAGGGATAGGCTGGCTGCACGGGCTGTACCGGTTGAGGGTTGAATTGGTTCACTAGATTAGTTGAGGGTGTTTGACTGTATAGGGCTAATATACTGTCCTTAGTTAACTTTGACTTTTCCTTCTCCGTGGGCGCGGCTTGTTTGAAGAAGTTCTCTTCCTCAGTCTTGAGATCTGGCTTCAAGTCTTCTGGCTTTGGTTCTGCGGGCTTTTCTTGTGGGGCTGAGAAGAAGCTGGAGAAAATGTCGTCGTTGGCGGGCTTTGGGTCTGGCTTCGTGCTCGTGTCCAGACCGAGGAGGTCTGCGGCCCCGTTGGTCTTGTTCGCGTCAGCAACGGCTGTGGGCGGCGTAGACCGGCCTAACTTCGGACTGACTGATGACTTTGGCTTTGGCAGACTTGGAATGACGTCAGATTTCTGAAATTTTAATTTGTTACTTATTAAATTATTTATTTGGTTGTAATTGATTAATGAAGTGGTTACATACAACATATTATATTTGAACCCAAGGAGGCTTGAACGATGTTAGTGTCAATTTGACTCTGAAAATTAATTAGAACATAAATTGAACAGGACCAAATAGCAGGTATAAATGTTTTTTTTTTTACTCAATACGGTATGATGTACTAATTTCGTATGTCCATAATGCGTAAAGTACCCCTTTCGGTTTTCTCAGGGTAGAGTTTATGACATTTTTTTAATTAAATAAATGGTGAAGTAAATTGTTTTAGGCGCTGCGCAAGTTTGCGTCTTGTGTCGGTAGATTACTAGGTGTTTCTATAGGATATTGGTTAATGATATTTAAATAGAGTTGTTATACAAATATACATACATTGTATTTCTTATCGCTGGTCGTGGGCGCTGGTAGAGGTCCTAACCCTGAGTTAGACGATTTCTTTTTTCGTTTCTGTCTCTCTATTTCCTCATCGATCTCTTTATCCCTGTAATGTCAAACAAGAGAATTAGTTATTTCATGTTTTAGGTATTTTTACATTTGTTTAATTCAAGTTAAACAGAATCCATGTCATTCCATACTTAAAAACGATAGCTTTTGATAAGAGTAAATAGTCATGCACTGATCATGGAGAAAAAATAAATAAAACTACAGCACACAACTATATCTCAAAATCACCAACATTTTATGAAGCTTTTCGGTGAAGAATTTCGGTGTAGGTTAAAAAATATTCAGTTAGAGTGTGAATCATGTATTTTTTTAATACTTTTCCGACGGGGTAACCTGGCCACGTATTACGTACATGTATTTGTCAGTTGTCAGAAGTTTCATACTGAAATTAATTTAAAATAACTAGTTCCACAGTGTACTCACCAGTTAACCTTGGGCAGCGCTGGCGGCACCCACTCCTTGGCGATGTACTTCTTCTGCTCGTACTTGGCCCTGATGAAGGCTTCCAGCGAGGAGTCGTTCTGCGGCCGCCGGAACGAGTCGGGCAGGTTCGCCTCGTACACCGCCCGGGCGCGGGAGTTGCCCATTTGTTGGAGAGATACCTGCGAAGAGCGTAGGTATATGAGTAAGTGGTCGATCAATTGGTCATCTACAATCAATTTGGTATGTAGAACCAAAACACCCCGGAGAATACAAACGCGATGGAGTCCTTAAAGGACCGTCGCCCGCTGGAGCTGGGCAGCGAATGCATAGCGATCCCGCGGCTCCAGCGAAAACGAGAACGGGACTTTGGAGTTTTTGGTCAGTGGAAATCTGACATATCCCCACGTCGTGCTCTCGACGTGGGTTGAACACTATAGATTTTCACCCGGCAAAAAAAGTTAGAATCTAAACAGGCCCCGGGTATGATGTTTTATTTATATTTTATGTCTAGTCTCTACTTTCATATTCAAAATTGTAGGGTAAAAAAATTATGAATTGGCATTATTATTTCTTTGTGTTGTCTTGTGTTCCGTACTAAATAAATATTCTTTCTTTTCTATTCATTAAGATAGCATTGGTTTACATATTAAGATTGCGTTACACATTGCAATAGATCATTGTGATAAAATGGTTTTGTGTCTAGTGAACACTTCTGAAAACATACATCTTTAATCCAGTTCAATAACATTTAACTAAATTGAGATACGCAGATATTTTTTCAAGTGTATAAGATTACGAATTCTCGTTCTAGCAAATATACCAGGCATAAATAGTGGTCTAAGATACTACGTATAGACATTATGACAGTTTCCTAGTGTACGCAGCAGAGCGTTAACGTGTGCCCAATAGGTATATTATACGCAAATCTTGAGAGCAAGGTCTTGGTCTAGCTGGGTCAATGGAGCGACAAGGCTATGGATATCATTCATTACTGATTTATGGTAAGTTGGTAGCGCCTGTTTGAAGAACCATCATAATATGATTATATACAGTGATAGCAATATTTCGACGGCGAAATGGGTTGAAATGGGTGGGAAAATCATCATTGTCTTTTTTGTCAATTCATAATAGGTAGTAACAGTATATTAGTCTGATTGAAAAATAAGCTAAGTCAGCTTCGAGGTTTCTTTTCAGGAATTAAATTACAAAAACATTGTTTTCCTCATATTTAAGAGTTTGTTTGTCGAGTAAAAAAACTGTTATCGATTAGATGTTGTATGTTTTTTTGTTGCCTATGAACTCTCTCTAGATAAGTAAAATAAATTCAACTTTAAAAAACAATGTAAGGACTTAGTTTTTAAACGTGCGTAAATCATTTTCCGCTAAATTTAGACTACTTTTACTACGATGCAATAAAGGTTTTCAAAGGTCTACCTATAATTAGTTATATAGAACCATAAGCGTCTTAAGTAATACAACCAACTCGGGGTATATTTTAGTGTATAATTCACACGATCGTAGTACAGCACTAAATATTCTAGCGCCATATTGCTTTGAGTCACGCGAACAGCGCAGGTAATTTAGAGGTTCTTTACTCCCTTTAGCAGCTAAGCCCTAGGTAGTATTTTATAAGTCTTAAAATTTTTCTTCGTGAATGGATAGACGCAAATAGTATATTGAAAGTTTGTATTTTAATTTAAATATTATGTATGTATCTAGATTTGGTGGAATAAATTAGTGTTTTCATACAAAATACGAACTATGTATTTAATAAATATTTTATGTCCAGCTGGTGACCGCAATAGTTAATCGATTGATATTGATAAATGTCCATACTTATAATTTGTATGATACTGCCTTGCAATAGGTCAGGCAAAAGCTATAATATTATCATATTCAACCTAATTACGGGTTTTGTGTCTTTTATGCATTCTGTTGTCAACCATAAAATAAACAGGTTATTAAAAAAATGCGTTAGTAAACAATAATATCCTGGGCTAACTCGCACACGCTCATCTATACCCAAACTAAGCAGAGCTTATGCTATGATAACCAGACAACTGATAAACATACTTATATACTTTTAAAATACATATTATACATTATTCCCAGACACAGAGCAAATGATCGTGCTCAATACACAAAGATTTGTTCTGGGTGGGAATCGAACCCACCAACTCCGTAATAGCAGTCACTAATCGGCCACTAAACACGAGACCAACAGGCCAGTCAATCAAATCGACACAGGCAGTTGGCACACTTGGTTTGACTCCTTTTATAAGGCCGCAGTTCCACTGAGGCGGAGCGAAGCAGAGCGGACACGAGCTGTGCCACGATTCACCAATCACATGGCCTGAAACCCACATCTCTTACACTGCGCTTCAATGTGATTGGTGAATCGCGGCACAGCTCGTATCCACAGCCTAAATTTGGGTCTATCTATATTTAATGGATAACAGTGTATATACTCACAACTTGCTCAGGTGTCCAGGAGTCTAGGTTGACGCTCTTGACCTTGGAGATGTGCACGCCCAGGTTGCGGTGGATGCCGGCGCAGCGGATGCACAGGAATATGCCCAGGTTCCATGACGCCCAGCGAGGACCTGCAACAACAGCATACAGAATGATGAAGATTACACATACATGGAACTAATATAGGACCACCTCTGAGATGGTATATTGAACTTTGGTCACTTGGGTGATATAACACAGGTCATCAAAGTGTAATAGACCTGTGAGGAGTGCTTTATATTATTTGCCTTTTTTAATGCTATCCACAATTATTGTGGAGATATCGCGTAACACACATTAGCTTAAATATTTATGACGATATGAGTAGATCTTTTAAAAATACTGCAAATTAAGAGAAGAAAATAAAAATGATATATCAACTATTTCAAGTTCTAAAATAATTCCTCTTTTACATGTAGCATTGACAATCCAAATTATTGTTAGTGAACAGGAAAACATAATTGTTTATATCCTTCTACGTATATTTATAATTATTGCAAGGCTATTGTTAATTATAATTATATCATGATTTTAGAGAACTTTACTAATATTTTAGGACCTTCATAAGGCCTTTAAGCATCCAATCTCTCTACTTTAATAGTTTATATCGTTATCTACAAAATAGTCAAACCACAAAGCTAGTCGCTTATCATTCTTACATTTTACGTCATTTTTTACGACATTACACAGAAAATCTTACAACTAATGACTCAATATAAAAATTTATATTGAGGCTTTACAGTATAGTTAGATATTCAACAATGAGAACGTCTCGAGCAAAAGCTAGTACAGTCACGAGCAAAAGTATGTATACATATGATTTTCTCTTCAATTCTAAATTGGTATTGTATATCACGTATTCGGCTATTTAAATTTTAACCAAAAAATATTGCTAAATGTTTTTGCTCGTGACTGTACATACGAAAACAAACAAAAACTATAGAACACTGACAATTATAAATTCGATGTATATTTTAAGATAACTTATCAACTGTATGATAAAAATATAATTTCTATTAGCAGATTACATGTGCTGGACATGTGCCATTAAAGCTACGAGATTATACGCCAAATACGAGGTACTGGAGGATTACGTATTATACCTGAAGAATTAATTGTATATACCTAAATAAAATATTAAACTACCTGGGGCCCGAGTCTGCTATAATGATAATTAGTAAGATATTAGCATTCTACTAAATGTCAGAACGTCAAAATTGGCCGTCATAATGGCTAATTTTGACGTTAAAATTACATTTTACCTACGTAATTATCCTAAAATTAACCTACTAACGCCACCCACTCGGACGATTCAGACAATTGTCAATAGCAGACTCGGGCCCCTGGATGAGGGATGCGCCAGATAGAGAACAATGGCAGAAAAAAGAAACTCACAAACTTAAATACATACATGAACCCTGAAAACATAGCACTCCTTTTCTTGGGCAGTCGTGTAAAAAGGGGATGTCTCTACCCAGCAGTAGGTGATTCAGGATATGATGATGAAGATGTAATATATTCACAAAGTAATACAGAACCCCCTCCTTTTTTGGAAGTGTGTTGTTAAATCAATTGCCACATAGGTATATGACGGATCATCATTTAAGAACAACCCGATTTGGCCGCTTGTTAGTATGTCTGGACAAAGCTTGTACTTTGTATACACAAAAAAAAATCGAAAATTTCGCGGTAAAGCCGAAAATTGACAGGATTACGATTATTGCGTCAGCTGGTACTGTACTAGTAGTACATGTAATATTTCGGTATGATTTGAGTTGTTATGAATTGAGATCATGATGAACTAGTATTCATTATTGCGCAATTATCTCCATGAATGGCAATAATGTAATTGCAAGATCAACAATAAAGATGAAGTTAAAACTTGCGACGGAGGCATAAAGTTGAATAAAGCCTGTCTTACGATGTAGGTGAAAGAAAGTATTGTAGTTATAGTCATCAACCTAAAAGGCGAGGTGCGATGTTACAATAGGGACCTTTGACAATGTTTTCCAGCTTGCAATTTCGGCGAGTGTGATGCAGTGTCTCAGTATGCACCATCAGGGGCTCGATTCAGCTATTTTAAATGCATGTCAGTGGTCGGTCAGGGTACTTGTAATTGTGCCTAATTTTCGTATTCAGATAAGTCTATAATAAAATCTAATTGAACTGACAAATGACCAATTAATGATCATAATGGCAGCAAAATGCCAATTATAGTAAAAAATACCAAATAAAGCAGGTCATTCAGTCAATTCAAGTAACTCTTACATAGCAGAATGAAACCCCAGTATGTTCTGATAGTGCAGAATATATTATACTGTGTCAGTAGCAGTTTAGCTATGTCGACCATCTGCGCTAATTCCCGCCAATAATATTATTATAAACATGCAGTATGTTGTTTAAAAGTTAGTATGTAGACCAGTGTTTAGTTTCTATAGAAGAAAAAAATACCAATTTAACTGAACATCTCTAACGAATCAAGATACATATAGGTATTTCAATAATATTAATGTCATTAAGGATTCTAAAATTGGGATCTGAAATCGCCAAAATGCAATTGAGTAAGTGTGGTGATCAATGCTCGAGCCTTCTCTTTATGTGAAGATGCCTGTACCCAGCAGTGGGACGTTTATAGGCTGGAATTATGGCGTGGTTTCTTCCAAAGAAGTTGAACCACTAATCAAGGCCCCAGTTCGTCGGAGCAATCAGGCAGATTTGGTTGCCTAAAATTGGAGTTGCCTGCAAAGGCAGACATGGAACTGAGCAAGTGTGGTGATCAATGCTCGAGCCTTCTCTTTATGTGAAGAGGCCTGTAACCAGCAGTGGGATGTTTATAGGCTGGAATTATTATTAATGTCATAAATCCCTACATTCCCTACAAGAATAATAAAAAAAATGCTGTATCAAGTGCACAGTGCACAATGGTCTAAGACCACAAAAGACATGTATAACAATCATAATAAATACAAACAAACAGCAATGATGTCTGATTACAATTCATTATGAGTAACACAGCATAGACAACAGGATGACATAATGTGTACAAATATTTTGATAGCTTTCAATTAGATAATGTAATGCTTCATGTTTAATTAATTATGTGTTCACTGCTTGTCATATTGATGGCAGTTTTACCTGCTTCATTCCTATTTCTGTAGGTTAGAGTATTTAAAACAAAATGTTTTGTAAAACATAGTCTATGTTAACATTAACATATAGACAGAGTTACTTTTGCGTTTATATTATTAGTATGGATGCGTTCATACCATACAATATTTATACCATTCAGGGATTGAAACCATTTATTATTGCAGGAATTGAAAAGATTATATACCTACTTACCATCCCTAGGTCATTGACATTTAATTTATTATTCATTTTAAACTAATTGCATTTTGACTTTGATTGTTAATTATTAATCAATTAGTACCTATCTATAAAAATTGATTTGGTGTCTCTAAACACTCAAGACTGTTTTATTACTATTATTGTTGCTTATAGGATGTGTCACAAGACTTCTTTCTTATCCTACTAATATTATAAATGTGAAAGTTTGTGAGAATGGATGTTTGTTACTCTTTCACGCAAAAACTGCTGAATGTATTTTAATGAAACTTTACAATAATTGTAGCTTATACATCGGAATAACACATAGGCTATAACTTATAAAGATAGTGTATGCATTGTCATTCATGCGGGTGAAACCGCGGGAGACAGCTAGTATTAGGATACATGAGAAATTTCTGCTAGTAATAAAATAAATTTACTAACCCTGTATAACACTACAAGTCTGTTTTTCTGTTATCTATACACATCTATGACATTAAATTTTATATTTTATGATGTTTGTAAATTATACTTTCATATATTACCGTTTTATTTGTCTTGCCATTCTTTTAATGCCAGTAAGTAATAAGGTGGTATACCTATACTCTTCCTCAAAACTTTGGTTTCAAATGTTTCAGAGATTAGCATGTCCAAACAATTTGTTTTTTGTATATTGGTGTCATAGACAGGATCCTAAATTAATTATAATCATGATATTATGGCCATTCTTTGCTATGAATAAACCACAGTATTTAATAGGTTATTGTAAAATTAGAATTATTTGTAGTTTTTCCTTTATCTGCTTAAATCTAAAGCTGGAAATTTTAGTAACATTTTTAGTAAATAAATAACAATATTTGTATAATACAATATAGAATGGTATGGCCATTCCACCAGGTTCCATAACATTACATACAGAAATAAATATCAAAACACTTGGTTATGTAAACAATAATTTATGCTGCTATGATTTAGATTTAATTTATTAAATAACAATTTTCCTCAAATTATGTAATGGTATAAAAGTATAATTCACAGATATGTTGTCAATGTTCAAAAAATATATATTTTTGACCATAGGTGACAATGCAGTTTATAGTCAGACATTTTAAGAAATTGTATTTACTTGATGGGTTGTGACTAATTAATTATTAATTATTATGAAATATAAATCATGCATTGCAACTTGCATTCTTCTTAAACATAAATAAAATCATAGTGCATTTGTTTATGGCTTTTTAACCAAACACGATATAAACATATATGATATAAGTAGGAATTAAATTGCTTGATTTAATTTATCAGATTACAGCTGTTTGCACTCAATACCTAATGGTTTAATGCATTTCTTTGATCATTCAACCAAATAGGAATTTACCAATTATTTGGCATCTTCGTGTATAATGTTGGTTTTTTTGCTAAGAATGTGAAAGCATAGAAGGAAAGAAATTGTGTAGAGAAGCAGTAAATCGCTCGGAGATGTCGTGAGTCATTTGAATAATTTCGTTGTTAAAAATTGAGTTCAAGGACCTCAATAGCGTATCCAAAATTTACGTAAGGTGTGACGACACTATTGTAAAAGCCTTATATATTGATGCTACAGATTTATTGTTAAGGAAACAAGATATAATGAACACTCCAAAAAAAGAAAAAATCCGCGTACCTTTAGCATCGCAGTCAACACAATATTTATTGTCCTCATCCTTCAACATCTGCATCAATATGTTCTGGCATCTGTCCTGAATCTGTTTGGCTCGATCTTTTTCACTTTTACAAGACATTTCTCTGAAATATTATTAGCAAACGATATCAAATTCAATGAAAATGGGTGGAATGCTTGTTTGTTGAAGGAAAGAGAAACCATAGAGCTAAAGTGACAGCGGGTTTGATGAGTTGTGTTGTCATGGTTGTCATTTTACTCTTTGCTTTTTGACAGAACGCGATATTTCCAAAAGAAGTTTCTAAAACCCAAATAACCGAAACTGAAAGAAGCACGACTAAATAAGGATATTTTATTTAAGTATTTATATCAATGATCAAATATGATGAGTGTCTTAGAATTCATAATAAATATTTAGGGAACTAACTACAGTTCGCAAATTAGAATTATATGCGTTGTCGGAAACGTGTGTTCTCAAATGTTTTCCTGTTGTCAGCTGTCGCTAATGTCAACAGAGGCCACTTGTCAAAAACGCAATTTTGCTTTGTTTTGAAATAAATTGCACTTTTTCTTTGGGTAATTAGAAAACTATTACCGATCAATTTCAATAATTAATTCTGTCGATTATAAAGAAGTGTAACGTTTGTGTTCATAACGAGACTAAGGCTATTCACCTCAGTGACATTAATAAATTTAAGGTGTATTTTAGAAGGATATGTGTTGAACGCAATATCTTATTAGTTTTTATATTACACAATGGGGAATCAGCTGGTTGGTGTTGCTCCATCACAGATATATCCTGTAGAACACTACTTGAGTGACCATGTAGACTTATCATTCGACCAGAGGTGAGTATTCAATTATGTATGTCAGATCGTAAATTGATAAGAATGTAGTCAATACACACATCTTGCTACTTTGTTTACTCATATTTGAATAACTATAAAATAGAAAGTCATTAAATTATTTTTAGAAGTACCAGTGTTTAGTAAAGCTTGTCTTAATTTATATAAGGCAATGATATGTTCACATTCATCCCTTTTTGGCCTTGTAGTTTTGATATTATTTAAACATACAAAACATTAGCGAAACAATACAACTCTTTCAAAGTAATTCCATTGAAATTGATATATCAAAATCGAATTAAACAAAACATGAGTAACCATATTCAAGATAAGATAAAAAGAGTAACAGACAAAGATGTACGCAATACTTATTTCTTACACTAAAATAAATTAAAATTAACATCTAACTGCTGGGCATAAACTTCTTTTTTACATACCATTATATTATAATATATGTTTATTTTCGTTTCAGCCTTGGCTCAACACGGTTCCTCAAGGTAGCACGAGCCAGGTCCCGTGAAGGGCTGGTAGTGGTGAAGGTGTTTGCGGTACATGACCCTTCTCTACCGCTGGCGGAGCATAAGGAGAGGATCTTGAAGATTAAGGAGCAGTTAGCTTCAGCATTCAATTGTTTACCGTTTCAGAGGGTTATTGTAAGTTGATATAATGGTTATTTTAAACAATTAACATACATACATAAGAATGTTGACCTTTGACATTTAAATGAAATTTCAGCTTTCATAAGTTCTCTAAATAAATGTAAAAGGACATCATCCACTCACTATACATTTTCGGTCCAAATTCGAAAGTGCCGAAACATTTAATACATTAAAAGGTACACAAATGTATTTTTAGATTCATTTTTTTATAAGCTTTACGTCATTCACTAATTAAAAACTTATGTTGATACGTCAATTTGAAATATCGTGTGATGTCGTCATTGAGTATTTTTTGTGCGAAATCAAAATTTGAAATTGCTCAGCGCAGTAACCACCCCTTGTACCACTGCTTTGAATCATGTTCTGTATTCTTAGGGTACAAAGAAAGTAACATAGATTTTTTCTATCCATACCATGTTAAATACCTGTTTTTGTATATTATTTATACCTTTCTCTTATATTTATATTCCAGCTAACAGACAAAGCAGGGCTTCTAATGCGTGAATACTGTAAGTGCAGTGTGTATGACCGCATGTCAACCCGGCCCTTCCTGACCGTGCTAGAGAAGAAATGGATCACCTTCCAAGTGTTGTACGCGTTGCACCGCATGCACAAGCTTGGGATATGCCATGGTGATATTAAAGTAAGTAATACGTCTAAGGATGCGTCCACATTTGACAAACGAGCATTACAGTAACAGTTCGCGAGCATGCCAAAACAGTCAAACCACTGAACTGGTTTTGTGGGATATTGTATTGTTCAACACACGATGTAATGTTTTAAAAATAAATAAAATAAAACGCACTAGTGTCAATAACACCGTCCGCCAGACGAGTGCGCGCCGCTCGCCAACGGCTCGTATGTTCATGTCATGACATGCTCGTTGGTCAGATGTGGACGAAGACGGTATTTGTTTTGACTTGCCAAATTATTTGTTTGTGTTTTTAGTTATTTATTGGAATAAACAAGCTCTAAAAGTCATACTAGAACACTCTATTTTTTGTATTTGAAATGAAAGTCTAACTAGTATGTTTTAAATAATAAGGATTTAAATATGCACCCCTATATCCTATCCTTATTGTACATACTTTTACGTAACTTTATTGGACAATAACATGAGTTATTTCCCTCTTAATTTTCAGCTTGAAAACATAATGGTAACGTCCTGGCTGTGGGTGCTCCTCACGGACATAGCGTCGTTTAAGCCGACCTTCCTCCCGGACGACAACCCGGCGGACTTCAGCTACTTCTTCGACACGTCGCGCAGGCGGCTGTGCTATGTCGCCCCCGAGAGATTCGTCAGGGCTCCTGACCCACATAACAGACCTGCAGTGAGTAACTAATGTGTTCTTATTACCCTGTACCCCGGACGACAAACCGGCGGACTCAATCTAGGAAAGATTCAATCTAGGTGTCAAGTCTAGCCTTTTGACAAACATATTTAATTTATACATGTTTTAATACTTCTGAGATGGTCTCATAATACCTAATTGTATAATTTGTTACAGGGTGACGATAAAATGGGCGGTCTACTGCTGAGTGAATCGCCCTGTAAAGTTGGAGAATTAGTGCCCAGTATGGATATATTCTCAGCGGGGTAAGTAAATACAGAATACATAAAACACCATTACAGTTTTCCGATATTTTTGTGTAAAAATAATTGTTGAATATACGAGTATGTCAGACATAACTGCATATACATAAGGCCTAAATGCTGCCGCCATTAGCCGCGTACTGACCAGGCGAGTGGCTTCGCGAGACAGCCTCGGACATTTGCCGCAGTGAGCATGCCGCGCGAGGCCGCCTCGGTCTGTAAGTTTTGTAATCCGAGGCTGCCACGTGCGGCGAGGCCGGGCTGCCGTGAGCATCGACTGCCATCGATGGTCAGTTGAACTTGAAGTCATAAGCGAGACAAAACACTACCGTCTTGAGGGAGCGCGGCAAACGTTCTGAGGTGCCTTTGAGCACCGACAAAAATCGACAACGCTCGGCTTGGACCGCGGCACGCTCGGGGGAGGTAGCGCGTGCGTTTGCCTCGGGCGAGGCACGTCTTGACCGACCGAGGATTTGCGTCGCGAGGGTGCTCGCTCAATCAGTACGCAGCTATTGGCGAGTGGCGTACACATGAGTTTTCAAGCTCTAAGGTCCCAGTTTAGACCCCCGGACGAGTTAAATTAGAAAACCACGTTTTTGCTCCTTACTTTGGGTTCAGAGCAATGTTGATGTCGTTCAAATATATAGTATACGTTTTTATACCAGTTGTGCTCTTCTGGAGCTCTGGAACGACGGCACCCCAGCCCTGGACCTGCCTGGTCTGCTAGCCTACCGTAACGGCGAGGACCGGCCCTCCACCATGACCCTGGCTGCTGACGACAGCCAGCTGCGGACGCTGCTGCACTCCATGACGGAGCGGAACCCGCGGGACCGCCGCGCGGCTGAGCTGTACCTGGACGAGGCCCGCGGCAAGTGAGTGCAGTGTGTTGTATCTGTAGGAAGCTAGGCCTCCACCATGACCCTGGCTGCTGACGACAGCCAGCTGCGGACGCTGCTGCACTCCATGACGGAGCGGAACCCGCGGGACCGCCGCGCGGCTGAGCTGTACCTGGACGAGGCCCGCGGCAAGTGAGTAATACGGACCCGTAAAATGGGACCACACTAGAAGCACCACCTTTAAAAAAAAAAGCATCATCAAAATCAGTCTCAGTCGCAAGTTCTGAGGTAACAAACATAATAACAAAAAGTAGTCGATTTAAGAGTACCTCCTCCTTTTTGAAGTCGGTTAAAAATATATTACAATTAAACAGAGAATAAGTTATGTATCATGTATTTGAACACCAAAATGTTGTTGCAGATTATTTCCAGAATACTTCTACTCATTTCTCCAATCGTACATGCTGATATTCTCAGCACAGCCCATCTTGCCGCCCGACGAGAAAATCCTACGCATTCACCAAGACATAAAGAACATTATCAAAATATTCACGCAGCTATCCGACGCTAAAAACTACCAGGATTTAGTCGAAGAGACGACCGAACACCAGAATATCGATAATATCGATAAACTAAAAGACAAATTTAAAGTTTTGAATATTAATACGACGGATTTTGAGGAGGAAATTCAGGCTCCCGAGAGAAAAGACCTAGGGCCAGACAGTGAAGGGTTGATATTGATTACGTCCTTGGTTACGTCGTGCATTAGAGGGTTACACCATTGCACGTCGAAGTTGCACAGTTTGGAGATTTTGCAGCTTTTGTGCGAGAATTCTAGCTCGGAAACCATTTTGGATCGGATTTTGCCTTATATCGTAAGTACTTATGTTTCTTAGATTATTTTATCATTATGTGACTGAAAACTAAGACTATTATTTTAATTGATGCATGTAATTTTGCGTACGTATCATAAGTTCGGTGCCAATGCAATATTTTGTTACTACTTATTTAAGTTGATCGATTGCCACTGAAATACATACGTTCTGGCTTTATCATTAGACCAAATCGCACTTTAAATTGTTAATAACCACTTTCTACCGAAGGTATCTTAAAACCACTTTTATACCCGTAGCCGTACTTTACTTTTGATATCTTTGAACATTTACTTCGTATTTGCAACAGATCCACCTCTCCCACGACAGCGTGGCTCGCGTGCGCGCGCGTGCGGTGGCCACGTGCTCGCGCGCGCTGGCCCTCGTGCGCTCGCTACCCAACTCCGACTGCAACGTGTTCCCCGAGTACGTGCTGCCCGAACTAGCGCCGCGGGCCACTGATCCCAGCGTGCCCGTCCGGATAGCGTACGCTAATAATATTGGTGAGATACATCATCTACACACACACACACAACCTACTGGGCAGATAACCCAACTCCGACTGCAACGTGTTCCCCGAGTACGTGCTGCCCGAACTAGCGCCGCGGGCCACTGATCCCAGCGTGCCCGTCCGGATAGCGTACGCTAATAATATTGGTGAGATACATCATCTACACACACACACACAACCTACTGGGCAGATAACCCAACTCCGACTGCAACGTGTTCCCCGAGTACGTGCTGCCCGAACTAGCGCCGCGGGCCACTGATCCCAGCGTGCCCGTCCGGATAGCGTACGCTAATAATATTGGTAAGATACATCATGTATACACACACACACACACAACCTACTGGGCATATAACCCAACTCCGACTGCAACGTGTTCCCCGAGTACGTGCTGCCCGAACTAGCGCCGCGGGCCACTGATCCCAGCGTGCCCGTCCGGATAGCGTACGCTAATAATATTGGTGAGATACATCATGTATACACACACACACACACACACACACACAACCTACTGGGCATATAACCCAACTCCGACTGCAACGTGTTCCCCGAGTACGTGCTGCCCGAACTAGCGCCGCGGGCCACTGATCCCAGCGTGCCCGTCCGGATAGCGTACGCTAATAATATTGGTGAGATACATCATATTATAATGTATAATTAAGAATTGAAATAAATTAGGGTGGGTTGCACCATTTAAAACTAAAGAACGGGCGATTGGATCGCTTATTTGTTGTGTTTGTCTCCGTCCCGATTACGACAAATAGTAAAGAAAAAGATTTGCGGGAAAGATGGCTACTTACATGGGTGAAATCCCAGAGCATTGCTAATACTATCTCTGACACTACCAATAATGGCATTTGAAATATATTTTTGCCTACCTTCTCCAGGAAGGTATTTTTGCCATTTAATCTAATAAAACCGCGGATCACAATTAGTAAATAACAAAATTTGTTTTGCAGCTAAGCTGGCTGAGACAGCAGTTCGTTTCCTGGACCAGACTCAGAACATGGTTGAAAAGGAAGCCGCCAACATCAACTATGAGACTGAGTTGTCTGCCTTACATGAAATGGTAAGTTCTACTTAAGAGTTTTTTTGCACGTTTTTTCTACCTTAGGCCTCGTTTACGGAGACGCGGGGCGTCGCGCGTTGCGATCAGCGGCGCGGTCTGCACTGAATTCAAATATGTGGAGTTGTATGAGTGCGTTTAAGGAGAGGCGATATTATACGCGTTTGTTTGAAATAGGGCGTTTTTTTGCGGTGGACACCGCGGATTGCACCGCCGCGTCCCACGCGGCGTTTAACGCGGCGGCGCATGAAGCGGCAATTCTCAATGAAATTATGCCGCTATAAAACGATAGAACTAGTCGATTTGATAGAGGCGAGCGTGCACCGCCACTCTTCCCGCCTCGCTTCTCTATGAACAACGTGGTATATTGCTATAAGTTTGTGTTCACGCGTGCGATGATGCGTGCCGCTCCACGCGCCGCCCCTCCGTAAACAGAAAAAACGACCGACGCGCCGCGAGACGCCACGCCACACGCGACGCCAGAAGATCCGCGTCTCCGTAAATAAGGCCTAAGAATCACACTACGAAAAACATAGCAGTTATCTTACCAGAATTTAGCGTACGTTGATTATGTTCCGCCATTATCGTCCCACTGCAGGGCAAAGGGCCCCCTTTTTTTTTTGATTTTGCATATTGACATTCATTTTTGAAATGATATCATTTAAGCGATTTATTTTATCGTTAAAGCTCAAACATGTGTACTTAGTCTGAGGGGCTGCTTTTTAAATTAACATACTAAGTAATGATTAATATTTCAGGTAAGATCGACAGTATCTTACTTGCTGACGGATTCGCAAGCCGTTGTGAAGCGAGCCCTCGTTGAGAATGGCATCACTAAACTGTGCATATTCTTCGGGAAACAGAAAGGTTAGTTACTGATCATTAAATCATAATAAATCCTAAATAACATAAATTCTGACCAACGATTTTTTTCTCTACTATAAATTTTTACATACTTACTTTTACTTGCTTGGTTTTGATTTTTGATTTCAACTAATTAAGGCGATAAGGATACAATTTATAGAATTAACACATTTTGGTCTGAAACTTTGTAAACTGGTTATATATCAGATGGACTTTTCAACCCTTTTGGATAGATATACCCTTTCGGCAACAGCCTCTTTTTTCTTGCAAACTCATCTTCTTACAAACCTTTCTTCGGTAGACGCACATGGTAAAATTTCCCAATAATCTCTTTGATAGAGAGACAAGGTCACTTCAGTCAGGTCCGTGATTGTGATCAGTGATCTTGATCAAAAGTGACCGTCCAACGTGTGTCAGATCAACACCTGAAACAGTCAATCTAGATCAAGATGTTGATCGAGATTGACTGTGTAATGTCTGGCATAGAGGGTTTTTACATTACTGTGTAATCAATTTTAACCTGACGGAATTCTTTTATATTATCTTAGCAAACGACGTGATCCTCTCGCACATGGTGACGTTCCTGAACGACAAGGAGGAGGCTGGTCTCCGCGGCTGCTTCTTCGAGCGCGTGGTGGGCGTCGCCGCGTACGTCGGCCACCACGCCGCGCCCATACTCGTCCCGCTCATGCAACAGGTGGGCCAGTAGGCTAGACAGAGACAGAGCATCCTCTCGCACATGGTGACGTTCCTGAACGACAAGGAGGAGGCTGGTCTCCGCGGCTGCTTCTTCGAGCGCGTGGTGGGCGTCGCCGCGTACGTCGGCCACCACGCCGCGCCCATACTCGTCCCGCTCATGCAACAGGTGGGCCAGTAGGCTAGACAGAGACAGAGCATCCTCTCGCACATGGTGACGTTCCTGAACGACAAGGAGGAGGCTGGTCTCCGCGGCTGCTTCTTCGAGCGCGTGGTGGGCGTCGCCGCGTACGTCGGCCACCACGCCGCGCCCATACTCGTCCCGCTCATGCAACAGGTGGGCCAGTAGGCTAGACAGAGACAGAGCATCCTCTCGCACATGGTGACGTTCCTGAACGACAAGGAGGAGGCTGGTCTCCGCGGCTGCTTCTTCGAGCGCGTGGTGGGCGTCGCCGCGTACGTCGGCCACCACGCCGCGCCCATACTCGTCCCGCTCATGCAACAGGTGGGCCAGTAGGCTAGACAGAGACAGAGCATCCTCTCGCACATGGTGACGTTCCTGAACGACAAGGAGGAGGCTGGTCTCCGCGGCTGCTTCTTCGAGCGCGTGGTGGGCGTCGCCGCGTACGTCGGCCACCACGCCGCGCCCATACTCGTCCCGCTCATGCAACAGGTGGGCCAGTAGGCTAGACAGAGACAGAGCATCCTCTCGCACATGGTGACGTTCCTGAACGACAAGGAGGAGGCTGGTCTCCGCGGCTGCTTCTTCGAGCGCGTGGTGGGCGTCGCCGCGTACGTCGGCCACCACGCCGCGCCCATACTCGTCCCGCTCATGCAACAGGTGGGCCAGTAGGCTAGACAGAGACAGGGATAGTTATATCACAGCCAATGACGTCATCCTCTCGCACTCGGTGACATTTCTAGAGGCACGCGGTATGACCTAGCAACGAATGTGTCGGTTGGAGCTTTAACAAAGTTACCCGGACCTCTAAATGCGGGTGCTATCCACAAATGAAATGAGCCTTAAGTTCAGATGCACGGCCTACTTGGCACGGTCCGTGTCAGCCGTCAAGTGTTCATTAATCATATATTTTTTTACACAATACATTGCTCCAAAGTCAGAACCCAAAGTAAGTAGCTAAAGCACTTCAAGAATTTAGAAATTACGAAGGTACCAGAGCCCCCGGGACCTCTGACCTCTAACCTTGAAACCGGTGCGTACGCTAATCGACCACGGATTTCGTCAAAATATTGATAGAAAATTGTTACCTAAAGCGGTCAGGACGACATAACCTTTTTACATCATAAAATATATAATTTTCTCCCCCCAGGGTTTAACCGACCAGTCGGAGTGGATAATAGCGAAGGCGCTGCGAGCGACCACGAGCTTGGCCGAGCTAGGTCTGTTACCCAAGCAGGCGCTCTGCGACCTGGTCGCCGAGAGCGCTGTGTTCTTAGCACACCCTAACCTTTGGGTATGTATGATCGTTGTATGATGATGTGATATCACCTTAGAGTTAAAAAGCGTAATAGAGTGTGAGTATCGCTAAAAGCCAATTGTGCTGAACGACGAAACTAGTACACACTAGGGGACACGGTTCATACCCTAATATGCGCACTCTAAAGATTTGATGTCACTTTTTGAGGTCACGTGATGTGATCTTAACTTTAGTTACTACTGTTGTTTGCTATGCTTTATATTTTGACTGGCTATAAACAGAACGCTTGCGTCGTATATCGTACGTATCGAGAGCCACTTAATGATCAAACAATTTACTTAAACCGAAATTCGAATAACATTGTATGTATTCAACTATTTTATTCTTCAATATCCCTTCAGTTCATTAATAATCTTCTGTATATTTTTGAAATTCCTATTATTGCTACACAGATACGTCACGAAGTGTGTGGCTTAGTGTCGTGTGTTGCCAGCCTTCTGAACCCGATCGACGTGAACTGCAAGATACTGCCGCTCGTGTGGCCGCATCTCAAGCACAAACTTATACAGGTAAGGTCATGTAATGTAAGGTAATATTATGTAATGGAATATATGGTAATTGTTCGATGAGATTTTAAGATTTTTTGGTGGAAGTTGTGAAAAGCAAATGGGAATAAAATGTGTCATATGTTGTTGTAGATCGAACGTGCTTGCGTCTCGATCGAGCTTGTATATTTTTTTGCATTATACAAGGTATCACCGAAAGGGGTGAATAGTACTCCTGGTATAGACTCAGTTTACAGTTTTTAGTTAACTAACTCATTTCAGCTCAAAATGAGTTAGTTAAATAATTGAGAGCAATTTCTTGCATCCCTTTTTGTCACCGTATGACGTTTCACTAAGAAAATATGTAGGTATGGCGCTGCATCGTTTCGGCCCAGAGCGCAGTAGCAGTGTTGTAGCAGTGAGGATTCTACGTTGCTACAACGCGTAGCTTTTCTGTCGCATACAAAATCTACGACAGGCCGCTCCGACGATTCGTCAGAGCGGTTTGCGTCGACACTGCGTCGTCGCAACGTCCGTGTCTGCTAAGCGTTAGCGCTACTCTATCATAACCTAAAGAGTAAATTCTTTATAGCGTCAGTGACACCAGTACATAAATAATAATCCTGTATGAAGTTCCCGGATGTGCAGGTGGAGCGAGCCGAGCTGGTGCTGGAGAGCCTCGCCGAGCCCATCCCGCGCAAGGTGCTGGACGCGGTGCTCCGGCACGGAGACGTGGACCGCCTGGTGCACACGCTGCGGGAGAGGAGGAACACCAGGCTCAAGGTAACCAGGCTCCAGCACCTGACCCTGGCTGTGCTGGAGAGCCTCGCCGAGCCCATCCCGCGCAAGGTGCTGGACGCGGTGCTCCGGCACGGAGACGTGGACCGCCTGGTGCACACGCTGCGGGAGAGGAGGAACACCAGGCTCAAGGTAACCAGGCTCCAGCACCTGACCCTGGCTGTGCTGGAGAGCCTCGCCGAGCCCATCCCGCGCAAGGTGCTGGACGCGGTGCTCCGGCACGGAGACGTGGACCGCCTGGTGCACACGCTGCGGGAGAGGAGGAACACCAGGCTCAAGGTAACCAGGCTCCAGCACCTGACCCTGGCTGTGCTGGAGAGCCTCGCCGAGCCCATCCCGCGCAAGGTGCTGGACGCGGTGCTCCGGCACGGAGACGTGGACCGCCTGGTGCACACGCTGCGGGAGAGGAGGAACACCAGGCTCAAGGTAACCAGGCTCCAGCACCTGACCCTGGCTGTGCTGGAGAGCCTCGCCGAGCCCATCCCGCGCAAGGTGCTGGACGCGGTGCTCCGGCACGGAGACGTGGACCGCCTGGTGCACACGCTGCGGGAGAGGAGGAACACCAGGCTCAAGGTAACCAGGCTCCAGCACCTGACCCTGGCTGTGCTGGAGAGCCTCGCCGACACCCTGCAAACAAAACATCAGCATACAACTTCAGCACAATGCGCCGAGCCGCGAACATTGGCGCGCGTTACGGCTGCAATAGCTACCATTGTGGAACGCTCGCCAATGTGTTCGTTGGCACGCTCGAACTTAGAGCGGCCCGATCCATCTAGATTCGGTTTTTGAACGCGCATCTAAGGAATCTCAGTTCAGCCGAACTCTGGAACAGTTGCCAAGCGAGCCACGTGCGCTTAGTTGATATTATTTAAATGTTCGGACCGAGTTCTGCGAAACGAACTCTTGGCGCGAGTGTTATTGATAGATAGAGCACTTATTGGATACGCAGCACCAGGGTAACGAAAACTTTGTGGACGCCCTGGCTTTTGTCTTTTCTATTTAGTGGCACCATGTTGTGAGGTCTCAGGTATCTGCACTGTTCCTTATTATTTAAAGTCGATGCAATGCCTACCCATCTTCCATTTATCTCTTCTCATCGTCACCTTAGACTTCAAATTTTAATAGATCTTATGTTTTTCTAGGTAAAACAGGGTACAGTGCCACAATATTCTGAAATGGGTCAACAACTAAGGAACTTGTTTAGAAGACTGGCATCTGATGGTAAGTTGTTGTATTCTCTAGTTATGGTCGATGTATACTCTGACCTTTTAAAGCAGGATAGTTGCGTTGTGTGCGTCGCCTCGCTTTCACAATAGATACTTTACTAATAATAATTTGGGTATTATACGATAAATACTGAACTTAAAGTTGTACAATAAAGTATTTTCTAAGCTAATACTGTTTTATTGATTAAAAGGGATATCCGGGGTAAAGAATTAATTATTAAAAAATATATTTTCTAACACTCTTTACACAAACGTCGTCGTCCGTGAAACTATTTAGGCCACTTTTGATTTTCATATTCTACCCTAATCGTAAACATGTAAATAAAATGTCTCTATATTTCTCTTTTAGGTATGACAGAGCACGTTGAAAACCAACTGCTCGCTATGAGTGCGCACTTAATCAAGATACAAGGGTCATCTACACAGGTAAATATTCATAGCAAACTATGTTGTAGTCATTCGCTTCTTTTGCCTGTCTTTGGCCACCATTCTGTCAGCGCTTTAGTCCACCTGCCGTCACTACGTCTGGCTAAATGGCCTGCCCAGCTCCATTGCCTCGTTATTGTATACCTACCTTAATATTATATCTATTATTGTAGCATATAACAGAAGCCCCGGGTCGCCTGGTGCTGCAGAACTCTTGCGTCTCCCGCGCGGTACAGCTGGACACGGCCGCGGACACGTTGCAACATGTCGACAAGTTGTACGCATCGCAGAACAGGTGATGTTATATGTTATACATGCTGTTTTGTTGCATTTTATTATGTCCCGTGTTTAAGGGGCCTACTGCAAAGCAGAGCCGTCTTATGCCGAAAGAACGATCATTCAATTCATCAACTCAATTTCTTATTTAGCGATTCCATGTTTTATAATTTATTACACATACATGTTAAACCAAAACTATGTAATCGCTGTTTTTCTTTGAAGCCACTTCTAAAATTACCTAACGGAACACAAAAAGTTGAGAATTTTTACTGTATTAAGTGGAGTTTTAGAAAACGGAAGTTCACGAATGGTCATATAACTAAAAAGTTCTATAACTTATCTCTTACTCAGTCTTTTTCCAAGCTACATTGGGATCGCCTTACAGTTTTACCAGATTCGCCACATTTTTCTTGTTTACCAAATTGTAAGATAACATAACACTATGTAACACGTTACACCATGTAACAATGCTACTGTAACTTGTATTATAAAGTGTTCTATAAGCGCAATATCATACTTTAAGATGATACAACATGTTACACCATGTAACAATGCCACTGTAACGTGTATTGTAACGAATACTTAAAGGTGCTCCCTCACCGGGAGCATTCACGTGTATTGTAACATTATAGATTCGACTTTGAGCATTACGTTACTTATATTACACATTTATATGTTACATTACAAGCAAATGCTCGTAATGTAGTAAGTCGACTCTGAGCATAAAATACTTTGATGTTACAAGATGTATCAAGATATTACACATTGTATCATTACAAGGTGCGCATTGTAATGCTCGGTTCTCCTCCTTCACTGATGTAATGCTCAAATCTGTAACGTTACATTACACGCGAATACTCCCGGTGAGGGAGCACCTTTATACGCAATACCATACTTCAAGATGATACATCGTTACGTTACATGTTACACAATGCAACATGCTACTGTAACATGTATTACAACGTGTGTTATATGCGCAGACGCACGCACAAGACGTCGGTGTCGCACGAAGCGCACATGAACACCGAGTGGCAACACATGTTCGGCCAGTCGCATGAACAACACTCTAGGGGTAAGTCACTATTGCAATATTATAACATAATATATCATCACGCGTGTATCCACGAAGGGTTAGGCAGAGGTGTACCAATGTACACCCACAGTTCGCCGATATGTTTAGGTCCCATGTAATAGGAGGCGAGCCTATTGCCACTAAACGGGCAATGATTGTAATATTATTTTCTCTGTAAAAGCAATCCTTTTTTTCTAAATGCCTATATGATTATTTTTTGATTACACAATTAGTAAAATATATTTTGTTTATCCTTGTACATCAGATCACTAATAGGATTTTAGAGCTCTCAGACTTGAAGCAAACATTTATGGATCATCCTTCAAATTGTATCGTTTCGCTACCGCTTAGCTTTTGCGATTTCGACGAAAATGTAATTATTATTATTTGCACGAGTAAACATTGATACTAGTACTTTTATTATAAAATTAGGATGTGTTGCTGTGACTCATTGGGTGCTTGGAATAAATCGCTTTTTAATTGTGTACGTGACGAGTAAAAATATGTATACCCTCTACAATTTCTCATTGATATTATCTTCAATTCTAAATTGGTATTGTACAACGTTCTATGAATAAATTATGAAAACAGTTCCTTAATGATGTACATATTATTGTTTCTGAGTTTCAACACAAAAATCTCGCTATTTTTGTGTTACAATTTCGCTATGTGTTTACATGTTTTTGCTCGTGACTACACTATGCAATAAATGGTGATATTGTATTGTAATATAGTTGTGTATATAGCTACAGAGAGCGCTATGGGCGGGGTGTCAGCGCCGGCGGGGTCTCAGGCCGCGTCCGCCGCGCCGCACCACTCGCAGCTCGCACACAGCGCCAGCTACGTGCAGTGTATGTAATATACTATGTTCAACACGCCTTATACATCTATAGTAAACTATAGTCCGGCCGCTGGCAGAATGCTTTCCTGACAGGTGGTGGTCAATAGAAAACCCTGTCCATTTATGTTCATAAATGGACAGGATTTCTTTCTTAATAAATAGGTTTTATTAGTTTAAGTTTCAACAAACTTAAACTAATAAAACATGTTTTTAGTTTTAAGGATTTATATCTGTCTTTAAACTAACACTGTGTAATAAATAATATAATACCGTCTACCGACCTGTAAATATCCCACTGCTGGGCACTCGACTCTTTTCGTATAGAGGAAGAACGAGCACCACGCCTGATTGATCACCACGCCTGTTCACTTGGGTGATTTCAGATTTAAAATTTCGAAATCCAGCATTCCTCACGATGTTTTCCTTTACTAACGAAATATCAATATAAATCGTTATAATATAATATAACGTTTACAGATAGCATGGCTCCCTGCCGCGTTGAGCTGAGAGATTTGACGGCGAGAATGCAACAGAAATATCAGAAATCATTAAGGTAATGTTTACATGATATTTTTACTTACGACCAGTTAATATCGACTTAATGTTAGATCACTACCGTTTCATCTTGTTCTTTTGTCAACGGTGGTATTACGTATCTCGTAAATAAAAATCGATGGCAAAATATTCACAATTATTGATGTCCATAATAGGACAACTTTCGCTGTTTATTGGAATTGATATAAAACCTTTTTTGAAAATAATAATATATTTTTCTTATGCAGGTTTAAAAATAATTTAGCAATTTGATATCAATAAATTGCACAACTTTTGCTGTAGTTTAGAAGTTGATAATATTTTATTTATTAGTATATGTTTTAATGAAAGCTTATTCCTTAGGAGTCACGATGACCCGCTAGACAACAACGAGGACTCGCTCCCGCCCTCTGGCTGGCGGCCCGGGAACCAGCTACTGGCGTACCTACACGAACACAAGTAAGTTACTCTTTAAATTGTATCATTACAGTATGTTGCTTCTACTAGAAATACCAAAACATTTAAACACATGGTTATAATTCAAATACTTCTGCCCACATAAAAAAAAAACAACTTTATGCGACAAAGTAATAAATACATAGAAACAACGAATTTTGTGGTCAAAAGCAGTAGGTATTTGAATTATAGCCCCGAATTTCCGTAGGACCCTGTATAAGAACTTCTTTTTACCTACGCCAGAAGTGATATTTTTTTCGAGTACAGTATTTATTGATTTTACTGGATAGATCGACTGTTGTGTGCGTGTAGAGCTTATGTGATCCAATTCGCAGTATCTTTAGCCAGAATTATTACAGTATTTTGTATGTTGATAAACGTTAATTAAAATGTTGCCACCCTCCCCAGGGCCCGTGTGAACCAGCTGGTGGTGTTGCCAGCGCAGCGCTCTCTGTTCGGCTCGTGCTCCGACGACGGCACCGTGCGGCTGTGGGACGCGGCCAGGCTGCACACGCATGCGCATATCAATAGGTATGCTAGTGTAACGTGACGTCATCAATAAAGCAAATCATCATCATATCAGCCTGTTGCAGTCCACTGCTGGACATAGGCCTCCCCCAAGGAACGCCACAGCTCCCGATCTCCCGCCCTTTGCATCCAGTCACTGCCAGCTGCCTTCTTCAGGTCATCGGTCCATCTAGCCGGGGGGCATCCTACACTACGTTTGCCTCTATTAAGCTAATACTCATAATAATTCAATAAAATGAAATAAGGCGATTTTATTTTGCCTTATAACTCGTAAGAATATTTCATAGTCAATTGGTATTTTTACTTCCTTCAATAATCGCTTTATTTAAAGAAATGTTTAAAACTCAAAAGATGAATGGTCGCTCCAAAATGGTGGCCTCTATTATCGATAATATTTTTTTATAATTCTTTATTTTATTTTGGTTTTTCCCCGCACAAGTTATCCTTAATTAACGACTGTCATTCCGATTGGGTTATATTGTAAAAACTATGATAATATTTTGTTTGCAGATCGAAATCCATGTACAATAGGAACGCGGGTCCCGTTCTATCGATAGCGTCATGCGAGGCCGGACAGTCGCTTGTGGCTGCTACACAGGAATCTGTCTTCGTTTTAAGGTAATGTTGCTAAAACATAGGAGAGTAAACCCCCTTGATACATAAACGTACACGCAAATGAAACGTTTTTAGTAACGATGAAAAACAATCTGTAAACACAAGATCTGTAAACACCATATTTCAAGCAAATAAATAAATTCTCTATTCTAGCAAATAAATATATTCAATGTTACTTTACTATATACTATATTATTTTTACATAAATCGAAAACTGTTGAGCCAAAGTGATAACAATGTGGACTCCACGAAACATCACAAGGCCTCGTGGCCGGCCCAGAAGGAGATGGCGGGACGAACTTGACTCCTTTTCAGCATTATGGAACACAATAGCTCAAGACCGGGAGAATCGGAAGAGAGAAAGGGTGGCCGTTGTGCTGCAGTGGGACGACAATGGCTGAAATAAATGATAAATAATGTAATACTTATTAGTAATAAGCTCTCTTCTTGTGACTCTATACCAGATGTACTCTTCACCCCTTTTTGATAGATACACCCTTTCCGTAACACATTGCACATTATTTTATTATTGCATACAGCATGTTATTAAAGTACATTATATACAGGGTGGATAGCAGTTCGTCCCGCATGAACTTATCCCAAGGGCGGCAGTTGGAGGGCGACGGGGATGACGCTGTGTGCGTGGCTGCGCCTGCGCATGGTGCGGTGATATCCTACGCCACGCTGCTCGCTAATATCGTGGGCTGGGATCTTAGGGCACCCGGTAAGTTATACTATTGTCTTATTGATGTTATTTCATATAATTATGTTATACTTGCAATAAATCTCGGTTTTATTCGCCTTGCGTATCTCCATACCCTATAACTTTCTTGAAATTCTTCAAGAACAAGAATTTCATTTAAAAAAAAATTGAAACATACCTTTGGTTATGCTACGACAACTCTCGGTTATCTAAATTCACCCATTATTAATGAAGTTGATGAAACCAAGCAAATATTAGTTCGACGGATGTCTCAAAGGTGATCTAGTAGGAGGATAAATTTGAGCATCTATGCATGTACTAATAGTACAGTGACCAGTAGCCGCGAAATAGTCTTCCTAAGGTTCAAATGTATACTCACTTATATTGGTATTATGTTTGTGCACAGGCAACGCGTGGAAGCTACAGGGTGACCTCAAGCAAGGGGTCTACACGTGCCTGTACGCGGACCCTGCCGGCTACCTGGCCGTGGGCACGTCCAGCGGGGCCGTCTGCGTCTGGGACCTCAGGTTCCATCTGCCCATCACCTGTGTCAGGCATCCTAACTGTGAGTAATATTCCGGGACAGCTCACCCACGGTTATCTGATCTCAAACTAAGCAGGGCTTGTGTTATGGTAACCAAACAACTGATAAACATACTTATATATTTCTAAATATATACATATTGTAGATAAATGACACCCAGACGAAGAACAAATGATCGTGCTCATCACACAAACATTTGTCCTGGGTGGGAATCGAACCCACAACCTCTGGTATAGCAGTCAGGGTCACTAACTACAAGACCAACAGGTCCGTCAAAAGAGTGTACTACCTACTATACAGGGTGACCTCGAACACCCTGTAGTACGGAGTGCAGTCAAGCGACAGAACCCTGTCGAGTTTGGGCTCGTTTTACTCGTCTTGACGCGGTCTTTAGTTCTAGATGACGACTTTTACTAAAAAGCTTAATTTTTGTCAGCGGAACGTGTCCGTCGCATAGTGGGCAGTGGCAGCAGCGGGTCTATCTGGGCGGCCGGCGCGAGAGACGCGGCCGCGTGGAGCCTGGAGTCCACGCAGCGGACGCACGCGCTCTGGCCCAGCACCAACTGCGTGCAGCCGCTGCACTACACGCCCGCGGTCAGTATGCACACACTACATACATACAAACATATAATCACGCCTCTTTTCCTTGTAGGGGTAAGCAGACACCACTTCTTTTCACTTGCTACTATCCTCACACACTTGTTTCGCTTCGCCCACTCTCATCATTTGCTCTTCGTTTAAGGGTAATCTTGACCAGGCTAGACCTGGCGAGAGAATTAATGAAGTGAAAGTGTATACTTTAACTTCATTAATTCTCTCGCAGGGCCAAACATCTCAGCATACCTTTCTTCATTTTTGTCTCAACATCTATCATCTGACATACTTGATCCACCTTACCATACATACTCCTACATTCAACGCAGCGAAGCGGCTATCCGTAATCCGAGAAACAGACATGACAGACATAATATACAGGGTGTTAAGAAACCCATGTCCGACCAGTGAAGGTGTTGTTAGGTATCAAAATATGATTACAAAAATGTGGAAAAAAGTAGTTTTTGTTTTAATATGTAATTTAAGGAATTTCGGTGCAAAAAAATGATCATTTCAAAATCCATTATCATGAATTTTCCAATTTTGATATTTTATTTGGGCATGTGATTGTGAACCCTCTGTCACCCTTTCGGAGACAGGGGTTTCTTAGGGGACCTTGTATAACAACTTTGTTCCCCCAGGCTTCGCACTACATCAGCTCCATCTACTGCGGGTCCCGCGAGGGCAGTCGCTTCGTGGTGACGGGCGGGTCGGACCTCCGCCTGCGCTACTGGGACCTCGAGCATCCGGAGGACTCGTACATACTGCTGCACGCGCATAATGACAGTCTGAGACACTCGCCCAATGCTATCAAGTATAGGTATGTATGTTTATAATAGAAATATAATAATAATAATCCTGCCTATAAACGCCCCACTGCTGGGCATAGGCCTCTTCCAACATAGAGAAGGAACGAGCATTATAGATATATCTGTCTTTAATTAAAATATAATAGTAGCAGTCGGTTATCGGGATAATTATTATAGAAAGATTTTATGGCTTGACCATCAGGGTTAAGTGGCGAACACCTATTTTTAAGGTGTCGCTCTGACGTCCTGGGTTCGATCCCCGGACGGGTCAAATGAAGAAACCAACTTTTCTACATTGTCTCGGGTCTGTGTTTTTGTGGTACTTTCGTTGTTTCTGAATTCCATAACACAAGTGCATAAGCTTACTTTGGGTTCAGAGCAATGTATGTGATGTGGTCTACAATTATTTCTTAATTTATTTCTCCCAGGAGTCGCATCATAGACGGTACTACCGTAATCCAGGAATGCTGTAAACTAAACCCCTCCACGCCATCCGCTGTTCTGGAGGACAATATATACCGCAGCGTGGAGTCGCGCTCGTTCTACCACACGGCGCCCATCACAGACCTGGCCGTGGTGGACGGCAGCAAGCCGTATCTAGTCAGTGCGGCCGCTGACGGCGTCATCAACGTATGGAAATAGATACCTTAAGTTCATTGTGATAAAGTTCAATTTTGAATGTGCAAGTGGGGGTAAAAGTGAGACGTTGGAGTAAGAAAGAATCTTATGTCCTGTGAGTTAACGTTCAGTTTTCAGCAGCAAGCCGTATCTAGTCAGTGCTGCCGCTGACGGCGTCATCAACGTATGGAAATAGCTACTTTAAGGATGGTGAGATAGAGTTCAATTTTGAATGCGGAAGTATACACAGTAATACAGTAGGGTGTTTACCCTACTGTATTACTGTGTATTACATACTTCCGCTACGTTTGTGAGATACTGGATTTTGAGCCCTATGGTGTGTCGTTGAGAGTTCAATTTTCACCTATATCGCGTGGTTTGGTGTTTCAATTGGCGGGTGAAAAGCATGAATCAACTTTATGTGGTGAGTTCATGAACTTTTGTAAATAGAAACACGTTAGTTTCTGGTATAAGTACTTTAGTTAACGAATGGATAACTGAGCATCTTTGGATGTATCGGTTCTAAAGTCTGCATAATGAGCGCATTCTTCAGTTGTGTATCAATAATAATGATTAATTAGAATATATTCTAATAATGATTATATAGAACATAGTTATACTACATTGCCTCGTTGGCCTAGTGGTGCTAAGTGCGACTGCTACGCTAGAGGTCTTGGGTTCGATTCCCGAGTCGACCAAGGTGTTATTGGGTTTTTCTATGAAATTCTCAGTAGCAGGTCGGAGTTTGGATTTGTGCCCGGTTAGTGGCAATAGGCTCGCCTCCTATTACATGGGACCTAAACATATCGGCGAACTGTGGGTGTACATCGGTACACCTCTGCCTAACCCTTCGGGGATACAGGCGTGATGTTATGTTTATAGTTATACTCATATATGTACATATTAAAACGTCTATAAGTCTGCGCTTATATCCTGTAAGGCAGTATACACGGTCTGCTTGAGCAATTCTACTATTTTAAGCGGCAAAGACCCCATGTAAAAAATAATTATAACTATAAAAATTCTAATATATTGCATTCTTTATAATAAGAAACTACCAATGAATTGGGTTTGTGCATGCATGCAGAATCAATGGTATATTTAAAAACATTAGCATAATGTTGCCACTTTATAAATATAATAAAATATAGTATATTTTTATAAAAGCTCAGAAGTCAGTAAGCATGACATGTTTTGTTATTTATTAGTTCCTTAGTTTGTTATCTGTGATCTTATTATTCTACTGTTATATATTTTGTTTGTTTGCTTCACTCTGCCCCAAATAATTTATACGTTAGTGGGCTAAAGGGAATATATATTTATTCTGAAAATCTGCTATAATTAAAAAAATTGAATTGCTATTTTTCATGTCACCCATAACATGTTGAATTATTTAAGGTTATTTTAAATCAATTAACAGGTTTGTGTAAAATTCCTAGCCTTGCCTTTATTTACTTTGTAAAAAAATATAAATGTTAGTGGGTAAATGATGATACCACAAAATATCTTTTTTTAAAACTTATTATTAAAATAAGAGGCAGTGTATAATAACTCGACATGTTATTGGTTATATGCAAAATTATAACATCTCTTGCGAGAAATAACTTTAAAACTAGTAAACCGACTGTATTGGTCGCGTCAGGTAAAAAGAACGCTGGCGGAAGGTGGGGAGGGTACGTTTGCGCATGAGTATACAATTCCGCAGGCGAAGGTCGTCCTACGAACCAATAGCGCACCGGCAAACATGCGGCTCGTGCCCCCCCGCACTTCATACCACCAAACAGACCGATAAATCGCGTTCTGCGCATCTTGACAGCTAGCGTTCTTTTTACGTGACGCGACCTATACCTACGCGAAAATATAGGCAAAGTTGGTTTTGCACAATGTTGGTTTACTAGTTATTAAATTATTTATAGTATAAAAATTGTTTAAGTTTTCTATTTACAGTCAAAGGGGTTATTGTAAATGACAACGACTGATTATAATTGTATAAAATGTATCTTTAATTTTATAATTGCTTCTTGAAATTCTAAATTTTTAGATAGTAAGATTATATTTTTATTATTAAATAATTATCAGAATTTATTGTTTTATGTTATAAAAATAATATTCATATACCTGTTTGGTATAGCAACAACAATTTTTTTGCACGTAAATGTGCGTTTTATTCAAGACACAATTTAAATGATATAAATATATGCTAGCTGTAGACATAACTATTCTTTACTAATATATCACAGATTATAATAATTACTGTATGTATGAAAAAATAACAAGAAAGTACAGGACTAGAAAAATTCTAGAAAAAAAATGGCGGTTCAAAGCCAAACATAGAATTTTGATCTAATTACTTATTCATTTTTGTAACGTCTCAAAAGGAGTGTTGTTGATTGCTGGATTGATTCCTTTTTTTTCATTTATTTTGTCAGAGTAGATTTAATATTGTGCATTGAGTTTGTAAATTGTACTTTCTTGAATACAGTACCTAATAGTATTTGTGATTCGAATAAAAAATACATAAATATTATACAAAAAGTCAACATTTGTCCGAAAATCTCTTAAGAACTACATTACTATGGGATACCGCAAGTAAAAAATCCGCTAGGGTTGCTAGTGTCACATCAGTTGTATCTGTCATTTACCAACAATGAGAGACTACTAGCGTCTGATTGGTGGAAATTGACTAATAGACCTGACACAATACTAGAGTACCTAGCAGGATTTTGAATTGCTGTACCTCCCATTACTAAAAAGACATCAAAAGTTCATAATCAAAATTATACTTAATACAACATTTACGGACAACACAAAAGTATAAAATCGTCAAGAGCTTTACCTAATAAAATTGCTGTTTCGATTGTAAGGCTTAGCTACCTAATAATATTATGTACAGATTCTTTTTCTATGGTACACTGTACAAATGACTTGCACAAAATGTTAGTGTGTACCTTATTTGTTCAATTACCATGTATGTGGAGATGTTACAATACAAATTGCACATGCACATTGCACATTGGACTTCTGCATTAAATCTTGCCATGCAATTCAATATTTAGTAGCCAAACCTTACAGAAATGTAAACTTATTTATCTGTTAACCATCCCCTAGCATGACATACAGGGATGAAACTATACAAAATCTTAATAGCACCATCTCTTTGATAAAACCAAACAAGATGGTGCTAAGACTCCCATAACACTTATTTTAAACTTAGTCTAATATATGGCAAAACAAAACTTAAACCTATTTCTTATCAGGGGTATCCTCTAAGAGTTTCTCAAGGTCGATACCGTCGAACTTAGGATGACTAGCATTAGACGCTGTGGCTAAGAAGAGCTCCTTTAATAGCTCAAGTTCTTTAGTTAACCTCTTAGTTGTGTCTTCCAGTTCCTGGTTCTCTTCTTTAAGCTTCTTGACTCTTGTGAATGTGTCCTTTGTCTGCTGTTTCGATTTCACTCTACTTTTCTTTACAGCCTGGAAAGAGGAATAATGAGATATTAATAGGAGTATTTACAACAATATAGACTATGTCTGTAATAATGTAGTTTTGTAGCCATTTGGCCAGACGAAGTGACGGCAGGTGGACTAAGGCGGTGACATAATGGTGGCCAAGGCAAAGCACAAGAAGCGTCGGTCGTCCGGGAGCAAGATGGGTTGACGACATAGTTAAAGTCCCGGGTCAAGTCTGGAAGAGGCTGGCACAGGACCGTATATTATGGCACGAAAAAGGGGAGGCCTATGCCCAGCAGTGGGAGGACAAGGGCTGTGGATGATGATGATGATGATGATGAATGTAGTTTTATTTAAGTAAGAAACTTTAACTAAATAAAACCGAAAATTCATCGACATTGCTGTTAACTAGTAGAGTGTGCCCAAACAAATATAACAATGTGATAAAATATAATAATAAAGGAACAAAATATTTTAAAGTGTGGAGCGGTTTTATTTATTGGCACATATTGGATGGACTTTTGCCACAATTTGGGCAACAGACAGACTGTAGTTTTGATATATTACTAGAGATACATAAAAAAAGATATCCCCACGGACAGGCCCACGTTGTGGCGCCGTGTCTCAAATTTACATCCTTTTTTTTATTGTTATGTGTTTTTTATTAGCATTTTGTTTACGCTAGCATTGAAAAACGTAATTTAAATGTTACTTAATTGAATCTCAGTACCTATATTCGTTCATTTTCACTTTTACTTACAAAGAAAATAAGCTTATAAGTAGGGTAGATTTATGTCAAATAATTCGTCGGTTTCGTCTTTATTGTATTATAGTCGTCCGTTACTTCTGTTGCATTACGTGTTATTGGTATCGAGTTGAGCATTTACGTTCCTCAAGTGATTGTGTTGTGAGACATCGGACTTTTGTTGTTAAGTGAGCGAATTGACTCTAGTTTGAACGAGAAAATGTCTACACCTGGTCGATATCGGACAAACCGACACCACTCGCCGGTGAGTATTTTTTAATTTTTTTTTAATAATCCTTTTTATTATGATTAGTTAAAATGCATTTTAACATAATCCCCAATGGAATGGCACTTTGAGTCGACGACCCTATTCACTTGGTGGCGGAGATTTTTAATAACATAAAAATGTCTGTAGGTACCTAATGGTGGAAGCCATTAGCATTTGGCATTAACCACAATATCAATTCAAAAAGAAAACAAATATCTATTTAGAAGTTGATAAACCTTGAAGAATTTAACTTTTTTAACTCAAGAGATTTTTCTTGAATCAGGGTAAATAAATGGAAATCGTTTGCATAACATAAAAGGAAATGTATTTATTTACAAAACAAAGTTAAAATTACCCTGATACAACAATATTTTATGGGGGCCTAAACCTCCTAATAAAATGGGCAATGTCCTTTCTTAGGTAGACATTTATCAGTTTAGCATCATTGAAATGATTGTAAAAGTATGTTACAAAGCCAATCATTCAAGATACACTAAAAATATTCCAAGATAGAATAGATATGATTTCTTTATCAACATTGACGTACTATATACATAGACTGCTACTATCGCTAGTTTCCCCTTGTGCCAAGCGAGAGCAGTTTTTAGTCTGAACCTAGTACATTCGTTTACTGATTTAAGTTAATTTTCGCGCAACGAAAAACTTATTTACGAAAATATCGATGGTTTTGACATTTTTAGGATAATATTAGTGTTTAGATAGTTTTTTTTTAAACGGCAAGCTCCATCTTCTTTCATAATTCACTACAAAACTATTTCACACTAGTGCTTACGTTCAAACTCTGATATGCTCACTCTAGTTGTTTATGTATACTCTAAGTTTATCAATTCCTATTGATATATTTGACTGTTTTGCAACATAAATGTTGCGTAATGTGTCATTGAATAGACATAAAGTAAAAAATATACTCATCTCAAATACATACATCTCAAGATTTTAAAAAAAGGTATTCCATTTTTATTGGTTGTCACAATTTCAAAGTTTGGTACTAATAAACAAAGTCAAAGAAATTTATTTTTTGCCTATCAGTATAATATATGAATACAGGGATCCAAACTGCAGTAATTTAAACAGTAGACAAGGTAACTTCACTATACCATGCACCATTTACGCTCATCACAATAATATGGGGAAAGAAGATAAAATTACAAAAATATAAGTTGATTACTCCATAAAGCCATCATCTGTACTTCAGTAGTGCTATTCTGTAACATTATTTTCGTATCTCGACAGCAGAATCTGCGGTGAGATGTCAAAAACGTATTCTCAAATTTGAATTCTAAATCAAGGCCGATTGTGTTCACTTTTGAATTGAGCTTTATTATCACTCAGGTGAAGCTCGATATCGAAATTATTTACAGAATAGACATGCTGATCTCTATACATTTCTGGTCCCAATTCTTAGTCTGTCAGTGGTGCTACAGGTTTGGTGCAATATAAAAAATGCTTAGCGGACAACAACTGACAGTAAAATCATTTTTTGTAACTATCTGGTGCTTTCTAATGTGGACCAAAATGGACCATGTCCTTTATGAAAACCAACTTCTAAACAAATGTGATATCTTAATATAATGATGGTAAAAACTTAACTAACTAACTGCCTTGTTGGCCTAGTGGTGCTAGGCGCGAATGCTATGCTAGAGGTCTTGGGTTCGATTCCCGAGTTGACTGGTGGTGTGGTGTGACTCAGTAGCAGGTCGGAGTTTGGATTATTGCCTGGTTTGTGGCAATAGGCTCGCCCCCTATTACATGCAACCAAAACATCGGCGAAATGTGGGTGTACATTGGTACACCTCTGCCTACCCCTTCGGGGATACAGGCGTGATGATATGTGATGTAAAAACTTAAAGGTAAACATAATAACTTTGTATGTTACCTACCTCATGTTTACCCATATTGCAAGTATTGCATCATATCAGTGTAAACAATTGCGCAATATTTACTCAATTTCTAGCTACACTTTATAAATAGATAGAAGAAACAAGATTTAAGGAATGCTGTATTTTAAATGTTGATATTAAAAATAAAGTAGATTGTAGCTGAGAGATGTAGTATTTATAATTTATGCTGATTGCTTAAAGAAAAAAAACTGGCTTATGTTGTAGGATTTTTTTTTTTTTTACCCTTATCTTCTTAAGTTTCCAAGCAACTTATTGAGTATGAAGATAACAATAATAGGATGATGTAATAGACAACAAAACATGTTTTCAACAAAAAGTAGCAGGTTGGTGTTTTGGCACTTACAGCCTGCTTAGTAAAACCTATTTTTGGGATTATGACATTATAGCTTTGATTAACAAATATAATATGTTTGTATATCAATTAAGGAGATTACCATTCATATTATTTACTGCCGGATTACAAGATATCAGAATGATTTATGTATTTAATGTGACCATCTACTAAGTACCACTTAAAGCTTACTTAAATGTAGCATACCTCATTGTTCCTCTCCCTCTTCCGCCTGTAATCATCATCAACATTGTCTGCGTCGCTTAAGCCGCGCCTACCACGCTTAACAGGAGGCATTTCAGAGTATTCTTCAAAATTGAATAATGTCATCAAATTATTTACAGTACTGTTCACTGAATTCTGCTTATAACTTATTGTAACACAGCTGTAATAGAAACAAAAGAGTTTTTTTATTAATAGGACAACGCGGGACTTATTTGAAACATAAGAAATTATGACGCAACATTTATTGACGTAGAATAAACTTGTTTACAGTAAAGTTTTATCATATAAACACTGAAAACTTTCCAGTTTAAACATAATCCACAAAATATTATATGTATAAATAAAACAATAGTAAAAGTAAACCAGTAAACTTACCAAACAATTAGTTCCAAATTCAATTTATTTCTTAATAGACTGGTTTCACAAAATACGAAGTAAATACACAGGAATGATTGTATTAAACTTATTTAAGCTTAATAATGTCGGCGCAAATAATTCCTTATTTATTTGTTAATCAATTAATACAAGTAATGTAAAGACTGTTTACAGAAGTGAACGTGAATACTTTTGGTAAGCGTTTGGGAGTTTCACACGGAAAGCAAGGCCAACCAAGACGTTTTGTGCCTTTGTGGACTTGTCACTTGTCTGTTGTTGTCAGTGTCAATGTTAACTGTCAGTGTCAATGATAACTGTCAGTGTCAGTGTCTTGGGCGCGTTCCAATTTGCGTCGCAATGCTAATATATCTGCCGTTGTTATGTTACTAGACTCCTCAATAAACACTACAGAATGACTTGCGCCAGTCGCATATTTACTATATACGTAATGCGCTGTGTTGTCCTACAGCCCCTTCGGGCATCATTTGTTGATAGAAATGCAGAAACGACGGTGCTCACAATTCCTCGGTTCCTAAAATAGGCCATTGTGGTCGCGGTTCTCAGGAACTGCGTGCTATTTATATAACAAATATTTCTATGTTACCTTAGTACATACGAGTTTTATATTTTGTACCATTATAGTAGTTGCAAAAGTTTATTGCCATACATAAAAATTTAATATCAACATACCTACGCACACCAACCTTGCACACTCAAACATTATACTTACATCATATTACTTTACTCTTTGATTTACATACTATCACAGACGTACTAGAGATGCTACGCATCATTCATACTATCCATAACACTTTTATCTTGAGGTGACTCATCCAACAAGTAGTCCAATAGATGCTGTATGATAAGTTCGCTTCAAGTCAGTCTGTCAAACTTCACTGAATACAGATTTGTTGTTGGTGGAGAATCCCGAGTTACGAAAATTAGGTATAAAAACAAGTACAGTACGATGCAAACTTAATAGCGGCGCAGTAACAAACTTATGCGCCACCGCTGCACCGGGGGTGCGGGGCGAGGTACTGCGCAGCGTGTAGCTAACTTCAGAGCCGCCATTAAGTTTGAATCCAACTATACACTGGAACGTTCATTAACCTGCCACTCACTGACTTAAAATAGCATCATCGGGTTCCAGGTGCCATCTCTATTTGTACTTTGCGGGAGCCGTCACATTATTTAGTTCCTATTCCATTGTAAAGCTTTGTAGAAGTCAATGCAAACAACCAGTACTTTGAAAATGTATTTATTAAGGTTGATAAATCATATTTTGTAAATAACAATTGTATTCCATAAATGCATTCGAGAAAGTAAAATAACATTACAGTCCGTAAAAAAAAAAACAATAAGTATTAAATTAATAATTTTTAATGCAAGTTTAAAACTTAAATTAATCAGCTAGGTTCACTAGTCCACCAATCAAAAACCATCTTGCCTCTCATTGGTGGATATTGCCAGATAGACTACATGCCAAACTTAGAAACCTAGCGGATTTTTATCTAACAGATTTCATAAAATAAATGGATTTATATACTGACAACAAATTCTCTTGCATTGTTAACAAACAACGTTTTATACATTTCAAGTCTATAAGTAAAAATAATTATAAATTTTTAACCCAACCAGTATTTATTGCAACAATAACTTGTGTAGTAATTATCAATAGAATACTGCTTTTATCCTTAGAAAACATCTGTCTATGATTTTAATATAATTGCATAATTACAAACCACACATGATATGTCCCAACAAAATTACTCATGTACACAGTTTACAAAATAACAAATATTATGCAATAATGACTCACTTTCAATGGGTCAAATACTTTGAGGAAAACATGTCATAGAGAGCCAGACTTTTTAAAGACTGACAGCAAAGAGTTTCCATTGCATAATATAACCTTTTTCGTGTCAAAACCGATTTAGATCACTTAATTTGTCTATGCTTGTGAGCAGTCACAATATTTTCTATTCAACACTATGCTATGGCAAGTCTATTGTGCATTAGGACTATTTTTTATCGTCAGGTATATCTTCTAACAGTTTGTCGAGGTCTATGCCTTCGAACTTTGAGCTGGTGGAGTTTGATGCGTGCGCTAGGAACAGTTCCTTCAAGAATTGTAATTCTTTTGTCAATGTTTTCACTTTTTCTTCAAGCATTTGGTTTTCTGCTTTTAGTTTGTTCACTCGTGTAAATGTTTCTTGTGTCCGCTGCTTTGTTTTGAACCGGCTCTTTTTGACTGCCTGGAAATAGAATAAAAAGTTTGTAAATTGCAAGCTCTTACCCAATATTATGTTAGAGTAAAATGGGGAGTAAAACATGAATGTTTTTGTACACAAAGAAAAATATGGTAAATTATAAAACTGTCTACTTTAGGACAATACATAGTACAAAATAATATTATGAAATAAATAGTTGACATCTGGACTGTTTTTCTAAAGAAAACATAAGCACATATAAACACCACTGCAGTAACAAAGATAGAAAAAGTTCACAATCACAGCAAAACTCTTTGATAGCAAATTAATGAAAAACAATACCATTATATTAACAAAAACAACTACAACTACAGTTTTAATCAACAACGGTGGGTTAGCTTAAACTATTGCATCATAATTACGGAATTACAATAACAAATTGCACAATAATTGTTGAACTGCTATTTATAACAATATATACTCCTTTGTACCAAGGAGATAACATGTCTATACACATGTTTTTTTTTTTACCACTAATGAGGTTTGTTGTTTTCCTTATGATCCCTTTGCTTTTAAATAATCAAATCCTTATAAGTATGTGTTTATGATAATAATACAGAAAATAATACATACTTCTGTATAGGTATAAATACAGTAATTCTGAATTGTGAATACAGGGAATATTGTAACACTAGATTGATATTTATAAAACAATGATTCTGACTAGCATACCTATGCCATAACATGTTTTGAGGGTATGTTAAAATGATTTGTATATAAGAGCTTTATTAGCTTGTTGCCATGGATACAGAGGTATTTTTTCGACCTAGTTAAAGCAGTACTGAGTGAAAGTAGATGATATTAGCCCTATTTCAGTAAAGACATAGTGCTTTTAAGGTACTTTTTAAGTGATATTTTGATACATACCTCATTATTTCTGTCTCTCTTCCGTCTGTACTCGTCGTCCTCATCATCAGCGTCGCTGACCCCTCGTCTCCCGCGCTTGTTAGGAGCCATTTCGAAGTAATCCTCAAGATCTTCTAATATCATCAAACTGTTTATACGACAAAAGCCGCGCTTCCTTCACAAATTATAATAAAAAACACTTTTAGGACACAGCCACAATGTTAACGAAGAAAGCTTGATAAATCACTGGTGTTTTTGTCACAGGTTTAACCAGAAATCATGACGCAACTGTACGCGAATCCCGATCACTCTCAGCTAATTACTTTGAGATTTCACTAACGTATTATCTAACGATTGTTTTGATACTTATTAGGAACTAGTTTGCTAAATGTCTTGTTGTACTGGATACGTAGTGTATAATAAGTTATAGTTTATTCATTCAGTCAGATCCCGATGCGTAATACTCGCACGCAAATAAACAAATCCTTGACAGATGACAGACGGAGAAGTACGTCAATTCAGCATTGACGTCATTTTGTGACGTCAGTATTTGTCACTGACTTAGAAACCTAAATGGACTTGCCATACCTACGAAATGAACGTGCATACCTACAAAAATTGGGCAAGTAAGATGGCTGCCTTTCTTAGGGTTGTAACTGCCTGAAACGCGCTAGATATCGATATTTAACTTTGAGTGTTATTTAAGCTATTACCCAAAATTGTCATCTGCCACAAAGTAACAAAAAAAAAACTACTAAATCAAGTGGAATTATCTGAATATAACCTACCTGTTACACGGGCTAGTTTATTTGTTATTTTTATGTACCTACCCACTTTTTAAACAACAAATTATGTAAAATAAAACAATATCTAGTGTAAAAAAGGCATTTATTCGTTTCTAAACAAAATTAACTTATTAAAATAGTTAGCATTGTACCGAAACCTTATGTCTATGAAGGCATTATAGATTTCACAAGCAACAGCCTATGGTTGATGTTATGCTCTATGTTGTGCGGCGAGTGTAATATTTTTTCGCTGTCATAATAGTCCGTCAGAAACTTGAAAATATATAAATAATAGTTTTCTGGTTTTTCCTGGTCAGTGAGATGAGGTTTTATTAAATTTTCCGTTTTCTTTATAATGTTTATGACTCCGTTGGAGGCGTATTGAAGGCCACCTCGAGTCTTCTGAGTAAAGATCACTATGGTCACTATAATTATTCAAAGTGCATGGAGCAGACATTGACTTGGGTTTATATTTTCAGAACCAATAGCTTCCATCCATTTCTTATTTGAAATTTCGTTTGCAGGAAATCTGTGGATTAAAGTATAATTTCAATGTATTTTACACACTTCATTAATTTTATCGATACTTACGGTATGCGAACATCGCACATCACTAGCCGTACTTGACAATTATTATTGTTTGTAAACAATACAAAGAAATGAAGAAAGAAATGAAATAATAACGATATGAGCCATATAAACATGACACAGGTTTCAATAATATTCAAAAAGATTATCTTATAACAATACATTCTACAACATTCGAATGAATTAGTGAAAATTAGTTACTTACTTGTGCAATGTCAAGTTAGGCTGATTTTTGCTTTTCCTCGCACCACACTGTTTTATGCAACACGAGGGCATGATTTTCCTACTATTGTCCAAACTCAAAACACCAAAATAACTAATTACAACACGTATTTCTCTTTAAATCCACAAAAATATTTTGAGCGAGCAACTGTTTGACAGCACAACTACCACAAACAACACAAGTACTTTTGGAACTTACAATGGCGACCGGCACGCAATGACACGAAGGTGACATTCCACAACAGTGTTGCCAAATTTGGTCCCTGTCAGACATTTAGTTATCTCTCTTTACAAATTCATTTCTTGTTTAGTTAAAAAGAGACAAAAAGCTTTTTGACATGTGCGCGTCGATACGATGGATATTTGTATAACTATTATTCATATAGTAGAATATGCTCACTCCATGTGTATATACAGTGTGTCCGGGCATGGACTAGCGATATTCTAAATACTTAAATATAAACTATTTTAAAGTACAATTACACTATTTACTTGGGTCCAATACACTTCCCCGCTATGTGGCAGCCATTTTGTTTTTTTTGTTGAAATATGCTCTATGCGAGTACAAAAAAAATCATATATCTCAAAGTTTTAGTCATACTGAGATAAAAATGAGCTTATTCGAAAGGCAATAATATTGTCTACCATCTGCATTACAAAACAATGTGTTTACGATTCCATAACATATGAAAAAAAAATGTAAAAGTCGAAAAAAGAAACGAAAAATTATGCAATTCAACCAAAAATTGAAAATTACTACAAAAACACCCCCGACAACTGTTTAATTTTTTTTACTAAATCGACAGATTTTGAGCTAAGCTACAATACAACATAAAATTCACAACTGTATGTCTTATACTTTAAGAGTTATTGTTGTTTGAACATAGCGTATGCGCAAGAAACCTATACAGGAAATCATTAAAAACACATAACATTCATATTGAATTTATTTAATGTTTTTTCCAATATTAAAATATCTAAAGCAGTTGCTCAAAGTGGCCACCTCCAGCTTGTAGACACACTACGGCTCTCTGTGCCATCTGGGTTGATGAGCGCCTAATTAAATCCAAATCGGCTCTAATTTCTTCGGCGACTGCCATAATTTTTGCGACGAGTTCTTCCCTGGTGTTAGGAACTGTAGCGTATACTTTTTGTTTCATATGACCCCACAAAAAATAATCTAAAGGTGTCAAATCGGGTGAGCGAGGTGGCCATGCTACTACACCACCACGACCGATCCACGGCGATAGATTGTTATTTAGATATTCTCTCACTGCTCGAGAAAAATGCGCGGGTGCACCATCGAGCTGGAACCACATACGCCGACGGTATGATAGAGGTAAGTCCATGAGGCTGTCCGCAAACTGTGTCTCCAAGAATTCTAAAAATCTAGCGCCGTTTAATGTAGGTGGCAATTCCAATGGCCCTATCAGTTTATCGTTGATTATGCCAGCCCACACATTTACTGAGAATTCATGTTGAAATGAGCTTGGTCGCACCGCCCTTGGATTTGCGGAGCACCAAAGATGGTCGTTTCTGTGGTTTGTAATTCCAGCTCTTGTAAATTTGGCTTCATCAGTCCACAGAATTCTTTGTAAAAAATTACGGTTCTGTCTAAAATTTCTATTTATCCACGAACAAAACACAGATCTCGCAGCATGATCTGGTTCGATTATGTCTTGAACCCGTCGAAAATGATAAGGGTGTAATCCTTCTCTTTTCAAAATTCTCCATACATGCCACTTAGACATTTGAAGTTGCACTGCAATCCGTCTAACGCTTAGTCTAGGATCATTGGTTATTAGTCTAAGCACTTCTTCTTCATCTTCGGGCGATATCACGCGATCACGTTCATTAACAGCTCTTTGAATACCTCTTTCGGCTAATCTTGAATGCACGTCAATAAAAGTTTGGCGACTCGGTGTAGGCCTGTTAGGGTACCTTCTTCGATATTCTTCTACAGCCAGATTTGCACTCCCATTGCAAAAGCCATACACAAAGTGTATGTCAGCAATATGTTGCGATGAATATTGACGCTGTGCCATACTTTATCACACTTATGATAAACACTAACACAGTACGTAAACAGAACGGACGGTAAGTGAAAGTAGCGATCACAACGCAGGGCGAGGGACAACTAATCCAACTAATCATTTGTCTTTAAAACTGAGATTTTGTTCCAGGTAGTGGACTAATACGTTCTATCTCGCTCACTCACGCTAGTAATGAACAGTATTTCTGGCCTGTTCTCGCATGGAATGCAGTGAATGCCATAAATATCTCTAGCGGTTAACAAAGGCATTTTTTGCTTGCGCATACGCTATGTTCAAACAACAATAACTCTTAAAGTATAAGACATACAGTTGTGAATTTTATGTTGTATTGTAGCTTAGCTCAAAATCTGTCGATTAAGTAAAAAAAATTATACAGTTGTCGGGGGTGTTTTTGTAGTAATTTTCAATTTTTGGTTGAATTGCATAATTTTTCGTTTCTTTTTTCGACTTTTACATTTTTTTTTCATATGTTATGGAATCGTAAACACATTGTTTTGTAATGCAGATGGTAGACAATATTATTGCCTTTCGAATAAGCCCATTTTTATCTCAGTATGACTAAAACTTTGAGATATATGATTTTTTTTGTACTCGCATAGAGCATATTTCAACAAAAAAAACAAAATGGCTGCCACATAGCGGGGAAGTGTATTGGACCCAAGTAAATAGTGTAATTTTACTTTAAAATAGATTATATTTAAGTATTTAGAATATCGCTAGTCCATGCCCGGACACACTGTATATCTCTATGGTATTTGTTGAGACTACAGATTATATAAAGATGGTGTTAACTGCTATTTTTTTTGGAAGGAACAATGTACATAATTACGGAAATAAGTAATCTTTCTGCGAACAATAACTTCTTTAGGTTTTTTGTTAAGTAAGGTTTAGTTTTTTTAGGTTTAAAATAAAAACAACATATTATCAGACCACAATATAATTCTTTCTTCACGATAAACTTCTAACAATTTACGTAAATCTTATTTACACAATTAATGGAAGCATCGAATGCTAAACTGTCTAATACTGTAACGCTAACCATTCTCAATATATTTTATAACTATACAGAATAATCAAATAGAAGGTAAAATCCTTAATTGAGATACAAAACACTTTAAAACCCTAATCATTCGATTTCGTATAAATTAGTAAAGTAACAAAGCTAAAACGCAAAGTAAATTCAGTTATGTACATCACAGAACTAAAACATAGTTTAGTTAGATATAATAAAATCAAATTTAAAACCGACGATGATAAAATATGATCGATTTAACAAACAGCAACTTAAGATTGGCTTAAAAATAAATGCGCAATGGAAAACATTTGGATTGGTTTAAAATCTATTGTCAATGTATCAGGCTTGAAATAGTAAAATCGATAGTAGCGAGCTCTCTTATTACTGTTATGCGGTCACCAGTTGGCGCCTCTGGCATGTTAGCTGTCAAAGCCTATTTGACATTTGACATTTCAAACACCACTTGTGACTAGCGCCTCTGGCGGAGGGATTAACGATTAACTAAAAACCACAGTCCACAACTATTTACTATTGAATTCATCTTGTAATGATTATTTATGAGGAATGTTAGGAAAAACTTACAACATTGAGACTTTTATTATTGTTAGGTAGGTCTAAGTAGTCGTAAATGAAAAAGGATCTATGTAACTAGGTAATCTTCAATCGTTTATCGCTAGTAAATGGGCTCTAGCTACTAAATGAATTAATTATATAGGTAATGCTGAAGGCAGTGGTTGTCATACGGCATAGCTACACAAGATCTAGATCATTCTATTATATCACAGAACATACCAGTTGGAAAACATAACGACAGTCTTTTAGAGCAAGAAATTTCACGAATGTAATCAAATCTTTAACTGAGACCCATTGCTGAGACCTCTAAAATCTAACATAGAAGATAGACCTATTGAGAAAACCAGTCTAATGGTTATTTACAATGATTAAATACGTTAATTGTTGCGTTATTGGAACTATAGTTAATATTATGCATAAAAGACATCAAATATTATTTCGTTTTTGTAATATTGTCTTTAGTCCACACGAAAGTGTTAATATTATTCATATTTTGTTTGACAGTTGTAGCTAATTATAATATTATTATTATTTAATTTACAAAGGAAGAAGAGGTTGTACGTATAAGACAGCATGATTGGAAGACTAACACAAGAAAACATGAAATTATTACAAAGGTATACTCAAAGCAACAATAATTAATTGTAATAACAACTGTCAAACAAATTATGTTAGAAGAACTATTATAATGGATGTAGACAAATATTTAGACTCTAGAGTAATATTATTAGGGCTCTGTGACATTTTGCGATGTTTTGTGGCTCAAAATTCTCACATATCATTTGTGACGATACAATGAAAATACTATAAGGATTATACTCCTAAATCAAGTCAGACTGAATGGAAGTGAACATAGTGTTTTTTCTTTTATTTATATCTCCCACACCGCTAAATGCAACAGAGATCTCAGCTTGTGAGTAACATAACTCACTAAGCTAACACTGTATTCCAGTTAGACATGTTTAAATAAGTATATTATTATGTTTTTGGCACAAAAATACAGATTCATTACGTTTGTTCCATTTTGTGCTCCCAAATCTTAGATGTAGGTACGACGTCTTACATAACTAGAGTAACATTAAATAATATAAATACAGATTAAAATATTTACGACAAATCCATAACAGGAACATTTTTTACAAACATTTCGCGTCAGTTTGGTTTCCACTGTACTTTTTAGAACATATTATAAGTACTTCGACTAATAAACGTTTTCCTAAACCTATTGATCTGCGTTTTCTACGTCAATAACAATCTGACATAATTTAATGAAGCTTACGTCAAATTTCCATCTCGTAGGAAAGTAAAATGGATAGATTATTGGAAACGGATGTAAGAGATCCGCTGAAAGACGTAACGAAATCCACTTTATTTATAATGTTGGTAACACTACCAAAAGACTGTAGTTTATCGTCTTTAAACTGCAATATGCATTAGATATATTTTGTCTATTTAAAATTTTCTCTAAAAGTATAAGAAAAGTTTAACAATTCAATACAGAAGCAGTAAATTAACGTTAGAATATAAAGTTAAATTACAGAGACATAACAAGACCATAAATTGGTTTACGAGGCCTTACACATTAGAAGGACTGCTTTCACAGTTAGTCAGTGATCAACGTAGGTACTCGGGCCGTGTGAGCTCTCAACTGCTCTCGCACGTTATTGCCTTTCCCGCCCGTTCGCTTTTTGTTTTGTCGAGCGCGCTAAGCAATCGAACTGCTTCAGCCTGCCCGCCCATATCCGATAATTGGTAACCGAGAAAAATAGATCACACTGGTTGCAAAATTGCAACGCACACGTCCTACAAAAAGTAGGTCAGAAACCTGTACCAAGAATCGGTGGATAAATCGGCCCGATTATCTGACCTACAAAAAGTCTGACGTGGGTGCGCAGCGTCAAGTAGTCCGACTGCGTGGCCTAACACATAACAGACAAGATTTAGTTTAAAATAAATAATTGTTATAACAGTAGAAACCGTTAGATAGTTACACTATTATAAATATGTTTTTCGTTTCGAAAATAACCTTTACTGGCCTAAAGGCTAAGCTCGCGACTTGTACATAGTTGTCGAGACAAAAATACATCACTATTTACATTCCGATTCACTCTACTTCCATTTTACGACCAAAATATAATGATTTTTTAACGTACTTCCATATTTATTTATATCTAAATAAAAAGTTTTAACGGGATCGTTTGGTGCAGCGAATATAACGTGGCGCGTCGGAAATGGGCCAAATATAGTTCAGGCAAAATGCAAGTACACAATAAGTGTGTGAGACAGAGACAGCGATATACTGTAGTTCTTTCAAGACATGCCAAGTTACATTGGCACGCACTTTAATGTCACTGTCACTTTGAGTCGATTTTTAAATAATCGACTAATTTAAAAACGATTACCAGCATTTTGAAATCAAGTTAAAAAATCAACCAGTAAATTATTTAGCCTTCTAGATAGGCCATACTATAGGCCAACCAAGCATCCTTATTATTTAGTCGTATAACGTATAGAATATTATGCCGACTTAACCTAGGAACCGTAAGACTAATGAACTAGTATCGCTTAATTACCAGCAGTCGACGGCGACGCTTCACCGAGTCACTCGTCCAGAAAAACACGTTTCTTATTTATTTTTGTTTTAGGCCGAGTATATACTATATATCTGATGACTGGGTACAGACACTCTATACTTACTTGTGAACAAGTTTTGCATTGATTTTATTGTAGTATATAGGAATAATGTTAAAAGATATTGCCATTAGAGTCTGAGCGGCAAGAGGATTTGAGGGCGTTGCTGTCCTTAATTCTTTTATGTTAAATTCTAAACACTGTAAAGTAAAGCGACTGTAAAAGCTAGATTCTTAAAAAAATATGTAAGAACGTTATTCGTACATTTTCAGATGCTGATTATTGGTAATTGTTTCATCAAAATATTATTCCAATTTTACGCTACGACGCGCGACGGTTCTCTTTTCACGCCGACTTATTTTTGTAATCTGGGCCTCGATTCAGCAATTTTAAATGCATAAATGATCGTAATGACCAGTCAATGATCGTTATGACAGTTAGCAGAATGCCAATTATCGTAAAAAATACCAAATGAACCAGGTCCTTTGATCAATTCAAACAACTCTAAAAGAGCTGAATCGAGACCCTGTAGAGATAATATGTTTGAACTGTGTTTTCTGGACGAGCTATTTAAACCTTATTTATTTATTATCATTGCAAGACGTTTAAATGAAGAATTATGAAATATCGAAACCTTACTTTTATTAATTGCCTAATCTAATCTTATTGAGAATTAGAAATAAGCGTCATTTATGCCGACGTGACCTGAGCAACAATTGGTTCTCTCATTGTTTAGAATATAATTATATTTATTTCGATAGTCGATTTTCTAGTCTAGTCAGTCGATTAGTAATCGAGCAACTTTTTAGTCGAGCAAAGAATTTGAGATATCGATAGACATCGATTTTCTTTAAGCGGCTTTCTCAATATTTTTTTTTTGCTTTCGCGATGGTCTTGTCAATTAGTCAAAGTCCTATCTACGGCGGTACTACGGTCTATTCATCTTTCAATTAATTTAAATTGGCTTTAAGTTTTATCCTGAAGTTTTGAATTCTAGTAGATATTAGCGTCTATCTATAGAGTTTTACTTTCGTATTCCGAGTTACATAAAGCCTCTATTTACATAGATAGGTTTAATGTTTCGCCGATAAGCCAAGTTGCGATTTATGTAGCTGAAGTTTCTAGGCAGATTGGTGCACGGTAGTGTGCCTAGCCAAGTTCGATAAAATCCTTGTATTTTCTTATTCTAAGTTTTCTTAGGTTGTTTACTGCGGCGTCTGCATCTGAGTCTTGCGGCACTGGCAGAGCCACTTGATGATGCGTGCGTTTCGTTCCACGACGCTAGGTGGCTCCGTGTTGCGGTAGATTTGCTTCTGAACACCTGGCCCTTGAACCTGGAAAGAATGACGGGTATTTTAGGCACGAGTTATATGTAGTTCTGAATATGTAATTTACATATCTTGATTGTGTTTATTTTCTTTATTATTATATTTGGGGGAACTGATAGAGATTGGGGATCGTTTTTTTTCTTATGTACTAAGGGCCAATCAGCCGAGGGTGTTACAGAACTCCTGCAGCCGCGACGCCTCCTCTGTGGGACTGTCGGGGAGCCCTAGCCCTCGCATGGTGACCTACACCACTCACCGTATAGTCAGCAGCCGCAGCCAGCTGGTTGGAGTCCACGGTGGAAGCGGAGGAGAAGAACACAGGGCTGTCGGGGGGCGCGTCGCGGACCAAGGCGTCGTACTGGCGCGGCTCGAGGCCGAGGCGCTCGAAGAACTCCTGCAGCCGCGACGCCTCCTCTGTGGGACTGTCGGGGAGCCCTAGCCCTCGCATGGTGACCTACACCACTCACCGTATAGTCAGCAGCCGCAGCCAGCTGGTTGGAGTCCACGGTGGAAGCGGAGGAGAAGAACACAGGGCTGTCGGGGGGCGCGTCGCGGACCAAGGCGTCGTACTGGCGCGGCTCGAGGCCGAGGCGCTCGAAGAACTCCTGCAGCCGCGACGCCTCCTCTGTGGGACTGTCGGGGAGCCCTAGCCCTCGCATGGTGACCTACACCACTCACCGTATAGTCAGCAGCCGCAGCCAGCTGGTTGGAGTCCACGGTGGAAGCGGAGGAGAAGAACACAGGGCTGTCGGGGGGCGCGTCGCGGACCAAGGCGTCGTACTGGCGCGGCTCGAGGCCGAGGCGCTCGAAGAACTCCTGCAGCCGCGACGCCTCCTCTGTGGGACTGTCGGGGAGCCCTAGCCCTCGCATGGTGACCTACACCACTCACCGTATAGTCAGCAGCCGCAGCCAGCTGGTTGGAGTCCACGGTGGAAGCGGAGGAGAAGAACACAGGGCTGTCGGGGGGCGCGTCGCGGACCAAGGCGTCGTACTGGCGCGGCTCGAGGCCGAGGCGCTCGAAGAACTCCTGCAGCCGCGACGCCTCCTCTGTGGGACTGTCGGGGAGCCCTAGCCCTCGCATGGTGACCTACACCACTCACCGTATAGTCAGCAGCCGCAGCCAGCTGGTTGGAGTCCACGGTGGAAGCGGAGGAGAAGAACACAGGGCTGTCGGGGGGCGCGTCGCGGACCAAGGCGTCGTACTGGCGCGGCTCGAGGCCGAGGCGCTCGAAGAACTCCTGCAGCCGCGACGCCTCCTCTGTGGGACTGTCGGGGGAGTCTTCGCCCTCGCACGGTGCTGAGGCAGGGCTCCGGCCGTCCGAACGTCTGTACCTGGTGGGAAAAGAAGTGTTATAGTGAAGGGATAAAAAAAAATGATCCTAAATGTCATCTTGTTTGCATTAAATCGAAGCTATGGTCGATTCATAACCAGCTTTGAAAATTGGGACGGTTATTGAAAACTAATCCTATAAACCCTAAAACAAAGTAATTAACTCATTAAATGGTTTCTAAAGTACTGACCTATCAGAGATATCGGACTTGGACCTCAGGATGGGTCGCGGCCGCCGCTGCTTGTAGCGCAGACAGCGCTGCCGCTTGAACGTACCCAGCGGTGACGTCACCTCCTCCGTCTGGCAGATCTGGAAGAGTTTGTGATTGTTATAAATAGGAAAACGAGGTTGACTTTTGTTTAATATTATGGATAACTATAGCCTAGGACTGCGAGAATTAGAAGAAGGAAGGGAGGTTTCTACCCTGCAGTGGGAGAATAATGGCTTAAAATAGAAATATAATACAAGAAAATGGGTAAATTAAATTCAGAATCGAGACAATATAGTAGGTAAGGTTGGTTTTTCCAAATTGATCCGGTGATCGAAGCCGGGATTTAAGAGTGACTTTATTTCTTATTTTATGAGTCCTATCGCAAGTCAGCTGGCAGAAGAAATAAGCAGTACCTATATATTTTATAAGATACTAATAGAGATAAGATTGTATGTATGTTGCTTGTACAAAACAACTAATTAGACTAGAGACTGACCTGCGCAGTGTTGACGTACTCCTGCTGCTTGTCGTCGCCGCGCGGGCGCATGCGCAGCTCCTGGTACTGCGGCTGCTTGCTCACCAGCTCCGTGCTCGGCTCGTGGTATCTTATGTACGTAACAATAATAATAAGTGTCTGGTAGATGACCCGTGTTATAGTAGAGAAAAGTTTTCAAGGTCACTGCGTGAAGCCTTTCAAAGGATTGGATCTTTTGTTTTGAAGGTGTCCCGAAAAAAAAACAAACAAAAAAGTTTTTTTCTTTTTATAGAAACTTCGAGAAATACATGGTATCCCTATATTGTCGGGTATCGAACATGTATATCGATATCAAACAAGGTCAAAATCTAGACATTAAAAGTCAAGTAAAAATTGTAAAAAATTTGGTCTTGGCGCATAAAACTGGCTCTTACCCCGAATAACTACAGAAACTTTGATAATTTTGCAAGAAAAATATTATATCATACAACTACTTTGTACACGAGCATGTAAGAATAGGACTCTTTTAGTGAATTTGTATTCAATAAGCTACATTTAAGTCTTACCTGGTATACTCCCTCTCCCTAGAGTAATCCTTGCGTCCAACCGTGAGACACTTGAGCGGCGTCTTGTACGTGCACTCGTAGTCGCCGTAGTCATACATCGGCGGCTCGTCTTGGAACTGCGGCGGCGGAGCGCTCGCCTGAACGAACGTAACGAGCAATGGTTAGCGAACAATGGCAAGTTATCGCAAAATAGAACGACATTGCCTTCGAAGACAGGTTTTTAAAAAGATTTATAAATTCGCTTGGTTCGCTAATTTTGCATGTGGTCTATCTGTCAAATTCCGCTAATTAATTATGAGCCAGTAGCTTGTCTCCCATCGGTGGAGATGGACAAATAACCCTCATGCAATAGTAGAGAAGCCATATTATATACAAAGAACAAGCAAGTAATTTGTAATTCTCTAAAATAAACCGAGCATGCGTTTTAGGATTCAAGGAATTCCTTGCGATTTGAATTTATTAATTATCGCAATTCTTTTTTTATGAAATTGGATATATCGTCCTTTCTTCTGATATAAAAATGAAGCAGAATCTCACAGAGATCTCTTTTGATTAGATGTTCATGTGTTACCTGGAAGTGTATCCCGACCCGGGGCGCATGCGCATAGTGGTGATGGTGAGCGTGATGCGGGGGCGCGGGCGGGGGCGCAGGGGGCGCGGGCGGCGAGGGCGCGCCGTCCTGGAACTGCGGGGGCGCTGACACGTAGCACTCCGCCGCCGCGCCCGGCAGGCACACGTACGAGTTGTAGCGACTAAGGGCAAAACAACATAGTTATGTATGGAACACACATGCCTAGGACGTGATTTTGAGCTGGGAGTCACGCAAGCAGCTTGACCTCCGATAACCTAACAACAAGTGAGCTCTTCATACCCCATTGCGTCTCTGTCTAAAGTATATGTCCGTCGCTCTCTCACCTGGGATGTTCGTGCTCGTGCTGCGTGGAGGAGCCGGAGTCGGTGCGGCGGTGCGCATGCGCGGCGGGCGCGGGCGCCGAGCGCTGCGTGTAGTGCCCGCTCGAGCCGCCGCGACTGAAGGGTAACACTATATATCTCCGTCTCTCTCTCACCTGGGATGTTCGTGCTCGTGCTGCGTGGAGGAGCCGGAGTCGGTGCGGCGGTGCGCATGCGCGGCGGGCGCGGGCGCCGAGCGCTGCGTGTAGTGCCCGCTCGAGCCGCCGCGACTGAAGGGTAACACTATATATCTCCGTCTCTCTCTCACCTGGGATGTTCGTGCTCGTGCTGCGTGGAGGAGCCGGAGTCGGTGCGGCGGTGCGCATGCGCGGCGGGCGCGGGCGCCGAGCGCTGCGTGTAGTGCCCGCTCGAGCCGCCGCGACTGAAGGGTAACACTATATATCTCCGTCTCTCTCTCACCTGGGATGTTCGTGCTCGTGCTGCGTGGAGGAGCCGGAGTCGGTGCGGCGGTGCGCATGCGCGGCGGGCGCGGGCGCCGAGCGCTGCGTGTAGTGCCCGCTCGAGCCGCCGCGACTGAAGGGTAACACTATATATCTCCGTCTCTCTCTCACCTGGGATGTTCGTGCTCGTGCTGCGTGGAGGAGCCGGAGTCGGTGCGGCGGTGCGCATGCGCGGCGGGCGCGGGCGCCGAGCGCTGCGTGTAGTGCCCGCTCGAGCCGCCGCGACTGAAGGGTAACACTATATATCTCCGTCTCTCTCTCACCTGGGATGTTCGTGCTCGTGCTGCGTGGAGGAGCCGGAGTCGGTGCGGCGGTGCGCATGCGCGGCGGGCGCGGGCGCCGAGCGCTGCGTGTAGTGCCCGCTCGAGCCGCCGCGACTGAAGGGTAACACTATATATCTCCGTCTCTCTCTCACCTGGGATGTTCGTGCTCGTGCTGCGTGGAGGAGCCGGAGTCGGTGCGGCGGTGCGCATGCGCGGCGGGCGCGGGCGCCGAGCGCTGCGTGTAGTGCCCGCTCGAGCCGCCAGAGTCGCGCGCGAACGATGACCCGCAGCGACTGGTGGATAATATAAATTATTACTTTAAAAAAATAAGTTTTGAAAATTCTTCTTGGAGGAATCTTCAAGCGGAAAGGAAGAGGGAAGTCTTTCTATTGTGGCTTGATCTCAACCCTCGGGCTTTTAAGGAAAGGAGATCTGGTAACACCGTCTTCTGGCTACCATAGTTGGCCGTCGACAATAGACTCAACGAACAACTTCCTATGTAAAGCGGCTCTCGGTAAGGAAGCTTACCAGCTGGGGACTGTAGAATTGTAGACAAAAGACTGATGTATTCAAAGTATACCTGTTATATGACTGGTAATTCTCCTCTCCCGGTGAAGGGTGTTCAGAAAACGCTTCACACGAAGAAATCAGTGACGAGTGATTTGATCTGAAAAACGAAACAATTTATTTCCAACTTTTCCTAAAAGAGTTTATCATATGCTTATATATATCATATCATATCCCCAAGACATGGAAATCGCTCGAATGAAAACTTCATATATCCATGTTTTAATCAGCCTTAACTCTTAAAGAAATATCATGACCCAGCTACTAACGTTTAAGTACACAATAACTGCATTATTTTCATTATTATTTTCACTAACCTAACCTAACATTTAGCTACCCTGTGAAGGTGTAGTTATTTGTTCTTCTGTTACCTGGTGCCCTTGGAGGAGCAGGAGGCGGTGCGCTGGTGCGTGGAGTGGCGGCGCCGGCGCGGAGAGCGCCCGATCGTGTCCGTGTGGCCCACGTTCACGCTGCAGGGAGAATGATAAGCTTTATGATGGTACATAATAATCGTAAATTATGTAGGAAGATGGTAGTTCTGCAGGTAAGAAGGAGGGGAGAACAGTTAGTTCCTCACAAATAACAGATTTTAAAAAGGAAAGTGAAATTAATGGTCGGAAAGATCCTTATGGTCTTTTGACACACAAAAAGAGTGCATTGCGATCAGTCGGTGACATCGGACGCGTTTGCACTGTTTGCAGAAATTATTATAATTTCGTGCCGAGCGCGGCGTTAGCCGCCGCTTGTTTTGTAACCATGCGTTCGGAAGAACTTGTGGCGAACGAGGTCCTGGCGTTCCTGCAGTACCAGCTGGACGTCATGGATGAGGTCAGTGTGACACAAATCTGCACCTCAAACTTCACCGAGGAAGAGATACGCAGCGCAAAGGTGCTGCTGTACGAGTCTCTGCAAATGGCAGACCGAATGCCCTCCCGCAGGAGGGATGAAAAGGGAGAGAGGAGTCTCCAAGACGCCATAAGGCTTTTGAAGGAGACCGACCCGGACGACGTGCCGACGTTCGTGGCAAAGGAGTTGCGCAAGCTGCCCCCGGTCACTTTCGATCACGTCGACGTCACCAGGCTATTAAAGGACATCACGAGTATGAGGTCTAGCCTGGTCGAGCTGCAGTTGAAGCTGGAGGCGTCACAATCCACCATCAGTGATCTACGTAGCGAGGTAGCAGAATTGCGAAACTCTGTATGTAGGTCACACGCGAATGCCAACAGTGACAACACACGCCTCGGACAGGTCAACGCATCGCCACCGCGCGCCGAGTCAGCAAGATTGCACTCGTCGCCGGCCGCCGCCACTGCTAGCGATGCTAAATTGTGCCCCGCCCTCCCTGCGTCTCCCACCGTCGGGACGCCGACGAACGTAAGCACGTCAAAGCCTAGACGTGTTTACTCGGCTGCCGTAAAGCAAGATCCCGTACAACGGCAACCTAAAGCTACTGTGGGCAGTCAAGGTCGCCCCGAAGTATCCCGAGACACGGTACAATCTGTACCAAGTAAAGGGACGGCCGATGCAGATGGTTTCATCAAGGTAGAGAGAAGAAAGAAAAAGCCATCTAGCCGAAATCAATGCGGAACTGCTTTGACCGGTGCGAACATGCTGCTGCGCCCTGCAATTCCTACGACGCAGCTATATGTGTCGCGCCTTCACCACTCCACGAAGGTCGAGGAGATCGTGGAGTATATACACGTTAAGACCAACTGGATATTGAGAGTCGAGAAGTTGGAGCCGAGACATAATACGAATTTTAAATCGTTCGTGGTACGTGTGCCGACTCATCATCTCGACATGTTCCAAGAGCAGTTTTGGCCGAAGGGTGTAGTCTTCCGGCGTTTCCGCGGGAGGCTACGCGACACCACGCAGTGCAACACGACACCGCCTACTCGTGTTAAATAGACTTTAGTTAGTTTTAATTAATAATTGTATGTATTAGTTTATCGGTATTGTTTTGTTTTATTATTATTATGTATTTTCTATGGGCCCTAGTTGCCTGAAATAAAGGAAATTATTATTATTATTAAAAAACATTCTTCCTCGTCGCGTACTATTTGCGCCCTATGTAAAGGTAGGTATGTAAAGGAAGGTATATAACGGTTTGTTGAATTTAAGCTTGAAAAGGTTTAGTACTCATCTCCCCTGTAAGAGTGACTCTCGTATATTTTTTTTTGGATGGAGACGATTTCACGCAGTTGCTTTTTATTTAACTTATGGGCAACAGAAGCTCAAGACCGAGACAATTAGAAAACAGAAACCTTTGCTCTGCAACCTTGCAGTGGGACGATCTTAAAATTTTGGTTAACAACATTCGAAGACCACCACAATTGGAAAAAGGAAAGGGAGGCCATTGCCTTGCTAACCTACCAGTGGGACCGTCACGGTTAAAAGTAATAATAATAGTGTTATATAACTTACTGCTCAGGATAGCAGCGGGTCTGCGTGTGCAGGTCCGGCAGCGACTTGTGGCTGTTGATATTGGGGCAGCCGCTGTCGTCCTCGCGCATGCTCGGCTGCGACTGCGAGTTCGACCTGCAATCACTGCTAGATGTGAGTCTTTTGTTTCTATACCCATACAGAAGGTAAATTGATAAGGATACTGTTATCTTTCTCTGCCTTGAAGACATCGGGCTTTGGTATAATTTTTTGGCATTGGCTTACTGACTAAAGAACCTGGATGGTACTCTTTTCTTCTCAAGGAACCACGAACATACCTTTTGCTACTACTATCTACTGTGGCCGAGGGGCCTTACGAGTGCCTTTCTGGAGTTCATTGAAGGTCATGAAGGCTAGCTATTCTCAGTGTGCACCTAGCAGGTGAGTACCTGATGTACCGCGGCGCGGAGTGCGCGTACTGCGCGGGCGGGCTGATGGTGGGCGCGGGCTCGGCCGGGGAGCCCGACCCGCTCACCACCGGCTCCAGGAGCTCCATGTTCAGTGTGCACCTAGCAGGTGAGTACCTGATGTACCGCGGCGCGGAGTGCGCGTACTGCGCGGGCGGGCTGATGGTGGGCGCGGGCTCGGCCGGGGAGCCCGACCCGCTCACCACCGGCTCCGGGAGCTCCATGTTCTCAGGGCTCGAGTGAGAGCTCGCTGCAAGGAAATATTTTGTTAAAACACAAAAAAAACATAGCTTAACTACAGATTCTAAGGGTGCGTCCCGCGCAACGAGTGAGCAGCTCGCGAACGACTCGCGGATAGCGTTATTTATACTAGCGCCATGAGCGCGCTCAAGCCCGTTCGGTGCTCGTTAGCCAGATCCATAACAAGACATTCCGTAGTCTTTCAACACTAATAAAAATCTTACGGACGAACACACAATATACATCCCACTTGTCATTGACCCTTTAGTTTTGCAATATTACTCTAAATACATAAAAAATTAATCAATACACTTACGTATAGAATAAGTATTTTTGATGACAACTTCAGGTCTCTGCCGCGGTATCACAAAAGACTCCGGGAAGAAGACCCTGGCGTCCCCGAAGCTGAGTGGCCTGTTCATCTTGTCGCGGTGCTCGGGGTCCGACTTCTGGGCCTTGGACCCCGAGGTCCCTGATGAGGAGGTGCCTGAGAACGTGCCCGAGAAGGTCCCGGAGTTGTGCTGCGAGCGCGGCATTGTCTCCCGCTCGGGGTACGAGTCTTTTAGACGTCGGGAGTCGGCGTATACTTTGTGCGCTAGAAGAGAAATAAGAAATGCTTTATAACCTAGAAACGAGGTGGCGACCAATAAGTCTGGGGACACGGGATGGAAGGAAACTATGAAGATTCTGAAGAAGGACATGGTTTCGATTGGAACAGCAGTAAAAGTGGTGCAATTTTACTGCAGTTTCTATTGTAATTTGAGAATCCAATTGAAATTATGAGTGACAGACAGACGGCGACATGTCGTAGGTGCATTTCCATGGGATAGATAAGATCCACAAAAGGTTGATATTCTTTGGGCATGTGATTTGAATGTTAGAAAAACCCTCCGGGGCATAAGGATCCCTAAAATGAAAGGAAATAAAGAAATATGCGTTCCATAGCACAGCAAACGCCTGCATGTGAAAATCAAGTCCCTTTTAACGGTGTAATAAAGCCACCCTTTCTGCAGTTATATATGGTATAATAATATACTTACAAACAGCAAAAGGCGGCGAGTAGACATTCTCCCTGCTATCAGCATGCTCCAGCAGCCGCCGCAGCGTGTTCTGCAGACCCTCGCCCGCGCTCACCGCGCGCCGCGTCGCTCCTATGCTGCGGGTTGTCGCGTCTGAAACGAACAGCATATGATAATGGTTGTAGGATGTTGGAAATACACTGAAGAGTAAAAACTATGTTCTTACAATAAGGATCATAATGAAATTGAATTGTATGATGTGAGACAGTCGATCGGAAGTTCGGAAGCAATCGGAATTGATTTTCATATATAGAAAAGGCTTAATAAAAGTAATAAACTTTATATGGGACCATATTTAAAGTATATTTGATAAGGGAATTTTGCATTTTTTATATAATTTTAATAACTCGGATTTAAGGGGTTATTACACTGGAATTTATATACTTAATATCCTCATTTTTTGGGTGAAGCTAGGTACTCTTGTGACAGTAAATAGATAATTCTGAAATACACAACTAAATAAAAACGGTTGTCCCGCCATTTATCAAAGATATATGAAATAATGTCTCGAACATGTTTGGTGTCCACATCTAAATACATAATATTATTTATTCATTGAGACTTCTTTCAAAACATGAACAGGACCAGACAGTTTGCACCAGTCCACAGTGTCTACAGCTTTTAGTTTTCTAATGCATCTGACAAAGATTAATAGTGCTTGTTGACCTAAATTAATACATGTCTGTGATTAATCAATTAATCTTAAGCGATGTCAAAACACAGCCGTTCATGTAGAGCGAGTTTAGTGATGAAATTCACTTGAAATTTGTAAACACGGCATAAGATTTAAATGTTTTGAAATATGTGCAGAATAAACCCTGTTTCGAAACATATTTGTATTTGTTTTTAATATATCCTTTAATTTTTTGAACCCTGCCTATGTCTATCTCAATTCTTGTCCCAATTGTAGTTATTTAACACATCAACAACGTGAACATTGTAAATATGTTTCATTCCAGACTGACTGTAACGGTTCAAAAGTGTCATAAAGAAAAGTTACAGCCCAAACTGAACCTTATGTTTCAGTATTAGGTGCTATTATTTGTCCCTTCACTATTCATAATAATATAGGCCCTAATAACAAGAAAGGTTAACCAAGATTTACCCGATATTTGAGTGTATCGCATGACTACTGCATGGTACATAACGTTGATTTAGTCATCATTTTCGTGGTGTATATGTGCTGTCAGTATGTATGTATACTCACAAGGGTTACAGCAGGCGTCATTGTTGAGGGTGCCGGAGCTGACCAGGTGGCAGCCGCCGGCCGCTATCGCCTGCCCGAGACCACTGCTCATCTGTTAACGAAGACACAAGGAAATATGTTTATTGTTTTACTGGTTCTTATTCGCTGTCGGCAAGTATTTATGGGAACATTCCTAAAACATAATGTTGACTTTTTGATCATTGAATCGGACTGTTTTTATTGAGATAATATGATCTTTTATGGTGATTCTGGTATTGGTCTTTGTTACTTGGTAATAATTAGAATCCACCCTAAAAGTCTTATTGGAGCTTTTTATTACACCCTGCATATGGCTCCTCCTTAAATTAGGACCCAGACTTTTCTTTAAGGAAGCCCTTCAATTAACGATAATAACTGTCTTTTCTAACAGGGATTTTGATGGAGGATGTAAATAAAAAATAGTACTAACATTAATCCTTACCCTGAGCGGCAACTCCTGCTTCCGATCCAGCACGGTCTCGGACTTCACGTAGAAGGCCTTGGTCTCCGCCAGCAGTTCCACCGCGGACTTCCGCTTCTGCTGCTGCGGGGGCGCCAGGGACCTGGGAGCCGCCATGCCGTCGCGCTTGCGAGGCAGCTTGAAGCTCGCGAACAACGAGTCCGCGAGCCGGCGCCTGGGTAATGAGGAGAAGCTGTGAAAACTTTGGTATCTGCTTGCTGCTTTTTGGTATTTTGGAGTTAATAAAATGATGAGGGTAGCGGATGGTATAGGGGCTGATACTGTATCTCCCGAGTTTGGCTCTTGCTCTCTGTGGCTTAATCTCTTATAGAACGAGTGTTTTCGTGATATTTTTTTAATTTCTGCTTCCGCTGACTATTAGTATTGTGGCTAATGTCGTGGTATGCAATTTGACCATCATTTTTAAGAATGATAAATATATTTACGTATTAGCTTTGGCAGTTGGACAAATCTCTTAAAAAAGTTGCAAAATTGTTTACTTTACTAAGAATCTATTATTAATTATGTGTAGATAGTTCCAATAACAAGAAACTTTATCAGGCAATAGAACATGATAATGATGACAAAGGGATGGAAAAATATTAGGCTTAATCAACCATTTTTGCTATAACTGACCTTGGCGGCGACTCAAAGGACCTCGAAAATGAAGCCGAGTTAGCAGCTCCTTCGAACTTCTTCCTAACCTCCTCGACCTTGGACCACCCGGCTTCCACGTTAAGCCGGCGGTTGAGCGGCGTGGCGGGCGCCGCCTGCTTGGCCAGCTCCTCCCTGGTCCTCTTGACCGACACCTCGGGGATGCAGTGCCGGGGGCGCAGGCCCCGCGCCTCGTGGCATCGCTCTATGAACTGCTGGCGGCGGAGGGAGAAGTTCGCGGATTGGTGGTCTTCGTCGTCGTCTAGACACCTGGAAATTTATTTTGCACGTTTTTAAACCTAACCCACGCTTTTAATGTGACGTGAATCACAGTAAATTGTGTATATTTAAGATATGAAGAGCGCGAATACAAAAAAGGAGTCATATTATCTGAGTTCATTATCTCACCATAACTTTTAAATGCCTGAATACATTTGGATGTATTAAATATTGACACTGAATAAATATTATTTCTAGAACATGTTTTTAATTTGTATTTTTTTGGTTTTCCTTTGGCCTGCAAGTGTGCAATGCTACCAACAGGACAGGCGGCAGAAGAACCACCTTTTCACAACTTTTGTTTTTTTTTATACTTGAACTAATCTCCTTGATTAAGGGTGTATTTACCTAGCAGGCTGCGCGAGATGCGACCTGCAGGGCTGGTAGCAGGACAGGGCGGCCATGTCTGGTGCTGGGGGGGACGCAGACAGGGGCCGCCGCCGACGCCGCTCATCATTGGGGCACCGAGCCGATGCGCTGCTGCTTCTACCACTGCTTTCTGGAAAGAGACCACACTGTCAGAAAGAGAAGAGAGAAGAAGAAAAAAGTTTGAATAGCTTAGGTAATAGGTAGCGCTGCTGTTCTTAAATTAGAGATATTTACCCTCAAATAAAGAGAAAAAAGAACAACACAAAGCGTAGAGAGAAAATAAGTTTAATTTTTTACATTTGAACTTTTTAATTATGAATCTGAGTACATTTTATTATAACAAGGTAAACTTTTCTAGATACGTTTTAAACGTATTTTGCAGTGTTACTTGATCGTATGTTGTACCTAGTCAGCAGTCTAGGTCAATTCAAATTATTAAAATTAAACTTAAGTTACGCAAACGATTCAAATTCAAATTCAAAAATTCTTTATTCAATATAGGCTACACAGTAGCACTTATCGAACGTCAAACAATACAAACAAAAATAGACAGCACCCTAAGGGTCGGTTCATATCCGGCGGAAGCGCACCACGCACCACCAGCCGCGCGACGCCAGAACAAACAAACACGCAATGAGACATCCAACCCCCACACCTGACGCGCTAACGCAACATCAGTTGAGTGTGAAAGGCTGAACGCCCCACCACGCATCCGCCCGCCCCAGCGCCAAGCGACCGACAATACGCGACGCGCCTCCCGCCAGAGATGAACCGACCCTAAATCGCCCACCCTTCACCGCTTCCTAAGTGCTTCGGCCGAGGAGAAGAAACGGCGCAACAAACTCCCCAGTAGCACGCTGCCTTTACAATAATACTGCATTTAATTAAGGGACCGCGCCAGATAAACAAGTGTTTGAGGTACTAAGAAATATAAAAGTATAATATATATAATATAAAAGTTCAGACACTGATCTTATCCAAGGTCAACAGAACGACCAGTCACCGCAAGCAGCACCCGTTCACGAGTATGACGCAAGGGTCAGCCATCCCCTCCCTCGCCATATTAGAGGGAAGGAGGAGACCCGACCCAAAACGCCACCGCAGGCAGTGACAACTAAGGGAGCATGACGAAACTGTTGCCGGCTTAAACAAATATAAAGCAAAAAAGGAAATCCTCAAATACTGATTTACTGCACTGTCCCTTATCACAAAAAAAAAAAAATGAGTTTTATTCTATGGATGTAATGGAATGTAATGGATTTATTCTATTTCGTGTTAGGTTCATATCCCTATGTGTTATCCAACTAACCAACTATAATTATCTCAAATTCTCTCGATATTTTTTCCCGTACCATTGTTCCTTCAATAAAAAACTCAATCTCACGAAGATGAAATCTGCTATACTTTTAATTCAATAAGCTTTTACATAACCGCTCTTAGGATATAAGATAAATATTTGAACCGACTTCGTACTTTCACCGCTGACTTGACAGTTAAAATCACTGTTAGGTAAGCTTACAATAGAGAAAAGTATTAGACAAAAGTTAGGAACATGAATTGCAATTTTTTGACTTGTCAAAAGAATTAAAAATCGTCTGTAGTTGGTTACGTCACATAAAATGATTGATGATAAATCAAAAGCGCAAAAAAGATGGTTAAACTCTTTGTCTGTTGGCTATAAAGGTTAAGTCTCGCTAGCAGTGATTTGGGAATGGGTTCACACTCTTTAATTTCGAGTATTTGATCACAATGTTCATTATTATATTAGTCCCCGTGCTGGGACAAGGTCTGCCTCTTCCCATTTATTATATACACGGAGCTACTTTCAATCTTCTAGTATTCATAATTAATGGAAAATAATCTAGATAATTGTAAATTAAACACGCTCATATCTTAAAACAAATGAGGGCTAACAATATGCTCGACAGAGGCCTGACAAAAAGACCAAAATCGGTTCATCCATTTCGGAGTTACAATGAAAGATATATACACACACTTACAGCGCCCTACTTTTAAATGTTTCGTAAATTTGCATGATGTCCTATGAAACAAATGAATAAAATTGCTCTATTTCATCGTACCCAGTCCGCGTACAATTCGTGCTAAGTATCGTCGGTGTCGGACTCATTAGCTTTATTTAGCAGTAATGAGGTTATGGCTTATTGTTCGCTATGTGTGGCATGCTGTCATATGCGTATGCGTGCCGGTCGTCATTATATTATTGTGATTGCCGTAGTTGTCGCTTCCAGGCGGCAAAATTAGCAGTCTTTGATGGTGTTTATAACAAGAGTAACTTAAAAAAAAACAATATGGATTATGGTATAACCTATTATTAACCTAACTAATTATTTATTTGATAAGAGTTTAAGAGTTCTGTTACGTAAAAAGAAATAATTAGCCCTTATAGGATCACTTGGTTGTCCGTCTTTCTACATGTGGACATTTTTTTTTTTAAATAAATAATATGTCTACCGACATTAGAGTCAAGGTGAAGGACCAAATTGGACTCCTACAAAAAAGGCTAGTCTTTATTGGACACAAAACAGAAAAGGGAGACTGTCCTCTCAAGCCCTCTTTCTCTTAATGGAAAATGTGACAATCTCAAACACTTTCGCAAAAAACAGATGTGCAAATCTACTTTCGCGTAATCCCACAGGAAAGGACACACTACATAATCTTTTTTAATACAAATTACTACTTAAAGTACTTACAGAAAACGCATAATATGAAGTGTATGTATCGCGTCATGGCGTAGAAAGTCTTACGGTGCACGGGAAAACGAAAGTACATGTTCATCTAGTTTTTTTTTCAAATTATACGCGTTTATGAGAAACTTTGCGTCGTAAACAATGAGTACCAACTCCAGTGAATGGGACCAGGTAACAGATTAGGGGTATTAGAGTAAAATTGATAATGTTATGGTAGTACTTATCGCTCTAATTGGTTGTAGTATTTTAAAGTTGTGGGTAATTAGTAAAAGGTGCTGTTTGTTATCTATTGTTGTAGTTAAGTAACCGGATTTACAAGAAACCAGGGAAGTTGATGTAGTTTTGTAGGAAGTAATCTTGAAACTCAAAACGGAACTGGCTAATATTTATCACGAGATTTCCTTTGTCAATCTTGCATGTTTTTATAAGAAGTGCGTTTAATGTTACATAATAATACGGTATACCGAAGTAAGTAAATATAGCACATGTTATGGAAGCAAAGCCAACTAAACCACAAGAACCCCCATTTAACTGTTCGGGGATCGATCTCGGGACCTAAGAGTTTGCGATGACTTGAAAACCGATGTGAAAACCACTCAACCACGGAGATCGTAATTTTTTTTTATCAAAGTAATTAGAAATAAGTAAACAGCATGTACCTATAAAATTCTTTAAACAAACACCAAATATTTGCTAAACAATCCAAACTAGTTTCCAATCTATCAATAACAACAGTTAACTAGATGACGGTGCGCATCGCTCGTTGCGCAAGAGTCGATGTCACCGCAGACCGCTGAGCTAGCGGCGCGTCAGCTGAATACGTAACTTATGTTCCCTTGACCAGTGAATTAGCGAGAATTGTCTATTTATCTATTTTATTATTGTCTATGTAATGTTTAGGTAAGGTTACATACATGTAGTTAGCAACAAATCGGGAAAATTTATGCTGATTTGTCTTTTTATGTATTTTATTATATTTAATAAAAGAGTAGAGCCTAGTGGTGCTAAGCGCGACTGCTACGCAAGAGGTCTTTGGTTCCATTCCCAAGTCGACCAAGGTGTTAGTGGGTTTTTCTATGGAATTCTCAGTAGCAGGTCGGAGTTTGGATTTGTGCCCGGTTAGTGGCAATAGGCTCGCCCCCTTTTACATGGGACCTAAACGTATCGGCGAACTGTGGGTGTACATTGGTACACATCTGCCTAACCCTTCGGGGATACAGGCGTGATGATATGTTATGTTATATTGTCAATGTAATATTTAGTTAGGCACATGTAGATAATCAGAGTAAGTATTTTTTATTAATTATAGCTTACTAGCTTTTGCTTCGCCCTCGTGAATGTCAGTTATTACGGTAAACAGAGTCTGTATCCTTTTTTTAACCGACGAAAACAGAGGAGGTTCTCAATTCGACGCGTATATATATTTTTTTTTTATGTATGATCACGCATATCTTTTTACTGAGTAGTCCGATTTTGATAATTCTTTTTTTATTGGAAAGGGTATACTCCAAAGTTGGTCCCATATAAATTTGAAAAAAGAATTCCCACCCTAAGGGTGGAAAAACAGGGGTTAATTGATTGTTCACGCACTGATCGTAATGTATTACCACGCGTAACTTTTTACAGAGTTGTTCTATTTTGATAATTCTTTTTTTATTGAGTAGGCTATACCTAGAAGTTGGTCCCATATAAATTTGGAAGAAATATTCCAATCCGAAGGGTAGAAAAACAGGCATTTATTGATTGTTCACTAACTGATTTTAATATATGACCACGCGTAACTTATTACAGAACAGTCTGATTTTGATAAATCTTTTTTATTAGATAGGGGGTTATACCTTGAAGCTGGTTCCATATAATTTTACTCTAAGGTTGGGAAAATAGGGGTGATTTATTGTTCACTCACAGATTTGAATACGAAAATAAGGTAGTTAGCTATTTTAAAAATAATAAATAATTCAGCATGTAGCAATTAGTATATAATAGCCACAAAAAAGTATAAAATAAAAACTTTTTAACAAAAAAATTAAACCGCCGAAAACACTGAAAAGCAAAAAATAAGAAACCTTTTTTTATTTAATCTTAATAACTAAGTTCTTAAACGAATGTGAGTATACCTAAATAATTTTGAGGCGGCGCCAAACTATCAATTAACAAAGATCACAAAATTACCTTAAAAATAAAGAAACAACCAAATCAAAAACGCTATATAATATACTATAATTATATTCTTTACTTACCACCTACTAATTCCATTGTGGAAAGCAAATAAAAGTTTTAAGTTTGAGTTTAAACCAACTTAACAATGCAATGAAATCTCCAGCGACAACCATTAAAATTTCTAAAAAAATTAAGTACCTATATATCGTAATTAATGAATTTGCCTGTTTGGCGCCGACTCGAAATTACTTAGGTATACTCACATTCGTTTAAGAACTTAGTTATTAAGATTAAATAAAAAAAGGTTTCTTATTTTTTGCTTTTCAGTGTTTTCGGCGGTTTAATTTTTTTGTTAAAAAGTTTTTATTGAAGTCCAAGCTAAGTTCACTCCATATTGTATCAGAATCGGTTGTATGGTTTAGCTGTGATAGCGTTACAAACACACAGGAATACTTTCTCATATTTATAACTTGAGCATAGATGAGCTATTTTGGAATGTACTTAGATGATCGCGCAAGTGTTTTCCTAACTTAAAACATCCTTTTCCAGTAATAATAGTAAATATTCACATAAACTTCCATAGGTCACATTTCCATGACACCTGTAGAAATACTATTTTAATAAAGGCTAATTAAAAAGGTACAAAAACATTGTGATGTTAAAATATTACCATACACAATTTTTTACAGTTTGACAAGGATTGAAGAGAATGGACTAACGGTCTATAAGATGAGTTTCGGATGTTACCAAATAATTAGCATAAATAAATAAACATGATCGTTACGTAGGAGATGGAAGTAGGTTATATGGCTGCTGGTAATATATGAGATTTCTAAGATCTAGTTTTAATTATACTATTAAAGTAAAGGTTAAGTGTTTGTTTGTTTCAACTTGCTAAACTTTGAATCTACATGTCAAAATAAAAAAAAAGTATTGATAAATGTAATATTGCCAATATACTCCATTTTAAATCTACCATCGACACGAAAAGAAGAAGAAGAATGTTATATTGCTTTAAATGTTTTAAATAAGTATCAATGTTGATTGTTGCAGTAATCCCCCGAAAAACATGGATTAAAATAGCGAACTTTACAGTAATGAGAAAATATTATATGCTTTGTTTTCAAGCAGAATTGCTAGATATGTTCAAAATTCAAACAAATTTTTACTTCAACAAAGAAAAATATTACATTAGGTAATGCCCAAATGAAACGTCTAATTATAATAATACGGAAGAAAGATCTGACTGCCTCGCATTTTTAAATAATTATCGCTTTAAATTCGTAATTAAAATCGTACCCAATTAACAAAGAAACTTTGAAAAATATCTCCGAAAACCGTAATAAGATCTGCTTTTGGCTCATTACCTAATGACCAAAAAGGTTTGAAACGTTAGCCCTTATTTATACTAATGAATCATTAGCAGATAAAAATTGGCGGATGGACTTTTGAGTAAAAAAAGTTATTTGCACAGGGCGTTACCGAAAGGCATATCTATCTAAAAAGGGGTGAAGAGTACTACTGGTATAGAGTAAGTTTACAAAATATCAGTTCAAAATGGGTTAATTTAATAATTTATATCTCATTTTTTGTATCATTGATATTTGACTATGGCTGAAATTTTGTAAACACACTCTATACCAAGAGTACTCTTGATCCCTTTTGGATTAATATAACCTTTTGGTAACACCTGTATACGTCTCATATTTATTTCATTAAATCGATTCAGTTGTCTTGCTTTAAAATAAAATTTAGCGGTAGTAGGTACGAACGAAAAATGTCATTTCAATAAACAAAATGGCGTATTTAGTTCGTGTTCCTAATTTTTTTGCACTCTTCTAAATTCGAATTTATTACCACTCAATTACTTTGAATTCAGTAGTATTACATAAAAAATTACTTGTTATTTATGCAGTTATTTTCTCTTGTGTGTACTTGCAATTTATTCATTTTTATATGCAGTCTAATTAAACCGTCGGTAACTGCGGTGCATGGAGAGCATCGCTACTGTTACCTAGTTACCAAATGGAGCGGGTGTCAGCCATTTTATGTTCTAATGTGGCACGGTTATTATTTATTAGCGTAGATAAGAATACATTGTTGCTAATTTGAGACTAAGTTATTTCATAGATGCCGCGTTCTGCAATTGATCGCGTAATGATATTTGTGATTACGTGAATTTTGGACAATATTTAGAAGTATACACAATATTTTTACCCGACTGCGGAGAATCCAAAAAATGAGGTTATTACTTTAGGTTTGACTTATTAAATTGAAAAACAGGCTAACAAGCGTCTTTAGTTATTTTTCTTTATAAGTATTTCTTAATGTGTATGAGATCAAGTTGTATATTTATATTTTTTTAGGTACCTATTTTTTTAATTGGTGACACAGGAAAGAAATAACAAAATATTTGATCTAAAATACCGTCTTAGACTTAGTGGGGCTCACAGCAGAACAAATTGACAATATAGCTAATTTCGTCGTTCAACAATTTAAAAACCAAATCAGTACTTACTTAAAAAATTGGGCAATTTTCTTTAACCAAACACACGATTTCAATTAGTTTCAAATATAAAACGAATCCAACGGTATTTTAAATTCAGAACCACTATTATTTCACTCACAAAATCACTTTAAATAAATTATATTATTATTTAAATCACAAACGTTGCTTCGGTTAGCAAAATTAGAATGTCAGTGTGCGTTCGTTCCAACGTCTTTGACTTTACTGAAAGATATTATATTTAATTTTAACGTAGGTACTTTATTATGGCATGTTGCACATTAGTTAATGATTAATTAAGTACTTGCTACCTAGTGTACCCTAATTAGTATTTATTGTTAAAATCACGGAATTATAATACAATTACCTAATTACATGCTACCCATATTTTTCTTAGATTTACATTGCGGGTAGTTTTTCCAGATTAGGTACCTACTTGGGTACTTACATAACTTAACATATCATCACGCCTGTATCCCCGAAGGGGTAGGCAGAGGTGTAGCAATGTACACCCACAGTTCGCCGATATGTTTAGGTCCCATGTAATAGGGGGCGAGCCTATTGCCACTAACCGGGCACAAATCCAAACTCCGACCTGCTACTGAGAATTTCATAGAAAATTCCGATAACACCTTGGTCGACTAGGGAATCGAACCCAAAACCTCTAGCGTAGCAGTCGCGCTTAGCACCACTAGGCCAACGAGGCAGTTGGGTACTTGGGTACTTAGACCTCTTGTTTTCAGTTTATTGTCGGTATAAGACATTTCAAATTGAAATGGGACTGGGTCGGACACGTGTGCCGAATGCCAGAAGGACCGTGGGCGAAAGCCTCTACAAATTGGGTTCCTAATAGACGAAGGCCGCGTGGAAGACCCAGGCGGAGATGGAGGGATGAAATAGACGCATACGGGAAGGACTGGCAACAATTAACTAACTATAGAGATTTGTGGAAGGAGGAAAGGGAGGTATTTGCCCTGCAGTGGGACAGTTCAGGCTTTAAATAAATAATATACCTATTAGTAAAGTTTTCGTACTATACCATATAGAAGCACGGGTTAGTTACGCAAGGTCAAAGAACTCCCGCATTTTATGTGTTGCGTTAAACACTTTTAAATTAGTAAATGAAGACGCTATTCAATTTGCATAAAATTAAATAAAAGTAAAATTAATGCAATTTCCTAATACCTAATAGAAATAACAAAACCTTGATCTATAATCCTTTGCCGACGTAATAAATATACAAAAACATCGAGTAACTGTTCATTGCGAAACTGCGCAGTGCGCATGCGCGGACAAGCATAGTGTTGAACTAGACTTGCCCATTTGTATGTGTGATGCCTACATTGATATGCGATGATGATTTGTGTTATACATTATTTATTGATGCCTATTTAAAGAGGTATTTTTCTCTGTAATTTGTAAGGTATTATTTAGGTGATGATATAAGGGGATAAGTAGAGTCAAAATGCAAATATCTTTATTAGGGATCAATTTTGTTTTCGACACATAAAATGCGCGTCGGGCATTAAAATTAAAAAAAAGAACTGTCAAAAATTCAATGTTATTCCTGTGTTAATATTAATTGCTGTTAAAAAAAATAAGCCTAAAGCTTATGTAATAGTAGGTAACTATTATTAAGACTACTAGATGCCCAGCTAAGCCGGTCCAAAGACAACAATAAGCCATGCTTGATTCAGCTAATTGCTCTATGGTCGAATTAGTTACAAGGTTAGATCACTACAATTTCACGTTTTACGCGTTTATTGACGCCCATAACGTCACACTGGGATTCCAATTTATTGTTCTAATAAATAAGTGACCATCAAATATTAATAGATTAGCAATATCCATTACTAACCAGCTGTTTTATATCTACCGGATAATTTGTCCTAATTAAAACATGCTGAATAGTTTTTAACAGTTATAATTCGGCCGCTGGGGGAATGCGTCCTTGACACATGTCAAGGTTGGTCTCTTAAATAGAGTGTACATAAGAACTAGAGTGAGCCTATCAGAGTTTGAACCGTAAGCACTAGTGTGAACAAGTGTTGTCGTGAATTATGTATGAAGATGGAGCTTGCCGTTTTTAAAAATCTATCAAAAACACTTACATTATCCTAACACTGTCAAAGCCATCGATATTGTCGTATATAAGTTTCTCGTTGCGCGAAAATTAACTTAAATCAGTAAACGAATGTATTATATACAGACTAAAAACTGCTCTCGCTTGGCACAATGGGAAACTAGCGATAGTAGCAGTCTATGTATATGTTTAATATATGGTCAAGATCATGATTTGTATGGAGAAATATAAAATCTGAGTTATATTGCTCATTGTAAACTGGCACTAAAACACTAAACTGGCAGTATAAATATTGGTAACCTTGAAATTAGTGTGTCCATGTAACAACAAAGCGCTTGTTTGGTCCGGCCGGCGTTCCGTGTCATTGAATTTTCAATACGGTGAGGCAATTGTTACTGGAATCTTAACGTAACCAGATTAATGGTACTGGAACGTCAATTAGTTTTAAGTTTCCGTTAAGTGTTGTTGTCTCTGTCATCTTAAGGCATAAAAGAGCGACAGACAGACCTTTAAAGACGTCTTAAAATCGATTTGTTATTTTACAGTTTTCGGGAGTTTAAGATCGAAAGTTGCTATTAAATAGACGTTTAGATGTATACTTACTGTGTCCTGCGGTTTCACTCGCTTTACCAGTTATCACAAGGCAAATAAGGTGATTTAAATAATATATTGTATAGACATCCTCGAGAAATGGGCTATCTAATTCAATAATATATTTTTCGTATCCGACTTGTAGGATCAGAAATTACTCTTTACCTTTATTATTATGAGTATTATTTACTAAATGGATACACGGAAGCGAAGGATTGTTTATATAAGTTTGGTATAATAATATTTACAAACAGAGTAACAGTATGTATCCGTATCTGTATGTTTCTCACGTCTGAATGTCTGACGAGCGTTGAATAGCAATAAAATAATAATAAAATATTTTGCAGCCTTTGTTGTTCCAGTACCCAGTATTATCAAATCAATTGATTAGTAGTTTTTCTTTGGCATTAAGTATTAAAAAATATTGTATTGTTTTCCTGCCATCAAATTTACCCAACGCCAATTAATTATATTTGAGGGATAATTTTAAAGTTTGACATACAAAATTTGTTTCTCGAATTAAAATTATCTGATGTTAGTAAAACCGGGCCTTAGGAGAAAAAAAAAAAAAAAAATTAAACCTATGCAAATAATACCCTTATTGTCCCAGATGAAGATACTATTTTGCATAAGATTTATGTAAAAGTTAATTATACATTTTTAATGAGACGGTTTTACTGGAAATAAATCTCAATAATTTTATTATGACTTTTAATATTGTACATCCATTAGGGAATTCTACAAATCATCAATAAATAAATAATTGTTAATTACAACACCTAATGGCTTATCGGTCGGTCGCCGGGTACCGAGACCTACAGATAATTAAACACCCTTTTTATTGTATATCTACTTAACAAAACAATAAGCGTTTTATAATGATCATCAGCGTATTGTTTTTAAAGGTAAATAGACTGCCTTTAGCAGATGAATAAGGACCCTATTGTGAGTCTTTGACCTTGAACAACTGACTGATAGTTGGAATATAGTGCACTAGGATATATTAATTTATAAGATAATTTCATGAGGATCTTGCAGTGTCTATGAATAAAATGTAATAGGAATAATATATCATTCATCCATTTATCAATTACAGTTTATGTAAATGTCAGCACTTTATTTATTTTATTGAAAATTGGTCATACTTTTCAGAATACTCTCTCGATAACGTCAGCAACCAAAAATCGACAACACAATCGGTCCTATCGTTTAGCAGCTGCGATGCCACAGACAAACCTTTTTACGACGGGTGTTAGGTTAATTTTTATGGGTCCACCTATGAGGTAAATCATATCGATGACAAAAAAAAAATAAAAGAATAGATCAATAATTGCTGGACATTTTAGCATAATCAATTATTTTGAAAAACTTCTAAGGCGACGAGTAAGTAACATCTTTATTGTACTTAGTACCAACCTAAGTATTAAATTGACGTCGAAGGAAACCTTTTCTATAATAATTACAAGCATTTATCTCATTAGAGTTACTAACACAGTTATAGGCATTAACTTAACGAGTATTTAACTGTTGGGAATGTCACGTCTGATGGCCGTTTTTGTAATTTATTTTCACCGCGTTTGTAAGACAGCTTCCCTAAGTGTTTATGTACTTCCGGCGCACCCTTGGCGGTCAATCTAGACATTTGTTTAGCTTTATTAAAACAGCATGAAATTATTAGTGGTTGCTAGGCGTGACTGCTACGCTAGAGGTCTTGGGTTCGATTCCCAATTCTACCAAGGTGTTTTTGGGTTTTACAACTGTGGATGTAAATTTGGTTGGTACACCTCTGCCTAACCCTTAGGGGATAAAGGCGTGATGGTATGTATGAGATTATTATTTACAAATTTTGTCAAGAACAGTAACTGAAATAGCCAAGCAAGGTAGCAAAACGCCAGGATTTTACAGCGAAAATATTACATCTACTTCTGTTATATTTGAGTTCTAGATAACTATCGGGTTTAGTGAGAAGAGCCCATGAAAAGTATTCAATGACGAAACGTTAAAAGAACAATTCCAAGCCTAATTTGTTTGATTTTTTTATGTCAATCAGCTTATTAAATTACTTTTATTGTACTATGAATAGGTACATGTAACTTTTATATTTATTATCTTAGGAAAATACCTTTGATATTGTTCTGTAGTAGGAATTCAAACGTTTGTTGAATGAGGCATGTGGTAAGCAGCGGAGACTTCTGATTATGTTTATTACCTGAAACAGAGGAAAAATACATTTTAGATGATGTGTTCCATATTTTGAGGAAATTCGAGTACATCAAAGATTTTTTTACATGGCTATATAAATACTTATAAAACGCAATACCAAAGCCCAATTCTTGAAGAACTTTTTTTTTGGTAGAGATTTTTGCAGTTAGCCTGACCGCAGGCTTTGACTGTTTCACCGGACTTTTTGAAGAACTTTATTGATCATTTAACACTTCGTTACATGCTTAAGATAAAAGCGAGGCAAGAGAAACCGGGGGACACAGCTAGTGCTTTAAACCCGCTGATCGTATTCAATGTTTATCGATTACATCGTACATAATAAATTAAAAATTTAGTTCACCGGACTGCTATTTGCTGCTAGGTGCTATTTTAGTTATGTGTTGGCGTACATGTTTGCTCTAGTCGTATTAGAAGATAATTAGATTTCCATGTAATCAGTAGGTAAGTACATATCGGGGAATTAAACGCCGCTTTGGATAGATTTAAGCTAGTTAAACGGATATTCGGATATTCGTGTAGTTTGCAAGCTTCGGCTGATGATATTATCCTATATAGTAAGTTATGGACCTAAATCTAGAGGGTAATCATTATAATGCGATCTCTGAGAGAATGTGTTAATTTCTCTCAGAGATCGCATTATAATTTTTTTGTAGTAAATTCCTCGCTACGTAAATCTTATTTCTTACTCTTGTTCACGACTTCTCAGAAAAGCGTTTTTTAGCGGCCGTACTGTACAGTTTATCAGAAAATTAACTGTTATCTTTGTAGTTTTTTTTTTTTATAATATCCTGTATATCTACTATTTCAGAATCAATACCAAATATCGACATAAACATAGACTTGTACTAATCATAGCCTTTTTATAGATGGCGCCACAAACCGTTCCACGCACGCCGCGCATGTGTTTACATTACAAATGTCATTCCATTCACATGCAACTCACGGAAGCTGGATGTAATCGATACTATTCCTGTGTTATTATCTGTGGATCGGTCATCCGCGGGGTGACTAGGTAACTGTCAATGCTGGACATAATTTACTGGACAGTGACGACTAGCTGTAGGTACCTAATAATGACATTAAGTTCTATTTAAAAATGTATTTTTTTCAGAACTTTTTTCCTTATAACATTCAATGACCTTATGGTTCTGATCGATGACTGGTGCCACTACTTTACATAATTAAGTATGTCGGTTGTCCGGAAGTAAGATGGGTGGAGGATTTAGTAAAAGTTTTGGGTCGAGTCTGGACAAAACTGGCACAGGCTCGAGAAGACAAAAGCTCAACAGTGGGAGGACAAAGTCTATGGTTGATAATGATGATGATAATTAATTAAAGTAAATAAGTTCCCGAAGTTTGAAAAAAGGAAAATGTTTGTACTCCTTCAATGTCTAACATTCGCGAAATCTTAGAAAGCATTAATTAAGTAGTATAATAGAAAAGCTCCCCTACAAATATTTTGTGTAAATAAAATATCAATCAAGACTTATCCGACCTCTTTCTTTAAACATGGTGTCAATCTCAATGACACAGATGCATGTTCTATCAAGTCGTAAATAGCGGGACACCATAGCGCGGACAGAACTATCTTATACAGTTTATTATGTCTGGGTATCAAAATAACATCACATGTGACTGCGGCGTGAGCATGCGGTTGCATCTCGCGACATCTTGAGTATTTATTTATTTGTGTTTGACAGTAGTGGCAGAATGGGTGAGGCCTTTGCCTTACAGATTATATTACAAAAAAAAATAGATTAAATCATAATGAATGAATACAATATTGTAATGGAAACCTATTTTGGCGTATAATATGTAATTAATTATACAGTTGTCATTAAGTAAGCTAATTCTATCACTTCGTGACGTTAATTAGTGATTTACAAACAAACAAATAAAATATGCAAGCTGTTACTTAATATTGATACCAATGCATTAATTAAATATGAAAAAATATTTAAAAGATTGAAAATATTTCGAATCTCTTTTACATAAATATTATGTAATAGTTGACTTTTAAATACATGTGTCCTAGGAAGCTACGGGAAGTTTTCCATAAATGGCATTTAAACTGACTTGTCTATCTTTAGATCGCCCGACTTATTTCGGTTTCAAAATATGTCACTACATTCCATTTGATCCGAATATAATGTCAGTTACTACTTAATTTACAACTGAGTATTCACAATTTAACTTGCCACTTGTACTTCTAGTTATATTTATTGGCAGACTGAAATATAACCACTTCTGGACAGCCTTATAAGCTGAATTTTAGCAATGGTATAAATATAAGTATTATCTATGTTGCTACTTTTCTTTATCCTTAAGTGCATAAGTAGTTTTTTAGATGTGTCTAGTAAAATACATCAATACACGTTCTAAAATTGAATCATCGAATACAATAACCCGGTCCATCGCTCTCGCTTGACCCCACGAGACATTTAAAACTTTTTAAATCGTTCGCTAGCAAACGTGACCGACATCACAGTTGCCGCGCTTTTGACAAACCAGAGACTTAAAGAGTACCGTTTCGATATTCAAAATGTGACATCGTAGTGCCAGATGTTATTCTTTTTTGTCTTTTTTATTTGAAATATGGATTATTATGAGTTTACTAGTCGTGGCGGCCTAGCAATTCAATGGACGGATTGTATGCACGAGGTTGCAGGTTCGAACCCGCAAGTACCAAAGTACCTTTCAAAGTTACATGCACTTTCTTAATAATTAGCTGGGGATATCGAGATACGGATACAAATGGCCAGCTAGTAGAAGAATGGGCGGACGCGCAAGAGTTAACTTTGATCCATGACTCTAAACTACCTTCATCCTTCAACAGCAGTCGCTGGAAACGGGGCTATAATCCTGACCTCATTTTCGCTAGCTCTCATATCAGTCAGCAATGCATGAAGACCTTATGTCACCCCATCCCAAAAACCCAACATCGACCAATTCAATGCCATATTCAAGCTGTAGTACGCCCCATTAACGTACCATTTAAACGGCGTTTTAACTACGCGAAAGCCAATTGGGAGCAATATGCACTAGAAATTGATGTCAATATTTCAAACATTTCACCGACTCCTAGTAACTATGATGAGTTTGTAAACATAATAGCTACCACATCCCGAAAACTAATTCCTAGAGGCTGCCGCACAGCATACATCCCTGGTTTATCACGCGAAGCTGCTGATTTATACAAACAGTATGACACTTTATTCAATAGTGACCCCTTTTCGGCAAGAACCATCCAGATAGGAGAGGAGTTAATGACGAAAATCAATGAAAGACGGCGAGAGAAATGGACAGAAATTGTCACTAAAATTGATCTGACTCATAACAGTAAGAAGGCCTGGTCAACAATAAGAAAACTTACAGGAGAACCTCCACATCCTTCTCCAACAGGCAAAGTTACAGCCAACCAAGTAGCTCACCAACTAATCCTAAACGGAAAGCCCCCGCAACGTTTAAAGAAAACACCTAAAGATACTTGTATTTCCGACCACAGTGACGCAATAAGTCGGCCATTTTCACTTACGGACATAATCGAAGGCATAAAATCGCTTAAGATTGGTAAAGCTACGGGGGCAGATAACATCTCAGCGGAACAATTAAAGAAATTAGGACCTACCGCTGTATCTTGGCTACTCGAGCTTTTCAATAACTGTTTGTCTCTTACCCGGATACCGCGCTTATGGCGAAAATCTAAAGTTATAGCGATTTTAAAACCTGGGAAACCAAGCGACGACCCTAAAAGCTATCGCCCTATATCGCTGTTGTGCCACACGTACAAGCTGTTTGAGAGGATGCTGCTTAATCGTCTTGTCAACATTGTTGACCCACAACTCATCCCGGAACAAGCTGGTTTTCGTCCGGGTAAGTCCTGCTGTAACCAAACTCTGAACTTAACACAGCATTTAGAAGATGGTTTCGAGCTAGGTCAAGTTACTGGTGTGGTCTTCGTAGACCTATCGGCTGCTTACGATACCGTCAACTTAAAAAGACTGTTATGGAAGGTAAATAAAATCACACAGGACAAACACTTCACAAATATACTAAGCGAATTGCTCCACAACCGCCGCTTTCAAGTTCATCTCTTGGACGAGAAGAGCAGATGGAGATCACAAAAAAATGGCCTTCCTCAAGGTAGCGTTTTGGCTCCCCTGCTCTTCAACATTTACACCAACGATCAGCCCAAAACACCGAACACCACCCGCTTTCTCTACGCTGATGATTTGGCATTGGCCTCACAAGCACCTTCTTTTGGCGAAGTTGAAAGCCACTTAACAAAAGCCCTTGAAGACCTTGGCTCGTATTATGTAAATAACTCGCTTAAACCCAACCCGTCCAAAACACAAACATGCGTCTTTCATCTACGCAACCGTGACGCCAACAAAATACTTAACATCTCCTGGCAAAATACACCTATTACTCACTGTCGGAACCCAAAATACCTGGGCATCACTCTGGATAGAGCTCTAACCTACAGACATCACTGCACGAATACTAAAATGAAGGTACACGCACGGAACAACATTCTTAGACGTCTTACGTCTACCAAGTGGGGAGCGTCACCACATGTCTTGCGAACTACCGGAATGGCACTTTGTTACTCAGCTGGCGAATACGCCAGTCCCGTCTGGAGCCGTTCCGCGCACACTAACCTGGTGGATACAGCACTAAACGACACATGCCGGATAATAACAGGTTGTCTAAAACCAACCCCTGTTGGTATGCTGTATTCACTAGCCGGTATTGCACCTCCAGATGTCCGCAGACATGTGGCTAGCTCCATTGAGAAGGCTAAAATGGAAACCGATCCACGACACCCAATGCACCAATACACTCCGGTACCGCAGAGGCTCAAAAGTCGACATAGCTTGGTGAAAGATGTTCTCCCATTGCGAGCCGATGCTCGTAAGACTAGAGTCGACCTTTGGGAAAGTAGGTACCCAACCATGTCACCCAACCCAACGGCCGAAAAACTTCCTCCCGGCCACAGTTTACCCTGGCCGACGTGGAAGTCTTTAAATAGACTCCGGACCCAAGTCGGCCGGTGCAATGAAAATATGTGCCGGTGGGGCTACAGCACACCTGAGCCATGTGAGTGCGGCATCCTCCCCCAAACCATGGCTCACTTAATGAGCTGTCCAGCGTGCCCTGCCACCTGTACACGCGAGGACCTGTATGAGGCAACGGACAATGCCGTGTGCGTGGCTGAGTACTGGTCGGGAAAAATTTAAATGCCAATGATCGACTCGATAAGAAGAAGAAGAAGAATAATTAAAAGACATTTCTGACTTACGATGAAGGAAAATATCATGAAGAAACCTAGATTTCAAATTTGGGATCTGAAATCGCCAATCCTCAGGGAGCGAGCGTGGTGATCAATGCTCGCGCCTTCTCTATATGGGAAGAGGCCTGGGTCCAGCAGTGGGACGATTATAGGCTGGAATTATTATATTATTCGAAGAAAGCGTGATTTGTTTATAAGTACATACACCATTGCGTACTGAGAGAGAATACTCTTTTAATGAGCTTTACGGCACTCGGCAAGCTATATCTCACATACATAAACTAAGTAGGTATCTCCAATCAAGTTTCTCGATCTACTTATTGTAAGCAAGCTCATATCGATGGTAAATACAGTGTTAAAAACCGGTTTACAAACGAATCCATATCTTGAATAATGACTTATATTGCATAACTTTTATTGATTCTCATATAATTTACTTTTCATAACTTGTTTTTATCATTATCAGTACGGAAACTCGTATTAACTTCAATACGCAACCGGTCAAGAGGGAAATGCTTATGTAACCGGATTAAATATTGCACTTTCTTTACACGGATAAATATAATATACAGTCAATAAAGTATTAAGTTACGAGAGCTGTAAAAATCAGTATTACTTTTTTTCATTATAAAACGGAAAACTTTTCGTCATATCCGTACTTAGTCGATACTTATTATGCGCAAGTAAAGCCGGAAACCCACAGCGGCGCACGGAGAGGCTGTGCACGTGTGTTAAGCTTCGCTTTAGTACAAAATGTATGAGAGCGTTTCCACCGCAGCGCACGGACATGCTACATGCTAACTCTGACCCTCTGTCTATCATACTGTCACGGCTAAACAGCTGATCTTATTTTGGTAAAACTTGGTGAGGAATATGCTAGGCTTCGAACAAATAACACAGACTACTCATGCCGCGATATCTGATACCCACGCATGGGGTTTATGGGCAAAAGCTAAAACTATAAGTTACATTAACTTGATAAGTTTTAGAGGAACATAATAATATGAAGCTTTAAAAACGTTAATTTTAAATCTAAAAAACCAAAAAAAAATTTTTTTAAATCCTTTACCAACACAAAATAAGTATTTTTTGTAGTATTTACTACAAGTATCTAATTGCTATGTACAACTTATGTAGCTTTATTTAAAGAATCAAAATGAATCCGACCAGCCAAGTTTAAATCATATTGGAGTCACAGTTTAAATAAACCCAAAGTTAATGTTCTTTTGCAATAGCCTAGTTAAGACAGCTTTACAGAGTTTGGATGCCAGCCAAGGCACTTAGGTATTAAATGTAATGAGGCACACTAAGACATAACTATTTTCATTCAGAAATATGTGAATCAGTAATTCATTTCATACAACTATTTTATTAATGGAAAGGAAATTTACAATTTGACAGCTGTCAAAGCTGCTGTCAGAATGTATTTTTTCATAAGGCTGGTTTTCCACCGCTAGATAATTTTATCTGAGCAATAGTTCGAATTTTTGGCAGTTCTTCAATACAAAATATTACAGACATGAATTTAATTTCTCAATAAAAAAATATTGTTTTTGGAAAAACCACCCTTAGATACTTAAAATTGAGGCAGGATATATTAATAAGAAGATAAGAAAAAAAGGCGAAAAGACACAAAGATAGAAATTAAAGTGCTAGCACAAACAATCCAATCATTCAAGCGACGATTAAAAAGAAGCCATAGAGTAAATCCAAAAACAATTTGTCTGAACATCATCTAGTGGTGTACCACGCACAGTGGTGAGTGTACACAAGTGCATTATTTATTCAGCACGACGCGTGTCGTTCGTCGCGACAAACATGTGTATTCTTAGCCTAACATGATAACTCAGATACAATATGTATCTATTTACATCTGCTTTACATGTAGGGCCACCTTTTAAGTGGTGTTACATTTACATATTTTTACCACCGGAGACGAAAAGCTCTGAAATGTTTTAAAAGTTTTTAGTTTTTTAAATATCTGGAAGTAATCAGTTAATTAATGATTATTTAGTGAAATAAATATGAATACACCTAATACACCTATCCATGTCTTTTTTCACTTTAAATAAAAATATTTCAAAGGAAAATAATGATTTCTAGTAGCCATTTTCATCATATTACACCAACACACAGACACGCATTTCAAATAGTGCCAAATCAGCATTTACAGTAGGAAAGTAATTAATGAGCAAAAATATTATATTAAGTTTGAAAAAAAAACTTGCTTCAAAACGCACATAATTTATTGAAACGCAAAAACAAACAATAGACAATACTTGCGCTTTTTCTTAAAACAAAAACGCTTTCATTTTTCGTAATTGTTTTTGCACACCATCACGCGTAAAAAGTAAAGACGTTCCAAATTCAAAATTTCAAACCGTGCTGCCAGAATGAATACTTTTTTTTTAATTAAGCTTAATCTTTTCGAATTAAGTTCCACATTAAATGTCTGTGCTCTTCGAAACTTTGATCAGTTCCACATTTATATGTCTGAAGTGTACTTTTCAATCGCGATAAGGTTAAACGGATAACATTACTCTGGCCGCCATTGCAGCGACGTTCGGTAGCCATTGTCTTCGTACATCGGAATGCATTCAGAGCTAAATATGTCACATTCAAACAAATACGAGAAGGTTAGTGGCACTGGCAGCCAATGATTTACATTTAACGAGACCTCTTTTGAAGGTTTAACATGATAATGTGGTATTATTATGCGTTTGTTATTCCTTTCTTAGTAAGTAGACAAGCTACTTTAGAATGTATAAGAAAGATAATAAGATAATGTATAAGAAAGATAATAAGCTAGACCCTAAAAACTATAGGCCAATTGCGTTACTTCCTATATTTTCTAAAATTATAGAAAGAGTTATATATGATAACTTGTATGCATATTTAGAAAACAAAAATATATTAACCAAAGAACAATATGGGTTTAGGAAGTGTAAGGACATCAATATGGCGATATATGGATTACTAGAAAAAATTGTAACCAATATGGATAATCGAACACCAATATTTGCCTTATTTTTAGACATGTCTAAAGCGTTCGACTATGTAGATTTTAAAATACTTCTAAATAAACTGGAAAGGTTAGGGATTAGGGGTAATATATTAAGTTTGATTGAATCATATTTATATGATAGACAACAAAAAACAATTATAAAGAAAATTTGTCCGCGCACTAAAACTGAAATAACGTATATGTCCAAAAGCAGAAAAATATGTTATGGAGTACCACAAGGGAGTGTTCTTGGTCCCCTCTTATTTCTCATTTACATTAATGATTTGCCCCAAGTCGTTCAACACCATATAACCCTGTTTGCAGACGACAGCACAGTTATATTTGCCGATCATAATTTATCATCAATAGAAATTGAAATAAACGATAGTTTGGCGAAAATAATAGAATATTTAAATAATAACAACCTTAAAATTAATTTAGAAAAAACTCACTTAATGTCCTTTAAACAAACCAGTAATAACAACCCTTTAAATTTAAATATACAATACCTAAATACAAAAATAACTAAAACGGAGCGCACAAAATTTTTAGGACTATGGCTAGACGAAAATATGAAATGGAGTAGTCACACTGATCATATTGTCAAAAAATTAAACCAGTACCAATTTGCACTTCACAACTTAAGTAAAATTGCGTCTCAGAAAGCAGTCCTGTCGGCATACCATGCTTACGTGACCTCCACACTCCGCTATGGAGTCATTTTCTGGGGCAACTGTACAGATAGAGAACTGATATTTAAAACTCAGAAGAAATGCTTACGAGCTATTTGCCAAATTAAGGTGACGGACAGCTGCCAGCCTTTCTTTATTAGTTTAAAAATATTAACCCTACCTTGCCTATATATTTTTGAAATTGCAATGTTTGTTGTTAAAAATTTCCATCTTTTTCAAACCTTACGCTCAAAGCGTCATCCCAATACAATTCTTCTCAAGACACACAATACTGCACTCTACTCAAAAAGCTTTTTAGGTATGGCACCGAAAGTGTTTAACAAACTTCCATATAATATAAGAAGTATAATAAACCTTAAAATGTTTAAAACTAACCTTTTAGATTTCCTATTAAAAAAAGCTTATTATTCCATAACTGATTTTCTTAGTGATAAAATAGATTAAGTTAAAGATATTGTATAAGTTAAGTACTTGAATAATAATGGTGATTCCTAAAGTTTATTTGCTATAATTAATGTTAATAAATGAATAATTGTAATTTTACCTAGATTATAAGAGAATATTTGTATACCAACTAAGGTGAAACATAGTGATACTCAACTATATTATTAAGACCATGTTACCATGTTACCTATGTTTAAACAAATAAATATTATTATTAATGTTAACTAAATAAATGGATATAAACTAAAAGGCGTAGTATATTTTGAAAAATTGAGATTTATAAGATATTTTTTTAAATCACATGGATGCAATAAATGGCAGGTTGGTTTTTGGACTATCTGAATCAAAATTTAATTTGTATTTCAATACCTACAGGTAGGAAGACAATTTAAACCTATAAGAAAAAAACAATGTTTAATTTTAAGTTTTGGAACTAATCTCTTGTATCATTGCACCACAAATCGTGTCCTTGACCACAAAACAATTAAAACTTCAATTTAATTCAATGCCGTAACGTATTACCTCTTTAACCTAAAAAACAACACTACACAATGGCGGATGTACTATAAATAACAATGCAATAAGTGTCTGTCATAGTTTCCTTTAACGAAGGTTGGAGCAAGGAGGTTATTGCTACCAATCCATAGCTCCGTGAGTAATCGGGACATAGATGGACAGCCGGATGTCCGCCTGTCCGGGTGAGATAATAAAAGTTATGTTATATCCGTTTTATCCAGCTTTTATTTGCAAGACAAACGGGGTATGTGGAATCAATAACAAAATGGATCATGCACATGAAATGAATCGATATGATAAAAAGTGTTGCTGCGAATGTTACGAATCGATATGGATTTTCTCGATAAAAAAGTGTAATCTCGTCTCGATATAAAATGCGTCGTAGGTTTACATAGTCTATTGGATTAAAATTTTGTTTACAGCTGCGTATTTCGAATACTACAACAGCTAGGAAACTACTTAATAACTTTAAACGATGATCTGACTTGTCTGACTTTTTTTGTAAAAGATAAAATGCAAAAATATAAGAGCTTAGGGTAAGTAAAAACAAATACTTAGATTCGAATGAGCTTTATAAGTTATTGCACTGATATCTAAAGCTATCATATTTTTTACAATTTCTTCTCGAGAGTCATCTAGCAATAAATGGTCGACCGGATATCCGTCCGGGCATTAGACAAACAGCGATAGAGGATAGCAAAAACACTTTTATTTATTAACTGATGTGACATTTACTTTACAAGGAAACAGGATGTTTTGAGAAATAAATAATAAGTGATAGATCGTAAATTGATTTCAAACTGTCAATATTTTATACTTGGGTCAAATTTTGGCGGTTAGTGGCAATAGGCTCGCCCCCTATTACATGGGACCAAAACATATCGGCGAACTGTGCGTGTACATTAGTACACCTCTGCCTAACCCTTCGGGGATACAGGCGTGATGATATGTTATGTTATGTCAAGTTTTTTGAAGTACTTTCCTTTTATTAGTAATATTTTTTAATTGCTCATGACAGCAAAATTATTACTCGTATATACTGTAATTTTGATAAATATTTCATTGCTTTTTTTTTTTTTTTTGGTAGAGATCTTTGCAGTTAGCCTGAGCGCAGGCTTTGACTGCTTCACCGGACTTTTGGCGAGGACCTTAAGGCCTCCAGCCAGAGCAATAGGAAAAACTAACTACGTTAGCAACGTCTACTAAGGGCACCCCCTGCGGGGTTCGGACCTCGACTTAGTGCGTTGCTAACAATCTTAATAAAGCAAAACAGCAAGGGATGGCTGGATCAAAATTTTTATTATTTAGGGACATATTTTTATTGCTAGTTTGGCCGGCTCGGGCCAGCTTGATCTAGGGACGGGAGGATAACATTTACGTTATTATTATTTATAATACGCGACGGGCCTCGCCGGCGAGGACGTAATATACGGCGGTTGTGTTTTGTATTGCTACTGCTAGCTAAATCGAATGCTTCTTGGAGAAGCGTTGTTTTATCATCGGGGTAGGAGAGAGTATGTCTGGGGCGTTTAATCTTAGATATTACGGAAGGTATGTATCGCGCGGCCGCTGCGATTAGCGGGTTACGGTGGGTTTCGGAGGAGTCGAAAAATCGAATCGCGGCGCGTTTCATGAACTGCTTGATTGTTGGCAGCTTTAAGTCACAGTGCAACTGCAAGTTACGGACGTAACCTGGAGCGCCTGTGGCTCTACGCATGAAACGGTTTTGGAGAGTTTGCATTCGTTTAAGTCGATAATCGGGTACGTGAGAGAATACGACGCTGCCGTAAGTCATGATAGGTCTCACGCACGCAGTGTAAATTCTCTTCTTACAAGTAAGAGAGAGTTTACTGCGCTTGTTCAACATACAATGAAGTCGGCCGAGAGCGAAGGCGGCTCGCGCGCGTGCCGCTTTAATATGAGCTATGAAGGTAAGCTTCCGATCAAGGATTATACCCAGGTATTTGGCTTGCTGTTCCCAAGGGATAGACTTGCCGAAGAGGGTTATAGGTGGAGGGGGAGCGGGAGGCTGCCGTTTCTTGCTAAAGAGCACGGCTGCGCTCTTGGTAGGGTTGACTTCGATTCTCCATTTCGTGAACCACTTCCCGAGGGTCGTGACCGCGGTCTGGAGAGTTCGACCTATCGCTAAGGGGCTGGTGCCTGAATAATAGATGGCCGTATCGTCGGCGTACATAGCTACTTGGGGTTTGCCACCGCGAGGAATGTCGCTAGCGTATAGCGTGAAGAGGAGTGGAGAGAGTACGGAGCCTTGAGGGACTCCGGCCCGGATCGGGTGAGGGGAAGAGAGGGTGCCCTCAACGCGATAGCGAAAGGACCGATTCGACAAAAAGTTTCGGATGATGAGCACGAGACGATCTGGCACCTCGAGTTGGTATAACTTGAAGATCAAGCCATTGTGCCAGACCTTGTCGAAGGCCTTTGCTATATCGAAGAAGAGCACGCCAGTGAGCCTTCCACGCTGAAAACCAGCGCTTATATGCTCGACTATGCGGTGGACTTGTTGGACGCACGAGTGTTGGGTTCTAAAACCGAACTGCTCGTCTGGTATGAGACTCCTGGACTCGGCATAGTCCATAAGACGGGAGTAAATAATTCGCTCGTATAGCTTCCCAAGAACCTTGAGTAAGCTAATTGGGCGATAGCTAGTGGGCTCAGACTTCGGTTTACCGGGTTTGTGGATGCCGATGACTATCGCTTCTTTCCACTGCTGTGGGAAGAGATTGTTGCCTAATGCTGCATTGAAGATGCCTGTCAAGAGGATTACTAATGCTGGGGGGAAGAGTTTGATCACCTTATTGGTGAGTCCGTCTGAACCAGGGGCTTTACGTGGATGCAGTTCCTTGATCAGAGAGCGTACCTCGTCTACAGTAACCGGCGCGAGTGGGTGTTCCGGATCCTCGGAAGGAGGGAGCGAGGCCTTACGTTCGACTTCAGCGTCAACTCTGGCGAGGTGAGCTTGATCGACCGGAAGGTCGCTAGGCGTACACTGGGCCTCTAGGCTGTCTGCTAGGCATTCCGCTTTCTCGTCGTCTTCGAAGGCAGGGCTCTGATTCGGACGGTTCAGCGGGGGCATAGTAACTTCGGTACAACTACGTAGTTTACGTTGGAGATTCCAAAACGCGTGATGGTTGGGCTCTAATTGGTCGAGAAACTTATCCCAGCGTTCGTCACGCAGTATCCTTATGCGTTTTCTAAAAGCACGCTGTAGAGAGCGCATGCGGACGCGATTGGAGTCGCAGGGATAAGCGTCGTAGGCGCGTATAGCCGCGTTCTTCTCCGTCAGTAGGGCACGGGCGTCGTCCGGAAGGAGCCAGCGAGCGTCTTCTGTCAAAGGTACCGACCGTGAACACTCGTTCACCAGGGACTGCACGTGCTCAGTGAGGGAGTCGATCGCGCCTATAGCGTCCATCGCGGATTTTACGTGGTCTGGGATTGAATCGAGATGCGCGGAGTGGACTGACTTAAGACGAGTCCCAAGCTTCGTCCAGTTCGTAACTATCTTGGTGGGGATGGGCTGACCAGCGTCTGGGGGACCTACACGCGGACCGAAAGACATGATCACTGGTCGATGGTCAGAATCTAATTCCTGAATAACTTCAATGGACCGAAGCGCTAGGTTAACGTTATTAAGCAAAGCTATATCTAAGATGTCGGGGCGGTGATTTACGTTAGCGGGAAAGTGCGTAGGATTCATAATATTTCATTGCCTATCAATCTTAATATTCACAATAATGAATAGGATTGTATAAATGTATTTTTCTTCGCTGTATATACAGGATTATTTTATTTTCTTAGCTTACACGCTTACACAAATTCGAACTAATACCTTACATTACTTATCCTTAGAGAATAAATATTCCCGACTTTTATTTCACATATTTCATAATATCATTAACCCTAACCAAAAATACATAAAAGTAAGAAGCCAAACAAAACAAATAACTCATCGGTGTAAAATTTACCGGGTCATAAAAATTAAAATGGCCATTGATAAGCGTTCAGAATTTAAATTTACGAATGACCATAGACTATAGAATTTTACCGCCATTTATACGCGCCTTTTAAGACAAAAGCTCTAACGGAAACGATTGCCTTATGCGCCAGCGATTGCCGTTCTATGCTAATTTCAACACAATATAATAAAATTGTGAGTCTCAAACAACGTTATTGAGAGTCATAAATTAAGATACACCCATTTTTTCCAACGATATTTAAGGGTTTGCATTTATTTCTAGATCGGGTATGGTAGGGCGTTATATCTAGATATAATGCACATCATTTTTGACAGTGTATCATCTGTTAGTACCCAATGGTATTTTTATGTAAAATACGTATTATCAACTGACGGCTAGTGATATCCCTAGGGATATACTACGGATAAACCCAGCTAAGTATATATGCGAATTTATGAGATCCATAACTAACCCCATTATTATAATATTTTTTGTAATCAAAATGCACTATATTATCATTCAATCAATCAAGCCGTAGTACATTTTTATAAACGTCTACTGAATCATCATAATCCAAAGGTCAAGTAAAACCAAGGTGTCAAGACGCTAAATCCTGTTTAGTACCGACCGCTTTGCTTGCATTTTACTAAAACCGTTATATAATCTGTGCACATCCAATAAGGGCGGGAAATCTGGCTTACACGACACCACTTGAGGTCGTACGGCTTCATTCTTCTCTGAAAGGCGATATGGCGGAAAGATATTGAATTTTATATCATTCTTTGAATTAACTGCGCAGTAAAAAGTTATGCGTGATTTATAAAATAAAACAAAATTACACGTCGATTTTAGAACACTTTTTTTGTCGATTTAAAACAACTTAAGTTAACCTACATTTAGTGTTTAATTACATCCTATGTATTGCACAGGAAACCTTATTAAAACAAGCCATTAAAATAAGAAAGTACTTTTTTTCTTTCCTTCTTAGTAATTGTAAAATTGCAGACTTTCGTTATGATGAATAATTTATTCTTCAAAGATTATCTGAGCATAATTTCAACAAAATGATGTCTTTAGTTTTATTTCAACCACTGCTCACCAAAAGTGGCACTATATCATTTTTCAGCTGTTACATAGAATATGGGACTTATATCATTTCCTATTATTACCACAGATTAACTAACAGTAAAAGGATTACAAAAAAATGCAGTTGTTTGACAGTTAGCCTGACCAAAAGCACTGCTTCACCAGACTTTCAATAATAAGCACAAATAAAAACACAGCCGTACACACTTATTTCAATTAATTTTCTGTCTTACAGACCCTCAAAAAATCTATCTACATCCTATTTAAATATATGGTTTCTTAGTTACAATTTCGTCAGTACATTCACGACAGTGGGACAGAGCAGGCATTTGATAACTTATAGATAGGTACATATATAAGGCAGCCGTGGGAACCGGTCACCCTGCCCAGTCGGGCCCTACTATAGAACAGTGAATGAATGAGTGAGTGAGTGAGTGAGTGAGTTTGAATGAATTCATTACGGTCTTAAGCTGTATAACTGTATAAGATTGTGACGTCAGAGTTTGCTTTTTTATGGAGATTGGATAGAGATGAATATAGCTTAAAGTTTTATACATTTTATAATATTTGTATATGATATTTTTTTTTTTTGTAAAACTTCGGGCCATCTCTGGTAAATAAGTAAATTATAAAACAATTAAATTAGATTAAACAAAATGAAAAATATTAATAATCTTATATCACACTTTTTGCACGATATCTATCGGACAGAATAAAAATCAAATTATATATATTTTTTTTTATATATATTTGTTTTGTTGCTATTTCCTTTTATTCAGTTTCGTCTGGAACTAATAGAATGACTCAGTTCAATTCTACGGTAGTTTTTATTTAAAAGCGTTAAAAGTTTATGTAACAAATTGTGTTCAAAACTTCACACTATTTTAAGCTAAATAAATCAAATTCTTTTATGTATAGTTTTCTACGAGACTCCACTATTTGTATGTTTTTAAATACCCTGTCAATTTATCGGCTTTAAATGCATACTAATAAAATAAATACAAAAAATAATTCCGTCACCCTCATAAATCACACGAAAAACACGAGCAGAACCGCGAGCTTATACTAGTATTATTTACATACTTTTACAAAACATCCATTTTAAATTAATTAATTAAAAATGCTACGTAACATAAATGCTCGTAATCTTTGCTAACTTTAGAACGTCTTCAGTGATCAAAACAATGTATTTCAGTGAAAAGGAAACATAACGTCCAGTCCATCTCATGGCCGACTTGCATCTGTCCATCTGTCAAACGTTTGTAAACATCTGTTATCGATTGATTGATTGATTAGTTAACATGGCGCGCGTGCAGTTAACGTGCAACATATCTTGCCTATTGTATTGATTTACGGTTGCTATGGTAACGTGGCCGTATTCTAAAACGAGGGCGAATTGCAGAAGAGCTTTTTTATAAAAAAGTTGCTTAATACCTGTTAGTGTGATTATTCAGATATTTAAAAGAAAGCACAAGGACCTATCAAATTTATACATATTTTCTTGTTTTCGGTCCTGTGCAAGCTAAAGGGATAACTATGCTTCAATTCAGAAAGATGATTATTAGCTATAGGTATATTTTCGGGACGATATAGATGCTTTTTTTTTTCTTGTTCTATTTTCCCGTTAGTTAACAGGGATTAACCAAAACGAATTAGCGACCTATCCTCCTACATCTATGACATACCAAAAATGTGCCGTAAAAAGTTCAACTTAGGTTATTTCAACAAACTAAAATCTCAAATGCATATTGAAATAAACTTAAACCTGCAGTGTTAAACACATAGTAAGGAACTAGATATCTAGTTTAAGATCCGGGCACTCGGAGCGGTTTGGTGTTTACGTAAATACATCGGTGCACACTATTGCAAGCTGTCAACGCTTAATCCTTCGTTTTGATATTAGTTACCAACATGCAAAACTTTCAAACTGGGTTATATTTAGAAAACGTTTATTGATGTTTCCCAATAAGTTAACAGAAGTTTCAGGGATGAATAGGTATGCTTTTTAAAAGGTTTGGGCTTCCTGATCTCTTACCAACTCTTAATAAAATACACCTGCGGGAAGAAGCAACTTGATAAAACCGCATCAAAATTAGGCCGCTGATTTGCGAGTTTTTGACAGTAAAATACAAAGACACAAAATCAAAACATTTTAATATTAGTTAGCTAGGTCGTTTTGAGCTCTGTCAAAACGAAAAAAAGTTTAACCTCTATTTGCAGATTCCAAAATGCAAACCCTAAGAAGGGGAACCGGCAAGACACTATTGGTTAGTCACGATATTAATGACTTTTTTAGTTGGACAGCTAAAAATAGTCAGTTATTTTCTACATTATTTACGAGTTAGATGTATAATATATGTCAGGCGTAAAGTGGTCAAGTAAACAAGTTACGTACTGTATATTATTAAATATCGACATAACAGTTGCAATGCGAGACGAGTTTCAATGAAGGTGAAAGTACTCTATGTAAGGAAAACCTCGGGAAATACACCTAGAATAATGTAGACTATTTATTTGATAATACACTCGTGAGATTGTTTTTATTATGTTACTAGCTATCAATGAGTTTTTTTGTGTAAAGTGCTATTTGTGTAGAACGTTATATGACATAACTTTTTTATTTATGAACCGATTGACATGAAATAAACACTAATTGTTAAGTGAAGCTTACTACAATATATTCGTGAAAACCGCATCTTAATCGAATAAGCCGTTTCTGAGATAAGCGTACACAAACACACAGACAAAGAGACATTTTTTTTTTAATTATAATATCGGGTTAGGCATCATATAATAACAACCCTTGCTACTTTTTTTGTTTATATTTCCATTGTACAGACACCACTTTTCTACAATTTTATTATTATGTATAGATATAGATGAAGAAATTACATTAAGAGTACTTCCGGTAACCGAATAAACTAAAAGGAGGGGAAGACCCTAAAAGGGTCCTTTATTATGAACATTATCAAAATCAAAATCAAAATATTTTTATTTCAAGTAGGCCTTGTTAAGGCTCTTTTAAAACGTTAAATTTACTGACTCTACTGCAGGTTCCAAAATGTCATTCCAATGGAGAAGAACCGGCAAGAAACTCCAGAGGTTACTCTTTTAAAAAAAAGGTTAACATCAATGATACCAATACAATTAATTATAAATATCTACAAATATGCGACAACAGCGTAAATAGCAATGTAAATCAGGTATGTACCTACTGTATCGACATTTCGTCACGATAACACAAGTGGGCAAATCTACACACATAACCTAGTCTTATACATTTATGCTATTACATGACGACGACACATTAAAATTTAATAAACAATTACATTAATTAACGCTTATTTTAAAGGCCGATTTACACTAAACGAGTGAATGTTAATTCTATTACCACTCCATTAAGTTCTTTAAAATTCTAAAATCATGTGTTAGAGTGCGAGAAAGAATTAGCATACGCTCGTTAGATATCAATCGATCTTTAGACATAGACAAGTGGTAACTACAAATCGTTTCTTCTTTATGGTTATGGTGAACCAATGCGGTATCCTTGAGGTTTGGGACCACATCAAACAGGCCTGCCTGCCTGCCTACCCACACACGCCCACGCAAGCGTGATGTAAACAGCTGTAAGGTCTCACGGATCACGTTGCTAACCTAACTTTGAGGAATTTGATAATTTATCTGCATAGAACTAGTAATTATTTTAATGATAACGTTCAAAAACATTAAGAATGCTTATGAAAAGTTTGTAAGTTAATTTTTTAACCGACTTCAAAGAAGTAGTAGGTAGTTAATTCGACTGTATTTATTTTTTAAGGTTTTGTTCCACAGACCTTTTGACTGGGTGAACCGATTTTGACGAATATTTTTTTTTAATTAAAAACTATTTTAGCCCAGTTTACAGTGGGATCCATAAGAATTAAATAAGTATAAGACTTATTTTGAAGTCGATTTTCTTGTTACAATTATTAGTAGGTATTCAATCGTTATATATTATATTATGAGTAACCCGAAAAATCAAAGTCTAAATATCATTGATCAAAACTCTAACAAGAAGTAAGTATATTATTTTGACAAATATTTAATGAGCTTTCAAAATATCAAGTAGGTTATTAATCTAAGTGTATAAAGGAGTAGTGGGTGGACAAGCCGTAGATTCTGATAATGACGAAGTAATGGCAAGTAGAAGTTTGGTAAATCTATTCTGAATAGCAATCCCACTGAAACTTGTCAGGTTATAAATCTAATGTCTGCATTTAAATAGCTTCTTGTTAGGAATGATAAGAATTAGACTGGGAGTAAGAAGCCCTTTGATTTGGTGGTAAATGTTTGATCGAAAGTGTGTAAAAATCTATACATAGAAAGTACCTATACAAGGTGTAAAGGAAATGCGTGTTCATATTTTAAGTAGTACCTACTTCTGCGCAAAAAAGTAACACAACTTTCTCAAAAAAAGGATAGACCTCCTAAACCTACTAATTTTGATTATACTTAAAGCCGCATTTCAACCATTCAATTAAACGAAGTAAGACGTTTATTACACTATTCCAAACTTGATTCTTATTCAGTATCCGATTTAACATTTGGCAGGAAGGTAAAAAAAAATATCAATTCAACACTTATTCATCATCATCATCATCATCAGCTGGAAGACGTCCACTGCTGAACAAAGGCCTCCGCTAGAACGCCGCATTGAACGACAACTCGCCTATTGCATCCACCGCACTACATTACTTAATTAATATAACAATTATAACCGACATAACATTACGACGACCTCCGTGGTCGAGTGGCGTACGCACCGGTCTTCAAGGTGTCGCTAGCTCTGAGGTCCCGGGTTCGATCCCCGGACGGGTCAATGTTGAAAGTCACTTTTCTACATTGTCTCGGGTCTGGGAGTTTGTGGTACCTTCGTTGTTTCTGAATTCCAAAACACAAGTGCTTAATAGCTACTTACTTTGGGTTCAGAGCAATGTATGTGATGTTGTCCGCATTTATTATATTACCTGAACGAGTCGTTCTGAATGAATACGTAGAGATGCAAAGTTGTTTACACGTAATATTGATCTGGCGCGGTAACCATGGCAACGCGATAAGCTCGCTGCTACACTTTGATTCGTACATCGATATGTTACATTTACATCGGTAGAGACTGTCCGTGGCATCTTTAATTTATTTGACTGTTATTATTTATGATAACGATTTTAATATCATATTTCTGTTATATTCTAGCAGATAATGGAATAGTATTTTTCCTGAACCCAACAAAAAAGACTTTTAAATTCATAAGTAGGTTTTCTAAATAATTTAGAAGTTACAAATAACGTCAAATTACTATTTCAAGTCGAAAAAACGACCTCTGGGCCTCGATTCATCTATTTTAAATGCATGTCAGTGGTCGATTGGTGTACTTATCATTCTGCCTAATTTGCGTATTCAGATAAGCCTACAATAAAATCTCATTGAATTCCTAAAGATAATGATCGTAATGACAAATGAATGATTGTAATGACAGTTAGCAGAATGCGATTCATCGTAAAAATGACCAAATGAAGCAGGTCATTCGGTAGCTGATTGAGGCCCTGGATGTGTTATTGAAATTGTCAGCAAAATGCTCACAAGAGTCTTGATTGCGGTTTATCTAAAGGAAACAATACATCATTAAATGAATTTCCGAATCGATACGTAACAGTTTGTTCACCGCTCACATTAATAAATCAAATCATTATTATCTGCGACTAAAATAGAAACAGCCTCTATCTTAATTTATTGCTTCTCTGTATTATGTCGATACAAATTAATATTTGCATAATATTTACTAAATGCGAATGCTTTGTAAAAGCTTTTCTTTAACTTGGAATGTGAGTTTGTTTTGGGCAAATCTTAGAAGAAATCTTAGATCTAAAGTCCAAGTATCTTGGCAAGTGATTGGGATGAAATTTTGGATTTTCATATAAGTTCGGTGTCCATACAATATTGTGGTACTTTCGAGCTGGTCTGATGATGAAGCCAGAAGCTGGCTATAACCATGGTGGAACTATGTACCTAACGCATGTGTTTGGGCTTATTTGATTTCTCTTCAATAAAACGTAGGGCCTAGCTTATTTAAGACCTTGTCATTATGAAAAAAAAAAACGAATTAAAAAAATCTAAGTGTGTTGGAATAATAAGTTGTTTTGACAATTATTTTCGTAGTATTTGAGACTACATAACAAACAAAAACCAATCTTTCATTGGCCATAATTACTACCTACATTTCAATTCAGCCTTTCCTTATATTAACAACCTATATGTAAAGCCTTTTGGTCTACATTACGGAGCGGCGCTCAATACGATCCAATCAAAGTCTTCGGTCACTGACCCGAGGCGAGCATGGCTGCCGTAGATCTAGTCAAACATTCACCTATCTGTTTGCAACTAATGTTTAACTAACTTGCTTTTATACAACAACTGTTTATTTATAGGAAGAAATTGTATTTTTAATATGTATGATGATTATTTACTTACTGATATAAATCTTAACTACTGATTTGCCATGTTTGTAACGTTTAATTTTCGCACTAAAATTCACTTTTTTTTTTTTCATTTTTTATAGTTAAGACACATTTGTTTCATTTGTTTTATTCAGTTATTTCATACAAAATGTATGGCAAGTTTTCATAATTCAGAAAAAAAGCTTTTTGATCTATATTAAAAAAAAAAATCTTATGGGTATTCTTGACAAAGAAACTCAAAACTGATTTCGGTATCCTTGTTAAATATTTACAGATGAAAGCTTCCTACCGACAGTTGCCGATAGATGTGATCGTAAATAGCCTTTATTTCAGCTTATTTAGATTGAAAATTCCGGAGATAATGGTCTGATTACCTATGTTTGATCACCATTGAGGGCAATGCTCCGGAATAAGATAATTCGATTGTTATTAGCCAGTAGTGATGTGTTCAAGAAGGTTTCGCGGAATCGCTTTATGGTAGACTATTTTACGCATCGATAAATTCTGGCGAATCGTTGTTGGTTCTTTAAATAGAGTAAGGAAGTCTATATAAAAAGTTTACTGGATATTTTGTAGTTCTAATTCTAGGTAGTCTAGTTTATGCTAGATCAGCTCTTAAGACATAAGTTTGTTGGTAAAATCATAATTTACGTAAATAACCCGATGAATTGGGGTTTTCTTATTATAATGATTTTATAACACTTTTGTATAATATATTTATAATATAACTAAAATCTACAGGAATTGCAACAAATTGAACTAAATGAGTAATACCCACACAGGTTTATTTATTTGATTACTTACCTACTAGGCTACCAAGACAATGATACAGGAATTTAAGTAGGTGTTACAAGATTAAATGTATTGTGATTTGTGGCCCTACCTGAACTTAAGCAATTTAGAAACGTAATTATGCCTGGATACTTAACACAAGTAAGAGATAAGGATTTTTTTCTAATGAACTACTAATCAATCACCAAAATTAAATTATTATAAGCAATATCTTGATAACCTAGACAAAACCAATCAGTCTTTAAACTTTCTTCCCACGCTACTAAAATAAAACCTTCTTGTAACTGTCCATGAAAACAAAAACCGCTTCTCTTATAGACAAAACAAGCAAAAAAACATTTGAAAAGTTGATTTATTTTCGCGGTAATTCCTTCCCTGAAGAACATTCATTTTATAATCACTACAAATTGAGCTACATCTATATTTTATATCACAATATTTCGCGGTAAAAAGTAATAAAGCTGTCAAAAACATAACCTCAAAAATGTCTGTCATGTTTTTGCCGCCATTACAGATTTCAACGACTACAACCGCTTACATCGTTTACTTTTTACGTTGGTTAGTCACGTTTGGTGCTCGAACGAGTTAGAAACTCTTTTGTAAAAACTGTAACGGCTTCGGTTAAATTTTGCCGCGGATTAGGGCTGCCAACTTTAACGTTTTAATTTAGGTTAGGACTCGACTTGACAGGCGGGCGTGGCAAAAACATTTTAAATGGATGACCGAGGATCGGAAAAGCTTTCATGATTTAATTTATAGTTAAGTTCAGTTTTATACTAAAATTATGTGATAAAGAGCATAGTTTCTTCATAAAGTAACAGTAAAATTTTAGGTACTAATGTTTAATAAGGTACGTAATACATATACTCTTGCATTAATGAATTTCTGAGATATATTTCAATGACAATCACACTGTAGGTGCTTGAATATCTATATAGCTACTTAATTTTCGTCACAAAAGAATATTTTTCTATGAAATAAACAATGCATCTATTTTTCCTTAACTGATGTAGTTAAAACCCCATTTTAGTACAATGCATTACACAACAACGATCTTAAAATAAATCTTAAAAGATTTATAAAAACCTATATGAGGTAGCCCTAATCACATTTTTTATAAAAAGCAGTACCTACCTATAATACTTACTACAAATCGCTAAAAAGTTAAATGTACTTATCAGAATATACGGAAGTGGTATCACTTTCTACCATAAAGCATAACTATTGTAACTACTATGGCCTCTGACCAATCGGTACACACTTCATAAATTGTCATTGTGACTTATTATGACACAATCTATATTTATTGTGAACAAAACAAAGTCCAACTCAGTTTTAAGTGCCTTTTACTACGTACTAATGTAAACTGAGTGATAGTTTAAAATAATAAGAAATATACAGTGTTACTACACGTAACTAGACAAGTTATCAGGGGCCCGTTGCCACTATTTATGTCAGTGAGTGGCATCCTACAATGACAACAGTTGCAAGAAGGTGTAAATTTTTCATTAAACTAAAATTATCTGAATACGAAAATTAGGCATAATAACAAGTACACTGGAACGTTTATGAACCTGCCACTCAGTGACTTATAATAGCGGCATCGGGCCCCTGTATGAATGTGGATGGATGAACAAGCAGAGGAAGACCAATAAAAGATTGTGTGAAAGATGATATGAGAAAGGAGTGAATGCTGAGATTTGTAGAGATGAATGGAAGCTGAATACGCATTGCGCCGAACGCCAAATAATTGGGAACAGGGCAGGGAGACGATGATGACAGTGTTACTACAAATTTGTTATAGCTACCAAGCTTAGAATTACGTTATGTAGAAAAATATTTAATAAATCAAAAAATCTAAACGTGTAAGACTAACTTTTAAAACTGATCGAAACGTTAAGCTCAAAAAGGTATTAATAAAAGTCTCGGGCTAATTAACGTAAAATTAAATTGCTTTAAACAAATAATGTTCGATACAAAAACAATTGCATTGGTCATTCGTTTAATATTTGTTTATTTACATAGCTCTGATAGATATGATGTGATGTATAAAATATGTATGATTAAGACTTATGTATTTTCTCACGAGCATTCAACATTCAAGACACGTCAGAAAACACCTGCAAATAACTGAAAAATCTTTGCAATTCATAATCATAGCTTCATATAAGTATTATGTTTTTAATAAAGTTAATATACACCTATACCAAAAGTGAAAATCAAAATTGGGTCATACACCATTTATACATAACGGGTGGACCAATTTTAATGATCTTTTAATTTTTTTGGAATCGTTTCCACACTTAATAGCAGAATAACTATAAAATCGGAATGGGTCACGAAAATGCACAGAAAACCTCACACATTTAGATGGAAATGTCACGTCCCTATGAATAGTTTAGGTACCTACTTATTTATTAGTATTATAGAATGACTGTAACAAATCGAGCAATAGAAAAATAAAATCTAGAAAATATTGCAATAGTTATGCACGTTCAACAGCATTGAAACTCTTAAACAACCGTTATTATTAAAATAGTCTACAGAAAAGCATCAAATTTAAAAAAGAAACAACTATTATTTTATGTTGAAACAAAATCTTTCAAATACGTAACCTAACCTAAAAATATCTGCCAACACTAAATAATTACAGAGCTAGTCAACAATTTACATTAATTAAAGAAATTCAGTACAATTAGTAGCACTATACCTATTTATGTTGGATATTTTGACACTGGCTACAAATTACAAATTACGCCATTAAGGTTCTAGTATTTTTAGGGTTCCGTATCAAAAGAACCCTACATACTAACTAATCTTACGCTGTTCGTCCGTCTGTCTTAGTCTGTCTGTCTATTTGTTTCAGCTTATCTCTGAAACGGCTGGATCGATTGACGGGATTATCACTCGCAGATCATTTTAATATACATTTCTTTAAACGGAACCAGGTTTTAACGCCGGTTATATTGGGACGTTTTATAATTGACTTTATTTATTTATGTTCAAATTTATTTATGTTCTAGATAAAGTCTATCAAAAAATGCTGTCTTATATTTTTTACATAGGTATGGAACCCTTTATTTGCGAGTAATAACCTCAGTCGGCCATCTTCTTTTTAATGGCCGCCGCTCATATTGTGTGATCATTAAATACAAAACTTTCTTTATACTTTGTGTGCTTTACTCACGTTTGTAACTATATCGGGTCATTAAGTTCTCATTTCCTGTTTAAAATATATTTTTTTATCTAAATGTCGGTCAAGTTTAATGTTAAATATCAACTTTACGTTATCTTTAGCGGGTAAACTTCCAAAAGGAATAACGTGAAAGTAGTCTATAATAATTGTTTTAGTTAATTCTATTAAGGTCAAAAGGACTAACGACTAACTAATCTATATTTTAAACATACACCTTTATCTTTAGTAGTGGTGTCCATTGATTGAAAAGCCTGAAGGAACTGAAATAATTATTAAAATATGAAATAAAAACCACTTTTAAAATATAGCATTACATATTTAAAACGTAATTTAAAAATATCCTACAAAAGTCAACGATGAAATAATGTTGATTGACTGATAATGCAAAATTATTTATCACACAAATGATTGGTATCAATGTGAAAACCCATTATAATTTGCCTCCTTACTCCATTCTATAAATAGGAGTCTTCATCGATCTTACAGCGTTCTAACACTTGATAGATCTTGTGCCACATACAGGCTGTTCAGAAGACAATGCTCTGAGCGACAGATAAAACTAGGTTAGCTGTGGACGTTAGCAAACGAATCAATGAATAAAGATTCTTTAATGAAATAATAGGTGGGGGAAGAAAACAGAAGCTTATAAAGATAACGATACGAGAACGGGCTATTAAACACACCTCATGTTACAAATTCTGGAAAGTCAAATTTGGGAAATCTGCGAAAAAAATTCGGTGAGCTTTAAAAATTTAAAAAATAGATTTTTTAAATGACGGCCATGCAGCCAAAATAACCATCTTGGTTATGCAAGCTTTCAAACCAAACTACATCATAGTCGGTCCATTCATTTAGGACCTATGATACTACAGACAGACATGCCAATATGGCCACTTATCCCTCTTTTTACGTCGGAGATTGAAAAAAGGAAACTTATAGAAATAAATAGAGATTGGAGTCTACATAATGATTTGTTTATTTTCCAAAAAAAACAAACTGTACGACAAACGATAAAACATTACCTACGCTTACATGACATAACGCACGCATTCGCTTGATTGATTCATAGTTGCAATCTCGGACAGCTCATGACGCTTCGACAAAAGGTCGTCGCCCCGAATTGTTTTCCTATAACTTACTGTAGTCTCTAGAAAACATACAATAAAGGCAGATGATGGCGAAGAACCTATATAGCTTATGTGATTTGAATGATGATTTGATGACAATAAAACCTTGATGATAGTCGTACTTAATTAGCAACGCACCGAGTAGGAGTTTATTAATTGGTACTTTATTTTCAGGGAGTACTCGGACGAATATCTGTCATTTTTAAAAGGTGTAGTTTTGTTAAATTTCTAAAAAATCATTAATTTAACTCGAAAGTTAATTACTGACTATTTATAACTTTGATATTTTTTCAAACATATATTATATGCTGTTTGTTTGTATATCTTACGTATTGCTATTCATCCAATTATCAGTCCCTTTTTCTTCCAGACAACCATGAAACAGGCTATGATAAGACACAAACAGCTTTAAATTCTAAAACAAAAAATATTTCCAACACCTAAGTGTACAATTCTAGTAATGTATAGGTATTTTAAATTTAGCTTATACATATCTTACACCAAGTTACAGAATACAAGAAAACAGGCCTATAACAAAGTAAATCATGAATCAAAGTAAGGTCCGTCACGCGTCAGTTACCCGGTAACTACAGGGGCCCAAGTCTGCTATTTACACTCGGTTCAATGTCTTCATAGTGGCGTGCCAGCAGGGCCATTTTCGGAAAATTGGTATTCTACTAAACGTCAAAACGTCAAAATTGCGCATTACAATTTGTACCAAATGTATGAACTATTGGGCACAGTCGTTGAACATTGAACCGAATCGTTCCAATGCGCAATTTTGACGTTTTGACGTTTAGTAGAATACCAATTTTCCGAAAATGGCTCTGCTGGCACGACACTATGAAGACATTGAACCGAGTGTAAATAGCAGACTTGGGCCCCTGGGAGCCAGACAATGTTAGTCCAGTATCGATTGACAAGGACTTTGTACGAAGATATTGTTTCCAACAATAGATTATCTCAGACGTTCGACGATATTGTTTTAGGCATAAGGGGGAACATTTTGGAAATAGCGCAAAATAGGCGTACTACCTTTCAGTAATTACTTTATCCATTCACACTATGAATAGAATTACATACATACATATAATCACGCCTGTTTTCCTTGTAGGGGTAGGCAGAGAACATATCTTTCTGTATCTAGCCAACTGTCAGACTGATACCTGGAAGAACCCCTGAACAACATGCAGAAGAAAAACTGTCTGTTCCTCTTTAGATGATTTTTATCATTGCTGACGCTTTAAGAAATGTCATTTAGTTAAAGGGGCTGATTAAAACATGCAGGTATTAGTTCTCAGAATTTTTGACACGCAGTAAAATTTAGATAAGCACATATTTGTTTACGCATAACTTACACCCACGATTTATAAGCCTAACCAACTATTCTGATGACTTCTAATTACACACAAATGTACGAACGATTTAATGATAATGATCAAAACGTAGGTGTTTGTAAACATTCCTAGCAATAACGAAACGCAAAAACAGGGCAAGGTATTTAAAAAGTAACGGATCAATCAACCTGTCAAAATGTAATACTGACAACGAGGTTGCATTTGAAACTATAGAGTGAGCCTATCAGAGTTTAAACCGTAAGCACTAGTGTGAACAAGTGTTGTCGTGAATTATGTATGAAGATGGAGCTTGCCGTTATAAAAAATCTATCTAAAACACTAATATTATCCTAACAATGTCAAAACCATCGATATTTTCTTATATAAGTTTCTCGTTGCGCGAAAATTAACTTAAATGAAAAACGAAATGTACTAGGATCAGACTAAAAACTGCTCTCGCTTGGCACAAGGGGAACCTAGCGATAGTAGCAGTCTATGCATATCATACGTCGATGAATGCTGATATCATATTTGTCATAATTGCATTGTAATTGTAGTTTAACGAAAACAAATGAAGCAATTATGTCAATCAACTTTAATTTCCATGGTTTGGTAATCAAGAGATTACTTGCGATGTCACGGCTGGGTTTACTTAAAATGCCTATTTACATTGACGCTGTGACAAAGTGTACTTTATTTTGTTACAACATCGGATTCTGTTGAGTGGGTGATTCATTTGAAGTTTAAAAGGTAAATAATCAAAGAAACGTATCAAATTATTGAAAGAAGAGAAGAGAATACAAATAAGTGAAATAGAGAGAGTTATATCTAAGTAGATATTACTGATAAAACTAAAATAAGATTGCAAATATTTTAAGGCCTATGAGTGACTGTAGGATAATCTCACAAAACTGCCATTATTTTTCGAAAGACCTTTATAAGTAACAAAAATATGAAGAGGATTGTAAAGCGCGTCAAATTTCTAGTGAATGAAAACAAAATACAAACATGAAATATCACTTTCACTAAGTGTCAATGTTGATAAATCATTTACAAACAAATGGACCATTCAAAGCTATCTGCTTGTTTACAAACATTACATTGAATCATTTCTCAAGATAAATAAACATGGCTAAGGAATTATAACATACAGAAAGGTATTTACATACCGATAGATAAAAGGTGTGTGTTGTGGTATGGGCATGTAATGAGGAGGGATGAAGACATATAACAAAAAGAGAATGGATAAATAGGCAGAGGAAGACCAAAAAGGAGATCGGTGTGTTGTGTGGAAGATGATATGTGAAAGAAATAAGATGGATGGAAGAATAAAGCACATATTGCGCCGACTCCAAATAATCGTTATCGAGCACACGGCAGACAGAAGAGCAAGGGAACAATTAAGGCTGTGATCGACGAGTGAGCATTTCTGCAGTTTTCTTGGCTTTCCGTTGAAGCTCGCTCGTGGATCACCTCAAAACTGCGGATTTATTTGATGGCGAGACGGCTGGCTGCTCATACCACATGTATGAAATTTAAGAACGGCGAATTACAAAAAAGTTTTACTTGGTCGTGTATCAGACATTTCGAGCCGCGAGTAACACCACCGCGAGCTTTATCGTGAGCTCGTGAACAAACCCTATAAATTTAAGTAAGTTAAAGTGGTAAAAACAAAAAGCAGTCAGTTATCCCATCAAACGGTTTTTTAAAGTTAATAAATACTTTGTACTACTGAACCGATTTCCATGAGACGAGTACATTCCCATAGCTGTCGGGAATGTATTGTATTGTAATGTTGTGCCAATAACATTGAAAAGTGTTAGTAATTACATATGAGTGTACGAGGGTGTGAAATGTTATAGCTAGTTTGTAGGCTGTCTTTGGCTTGTAGATCAACTACTTGGTATCCTCAATTGAAGTATTACGGCCGAAAAAAAAAAGAAAAAAAAATATTGTTAAGGTATCCCACATAGCTACAAGTATGTTAAAGACAGTTGATATTATGTATAATGTATTTAGTCCTTTTTTTTAAGTCGTTTAATAAATAAAAACGAATGCTCCACTTATTGGACACGTTTCATGCCCTATTTAATAAAACATTTTTGAAATTATGCAACTATTGCCGTGTGGTATGTTATATTTTATCTGTTTTTATTTACCTAGACTGCGATTGCGAAGGATGGGATATGTCACTTTGATTAATCAGAAGTACTCCGATCTCTTCGATGGTTACTTGAAAACACTCAAACACTCCTTCCACTAGTCACACGAAATCGGTAAAACTTACCTGAAACAAAAACAAAACACTGTTAAACAATTTTCGGCATTAAAGCGTGTCATTCTAGATTCACTAACTAGTCTGTAACGAACCTAGATTCGTAGACTATTGAGCTGAATGTCCAAAATCACGCAATCGCAGAGAAATCAATTGACAAAGCCGTGGTACAATGAACTCTCGTGAAAACATGATTGGAAATGGACGAATGGACATAAAAAAGTGTTCAGTGCGATGGGTCCGTGAGAGGTATTGATGAAATTTTAAGCTTAGAGCAAAGCCTGTAGTGTGTGGATTGATTAAGTCGAGGATGGTTTTAAGTCCTGACGTGTTACAAGTTTGACGTGTCTTTCTGACTGCTAATCTGTAGTGTAATCTGTAACTGTGGCATCGTATTTCCTAAGCGAATAGACCGATTGTGATGTCGGTTTTTCATGGTATTGCTTGTAAATGATTTTTAGGGTCTTCTCTTTGGACCATGGACTTCCAATGTTAGCCTTTTCTAAAATCTGATTCATAATATGTAATATGGTTTCTAATGTTAACGTTAATAAGAACCTTTATATACAAAACTAATTAGATAGATTTTATCGGATTTATTTTCGTGTTTTGAAAAGTCATATCTCTGTTCCACTTTGCTATATTGCAATATTCTGAACCAAATTATTGCTAGCTTTGCATTTTTGTAATCCATATTCCCATTTCAAGTTTCGTGTCAATTAAAACATGAATCATACAGTTACAAATACATAGGTACACTTTTAATTGTTTATTTTCATGCAATAGACAGTTATTGACTGATTTCCATACAAATCATATTTCTATATACTTGCTTAATTATAAGGATATTATTAATGTGTTTTTCCTTATGTGTCTTCCTTGATAATGTTTTTATTTACATAATGAGAGGAGATGAGTTTATTCTTAGATAGAAGATATTGTAATATTAGTGATTGCTTGATTGCTTAGTAATGAGGATCAATTGTTATTGTACCTACTTTTTGATATTAATACGTTGTCCACGTGCAACTGCACTGCCTCGTTGGCCTAGTGGTGCTAAGCGCGACTGCTACGCTAGAGGTCTTGGGTTCGATTCCCGAGTCGAACAAGGTGTTATTGGGTTTTTCTATGAAATTCTCCGTAGCAGGTCGGAGTTTGGATTCGTGCCCGGTTAGTGGCAATAGGCTCGCCCCCTATTACATGGGACCTAAACATATCGGCGAACTGTGGGTGTGCATTGGTACACTTCTGCCTACCCCTTCGGTAATACAGGCGTGATGATAATAATATGTTATGTTATGTTCCACGTGCAATCAATTCATTATGTACTAGCGACATGCCCCGGTTGCGCTCGGGTTGCAGAGTATTTTACCTGACTAGTATCGCTTATTTGTTCAACGTTTATCTGTTGTTCTAATTATGCTTTGCGATATAAGTTAAACGAAATCCTAAACTATGTGGTGGCGTAATCATAACGAGATATTTTGAAAAAAACTGAAAAGTGGTACGAAAAAAATTAAGTCCTAAAGAAATTGTCTGCTTGAACGCGCTTATCTCTGAAACTACCACTACTACTACTAATAGTCAGATTTGAATAAACAATTTTGCTATAATACCACAATTCTCAACCAAGGTTACTAGGTTTAGGAGAAAAACAAGGCAAGTCAAACCACGAAACAAATCTAGCTTTTTATATAGGTCATATATCTACGTGCTTAAAATAAAATCGCGTGTAGAACGTTTCATCCAATTTATTAAATTTATATTTTATCATTGTTTGACACGCCAGCCATTTTAAATTTCTATGCAGTACGAATATAATTTACCGATGAAACCGTTGTTACTCTGAATAGGAATAAAAATGGTTTGTAACTTGTTAGAAATGTTCAGGGTTTTAGTATTGTGCTTCTCGTAATTTATTGCTGTCCAGAGTTTTGTAGATAGAATGAAAATTATTCAATTATGACACACTTATACTAGATATTTTTTTCTTCACCAAATGTTAAACCTAATTTGGATTGGCGTAATTGATAATTACTTATAGTAAAAATTTAAATCCATAAGTCCTGCTAAGTATATTCTATCCAATAGGAAAACTTTAAGAATTCCTTCGAACCTACATTACAACCTATATTTTATTTTATTTAAATTAACTTGATACTTAGTTGATGCTTTTATCAAAATAAGAATACTTCTTACTAATTTTTTTTAATATTTTTGCATTTTGCATCATTGTTAAAATGCACGGTTTTATAAATATATCATAAACGACATAATGCTCTAGTAATAGGCACTTTAAATAAAGATATGGACCATAGACCATAGCTTACATAAACCTATCTTTTCGTTGACATTTAAAGGGTAAGATACCAAGGACGGTTATTTTATAAAGCTTAAATGTCAACATTTTATTAATAAGGGTGGTAGCCATTGTTTGTTTCTTAGTTATACACAGTTACAGTAGAATAAGATGTTGATCCTAAACAAATATCAAATTTTGTATTTGTTTTACTAATTATAATAATAAGGATATAGTAAGAGATTTACGGCGTCATAATTAATTCTGTTCATAAAGTCCTATCTATATCTGTGTTAAAGTCAATGTATTTTGTTTAATAATCTTGTTGCACATTTGTCAGCAGTAATCAGCACTGCTTTTAGAGCGTTAAAAAACTTGTTTTCGATTTTACTACAACAAATCGTAGTTTGGTTTGATTCATAATGTACTTAAATATATAATTTTAGTTAGATATTTTTTAGGTGAATATATATCCAATCAAAGCCTATGTCATCCCACTGCTGGGCAAAAACGTCCCTCTTCATACACATCTGTCCTGAGCTTAGATGATTACATTTCCTTAAAAGTCAAAACTCCCAAGTCCACCATAACTAACCATCTTCTTAATTACTCAAAGACTCATTCATTGATGGTGGTCTCGCCATTACCAAACATAATAAAACGAGAACATTGTAAATCTACTCAACACTTGTCTAATAGCCCGGAAGAGAACCGTAAACAAAGGTTTAATGTCGGTGTGTCTGAAATGCTTTAACATCAGCTGAAAGTGCGGAAGGCACATAGAATATAATAATCCAGCCTATAAACGTCCCACTGCTGGGCACAGGCCTCTTCCCATATATCTCTATACGAGCACGAGCATTGATCACCACGCTTGCTCTCTGCGGATTGGCGATTTCAGATCCCAATTTTGGAATCCAGGTTTCCTCACGATGTTTTCCGTCACCGTTAGTCAGGAGTGTCTTAGAATAATTAAGAAAGTACATATAACTTTTGAAAAGTTACAATGGTACTTGCCCGGGTTCGAACCTACAACCTCGTGCATACAAATCCGCTCATTGAACCGCTAAGCCACTACGACTTTTTTATATAGAATAGTACGAGGTAATTTCTAGTTAGTGTAAAAAGGAACCAACTTCACTAAAATGAATATGGGACTACCTCTGAGATCATTACTGGGATCGATCCTATCGATGGCAAAACATATTTGAGAATTGTTCCGCATCCGCCAAAGACGAAGCAAAAGAAACAAAGTCGAATTGAGAACCTTCTCCATTTAAAGTAGCTTAATAAAATAATTACATGAATATAAAACTGGGTTCGATTCGTTTTGAAAAGGTCTGTCAGCCCATATTATTACAGAACAACATATAACCCAATAAATGGGTTTTAGAGATCCAATAGTCCTCTAAATGTAACATCCATAATTATCTTAAATTCACTGTATATTGGGCTGAAACTTGTATTCAAATCTAACACAGTTGGGAAAATGCCAGCTAGCAGAGGGGTATCCCAGTTAAAATAGGGCAGTATGTACCGATCAATGGATGCATAGTGATTCATCGTATAAACTAATCTTCATGGACGTTCGGAAAACACGCGCCGTTTCTACTGTGTCTAATGCTATTCGAAACGGCATCAATGAGCTAAATTATACGAATAATAAAGAAATTGATGTTCTCTAACGAGACTAATGGATCTTAAGCTTGTAAGAGCAACGAATCTTTAATTAAGGATCTATAAAGAATAATTTAGGAAAATAATCTGATTATAATGCTGAACAATTTCAATAAAATTACATTTCCTTTGAGAGCTTTTTGTCAAAGTGCATTATTACTGTATCTTAAAACAACTAGATCAATCAAATCTTAAAAATCTAGAGATCAAATTTTAAATACAAGACTATTTGCGATAGTGAATCGATCTGGTTATCATTTATACAAGCATAAAAAATACTATCGAAAAAAAGTGTGGCGAAAGCATTCGACTATATTAATCACTGCGAAATCGTTAAGAAATGCACCAAAGTGCGAAAAGCATATAAAATAAGCACATTTAGAAACTTTATCTTTGCTTTTTAGTTAAATGTAAATTTTATAATGCGTAACTGACCATATACCTGGATATATGTACTCCATGGATTCTAATTATAATCGGAGTTCCACAAGGGTCAAATCTGTGCCCATGAATATTTCTAAAAACTAAAAACTTCTAGTAAATAATTAAATACTTCAAACACTCGCCACATTTTGTCAAAAAGCGGTTTGTCAAAAAATACATCCCAAACCAAAATTGTTCTCAAAAACAAAGAAAGCATTAAAGTCAGTTACATCGCTCTTAAACAACATTGTTTAAGTATGTACGAAAACAATGCAAGTAAAACCTGACTTTTTGTTTACATAACACGTACTTGAAGTTCTTTCAACTCAAAATTGCAGGCAATAACAAAACAATAGTTAGCGCACATCACAACATTGTAAGATTTGCCACAATGTTGGTAGAAAACTGGCGAACATGAGCGAAAAATATTTAAAAGTTATTTTAAACCTTACTCGAAAGTAATAAAGTTGGTTTTAAATTAGATTGCCATTGATTTACTGTCGAATATATTCTGTCTGCATCTTTGTTTATAAAACGTGACAGGTTTATATAAAAGCACGAAATTATTTTCAAAGAAAGGATGAGTCGATATTATTTAACAAATAAAATGTTTTAATAAACAAAAAGCAATAGTAACCTATGGATAGAAGAAAGGGAGGCCCTGCTTTGCTCTGCAGTTGGGCCAATCCAGGTCTAAATACAAGACGACAAGTTATGTTTTACAGAACAAAAAAACATATATATCATAAAAAGAAAAAGCAGTATTTCAATATTAACTTCCTAATTGCCATTTCATCTGCTATTTACAAAATTACAGTTACTCTTCAAAATAATAAGCCGTTGCCGAAGCGAAACCCAAAAATGCGTCCAATTTTGAAGTTCCAACGTTAATTATATGTTGTAGTGTAAGACACGTAACTGGCTCTGCTGGGTCTGTCGTGGCCAGCCACCGTGAAGGGTTTGTGCAACTGCCGCTCATAAGATGTGTGGTGACCACGTCATAGATAAATTAGGGACGGGGACGAAAGAGAAATTGTTTTGATGTGTAAACAATGCTTAGTAGAATGACATATTGAGGTACAAGGATATCCACTGCTTTGTTTTAAATAGAATTGAAAACAAAAGTTAAAGCAAGAAATAGAGGTGGTAAATAAATGTAGCATATAGCTATTATGTATGATAAGACGAATAAGGAATTACATAATAATATACCAAAAAGGAAACCAAACAATAAGCCAATTTGGTTTGTTTTAGGAGAGATCTGCCAAAATCGCCTATAAAGAGAGGCTTTTATGGGAACCCAAGTTACCAACACTACTAATCACATAAATAAAAACATTATTTAACTGGTTAAAGAAACTGGATAAATAAAAAAAAATATTAAATAACTAATTATGGACAAATCTGACAAATCACATGCAAATAACTAAAGCACTTGGATTATGAAATCGGAGACAATAAAGAAACCACAAACACTCAGACCAAAAAAGTGGTTGTCTATATTGAAACGTCCGGGAATTCAGTGCAACACTTTGAAAGCTGATATGTAGATATTGACCACAGTTGCCTTAAAAATTAAAGTATCTTTCTTTCATACGTCACAGAAGTAAAGACACGTATAACAACAATAATTATAATCTTACTTGTACTACCAGTAAAACTAGTAAAGTCATAAAAACGTTACTCAATGATTCACCAACTATCTGTAACCAGTTTATCAGTAAACAAGAAAGAGTCTTGTACGCACGACAACACAGCCTAGATAAATTCATCTAGGTATCCTTGACATTTACGCTACTATAGTTTTATTTTTAATGATGTGGAAATAATAGCTAATATGTTATGGAGAAATAATAAAATTATTGACCCGTAACCTGAAATCACCAATCCGCAGAGAGCAAGCGTGGTGATCCTGTCGGAGGCCTGTGCCCAGCAGTGGGACGTTTATAGGCTTGATTATTATTATTATTAACCCGTTATGGGGACAGTCAAGTATAGCTGTTTGTGAAACGAACGGGTATTTTTTTTATATATTTAAAACCACGGTTGATGCACAGTGATATTTTAATACTACCAAATTAAGAAAACATTTCAGTAATTTAAATAAATAAGACTTGTAAGAAATTACAAATAACAAAAGTTGCTAATAATTTTAGCATTTTTTTTTTGTTGTGTCACAGAAAATAAACAATGATTGTACATTTTTTATCCAATTGAATAATAACGTAAATACATAAAGTACCTACGGCTAAAATAGCCCTTATTTTCGCGATTTTCTCATACGTTATTGTATTATAGACACGCAAAGCCATAGGTAATAAATGTATCCCTCAGAAATGGTTGGTGACCCTACATCGGGCACGGTTGACGGCGTCGGTTGCCCGGCACCTGGCCGGCACACGCCAACACATTTGCAACTGAACAATATCTAGACATGTGTTCATATGGTACACGACCTTATTGGAGATTTGAATAGTTAAAGAAAGATAATCCACAGCAAAAATAAATGCAATAAGTTCCGACTTCTATAAAATGATGGGAACAACTCTAAGGCCCCTTACTCAAACAGATTATTGAAACAACAAGAATAATATTTGATATCGATCCACAAATGTCAGAGGACTTAAAAAAAAAAAAAATAACACAAACGAATTCAGAACCTCGTTCTTTTGAAGCATATAGGTAAGTACAGAGAATATTTTTAAAATATCAAAGGACAATGGCAGGTCTCCATACTAAGAATTGTCTGGGATCAAATTGAAGCGTCCCTTAATGAAAAATATGTTAAAAGATTTGGCGTTAGTTCTAGATTCTATAAATGAGACTATTTTCATTTGGGAAAGCCGGAAAAAAAAGATTTCGGTGTTGGAATTTTATTATTTAGGTTATGAATTAACGTCAATGTCAATTAGCTATATCTATAAAACATAACGCAGATCGAAATTATGTCCTTAAGAAATGATAATGTGGTGTGGTCTAAGTGAGAATAAGAGTATTTACGGATAAATGGGAAAAACCTAAATAAATTCTAACACTCGGTGTAGAGTAGTACTCAATTTAAACTTTTAAACTATCGCGCTGCATATTATAGAACGAAACGTCAAGCCCTTAAGGTATTTACGCATGTACGCGCTAGTCCCCGTTCTATGATATTACTATAGTACTCAATTATTGTATGTTTAAGAAAGCTGAGCGCGTATTAAAAAAATGCACTTGCCGCGTAAACAATGGAACTATGTTAGGGCAAATAAAAAACATATTTTGTTTAACATAATTATTTATTTCATTCTTCATCTCATTATCATCATTACACATAAAATGCGCGTGCGACGATGATCTCTATCGTAATCTTCCATAGTTATTGTTATGGGTTTACAACAAAAATCCAATTCACTATATAGGCACAATCGAAGCAAAGTAAGATTAGCTTATGCTCACGCAAAAGCAATATCGTAGTCCTAAGGGCACGCACTAGTCACACAAGGCAGTATCAATCAGTCCATAAACAGTCCAGGTAGGGTAAAAATAAATAGAAAGCCAAATATAAACATAAAACACAACCGACATAGTAAACGCGGAAGGATTTTGTAGCATAGAAAAATATAATGGAGGGTAGTTCTGTAGCGTGTTCACTTGACAGACAACCACAGATAACATTCACTGCCAAAACAAAAGTAGTGCTGCACTTTTGGATTCGTGTTTCTTGAGAATCGATACGAGACTGAAACGATCCTCTGATATTTTGATCCATTATTAATTAGATTTAAAAGTAGGAGCATTTCTTCAAACATATCATTGATTAAAGACGAAAGAATAGATAATTCTAATATTATGTTAAAAACAAAACGAACTCTACACGGGTCGATCGATCGGTCGATTATATCGATCATTCGTTTAATTATACAGCGTCATACCACTATTTGAATGGTAAAATGTCGAATGTAGGTAACATAATTCGAACATAATTTTATGAGCTTTTAAAAACATAAAAATAACTCCGGCTTTTACAAGAAGAAGTGAATAATTGAAAAATCGTAGAAAATTAATTAAATTTGATTGATATTTATGAAATCTATGGACGCCAAAAAAAGTCCAGACCAAATTCTGCCATTGTTCTTTACACGTGCCTACATTAAGCATTCTCTTTCTCCATAATCATACATAAACTATCCAAAACGGATGACGAAAACTGAAATATAAGACCTCTACACATAGCCGCTCACTTAGCATTACTAGTCCTTGCAGTTTTACATATTTACACAAAACTTGCGCAAACCTAGACTCTGAATAAATAAGTAGAGGTTACACTAATATTTGTGGAAATATTATATGTATGTTTACAACGAGTAATGTGGTTAAAATCGTTAATAAGAAATTAGCTAATTTATAAGTACTTAAATAAAAAATACTTTAATAACTCAATAATGTAGTTTTTTTCGTCAATTCAAAATAATTTCGGAAAAGAAAAATGGAATAAAAATAGCAGTTGCAGTGAAGTGAAGTAAATAGTTATTAAATCTTTTACATCGAATTAAAACAAAGTTTTAAAATACTGTACATAATTCCTTGCGATTTTTAAACATCATCTCTTGCTTAAGCATGGCGTATTACAGAAGCATCCATAAAAAGACCCTTTTTTAGATGGCCAGAAAAATACAATACAATACTGCACCCATTTGTCAAGCGTTTCATTGTTATACTCTAAAGCAGAATCTAAATAAGGTCATAGACGGTGTGTTCTCTGTTTTCAGAACAAATTGTCCTTCTTCCAAATATAGTCTCCAAAAGGCGAAAAAGTACCAAAACCAAGTGACTTACATACTAAATTGGATTAGGAATCCAAAACGTGTATGGCCAAAAACAGAAATATTGTTTAGAAAAATATTCGCATAATACGCTTTTGTCTGTTTACCACAACACTTATGTAAAGGTTACACTTTGATTCAAAAATCAAATTATTTAATTCACAACTTAACACAGCTTAAAAAAGATAAAGAAAACATATTTTTAAGGTTACTTTCAAAATTAACTTCTCATTGATTCTTGATGTTCAATACCTAATAAATGCTAGCAAAACCTTCATCATCTTCCCGGAAAGGTATAACATTCACCTCCTATTACCCACAGCTGGTAAAATGTGGTTGGAACACGTAAACATCTGTTACGAACCAGTGGTGAGCCTACACCACAATATATATAACATAGTAGATAGCTCTGCGGTCTAACATACACGTAAGACCACAGAACATCGTTAAAACAAGAGGTTACAAAAATATATCGACCAAGCAAAAGCTTGAAAATTGAAGTGAAGTTGTGGCTACCAAAACTCTATCCAAAGTTCGCGCCACGGGATATACTATACAAATTGTTATCGAAATATATCTATAGCTATATCTATCCAAAATTGATTATAAAATTTGACTAACACATTTTGAGCTGAAATTTTGTAAACTGACTCCTTACCAGGAGTACTCTTCACCTCTTTTGGACACACGCTGTATAATTATTCAATTAGGTAGATATTATATCCATTTTTTGTTTGAGAATTCAAAGGCATCCGTTTTATAATTCCAATTCGTCGCCTTTATAATCTTTGCATATTTTTGTCCTGAAATCTCCATTTAATCACTAAAACAATTAAAAATTAAAGCCACGCAGCTCAAAAACTCAGGCTTCCTCTTTTTACCGTTAACAATAAACTGTTATAAGGCACACAGCCCCAGGATCGGAAGCCAGGAGCCAGGAGTCAGGAAGTAGACCCTTACCGCGTCCTGGCTCCACTATTATAGCCTTTCAAGTATTTTCAACTTATCTACAAAGAATAAGGAAGAAAAGTTTTTAAACTGAATTAAAGTGACGGTTGAGGTTTAAAAATGTATAATTTTTAGTTTTGACTCTTACATAATAAGTTTAGCGTGCAACTGTGTCACAATTAAGCGGTCTTTCCAATTATGACGGGTAAAGGAATAGCTACAACGATTTTTATGTGACAAAGAATATACAATAATTTGGATGCCTGTTATAAACATATAGGGGTTATAACATACCACCACAAACATTTCTTTAAATAATTTATCAGAATTTTGCAAGTAGGTCTTTGAATAATCATAATGAAGTTCGTCGAATCATCAAATATAAATTGACGTATTGGGAACGTCCTCCACTTTTTATTTCGATTAAAAATATACCCAACAAACATAAATCAAATGGTACGTTTGTGTCAGTGACAAAAATAATGCATTGTCTTGTGTCCAGTGAAAAAAAAAATATTGAACATTAATTAAAGCATTTCAAACCACACACATCGGTCACGACCTTTCTATCTTCGAACCCACAATCCTAGGAAGTGTATAGGAACATTATAGCAACCGCTAGACCCCAAGACCCCAATACTGTACATGAAACGTATCAGAGCATCACAATGGCTCTATCATTATCGACTATAAGAAATTTATAATTTGACGGCAAACAACGTACGTGACACAACTAACACCATTTCGGTGTACTCTTCTAGTTAAATAGAAATTGTAAACCTTCGTTTTTATAATAGAGATATTATGATTTTTGATGATGTTTTATGAAGATTGTATGTGATTCTCTGATATAATAATCTTTCGGGCTATGCACTTCAAGAAATAACATAACATATCACGCCTGTATAAACGAAGGGATAGGCAGAGGTGTACCATTGTACACCCACAGGTCGCCGATATGTTTGGGTCCCATGTAATAGGGGGCGAGCCTATTGCCACTAACCGGGCACAAATATAAACTCTTCAAGAAGTAAATGAAAATTTTAGCATTTGTCCAAATAGGAATGTCATATTGTATAGCTAAAATGATATCTCTTTACAAAATAGGTGACAGTCGCTCCATGTAAAACATGGTATTATGCTGAATCTGGTAAGACTGAAAGCCGACCTCAACATAGTTTTGAAAAAAGCTAGGCAGAAAAAGGGAGTGACAAGAAATGATGTACCTACTTTTAAACGTTACTCCATGTGGCAGTCACACAAAATATTAAAGTTATAATTCCTTAAATATTTATCTGATAAATAACCTATAATGCCAAATTGGTTCTTTTACCATAGCTTTAGCTTTACCCATGTTTTTATAATTGTATGCCATCCCTTTAACACCGTCAATTCAGAAACATATATAAGTTCTTTTTTCCAAACTTGCCTTAGTCTATCACCAACTTGAAAAGACAAACTAAAGTCATCCTTCACGAGTGACAGTTAGTATACATCAAGACGGACAGATGCTCAGTCGTGAGACCTAACTCAAGACTGGCTGCGCGCGCGCACGACCACTTACAACTAGGGCGGTTTAGATCCTTAGAGAAACGATTGTTTGGTCTCTGAAGTCGCAATAGACATATTTCAGTGTCGTAGGTATATTTGTTTAATGCTGTTAGATTGTTTGAAAGGAGATCTTTTGCGAGGTTGCAAGCGAATCTTATACAATATTAAAAGTGTAAATATGTAGGTATACAAAAGTCTGCCGGAGCTGCGGTGAGAATGCTTAGCGATCCCGCGGCTCCAGCAAAGGCGAGAAGGGAACCGGGGTGTTTTTGGTAGGTGCAAGTCCGACATATCCCCACGTCGTGCACTCGACGTGGGTCGAAATCTAATTAGATTTTCACGCCGAAAAAAAAAAAAGTTATACAAAAGTGCAGATGTAATAGTCAGTACTTCCGTTGTCTCTGATTCCATAACAATAACAAAGCTTTTCAGCTACCTACTTAAGATTCCGAGCAATGTTATCCATATTTATTACTGCACAAATTATCTATACGATAAGCCAATCAACCTAACTCAATTTCTGAATTATAATATTTTTTGCTTTACCTGATCTTGATCAATCTTCAAGTTGTAATTACGTTGCAATAATGATTTTCTCTACGGTCAACAAAAAACTTGAATTATATCACCGTTCACCAGAATAAACAAAATGGATCACACATTAAAATAAAACAGGAATTTGAACCATACTACATCGCGATAAGGTTTATAATCAATGTGTCTTACATATATAGGTATATGCAGTATGTATGTACCTCTATACTTAAGAGTACAAAAACAAGCTCAGTGTATAGACATAGAAAACCTAATTACATAGATGTTACGTTATAAAAACACGTGCAGTGAGCGTTGCATGTGCGAAAATACTTAATAATAATGTCGCAACAGTGCCGAGCATGCGAGCATGGGTCCCGACTCCCGAGTCCAAGGGTAGGGTGACCATGGGATTGAAATTACGAGTATATTCAGTAGATGGTAATATATTTGATTTTTAGTAGAGACTTACCTTATATATCCTAAATCATACACGATTGTTTGGTTCCTCTCAACATTTGAGATTTTTTTAATTAGATACAACTTTTTTTTATTTTTGATATTTAAATATTGTTTTTCTATTCTTTTGCAAACCTGTTAAACATTGTTGTTTGTTTGTTCAAGTGTGGAAACTGTTTTGGATTATGTGTTGTTTATGTGACTGAAATTGTTTTTTTATATAATACTAGCAGCCCGCCCCGGCTTTGCTCGGGTGCAACGCTGATACCAAATATAACTACACAATCATAAAGTTCTGTAGGGTGAAGCACAGCCTTGGACGCACTATGTGGTATAGGCACGCGCCCCCCGGCCCCCGCGCGGCCCTCCGGCCGGTATCGCCGCAACCGCTATGTCCCTACATTTTAAATTTGCAATATCTTCGAAAATATTCATTTAAATTACATGCTGTAAAGGGCAATATTGACCTATATTGCATGCACAATTTATTAAAGGTACTTAATTGGATAAGGATTAATACTGTATTGCTTAAAATCGCTTTTTCGTAAATAAGTAATAAATAAACGATAAAAATGGTTATTGATATGATTGAGTATATGATTTTTGTAGATCTTTTTAAGGTGCACAATACTGTAGTACATTATTTTGATCTATCTCATAGGGTTTAGCCAGCGTTTGCAATGAAAGCGCAAAAAATGGGTTCATTTACGACCTTACGTTAGTAATCTCTAAGATTATCGGTATTCCTTTACTATATTATGCATGTATTATACATATAAACCTTCCTCTTGAATCACTCTATCTATTAAAAAAAACCGCACCAAAATACGATGCGTAGTTTGAAAGATTTAAGCATACATAGGGACAGACAGCGGGAAGCGACTTTGTTTTATACTATGTAGTGATCTGTTTGTTTAACTAAAAAAAATAAAAAATTCTATCCGAATAAGCCCGAGTCCTGCAGGGGGACAATAAGGTTAGCTTTATCTGCTGCTATTAGTAAATTAAGCTTAAGAGTTTTTGTTTGATTTCGCTAGTTTGCGAATCTATCAGTTGCATTTGAATAATTCTCATTGAATTTGATAGCTCAATTCTCGAGGAAAATTAAAGACAGAACAAAAGCAAATGATTTTTAAACTGCAAAAAGGTTTTTTAAACTGTGTAAATTCTTGTTATTAAAACGTATTAGTAAAAATTACTATTTGGTAGTAAATATCATGATAATTTGAATACATTAGCTACATTTTGCTTGGACCGATGACCTGAAGAAGGCAGCTGGCAGTGACTGGATGCAAAGGGCGGGAGATCGTAAGCTGTGGCGCTACTTGGGGGAGGCCTTCGTCCAGCAGTGCAACAGGCTGATATGATGATGATGATTTTCTTCAAGTAGAGATTAACAAGTCCATAAGGACAGTTGACAGCTAAGTCTGTTTTGCCCAAAGATAGTCAAGGGACCCTAATCCTTGAATATATTTAAGGTTGGGTGTACTTAGATACTGCCCCTCGAGGACAGTATTATTTAGGTAAAATTTAGTTATTTACCCTAAATTTACCACAAAATTAATCATGTTACTTGTATCTATTTTAAACAAATCGATGTCTTAAGGTGGACAATGTTTAGAACAGTTCGTTGTCGCCTTTCCTTTTATATTTTTGTTGTTTGTATACCTAAGTCAAACAATAAACACAAACATGCTAAAGTTAGTAAACATCTGCAACACTACATGGCAATATTGTCCGTCACATTATTATGACTCTTTAATCTACATTATACGTTAATAAAATAATGTCCGTTAAATCCAAAACGCATGGTTAGCATATCGTGTGACTGTGATATTAAACCATAAATAGTGTCGATAACAGTTTAATTAGTGAACTATTGGAACGCGATCAGCGCGGCGTACGGTTATTACTCGATACTTTACAGTTAGTACAGAGAAACATTGTTTTTAATTAATAGGTATGGGAATACGGGATTTTATGTCCTTTATTTACTTAACAAAAAGTTTTTGCTAGTTAATTAATTGGCGATTATGATTTCGACTAAATCTAAAATTTTATTTTTCTTTTCACTTTTGGCTACGAATTTCCATGCAATACTTGCTTTATTTTATGTTAAAAACTAATGTACTTAAAAAAAGATGATCTAGGCATAAATAATAAATGATGAGTCTGTGTTATATGAGCTTATATTGTAAATATAATTCTTTCAAGAGCTGTAGACTAGACAGAAGGTAATAAGAGAAGTTGCCTTTGCCTTTCATAAATGATCAAAACAGTAAACAAAATATAACTACCTACATGATAAGTGAAAAGAACATAAATAAATAATTAAAAAGCTATATGTTTTATTTTCAATTCTGCACTCGTGCATCTACCACGATTTGTTCCTGCATCACCCTAAGATTGACTGGCAGAGAATGCCTTATGGCATTAAGTCCGCCTTTGTGCAACAGTGTGCAAAAAGTATTAAATAACAAAAGAAGGTACTTCAGAATTCAATTACACCACAATCAAAATCCTCCCTGTAACAAATAAACCATTTTAAATCCGTACCAATCGTTTCCTCATTAATCACTAGCAAAGTGCAGCCAATACTATCTCGACATTTCCATTTTGAAATTGCCATTCCGCAATATTCGAGAGTCATTGTAAAATGTCGGACTAATTAAAAACTTCCATTGTATACGAAAATGGAAATAATAGTATGAAGGGATGGTTATGTGGTAATAAAGAATGGTTTAATTGCAACCATGTGTTATTACCACACCTAGGGATTTTTTTAGACACGTTCTGAACTTAAAGTAAGTGAATAAAACACTTGTGTTATCTATAGAATCAGACACAATGAGGGTTCTACAAACAACAAAGACCGAAGAGATAAAGTGGTTTTCTACATTGCCCCGACCGGAGATCGAACAAGGGACCTCGGAACTAACGACACCTTGAAATCTGGTGTGCACGCCACGCAAGTTGTCAAATTATTATTGAATTACTAAGAGTAGATCCCTATGTAAGATTGACTGTAAAACATGTACATGTTTCTGCAATAAACTGACGGGTCTGTTGGTCTAGTGGTTAGAGACCCTGACTGCTATACCGGAGGTCGTGGGTTCGATTCCCACCCGGCACAAATGTTTGTGTGATGGGCACGATCATTTGTTCTGGTCTGGATGTAATTTATCTATAATATGTATGTATTTAGAAATATATAAGTATGTTTATCAGTTGTCTGGTTACCATAACACACAAGCTCTGCTTAGCTTGGGATCAGATAACCGTGTGTGAGATGTCCTGGAATATTATTATTATTAAACTTTTTTTTATTTATGTATTACTGCATGGATAGCCGCGTACGGCGTAGTATAGATACATAGATTGCTATGCCAACGGACCCGATCCTGACACAAGATTTTGTTTTGTGTCGTTGAATAAAAATAGGTCATAATACTAGATTTACTTGTACCAATTATAATTATCAATGTTATGTGCGAGCATCTGCAGAAATAGGACACACATGTCAACATGGTGTTATAAAATTACTTACTTTAAAATTAATTTCTTTATTAATGATGCTTAACTGCGGCTCCGTATGTGATGAACTGATATAACTATGAACTTTTCCTGTTGCTTCTTTTATTAATATTTGTCGATCGTCATAATCGGATCAGTATTTTCAGAAATTACTCTTAATAAACTTGCTCCATACACTTTTATAAATATTAATGTATTATGTAGGTAGCGTAGTGGCACCAATGATCGACACTTTAAGGATCTTAATCGATCATAGTGGGTTTCTTTATTAAATTAAAGGTATATTAGTCACTTTTAAACCAAAAGTAACATTTGAGTATGGTAAGGTATATTCTTGAGATAAGAATAGAATGTATTATTTTTATTTGCTATAAACAGACAAGAAAAAAAATAAAAAAAATGAAAAAGTGTTAGAATCTCCAGTAACCGACACCTAGTCATTTGACTGTTACCAGTAATCGACACCCCAGTAATCGACACCCCAGTCATCGACACCCCAGTCATCGACACTTACCAGTTATCGACACCCCAGTTATCGACTATTATCTATAATGAGTATTTGCCAAATAATCACACCATTTGACCACATATGTCGGTCTTTAAAATAAAATTACCTGTTTAATAAGTATGCATATTTTGTTACAATAACCATATTTCTCTTCCTAATGGGTATTAATCATGTAAATACTCGTACAAGACAGAAGATATTGACAAGTTGACTAGCACTTGGTGAAGGGTGGGCGATTTGGGGTCGTTTCATATCTGACGGTGGTGGCGTGCTGTCAGTCGCGTGGCGCTGGGGCGGGCGGGCGCATGATGGAGGATTCGGCCTTTCACACTGACCCGACGACGCGTCAGGTGTGGGAGGTTGGATGTAAAGTTGTGTGCTTGTTCGTTCTGAGGTTGCGCGGCCGATGTTGCGCGCTGCCTTTTCCGCCGGATATGAACCGACCCTTAGGGTGCTGTCTTTTTTTGTATTAAAATTTTGACGTTTGATAAGTGCTACTTTGTAGCTTAACTTAAATTAATGATTTTTGAATTGAACACTTCTTAAGCGGCTATTCGTAATGGGTAAAAAAAATTAAACTCGCGTCAGGTTAATAAACGTTCCAGTGCACTTTACACTTGTTATAGCCACTGGCAATCCTACAAGGTCAACATTAGCAAGTAGGTGTACCTAAATTTTTCATTAAACTAAAATTATCTGGAGACGAAAATACCTGCCACTCACTGACTTAAAATAGAAACATCGGGCCCCTGGACACGTGACCTGATCGAAAATTCGTATGACGAAAACTTCTTTAGCGGTGCTGTACAGTTTTTTTTTTGTAATGAGTTAAAATGATAAACCCGCGTCAGGATACGTGACCTGATCGAAAATTCGTAAGACGGATGTAATGTTTGTGTACGATAGAGCAATAAATTTATGTTGTATTTCTACCACAGGTATGATAGTACTTTAATACTGATAATGAAAGCAAATCGTGCAAAATTATTACCTAACCGTATGGTTAAAAAACTATAATTTTTATAAGTCCTGTATAGGACTTAATTTTTTTTTTTTTTCGGAATCTTTCCGATTTTTTTCTTGTATTAGGTTGACCTTGTCTGTAGCAACTATTTAAGTTCTAAAAAACATGGCCCCACGACGCACCGTTTTCGAGTTATGAGCCTTTTACTTGAACGGCCTTTTAATGTAAACGGCCCATAAGTCGGAAACTGTGCGTCGTAGGGCCATACTTCTAAAATCATAAATGGTTTCTATAGATAAGCTTAATCAGATGCTGCAATAAAAATGCTCGAATTCTATAAAAAAAAAAAAAAAACTAAAAAAGGACTCCCAATTTTTTTTACTATTTTTTTTTGTTTTCTTTGGTGCTCATAGTGCCCAAGCGTATGCTCCAACTCCTACCCTCCGCCCCTAAGACGACCCACTGAACCTAACTGGTCGGGAGTATAATTTTTTCTCAGAGCCATCTCTAAAACCAATCATTGACACATATTATTTCCCAATAATCGTCACTTGTCGATTTCTGGTAGGTCAACTTTGATTAGTTTACTTCAAATATCTACCGAGAAGCAAAGTTAGAAGAGCCATGTATTCACTTATCAAATGAAAAATGTTTCTAATAATTACTATCGACACGTGTCGATAACTGGAGAAAGTCAGTTTGTGAACACCAATGATCGACACCAACATTTTACTAATATTAAAATAATCTTGAACTTGTGTTATAACAAAATCCCACCCTTTAGTTCTTATAAAAACCCGTAAAACTCATAAAATTCAAATAACTTACAATACATTAGCATAATTAACAAAGAAATGTAATCCCTTCGTTAACGATTTCAGTAAGAAATGTTGTTTTTCTCGCCGGTACTCGAGCCACAATCAGTTGTCACACCGCTACTTTCAAATAAAACAGTAAATATCGCTCAAATGTCAATGGGAGCCAGTAATAAGTGTGCTTTCTATGTTACAGTGTCGTCAAATAAATAAATCGGTATCTTACTCTTTATTTTATTATATGAAAAAATAAACTGTCGATTACTGGTGCATGTCGATTACTGGTGCCACTACGCTACCTTGAAAAGATAGAATTACACACGTGCCTTAATGAATGTAATTTTTACAGTTTACATGATTTTATGGATATGAGATGTTGATGTCTTACTCATTCTGTGATAATAAGTAATACATTTTTGCATGCTATGTTCTATCTTAGCGCAACATGTTGATCTATTGTATTAATGTTAACACCCATGTATACCATGTTTTTACGCAAATAAATCATTTACTTACTTACAAGTTTCCTCTTACATCCGTAATGTTACATTACCTATTTAGAACAAATTGTTTGTTTTTTATCGCATCTTACCTATTACCTACATTTTACAATCTTTGCGTAACTCATAATTTTACGGCGTTTATCGCTCGATAAGGTTGCTCTATTGAAAATACCGAGAACAATAAAAACTGCATTATGGGCATTATGGCGGATCGTACGCTGCATTATAAATCCTATTTGCGCTAATATGTCGAGCAAATTGGCTCGGATAACGGATGCTGGGTACCGTTACATAATATTAACAACAGTATTTTTATTGTTTATTAAGTAGACAATAAAATCCTTTAATAATAGGGTAGGTGACTTTTTTAAAATATGATATATTATTATAAAATATAAAACGTGCTACTTTTTAATATTCCATACAAGGCGATGCATTGACTTTAATGACGCCACAATTTTCATATTTCTTGCAATAGCATTACGTCATTACCTCCCTTTCCTAAACTTTGATCTGTTTAATATCCCCGATATTTGCCTAATTTGTAAAAAACAAAACACTCACATCTTTTTGTTAAAATGACACTGACGAACATTTAAAAGGCACTTATAAAATTGAAGACAAGACAAACCAGTACAAACAACATATACCCTTTAAAAACATATATTAATAGAAACAATAGCAAAGACTCTAGTACATATAAAAGCCTACTCGTGCCTATTGAAGTTCCAAGGACCCCTGGACGTATCCATTCAAGAACATTACAAAGACTAGCATTTCTGCTATAGTCAATACACAATGCAATTGACGCGAAGAGATGACAGACATTGTTGTCGCTAATAAGAATATAGTCTATAAATGGAGGATATGATGTATAGACAGTAGAAAACTTGAATTGTGTAGCTTAAATAAATGAAAGAATATAGAGAGGCCTTTGTTTCAGGCATTTCACAGATTCGCGTAAAAAGGTCTCAGTGGTTTGTGAGGTGATATTGTAAATGCGAAAGTTTGTTTAGATAGATGTGTGGATGTTTGTTACTCTTTCACGCAAAAACTACTGAATGGATTTTAATGAAACTTTACAATAATATAGCTTATAGATTGGAATAAAACATAGCCTATAATTTGTAAAGATAGTGTATGAATTGTCATTCACGCGGCTGAAACCGCTGGGCACAGCTAGAATGGTATAAACCCATGTGAACATGTAAATTATATTTAGATAATGATGTATAGTATCTAAATATAATTTTTGTCATACATTTATTACAAGAAATAAGTAGCAATATATAAAACTAGAAATATATAAAAGTTTGTTTATAACGCTTTGACAAAAAAATATCTCACACGCTTTGACAAAAATTATCTAGGTCAGTTTAAACAAAATTAATACGCTAAAATAATTTAATAAACATATGTCAGACCTATGTAGCAATGTGTGGTCTCAATGACCAGTAACTGTCAAAACAAAACAAAGAAGCATTTATGTATTTAGCATCGATTCCCGCAAACATCTGTGAATGCTATAGTTTTTGCAGTGCTGCAGTGTAACAAATCGTTTTGTTGTTTTATACCCATATGTTTCTCATTTCAGACTTATGAACAATAAAACAGATGTCTCTTGCCTTTGTTTGTAATATTGTTTTTAAAGAAAGCTTCGATGTTTATAAAGAAATTTTGCTTAAGATAACTTGAAGCATGACTGATAATTTCTAGAGAGAAAACTAAAAGATGATTTTGTTTGGTTTGATTTACCCGGTTTGATTGCGAATTAAATGTTTTTAAAGAAATTTTCCTTGAGCCAACTTAAAAAATCTGATAATTTCTTGGTAGAAATAGAGATTATCATGTTTGGTTTGAATATTTACCGGTTTGATTGCCCTTAAAAAGTACAGAAACAGTTTTGGAATCATTAAGGTAGGTACTAAGTAAATGAAAAATAAAACTTAGGAACCAAGTTTCTATTTCTTGAAAATAAATAAAATTTTATAAAAAAACACTATTTTACACGAACTTCCTATATTTAAAGAGTGTTATCAAACAAAACTGACAAGCTGTGCAAATTCGAAACGAATACGGGTCACCAAAATATTTGTCGAATGCAGAAATTCAGTTCTTCGTATTGAATATTTATTAAAAACTATAGACATGTACTACTTAAATACTTCGTTTGTTTGTAAGCATCAAAGATGAAACATATTTTATTGATGTCACAACTTTGTAAAGAAACAATAAACAAAATTTGATCTTTAAGGACATAGATATAAGATTTAAAATCGTACTAAATCATGGACAATCTCGTAAATAACGTATTGTGAATTTGTAGGTTATGGGAAAAGTATGGGGATTGCGTGGGAGAGTGAATTAAGTATCTTGTTACAGCAACATCGTGCCACAGAGTAAATACTCCAGAGGTAAAGATTCATTCAACCACACGACTAGAGTTTAGGACTCCAATGAGCAGTTGACTATATTCTATTTCTGCCTTTCTTATGTAAAACTAGCTATGCCCTGCGGTTTCACACGCTAGAGGTCTTTAAAAAAGAACTAAAGATCTAAATACACGTAGCTTAAGTTACACCTTATACCATTAGCTATCTGCAATTGAAATTTTCGTCAAAATAGTTTCGGAGATTAGCCGAAACAAACAGACATAAATATAATAGGTATAAATTGGTTTTCCATGTTTTCAGACGCTTTTGTCATACTTATAATTTTTTTAATGATAGTTTTCAAATCATGATAATTTCCTTGATCTTCTTTTCTTTGTTAACACACTTATAATGAAGAAACTATTCCTGCTCGTACGAGTGCTATGCTTCTGCGATATATTTACTCTTTGACGATATACCGTTTTAGTGAATTAAAGTTAGAGTAGGTACATACAGAAGTTATCTCGTCTGGATTTGTGTCTTCCATTTTAAGTGGTGTCCAGACTTTCCGTTTAGAGAAATACAGCAGTTACTTGGTACAGAAGATCCCGTTTGGAAACTGTTTCATGAATATATTAATGAAAATTAACTACTTAAGGAAGGAATTAATTAGACGTATCTAATTATCGACTAATCTAAGAGTTTTATCGATAAGAAATCGATATTTATCTATTCAGTCCATTTAAACTCCGTTACTCTTATTCATCTCAACGAAAATCAAAATAAGTGTTTTTCTTTCAAAAAAATCCTGTATTGCTACTTCTGAAATGAAAATTGATAGCGTGCGCAACTCTAGTTGCAGCCAAATATAAGAGTAAGATTTAGTACCTATTTACAAGTATACTGTAGATTTTATAACTTACAAATAACAGAGCACTTAAATAGCCCTCTCAAGAGATACTCATCCTTCTATTTATATATTTATGGCACTCCATCAACACCAAACATAGGTCGAACGCTTAGAGTATACATAAGGAACTAGAGTGAGCCTATCAGAGTTTGAACGTAAGCACTAGTGTGAAATGGTTTTGTCGTGAATTATGTAAGAAGATGGAGCTTGCCGTTTTAAAAAATCTATCCAAAACACTAATATTATCCTAACAATGTCAAAACAATGTCAAAATCGTATATAAGTTTCTCGTTGCGCGAAAATTAACTTAAATGAAAAACGAAATGTACTAGGTTCAGACTAAAAACTGCTCTCGCTTGGCACAAGGGAAAACTAGCGATGGTAGCAGTCTATGTATATAGAACGTCAGTGGTCGAACGGTTGAACAAACCATTCAACGGTTCATAACACGAGCCGACTGAACACAAATAAATATTAAAAAACAATGACTGTTTACTTCTGAAGGAGTTGCTCTCAGCTAGTTTCATATTGAATAAGTTTCTAGTATTTGACTTCAGAGTTGGGTTTCATTTTGGATTTTTGGCACCGCTGTATTCAGTTTGGAATGCTAACTTTGGGAACCTTTTAAGTGCTTTTGGCGCCAAATTCGACGTTTAAGTGTGAGAGAGAGTTTAATCCAATCGGTTCAGCGGTTGCCAAGAAGTAACAGTAGACTTTATTTTGAATTTATAAAAAAAAAGAAAAAAAACATTTTAAAGAAATGAAACTAACAAGCGTCTATAAAATTATCGACATCCTTGTCAATGGCGGAAAACGTGCCCAGAAGGCTGGCAGCATTGCCACGTTGAATGGCTATACCGATTCTCTGTGCAAGGAACAAACCAGCCCTCTGATCACGAGTAGTCTACCAAAGGTTTTTAGAGTTCACATTTAGAATTTGCGTATATAAGTATAATATAATTAAAGAATTTAAGTGTGTAATTAATAATTCACACAAACCATTCGAACTTACACCAAAAAGAGAGCTATCCGCGGTTTGTTTGAACCAGTATTATTTTTGGAAACTCATTTTAGTCTGAACTGAAGCGAAGAGGCTATTCCTCTTGTTTTATTTTGGGCGCAACTCCAAATATAGGCACATAATTCATGTTTACGATGACAAGTACATTAGCTAGTTAACACTTGTTTATTTAACGACAGTCATATTAATATGGCGTTAAATAACTGATCCCTTATGAGTTACTGTACAGTTCCTCTTCCTTTTCTTTCAAGACCAAAATTAACTTTGTTTTACAGTATCAGTGAACCTCTTACCCTAAACACTTCTGCGATCCATTTCATACTTATATTTATCAATGCAAAAGTAACTTTGACTGCGTTTCTCCCTTTTAGATGTATTGGGATAAACCTCTGAAATTACTTAAAAGAATCTTGGTACGAGGTATGATTGGATCCCTTTAAAAGGATCTTGGCTATCTTCTGCCGTGACAACCAACAACAGACTACAGAGCACGCAGGCTAGCGTTTATAAAAAAAAAAAGGAAATCATTCAGGGGCTGAAAAAAAATATTATTTCCCAAGTCCTATTTTTTACTGTAGTCTATTAGGTAGGTATATATTATCCCTATTCATACTGTCTTCTATTAAGTGGGTATTACTTTATAGCTTCGACTCTTCTCCACCGTTAAGTAAACACAAGCATTCATACACACGCTAATTACAAAAACACAAACACGGAAGTATGTCCGAATTACATCGTAAACTATACAGTATTGCGTAAAGCATTCTGTACAATGCTATGAGGTTTATTTCAAGGTCTTGTTTATACATACCTACTGCATTTATAGCATTCAATACTTTGATATGATGTGTAGGACTGTGAATGGGTATACATGCAATGGAAGACTGTATAGAGATGACAGATTGTGTGAAAGATGATATGAGAAAGGAGTGAATGCTGAGATGAGCAATAGAAATGAATAGAAGATTTTCGCCGATCACATATAATTGGGAGCAGGGCAGGAAGATGATGAGGTAGAGCATATAAAACCAGTACTCTGACTTTTTCATGGCAAGTGAATAGTATCAGCCCAGTTTACTAAGAGTATTGCATTTTCACTACCGTATATGAGGTATTCCTTTGTAAGTGTAAGGACATACATAACAACACAGTAAGAGTGATATTGTCTGTATTTTTTTTAAGTTTAGGTTTGGTATTTTACAGTGCGAACGTAAAATATACAGTAAGACAAAATAGTATTGTTATCATAGATAAATATCCTTTTTTTCGTCCTTGCAAAGGTGGGAGGTTCTGCAAAAACTACCGGTCTGCTTCTTCCTCCCTTTGTACTGGACACCTGGCCGGAAAACAAAGCAAACGCAAACTCCCGTATGTCTTACGGATATTTTATTTTAACACCAGATAGATAATAATAATAATATTCCGGGACATCTCACACACGCTTGTCTGATCCCAAGCTAAGCAGAGCTTGTGTTATGGCAACCAGACAACTGATAAACATACATATATATTTCTAAATACATACTTGTTATAGATAAATTACACCCAGACACCGAACAAATGATCGTGCTCATCACACAAACATTTGCCCCGGGTGGGAATCGAACCCACGACCTCCGGTATAGCAGTCAACGTCTCTAACCACTAGACCAACAGGCCCGTCAATTGATCTTACGAAAAATTATTATGAGCAAAATTTAAAATCTATCCAAAGCAGACACTTGCTAATAATTTGCCCCTTGTGTATGTCCTTTCTGTATAACATAAGTCCAAAAGACAGACTTTGCATCATCTGTAATATTTTTCTCAGCCATAATGTAAGTTCTACTAACATTATTATCGGCTTTCAATTTAGATCATCTTCATAAGTGAGCGACAATTTCATTCTATTTTCTGATAAAAGTAATAACGAAACCTTTGTTCCTCTTATCTTCTATCTAACAGTATTATCTCGCCGCTCAAATCTGGAAAGGTTATATAGAAATATAGAACCTTTGTAAATATGTGATGATCAAACGTTTTCTGTTATTTATGGGGAAGAAACAGTTTTAAATATTATAATAGTCGTGATTTTGTTTACTTGATATTTGACCTCATTAGTTAGAAAAGTAAACTTAGTATGCATCGTCTCTCATCGATCGATATTAACTTTTGAAACGCTCTTAGGTTTAAAATGATCTTGATTGTAATGTTTTTTGTGCATCAAATAAATAAAAAATAAAATAAATGCGAATCTGTCGCTAATTAAGTTGTTTTTGAGGATTCAGCCATACGTATTTTGTTATTTAATGATGAACAAAATAGTTGTAATGAGCCTCACAATCAATTTATTGAATCTGATACAAGTACGTGATGTTTGTATCGTCAAAAGTAGGTCGTGCAGGTACAAACGCAGTGCAGTGATATAAAATGCTTGCACTGCACAATGGGAGGAAATACTTTCCAACGAGACTGTAAAAAGTTATATAACAATAATAGGAATAAGAGCAGATAAAATGACACTTTTCTAGAGGGGCTCAAACTAAATTAATAAAAAAATAGTATTTCTTCATCAGCCTATCCTTTTCCTTAGCTATTTAGGGAGCGGCTTGCAGTCTCGTCAGATTCAGCAAGATATGTTATTTTACGTAAAGCTACTATGTTAGCTAAAATATGAAAAACATAGTTGCGTTATTTAGAATGTGAACACCTCATAATTCATTTCATCCGGTAGTTTACAATATAATGGAAAAATTAGCCTATCTAAGTAGGTCAGCTGTAAACAGCGGCTAACTAGGTGAATCAAACGCCTTGTTTAAGTCATAAAATCGGCAGTTCGTTCGATAGCTACAGATTACGTAAACTGAAGTCAATTACTTCGTCTTGTACCCTAAAGATCATGTATGAAGGGAATAATGAAAGTGGACGAAGTGAAACAAGTGTGTAAGGATCGTAGCAAGTGGAAAGAAGCGGTCTCTGCCTGACATCTCCGGGAAAGAGGGGTGATTATACGTATGTATGAATGTAATTCTTAAGACGTTCGGAGACAACGACAGTTTCGGATACCTGACGATTTTAGTATCCAAGTAACTTCCGCCATACACACTATAAAGGTTAGAACATAGGCACACGTCGTTGGACACTAAACTCGTCAGCTATCGGAGATGCTTCGCATCCTATGCGAACCGGCTTAGATGTAACATTACGCGGAAATGAGTATCTGATACTTCAATGAAGATTGTAATGATCCATTGATAATTCTGGATATGAATAAATCAGATTCTCAAAACTTGGAAGCTAACGTGTTATGATCCTTCTGTAAAGTTGCATAAACATTTGAATTACCTTTTATTTCGTACTTTCCCTGTTCATATTTGATTATTCTTTCGAAGAAGTTAGGATACTGCTGAATCCAATAGAAAAAGTGTCAATCTTAGGGGTCAGATAAGTAGTCTTTATTTGTTAGGATTATGATTGTTCCCGACTCCTTTTAGGATATGCAGTCGTATTGATTTTTTTCTATACAGCTGTTATGGAAGTAAATGTCTTGACTATGTTTTGTGATTCACAAAGGTACTATAATGGGCCCAAGATACGTTTTATAAGTCGTAATTACGTGTTACATATATAAATGCTGCGTTATATAACAAATAGCAATCGCTTTAGTCGTTATAGTTCATGTAATGAGAAAACCGACACGAAACAAAATATTTTTACGTTCATTCATAATCAGGAACATGTAATAAGCACGCAACTAATTAAAAGTGAATTAGTTTGCGTAAATCATTAACATAGCAATGTATTAATAAAAATATTTACGATTACTAACAACATCATTCAATACTCGTTTTTTTACAAGCTTTTTCTGTGTGTCATGTATGTTAGTAAAAGTCAAAAACTGCAATCTAAATTAAAACTTCCTTTTGGACATCCTATTGCATGTGGTTTTGTGTATTTCATTTCAAAAATATAATAGTAGTTATTAGCTGATCTGATGATGGAGCCAGATGACCATAGGAACTCTGTAACAAAACTTCGCAAGCCTGTTGTGTTTAGGCTTGTTCGACTGGCCCTTACTCCTACTGTGAGCAAACCTTATCTAAACGCTTTTTTTTACAACTAATAATAATAGACTGTTCTTAAAATAGGTTACAAAACCGAATCAAATGTTAATTGACGACAAAAGAAATCTACAAAAATATAACAGCAAATGAATTCCTTCCAACCCTCATAAAACTATCGACCTACTACCCCTAACCCTCTCGAAAAAATGATACACGTGCCAACTCTTCTGAAATATAATTTATCTAAATAACAGAAATGAAGAGATCCTGGCTGGGAGGCTGGGCTTGTTAAATGTGTCAAGGTCGCGCCACTGCCTACGGGTTCACTTTACTAGACAAAAAATATGAGATATCTCAAGTTCTGTTTGTTTAGGTTTAGATAATTAATGCAGGTTAGATAAGTATACTTATTGTATGTGAGGGTAGGAATGTAAATGAGGTTATGTTTGTCAACGAATTTTGGTGATATTTGCAGGGAATTATTACGGTATCGACAAATAAGTCTAAACATCATACAATAGTTTGAAGTGTTTCTTGGTTTCAAAAGTAATTTCATATTTTAAACGTTAAAGTTTATGAAGATTTCTGTCTATCCTAATCTGAACCACGTTACACACTTTTTGTCGAATATAGCTATCTCTATCCCAAATTTATAGTTCGTCAGTTGTGTAACAGAGACAGCAATGTTATACATAAAGTTTATTTAGGTTCGAAGAGATTTAGGGTACGATATGAATGCAAGAATAATCAGACACAGCGATAAGACGTGTTTGTAAATATTGATATTATTATGTAGGCTAGTATAACAAGGTATAGATTGCTGTTTATCATTTGGAAAAGTAATTACATTTATTATGTTAGGTTAGTGACAGAATAAGAAATAGTGAAATAAGAAAACGTTGTGGTCTGAAAGAAGATGTAGTGACAAAAATTGATAAAGGTATGTTGAGATGGTTTGGCCATGTCGAGAGAATGAATGAGGAACGATTGACGAAAAAAGTGTATAAGGCGAGTGTAAATGAAAGTGTTGGAAGGGGTAGACCTAGGCGGACGTTTCTAGACCAAACCGGACACGTCTTGAAAAAAAGCCAGGTCAAGAGTACCCTAAACCGAAGAGCATGTATGAAGGGAATTATGACAGTGGATGAAGCGAAACAAGTATGTAAGGATCGTAGCAAGTGGAAAGAAGTGGTCTCTGCCTACCACTACGGGAAACAGGCGTGATTATATGTATTTATGTATGTTAGGTTATTAGCTAGCTTTCAAAGTAGAGTGAAAGAACTGGATGTTAATATTGAAAAATTAGAAATAGATGATTTAATAAAAGGTCTTCGGTAGCTAGGCTTCGAGGGAAGCAGTTACTGCTTTAGCTAGATATGATTGTACAATGGATACCACTTATATTAAGAGTAAGGAGATGCCTTTAAGTGAAGAACTCTGCTCATTTCATTGAAATTCCAAAGAATTTGAAGTTAAACTATACACTTGAGAATAAAACAACATACTATAATGATTACGTTAACATCGACATATCGTATGAAATCACACTCAGTTATCAAAACTTGTTATTGTACTTAACCTTATTTTTGTACAAATAGAAACCTATGTATTGCATTAATACACTTGTAAAGTACAAACATTTATATGATATCATCTAATGAGGAAATCTTCGTAAATAAAGTATCAAATTTTGATGTACCTCCAAAATATTTATTTGCCTCAGTGCCGCATTGAGGATTCAGTTTTATTTCATCTCCCGTACCAAGGCTTCCTTAAGGCTCTGCGAATGAGGCCAAGGCCAGACGCGGCCTGGCAATGTTTGGGATCTAACCCGGATAATGCGCGGTAATTTTATGTCCGGACGGCACATTTACGTCATACGTTATGGTATAAGTACTTTTGTTATTTTGAGGTAGGTAATGTAAGGGCTTGTAGGGATAATCTAGAATCAATGAACTTGAAAAAGAAAAGAGAAAGCACAAGTAACTGATTACTTGTACTTTCCTGCCTTTGGTTGATGTCTTTATTTGAAATCTATCTAAATAGATATGTTTAAAAATGAATTGCTGTCCGTTAGTCGCTAAAACTCGAGAACGGCTGGACCGATATTACTAATTTTGGTATTGAATTATTTGTGGAAGTCCAGAGAAGGTTCAAAAGGTAAAATAAGTATGAAAAACGTGAACCTAATTAAAAAAAAACAAATACAAAAGTTTAGTCTTTATTTATGGATTGAGGCAGTAGGAAGTGTGCTGGAACAGTTAGTAAATAAATAAATCTGAACAACATCCCATACATTACTCTGAACCCAAAGTACGTAGCTAAAGCCCTTGTGTTATGGAACTCAAACAACGAAATTTTATGATTTATGTTTATAATTAAAAAATTAAGTTAGTAGAACAAAGCTGATGCAGTGTAAACAAAAAAACAGCCATTTTACCACGTCGCATTGTGTTCATTCTTGGAAATAAATTAAAACTACATGCACATGGAAAACACTACATAAGCAAATAAAAGCGGTATTTTATAACATAATCTGGTTTAATGATGAAGAAGCCATTACAGTTCTAAACATCTGAAATGCGTAGGTTTTATCTGCGTAAGTTCATAAATATATTATCAGAATTAAATGGTATGGCATTAGAAAACGTATAAAAGTTAGCAAAGAATCTAATAAGTATTAAACCAGATTACATTTGACTATAAAGCATGTCTGACCAAGTTTAAATGAGTTTTTTAATCTCGTAAAATTACATTTTCTTTATCATATTTCTTTTGACATCTACTTTTATTTTCTTACGATTGCGTAAACTTGGTCAGATACAAGTCAAGCGAAACTTTAGCAATGAGTTAATTAAGCAGGTTATAAAAGCAGGTTTTTATTAATAATGAAGTAATTATCGCCATTTCAAGCCATTCTTTGTGAGCCCTTAACCAACCTGAACATAAAGGAAATAAAAAATATTAGTAACAGAAACAGTTAATTTAGCAAACACACATTTTGCGCTTATTACACTATCCTCAATTTAGGATCTTAAATAAAATCGTTCCTGAACTTAAGAAAATTTAATTGCTTTTAGTCTTTATAAATGCGAAGAAATAAAATGCTTTTACATTTAACTTCCGAATTCAGTTTCTGAATTAGAATGCAATTTAGGATAGTGTAATAAACGGTTTAAAGGTAAAAACAAATTCGAAATATTTTTAAATTATAAGCGGTTTTGTTACGTGCATGTTGGATCGAATATAGAACGAAATATGATAACATTATTCTGGAAATCATTTAATTGAACTGAAGCAGGAACATAATACTATCATATGTATGTAGGTATATTGAGGTAAAGCAGGATAAAAATATGAATGTACGTAGGGCCACTGTTCAACGATAATTTTAATATTACAATAAGTATACAAAATAGTGAAAAACAACGTAGCTAGGTACTATCTATAAATGTAAATGGGTCGATTTATCGAAAAAAGCCTCAAGATTCTACTTAACCCCATTCAATAGAATAAAATTGCGCAAGTTTGCTTTAGTAAAGTATCCTTTTTCATTACGAATTTGCAATTCAAATGATTGACCTACAAATGAAATATTAAACAAAAAATACATCATCCTTCTCATTTATGTAAGTACCTACCTCATTTTATAGATATAATCTTTATCTAATATGATTTCATTACATAGCTATGCAATTTTATTTCGTGTAGTCTTATTGAATAGGTACCTGCATTTCAATAAAATGATCATTAAGCCTCTTGAAGGCAAGTATTATCAAACCAATCACAAAACTGTACCAATAACCGATATAAGACATACAAACATACATACACGATGAATAATGTATGACCTATCATCAATTGTAATCGATTTATCAATTTGCATATGATACAAGAACATTATGTCAATATTAAAATAATAACTACTGATGATGGTTTTAATAAATTGCCGAAATATTTTTTTAAAACATGATTTTTTTAGTTTCTTTTATGTATAGGTAATTTAGCAATTATCTTTACCTACTATATTTTTAACAATCTTAGCTTATAATTATTAATTGTGGGAAAATAAATACAATTTATTATAATATTCTATTGTTAATAATAAAAATACGTAGGTACTTATGTTTTAAAATACTATCGACGAAATAATATTCAATTTACATAATATTAAGTACCTAAAGTAGGTATTAAAAAACCAGAAATAGGTAGTTTTACTTCTAGTATAGATACATAGATGATTCCATCTAGATAGTAGATAGGTACCGAGGCAGTTGAACAGACAAGTAACAGGTACACTCACTTGACACAGCTGCCCAGTATTCGACCAGATCGCATCTCAAACCAGTACCTAAACAACTGGGGCCACTTCTGTGACTACTTGCATAATTGTAATAAGTAGGTACATCACTCACCGTGAGGAGGCGAGATCTCGACTCAGTCACTTGCACTCGATTGCAGCATCAGTAACGGACCACCACGGCACCTCACTCACTCGCAAAAATATATACCACAAACAAAAAACGTATACCGAAACCCGTTCTCAACACGACTAGCGGACACCACACTTGTTGCAAAACTAAAGTCGTTTAACACACACTAATTTAAACGAAAATACGTTCTGTCGTTTTATAAATCGATATTTTTTAACTCTTCTTTCTACTATTGTTCACAAAACAAACTCGATTACATCAATACTTTGTGACACTTTACTCTAAATAAAAGCACAAGTTTGTTTAATTATTTATGTTTCTTTTATATTTTTATTTAGTTAAATAAATTATAATTATTTAAGTGATCTGTCAATGCTCAGTCAGCCACCTCAGCTGTGCGCGCGTGCGCGGTGCGACAGGTACGACAACGCCACCTGCCAGCGCAAGCTCTACTGACATAACCGGTGACGGGCGGGCGGCGGCGGGCTCACTGAGTGTTGCACTACCCAAAAATACAACGCTGAGTTGCCACTTAGAAAGACAGCAATAATATTTTCGTAGCAGAATTTATCTACTTTTAATAACAGCATAAAGTGTAATTCTTATAAACACGTTTGAAAAGCTCCTGTGTCACATCTTAAGTCGATTTATATCAATTTCGATAAAATATTTTAAAGCAAGAACTACCTACCATAAAGCTACGAAAAAAACCTTTTTGCTAACATCCGGCCAAGCCATCGCGATGACAATTTCATTCATTTCATTTGGTACGAAATTCGAAAAGCGATTTAAAATAAAAGAAAAAAATATATCATGTATCTATCAAAAAAGAGGAAAATTTTGTTATTGTAGATTTAACCACCAATGTCTTTCAAATTGTCGTCGTTTTTATTAACAGTTTTACCGTTAATTTTTCTCTTAAAATTTAGTGACTATTATATTAGTTCGTTTCTTATTCTAAAGATAATTAATTGTATGTGTGAAATGTCACATTGAATGAGCTTCGAAGTGGATCGGTACTCGTCTGCGTGGGCACATATCGCCCTTTGTGCGGATCTCACATGGGCTACGGAACCTCCCGATGAATTCATTATAGCTAATCAGGTATTTCCCTGAAGGAATTCCATATTTTTGATAATTGTCAAAATGTCATTTAAAGTAGATATTTCCCTTCCAAGGAGGTTCTTTATGATGTTTCTTCGTTTTCAGCGTCTCTGGGCACAACACTGTCGTGTGTCACAAGTACTACAAGACACAGCATTAGAATCACAAAGTTTGCAAACAAATAATCAATGCGATTTAACAGGTAAGAATTTGGAAGCATATAAACTAATCCGGGTGTTTTCAGCATATTCGTTATGGATTCCAGGTATCTTTGACGTTTTTAGTAAGGACTTTCACGAAAGAAACTTGGAGCCCTAGGTAGGCCTGCAGCAACTGAAGTTTACTAACTGCTCAAGACATGTCAAGTCACACTGGTGAAGTCAAAGTAGTTTGAGTAACTGTCTTAGGTCTAATTCTAAATTTGCTTAAGCAATACCAGGTTCCAAGATGACGTACGAATTCATGTCTTATCATTCGCATATCTTTAGTGTTCGGGAAATCTGAAATAATCTTTCGAAATAATAAAATCAGTTATATACTTTATCTCCAAACGATAACTTGGGAAAAGAGGAAACCTTTCTTCAATCTTTGACTCAAATTGCAGATTATAGAAATTTTCTTTGTTCTATTGAAATCTCTCTCCAGTTTTCATGATCTGCATTCTGCTGTTTATTCTACGATCTCATTATATGGAGAGCAAGCGTGGTGATCAATGCTCATGCCTTCTCTACATGGGAAGAGGCCTGTGCCCAGCAGTGGGACGTTTATAGGCTGGATTATTATTATTATATGGATAGCCAAATCAATCAGACAACAGAACATTTTTTGCATCGTAAACTACTAAAGTACCTATGCCAAATCTCAATAGCGAATACTCTAAAACTAGCCTACCATTTCTAAGTTAATAAAATTTTAACTCAACCCAACATGGATTATAGATAATAAACGTGCAATATCGAGCCAAAGCCAGGAAAATGGAAGCGGTAGTGGCAGAAGGAGTGTAAAAGACGTGATACCAGAGTCAAGATTGGCACAATTCTATGGAAATTTTTATTACGACGAAGTCAGGTGGTCCATTTATGTTGTGTAATTATTTAGAGGCTTCTCCTTAAAATAGATGCCTCTCATTTTATAGGAAACTCATCCATCCTTCAGGAAAGACACATAATTAGCTTTAGTTGCCTTTTTGAAAAGCAAGACGTTCATAGTTTCTTTAGGAAATACAGAATTTCTGATGGAAGATTCTGGCTGGTTTTACTTGGTGTAGCAATCGACGCATATTATTTATTACACGTAGATGAAATGAGTATTTAGTTGAGTAAACTCTTCTATTATTTTCAGTATAAGTAACTGCACAGGTATAGTTAAATGGACTCACTTTTGACTTTATTTTCTCTGAAGTTTATGTTCCAAAATGTTGTTACATTTATTTTATTTATCGAATTTTCTGTTTAAAGAGAGAAATGTTATACAAGTACGAATGAAAAGACGAACTTGCGAGGGTATAACGGACAGGGCTGCGAGAACTCTGATCTCACGGAATGTTGGATGCTGCCTGAGGTAATATCACCATTTTACTTGCTCATATTAACGTTTTATTTAAAATAGGATAGCACGTGTTCTACTCCAGCCAATCTACAAAGTACTACAGAAAATCTTTTGCCCGTTTCTCAAAAGGATCCTTATCTATTTAGCAGTCGAAAATTCAACGATTCTTTTCCGCTGTAAAGAGAAGTAACACTGATGAGCCTCAGCAAGCAATCTCTAAATTAGTTTCGAACATACCTGTGTAAAAAATATTTAACATAGGAAGTATGTGTATTGTCACCTAGATACGTATATAAGCGATACGTTCACTTAAAATGACGCGAAATTAATTCGCGCTATGCACACGCACCGCGAAATGGGGATCCATAGTAATTTTTATGTGTGTGCAGGAATCTGTTATAATTCCCTGAAGGAGGAAAGACAGATAGATTTTTATTTTTAGCCAATAGATACGGTCCTCCCCTTCTGATACAATTTACTATGTAGTTCATGCATGTACTACAGTTTCTTCCTGTTTCTAGGTGGAGTATTGGTTTCGCAAGTTGGTAGACGACTCCTCCGAGCGCAACATGTTTCCTCGCCGACGTCGACAGTACAGGATGCTGCCTGACGAGGATTTGTGCGTCCATCTATCTTTTGTTACTCCTAAACTATAACTTTATCTTAAGTACCTAGTGTTAGTTGTATTTAGGCTCCTTTTTGAAGAAGACCCGATGAGAATTTTGGGGTTTCAGAGGCCTAAGTCCAGTTGAGGCATTGAGAATGTTAATAGTGGTTTTCCATATGGTCACCACCGCATTCGTTTTCCCATTTCCCTTTAAAGATGCCGTAGCACTGATAGTCCTATAACATAACTATTCAGACATAGTATTTAAGTGCCACAGTGAGACACATAAAATAACGTAACACTCTTCACCGTACCAATGCAATGTTACCAACCGTCTGTCGACTACATTAATTCAAGATCTGATCGTGCTCTCCTGAATACAACCGAGCGTGGCTTATATCTGTTTGTCCTAGTAAGTCAATGTATCCAGTTACATTAGTTTTCATAGACATAGCTTGTCATCTGGACTTATTGACATATCTTTAATCTTTTCTGTCGTCGTGACCAAAAATAATATTGTTTTAACCATTTTTTTTCTCCAGTACTGCCCTATCTAGGCCAGTACACTGATCTGCTGACTTGAAATATAACTTGTTATAATCTACGTCAGAAACACCCCGAGTAGTGGAATTAATTGGCACCGATCGGCAGCTAGCGAGCGCTGGGGCCCGAGTGGGGCGCGGGCCGCGGGCGAGGAGGCGGCGCTGGCGGCGCGCGTGCTGAGCGTGCGCGCGCTGTGGGCGCCGGGCGCGGCCGCGCGCGCCCCCGCGCCCCCGCGCGCGCCCAGCCCACCCACCGTGTCGCGCAAGATGCGCGCGCGCCGCCGCCAGCCGCGCCGGCTGACCGCGCTCGCGCCGCCGCCGCCTTCCTACTGCCTCGACGTGCCTGCGCAACTCTTCTGCGACCCTACCTGCAAGGTTAGCTCTTCTCCTTCAACCAGAAAAGAAATTGCCTAGGAAGCCACTAACATTTTTAATGAATCTCCTATTGTCCTTAACGTATAAGTTGTCTTTTTTTTAATGGCACCTTATCCCAGTTTCAGTTCGACCCGCCGCGGCCTCCTCAGTTGACGGAGTGCCAGCGCGCCATGGGTCGGCTGTCGGCGAGCGTGCAGGCCGTGATGCGCGCGTCGGCCGCGCGGTGCCCGCCCTACCGCGGCACCAACGTGAGCCGCTACGCGCCCACCGGCCAGCGCCCGGCGCGCTGCCCCGACCGCCGCTACGGCGTGTGGTGGCCGCGCGACCACCCCTCGCCGCGCCTCGACCACAGGTTCCATCTCACACACGTCCACCACGCCTCCGCCCCCTCCAGCTCGAAGGCGACCACCAGGACAGAACCCGAGGAGGGCAAGACAGAGGAACTCCCAGAGGAGAAGGAGAGCAGCAGCAGTTCGAACGAACAAGCACTCGTATCTACCTCCGAGCCGCAGACGTCACAAGCTGACAAGCCGGAGAGTCCTAAGTCACAAGACAAGATCGTAGCTGATGGCCAGCTACCTTCGACAAGCGCGGCTGCTATGGACACAGGACTGAGGAAGAAGCGTCTATACAGCACAGTGCTCAGCATGAGCGCGCCCGCACCGATCGGGCTCACCCCGGTCGTGAGGCTGGCACAAAAGCTCGTGACGCCTGGCCTACTCAAACTGAATCCAAAGATGGTACTTCCTGGAACGAGAGTTCGGCCACCGAATGTAGATCACAAATTCGAGGAACTCGAGAAAGAAGCGCTGGAACAGTATAAGGCGTCCGACGAAAGTATAGACACCAAATTTCGAGAACTAGAAAAGCAAGCTGTTGAGCAATACAGTACAAGCAACAGCAACACCAGCTGCAGTAGTGGAAATTCAGCCGAGAAGCGCGCCTCTAGCTCTCCCTCCGAGAGCGACACGAAGACCAAGCAGCCGGCAAAATTTCATAAAGAAAAACCGGTCGACAGCGTCGTGATATATTCTCAGAATTTTCCCGACCTGAATTCGAAGGGGCAGACGTCGAGTGTTATGAATTTAAAAAACTTCCACACCCCCCCGAGGGGGGAAAAAAAGGAGCAAACCCATAGACCGAGTAAGAACTTGCGGTGTTTGAAAAGCGAGTCCCAGCGAGCAGCGTCGGACACGGACTACGAGGCGCGGGAGAACATGAAGGGCACCCACAAGGGCCCCGTGCGGTGGACGCTGCACGTGGTGCCGCCCAAGAAGCGCCACCTGACGCTGTGCGTGTCGGACTTCTCGTCCGACGAGGACCTGGACGACGGCGGCGTGTCCATGAAGGACGCGGGGCCCTGCATCAAGAACCACGCGGCGGGCCAGGCCAAGCTGTCGGCTCACGGCGGCGGCGACCTGCACCCCATCATGAGGAAGACGTAGCGCGCCCGCCGTCCGCACCACTACACGATTGCTACTCATTTATTTTTACAGTTTACACGCACTCCCGCCACTGACAGTTGAACAGCAGTGGTCCATTGTGAATTGTGGCCTTGGTAGCCAGAACAACGAGCCAAGCGCACCCGTGCCGTTGTCGAATAAGTAAATTCATTTGTGTGTGGCGTACTGATATATTTTTGACTGTTTTATATGATGCGTCCGTCAACTTTTAGTGGTCGGAGCCAGTTTTTGATATAATTATTGCTGTGAATGGATGTTTTGTGGGATCCCTCGCAGACCTGTATCGAACAATGTCGTGACCGGCGAGAACCGTGTTCCGATAAAGCTGTTTTAGCAATGTGCTTATTTTTACTAGTCATAAATGCTTTGTATATATATTTTTGTATTTTTGACTTTATTATTGAATAAGAAAAATAATTTCAGTTCATAAAAAAGGTTAACAGTACAAAAATTGAATTCTTTAGGTATTTAACGAGAGAACAAATAAATTTTATATGAATTGTTCAAACTTCAGGGTGTTATTTCGCTAGCACTTACCATGGAAGGTCCTGTAGGAAATATCAAAATTTTCAAAACAAAAAAAATAAAAAAAACCTTTTTTAAAATATCAACAAATATATTAACTTTGGAATATAAAATAGAATGCATAAGTCTTAGTTGTACAAGCTCTGACCATATCACTATACTAGCCCGGCACCCTGGTGGCCTTCACATCAGCTGTCGAGGAACTTCTCCAGGTCGGAGCAGTCATCGTCCAGCTGGATCTGTTCTAGAGTTACTTTTGGAGTTGATGGCTGACCTGGAAAAGGAAATAGTTTAGGAACAACAGGGCGAGATAGATGTAGGTTTATATGAGCACATCTTATATATAAAAATGAATCGCTAAATGTGTTGGTAAGCGCATAACTCAATAACGCCGAGACCGATTTAGCTAATTCTTTTTTTGTTGTGTTAGTTACTATCAGGAGAAGGTTTTTATGAATGAAAAAAAATTGAGCGGAAGAAAAAAAGTAATCCTGAGTTTTGTTACGATAGTGATTTGTTGAATTCATCTCCGCCCCCAATAACATAAAGGCACCGGGAACGGGACCTATATATTCACGCGGGTGAAACCGCGGGGCACAGCTAGTGGAGGATAAAATCTTGCCCTAACTGCGCTTATTGTCTTAGTCCAGTCTGTCACTGTACATATTAAAATAAAATAAAAATTTAGTAAGAATAGGTCATAGATCTTTCTAGTGAGATAGCATAGATTGAAATAGGGTTTCAGCTAGGTCACGAAGATCCTAGGTGAACAAAATGGAGTCTAACTTTAATTCACTGCTTGGTACTGTATATGGCCCAAATCTCATAAAATACTTAGTTTATTTTGATAAAAGGACATACAAATATTAACTTCATATTTCAAGGTGAAATGCGGAGACACATAAACCTACTTTTTTTTATTTGTATAACATAATAAAATCACATACATAAACATATCATCACACCTGTATCCCCGAAGGGGTGGGCAGACGTCTTCCAATGTACACCCACAGTTCGCCAGTATGTTTAGGTACCATGTAATAGGCAGCAAGCCTTTTGCCACTAACTGGGCACAAATCCAAATATGATAAACTTATTACTTAATTTCTTAATTTATGACGTCATAACTTACTTGGAGGTGTAATCCCTGCTAAGTACTTGGCCACATCTTGCTGGAACGCATTGGAACTGTGCTCTCTCTTCACCTGGTACTCTGCTAGCTGCTGTCTTTCTCGCTCACAGTTTAACTGGCTGTTCTCCTTAGCTAGTTTGTTGCGGACTTCTTCTAGTGCAACTGAAATAGATTTTGTTTGTAAGAAGATCAGAAATAAATAACATTGCTGTCATACAGAGGTGATGTATGGTAAAGACGTATGGAAATTAGCTTTGTAATAAAAAAAAATACAACCGAATTCAGAACCTCCTCCTTTTTTTGAAGTCGTTTGAAAATATATTATTTTATATTATACATTAATATATATGGATACCATATTATGTATTTCAAACTATTATTGTTAATCTGAATAGAAACTATGAAACATAAATTAATTCTTGTTGGATTCATATTGGTAATTATGTAAATTGGATATTTACTTGGATATCTATTTCATAAGTATCTAACTGTATTAGAAGACATTTTTTTCATATATGGCTTGGTTCAAGACAAATTAAGCTCATATAGAATAAAGGTTTAGAATAATAGTATTGACTTATTTTTGAATTTCTCAAGACATTTTTACAGCTAAACTCTGTTTAATAATGATAAACATTATTTACCCATCTTCTTCTCCTTATACATAGTAAGATGATAGTGGTGGTCCATTTTCCAATTCTCCATCTTACTTCTCTCAACAATATCCTCAAACTCCACTAACTCTTCTTCAACGGACTTCATCAGACTCTGTACATTCTTCAGGCTGTCCATACACTGCGCCACAGACGCAGTCAGGTTAGGTATCATCGACAAATTGTTAGCTAACTCATTTGCACTTTGTAATCGTTTTTTCGTCACTTCATGTAATTCTAATATCAATTTATCCACTTCATCAGCTGCCTTGGCATTTGTGTCAGCGTTTTCATGTATCTTCGCCCATTCTTCCTGATATTTCTCTAACAAGGCACCCCCAGCTCCATAATTCACTTTGCTCTCGTGAGCTACTTTCTGCCTGTCCTTAAATATATTTGTTACCTTCTGTACTTCTTGTAGGGTATGCCGTAAATTGTTGTTGGATGTTAAACCATCTTGCACGACTGAAATAAAATCTTTAATATTTCCTAACATTATTTATGATTAATAAAAAATTAAGGAAAGTATGTAAACATTGTTTAATTTGACAAGTTCGTGTTGACGACTTTTGACAAATTGCCTTGACTGACGAGACATTTTGTTTTTTTTTTGCAGTGTTGCTATTTAAGGAATACATAGCTTTTTTCTTTACCTTAGTAAGACACTGCGCTCAGTATTTTATTATCGATTTTATTTATTTCTACCAAAACGGTGAACAAAATTTTATTGATACATTAAGACTATTTTTTATACGTTTATTGATAATACATTTTACAATGTATGAAAATAATTATAATGGAATATAATGTTTTGGACATCCTTAAATTATAAATTCAGTTTACATGATTACTAGGTTGGCAAAGCCTTGGTGTCATAAAATAAAATTTATAACATCTTAAGGATATTCTACGACTTCGACAAGACAATTTAACTTAGCACTAAAATGAACTTTATTGCCAGTGATAAAATCTACTCACAATGTGATCCTGTTTTCTATCTCTCTATGGATCTCAAACATCATCTATCTTGTAATTGTCTTTGTCACTGTCAAATTTGAATTTTCATCTGTTTTTGTCTGATCGTTGTTGAAAACCACTCTCTGTTATTGTTTTAAAAATAAGCTTTAATAACTAAAACAAAGCATTTTAGTAGTTAAAATGAACGAAGAAAAACTGAGTAGTGATATGGTGCCTCAGAAATTTGCAGAATGGTTGTTATCCATGGGTTGTCCGCCGGACAAAGTGCCTTCTGTAGACAAACTGGCAGAGTAAGAATTTATTTTGTAGCAATAACATATTGTGCATAAATTCTACTTGCCCTGTTTTGCGCTATTTTCTGCATGTAGTCTTTCCTAAAAATTCAGTAAATGTTGCTGCCTAGCTACAGTTCCAAAATTTGAGCTTGCATTTCATATCCCGTATGGTCTAGTGGCTAGGATACCTGGCTTTCACCCAGGAGGCTCGGGTTCGATTCCCGGTACGGGAATAACTTTTTGAATTTTTAAACCAATATTGTTGTTTGTATATTCTTTGCAAATTATATAAACAATGTGTCTCATTATTTTAACATAATTTTTGAATAAAGTTTTTAATAATTTTCCATCTAAACAAGACTCCATCATAGAACACATACAGCATCAAATATGAAATATTTGTCAACAGTTCTGAGCTAGAATCTTCATTTATGATCTTCTGTACTCTGCTAAAAATTATTTAAGCTGGGAACTTTTCTCTACTACTTGTTAATGAAACATTCACTCCTTTCTTTCTCATATTATATTTCACACAATCCATCCAGCTCTTTTTAGATCATCTAGACTACGGGCCCATGAACAAAATGAATGGGTCATATGAACCACCAGGTGACGTATATAGGACGATAGAAGAGCATAAAATAATAAGATTCAGCACTATGCCGTCACTTGTGATCAGTCCAACTGGGTGCTGGTGAGCATTCAAAAGTGCAGCTACAGTGAGTACATTTTGGTCATTTATTTTTGTACGGCATTGTTACCATCGAATAGATCCATGAAAAATAATAAGAAAGCACGCAGTGCCGTACAAAAATGGTGGTCCAAAAAGTTGGTATTTTAGTTTTACTTTCTGTCAATTTCCAGGGTAAATTTGGTCATTTGATTCTGTACGGCGTCAGTTTCATACTGTTTCAATACAGCTTCTAATCCATTATCTAAAAAATATTATCTATGCATGAAATACTTTCAAAATAAATAATTTTATGTTGTTCAAATCACCCCTCGGACCACGGAATGAAGGCGGGTTGCAACACTCGATTTTTTCCCCTTGTTCAAAGATTTTTGTTCGTTTGTACGGCGTTGCGGAATAATGGATTAGAAGCTGTATTGAAACAGTATGAAACTGACGCCGTACAGAATCAAATGACCAAATTTACCCTGGAAATTGACAGAAAGTAAAACTAAAATACCAACTTTTTGGACCACCATTTTTGTACGGCACTGCGCGCTTTCTTATTATTTTTCATAGATCTATTCGATGGTAACAATGCCGTACAGAAATAAATGACCAAAATGTACTCACTCTAGCTGCACTTTTGAATGCTCACCAGCACCCAGTTGGACTGATCACAAGTGACGGCATAGTGCTGAATCTTATTATTTTATGCTCTTCTATCGTCCTATATACGTCACCTGGTGGTTCATATGACCCATCCATTTTGTTCATGGGCCCGTAGTCTAATCCCCTCTATTCAATCTACACTAATTACCATCATAGTCTTTTTATATTTATTTTTGTCTAAAACTGAATGAATGAATGAAATGTAAAAGGATTGTTGCAAATCTGACTATATTAATTTTAGGCCTCAGTCGCAAAATTTCCCTTTCTCAAAATGTCCCTTTTTCAAAATGTCCCTTTCGCAAAATGTCCCCTTCCTCAAACAGGCATTAATTACTTTCATCAGTAAAAAAACTGGTCAAGGCCCAGCAGGTGTACAACACAGAGGGGTACAATACTAATGTAGTACTATGTAATATGATTAAAAAATAAATCGCAGAATGTGTCGCGGCCAGTACTACATGGTGTGGCGCAGTCTGATGGAGCATGTGGAAGCTAAAGATATCATCAGACACAAGAGGCTGCAAGTCTTCAATAATGATGTGGAACGGTCCCGGAAGAAGAGTGCTTTTAGCAAGGTATAGATAATTTCATGTTTATGTTAACTGACATATTAAGGGGGAGGTTGTCAATGTGACAACCTCCCCCTTGTGCGAAGTTTTTTTTTTATATTTGTTATAATATACTCCTGGCAGCAAATTCTTTCCTCTGATTAAAACTATACATGGGAAAAAAGCAGCCCTTAGCCCTACAATGTGAAAATTCGGGCTTAAATTAAATCTTAGTGTATCAATCAATGGAATTAGAGCTACATTTTTCCAGACCAGTACTTAGCTATGTGAAAAACATTATCCGTAGCATAGTACAGTACCTCACATGTACAAGGAGTAGAACATGATAATATATTTCATAATGATAATATAATTCTGGAGGTAGAGGATAGCAGCGTTGGCAGGCCTCCCACCAGGTGGACTGACGATATCGTCAAATTAGCGGGCATCCGGTGGATGCAATTGGCAAGTTGTCGTTCATTGCGGCGTTCTAGGGGGGAGGCCTTTGTTCAGCAGTGGACGTCTTAGAGCTGAAGATGAGTAGAGGATTGAATTTTTTTATGATACCAACATATACTTACTATTCTAGTCTCCTTTCAGCCTGACTCAAGTGTTGTGAAGCCTGAAGAGCTGTCACTGTGGGAGCAGCAGACGGCCCTAAAGGAGAAGGTACAAGACGCTGAGGCTCGCGTGCTGCAAGCTAGGGAGAAACTCAATGTACTGGTGGATAAGGTGTCCAGTAAATGTGAGTATATGGTAATGTTTTATTATTTGTTTTATAATATAAAGTACTAAAAAAAAGGGCTTGTGGCTAATTGTATGCCTTGACCGATAATACAGGCCGCGCCCGCCGCTGTTGATCTGTGGATGGGTGACCATTTTTTAAACATACCGATACCCTTCCCACGTTAAGCCGTTGGTCCTGACTATCACACGTGGATCTTATGCTATTATGGGATACTGGATAATCCTGTAAGACTGGTAGATGATACCAACATATTTGGGAAAAAGCTAGGCAGATGATGACTTAGTAATATTCTGCAGTTAATCAACAACAGAATATGGTTGCCTGTACATGGACTGCTTGAAGCTATTCAACTGTTTTCAAAACGCTATAATGTTGAGGTTGATGACTGGGTGTCCCAGGGGAGTGATAGCACACGCAGTCTGTGAGCGTTTGTGTGCAGCCAGCCTTAAATGAAAGAAATGAGACCAGCAAACATCCACTTTATTCACCTGGGTCAACGGAATGATGACATTGGCAGAAATAAGAAATTGATTAGTGATCTTTTCTATTGTCAGTTTGTAATGTTCGTTATTCTATCAGTATCGCAGCGCAACACGGCCCGCCAGCAGTTGCAGCACGGCCAGCGCCGCGCGTGGCTGCTGCAGCAGCTGGGCGAGGAGCTGCGCGGGCGGCGAGCCGGCCTGCACGAGGCGCGGGCCATCGCTGACGCGCTGTGCAGGCTCGAGGGGCTGGACCCAGCTGATGTTGAGGTATACTTAAACGTAGATAACATCACATATTTGCTCTGAACCCAAAGGATGTAGGTACAGAACTATGGAATCAGAAACGACAAGTCAAAAATCCTACCCCAACATTATGTAGAAATGTGGTTCTATACGTTGAGCCGAAAAACAAAGTTAAACCACTTGAACACGGATGTCGTCAAAGTATACATATTATTATGAAAAAATAATTTACTGTAAATGTCTCACTGCTGGGTAAAGACCGCATCTCATTTAGAAAAAGAACAAGCACTAATCACAACACTTGCTCACATCCTGGTTAGCGATTCCAGACTTGAAAATATAAACGAACCTTTGTCCAGTTACTTTCTGATTAGTAATATTAAATAGATGTCAGTTTTAATGAAAATGTCTATCTAATTTTACCCTCCTAAAAAAAACAAGGAGATCTTAGTTCGAAGCTTTTTTCTTTCGTTTTAATATTGTGTATTAATGATATTATGTTTATATTTCAGAGCAAGTTAGACAAGCTGGTGAGTCGTCGTCAAGCCCCCCGTCCGCCCGCACTGTCCGTGAGTGTGGCGCCGCTCGCCAGCTCCTCCATGACATCTAACACTGAACTCAATGATTCCGGTAACTATATGATACTAGTTTTTACTGAAAGGTGTTCTATTATTTATGAGTCGTGACTACTTTATGTTGTCTTCTTCTTCTTATCGAGTCGATCATTGGCATTTAAATTTTTCCCGACCAGTACTCAGCCACGCACACGGCATTGTCCGTTGCCTCATACAGGTCCTCGCGTGTACAGGTGGCAGGGCACGCTGGACAGCTCATTAAGTGAGCCATGGTTTGGGGGAGGATGCCGCACTCACACGGCTCAGGTGTGCTGTAGCCCCACCGGCACATATTTTCGTTGCACCGGCCGACTTGGGTCCGGAGTCTATTTAAAGACTTCCACGTCGGCCAGGGTAAACTGTGGCCGGGAGGAAGTTTTTCGGCCGTTGGGTTGGGTGACATGGTTGGGTACCTACTTTCCCAAAGGTCGACTCTAGTCTTACGAGCATCGGCTCGCAATGGGAGAACATCTTTCACCAAGCTATGTCGACTTTTGAGCCTCTGCGGTACCGGAGTGTATTGGTGCATTGGGTGTCGTGGATCGGTTTCCATTTTAGCCTTCTCAATGGAGCTAGCCACATGTCTGCGGACATCTGGAGGTGCAATGCCGGCTAGTGAATACAGCATACCAACAGGGGTTGGTTTTAGACAGCCTGTTATTATCCGGCATGTGTCGTTTAGTGCTGTATCCACCAGGTTAGTGTGCGCGGAACGGCTCCAGACGGGACTGGCGTATTCGCCAGCCGAGTAACAAAGTGCCATTCCGGTAGTTCGCAAGACATGTGGTGACGCTCCCCACTTGGTAGACGTAAGACGTCTAAGAATGTTGTTCCGTGCATGTACCTTCATTTTAGTATTCGTGCAGTGCTGTCTGTAGGTTAAAGCTCTATCCAGAGTGATGCCCAGGTATTTTGGGTTCCGGCAGTGAGTAATAGGTGTATTTTTCCAGGAGATGTTTAGTATTTTGTTGGCGTCACGGTTGCGTAGATGAAAGACGCATGTTTGTGTTTTGGACGGGTTGGGTTTAAGCGAGTTATTTGCATAATACGAGCCAAGGTCTTCAAGGGCTTTTGTTAAGTGGCTTTCAACTTCGCCAAAAGAAGGTGCTTGTGAGGCCAATGCCAAATCATCAGCGTAGAGAAAGCGGGTGGTGTTCGGTGTTTTGGGCTGATCGTTGGTGTAAATGTTGAAGAGCAGGGGAGCCAAAACGCTACCTTGAGGAAGGCCATTTTTTTGTGATCTCCATCTGCTCTTCTCGTCCAAGAGATGAACTTGAAAGCGGCGGTTGTCGAGCAATTCGCTTAGTATATTTGTGAAGTGTTTGTCCTGTGTGATTTTATTTACCTTCCATAACAGTCTTTTTAAGTTGACGGTATCGTAGGCAGCCGATAGGTCTACGAAGACCACACCAGTAACTTGACCTAGCTCGAAACCATCTTCTAAATGCTGTGTTAAGTTCAAAGTTTGGTTACAGCAGGACTTACCCGGACGAAAACCAGCTTGTTCCGGGATGAGTTTTGGGTCAACAATGTTGACAAGACGATTAAGCAGCATCCTCTCAAACAGCTTGTACGTGTGGCACAACAGCGATATAGGGCGATAGCTTTTAGGGTCTTCGCTTGGTTTGCCAGGTTTTAAAATCGCTATAACTTTAGATTTTCGCCATAAGCGCGGTATCCGGGTTAGAGACAAACAGTTATTGAAAAGCTCGAGTAGCCAAAATACAGCGGTAGGTCCTAATTTCTTTAATTGTTCCGCTGAGATGTTATCAGCCCCCGTAGCTTTACCAATCTTAAGCGATTTGATGCCTTCGATTATGTCCGTAAGTGAAAATGGCCGACTTATTGCGTCACTGTGGTCGGAATTACAAGTATCTTTAGGTGTTTTCTTTAAACGTTGCGGGGGCTTTCCGTTTAGGATTAGTTGGTGAGCTACTTGGTTGGCTGTAACTTTGCCTGTTTGAGAAGGATGTGGAGGCTCTCCTGTAAGTTTTCTTATGGTTGACCAGGCCTTCTTACTGTTATGAGTCAGATCAATTTTAGTGACAATTTCTGTCCATTTCTCTCGCCGTCTTTCATTGATTTTCGTCATTAACTCCTCTCCTATCTGGATGGTTCTTGCCGAAAAGGGGTCACTATTGAATAAAGTGTCATACTGTTTGTATAAATCAGCAGCTTCGCGTGATAAACCAGGGATGTATGCTGTGCGGCAGCCTCTAGGAATTAGTTTTCGGGATGTGGTAGCTATTATGTTTACAGACTCATCATAGTTACCAGGAGTCGGTGAAATGTTTGAAATATTGACATCAATTTCTAGTGCATATTGCTCCCAATTGGCTTTCGCGTAGTTAAAACGCCGTTTAAATGGTACGTTAATGGGGCGTACTACAGCTTGAATATGGAATTGAATTGGTCGATGTTGGGTTTTTGGGATGGGGTGACATAAGGTCTTCATGCATTGCTGACTGATATGAGAGCTAGCGAAAATGAGGTCAGGATTATAGCCCCGTTTCCAGCGACTGCTGTTGAAGGATGAAGGTAGTTTAGAGTCATGGATCAAAGTTAACTCTTGCGCGTCCGCCCATTCTTCTACTAGCTGGCCATTTGTATCCGTATCTCGATATCCCCAGCTAGAACTATGACTATTGAAATCTCCAACGACAATTTTAATGCTCCTGCTGTTAAAATTACAGGGTTTATGAAAATGGAATGGTACTCCAGGTGGTTTGTACACAGATGTTACAGTGCAATTACCCAAATCCAATGTGATGATTTCAATGGAATCTCTAGATGAGTATTGTACAGATTCTACTTTTACGCTGGGTCGGACAAAAACTGCACTCCCGTGTTTTGAATGGGGAATTTCGGCCGCGAGGATAAAACCTAGAATTTCAGGTCTAGTCTGTTCAGAATTACGATGAGTCTCTTGGACACACAGAACGTCAGTGTTTTCCTTAAGGCAGATTTCTGAAAGAATGACTGATTTGTCTTTTGAGAACCCTTCTATATTAATAGAGACGACACTCAAAGCTGGAGATGAGGTCAGATGTTGTGTTGCCTTTCGTAGGGTTCGTTTTAGCCTTGAAAAAGGCTTTTGGTTGGGCCCTGATAAGGGCCTTTATGTTGTGGAAGTAGATATTGTATTCGATTTCAAATTAAAAAAGTGCATGCTTCCAAAAATAATGTATATTTACTAGTATTTTATTTAATGTTGCATATTTAAACACTTCTCGTTCGTATTTTAAGCTCTATGTAGCATATAATCAAAAGCAACATCATCTTATTTGTAAAGATATGTTTTAATTTGTTTTACATATAGAAATGTCATAGAAATAACAAAAACAGGATTAATTATAAGTGTCTCAGTCATATCCTGTTTTGTTGCCATGGTTTAGCTCAGCGCATCAGGTAAAACCGCTGCGAGAGTTAAGTTGATTGAACACAGTTGATTGTTGTCTGAAAGATATCGGTATTAGCGATAGGTCCACCATCATACCCTTTCACTGTACTATATTATTGAAACACTCACTACAATAAAGAATATCCTATATATACAGAAGAGCAACTAAACGCATTAGTGCGTAGCGGCGGGTCGCTGTGGGCACCGCTGTGCGCACGTCGCGCGGCTCTGCCCACCGCCTTAGCTGCTCACACCACGCCAGCACCACAGGATACTAACAGGTTCCACTCTACATAGAATTAACACTAACATAATATACAGGTGTTACAGAGATCTATCTAAATTTTATTTGAAAACACTCGATTCGATAAGTTCGATTCCCTTTCAGTAAAATTGCATGAATCTTTTTATGTTGTTATATTCTTCTCAAAATGTTTAACTTGGATCGACCTACAATTTATCTACAAATTCTACAATATTATGTATGAATTTAAAAATATAAATTCATGTTTTTAATATAAGTTATCCTGATTACCATAATTCTGCCTAATAGTTTGGTATCAGATGACAATGTGTGTATGAAGATATGAATAAGGTATTTTTACAGGATTACTCCAAAATGGGTACTATCCCACACAGCGTCGATGCACTGCGCTCTCGCGCTAGAAGCTGTTAAGTGCAAGCTGCACACACAGCACACGCAGAAGCGACTTGCAGTGTCGCTTACACAACTTAATGTGAGTAAATAATGTTATTAATGTGTAATCCAGCAAGTAAATTGCACTAAATAAAAGGAGGTGGACACTAACTGGTCAAATATAATATTATAATACTGGCCTAATGTTCTACTACAGTACCTACTAAGGCCTCTTTTTGTGTATAGAAGGAATACATATTTTTCAACACATTAGTTGCTCACTTGCGGGCACTTGCAAGCGATTTTAGATTCTATTTTTCTAAATAGAATCTAAAATCCCCGCAAGTGATGATTCAGGGTCTCTCACTATGTTGTATTAACCTGTAAGGATAGTGTTGTAATATTGAAATAAATAAATGTTTTTCTTTACTCATTGAATATAAGAAGAAATAATTAAGAAAGCACCCATTATTATGATAACTTTAGAATAGTCACATAAGTTTGAGTCTAGAAGTATGCTACACCTTTAAAAAACATATTTAGACGATAATGGCTGAAAATGTTTTCTTTTCAGCCATTATTGTCCCACTGCAGGGCAAAAGTCTCCCTTTGTTTCTTCTAATTGTCTTGGTCTTGAGCTATTATGTTCCATAATGCTGAAAATTAATAATAGAATAGGGTCTCTAACCACTAGGCCTGTTGGTCTAGTGGTTAGAGACCCTGACTGCTATACCGGAGGTCGTGCGTTCGATTCCCACCTGGGACAAATGTTTGTGTGATGAGCACGATCATTTGTTCTGTGTCTGGGTGTAATTTATCTATAATATGTATGTATTTAGAAATATATGCGTATGTTTATCAGTTGTCTGGTTACCATAACACAAGCTCTGCTTAGCTTGGGATCAGATAACCGTGTGTGAGATGTCCCAGAATATTATTATTATACCTATAACCCTCAGGAGTGTCTCTCCGGCGCATCATGCGAGCTGCTGGTAGTCCGGTGTGAGCGTGCACGTGCATCAGCCCGCGTGCACGCCTTACGTGCGCTGCACGACCAGCTGGCAGCCAGGGCCGGGCTGTTCGCGGCGGACGGCGTGTCGGCGCAGGAGAGGGGCGCGCATAAGCAGATAGCGATGCTCGATAAGGCTATTGTGAGTTTTGGCTCTTTACTGAGGTTTTTAAAATCCAACAAAATCATGCAAATTTGCGTCAACTTCACGTCACTGAAATCGCCCGTATTTTTGGCTATTTACCTGAAGGAAAAAATAGCATTCACAAAATTTCAGCTTTAATTATATGTAACCTAAACTTTTCTTTATTTATAGCATTCGTTTTTAACACTGTAGATTGATCTGTGAGTCTGTTGTTTAGTGGCCTTGACTGCAAACAAATTCCATGGAATCGATTCCCACCCAGAACAAATCTTAATGTGGTGGAAATGATCATTACATTCCGTGGTTGGTTCTATTAATCCATAATTTGTATGTACTTTGAATAAGTCTATCAGATGATATAATTTTACACATTGTCTAGTTTAGGACTGCAGAAAATATGTGATGTTCCTAGATATAATTATAAAAAAAATGAATTTACAGTAAGTAACTAAAAAAAGATTATTTTTTACCCCAGGAAAGCAAGCGAGACGAGTTAAAGCGCGTGATCACGGCTTTAGCGGTGACGGAGCGCAAGATACAGAACGTTCGGGAGTGTCTCATCACCGTGTTCAACAGCTTCCACACCGATGTCAGGCTTAGTGATATGGACCGGTTTGGAGGTATTACACAGGGTGTTACGAAACCCCTCTCCGACCCGAAAGGGTGATATAGGGTTCACAATCACATGAACATATAAATTATTAAATTTGGAATATTCATGATAATAACAATAATAATGAACTCTGAAATAGCCTCCAAAATCCATAAATTTGAAGATAAATCAAAAACTACACCACCATTTTCGTCGGTATTAATGGTGTCCTTTTGTATGATCATTTGGCAGAATCTGAGACGATGCCGTTACTCTCACCCGCAAATTGGGGATATTTTTTTTATGTTATATATTTTTTTTTCCTTTTTTTTTACTTTTTTGTAATTAGATATCGATACCTAACAACCCCTTAACGGATCGGACAGGGGTTTTGTAACACCCTGTATACAAACTTCATGGTTATAATGAACAGACTTCAAAAGGAAGAACGTCTGCCATATGATGATCTTTGGCAGTCGTTAAGTCAAATTCTGACAACCAGTCTGACTATGGGATTCTGCGTTACCCAGTAAAATGGGTTGTGGAGGTCAGATGGCAGTTGCTCCATGTGAAATACGGTATTCAGCTGAATCCAGAAAGACTTCCAGTCTCCGACCCTAATATAATTGGGGAAACGCTAGGCAAATGATACCCAAGCACCAATAGGACCCTATTTTTAAGTCGTCTGCCAGTGGGAATTACCGCTATTCGTTTTTAGTACAGTAATAGTTGATGTATTCACTGGGTGTGCTTTTTTTTGCAGCTATAGCTACAAGTAATTAAAAAATATGGGTTCGGTTATATATGATCTTGTGCAATGGTATGGAACCCATCGCGTGTCAGTCCTACTTGCATTTGTTCGGTATTTTTGCTAAAGAGAATCAATCCCATTGTGTTTAGATTCATTGAATTTGTCATCACAACTTATATAATATTAGACTATATAAAAGCCTGTATCTTCAAATTTATTTTTGATCAAACCTTATCACTTATCATGTCAAGTATCTTTCAATTTTTAATTTATACTATAATATAAATATAATGTTTTACCAGGCCAGCTATCCCTACCACAAGAGTCAGTATCCACGCTCCGTCGCTTCTACGAGGAGCGCCGCGAGAGCAACCGGAACAAGATGACGCTGAGCCTCGACCTGGACACGTCCGAGAACTGCTCCTGTGACGTCACAGGTATACCGCCCACTGCTGAGCATAGACCTCTCCAGCAATCACAGCCCAGTAGCTTGTCTCTCATTGGTGGAGAATGAGCCTCTTTGGACCTATCACAGTCAACTTTGTCGATTGGTGAAATAATAGATACACGGTGCGACACTAGCGACACCTAGCAGTTTTTTTTTATGTTGTAAAATAATGCCAAAATATCTGCATTTATTTTAATTTTTATTTTCTGTCTTGAGATAGATAAATATGGAAAGACTTGATGAGGCCTTAGCCCAGCTGTGTACAGTATTGGCAAATAAAATAATATATTTATTCATCCTTCTGGTAATTTATAGCAAATACATAATATTGTTTCCTATATTTATGTTTTTTTATATTTCAGATAATGCTAATCCAACATTTATCGACGAACTTAAAGTGTATCTGAAGAAATTCCAATTGGAGAAGAATAGAAAATTAGTACTGGAAAAGTAAGTGACATTTAACATACAAAAGTAACATTTATTTCTGAAAAAGACCATGCCTTCAAAAGGCGCAACAAAACATAAATCATTACATAATAAAAATGTTGTAATAAAAAACAGAAATAGCCTATAAATAGGAAAAGTGCGCGATTTATGAGTATGTTTGTTTAAATGACTAGGTATAAAGGTATAGCACTTTTACACATAAAATACGACACTTGACATCAATAAAAAACTAAATACAAATACATACATGATCAGGGCCTCGATTCAGCAAATTAAGAGGACCTGCTACATTTAGTCATTTCTACGATAATTGGCAATTCAATGAGATTTTATTGTAGGCTTATAAGAATACGAAAAGTAGGCAAAATACCAAGTACACTGACTGACCACTGACATGTATTTAAAATAGCTTTATCGAGGCCCTGTCAATGCATTACCATTCATGTACTTGTTTAAAATAATTACTATTTTCAGCGGCGAAAAGATCTGGATATTCGAGACCCTAAACTCCTCAGTAGACAGACTGCGAGAGGCGTGGCAACGCGATGACGTCACTTGCTCGCTCGTCTGTCCCTCTGTCAGTCTGTCGCATAACTTGCAGCGACTCATAGACATTGTACACAAAAAGGAGCAACTGGAAGCGAAGCTTGCTGCCTTGGAGGGTGGGCAGAGAAACCATTTGAAGATTGGTAAGGATTTTTTTATTTTTTAAACCGACTTCAAACGAGGACGTTCAAAATTTGATTGGTCTTTTTATGTGTTCTACACAAGATCGATAGTGGAGTCCCACCCATAACTGCGAATTCGAATCGCATCCCAAATATTTGCGAGTTTGCATTCCATTTAGAACTTTATGGAACTTATATTAGACCTTTATATAATATTTCAAAAACATTATAGGATGTAAGTTGAAGGTGGTCCGATAATATCATCAAAATCGGTCGTGTGGTTTATCCGTGAAAGTTTAAAAGACGGAATTATTTTCGCTATGACAATATAACTACGGAAGTATTAATTATTTTTGACATTGTTTATAACATTATGTACAGTACGGTGCAAACTTAATGGCGGCTCTGAACACGTGGCGAGTGGCTGCGCAGTAACAAACTTATGCGCCAGCGGGGGTGCGGGGCGAGGTACTGCGCAGCGTGTAGCTAACTTCAGAGCCGCCATTAAGTTTGAATCCAACTGTAACATAATATAAACTATTTATTTACAGATATATCATCAGAAATCGAAGAAGAACGAAAAACAGTTGACAAAATCAAGAAACGCCTGAATGAAAACATTCTCAGTCTACAGAAAACCGCCAAAACTCTGGACTTGGGTCAAGAAAACTTACAGTTATGGTCTGACAATAACATTAAGAAATATATATCTTCAAACAGGACCGTTGATGGAAAGAGCTTCAAAGAGTATGAAGGGTATTATCTAGCAAACATGAATATATAATTAAATATAAAGAAATATTCCGGGACATCTCACACACGGTTGTCTGATCCCAAGCTAAGCAGAGCTTGTGTTATGGTAACGGTGGTCGTGCTCATCACACTAACATTTGTCCCAGGTGGAAATCGAACCCACGACCTCCGGTATAGCAGTCAGGGTCTCTAACCACTAGACCAACAGGCCTTTCAAAATCTATAATTCTTTAATATAATCTAATCTATAATTAAATAAATATTTTTATATTGTTAAGAAGTTATCCCGTTTTATTCTTATAGTTAAGTATGTTACATTTCATCTCGTAATAACTATGTGTCGTGTGTAAACAGTTTATGTAATTACGGCGCAGGTCGCTCTCTTGCTATAATAAACTTAATAAAATAACTTGTGTTTTTTTTTTACAAATAGACGTTTATATTTTGGCTTATTTAGTAAGGATTACTATGCCAGTTGGCCTATCAAAAAACCTAACTATTCGCGGTGAATAAGTTATGACTCCAAAGCCGCGAGCACGGCGTGAGGATATGTCTTTCACCGACTAAAAACACCACGGTCCCTTTTGTGCCTTGACCGGTATCACGGAATCTACCCAAAGGCCAGCAATACACAAGCTGCGACTATATAGGAAACTATAGTCTTCTATGTACAAACATACACGGAACCGCTTGAGTACATCTGGTTCAAGCAGTTGACATTGCTTACTTGAGCCGTTCGTGTATGGGCGGCCCAAATGGTCTGTTACAGACGGAACATTTTAAGGGTATATTACCATTTCCCTGTGGTTTAAATCAACTCTATACTAGAAATATCTGGTATATATTCCAAAGGATCATCGCTTTCAGCACTCAACTGAGATGCAGCCTTCCGTTTCTGTATATTCCTCATAGCATTTATAACCTCAAACTGGAAATCTACCATTTCTTCGTCATTAAACTTATCTACAATAGGTGCTATGCCTTTAAAAAACGTTAAAGTACGGCTTTCTTCTACTGGTTCAACGATTTTAAACCGTAGTAATCTTGTGTCTGTCTCTGAATGGCTGGTTACAGGTTGTTCTATTATAATTTCTTGTTCTTTTTCGTCTGTTTCTTTAATACTTTTAAATTGTTCAATATCTATCGGCACTTCATCTTTTTCCACGTCTCCTGTACTATTTCCCTCAATGATTTCTTCCTGAATCACTTTTTTACGTTTCTTTTTTCTTTTTAAACTTGTATCTGGTCCCTTTTCGTCACGATTCGAAGGATTGCATGAAAAGTCCCGACGCGTCGTAATTTTGCTCAGGAATATCATTTCGTCGTAATAAATATATTTTTTACATTTACGCCCGCCCGTAACCTGAGTTTGGTCCACTGGTTATTTTTAGTCTTCTATGGCATTTCATCCAGCAATCGCGCATAGCCGTCCATTTCTTCATGACCATATAACCTAAAAAAATAAGCAAGTAGTGGCAAGTAATTATAGGTACAGTTGGATTCAAATTTAATGGCGGCTCTGAAGTTAGCTACACGTTGCGCTGTACCTCGCCCCGCATCCCCGCTGGCGCATAAGCTTGGTACAGCGCAGCGACTCGCCTCGTGTTCGGAGCCGCCGTAAAGTTTGAATCCAACTATAGATATGTTTGATTTAAACCTTAATTATTCAAATAGCCAGCAACAAAGTATTCAAGCGATTAGCATCAATCGTATATTCACCTTACGTCACGTTAATGATACGAAAGTAAAAGTATTCATTGTAAGGATTTAACAGTATATCTTCTACTACAGTATTAAATTATTTACAATCGTGATAGGCCTAATAAACTCAAACATAAAGTAGATACCTAATGTAGGTACCTAGCAAGGAAGCATTTTGAATGAAATTATGCAGCATTTTCAAGTACGTAAACGTAGAACGCTTTTTCAAATTATTTCAGTTGTCATATTAGGTATGTACTTAAGTCTGATAGATATAATTATATGAAAGTAATTAAGGATGAAAAGCGTCTCATAACACAGAAAGCTATGAGTTTTAGGCACCTCGCGCACTAGACGGCCACGACCACGACCAGTGGCCGCAACGATCAGATCGCGCTCTTGAGCAATTAAACTTAAGAGCAAAAAAAAAGGAAAAGATACTGGGTTCGCCCTATAAACAGTATTTTATTTTGTTAGTCAAGAAGGGAGAGTACCATGGCAAATAGAAATGATTCGCCGTGGTAGACAAAATTCCTATGTTAATTTTGTATTAATTTTCATTTATTGCTTTTCAAATAAATAAAAAATTAAAATACTACTTTTCGTTAACGTACAAGTTCTATAAGCTCGTCAGTCATTTTGCTGCAAATATAATAAATTAAAAGGTACCCACTAGATGCTTGCGCCACGAGCCACGCGCCCCTATAGAAACACCATTGCCTGTCGTGTCGCGTCACGCCATAGCACTCATAACCCCCACTACCACTCTGGCGCAATCGGTGGCGAGCAGTCGGCGCCACGGTCCAACGTGGCGCGCCACGCCACGACACGTAGGTATGTTTCTAACCATATAAAATGTATGAAACCGATATGTTTCTAGCGCGTCTCGCCACGCCCCGACACGTAAGTATGTTTCCGCCTTAATAAGAAGGGGAAAGAGTTACGGCAGAAATACACTTACGTGTCGTGTCGTGTCGACATGCAAACGTGTCTCTAACCATATTAAATGTATGAAACCGATGTGCTTTTGGCGCGCCACGACACGCCACGACACGTAAGTATGTTTCCGCATTTATATTTCTCTATGTATTTGACATCGGAACTGTGTTCAAGTACGGTCATTCCTAGAATACACACATATAATAAATAAATTACACCTAGATACAGAACAAATGATCGTCATCACACAAGAATCTGCCCTGGGTGGGAATTGAACACATGACCTCCGGTATAGAAGTCGTGTAACTACTAGACCAACAAGCCAGTCCAGTATGGGGAATAGTCAGTCCAGCGTGTGTTGAGCTGACCTTGCATTGTGGTTGCTATGGAAACGGAAGTCTTGGTAAATTAGTTTTAGGTGGTAGGATGTTGTGACTGATAAGGAGGGTGGAAAAATATATTTTAAATTGTAACATGCATGCAAGTGATAGTTAGTTTTAGTATATAATGTAGATTGGTTGATAAAATGTGTGAAAAGGTATTTACATTATAAGAACGGTGTCGCACTACGTCCGATCCGAATCCGATCTTGGAACCGTGAAAATATGGTCCGTAGTAGGTAGCCGTAGAACTATTTCTATGGTAAGTAAGGGGTTTTTTTTTTTGGTAAAGATCTTTGCAGTTAGCCTGAGCGCAGGCTTTGACTGCTTCTCCGGACTTTCGTAAGTAAGGGGTTCGGATCGGATTCGTATCGGACATAGTGCGAAACCGCTCTGTGACTTTTTTTCATATTATACGGTCCGATATCTAATAGTAATTTCCATACATTTACATAATTGGTTTTTCATATGAGATACTTTTGGTTTACGTTCCCTAACTTTTTCTTATCTTTTAACTTACGTTGAAATAACTTTTTTTCTTATTATTTAACTGACTGATTTTTTAGCCAAAAGTTAGTGACAATTACTTAGTTGCATTAGAAATGCAGCTATAAAGATTTATTTTTACTTAAGGAATTTAATAATATTTAGTGGTGGAAAATTTCAACCGTTCAAAATAAAGTTTACAAGCATTTACTTTTTCACCACTATCGCAAACAAACAACGAAAGTAATAAAAGCGTTGCTGAAAAATTAATTAAATCGAAGTAGGTTATCGGTAGCGTTTGCTAGTTGTTCTAAATTGAAATAAACAGGTCAGCCATTTTACAACAACAACGTACTGCGCGGCGTACCGAATCGGTATCACATATTTTATGACAAAAAACTAAACTAGCTTTGTTTGTTCTAAAACGAGATTATGCTATCTGTCTATATAGCTCTATCTCTCTCTTTCACGGGATTAACACACTATAATGGCTCACTCTAATCCGCATTTTGGCTCATTTTCACCAGTTAGGCCCGTGATTCGGGGAGATTACTAAAGTATGCCACAGGTAGGTACCGCATGCGGGGAACGACTTCATCGGTCGTTCGGGCCAGTATTCGAGGTGATTTTATTATAATATTATAATAATAATAATATTCCGGGACGACTCACACACGGTTATCTGATCCCAAGCTAAGCAGGGCTTGTGTTATGGTAACCAGACAACTGATAAACATACTTACATATTTCTAAATACATACATATTATAGATAACTTACACCTGGACGAAGAACAATGATCATGATCGTGCTCATCACACAAACATTTGTCCTGGGTGGGAATCGAACCCACGACCTCTGGTATAGCAGTCAAGGTCACTAACCACTAGACCAACAGGCCCGTCAGTTTTTGATTAACGCTCAACCGAAGACATTCATTGGTTGCGAGGCCGCGTGCGTGTCATTCCTTGCTAGGTTACCCTACTTATTACTTTCCTCTGTGGTTAGCGGTTGTTATGCCATGAGCGGGGCAAGTCACATGCTTGATAACTACTGGCGCAATAACACTATTTCAAAAAACCGTTTCATAAAATTGTCTACCTGCTCTATTTATAGCCAATGAAAATGAGCCATGAAGAGGTGAAAAGACAGGTTGAATAAGAGACGCCTATTTATATCAATCAATCATACATCCAATGAACGTTTAATTCACATATTAAATCAACGACTCTTTTAGGAAGTGTCACCTTGTGAAATGCTAAATTAATTCAACCCACGTCGAAAATACGCTGCGGCGCCGTGGGATGCGACGAGCATTTATTCAAGCCGTGGCAACGCCAGATCACCAAACCAAGTTTCGAAATGGTGATTAATATTTTTCCATACACTGACTATCAGACTGGCGATGGTATAAAATAAAATGACCATTTAAATGTTTGTGTTATCAGCCATGTGCTGTGTTTGATAACAGAGTATAAATGCAAAAAAAAACGTTTACTTATCTTAGTAGGTACGCCATAATGCGCCATGGTTAAAAATGAAGAAAAATACTATGTTATACATATTTTATTGATCAAAGGAGACGAAATAAAATAGTGGATCCTGTGTGCTATGGTACACTTATTCAGCTGTCTGGAATCGTATTAAGATCACTCTCATGATAAAACTTTAGTAGCTAGCTAAGTATTTTCTAAAAGTGACAGAAAAAAATCGGATGACAAAAAGTTGAAATAGGTGATGAAATTTTAATGAAAGGATGAAAGTACTGGTGAGTAATAAAACACACTATGCCAAAGTTACGCGACCGAAGTTCGGCGACTGATTTTACGCTCCGACATATTCGGCTGATATGACAAACCTTATGTGCCGAACTTACGCGGCAAACATTCAGATATTAAGCGTTCTTCTTTCTTCTTTTGTTATGTTTTCTAGGTTTTTTGTTTGTTGCGTCCTTTTTACTTATGTGTTAATAAATGGTTTTTCTTTCTTTCTTCTTTCTTCTTCATATTAAGGCTCCCCGCTACTCCCCGCCACCGATCGTCGTCGGCAATCGAACCGAACTTCGGTCGCATATAATGAGTGCTCACACAATAATTTTTCGCTCAACTTACGCCCGACAGAATTTAGGCTGTACGCTATGACGCGACGTATTACTGGCATAGTGTATCGTCAGTAATTCAAATAGCCTTGCATGCGTAATTGTGCTGAACTTCGGTCGCGTAACTTTGGCATAGTGTGTTTAGACACTTATACGCTGGAAACTCGGTAGGCCGCTTGCCAATTTCAACCTTCCAGTGTTCCATTATTGGTCAGAGTTTATTGTGCGGGCGAAAAATATGTGTAAGTGTCTAAATACACTATGCCGATGTTACGCGACCGAAGTTAGGCTGTTCGCTATGATGCCACGTAATTTCGGCATAGTCTGTCAGTATTTCAATTAGCATTGCAGGCGTAATTGTGCTGAACTTCGGTCGCGTAACTTCGACTTAGTCCGGTAAACACTTACTCATCGCAAATTCGGTCGGCCGCTTGCCAATTTCACCTTCCATTGTTCCATTATTTGTCGGGGTTTATTATGACAAATGTGTCCACATTTTATGCACTGGCTGGCGAAAAATGTTCTAAGCTGGGATTTTTAAGTCGGGTGGATCGTGTTGTGTCACAACAGAAGTCTTCACATACATACATCTAGTATGTGCCGCGTGTTGGCGCGCAACATACTACTGTGGTGACACGCGACACAACACGCCCCAACACAAATACATTTATAAATTCGCCTTTAGCCGGCTAATACGAGTTTCGAGTCTTCTACGGGATGCAATAGCACTTAACACGGTAGAAAGTTTGAGTTAAACTACCACTGCTTGTGGTAAAATAATATTTTGGTATAAGGTGAATCATTATAAACTATAAAGGAACATTTAGGGAATTAAAAGGGGGACAAAGAAAATCATAAATGGGAAGCAATTTAAAATATACAAGACCGACTGAAAAAAAAAAGCTATGGTGTCTCAAACTTTAATGTAATTATTGAATAAATATATTTCAAAATAACATATTATTTTGAAATATATTTATTAGATTCCCATTCCCATTTAATCGTCATGTGTTACGTACCTTCCATTGTGTATGTAAATAGTACGTGGCTCTGAATACAATAACCATTAAGTACGCGCTCAGTGAATACAATACGTAGATATGAATAATACATGAATTCATGTTCGTATCTATTCGTACTAGTAGAATGTCATTCACTCGAAATGGCCGTGAATAGAGCATTCTATACAACGTCATCTATTTGACACTAGAGTGTTCTAACTACTGCGAATTTTGCACTCAAGCCCCTTTTTGTACTAAAGTATATAAAGAACTAAAAAAATAAATAGTATTAAAACTTTGTAAGAAAGTGTAGAAAACTCATTCTCTTTGGTCTTTAACGCATCCGTTATACCGTATGCGGCGAGTCCCCGCACTTGGCTTAACTATCAATAACCTAGCAACGAATGGCACACATGCGGCTTAGCAACCAATTAAAGTAAAAGTAAACTAACATCTCCCCTACCCCGATTGCAGGTAACGACTAATGAAAATGAGTCTTAATATCACAAGTCCGTTAGGTGCGTGTGAGGTCCAAACTAATTCGAAATATGCCACGAATATCTCGAAACATTATTAACAAAAATATCTCTCGAGAGCACCGTCCAAGGGCTAGTAGCTACCTGCATAAAAAAGTATTATGAGTCAACCTCGAAAGTGGATGAGAACACGGCTAACAAAAGAAGACGGATAAAAAATAAAAAGAAGTTACGAGAAAGAGAAAACAAAAGCAGGATAAAAAACTCTTTGTGCTCTATTCCATTTACTTTCCGCAAACCACTTTGTAAGTACCACTTAGCCTAAGGTACAGATAACAAGATCGAAATTGAATAATTTATCCCAATCGAACTTCCGATACTCGGACCCGCTCTGTCGAAACGCAGACGAAATATTCTCGAGACACGCAGACTCGAAACACGTTACACGAGTTTTCGCGAATGTCCTTTGTATGAGTGAAAATGAGACCGCAGACGTGACCTCGCACATCGCTAGGTACAAAACATGTGAATTATAATAACGCATGTTATTTCCTCCGTGCCTAGGTAATGCTTAATGGGTACAAAAAATTAACGACGCGTGTTATTTTTCTATATTTTTTGTCGTCTAGCATGTATAAACCAAGCGAAGCGTCATGAACAATGCGTCTCACTCAAGAATATTATTCTAAAATCGTTAACGGAATCGCCTCAAGCAAGAGAGAGACAGAATGCTCAATCAATAGACGCTCACGCTCGGCGAGTCTCACTCGTGCTCGAAAACCGGTTAGAACCAGAAATGCGCAGTTTATCCTTCCCATTCTCGGCTTTGTTACTTTTTTTTCCTCTTCTCGCAATGTACTAAGCCGTATATTTTACCTCTGCTACCCGGATCGGCTTTGCGGATTGAGTACATTGTAACTAGGCTTACCTACTATACACCGTAAAAACGTCATGTACCTACCTACAACAGGTATTACTATGCCTAGACTTGTAATAAAAATAGATGTTTATTTGGTTAGGTACCAATTAAAATTACATGGTAGATAGGTAAATCGAAACAACATACCTAGTTAATACTTGATACGTACTACCTACGCAACAGACAGAGATTGAAAAAGTTTGATACAATATGCTTCAGTACCTATACCTATTTAATAAATACGTACACAAAAAGGTACTTATAATGTACCAACTTCTACTTTAATCAATCACAAAATGTTATCAATCAAGCAATGTTTAGAGTAAGACAGAGCGCAATAATTACTACGCTTAATCCACATCGCTCAATTATACAGTCCTGAGTCACGATTCGACTCAATCGCATACACTATTATTATTACATCCAAGCCGACAACTGCCGACTTCGTTGCTTGCCACTCGAGCCGACCGAGCGAGGTCATAACGAACGAAACAAAATGGGGGCGCACCATTCTGATTATACCACTATGTTAGCCGGATAGTTATTTATAATGCCTATGTTGAAACAGCGTCGCTTACTCACCGTGCGACAGAGATAGATATATCGACTGCGACTGTTCCACACTAGTTAGAAAGAGATGGGTTCCGCTGCTGCCGACAACCGCTAGGAATTTGCCAGCCAACCAATACTGGCAGTCCGCCATACTGGCATTGGCAGCCGCGATTGTCTGTGCTTGCCTGTGAGTGAAAGGAACAGATAGTTCTGCCTGCCTCGGCTGCCTCTGTTGTAGTCGAGGTGAAATTACTGTGTGTAGCGATCGAAAGACGTAGGTTACTTTGGCCGCGTTCCTTTCTCAAGATAATTATTAGATTTGTAATTATCATAATTAAATTGTTTTTTGGTTATAAAACATAACCCAATATAACCCGTTTGACATAAAGTCAGAGTTATTACGAATGCTTTCAGTGGCTATCGGTATAAATTGACTTTACTGACAGCGCTCTGTGTTGGTTTATTTAGCCGGCCATTTTGTATTTCACGTAGAATCGAAGTGAAGTGACAGAAGTTCGCGGAAAACAAACAATTTGCATTTTGATTTTCTAGTGTTAGTAAATGTTGTCTCAAGGTTATATTAGGACTTAGTGAAAGCCAGGAAAGCGGTAGTGCCTGTGTTTGTTCTGGTTGTGTTGAGAAACAGTAACTTAGTGTTGCATTACATGTAAACTGACGTGAATTTATGTGAAGAATTGTGCCGAACCGGGATTGCAGTTTGGGCGATTATGAACCTAAACTCGATGATACACGAATAGAACAACAACTTCAGATTCATGATTAACTAGTTATGATTGTGAGTATTCTGCTAGTTTCTATTACTGTTTTGCAGCATGAAATTTACCTAATATAGGTACAAAATAACAAGGTTACAAATCAGTGTTTGTCTTTTGAAGTTTCGTACATAAAACGCGCTTAAGAGTATCGAAGATTTTTTCAAGTATTCACAATTTTATTTATATTATATTCTTTAATTAGTAATATTCATATTGTTGTCAGTTTAAGAACTTAATGTTTTTGTTGTAAACTTTTCAAATAACGTGCACTGTTTTGTGAAGCTTCAATAACTTTTGTGTATTTTATCAGTTTGTCTGAACTTGAACGTGAATGTGTTGTTTGTTTACTAACAAACTATCTGTGAATGAGTTTATAACATTGTTAACATTTATAACATGAGTTTATCAAGTTAACTTAAACAAAATAATTTTAACTAGGTTTTTAATTCCAAATCCATTGTTTAATAACCAAGCTGATTTCAATATCACAGGCTGTTTAAAGAAATGCCTTGTGCATAAAGAAAAAAAATCATTCTGTCAGGTAGAAAGTTATGGTAACCTTTTAAAACAATAAATACTTTTTGCATCATTTTAAAAGTTTTAAATAGTTTAGTATAGAACTTTCTGTAAGGATTATAACTTGTTCACAGGTATCGTAGATGATGGCAACTAAACATGCCCCTGTATTATCTTCACCGCCTGCAAACAATGATTCAGGTCAGTTTCAATTTTATACCATTAACAAATATGGTATCAATAATAATATTAGTTAGCTTACTACATGAAGTACCTATAATAGAAATGATAATATACCAACATTTATAGACTTCATATAAATAAAAAGGTTGCTTACTTCCTGATTAAGAAAGTTATTTCATGTTAATAAAAAATCATAAATATTGTATTTATGATTTTTTATTAACATGAAATACACATCATCAGGATCATTAAAAGTCCAAATATTTGAATTTGGAAAATCTGTGATAATATATTTTGACTTTTGAGGTTTATAGAATGAGGTCATAGTTTTGTAAATGGTTTACATTGTCTATGCTTATGCTTGTTGTGTCTGATTTTAGTTTGCTTGCGTAAATCATTTTTCAACAAATTATTATTTAGGAAAATAACTATTTCTAAAGAATATTTTTTTTTATGTTATTAGATTAGCTAAAACACTAGGTTGTCATACTCTGGCTTTCTTTTAAAATAACCACTTGTGGATAAAATAATTTGTTTGTTTGAAACATAGGTAATATTCATATCACATGTGTACTGATTTGAAGAAAACAACTAAAAAAAAGTTTAGTTTTAAAACCTATTAGATTCTAACATGACTTTTTTACTTAACTGTTTATTCTATTTTCTTTTCCAAATACTCAAATGCAACAGACATTTAAGAATCTCTTAAAACTTGCTTATTAACACCACAAACTGATGGCATGAGACTTAAAATCAACTTAAAATCTGAGTGGTGTTTATTAAATATTAGACTCTCTGGGCAGTGTCCAGAAAGTCTCTGTGAGTTGCAATAAATCGGACACTTGTGTCCACACGCATCGCTTTCACACTTATTGTGTACACTGAATTCATTTAGTCTGTCAGTCAGATAAAAAAAATACTTAGACACACATTTTTTGTTTTTCAAAATGAGTAATAAGTGGATAAGGTTGATGTCATATTTTGCATGAATGTTCAAAAGTATTTTTTTTAACCAGATGGACATTAAACAGATATTAGTCATCTATGCCTCTTTTTTGTGTGTAGTGTTGTAGAGTATACATATTTTATGTAGTATTTGTGTGTTACAAAGTTCCCACTCAAGTATAAAATATGAAAAATGAAAATTTGATGTAATCCAAGCTGATTAAGTATTATTCAAAACAAAAGTAGGTGCGCCCGATGGCTTACATAAGCTTGCTTGTTGATTTGTATGCTTTACTAGATGTTTTGGCTGGTCTGGTTTATTTTATAATATAAAAGTAAAAAAGTAAACTAAAATACCTTCTTTATTTACATTTTTAGAGTGGAATTAGGACATAAGCAAAATCTTTTCATATCAAATAATTAAAAGCTACTTTAGCCCTGGTGATTGTGCATAACATTCAAAATATTTTTTTCTTCTCCTCTATTTTTCTTTTTAAAACTCACACAATATTTTTTCCTATCAAATCTCTAAATAAATGGCGCCATATACCATTGGGATTTACAAACATGATTCACAGTACATATGCACAACATACGCACACCACTTGCGGGGGCAAACTCACAGCATGTCTTGTTATAGCAATTAGGCTCGGTGCACATGGGCCATAAACCACAGACACCGATGGTTAGTGATAGTGCTTTAGCACACTTTTGTTCTAGCATTACCACAAGTTAGTCTCCAGTTAAGAATTTCTGAAAAAGGAATAATATATTCCTAATAACATTATCTATCCTTTGGCTATATTCTTTACTAGCTAAATAATAGTCTCTTTCTAAAATTTGTTAAATAAAAGTAGCCTAAGTTAGTCTTTATAACATTACCTAGCTATCTAAAAGTAAAAGTCCCGTCAAGATCTGTCCAGCCATTTCAGAGATTAGTCTGAACCAACAGGCAGACAGAAAAAAAGCTAAATAGATGCATGATGATAAGATGATGTTAGTACTGCATATAATCTCATACGCATTCAATGAAAAGCTAGTAATTTGAAATTATAATCCCCCAATACAGTATGTCTATTCTGTAAATAATTTCGATATCGAGCTTCACCTGAGTGATAATAAAGCTCATTTTCAAAGTGAACGCAATTGGCCTTGATTTAGAATAAATTCAAATTTGAGAATATGTTTTTGACATCTCACCGCGGATTTCGCTGTCGATACGAAAATATTGTTACAGAATAAATAAATAAATAATAATAAATAAATGCGGACAACATCACATACATTGCTCTGAACCCAAAGTAAGTAGCTATTAAGCACTTGTGTTATGGAATTCAGAAACAACGAAGGTACCACAAACACCCAGACCCGAGGCAATGTAGAAAAGTTGATTTCTACATCGACCCGACCGGGGATCGAACCCGGGACCTCAGAGCTAGCGACACCTTGAAACCGGTGCGTACGCCACTCGACCACGGAGGTCGTCAAAAGAATAGCACTATTGATAAACGCACCGCACGCATGCGGGCACTCCCTACAGCAGACAAATATATGTATAAGTATGTTGCTGCCCACCGGTAGTTGTGGTCAGACCCCCATTTGAGCCGACCTCCAGTGTATTAATTCACCACTTCACGCGAACTCAATTTCATGCAGATATGGTATCTAATAGGCATTTTTTTCAAAATAATATGCATCTAAAAGTTATGTGCGTAATATCTGTTTTGTATTCCTACTTTCGTTGTGTCTTTTTTTGTATATTAAAACTAGTTTAATCTTGCGTTTTCACTCGCTTAATGTCGACAATAGCAAAGAGTACTTAGTCCTTTCTTAAGATCAGAATTTCTAAATAGGGTATTGTAATAATGATTTCTTCTTTGCGAATTCTTGACCCCAATAGTTGCAATTGCAAGCCTTACTTGATAAAGGAGATCGCATTTTTGTAGGTCCCTTCCGTAACTAGATGAAGCCGACCCGAGCTGGTCAGGCTAGCAATAAAGATATGTCCCTAAATAATAAAAACTTAGATCCCGCGTCCCCTAACTGTTGTGCCTTATTAAGATTGTTAACAACGCAATAAGTCGGACCAACACCGCAGGTGGTCCCCTTAGTGAACGTTGCTTAGTTACTTTTTTTTATATTACTCTAGTTAGAGGTACATTTCTGTAGATTTTTCACTGAAGCTTACAGTCCAGCCGCAGAGAGAATGAGTTTCTGACAGGTTACCTGGTCAACAAGAAAATATATCTAAAATATAGCGAAGAATTCAATACAAATAAATTACTATCACTTATTTGTTGTGACCGACTGACACTTGTAAGGAAATGCATTATCTAAATGAACTGCACAGGGGCCCGAGTCTGCTATTAACAGTTGCTTCAATCGTCTGAGTGGGTGGCGTCCATATTAGGCCAATTTTGACGTTAAAATGACGTTTTGAAATTTAGTAGAATGCCAATTATCCTAAAATGGACCTACTGACGCCACCCACTCAGACGATTGAAGCAACTATAAATAGCAGACTCGGGCCCCTTTCAAAAGAGAATTTCACCGAGTTATTTTATAAAGCACATTGTATCTTCATTTCATAGCAGCCAAGCTTTTGTTGTTACTTGTAAGGATGAAACCGGTCTCGTGAAGCTTATAACATAGATTCACGTCCTAGCCACTCGGGAATACTCGAGGAATATTTAAAAGTAGCTTTCATTCGCTGCTCTGCTCGTATATTTTAGTTTATATGCCTAATATTTTGTTTTACGAGTTTTTTTTTCTCTTAGAAATCTTTAATATACATCGTTATATTATGTATCTATTTCAAATAATTTATATCTAATTAACAGCGTACCTAATTTAAGGTTACGTGCATATATCAGGATTCCAAAATTATCCTATGTTCATGAGATCATCCTGACATTCCTTACAAAAACTTCTACAAATTTTTTTTTTTTTTACAAATAGCCCGAATTGACAATGCATCTATTGTTCTCCTACAGTTGAGTTATTAATTATAATCTACGCACAAAAAATCTGTCGGAGCTTCATAAACGATATAACTCATAATAAGTATTCGATGTAATTCTGACGGCTCGGAAACCCAGTATAGTCTTATTTAATAGATTTTAGAACCTATCTACCCGTGATAAAGTTCTGAATGCCCTTGTTAAGTTTCGAAAAGGGTCTAAAAGGGTATGCTATTGTATCCCTGCTTTGGGACTTCAAACGAAATTCAAGTGTAATGTAGTACGTTGGTATAGTTTCGACCCCTGTCTCTAGTTTCGACTCAAACAACATGCCCCTAATCGATAATTATATTATAAACTAGCTGTGCCCTGCGGTTTCACCCGCATGAATACCTAGGTCCCGTTCCCGGTGCCTTTATGTTATTCAGGGCGCAGATGAATCCGACAATTCATTATCGTAACAAAGGTCAGGATTACTTATTATTATATTTTTTTTTCATTAAAACCATCTATTAATCACTAGCACAACAAAAAAAGAATTAGCGAAATCGGTCCAGGTGTTATTGAGTTATGCGCTCACCAACACATTTAGATAGATACGAGTATATGTGAAAGTACTCGTAAACGTCTGTCATCTTTTAAATTTGTATAGAGTTTGAGTCACCAGAGGAACATAGACTACTTTTTGTCGCTATAACTATCTGCGTGGGTGTAGCCGCTGGCTAAAGCTAGCGATTTATACATATATACACACATACATACATATAATCACGCCTCTTTCCCATAGGGGTAAGGAGAGACCACTTCTTTCCACTTGCTACGATCTTTACACAATTGTTTCGCTCCGTCCACTTTCATTATCCCCTTCTCTCTGCTCATGCTCTTCGTTTTAGGGTACTCTTGACCTGGCCTCTTTGGTCCTATAACACCTTGTATTAGAGATTTATATTTATTCGTGCTTATACGTATATTTGTTACTAGCTGTTGTCTGCGGTTCCGCCGCGTGTGTTTCGGTTTTCGCGGTAAAAATATCCCTTCTTCAAGTTCAATTTAACTCCATAGCAAGTTTCATTAAAAAGGATTAGACATAAAAGCGTAACGGAGGTATTTTCGAATTAATAATGTCAGTAAAGAACTATGGATAATAGCGACGAGCAAGCCGAGAGCCCAACCACATCTTTATGAGGGGGTACCCTGCAGGGGGTAAAGTAGTAATTGTCGTTGTCTAACATGATTTCCAAGCAACATTTACTATTTATTAATTTTACACAATTATGTTCTTTGTTGCTCTCTTTTAGATAAGATAATAATTTGTTTGTGAAAACATGTGTAGTAAACAAGGTGTAAATACAATATTTCGTTACAACGCGGTCTGAGAAACGAATTAAAATCACAGTGCTTACAAAACGTAGTCAAGCTACGGAGTCAAAATAAAATGAATACAAATTGTGAATATAAAAAAGAACTTATAATAAAATACATCTATACATCACCTAAAGATTCTTGAACATTTTTCCTTATTTCTTTTACGACTTTAATTCGTTGATCTTGGCCTCACCTTTTAATTTTGCCCAACGTTCTTATATTCTTTGTTTCGTGTAAGTTGTAAGAAAATCGTTAATACATAAAATATTAACTTTTCTATTTGTCTTTTTCAGATGACGAGGCCCCGGACTCAGTAGACAATAACTACCAAGAAAAAGAAAGCAACGATGTCGCAAATATTCTAAAAAGACTCCAGTCTTCCGGAGCGTTAATAAAGAAACCAAAACAAGAGTACCGTTGCTACACGTGCGACGAAGACTTCCGAGATTGGGAGGAGTTAGAGAACCACTTGATCCAGCACGTGTCACTGCCCTCCGTGGTCCTCGACAAGCTGCCTTCCGACGATGAGGAACCGCCGTCAGATGAGAACTGGTCTGATGAAGAGGAAGACGCCCCGCTACAGGCCCCCCAGAAAGTTGCCCCCACGAAAATAGACATCTCACAACTACTTAAAAAGACAGGCATCTCGCTAAAAAAGACTGGTGATAATGATAACTCAGATTCAGCTCTCAATAAATTAAGCGGTCTAGGGTTCACGATAAAGAAAGGTAACACTCCGATAAAACAGGAACCAGAAGCAGACAACAAAAATAATGACGTTATGCAAAAACTTGGCAAACTCGGCGGCATTAAGCTTAAACTAAAATCAGATGGTAATTCAAACTCTTTTAAAGTTATCAATGGGCTGAAGGACTTCAATGCCTCAGATGAGGAAGACGAAGGCAGTGGTCATGACGACAGTAAGGAGGATCCTGACTTTGATGAAGACGCAGACAAGACAGGTGAACAAGAAGGCTCCGGTGAAAACGACTCCGAAGGTGACGAAACAATCAACCGCAAAACATCAGAAAGCGATGATTCTTCTAAATCCCTGAAGTTTAAAGGTGGTGCTCTCAAAAATTTGCAAGGTATGTCTATAATACAGAAGAAAGAACCCCCGACATTAGTTAAACTTCCCGTGAAGGAGGGCCAGTTGAAGCCGCCTGGTAGACCTGCGGTGAAACAGACGCCGAAACGAGGCGCAAACCTTCCCATTACTCCTAAAGATACGCCACCGGGTAACGGTACACCTACAAGTACACCTTCAACTCCAGAAAGGAGGCCTTCATCTAGCAATGATAGTGTATCCGTCAAACAGGAGGTAGAAACTGTTGAAACACAATCATCAAATGTACCTATCTTCTCCACTCATGTCAAATCTGAAAGGGCTTCACCACCGCCAGATGCTTCCTCTACTCCTGTGTTAGCCAGAGTGAAATCGGAACCAGGTGCCTCCTTGACAGGTTCAGCATTGTCTGCCCAGTCAAGTACAACTCCGCTACTCCCTGTCACAAAAACAGAAGACACTAGCATGACTGTCATAGAAATTAATGGTGACTCTAACGACGAAGATGATGACTGTTGTGTGGTATCAGCAACGCCAGCACCGGACGTCAAACCTGTTATCCCTAAAACTGAAAATCCCCCAGTGACCTACCCTCCAGCACCTGTGACGTATCCTTCTGTGCAACCTTCGCAACCAAGCTACAGCTCATCAGGCTTGCTACCCGCACGCTTGACTGCACCGTCTACTGAGAAACAACATAACTTCAACTGGAATGCACCAGACTCCAAACCACCAATAGATATGCTAGAGAAAAGTGCGGACGATATCTTCGAGAGCCTACTTTCCAGTGCAACGAAAAAGGAAGGGCTGTCTTTATCTGATGCTAGTGAATACATATCCTTGGACACGTTAGGACCTCAACATTCCTGTGAAGTTTGTAACACAAGGTTTACTGATATCTCTATGCTTGAGGACCACAGAAGAATGACGGGACACACAAAAGCGCTTGCTCTACCTTCGTCATCATCAACTATGCTTCCATATAACCCCAACTCAAATAATATTCTCTCGTCTTTATTACCTGTAAAACAATTAGCCGATCAAGTTGGAAAGTTATCTACGATAGGAGGAAGTGGGCCGGGTTTTACTCATCAGCAGAATGTCATGATTAATATCCAAGCTTACCCTGGTAGTGGCGGCATGATGATGCCTCAACAGCCGTATAACTCATACCCGCCCGGACAGAACGTAAATCCAGATTATGGCCAGTCATCAAATAATATGTATGGTAACCAGAGCATGCCAAACCAGTACCCAGGACAAAACTATATGGGGCAACATACAGGCTATGGACAGTTCCAATCGCCTCATTCCAAGCCTGGATATCCAATGCAGCAGGGTCAATACCCACAAACTTCGACCGCCTACTCCACGTCTTCCCCACTCCAAGGTATGCAGCAAGCGGTCTACGGCCAAGCGCCCATGGGTGGAATGAACCCACAAATGGGACAATCCATGGGCTCAATGGGTCCTCCAGGAGGTCCCTTCGTTCCGTCATCAAATGCACACGGTTCCATGCAACCTCCTTCAAGTGGCATTAAAATTCAAAACGTTCAGACGTTCCCCTCCGGTCAGGCACTAGGTATGCCCGGCCAAGAGCAGATGCAACACCAGCAACACCCTCCACACCCGCCACACCCGCCACACCCTCCTCAGCAGGCAGCTCCCGGACAAGTGGTCGGCGGACAAATGTCTTCACCCAACCAGATCAGAATGGCCCCTGGTGCGAATATAACCGGCACCAGACCACGCATGACGAATCCTAGAGGCCCTCGACCTTCAATAAGGCCGGGTATACAAGTCCACGGGCAAGTACGACATCAGAAACCTGGTATGCGGATGCCGATGAAGAGGCCAGCTGGCATGGCCGCCCCTGGAGCGGCTCCGAAGCGGCGACCGGATATGCTGCTACCCGGCAAGCATGACAACGAAGACTGCCACGTCATGGCCATGCAGAAACAGAGAGAAGGGCTACCTATGATCCACAGCGTGCAAGGCGCGAAGGACAAACTCAACCTAGGCAGCCAAATATCGATAACTAAGAAGACAGTTAACAAAGAGGCTAATGCAATGGCCAACGTCTTAGCATCCAGAGGGATAAGTGTAAAACAGAAGCAGAAAAGCAGATCTCCTACTCCAGAGCGACCTATACCTCATATTCCTAATCTTGGAGCCGGCGTCAGTATCAAGCATACTTCAAAAGCCAGCACGTTCTCCATACCCGAAGCCAAAGTCGGCGGCGGTATGCTAACCTGTAAAATATGCAAGAAAATGTTCATGAACCACAATTCTTTATCAGTGCATATGTCGACCGCTCATCTCCAAAGCAAAAACTGTGCATTCAAGTGTGACGAGTGCCCCGCTTCGTACCCTAAGTCTTTACAACTACAGCACCATAAAAGGGTGTTCCACAACGTTTCTGGCCCTAACAGAGAGCTAGGCTTGCCTGTAGTCGACCTATCACAAGAGGATAATCTAAAACGGTTAAGTAGTTTAGGCATATACAGTTTTATACCTCTAGCGAATAGGGAGCAAGCGGGTGGGTGTTTCGGTATCCCTGTAATCTCAGCACATAACGTAAATAATGGCATTTCAACCAGTTTGCAAGCTTTAGGCGCGGATGGTTTATTAAGTTTAGGGCCCTTAAAACCTTTACCGAACTCATAGACTATGAGAATTGTGTTTGAAGTGAGTTTGTGTGCGTTGGAGACTGTGATCCTGTAGGTTTTGTGTAGACATGGATTTTTCTTCAGGAATTGTATTTTTGTAAGATCCTTTTGTTTGTTAAGTCTTTGTTACTAGCTAAGTAAGACTGCAGAGTTTGTAGTACTGATAAGTATTATTATTGTACTTAAAATTTGGTATGTTAGATTTTTCGGTTTAAAAGTGTTAAAGTTGCTAAAAGATGTCAAATAGTGGCCGAAGTATGTTGATATCTCTTGAAGATTGGAGGTTACAGACAAAAAGCCCCATCCCTCGCAGCAATGTCTTAGTCTAGTCAAAAAGTCTTACATTTAAATAATTATAATTCATATCTTGGGACAACTCACACTCGGCCATCTGATCCCAAACTAGGCAGAGCCTTTACTATGGTAACCAGAATAATAAAGATACTTGTATATTTCTAAATACAAACATATTATTGAATACATGTAGCGCTCTGCGGTTTTACTAGCATTTAATAAAGACTTAAGACTATATTCTTTAATACATTTCATAATGATTCAAGTACATACTATTATCAATTTGTAAAGGGTAATTTGTATTTTAAATACATTTTTTTACTCTGCTATGCATAGTGGACTGCTAAATATATGTTTATTTAATTTAAGTACACGGCAGCTTTTTGGATCCCTTTTGTTAGATTTAATGTTGCCAGTATGACTGTTAACATTTTTATAAGCAAAGTAAGCAAAAGTAAATTTAAACAATTTTTGTTTATAAAAAAATTGTGTTTGTAACTAACTGTATACGACTGATCAAGCAAATGTTTCAATCGATTCATTATACAAGCTTCTTTTAGTATATTAAAAACAGAAAATTGACAAATACTTTTTAATTAATAAACTGAATTTTCTTTGTCGCGAAATTTTTGCATGTTATTACACCAATGAAGACATTGCGTAAAAAATATTGCATTTGATTTTGGGATTGATTTATAAACTAATTGTGTTTAGTTTTCGCCCACATATACTTCAATAAACTTGTATATAGCAGCTAGCTATTTGAATGAAACCATGACATCAAAAAACCGCTTGACCACACTTGGGATGATGACTATGTTTTTTGTTCTTCTTTTCTATAATGTAAACATATTAGACACGTATTTTTTCGTTTGTCAAAACTTCAAGTATAAAACTTGTTCGACGTCACGTCTAAGCAATAATTGTACCAAGCCGTGACGTCACAAGCTCCCACTCCTGAGCTCTAAAGCAGTTTATCTTCGTATTTTGTAATTTTATAAAATTATTTATGAAAAAATACGTGTCTGTAATATTTTGCTAATCTAAGTGATGGACTAAATTGATTTTGACTTTTCATACCCAGTCATCTAACCTATTACTTTTACAATTTCTAACAAAATTATGCAATAAAGATGAAATTGTTTGTTTATTACAAAACAAAGAAAACTGACGTTTATACATTATCTATTTAAAAAAGCATAAATGTACTTAATTAAAAATTGTCTTAAATTATGTATGTAATAATTCATGGTAGGTAACATTCGAATGTAATTTATCTGAGTTTTCACAATTTTGCATAATTTTATGTATAAAAAGGTCTGGACTTTTTTGTGCAAAATAGTTAAATGTGATGACAATTTTGTTTTTATGTATATTGTAGTTACATAAAACATGTTTTGTTTCTGATAGTACTGTTGCATGCTTGAAAAATATGGCGCCTAAAATGGCTGCCCGAGCATTCAAAGGGATCTGAAAATAGCTAAGAAAAACATTTAGTTTATGTATTTTATTGATTATCGAAAGTCGATCTTTCTTTAAAATGTTTTTCCTATTATAAAATCTTATCATTTGGTGAGTAAAATAGATGATGCAATATTAACTGTTAGGATCATCTACTCACTCGATTTTGGTCCGGCCGCGGACTGTATTCGTTCCTGGTGGTGGTTAGCAGAAAATATCTTAATTGTAGCTAAGAATTTACTTAACATAATTTACTATAACTTATTTTTCCTATAAACGAATACCTGATATCATTCAAAACTATTAATTAGGCCAGGTAACAGTGAATAATATAACAACGGTTTTTATTTCTCCATACAAATTAAGACCAACTGACATGTGTCAGGAAAGCATTCTCTTAGCGGCCGGACCATAATGAAGGTTATAATACTGCAATACTATTCCTATGTGCTTACTTATAGCTTTACTGTAACTGTTGTGGAAGCGAGACGCCGCAATACAGTGTAGTGTGCTATCTCGCTTCCACAGGCAACAATCCTGCTATACAATCTCATAGTACAAGCCCGGGCTAGTTGAGTGTGAAGAAAACTATGTTTGACGTGTTAAAACATGCCTGTTTTAGTGACTGATATTATTTATTTAAGTATATACCTAGACAAATGTATTGTGCTATCTGTTTTACTCAATCGAAAAATAATAAGGTTAATTTGACTTTGAGAAAACGAAGAGTTTTTTTCTGCTAGACAGATCAGAACTCGAATATTAGTTAAGGTTTTAAATCAAAGTATCCTTGTAGTTCTTGTTACTTATGTAAAAAGAAAAAATACCTTTTTTACCAAAAGGTAATAAAAAAAGGCAAAACGATTGTCAGTATCCTAATGGGATAGATTACTGGATATCAAAAGTCAAAAATGACTCCTAACGCACATAAAATAAATATTTGGTATCTACCCCGCTGTCAATCGCTTGCCTTTCTGTCTAGCAGTCAAATTATTCATCTCTCAGTGCCTCATCATCTCCCGAGCCTTTCCCAACCAGGTTGGGGTCGGCTTTCAGTCTTACCGGATTCAGCTGAATACCGTATTTTACATGGAGTGACAGCCTATCTGAGCTCTACAACCAATGTTACTGGCTAACACAGTATCTCATAGTAAGGCTGCCTGTCCACCGGAGCGGAGCTAGGCTGCGGAGCGGAGAAACTGAGAAATATTAACCAATAGGATTGCACAAAATCTGCGCTCCTCTATTTTGTGCAATACTATTGGTTAATATTTCTCAGTTTCTCCGCTCCGCAGCCTAGCTCCGCTCCGGTGGACAGGCAGCCTAAGACTGGTTGTCAGAATTGACTTAACGACTGCCAAAGATCATAGTATGACAGTCGGGACCTACGGCTTAACGTGCTATCCGTAGTTCGGATGCTCAGTGCCTAAGACCTTATAATACATACCTTAATTAACGATACTTATTATAATTGGATCTAAATAATATTGTAAGGGAAATGAGTTTTTTTTTAATACTTGTAAATCGTGCAATCGACAGATCTAGTATATAATAGCAATAAGGAAAATGTGTTTTGTCTACACAATTCAAATTTATTTTTATTTGCTTGTATAGTGCGCGTTCTTGGTGCATAACTACTAATATTTTATAATAAGAAGAGATTATTTTTTAAGTTGACTTAAGATATAAGATTTTGTATTTGAGTTCTATTTAAATCATATGTTTCGATGAAGAGACGTTAAATAACGAAGATGATTGATAATATAATCTATATGAAATTACTTTTTTTATTTACACACCTATACCAAATACTTACCTATAAAATCGAATTCTACATATATTTTCAATGACTGCAAGAGTTGGGCGGTTGTTTAAAAGTAGAGTAAACATAAGCAATAATGACATACAGAGCACTAGAAAAAACAAAGTCAAGTCAAGTCAAACAACTATAAAAAAAAAAACAAAGTCAGGCTAGCCACACTGGTCACAATACCTCAAGCTTTTACTGGTTTTCATGATCATTGATATGTTTGGCTGTATGCAAATTCAAATATTTGCATGTAAGAGGTTCGTCCATCTATAATAAAAAACAGTCGCAATGAGAATACTCGCACAGCCAAATTAATTTTCATTAAAATTCGCTTATAATTGAAAGTTGGTACAGGTCTCGGGCTAAAGGAGTAATGTCCACAAAAAGCCGCTAGGGTTGCTAGTGTCGCATCAGGTGTATCTGCCATCCTCCACCAATGAGATACAAGCTACTGGCCTGTGATTGGTGGAATTCAACGACCGCGTAGTCGAGTGGCGTACGCACCGGTTTCAATGTGTCGCTAGACTCTGTCTCATGAAAGAAGTCCCGTGGGTGTGGCGCTAGTGTCGCAAAATAAAATTACTTGATCTTTAATATTTTTTCTATATTATTTTATTTTATTTAATAATTTATATACACACACAAACATTTGTTAGAGAATAACATATTGATAAATTATGTACAAAGGTGCCGCTTATTTCTTAAGAAATTTCTGCCAGCGGACCCGCGAAAGGAGAAATCGTCAATATTACCTTTTTTTACAGAAAAAATATCAGATAAGATACAAATAATACATATTTAATTGATTTCTTACTAATAGTCTGCTCCTACTTCCAATCTTAATTTTTACCTTTTAGTTACACCATTTGCCGCGGGACTTCTTTCATGAGACAGAGTCTAGCTCTGAGGTCCTGGGTTCGATCCCCGGACGGGTCAAAGTAGAAACCAACTTTTCTACATTGCCTCGGGTCTGGGTGTTTGTGGTACCTTCGTTGTTCCTGAATTCCATAACACTAGTGCTTACTTACTTTGGGTTTACAGCAATGTATGTGATGTCCGCATTTATTTATTTATTATTATTTAATTTGACTCATATATATCACTTTAAACTAGCGACCGCAGTGGACTTTTGAATGGCGACAGCTCACATTGCAGACTAAGAGCACAAAATAGGCATTACCCGGCCGTTAGCAAGCAATCCCAGTAAAAATTGCTTGTTGCCCAATGTTATAAGCTGCGCAGAATTTGTTCTAATATATTGGGGGTAGTTAATGGAGTGCAACTGCCCTACTCGACGGCACGCTCATACGCCCTGTTTTCATATATAATATGTCTTGGTAACGAGTTGAACCATTTTCATTTAAAAAATGCTACTATATCGCATTGGAACTAGCCTATAAAGAATTAGGATAAATAAATAAACATTTTATACGGGCTCCGCGCACACGTGGGACAATGGCGGCCACTCGCAGTAGATATACGTCACTAGTCATCTGTCGCAGTGGCTGTGGTCGGTAGCCCGTTTGCTCAAAGCCTATTACTCTGGGCTAGTTGAAAAGATGATATTTCTGACAGCCTCTACATATTTACCGATGTGGCGCCGCTGCAGGAGAATCAGTAATAGAATCAAGTAAGTACTTCGCAGGGCCGTCGCGGGATAAGAGCGGTAAGTATTCAATCAACGCAAAAGCGAACATGAGTGTTATATATCATAATCATCTGCCTAGCCTTCTCCCAACTTGTTGGGGTCGGCTTCCAGTATCACCGGATTCTGATTACCGTATTTTACATGGAGCGACTGCCTATGTGGGATGTGGAAATCCATTTTCTGAGATATAAAGTATGCCATACTAAGTCCAAAAATTTGCTTTACCAACTTCACCCGCGGAATTATTGTCCTAGATTTCTTTAAAATTGAAGTGTGTATATAAAAATAAATCACATGACCAGACTTAGCACAAGTCTGGGTTGTATCTAGAAAGTTGGGGAGGCAATATCCACCTGAAAAAGTACGCCGTGAAATCCGCAACTTGAGCGTTTACTATTCAACTTCCCCAAAGCTTGGTGTAATACACTTGGACCTTATTGTTTTACGGTATTTTAGTAGACTCACCCAGGCACTCGGCCAATGCGACATAAAATCAACGCTTTTCTAAATTTTAAAGATCGTTTTGCGCTGCCTTTTCCGCCGGATATGAACCGACCCTTTAGGTAATAAGTGCTAGCTAAGCTTAAGTTAAATAAGTAATTTTTGATTTGACCGCGAGCAGAATTTTGGGCAAACTGCCCTCTTCAAACACCATCAGCATCATCATCATCTCCCGAGCCTTTTCCCAACTATGTTAGGTTCGGCTACCAGTCTCACCGCATTCAGCTGAATACCGTATCTATCTCCACAACCCATTGACTGGGAAATACAGTATCCCATACTAAGACTGGTTGTGGACGTGCTATCCGACGCACAGAGGTGTCTCCGTATGTTGTAGAAATGGTCACCCATCCACGGACCAACCGTAGCGAGCGCGGCCTTACCTGTATTATCGGTCAAACCGTACGGGTTACACTTAGCCACGAGCCCTCTTCAAACACCGATACATAGTTTGCTGTCTGGTGATTGGGTCGTCACTGCACATCCTGAAATTCCTCATTTGCTCCGACGTACTCTAAGGGATTTTCAGTACGACTCGCACAGCGCCGGCTAATCTCAAACTAGGCATAACCTGTATGACAACTAAATAATTGATACATTTCTAAATATATGCATACTAGATAAATAACATTTATACATAGAATAAAACATTTTAGTGCTCATCAGTTATCACACAAGGATCACTTTGTCCTGGGTAGGAATCGAACTCACGGCCTCCGCTTCAGCAGTCGGTCTGTACCTAGACTCTTGTTCCTCGGTCCCTCACTGCTGAGGATCGCGACCACATGTCCAGCCCCTCCATAGAGCTCGGTCGTACGCAGTATGGACCGCTCGGTGTATGCTACCGCACAGCCTTCTTAGTAGCGTCCGACCATCTTATAGGTGCCCTGCCTCGAGCTTGTTACCTTCCAATTGGCCCAGTCCCTTCTTTCTGATCGTTCCCTCAATGCATGAGGATCGTGACTGTATGTCAATCTTCTCCACTGGGTTCTGCGCCATATGTACCGCTCCCTGTATCTGGCCTCCAGTCACCTCCTTGAGTTGGTCCACCCATCTAGCTGGCGCTCTTCCTCTAGCGCGCTTCCCCTCCATTTGTCCGAGAATGATGAGTTTCTCCAGGCTCTGTGTGGCCTGTACCTTCTATCTATGGAGCCAACGAAGCACGTAGCATATTAGCTATGTGTTTCTTATCTTTCCCTTCTTAATCTTTTTCATGCTTTATTGAACTTACTTTCAATCGCTCTCTTTACCTAGGTACGAGTATGTAAGTACCTATGCATTTATAGTATATCATATGTATATATTTTTTAATAATGTAATGTTATATCTGATTTCGATATAATAAAACATGTGACACTCGAATGAAAAAATGTAAATGCAATGATTTTTTAAAGTCTGGTGCAGCAGCCAATTTCTGCGCTTAGGCGAACGACAGTATATACCTCTTTTAAAAAAAGCCGTGACATTAAAGGACCTTCTCAATTGAACACGTATGTAAGTACATTGTAAATTACATAAAGAGGAAAATGTTTGGCGTCACGTCTATCAAAGATTCCTTAATTAATGCTAATGAAGTTAAGGTAAAATACATTATTCAAATAATTTCCACCCCTTATTCACATCGATTACCTATATCGAAATATTGGTGACTAACCACTGTTACTAGCCTAAAATCAAATCGATATATTTAAATAAAAATGTGATGATGTGATGTGATTGTGTGTGATGTGTGGAACTTTCAAGATAGAATGGTTTCATCTCGCTGGAAAGCTCATTTTTCACTGAAGACTGATAATCCCTTTGAGTACGTCGCTTCGGAGCAAATGAGGAATTTCAGGATGTACAGTGACGACCCCTTCACCAGACAGCAATTTACGTATTGGTGTTTGAAGACGGCTCGTGGCTAAGTGTAAGCCGTACGGTTTGACCGATAATACAGGTAAGGCCGCGCTCGCCGCGGTTGGTCAGTGGATGGGTGACCATTTCTACAACATACGGAGACACCTCTGTGTGTCGGATAGCACGTTAAGCCGTAGGTCCCGACTGTCATACGTTGAGCTTTGCCAGTCGTTAAGTCAATTCTCACAACTAGTCTCACCATGGGATACCGGGTTTCGCAGTAAAATGGGTTATGGAGGTCAGATAGGCAGTCGCTCCATGTAAAATACGGTATTCAGCTGAATGCGGTGAGACTGGTAGCCGAACCTAACATAGTTGGGAAAAGGCTCGGGAGATGATGATGATGCTGATGGTGTTTGAAGAGAGCAATATGCCCAAAATTCTGCTCGCGGTCAAAAAAAAAAAAAAAGTTAACTTAAGCTTAGCTAGCACTTATTAAACGTCAAAATCATTACAAAAAAAGACCAAAACCCTTAGGGTCAGTTCATAACCGGAGGAAAAGGCAGCGCAAAACGATCTTTAAAATTTAGAAAAGCGTTGATTTTATGTCCCATTGGCCGAGTGCTTGGGTGAGTAGGTATCTACTAAAATACCGTAAAACAATACGGTGTATTACACCAAGCTTTGGGAATTTCACGGCGTACTTTTTCAGTTGGATATTGCTTCCCCAACTTTCTAGATACAACCCAGACTTGTGCTAAGTCTGGTCATGTGATTTATTTTTATATACACACTTCAATTTTAAAGAAATCTAGGACAATAATTCCGCGGGTGAAGTTAGTAAAGCAAATTTTTCGACGATTAGCAAATATTTTATCTTTTTTGTTGTAAAGCTACGGCGATGATTCACACAAATACATGCTCATATCGGTAAGAAAATAATATTTTAAGATAGGATAAGATTTTGTTTTTATACTCTATGTATCTCATTTATAATTAGGTATATCGGAACAGCCTATGTGAAAGAAAACACCGAACGTCACTGTTATGTAGCAAACTACGCAGTTTTGTAAACAGCAATAAAATGTAGATATAAGATTATTCTACTTTATTTATTTATACGTATTTTAGGCAATATCGTTGTATTTATTTGTATTTAAATAAAAAACAACCACCCCATTTGGTATCGTATTAATTTTATTAGAGCCATTTTCTTTATGCTATTAATTAACAAAGATAAGAATGTTTAAAGTACTTGTTCATTTAGTTAAAAATAATTAAAAACAATCACAAAAAAAACAACGTCTTTTCATGAAAACAGAAAATAAAAACAAATGAAAGACTCTACTGAAAGAAATAAAACAATTTACATTATATTTGTATTATCAATTGTATTTAGGTCAATTACTTTACAACATTATTTGTTTGTATCATAAACAGGAGCAAAGCACCCCTTTAAATCTGTAGTTTAGTTTGCATATGGAGGTCGCATCGCTCAACAATCTCGGCTTGTTTCGCGCGGTATCAGCAATGTGCATCAGACGTCCGCCGCAAGTCGCGCAGGACACACGGCCGGTGCAGTATCCATCAATTTTAATACCTTCCCTCTTCCCAGGACCTAGTGCCGAGCTAAAAATAAAGACGGGGTGGCAGAGGTGCGCGTTACAGCAATTGGTCATACACCTATCGATCGCAATAAGCGCATGCCGTATTTAGTTGCTCGCGTAAACCTCTGAAGTGCATCGTTCCGACAACAATTCTCAAGATGCCTATTATAACCTGCTCCGTGCTGACCTGCAAGTCCCGTTCCGACAACAACGAGGACAAAAGCATAATATTCCACCAGTAAGTAAAATAAAATATATATTTTTTAATCTGAAAATTGCCATTTACCTGTGATAATGAAATGTCTATCTGTTGCATTGCCAATGATGTACATTGCCTTTTATGTTCCGCTTAAATGTTAGCTATGCTGTAATAAAAGGCAATGTATTGCGCGCCACCGCGATAGCGTCGTAAACACTGTGAGCTTTGGCTAACATGGTGAAGCTGGGACATCTAGACCCTCGTGTGTTTAATTGAAACATCATATCGACGACAAAAGCGATGTTTATAATCTAATAATATTAATTTAAGCTGATATGCGATCTAGTTTATTAAAATAACAATAATCAATTGATATAGTACTACACAAGGCATTCAAATCGTCCACCATTTTACAGGTCATAATTTCCGTCATATTGATATTAAAATCATTTCGGTTCGACACGTGACAGTAGAAAATGAGCTAATTTAAATTAGCCGGCACGTGTTGAAGCCTCTTAATGTAAAAACTCGAAAGCTTTGAGGTAGACCGCCTTTGTTCGAGTGCTTAATTGGCCTCATTACCGCGCTGTCTTTTTAGAACACCGTGTTTATACCAACGGAAGTAGTTAGGGCTCCTCTGAAGTGTCTATAAGGCATCTTAGCCGAGGTAACCCTTTGGGAACCAAAGTACCTTTGGCTGTGGGGCACAAAGTCAGGGACGAGGGCGGGGGGAGACACCCCCTGTCCGCGCCGCTCTAGGCCTTGCTTTATGACCTATTACATAATTAGGCTCACAAAACAAATGAAGAAATTTTAAAATCCATTTCTTATAAAAACAAAAACATCTACGTCATCCATTACGAAACCGTTTCCCGCGTCACAAAAGCAGTCAACGAAAGGTTTCGAAATTCAAAAGTTGGAAAAAGTTGGATAGATTTCTCAATTCTTTGTTACAGTTTCCCAAAGAACGAGGAGTTACGCGACAAATGGATACTCATGACCGGTCGCCACAACTGGAAACCCAACAAGAACAGCTGCGTATGCTCCAGGCATTTCAGGGACAATGACTACTTCATCAAGAGGTCTGGCCAGCGGTACCTGAAGACTGGGGCCATTCCCTGCGAGCATGTCGTGTACCAAAACCTTTTCGTAAGTAATCTATGCTCTAATTTAATTAAGCTTAAGTTTTGTTTTAAAGTTACAACAAGATTTTGAGATAATCCCTTGCTAATGTCTTGAGGAAGCTTATAGGCTGTTTAACATCAAGTTTTATGCACAAGTTAATTTAAAGTAGTGGCAACGAAATATGTAAGTTGCTTTAAAATAAGATGAAAAATGTCTGGGCTCTCGTAAAAATATATAAGCTTAACTTTCTCGAACATTCATGGCAAAATAGAAGGGATTAACAAAAAAAAATGTTTGTAACAATTTTTCGGGTTTTTCCGTCGTTTCTTTGTGTTCGTTACCTTATTTAAAAATAGAGCTAAGCGCCATTTTGTATATATATACAATGTATAAACATTTCCCGCGCATTGCGCAGATAGTTTTCTTTTTATCTTGTTTTGCTAGCGTTCATTTTGCTATATATTTAGCCGCTGCAGCCTAATTTGCGGTCAAAATTAAGAAAATTGTGTTTTTCGTTAATAAATCCGTGATTAAACACTTTTAATTGGGTCGTGAGATGAAATTTGCATAGGTTATGTAACATTGCAAGTGCGTCATAAAATCGTTCAATAACTCATCCTTGATTCGGTACCCCTCTACATGCGCCCGGCGGGAGCTGCATAGCCTACCTAGTTATCTATATGTGTCAGTTGCGCACCCCGCCCGGGAGAGAACGCAGTACATCAAACACTACATCAAAGTTAAACATCGTCATCGATATTCAAACGAAACAGTGACTTTAATTATTGCCGCCATTGTGATTATTATTCCAAATGTATTTTATGTTGGTTTTATGTTTGTTTCTGACGGTCTTCTACCTTTATAAATACGGGTTCGCTGTTGATGAGGATGTAATACATTTCTTCTTTACTTTTTTAACTATTCATACCGCTGTTGATATTATGCTGTGGTTTTATAAAACTTCTAATTATTCGTAATGGTACGTATAACATTTTATATTGTAAAGTGTATGAGGGGGGAAAAGAGCGGTAGTGAGATGTTTTTTTTTAATTTATCGGCAAGGGATTTGGCGCGAATGCGTTGAAATTGACTTGTTGCCGATGAGTGGTAATGTTTTGAGCCAATAACGCAATAGAAAAGTGAAATAGGTACCTAACTTGGTACTTGTAAATGTTAAAGGTCAGGCGGCTTGAAATCGATATGACTCTTAATTAGCAATCGGTTATATTTTGTGATTTTTGAACCGGAGTGTTACAACGCAATATTGAACTAAGTGAATCGACGTGTTTAAACCTCAATCCGAAATAACGAACACAAGGTTTCTATAGTCATGTCTTAGACGCAAATCGAATATAAGGGCGCGTTATAAAAAACTTAAACTAAGTGAAATCAAGTGATGCGCAGTTGTGATTTGCCAATATTTAAATCTTTTCTCCTTATGAGTTTACATAGTACAAATGTCTGGTTTTCTTCCTTATTGGCTCTTCACAGGACAAAGGCCTGCCTTTCCTTGCTGAGAACATCTCACTGCCGGGCCAAGTAACATTGCATTTTTTATTGAAAAAGGTTGAAATTCAATTGCTTTATAACTGTTTCTGTTGTTACAGCCTGAAGACATGCCCGTCCCGTCTCCGGATGTGGCGGAGGAGGAGGAGCCGGTCCCGCTCCCGGTCGAGGAAGCCGCTTGTCCTGCTGACGTCAGCGACTCCTCTGACGACAGCAGTGACTCCGATGATGACACCTTGACCTTGGATCAGCTCCAGGTATGGATGACCTTTTTGCAGGATTATAGGTGGATAGAAGGCGGATTTTTAGCGTTTAGCTCCAGGGACGTGCAACCTTTGGTGCAGAAAGGCAGACTTTGGTACCTTTAGCTGCAGGTATGTGAAACCGCTTTGCACAAATACAGGTAGATAGAAAACATGGGCGCTTTGGTACTTTCAGTTTAGGTGTGGACAACCTTTCGTGCAGAAAATCAGGGATACAGGTGAGCTTGAAAAACTTAGGCTCTTTCGGTACCGTCCGTTCAGAACTCTTTGTTCTGGAATACAGGTGCGCAGAAAAAACTCGGGCATTTTACAACGTTCAGCTGCAGGAATGTACAACCTATTGTGAAGAAATACAGGTGACTATGGAACACTTGTGATTTTCAACAGTTTGCATGTACTGGAACTGGCTTCCACATTAGGGTTCAATTAAGGAGACTTATTAGATGGTGTTTATGGAGATTTGAATATGAAAAAAGGAATGGGTGTATGTTTGTGTCTATATTAAGAAAATATTGATTTACTGCTTTCGGACATAGCGGCCTCTATGCAGAAGATATCATTAACAGTTGTAAACCAATCCACACAGGAACTTGACGCGAGAGAGATGCGCCACCAATGTATTTAGGTAGGTCTTTCCTGAGATATATCCTATCTCAGGGAAGAACATTAGGTATGGAACATATCGGTATTTTTTTATGAATTGGTTACCAATCCATACAAAAAATATTATAAAGTAAGATTCATACATTAAATGGGGTGATGAAGTAGAGATGGCGGTGAGAATGGAGACTGTTTCATCCGGTATATCATTTTACTAGCAGAGACACGGTCATCTGGTTTTAGTTACGAGAATTCTCAATAAATTGTTAAATGAATTAGGTATTAGAAATCAGTTTTTATATAAAACAAGCTGATTTGTTAGCTGTTTTCCAGAAAAGAAATTTTAAAATTTCGACATTACCTGCGGATTTTCCACCAATTTTTGTTCAGACAAGCCTTGACCGGAGAGGTACAAACAAGAATAAAAGAGCCACATCGATCGAGCTATTCTTAAGTATTGCTCCGTCTAAGGCGATTGGTTTTATTTATTTACAAGAACCTTATGCAACACAACGGAAGACAGTTATATCTATCCTAAGCCCCTATTTAGTATCTACTAGTAGCTGTACTAACTTAAAACAAATAGTTTAAGTAGATTATTGGTTCTGAAGTCATAGTTCTTTCGATGTGTTTGTTTATTACGTATTTAGCTTGAGTTTGAGTTTCCGGATCTCTGACAAATCTGACGGATCTCTGAAAGTAAGTGCAATGGAGAAGCGTCAACTTACCGCCGTCGTTAAGTGAGCCTTAAGGGCTCCACACAAAACTGCGACGCGATGCGATTTGCTGCGATGCGAAGCCGCATCGCAGCAACTACTTCTTATATAATAACTTCAAATAATAAATTAGTTTAGTTAACTTATCATCTTAAATATAGAGATCCTCCCTAAATAATCAAAACTTAGATCCAGCCATCCCTTGCTGTTTTGCTTTATTAAGATTGTTAGCAACGCACTAAGTCGAGGCCCGAACCCCGCAGGGGGTGCCCTTAGTGGAAGTTGCTGACTTGGTTAGTTTTTTCCTATTGCTCTGGCTGGAGGCCTTAAGGTCCTCGCCAAAAGTCCGGTGAAGCAGTCAAAGCCTGCGCTCAGGCTAACTGCAAAGATCTCTACAAAAAAAAAGTAAAGATCCTAAGGAAGAGCGCAACCATCCAACACAAGCATTACCAATGGAGTTCCAGCCACACACAGCATAATAATTGTAAAAAGAAAGTTACTGACTATTTTTTTATGTAAAGTTCAAAATGGAACGTGAGTTCGCAGTTACTAGCGATGCGCTGCGAAAGCGCAGTTATGTGTGGGCGCCCTAAGAGTTAAGGGCGTGGCCGTGAAACGTTGATGCAGTTGTTGTTACAATACCAATGAATAATAAATAAAAACTTATTTGTGTTGTTGTTATTTCCTACCTTGTGTATAATTATTATCTAAATAGTTGTGTCCTTTTTGGAGTTGTCTACGAATTTGTTGCATTTTTGTGTTGCTAATGTCTTTTTTTTCAGGTATCAACTTAGGTTGTCTACTTATTTACATTTCGACCGTCATAATTTATATTGTAGTAGCTGTGTCCCGCGGTTTCACCCGCGTGAATGACAATTCATACACTATCTTTATAAATAATAGCCTATGTGTTATTCCGATGTATAAGCTACATTATTGTAAAGTTTCATTAAAATACATTCAGTAGTTTTTGCGTGAAAGAGTAACAAACATCCACACATATCCATTCTCACAAACTTACACATTTATAATATTAGTAAGGATTGTGTCTAGGTTTATAGTTTTAGTGTATTAACAATATTAACTTAAAACTTATTAACAATATTGCTTTGCACATTATGTAGGTTATATGTGATTTTTAGCCACTAATAAACAGTCAATTCAATAAAGCCACTTTTTATATTTTTAGTCAATAACTTAGGTAACTACATCAAATTAATTTTTAGTTTAAATTTTCTGTTTTTAAATTAATGTTTTCGATTTATTTAAATAATCAAACCTTTGTTCTATCCCTCATATTTGAAGGCATTTAGTGATTGTATACTAATAATCGATTACTCCTAAGAAGTATACTTTAAAAAGTCTTAAACAAATTGCATAGCAACTGTGAACTGAATACACTTGTTTATTAGTAAGGTCATGTCAATTTACTGGCGGTCAATGTGCATATGTTATGAGCTGTGAATGCGAAGGGTGGTGGTATCGAGAACTCGGTAAAATCGATATACCTTGGCAATAAATATAGATATCGGAAGCACTAAGCTTTGTAATCAACGACTGTTTTCTTAGACTTCTGATTAAAAGTAATTAAATCATTGTAAGAAATATAAAGTATTAGGTGCCCACAGTTATCCAAATGATGGATCTGAGAATTTGGATGCTTCCTATTGTGTAATGTATTGAGTAACTTTCGCATTTATTCAATTTTTCTAGTATACAGGGACAGTCTTGTTATTCTCTTATTCAATCATCCAACGTGCAAATGAAATGAACTATTTATTCTTGCAAGTAGGACTATATAAATCACTTTTACAATGTCTTCCTAAGCTAGGTGTAGTCGACATTTGCTAACTGACTATCCTGAGAAGAAATGTCGAAACAAACTCAGGGGTCTTAGTTAGCCTTCAATAATAAATAAATATGCATTTTGACATTAGGTAGCTAATAGAAAATAGTTTTGACGTCGACGGGAAACGTCGCCTTCGACGCTAAATAAAAATAAACTACTGTAATGAATATTTCATATTGGTATCTACTACTTTATATTTCCGTATTATGAAAGGTCTGGTATTAAAAACAGTTTTCTTTTCAGGCTGGCCCCGTTGATTTGCATCCAGCTTTCCGTGAAATAAAGAAGGTTCTCACTAAGCGCAAATGTTATTCCCGCAAGGTAATTAAATAATCATTTATATATAATATCTAGGTTTCGATTGGCAAGGGGTTAATATTAATTGGGATTCCTATTAATTTTGCCGGTTTATGAATAATGATCTATATTCATTTTATTATCTATTTTCGATTTATCAGTTATCAACTAACGTCCAAAAAAGAGTTTTTTCGCTTTCGATTCGACCTCAATCTTTTTCTTAATTTTCTAATTCACGAATTTGGCTTTAATTGTAAATAAATAGTTAATCGTACATAATTATTTTTAGCTGTATTCTATGCGAATCATTTTTCATTTGTACATATCAAGGTTTCTAATAAGGGAGTTTCCCTATTGGAAAATCAAGAATTTTAATTATCTTTAATTGTGTCCCGATTTATCCTCACAAGTCACAACGTAAACATAAAACTTATATACAAAATAGTTCTATACACAAATCAGTATACAGGTAATACAAAAAGATAGTAAAAAAAAACTTAATGTAAAATAAATCAAAAACCTTAAAAAAAAATTATTGCCATGAAATAAAATACCTGTTTTTTTCCAACCCAACATTTACAAAAGTACAAACATATTGATTTTCCATGTCTGATGATATTAATAGACTGTCCGCCTACGTTGTATCTCGGATTATCAGACCCCTAGCAACGCCCCTAGCTTAGGGGCCCGCCTGTTAGGGGCGCTAGAAAAGGGTAGATGATTTTATTAAAATAGCATACCTAACTATAAAACTTGCATACATGTGAAGAAGTATTTAGGATGACATTTTAAAGATTTTTCGTTATACAATTTTTTGGGGCGTTGACGTGTTAATATCCTTACGGGACCAATATACGGTTAGACATTTATTTTTCTCAAAAGATTACATAAATCACTTACAGAGAAAAATACAATAATTAACAATTTAATTTAAAACATATCATTACGGAACCAACTTAACTATATAGGGTGCTACAAAAGCCAAGTACTTTTATGATAGTATATTTTTTTTTATACAGGCAGTTTAGAAAACGTTTTCCTTATTTTTTTCTACTGTAAGGTTGGACTTCATTGGCTCTCGTACGTAGTTTAGATACATGATGCTGAGTCCGGCAATATTGGTTTAAAAGAAGATTGGGCAAGTTACTGTGGCACTTGCTTTCGCAACTTTTGTCAATATATTTATGAATTTAATACAAAAAGGGTGTGTCATGCTTTAAAACAATGTTAAATTCTGATGAAAAATTCTAATTAAAATATAGTGGGGTTATTTAAAAATGTATAAAAATTTGTAGTAGTAGTAATCGGTGCATAATCTCCTTTTGGATTCTAATGTTTTGATAGTTTAATGCTGTTAATATATTTATTTTGTTTCTTATTGATTATGTGCTAAAACATAACTTGTGTGCCTCTACGAAAAGAAAAACATGATTAATCATCGCTCAATCATTTTTAATACCTTGTACATACTCTTGATTTAACAAATAAAATGATCTTCTTTTTACTCAACAATAAGCAACCTTTAATAGTGCTTTTAACCTGAAGAAAATTTCCAAATTGTGTTTCCAACACATGTCAGTCCAAAATATACCTAACCTTCTTTTATTTTTTTCCCCGAATTATTTTATATTATTTAATTATTTTGCTTTTTCTTCGCAATCCCATATTCACCTGCTCTTAGCTTTTATGGTGAAAGTAGGAGTCAAAGTGCAATCATAAACATGATAATTATCATAGTGGTTTTTTACCACATTTTCACACGTTCTTGCGACCGCCTATCACATTCAGATGTTTTGGTTGCCGGGTGGCCTATGTCGGTTATCCGATGGGAAAGCTTACGGCATCTAAAACACATTACATACCCACTAGTAATTTTTTTCTGAGATATACCTATCATACATTTGCCTTGGATAATCATTGCAGTCTACCCAGCAACCTGAATGTCTGAAAAGCACTGTATGTTCACAAATCCTTGCTTTTGCATTGTTCACTTGTTTCTCATCTTCCCAAAGGTAAAGCAAATACAAACGTATGATTAGCTTTAATAAAGAAATAGGATCACTGATTTACGTTGTAATGTTTTGCATTTTATCAACACTTATGCAAGGTTTACATTTACAGCCTTTATGTATATATTTATAGATTATACACATACTGGGCAAATAGGTACCAGGTGGAAATTATTATATGCTTTAAATTTACATCATTCATTTTATGTTTTGCTACAAACGTATCCTATTTATGAAAAAAATAATTAGGTTCTGTGGAGACAGCATTCTCTATTTATATTCATTTCGAAATTATTCTCTAAGTTTATGATTTTTTGGAACTGGTTCTAGAGAATAGCATTACTGTCAAATATCGTTCATAAAAACGTTGGTGTGATCACGCTTACTCTACCCTAGCGCTAGTATAACACTCTAATCAACGGGTTGCTCAATGGCACACATAACTTGCTGATCTCCGAGCGCGAGCACACGTTTCGGCCTTTCCACGTAGTTTTTGACTTGTTCTGCAACATGATGCTCCATTTAGCCTCTAGTATATTTTAAGCCTCACCTCATCTGCACATAAAGATTATCAGTCATTATCTTTATATTGTTGTAGGATTATATGTGGGCTGCCGGAAAGGTAAAAAAGGCGAGCGAGAAATATATAAAATACCAACATCTGGATGAAACTCAACGGCTCAAAATTGTCAATGGATTGCAGCATGAGATGCTGGTTAAGCTGACTTTGAAACGATGGCAGCTTAAGAAAGTATTGAGATTCGTGCATGCTGCCCTGTGCAATGTTGAGAAAAACTATTCGCTGCAGATGGAAATGGTCTGCATTGGAGCTGAAGGTTCAGTTTATATGTTTTGTACGGTTAGCAGGAGCCGTATTATGTTGTAGAATTATTGTTACAGGGATGTTGCTATGCCGCTCACGTCACGTCACGTTATATATTTAGATCAATTGCAATTTAACATTAAAAAAAAGCATTTTGTTGAGATTAGAGGAACCTAGCCATCCCAATAAGCAACCAAACTCAATAAATTTCAGTTGCATAACGCGATAAAATATCATCAAAAGAAACAGTCCAGATTAATAGATTTTAGCATTTTTAGAGTAAAATAATGTCTGTTAATGGAACTATATTGCTTTAAATTTCATAATACGGCTCCAGATGACGCACTATGACAAACATTGGGCTAGAGTTTGCAGCCTTAAATACGACGGTATTTTTGACATTAAAGCAAAAAAAAATACCATCTTGCCCTAAAGCTGGAGAAAAATTGCTTTTGCCTCACAGCCACTTTCTTACACGTTCTGATAACGGGTTGCCGGTACAGACTATTCGGCAACCTATAACAGGACGAGCAGATTTACACATGCAGTCAGCAACCAGTCATTATTATTAAGATATTTGATTGCTTCCCTACATTTTAGTTGAAGTTACTCATACTAGTGCAAAATAAATTATACTTATATATCTTAAACTAATTTGACTGCTGAAAAATGTCTTAGTGCGTTGTCGTTACAACGTTTCCCAACCTAAAAGTCAATAGTCCCCTTCTACTTAAAACAAATTGATTTAGACCAAAGTACTAATAGCTAAACTAGGTTCAGTAATTTCATAGTATCATGTCTAAAAAAACCGTAAGTAGGTTCATAAAAAAAAAATCACGTACATCATCATTAAAACATAATTATCATAATCGCACTCGCAGTAGGTAGAACCCTTCCTATGTTCCTTATTATTTTAAGATTGCTTTTTATTTTACATGCTATACACAGTATACACTTAATAAATAGGGACGACAAAAATCCGCTAGAGGCGCTGATCTCGCATCAGGTTTAACTGTCAATTTACACCAATCGCAAGACGGTAACTTGTCATTCATTGGTGGAGAATGACAGATACCCCTGATGCGACAATAGCAATCCTACCGGATTATTTACTCGCGTTATTATCTAACACATACATACTAAGAGGATTATGTTGTATTAAAGGAACTGTTAGATTCCCACTACGAAGTTCTTATATCTCTTATAGACATCTCAAATCGAGTTTAAACTCAAAGAAAGCAAGCTTAGGTGCAAAAAGGTTGGGAAACGGTGTTTTAAATGTTGTAATGTGCTGTGCTTAATTACGTAGTAATTATTAAGTGGAGTATTCCACAGGCATTCTAAAATAATGATGTTTCTTTGTTTTAGGCCAAGTAAGCTCCACCACTGAGTGAGGGCGGGATGTCATAGTATTAAGTTTCTGAAATTCTCACTTCTCCGCTAACTACGCTCAAGTTTAGATATTTTTGTGTCACTTATTGTACTGTATCGATGTTCCTGGTCCGGCCTATAGACCGCTCTATCACTCTCCTTGTGCTTTAATGATAAGAATTAGATGTTGTGAAGGTTATAACTACTTAGAACTGCTCCACGCGGCAGTCCCTACTATTACCCAGAACATATGGCGGGGTGTGTGTCGACGGAAAACAATCGATGGATATTAATTATGCCTGTGTTAAACATTATCACGAGTTAACGGAGAACCGGGCTTTTGATATATTTTGTATAAATAACATTCATACCTTTTATATCACTGAATAGTACAAAATATCCCATAGTTCATAGATAAGATTCAATGATTATGTGACGAATTTTGTTTGCCAAATAAGAGGTATTAACAATAATCGGAGAACAGGGATATACCAAAGATTTGATAAGAGCCTAAGCACAAAGCATAGCTTAAGCTATGTATTTAAGTTAGTAGATATAAAAATCTGCTTTTATTACGTTTAGTTTCATTTAACTTGGCTTAAGTCTCGATTGACTAAGTCCTATGAAGAACAGGCCTAAGATGGCAGAATGCCGCCCGTCGATAATAAAGTATCCGTCGAAAGTTTTAACAGCTGTTGGAAAGAGACGCAGCCATATTATATATATATTTCAATATGTGTCGATGTTACTATTAAGATGTTAAGAGATTCCGGCATTAGGCCGTCTAAACGTATTAGATATAATCGATGTTAAAGTAAGGTTGGCGGAACGAAAACTCTGCTCGATTTGAAGGATGAAAACACTAAAATAAACAAGAGCCTAGTCGACAACCCAGAGATATGAAATCGGTTAACCGCGGCATTTTAATACATTGAATGGCATTTAATCATTGAAGAAGAATATGTAGCTTATAATATTCATAGAAGAGTTTACCTTATTAAAAGTGGTGCTTTTGCTGAGGGAAGATATAAATGATGAATGCAATCGTTGAAATCTATGTATACAGGGCTACTTGTATTTCCTTGGGGGTCGACCTATATTAATTATGACGTTTTAGTTTTAGATGAAATGAATAATTTTCCGTAATCAATATCCTATATGCTAATGTTAACCGTTTTGAAGATATTTTAACTTTTAGGCGGCTATTTTAGCAAAAGGTCACTTCGACGTAGTTTTTGAGCTTTTGCCTCTTATTTTTACTGTTTTCCTAACGTTTTTATGGTTTTTGTTTAAAAAACTTTTAGTGATAACTGTAGCAATAAAAGTACAAGTTTCAGCGAAGAAATGGCTGAACCTGACCAATATTTAAGTTTGATTTCTTAAAGGTTTCTGAGACACTAGGCACTAGAGAAGTATCTCTAAAAAAGGTGTACCTAGCTCTTTCGTTGAGTGAGGTCCCATTTTTTAAGATTCGTCTCTAGAGTTCAGTTTTCAGAAAACTTAAAGAAATCAAACTTAGTTATTGGTCCGTTGCAGCCATTTATTCGCTGAAATACTTTTATTGCTACAGTTATTTAAAACTGAACGTCTTTGATACAGGAACCACAGAAACGTTAGGAAAACAGTAGAAAGAAAAGGCAACAGCTCCTAAACTACGTCAGAGGCCTTTTGTTGAAAAAGCATGAAATGTAAAATATCTCAAAAACGGTTCACTTTAAGAATAGATATTGTAAACTGAAAGTTATTCATTTCATCTTAAACTAATATGCCCTAATGAATATAGGTCGACCTTCAAGTAGATTTAACTAACTCAGCATACCTACATTTCAGTGATTCCAATCATTATCATTTTTTTTGTCATCAAAAGCACTACTTTTAAATAGGTAATCATTTCTATACATATTATAAGCTACACTTTCCACTTTCAATTATTAAATTTCATTCACTGTAAAAAATACGAGGTTAAAACCTTTCAAGAACGCAATACATAGAGGCTATAACAGTAAAATTATAAGTAAATTTGTATAGAGCAAGCATCTAACGCCTAGAACATTTTGGGGTCGGCTTCCAGTCTCACTGACAGCTTAATACCGCCATCACATGGAGCGAATAAATACCTAACCTCCAAAACCCATTAACTGAGTAAAACTAACTCTCGGTGTGATTGGAAGCCATATTAAGGACAAGTCTGCCAAAGATCAGAGCATGACAGCCAAGACCAACGATGAACGGAGTCACGTGCTCACCAAGGCACGGAAGGGTCTTGGCAACAAAAAACAACTTTTGTCTATGGTCCAAAATTAGGAAGAGTGACTGATCATACAGCTTTCAAGAACATAAGCTGTTAAAAAGACTCCCATGCCAAAAAGGGCGGGAAAGAAAAAGACAGGCTGTCAAATGAATCGTGAAGACCTAGATTCAAGCAGTGTTTTAAACTTCTGTAGTCGATTGTTGGGATTTGGATATGCCTGGATAATCCACATAACGTATGCCGGTTTTATCTTACTAACAGGTACTTATTTTATTTACCTAACTTTAATACCTACTAACATAAAAGTTATGAGCTAGCTTTAGTCCTGAACCCTGTAAATGTTTTTTTCAATTTCGACAAACAATATATAGAAATATAGGACTAATTTCTTCAGCAAATTAATCATTAAAAGGTTTTCAACTTTAAACAAGATTGCCAAGTCACAGTCAGGGGCCTAATTCGGCTATTTTAAAATCAGCAAGTGGCATGTTCATCATTAACTTGCCACTGACTGTTCATTGTAGGCTTATCTGAATATGAAAATTAAGTACAACAATGTCAAGCACACTGAAACGTTCATTAACCTGCCACCCACTGACTTTATAATAGCGGAATGGAGCCCAGTTATAGATATTCTTTTAACACTATTTTTTTTTATTTCAGGCATAAGGCGTAATTATTATGAAGATGGATACCATCGGAATTTAAATTCCAGAGTAGGAAATAGAGAAATGGTTTAGGTCTAGTTACTTATCTACTACAGGGAACGAGTCAATATTGTGCGCGGTTTTCGCAATCCGTCATTTAATGTTAATCTACTATTTTTAATCCATATTATTGATCTCAATGTTAAGATATAGACGAAATATTTTGTGGAATCTTCAAAATTATTGATGTAATAAAAATGATGTAAAATTGTTGTTTCATTCAATTTCCTAGAGAATGTAAGGGTGTGTCCAGATTTGGAGATAGCGCACCGAGTGCGCAGCTCGCGAACCGTTCGCGAACTGCGTGAATTTCAGTTATAGACTCGGCGAATGCGCAGTTTGGGTGCACATTCGGTGCGCCACATAGCAAAGTAATACATGGGCGGGCGGTGTGTGTTTTCCTGATCTGGACGCACCCTAAAGCAGTTGAAATTTAAAAACCAAAATGGCCGCTAAAGAGTAGAGTAAGTATTTAAACTAGTTGCCGATAGATGGCGCGCCTAAGTACAGTCGGTGGTGCGAGTTGTTCCGCTCCGATAGGGATGAACATATTCCATACAGGCTTATGATTTACATTTACGTACATACAAAATGTATATTTTTCAATAAATTGTCTAGGTTTGTAAATTAAATGTTATCAACTACGCAATAACAAAATGCGTACTAAATGTACATACGTATGTAATATTTGCATACCATGGAAATGTTTTATAAGTTCATCAACCATTTTTTATCCTACATATCCGCACGTACGGTTTTGGGACATTGATATATAATAATAGACGTTGTCGAAAAAATGATCCACGTAGCTTTAACGCACCGCATAAGAAATAGTGAGAAGAGGAAACGATGTGGTCTGAAAGAAGATGGAGCGACAAAAATTGAAAAATATATGCTGGGAAGGTTTGGCCATGTCGAGAGAATGAATAGGCGATAGATATAAGGCTAGTGTGGGTGGCAGTGTTGGAAGGGGTAGACCCAGGCGGACGTTTCGGGACCAAATCGGAGATGTCTTGAAAAAAGGCCAGGTTAAAAGTACCCTAAACCGAAGAGCATGTATGAAGGGAAGTGGACGAAGCGAAACAAGTGGAAAGAATGAAATGCCTACCCCTACGGGAAACAGGCGTGTTATATATGTATAACACACCGTGTGCCCGTGGCCCGTGCATGCCACACGCAGCGGAGAGGTACGCTCTATGAAACAAATCATGTTGTACCTTATGCACGGCATTCTCTGCGTTGAGCTATGTGAGTGCGAGCAAGCAACGCATGTATCACTGACGTCAATAATAATTGATACGTAGCATGTCCGTGAGTTGCACCCTAATTTGCGTGCGTAGCCTCTCCATGTTACGGGGTGGGTAAAACAAAGTACTCTGTGGCGGTGGGTCTGCGCCTTTATTGTAGACTTTTAGAGCTATTTATTTAAACTACAGTAACATATCATCACGCCTGTATATCCGAAGGTTTAGGCAGAGGTCTATGGTCAGAGGTGTTAATGTACGAACATAGTTTGCCGATATGTTTAGGTCCCATGTAATAGGCGGCGAGCCTATTGCCACTAACCGGGCACAAATCCAAACTCCGACCTGCTACTGAGAATTTCATAGAAAAACCCCAATAACACCTTGATCGACTCGGGAATCGAACCCCAAGAATTCTAGCATAGCAGTCGCGCTTAGCACAACTAGGCCAACGAGGCAGCCCATACAGTAGGTAACATAGAATTGTTATTTTAGTAAAGTTTTTAAGGATGTATGCGTTATTATCAGACCTTACAAGATTGCTTAGTGTTTATACATGGATTGGATTCCAATAGCCCAACTTTTACTTTCCCATTCAAGGCTCATCAATCCGAAATAATTTTCAATTACGAGGCTGATTCTCGTTTTTGTTACCTAGAGAGTCTTAATTTTTCCTTTTCTATTATAAGAATTAATTCACGCCACATTTCGAGTTGGTATTCATAGGTATTCACGAGTTTGCCTGGTCTCCAGCATAAGGGAAGGGTGAAGCACTCCGGTGGTTTTAGCCAGTAAGAGTCCGGCATACCCCTCCGCCTTCCCCAGGGTGGAGAAAGTCCATGAGGATTTCCCCGGGTAAAAAAAAAGAAGGTATTCACGAGTTTGCAATAGGTATCATTTATATATTAAAGTATTCAGAAGTATAATAATTAAAACACGGATTTCCACAATAAGTTTATTTATCTTAGTTCGATAAAGCTATATTGAAATCATCTTTACCTAACACATCGGAATTGAGTCACATAAGCATGTGTAAATTATATACAGTTTTGGATACAGCTCATTACAATATTTAAATGCAGATGAAGATTTTAGATCTACCATTTTTGATTATATGAACTTTCTAAATGTTACTAAGGGCGTTACTATTAAAATATCGGCTAAAAACATGCTATCATGAAACTAAGAAGCTTCACAAAATGTAGTTTTAATTGTGTCATAAATTAGTTGGTAATAATGACTTCTTGAGATGAGTATTATGAAAACATTCACAATATAAATGTTTAGCAGATATTTAAATACAACATACCCTCTACAACGACAATATTTCACGATTCTAGTAATCCAAATGCATGAGGAATGTCATAAATGCTAAATTCAGCTTACAGAGAATTCTTAAGACTTGAGAAATAACTAGTAAATTTTCGTTTCCTAATAAGGAAGACTAAAATCTAGTAATATTTGAAGTCAATTTATGTGTAATAAAAACAAATGCAATGTGAGATTGAGTAACTGTGGTTTAGTTATGTCTTAAATTCATTAGTTAAGTATCAACACACGTACTCACAAATAATTGTGCAGTATCTTAGATAATAAGTAAAATTACGTGTTGCCACATAGAAAAACAGCTTATAAAAATTTAAGAAAAAATTCATTCATGTTGGCAGTTTGAAATGCGGTACTTTGATACACATGTAAGGTTATATGTTAGATGCAAGTATAGTTTGACAATGACTAATGTAATTATATGAAGGTATTGCGGTGATTATTCAAGGCGGAGGAGTTCCACGTCGAACACGAGGGTGGAGTTTGGTGGGATGACTCCGGGGTGGCCCTGCTGGCCGTAAGCGAAGTCTGGGGAGCAGGTGAGCTTGGCGCGCTCGCCAACCGACATCTGGAAACACGATATAGATTGTTAAATAAATGAAACCAAAATGGAGAAAATGAAGGAAGGTAGATAGACCTTTGCCGTGCAATGGTACAGAAATGGCTGATAAAAAGAACTCAAAACGGTACTAATATAGTGGTATAACAGAGAGAACAAGTATTTGAAAGTATTTTTCCCGTTAAGGGACAAGGCATACATTTCATGTATTAATAAATAAAATGACAAATAAATATTCTATATACATAGAAACTCCATCAGTAATAACAGGTTAACAACACAATTTCTAGTGAAACAACTTTCCTAGCAATTTCCATGTGTGAATATGAACACATTGCACCAACAATCAATATAATATATGAAACAATGACAAATAATGGTGGTTTTTATAAATATAGAAAATTTTGATGATACTTTGCAAAAATTTGAATTAACAGAATAATATTGAGAAAAATATTAAAGAAATGTACTGTAAATGATCTATTTGGTCCATAAATGATGATTTATTTAAATGTTTATTGTTAAAATCAATAGATTCATGAAATGTGCATGTAAGGATGTGCTGGCATGTTTATATAACAAGCATAGTGGACTTGACAATTACATTAGCATACAATTTGAAATGCTTTGTCATCCATGATGCCATAACTAAATTGCTTATATCTTTTGCTAGTATTATGTAGTTTGCTTTCAAGAGATAATAAGCAAACTAAATGGTAAAAAAAAAACTATACTTAAGTTTCATTTACTTATAATTGTGAGATACTTTTTTATTTTTGCATTTCAGCTATAGAGTTGTAGAAGAAACCTAGATACTTTAATGACTGTCTGACCTTTTAAGTCCTACATAACAATTATAGTGGATATAACATGTTATTAAAGGTATATTGTAAGTTAATTTTACTTCTTACCTTAGCTACACCCTCATCCCAGCCTCTGATGACCTCTCCCTTGCCAATCCTGAACTTGAAAGGCTTGCCGCGGTCCCGGGAGGAGTCAAACTTCTTTCCGTTAGTCAGAGTGCCTGTGTAGTGCACCACCACTGTCTGTCCCGACTTGGGGTATGTGGATTCTGAGGATAGGTGAGAAATGAAATCAATATAAAGAAAATGAAGGATGAAATATAAAAAAGTGAAGGTATTGATGATGTGTACTTTGATATGTTGTAAACAAAATTATATGAATAAAACCTTCATGATTTATATTTAAAACTGAATATCTTACAGTTAATTTATTCTGTTGTGAAGGTTGAATGGTAACTGTTATGTCTCTATTGTATGTACAATAAACTTGTCTATCTAATGTTTATACAATATTATCTGTCTCCTACTAACTGATTATTGCATGAATAATTGATAAGACATTAATAACCTTAGACAATGCGCTAATGTGACTCTTGAGTCATTGTAAAAGTAAATTATAAGGAATATTTTAACGTAAATTATTTAATTACTTTATTACTACCGCACGTGGTTAAACAGACGAACCATGCCTTCTGATCATACCCACGCTATTTTTGAAGATAGCATCGCCATGTCTACAGTAAAATATTAATGAATTTGAGTAAGAAAGTTAAAGGGAAAAATGTAATCATAGTAAATTATACATTAACGTATCATTTAAAATAGATTAGTCATTGTTTGGGCGAAATATTTAGCGATAAGATTATGTGCGATGCGGCGTTTTTTTAACCGCTAACATAAATCTGACAATTTCCATAAAAATAGACAGTATATTTTCCAGTTCACAGTTATGAAAATACAGCGTCGTACATACGCTTTGTTGATGATTTGATTGTAAACAACCAGGGCTTCAGTATACGGAGAATAATCGACCAATTTCTAGGAAAAATCTATAAAATAACCACCGCCTTCATGACATTGAGTTTCTTAAACATGTAAAAACTTACCATCTCCAGGTGAAATAGTTTCAACGTTGACACCCATTGTTGTCTTATTTACAAGATTATAATATAATTATATTCTAATACCACGCGTTACGGCTTCACTTCTCTAAGTTCCAATACGCCGATTTTATCTATGATGGCGGCGGCGGATTCGGAATTTTACCGTCAGTGTGACCATTGCAAAAATAATTGTTTATGGAAATAGTAGAAATACGGTGGTAGAATGCAAACTATTTTATTGATTGATGATGAATCTGCGATACTTTTAATCATATAAAATAAAAGATTTGCATTTTTTTATTTTACATTTTAAATAATATTTACTATTTTATTATAATATAAAATCGATGCGTTATATCGCGCGTCTTGGTGTGGTCGTCGCCGCGTCGGAGGGTTGGAGTTTAAACTGTTACTTTATGTAAAAAAACTATTTTAATTCTTTACTCAGTGTATTAATGCATTTACTTCACGAGTAGGTACTTCATGTTTTGATGCATTAGTATTTGAGTTCCTTTTTTTGTCTAATTACACTCCATGGTTCTACCTACAGGTTAGACACAGCAATAGGTATTAGGAATATTACAATTTGCAAAACAGACATTAAAAAAAAATCGGTATTGAACCGTTCCCAATGACCTACGCTACGATAAAATATTTGTATATTGCCAGGTATTTAGATATTTAGACATCGGGGTTTGTAAAGCTAGATTTATACCATTGTGGTGTTCTATTGGGGCACTGCAGAACAATGAATTACGTCATCACGCGACATATTTATAGTAGCCATACTAATGTATAGAATCCATATCGTCATAATATGCCCCAACATTTGGCCCCAACACACCACACCAAAAAAATATATTTCTAGTCAAGTCATTGCATTAGATTATGTTATATGGTTCTTACAAATGCATTTTTGTACATACCCATATGTAATTATGTAGGTACACATACACACAGTTCTACCTACTGTTTACTTTTTTTATAATAAGCCTGTGTGGTCACACTACTGGGCAAAGCCCTCCTCCAAATCTTTCCATATTTCTTTGTCTCGAGACACCCCGAAACAATTCTGTTCAACTGTTTATTTCATTTAGTTTATTTACAACTTATTTCATCCATTAGACTTCTGTTTATTTTATGCTTAAGCTAGGCAGGTTGATAAAAAGAGCTGACTTCCACTTTTTAATAAGTACTTACTTTTTAACCGACTTCAAAAAGAAGGAGGTACTCAATTCGACTGTATTTTTTATGTTTGTTACCTCAGAACTATCGACTGGGTATGATTATTTTTTTATTTGATAGGTGCATAGGGGCTTCCCGTGTGGTCCCATTTTGATTTGGTCCAGTTATGACAGTAGGTTCCTGAAAACCATGTAAGACTTATTTTGAAGTTTTTTTTTGTAAGAATTATAGTACGACCTGCACTTACGAGTATTAATGTGAACTTTCTGGAAGGATTGGGAAATAAAACGACAGATATACAAATATAAACATTTTATAACAAATATCATCGTATTCCAACCTTAAATTTAACACTTAGTGCCAGGCGAAGGAATTCAATAAACTACAAAATACGCAAACATTTAAACACATTGTTTTAACATTTTCGAGGATTAACGCCCTGGAAGAAAATAAGTTAACTAAAAATATTAAATGTTTAATCTTGACAACAAGTTCTTTTATTTTAACGAAGAAATTAAATAAAAAAAAGAATGGGACCTCGATTTTACTTGCCCCTTTTTAAATTTTCTTCATTTTTAAATTTGATGGTAATAAAAAATGCACATGGAATGAAGCAAAAATAAAAATCAGAAATATAAAAGATAAAAAAATTAATAAAAGATAATTTATTTTGTAATTGAACAGTACAACAAAAGTGGCTTTGGCATTAAGGTTTTGAGCTAAGATCCATCGTGCCGAAGTAAATGTTAAACTCATTGGTAGATATTTAAAGCTAAACGTTATACCATCACAACACAGATTTAAGATTCGTTAATACAAATAGTACATAGAGTTACATAATTATTCTTTAAAATAATACACAGAAGGCCGCTACACACAATCAGGGTAATTCAACGTTAACTACAATATACTCATTAATATTTAACATCGATTTAAGCTCGGACTAGAAAAATAAAATAAAACCTTATAACTCTAAAATATCTCTATCTCAGTACTTAAATCCCCAATAAATTTCTTAAACCCCATTTTATAAGGCTATGATTTTATTTTTCTAGTCATCAAGACGATTTTTATACAAAATATTAATTTACATCACAATTATTTACTTTTTACAAAACAACGCTTTCTTATGAGAAACATCAAATTATTTGACTTTTTCTATTACATTAATACACTTACAAAATTAATAAATTACATTACATACGTAACAAAAATAGGTTATACTCATTTACTTTATTTTTAATTTAGATAACTTGCTTTGTTACATTACGTAAAACGGAATTTTTGGGTAAATAAAAAAAAAGTAGCCCGCCATTTTTAAAAGTAAAATTTGTTTACATTTAACTGTCAAACGTTTTTTAAAATACCAAACAAATTTTGCTTTACCAGTAGGATTTTAATGTTGTTTTTTATTATCACATTTTAATATTTAGCTGCCTATCTACATAAGGATTTAAGCGAAGACATCTAAAGGGAGCAATTAGAGAATTTAAAAGCTACATCGATCACAATATTATGACAACTTTTGTTAAACTACGACACTAGACAGACATCCATTGTACCGCGCCGAATGTAAATGACATAAAATATGTGGACAGTAGTGTGTAATATTTAAGCCTTTTTTTTTATGGGACATGTGGAGCAAAATGTTCCGGTACATACATATCCCTCAGTAACAGGTAGAATGTCCCGACATGGACAGTGCGCTTGCTCTAGTTGTGGGAAGCAATGATCTGAGACCGCGTCAGGGGCCTGATTCCGCTATTTCCAATGATATTCTAATAAACAGATATGTTATAAGCGTGCAAACGTGAAGACTCGAAAACGTCCTAATTGGGACGTATTGCCATTAACAATAACGCTATTTGTCTCTTTTTTTCTTATGGGTTTATCGCGCTATCTCTTTCGTTAGCTGCCGCGCTGCGCGGAACACTTTTTTCGATTGTTTTGTATGTGTATAACATATCTGTTTATTAAAATATCATTGGCTATTTCAAAGTCAGTGGATGACTGGTTAATGAACGTTCCAGTGTACTTTTTGTTGTGCCTAATTTTCGTATTCAGATAAGCCTACAATGACAACAGTGGCAAGTAGGTGTACATTTGTACTTAAACTAAAATTATCGGAATACGATAATCAGGTACACACTGGTACGTTAAATAGCGGAATTGGGCCCCAGGTAATATGTTACGGAGCGTTTTACGCATCACTCGGCAACATGTAGATTTAAGTATTGCGCGCAATGCTGAATGACATTTTGTAGTGTGTCCTTGGCTTGAGATACACAGTCACAAAAACAAAAATAAGTTTCAAAATGAAAACCCCAACAAAACAGTGTTACTCTGTCATAGTGTATATGTAGTTAGGATTTTAGTGAGGAATAAATGAGGGTATAAGTTTTATTTGAATAATAAAATAATGTAGAATACATATTGGAGCAAATGGATATCATAGGTTAGATAAAATGCCAACTTGTAAAGAGTCAAAGTTAGAATAACTTTAGGCCTTATTTTATTAATTGAGTTGTTTTATTATATCATTAAGGAGGGTTTGACTAACTTGATATTTTTACTAAAATGGTAGGTATTTAAGATGTTACTATAATTAAAAGTTATTTTGTTGGATTGTTTTAAAAATGGTTCTTCCATTTCTGGTAATGGTATCCAAAAATTTAAACTAAATATTTTTTTACTAAAATATTAGGTATTGAGGTTTTCTATATGATTTGGGATGATATGCATGTTTCAGATTCAAGAGCTTAACTTTTAGAATAAGCAATTAAAGAAGCATTACCAAAATAGTGTATCTTTGGATATTCAAAAAATAAATGTTAACGAAAAAGAGGCGAAATTGTTACATTACTTATTTCGTAAAAGCTGTTAAGCGTAAGTATGTAGAAATAGGGATATTGACTGATAAAAAATTAGTCCGAAAGTTGAATAGGAAAACAGTATTAGGCACGGAAAGCACGTTGAGCCGTACCCCGACTGCGTTGCCATACGTTGATCTTTGGCAGTCGTCGAGTCAATTCTGACAACCAGTCTTACTATGGGATACTGTGTTTCCCAGTAAAATGGGTTGTGGAGGTCAGATAGGCAGCCGCTCCATGTAAAATACGGTATTCATTCGAATCTCGGCTCGGACTACGTTCCGTAGATGATGATGAGAGGTCGTGTGTCTAATCTAAAAAGTATCATCTGAAAAAGAAAATACGTGTCTATCGTTTTGAAGAAGTCTACCTGTCGGACATATATTTTTTCTGCATCTTAATGAGGAATGGCCATTTAAGCTATAATATATAACCTAGAGATGGGAAAAGTCTAGTGTTGAAATTGACTTGCTATAATTTATAGTGAAGTGGTTAAGGTTTTAGTCGAATTGACTAGGATAATCGATTTGAATATACAAACCATCACATTTGATCCTTTCTACTTTAATTCAAATTTAAACGTACATAATACCCTTCTACCGTTTAAGGACGGGGAAAGATAATGAAGATTTATTAAATAGGTAGCTAGATTTCAAAATTTTGGCATATGATTTGGCTTTGTAATGAGTTTGTTTAAAATTTACTAATAATATACTTTGCACTCTATTTTGTGGTTTCATAAACACAGCCTCTAACAATGAAACGCTGGATAAACAATAATTTAAGATCCTAATTAGGAGGTACGATAAATAGTCGAGTCGAATCGATTAATCGAATTAAAGTGATAAAACCACATCACTAGTTTAGTACAAAAATAAAGTTATGTAATGATTAAATAGCAATGTTTTGGTGTTATCGTAAATGTTAGTGTATTATAATTGAAGAGATTGTGGTTTGAGTCGATTTAGATTAATTTCTAACAATTGAATAATAAAAAATATAATAAAATACGGTAATATTGTTAAAACTGTTGTGATAATGACTTATTCAAGTATATCATAATTCTAATTTGTGCTTCATTTATTAACTTGGTGTACGGATTATTGTAAGAATACTTTTAGCCACAATCTCGATACTTCATAGTGAATCATAAATCGACTAACACATTATAATATATAACAACTATTAATCCCAACCCTATTATTTGTTTTCGCACATTCAATGTCATACAAAAGCAGTAGATTTTATAGAGATAATAAATTATTTCGTAGGTCTGAGTATTCAATCATTTTCTTCAAACCAGTTAACGTGAAAACTAGTATGACTTTTTCTTGAAGCCATAACTCGGAAAAAAATACCGTAATTTGGATATATAGGGTGTTACCGAAAGGCTATGTTAAAGATGTAAAGAGTACATATGGTTTTGACTGTGCTCAGAGCTAATCACTGCAGCACTGAATTTTTAAAATCTTCTTATAAAATATGTATTTTTGACACAAAAAATCTAAACAATAAATTCCCGGCAAGAGACAACTTTCAACTAACTCGCAAAATGTAACGAACATCACTTCAGCGGTTTGGCTATGAAATTGGCGTCAAATAATTAATTCGAAATAATGGGTATTAATTAATTAATTTCGGGTTGATATTTTGTAAACTGACTCTCCACCAGGTTTACTCTTCATTCCTTTTTGATAAATATAACCTTTTAGAACACGCTACAAAACCAAATTCACGTTTATACTTGTTCCTATTATTTCAGATAGGTACCATTAGTCATTTACATGTCACGTTAACCGATCATTACGACACCATAACTTCATAAAACTAATGTTCCTGAATTTCGATATTTTAATGGTAGGTAGCTATTAGACCGTTTATAGATTTGACAGATAATGACAGCAATTTAAAAAAGTCTTAGAGGATGGATAAGAAACTTTAGAGTGCGCGTATCAGGGTATGAGTGTAGTAAGTTTAGTTTTGTCGTAGAAATAGTATCAAGACAGACACAATATAATCGTAATAATATCGGAACCGTTGAAAATTTTGTCGTTTTGCAAATCGTTGCGCGAAAAATACCTAAAGTGTCTAAACACACTATGCCGAAGTTACGCGACCGAAGTTTGGCCCAATTACGACTACAATGCTATTTAAATTTCTGACAACACACTATGCTGAAATTACGTCGCGTCATAGTCTTATTACAGCCTTACTTCGGTCGGGCGTAAGTTCAATGGCAACTTATGAACTTATTCTGTTCACACATTATACGCGACCCAAGTCCGGTTCGATTGCCGACGAAGATCGGGGGCGGGTAGCAATAACTGAATTTCTGCCGCTTAGGTTCGGCATTTATGTTGTGTCATATCAGCCGAATACGTCGGAACGTAAAATCAGCCGCTGAACTTCGGTCGCGTAACTTCAGCATAGTGCTTTAAGACACTTAATCAGTAATCGAACGCACTACATACAGCCAGAAACATGCTTATGCTCGTTGCAATAGGCTTTTTACGATATTCGCACTCTATAGCTATAAAATTTCACACTCTATGAAAAAAAAAGCTTAATGACAGTTCTATATTTTCAAGATGGCGTTGAATGTGTCAAAACGTGGCGTCGCTAGAAATTCGTTTGGATATTGGGACGGAGTGACGGCTGCGTTCGGATACACTTATGGGGTGACCGGCTCTTCTTCTTGGTGATGCTTGGCTAGTGCTAAAAGTATCATGGTTAGTTGCTTCCTGCTTATTTTGCCCTCGCTGCTGTATTCTACGCCTTGGAGGATCGTCTCTTCGAAGTCTAGGAGGTCTTGGGCGTCGTAGTCCTGAAATAATTATGTTGAAAGATATAATTTCAATGTATAGGAGATGACTCTTTAACCTGTAGTATCTTATGTAAGAAAGTATGTATCGGCATAATTTTCACACTTTTGTTTGGGTTAAACTTTCAAGTTTAAGTTGCCTTTGTATCTCTGAGTTTTGATTATTGGGCATATTGTCAATAGCAGTCACTATTTCTCTTCTAGAAATTAAGCTATTTACTGGAGTTACAGCCGCTTGACACAAAAATATAAAATTCAATTCGACCTCCTTTCAGATTCAAGCACAGATGCTGGCCATTCATTGAAACTTTTAAAAATATTTTCGAAAACTTTAGTTCAAAATGGCGTTTTACCTTTTTAACTAGCTCTAATAAATCCTTGAGGAATCCGCGAAGTTCTTCGTTTTCGATAGAGCCATTGTTATCCTGAAACAGTTTAGATGAATAGCTTCGTTAGATAACCAAACTTAAATTGGTTAGTTTGTTTTCAGACTTTTTCTTCGCATACAGTTTTAATTAGGCCATTGAGAGTCGTTAAGAAAGTTACGTCATTAACCTTAATGATTTGAACGGGTAGTGGGTTAATTAACGGTTTTGATTATTCGAGATTTTTATTTAGGATTTCTTTATATTGTAAGACGTTTCCATTGTAAAATAAGGCATTATTTTACAATGGAAACTTTTATTAGACTTTTTCTAAAAAAAAATTAAAATCAAAATATTTTTATTTCAAGTAGGCCTTTTTAAGCTCTTTTAAAACGTTACTCTAGTTATTTTATTTATTTATTTCAAATCAATTTTACATAAGCCATTTAATTATTCTATAAATGTATAAGGTGATAATTATAGTCATAATGTCAAGAGTACTAGTATTTTGGGCCAATTATTCAATAATAGATAAAAATGTCATCCTTACCCGATCGTATAAAGAGAAGACCCTTTCAATATCGTCTTTCGTAAGTTTCGTAGCACCCTGAAACCATAAAAAAATTGCTATTTACAATACTTTGACAAAGCTGGTTAGCCCCAAGTTGGGCGCCAGTTAATAATAGCATTCAAAGGACGAATTTCGATTTATTTTGAAGAAATTTTAGCAAAAGCTATTTACACTTAAGAAGAACTACATTTTTATTCAGAAACTATTTAATCTAAGACATTTGTGCTAAGTAAATATTTAGAGCAGTATTTTATTTTCCGTTCATTTCAAGCATATTTATATAAGACGTTGCTTTTAAACGATGGCCGTTACACCCACAATATATAATATATTATGCAATATAATATCTTATTTTTTTTCTGTTTTTTTTTGTTCATTAATTTACAAAGCAATAAAGTTTTTCTTTCGTATCGATAGTTTCCCATCTCTATAGTATGCAATTTGCTTTGCTTATCTGTGGTAGTTGGGCCATCGTATAAAGGCATCGTGAGGACTCACCTCTATGCCCTCCTAGGAGTGCAGAGTGCAGACATAAGCGTTAGTGTTAGGATAGACAGACAGACAGGCAAACAAATAGTATTAACGTGCTTTTTTATACACATTTTTTAACACGTAAGAAAGTATGTACACAATTGTTCACTGGTTTTTTGTAAGTGTATAAATAATTAATTCAAATGTACACGGCAGCTAAACCTTGTATATTGGTAGGAAAATAATTCTTTAGGGAAAAGGTTAAACTTTAACTTTTATACATAGCGACAAATCATCTGTATTTGCACTTAAAACTGTGCATATTTAAGAGTCAATAAGTTTAAAATTATTAGTTTCCTCTAACTATAGCTGTACCTTATAAAATATTGTACCTCTGAATTAGAATTCAAAATGTAAACTTAGTTGGAAAAACCTTTACATTTTTTATTTTTCTAAATTGATCACTTGATTCTTATGACAGTAGCGTTCCCGCCAAAATGAGACAACGGCAACTCATGATACTGCCTACATTTTCTCTAATAAATTAAAAATGTATAAATGATTTTACATGTAAGTATGTAGTAATGAATTAAATGTATTGTGTATTTACATAATGGTTGTTTTTCATGAGTGTTGTGAAAGCGGTTTGTTTGCTTTAAATCAATATAAACGGCTATCATTGACAAGGTTTATGATATTATTTTTATAGAAGCAGAACAGAACAGGAAAAGAAGTGTGCGCGCGAAACCATAGACAATGTGAATCAACTAATACTATTACTGAACATACACAATATTTAATAAATAATAGACAAAATTTATTCCTTTTTCACAGTATTATGTAATGCTTAATTTAAGTTTTTTTTTTATTTTCATTTTTATTGCTTTTCATGCTCCTAGACAAAATAATAATGTGACAATAAGATTTAATAATTATGTGCAGCTCAAACACAATAGTGAACTACTAACTAAAAGTGATTTATTTCGATAAATGCTGATCGTCGAAAACATGACAAAAAAAAAACATTTGTATTACTTATAAGGAACATAATATTAATTCTAAAATAAAAACATGTTTTAAAATGAACGTTTAAATATCAAACTTTTTCTTTTTAGACGCCATTTCCTTTTATAAAAAAGCCATGATCTATGCGTATTGACAATATGGCGCACGTTTCAATAATGGCGGGAAATGAAATGTCACTCACCTTAAACACTTGTCGACAGAGGAAATTCTCTTTGACGGGTAGCAATCTGTAACACGCAATTTTGATATTAACAATAAATATAACTGCTATATGTATCTAATATATTAGAAAATTATAACGAAAAATGTTGTAGTAGCCTAGCGGTTCAATGAACGGATTTGTTTGCACAAAGTTACAGGTTCGAACCCAGGCAAGTATCAATGTGGCTCTTTCAAAATTATATGTACTTTCTAATTTTTCCAAGATACTTCTGACAAACGGTGAAGGAAAACATCGTGAGGAACCCGGATTCCAAAATTGGGATTTGTAATCGCCATTCCGCAGAGAGCAAGCGTGGTGATCAATGCTCGTGCCTTCTCTATATGGGAAAAGGCCTGTAACCAGCAGTGGGGTGTTTATAGGCTGGATTATTATAGTCATATTACGATAAAATCGTTTCTAAACTAATGTAACAGGGATAGGTCAATGTATATTCTATACAACTGTATACAATTTTTTGTAATGGATCAATTAAATGGCCATTAAAGAAGTTTCTAAGCCGTACATTTAAAGGGTGTTGGAGAAGTTTATTTAGAACCCATTAACGGCTTTATGTAAAATACTTACTGCTGGCTGGCTACAAAGCTTAACCTATTTCACAAAAAAAAATCATAAATAATTTTGAAAGCAGAACCACATAATTCTAACCTTCTTTATTATAGTAGTTAGTGTAGATTAACCCTTATTTTTCTTCCTAGCATTTGCCCCAGCTATGTTGAGGTCGGCTTCCAGTCTTACTGGATTCAGCTGAATACCGTATTTTAGAGTATTAGCCCTCTATTTAAATACATATTACTATATATATATCTATTATGATCACCTTAACCCAATTCACAAGGCAACACGGTAAAATGGGTTACCGTACTTTACCAGAATAGATCTTTATGTTCATCATATATAATTTGTAGTAGTAATTATCCCTATATTACATACAAACATATCATCACGAATGTATCCCCGCAGGGGTAGGCAGAGGTGTACCAATGTACACTCACAGTTCGCCGATATGTTTAGGTCTCATGTAATAGGGGGCGAGCCTATTGCTACTAACCGGGCACAAATCCAAACACCGACCTGCTACTGAGAATTTCATAGGAAAACCCAATAGCACCTTGGTCGACTCGGGAATCGAACCCAAGACCTCCAGCGTAGCAGTCGCGCTTAGCACCACTAGGCCAACGAGAGAGTTCACCCATATTAAATATATTTAATTCACAAAACCTACAACACATGAGCTAGCAAAGTCTCTTACACAGCCCACCCATTTATTTCGGTACGTGTCGTAGTTCGGATCGATACACGATTTAACAATTTAATCTCTGGATACGACGAAGTTTGAATTAATTAAATTTATTTTAAACTTCCTAGAACTGGAAACTCGATCAGAATAACAAACAGTTACGATCATAAGTCGGGATTATTTGGAAAGGGATCGGGAATCTCATCATTTCTATTTGCTTTATTTAAACATGTTATTTTAGATGGAACATTTGATATTTTTCACACGTAGCTGTGGAATTATCTACCTAATACAGTATTACATGGGCGACTTTTACTTACATATTATAGAATAGAATATTTATTTTATTTTATATCAAGTAATTTAGCCAAAAAATAATATAGGCTGTTGTGAAAAACTTTCCTCCTATAATACGTTTAACCACATTGCTATATGTGTTAATTAGACTAAGGCTAAAGCAACCCTACGGATTTCTTCCGCAAGGAGTAAACCAATAAACCGTAAAAACGCTCGAGACACACACTCCAGCTAAAAATCAGTCGCGGCAAAAAACCGTCAGTGCGGCCGCTTCCATTAGTTTCCTTTACTCACAAAATCAGGCGGTTGAAGTCGGCGGCGGTTTAGGCGTAGTGCCGCCTTAGCCTAAGGGACGTCCCCAGCCATTTATTATTAACTAATTGTTATTAGCCTTACAATAATCAAGTCATACACCGATTATATTGGCACACTGATAATACTCACATAAATGATATCAGGTCTATTATCTGTCAGCGATTTATTCGCTATCAATATAGGTATGCTTATTATAATAATTATTATGTATTAGGTAGTTACTTTAAACTTTATCATTAATGCCCATGCATCATTCAAATCAATTATATAACGGATTTGTAATCTCTAGTTAATCCTTTTTCTAACGGTGCATCTTAATCTGACGGACAAGCACCTAACGAGCATTACAGTAAGGCACCTCGAGCACTAGACGGTCACGACCACGACCAGTGGTCGCAACGACCAGATTTACTAAGTGGCTAAGTGCGCGACGTTTACATGGTTTCTTTGCCTAACAAGTCGCGAGCATGCCGCGAACGCACTAGTGTCAATAACGTCGTCCGCGAGCTATTACTGTAATGCTCGTTCGGTGCATGTTCGTCAGATGTGGACGCACCTAAATCTATTATGGGGTCGGCTATATCGCTATCGTTAATCTATTATCTAGTAGAGTACCCTTATTTATTTAAATAAATTAAATTTATTAATAAAAAACGACTGCCTACCTTATCTCCACAGACCAGGGGCCCGATTCCGCTATTTACAGTCGGTTGTTGGCAGGTTAATAAACGTTCCAGCGTACTTTTAATGTGCGTAATTTTCGTATACATATAATTACAGTTAAACGAAAAATGTACACCTACTTGCCAATCTCAATGTAGGATTGCCACCGACTGTTCATTGAAGGCTAATTTGAATACGAAAATTAGGCACAGTATAAAGTACACTGGAAGGTTCATTAACCTGTCAGCCACTGACTTTAAATTAGCGGACTCGGGCCCCTATTCCTTAGTTAATCCCATAGTAAGACATCTCAAAAATAATGTATCTAAGAAATACTTACTTCGCCATTTCTGACAGTTGTAAGCGTCCATCTTTATTCGAGTCGAAAACTTGGAGCTGTGAACGAAACAGAATTTAAAGGTTGAAGAATTCGTCAAGAAAACTAAATGTATAGAAAAAAATATTAAATGTATGTGAAAAATATTAGATGGTCATGTACCATGGTGTCAGTATATTCGATGAGTTTATCTTCTGACACGTCGTTAATTTTCTTTGCTTCCCTTAGGAGATCTCGAAGAAAATTCTGTAAAATAACATTTAAATAATATTTGTAAATATATCTCTGAAAAATCATACAAAAACTCATTTTAAGCAAAAAAATTTTAACTGACTTTGTACTACATATTATATTCTACACCCCTTTTGGATAAATATACCCTTTCGCTAACACACTGTATGATATTTTTTTAGTCATTTAACTCTCCACTTTTGTCTAATACCTTCCATGACATATTAACTCGTATAAAACACAAGACCCCCGTCAAATTACAGACTTAACTGGGGTCTTCGAAACCTACTTCCTTCTGATTCCCTCGTCATGTCCGAAACGGGTCGGTCTCCGAATACATCTCAAAAATTATTTATGAAAACCTCATCAAAATCGGTTCAGCCAAACGCGGGATAGACGCGGACAGATATACATACAGGTCAAACTGAGAATCTCCTGTTTTTTAAAGTTTAAAAGTCGGTGAATAAAATGATTTAGTATTTTATCTAACAAAAACGAACTATACTTTGAAACTTCATAAATAAACACTTCGTAATTACAGTTAGTCTAGTCCAACAAATTATAATTTAAAATGCTTTTTCAAACGAGTTGTAGCTCGCATAACATACATACATAACTGTTTAATGAATATGGTTCCAACCAGACGAATGGAAAAGGTTTTTAGAGACGTACTTTTTCATTTGTTTTTACCTTGAGTTCATCAGCCTCTATGTATCCACTGCCGTCGGTATCATATTCTCTCCAAATCTGTATGAAACAAACATTATTATTTTAGTTGTAGTTTTTAAGGTATAAAAGTAAGAGATACGGATTATTTTTATAATGAGTATTCTCTGTAATTTTTACTATACTTTGTAATTTTAAATATGCTCGTTGAATACTGTACCAAAATACCATTCAATAAAAATCTGAGGTTGTTATTTAAAAAATGTTTAATTAAATATGTTTTAAAAATAAGTTACTGATAAACAGATTTTGCAAAAAATATTTAAGCTAATGTACTTTTATGAAGAGTCGTATATATTTGAGCAATATAGGTTGTGGTTATTTTAGATTTCTTTACTAGCTTTATTTCTTTCTTTATAGAATACTTTGTGATGAACAGAAAGGTTTTAGAGAAAATAAAACGATTAATATGGCAATTTATGAGTTTTTATACGTTGTCATGTTAAATATGGATAAGAACAATCCAGTCTGCGCTATATTCTGCGACATGACGCAAGCGTTTGATTTTGTCCACCATAATATACTGCTAAGAAAACTAGAAACGTATGGTGTTAGAGGCAACGTTTTGCAACTTTTACACTCATACCTTAGTAACAGAATCCAAGTAACAGAAATCAATCGAATTAATACTAATACTAAATGGGAACAATCATTTTTATCAGACGAACGTAACGTTCACTTCGGAGTTCCACAAGGAAGTGTACTGGGACCTCTTCTTTTCACGCTTTATATAAATGATTTTCCTAAGTCCATTGATCATACCATGACGCTTTTCGCTGATGATAGCACTATAACAATACCTTGTAATGAAAAACATGACTATAAACAGGATATAAATAATACTATAAATAAATCAGTTAACTAGCTAGATACTAACAACCTAAAAATAAACATTAATAAGACCGTGATCATGCATTTTAGTCAACGTTCAGTACACGACTCAAATTTTGACATTGAATACAAAAATATTAATATAGAAAAAGTTAACACCACAAAGTTTTTAGGCTTAACGATTGACCGGAGTCTTAATTGGAAAGCTCACATAGACACATTATGTAAAAAAATGAATAAGTCTGCATTTGCTCTTTATACACTGTCTCGGTCACTAGACATTGATGCACTATTAACTGCATACTACGGGTTAGTTGAATCCAATCTCAGATATGTCAATATTTTTTGGGGTAACTCAACCGAGAAAGAGTCCATATTTAAAACCCAAAAGAGATGCATAAGATCAATGCTCAAATTAAAAACCGAAGATAGTTGCGAGCCCTATTTTAAACATTATAAAATATTAACTTTATCGTCCCTCTATATTTTTTAAGTATCAGTATTCACGAAATCCAATCTACGTTTATTTCCTCGTATGGAAGATGTTGTTTCAATGTTGAAGCAGGCGTGACAATAGCAAGCTTTGTCTACAGACATGTAGGACTGCACTTATGCGCAAAAGTATCTTCTGTATGGCTCCCATCATATATAATAAATTGCCAAAGACTTGGAAAGAGCTAAATAACAGTGCTTTTAAGAGAAAACTTAAATTGTTTCTAACTGAAAGGGCATATTATAACATTAAAGACTTTCTTAACGAACCTAACTCAGTTTTCATTTAAGTTGTGATAAATATATGTATATTTTTTTTTTTAATTTAAAGCAATTATTATTTATAAGATAGAGTGTTATTGTTAAATTTTAATTTAAGTACATTTGTTATTTATTTATGCTGTTATTCAACTTAAATAGTTTTTATGTTTTGTATGTTTGATTCTCTACTTATATTATTTTTTTTCCCATTTTGTTGAGGTCTATTTGATTTTATTTTGTCCTTTTTTTAATTTTTTGTACCTTTTTGTAAATAATCGCATGCCATGGAAAATGGCAAACATGTTTTTTAAGTCCTTTATCTAATTTGTCATCTTACATGCACCAATTTCTGTATGTACACACATGTTTAAGCGAATAAATGATTATTATTATTATTATTATAGCTATATAGTATTATGTTAGGGCCAAGAAAATTTTACCCTGCGTATAAGTGAAAATAATAACCAAAACAATTTACTTTCTCACGTGTCATCACTCCTAGATATAAATTAGCTACAGATAGACATTTAAGACTATCATAATAAATTATAATATAAAATGATTGAAGTTCCATTGAAGTACCTTCATAAACTCGACGCTGGACTCCAGTGGGTTGTCAAACCTGAAGAGTAGCAGAAAGTTCTCCTCCATGGGAAGCAGCTGGGCTAGCTGTAACAAGCTTAAACATTAGCACAATCCATAGGCAAGAGACATTATTACAGGCCTTCATCAATAGGACGCGATCAGAACTGGGTCTCGATTCAGCTGTTTAAAAGTTGCTTGAATTGACCAAATGAACTGCTTCATTTGGTCCTTTTTACGATTATTGGCATTTTGCTGTCATTACGATCATTCATTGGTCATTTCTATTATACTCTTCGAGAGTTCCATGAGTTTTTATTGTAGGCCTATCAAATTACGAAAATTAGGCACAATGACAAGTACACCACTGACATGCATCAAAATAGCTGAATCGAGGCCCTGGGGCCGTACCATGAGCGGAAGTACAATTGTGGAAGCGAGACGGCGCACTACACTCCGCATAACGCTGTCCCACTTACTCAACCGCAATAGTCCTGCTTTAAGAGATCATGGTACGGCCCCTGCAATGCGATGTGAGCATATGCGGGTAGAGGCCTTTCGAGCGTTTAAACTGATTGAATAGCTCAAATGTACGGAAGTGACAAGTCTTTTGACGTATCGAAAGATATGTCATTTCCATTCTTGCATGCCCTGTGTATGTTAACTCGTGTTTTGAACAAATAAATGCTCTTGTATCTTGTATCTTGTATCCATAGATCTACGCACGTTGATTGTAGATCGTGGTGGCCTAGCGGATCAATGTACGTATTTGTATACAGGAGGTTGCAGGTTCGAACCCGGGCCATTGTAACTTTTCAAAACTTTATGTATTTCCTTAATTATTCTAAGGCACTTCTGACTAACGGTGAAGGAAAACATCGTGAGGAAACCTGGATTCCAAAATTGGGATCTGAATTCACTAATCCACAAATGAGCAATGCAATCAATGCTCGTGCCTCCTGTATATGGGAAGAGGCCTGTGCCCAGCAGTGGGGCGCTTATATGAATTATAAGCATGTTGACTATGGTTAATTATTGTTATAACGTCGAGTGAAAACCCGTGTTACGGCTAGTCACTAGAATGAATATTCTGTAATGCGCCACATAAATATAAATAAATAAATAAACGCGGACAACATCACATAAATTGCTCTGAACCCAAAGTAAGTAGCTAAAGCACTTGTGTTATGGAATTCAGAAACAACGAAGGTACCACAAACACCCAGACCCGAGACAATGTAGAAAAGTGACTAGTACGTGACGATTAGTATGCCACTAAACAGCGGAGGTCGTCTGACATATTTAGACAATAAATGGCACGTGTAAATTAGTAATCAAGCTCAAAATTTCCAAAATGAAAATAAATTTAGTTAGTTTTTGACGCTCCTCTTATGTAAGGTGTTTAGTCATTAATAGGTACTTCTATGTTAAATAATGGTGCCATTACCTCTCGTATATCGATCTTTCCATCTTGGTTGTCATCGTAAGCCTCCATGAAGCACGCCTTTAGTTCGACTAGCATTTCATCTGACACCGCCTGTGAAAGAAGAGAAAACAGAGTTTAAAAAAACTCACGATGTTAATACTAGGAGAATCCGCAGTCTCCTTTACTTCTTAACTACTTAAGCGGATATTAAAATATCTACTTGTGTAGTCTTTCTTATTTGAGTTTTATTTCAACGATATCAACGGTAGTTCGTACGTTCTTAGAAAAAATAAATTACCAGATTAGCAGTATTGTCATGCAAACCATTTTTTTTTTCGATCTTTATCTGGATTATGTCAGTTGGTCTTTATTTGTGCGGGGAAATAAAAATCCATGTTATAATATTATTCATTGTAACCGGGCATATTGATATAGTTTTTAACGACATTATTCATTTACAGGACAAAAGTCATGGTAATTTATGTGTAGTAAACTCTTCGTCACTTTAAATCTTTTAACATCTTTCTGTTGACTAAAACCTGTCAGGAACGCATTCTAGCAACGGCCGTACTGTAACATTTTCTATCTTACTATTGTTCTACATACGACAACCAAAACCAATAGACTAAAGCAATCATTAAACTGAATTCTCAATTTCGTTAACGGTCTGTTGCTCAAAGCTTTGTGGAAGCGAGACAACGCACTACACTGCACATAACTGCGTCTCGCTCCCACAATAGCAACAATCCTTTTTTAAGAGTTCATGGTAGAGCAGTGTACTCTATAAAATAATATAGGTTTTTGTTCTGTTTCCGTTTACGGCGCCATTGTTCGCCTTTGGCTGCCGAGAGCCGTTTCAATGGGAAGCAATTTCAAACTTAGAACGCCCGTCGCCCAGTGCTGTCTGGATTTCGTATTTAATTCAGAATTTCGTGATTCGAAATATGAATTTAAAATTTTACGGTTTGTTGAAATGAAATCTGGTTATGATAATGTTGTATGTCCATTTTATTTCGAATGCAAAAATTAAAGATAATTAATGTTTTACTATTTTAGTTACTTCTGGATTTAAATGGTTTGCCATTTTGTACAATGAAATAAAAATACAGCTTCCTTCACGTTTAATAAAATTAATTGCAGGAATTTGAAAAAAAAAACATGTATTACAATAGAAATGACAATTTAATAAAAAAAAATAAAGCCCAAGTAACCATAATGTGGCGTAGGTTTGTACGTGAAAAGCATTTTAATTTATTCGATTAAAAAGCAATGTTGTTGTTGTTGATATGAAAAATAATCATAATAAACAACTAGGTATTTAAGTCACTTTCTTTTATGATTAGGCTTTATCTTACTAAATTATCTAGTATAGCTATCTGTGTATCCAAAAATAATTTGTGGAAAGTTTATTGATAAATTATCATGTTTTTAAAAGAAAATGCAAGGTACTAATTACGCTGTATTGTCATGGGATAAAGATTGATTACGCGGTGAGCCCTTTGCCCCGGTCAACAAGTGTCATTTTTACAAGAAGCATAACGATGATATTATTATAAGTTATTTAATTGTGCCTAATTGTCGTATTCAGATAAGCCTACCATAAAATCTTATTGAACAGAATGATCGTGATGACCAATTAGTGATCGTGATGACAGTTAGCAGAATGCCAATTATCGTAAAAATTATCAAACGAAGCAGGTCATTCGGTCAATTCAAGCAGCTCTTAAATAGCTAAATTTAGGCCCAGATTGGGCCCAGACTTGACTAGAGGTTAAATATAGGCAAGAACCATTTTTTTTTAAGATTGCTATAGATAGTACTATTCAAGTAGGTATGCTACTTACCTGGTATGTTTTGCAAAAGATAAAAGTATTATAGCTACTTTAAAGATAGAAATCGTTTTGTGTTATAATAAATACAGATGATAAGGTGTTACAGTAATCAATTATAATGTTGAGTCACATAAATAAAAATAAATTGTTTTCAAAACTGACACTAATAAAAATACTTCCGGTCTTAATTCAAATTATGTTATAAGGTAAAGAAATTTTGATAGATAAACAACAATAATGTATTTTCATAACGTTGGTTACCGTATAGTCGCCGGTACTAAAACATCATGCAGTAAACAACATCGCGAAAGACAGTGATCTTATTTTTTTTTTTTTATTGAAATCTTATTTCCATAAGTATTCATCCCCGAAGGGGTAGGCAGAGGTGTACCAATGTACACCCACAGCTCGCCGATATGTTTAGGTCCCATGTAAAAGGGGGCGAGCCTATTGCCACTAACCGGGCACACATCCAAACTCCGACCTGCTACTGATAATTTCATAGAAAAACCCAATAACACCTTGGTCGACTCGGGAATTGAACCCAAGACCTATATAGCGTAGCAGTCACGCTTAGCACCACTAGGCCAACGAGGCAGTCCAGGCGAAGTATTCAAAGGGAAACTTATATTAAAAACGCTCAGAAGGGATTTAGGAAAACAAGCAGCAACAATCCACAATCAGTTTTATTGTCTTCACTTCACGGGATTAATTGTCCGATAAAACTTATTCACTATGTTTCACACTCAAACGTCCGCATTCGAATGGCGGGCTATCAAACATTTATAATTATTTTATTTAAGTACCCACAAAACGTGGGATAAGTATTATATCAATGTATGAAAGTAACAAATATGAATTTAGAATAGTATGATTGCAAAGCAGTTGCGCAATCAGTCTGCTTGTGACCACGGCCGGTGTAACCCGGTCGAAACGTCAAGACCCAAAAAAGGTATTTATGGATGTACGCGCTTATTCCCCTGAATAATTCTAACGCGCGACAGTTTAAAAGTTTATATTCGGAAAATATATATTATGAAATCTATGTAAAATGGTCATTGCTTAGCATGTGCGGAGATTTAAAAAAGCTGGTGTCTCAGCAGTCTTTTTCAGTGACGTTATCTAAAAGGAAACTTCACATAAATATTCCATTTCAAACATAGTATACCTATAATTCTCCTGGATCAGCTTTAGCCTAACCAGATTTAGCTGAATACCGTATTTTACATGGAGAGACTGCATATCTAACCTCCATAATGTAATAAAATAGCAAACCCACATACATAATCCTCTATACTTATCTAAGTGTAAAAATCTGGTAGAAGCAAACACTAGCTAAGTAAAGGTTGGGTCATTAAGGGTGGTAAAGATCTTTAAGGGGCCAGCCCCTGTAGCCAAGTAACATTTCCACAAGCGATAACGATGATAGAAATCGCTTAACTGACATTAAATGTATGAAGTGACAAGTCCAGGTCAGGTGACTTGTCGAAATGAAATGTCATTTCCATACATTTAATGTCAGTTAAGCGATTTCTATCATCGTTAACGCTTGTAGAAATGTTACTTGGCTAGAGGGCCAGGTCTAACGAACGCGCACCGAACATGCATCAATAACGCTATCCGCCAGACGTGCAATCTCGCGAGCTGTTGCTGTAATGCTCGTTCAGTGCGCGTTCATCAGATCCGGATGAAACCACCCTTAAAGACAGTCACATATCTATAAAAGTCTACATATTACAGGTAAAGGCAAACATACCTATAATATATCTAACTGCGCCAATAACAATAACGTATAAATTACACAATAAAAATATCGAAACGCCGAGTCAACGATGCCGGCAACCAATAAAGTTGAATCGCGAACTGTGGCAGTAAACCCTGGCGGGATGCCAAGTTGACGCATCTTGCGGCCAGATGGTTTATTGTCAAATATGGCTAATGTGGCGAATATACGTAGGATTTTAGATGTAACTGTAACCCGCATTTTCATACGCGTAGTTAGCGTACGTGTCAACTTAGTGAGATAATAAGTATTCGTAACATTACATATCAACACGCCTGTAACCCCCAAGGGTTAGGCAGAGGTGTACCAATGTACACCCACAGTTCGCCGATACGTTTAGGTCCCATGTAATAGGGGGCGAGCCTATTGCTACTAACAACAATCGGGCACAAATCCAAACTCCGACCTGCTACTGAGAGTTTCATAGAAAAACTCAATAACACCTTGGTCGACTTGGGAATCGAACCCAAGACCTCTAGCGTAGCAGTCGCGTTTAGCACCACTAGGCCAACGAGGCAGTTATTATTTAATTTATACAGCTAAGTATTCTGTGTCTATAATAGACAGATAGTAAATACTATCTGTGTACCAAATTTAATTTAAATCCGCTAAGTCGTTCTTATGTAATAGGATAGTCATCCAGGTTGCATCTTTTTGGTCAGACAGAATTTGAAAGATGGATTTTTGACTCCAGAAGAAGAATATATTAATAAACATCTCTTATCTCAAATACTTTAATTTTTAACCCACACGCAAAAAAACGAGTAATTATAAAACTGATTTTTACGGATTTTTTCGCGGTTTTAATTTTAGATTTAGGTCCCGACGTTTCGACACCTTTGCAGGTATCATGGTCACGGGCAGACTGAGATGGCGTTCGTCTTGACAGAAGATATTGCTCGTTCTACCTTCATATTTAAATTTATTATTGAGTTCCGACCTACGCAATATGAGCTCACTGTGTCTTGATGTCTTGCAGCGCTGCAAGACTTCTTGGGTTTGGCCTTGAGTTTGTGTATTATTGGGTCCCAAGCAGGTGATATCTTCCAGCCATATTCTCTATTGAATTAAAACCGCGAAAAAATTCGTAAAAAGTAGTTTTATTCAATGTCTAACATTCGCGTAAACCTAAGAAACCAATGAGTAATTATAAGTTTTTAATCTGTGTGTCTGTGTGTGGCATCTTAGTTCCCAAGTCATGAACCGATTTTGATTTTGTATTAAAGGTGATTTAGGTGAGCAGTTAAGTATTTTAAAGCTATTAAGCATAGTCATCAGGCTACTAAGGCCTATAGACATACCATACAGACTAACATAGATATTTTATACAAAAGTTGTTAGTATACATTGCTTAAAATTAAGTTAGTATTTGTAGAAGTAGTTATATAATATTAGAAAACAGTGGATACGGAATGTGTAAAATGTAAAAATATTGTGTTTAAATAAAACCAATTCTATTCTCCTAGAATTCGAAATCGGAAAGTTGTTGTAAACAAGTTTATTTTCTATGTGTATGTGTGTAACGACAGGTTTATGTGAAGTACCTCCCCACTTGTCCTTGTTTTCGTCTTACATGACCTTCACATATTTTATCTCGCTTAAATTCAAGGTGAGAATTATTGGGTAATTATTGGAAAGTTGTTTGTGAAGGTATACACATCGGATGAAGTTTTTTGTTGTGGAATTAATTATAAATAATGTTATTTTATAAACAATAATAAATGTGGACAACATCACATACATTGCTCTGAACCTAAGGTAAGTTGCTAAAGCACTTGTGTTATAGAATTCAGAAACGAAGGTACCAGAAACACCCAGACCCGAGACAATGTAGAAAAGTGAGTTTCTACATTGACCCGTCCGGGGATCAAACCGGGACCTCAGAGCTAGCGACACCATGAAAACCGGAGCGTACGCCACTCAACCACGGAGGTCGTCGTTTATAATTTTGCCTTCCATTTTGAACCAATAACTTAGTAAAAGTAAATACAGGGTTAAAATACAGAGTTATCTAACTTACACATATTGTTCTAAAAATTTCAAAAAACGCTCATAAATACAATTCCTTATATTTTTGTCACATTTCAAGTGGTATTACAGACAGATAACCCAGTAGGCCTCACAGTCAAACCTAAATAAATATTGGCTGTGTGTATAGAACCCGATACTTTGTCGATGGCCAAACAAATAATTCCAAACGTGTCACTTATGATGAGCCTACGCGCTACGGCTGACGTAGCACGTAATGGGCTACGCGGTTTACGTAGCAGTCTACGGTGGTACCCTAATTCTGTATGTTTTTGGGAAGAAAATTATGATAATTTTCCCTTGGCTGATCTTTTATTGTTTTTGTAAGGACAAATTTTATACTATGATGTGGTTTAATAAGATTCATACGTAAATAGACCAGAAGATATAGAAAAAAAATATTTTTACTTTATTCATTAATGATAAACGTATGGACTAAACGGAGGTACCGTTTAGTCCATTCCGTAGTTTTTTCAGGCATACTGACTAAGAAACGCTGGGGGACCTTGTTTTATAATGTGAATAGATATCACGGAATTTCGTAAATAATTAATAAGGAGGCAGAGCAACTGCCTAAGCACCCCGCTAACCATCTTGTGTGAAGAAAAACCTTTATTTATCTCATTTGTTTATCTATTACCAAAAGAAAACGTGCAAATCACATTACATACATATGATTAAAAAAGTACCGACTACAATGACATTTATGTGGGTCAAATTTTAAAATATATATACCTATCTAGTATATCGATGAAGGGAATAATGAAAGTAGACAAAGCGAAACAAGTGTGTAAGGATCGTAGCAAGTGGAAAGAGGTGGTCTCTGCCTACCCCTAAAAGGGAAAGAGGCGTTATTGTATGTATGTATGTTTGTAGTATATCGATGATACAAATACTTTTTTGTAATTGATCCACATTTGTCGGAGATATCAATCGAAGATAACAAAGAAAACATAGTATAGGGTACCTCCTCCTTTTGAAGTCAATCAAAAAGTTATCGATACGCATTCTATATTATCAAAATAATTTGATCAATTAAAGGCAATGACTGACCTACTGATGCTTGACCGTGTAATATACTGAACGATAACAATTAATATGGTTAGGGGATTTCCTAAAATCATCTTTCCTTGCTCTAATTTAAGTAAGCAGAATCAAGATATTCAAAGTCACAACATAACATACCATCACGCCTGTATCCCCGAAGGGTTAGGCAGAGGTGTACCAATGTACACCCAAATGTAAATGAGTAATTATAAGTTTTAAATCTGTATGTGTCTGTCTGTGGCATCGTAGCTGCTCCCAATGTTATGGATTTTGATTTTATATTAAAGGTGATTTAATCGTTATTGTTCTTAGCTGTGTTTGATGAAAATCTTTTAACTATTTTAAAGCTATTAAGCATAGTCATCAGGCTACTAAGACTCATAGACATACCATACAGACTAACATAGATATTTTATACAAAAGTTGTTAGTATACATTGCTTAAAATTAACTTAAAATTAAATCACGCCTGTATCCCCGAAGGGTTAGGCAGAGGTGTACCAATGTACACACACAGTTCGCCGATATGTTTAGGTCCCATGTATTAGGGGGCGAGCCTATTGCCACTAACCGGGCACAAACACATAAAATCACAAATATTGTCTCGGTACAAGTCACTTGCAAATAAAGCCGGAACCCTACCGCTGCGTAGTCCGGTGAAGCAGTCAAAGCCTGCGCTCAGGCTAACTGCAAAGATCTCTACCAAAAAAAAAAAAAAAAAACCCTACCGCTGCGCAGGCTGTGCACGGATGCGTGGCTCACCTCTGCTGCGTGGGTTCATTAGTTCGGCGGCGTCGGCCTCCGTTTCCACTGCCGCGCACGGACACGGATGTGTCGTCCACACAGCTCATAGCTATGCATGGGGTACAGTCACGAGCAAAAATATGTATACTTAATAATATGCGAAATTGTTAAACGAAATTAGTGAGATTTTTTGTCGAATCTCTTCTGCCATCTAGCAATCAATGCATACTGACGGATGACACTTGAAAATACTGGTTCAAATATTTTTATAATAAAAAAAATATTTTGCTTAAAGTAAAATATATTTTTTTCCCCGCCATTGACAAGGATGACGATGAGTTCTTTGACGCCATTTAGTTTTTATTTATGTAAGTTTTAATTTTAGTGTAGTTAGAGTTTGTTCTTATATTAGATTTAATTGTATTTTACTTAAAGTCAATCTATTATTTTTATAATATAGACAATAGCGCTGCCGAGTAACAATATAATTTAGCTATTGTGTAGTAACATCTGTTTTACTTATTTGTATTATAAATAACTTAGTTCTTACATAAATTATACTTATCACAACTTAAATGTATGTATATATACTAGGAACATTAATTGTACCTCTTATTTATAATAGCTTATCCTTATAATAATTTCTTAACAATATTATTTGTGTACATATTTTTGCTCGAGACTGTACATAGTCGTGGGTCGCCGAGAAAAGGCCAACCCACGCAGCTGGGATGCGTCGCACGACCGTGGGCTGAGCTACGTTCCGCCTATTCGAGTTAGCTACGCGTGTGTTTATGACGTCAATTGCTGCGTAGCATGTCCGTGCGCTGCGGTGGAAACGCTCTCATACATTTTGTACTAAAGCGAAGCTTAACACACGTGCACAGCCTCTCCGTGCACCGCTGTGGGTTTCCGGCTTAAGACACACTGGTAGTCTTACGGTATGATCAACAACTATAGATTTATATCTAGTTCAGTGTTTTTCGACTTTTAGGCCTCATTTACGGAGACGCGGGGCGTCACGCGTCGCGTGTGTCGTGGCGTCTCGCGGCGCGTCGGGCGTTTTTTCTGTTTACGGAGAGGCGGCGCGTGGAGCGGCACGCATCATCGCACGCGTAAACACAAACTTATAGCAATATATGACGTTGCTCATAGAGAAGCGAGGCGGGAAGAGTGGCGCACCGCGGCGGTGCACGCTCGCCTCGATCAAATCGACTACAAGTCGGATTTTTATCTTATTTTTATCATATCATACTCCATTGCGACGGTGACTACGTCTGTGTTGAGCGATTTCTAAATAAGACTGACAGAAGATTCCGCCTCGGGCATAGCTTCATCGAGAATTGCCGCTGCGTGCGCCGCCGCGGTAAACGCCGCGTGGGACGCGTCGGTGCAATCCGCGGGGTCGGCCGCAAAAAACGCCCTATTTCAAACAAACGCGTATAAAATCGCTTCTCCGTAAACGCACTCATACAACTCCATATATTTGAATTCGGTGCAGACCGCGCCGCTCATCGCAACGCCCGACGCCCCGCGTCTCCGTGAACGAGGCCTTAGTAATGATTTGATTTTTTTGTAATTTTTTAAAATTTACCAGACAATTAGGTCAAAAGGTAAATTGTCCGAAGAAAACTGATAAAAGTCTAATTTCGAATAGATTTCAGTAGTTTCCCTAATCAAGGTAACATTTTATCATGTAAATCATGAAATTATTATTTAATTATTATTGATTACAAACAAACTTCCTTGTTTACAAATAAATGCTTTTTTGTGGGTCAGTGATAGTTGATATCTTATCAAATTATAATATGTTTAGTATAAATAGACTTGAAGACAGTAGCAATGCATATTGTGTAGAGAGTTCTACTGTGAAAGTAACTACTAACTAATTTATAACAAATATTGGAAAATGTTCAACGTGAGTATTATTATTCGTTTTTGTTATTTGTGTTAATATCTAAAAAAGTACTCTTGTCTCTTATTTAAAAATAATTGCAAAATTTCGCTTCATAAGTTTACACCAAAGGTTTGCCAAACTGGTAAAATAAACATACTGCAGTTCAAACAGGTACATACTACATACCCAGAAATTTTATTGAAATTATAGAGTAAGTTGTAGAGGTTCCTTAAAATAAATAAATCTGTTAAAAATTTCGTTTTATATTTTTCTAAATATTCCTGTCAGTAAGTAAAATATTTTACTTTTTTCATCTTATTAATGTAAATGTTTGTTATTTTTTAGATGAAGAGCATCATCCTGGTGTCAGTGCTGGCAGTGCTGTGTGTGTGTGTGAGCAGCGAGGACTCGGCGGTGGAGGAGCAGCTCTCAGGACGCTACAACCTCATACTTGGATCCATTGGCAATGGAAACAGGCTGCTGCACAGGTAAATAATAATAATTTTCAGTTTTGCTGTGTCATTGTGATGAAATCGTGTTCTAAATAACACTTTCATCTTGTTACTATTCTATATGTTATATGGAATTATGTATTTTATGTTCATGAAAATTATTGGTATTTAAAAACGACGATTTTGAGCCTATCGTACCGACTATCCGTATCAATTTTATTCTTATTATATCTTAGAAAATTACAATAAATTTTATGCCATATACGAAATTAAAATGTCGTTCCATCTAAGCCTATAGCCAAACATTCAACCCCTAATATACAAAACTGTTAACTTTCAGGAACACCTACGTCCGACGTGCAGCAGCTAACACCATCCAATGGCAAGAGCTGACCTTCTCAGGAGCGTCCAACGTCCGCATCACTGCCATCAGAGCGGTGGAGGTCGGGCAGAGCCAGGGGGCGACGGCTAGGCTCCTGTCGGGCGGCGTCGGACAAAGGAACGCCAAGATCCGGCTGCAGACCGCCAGGGGCCGGGGATACACCTACCAGGTCGAGATCTGGGGGCGACTTGTTTAGAGATAGGGGGTTGAAGATTTGTGCAGTGAAGGGTTGATATAACGGATTTGGACGGAACTTCTGATGTTTTACACATTTAGGTTTTAGTTGTTGCTTTAATTATGATAGGTAAAATCATTATTTATTTGAAATTGTATTGTTTACGAAAATAAAAATACATAAAGAAATTAATTAAGGCTGTTATGTTCTCTAACCATTTAGGACACCCTGCTTACTATTTAGGCACGTACCATGCAAAGATAAGTAAAATTATTTTAAGTCGGGTTTTAAACTAGTTTCTGAAGGACACCGAGGACTCCTTAAAAAATGCTTAAAAAATAAAGAAAATGATCAAGACAATAGGTACGTCCTTTACCTACCTATTTTCTCTACCAGATATTTACATTTCCTGTTATCGGGTTTTTACTATCTGATATAAATTGTAGTTACATATTATATAAGTATACATATATTACATAAATTATGTTCAGAAAGATAAACATAAGAGTATTACATAAAATAGTCAAGTATGGAATAGTTTTGTAAAAATTGTACATGACTATTGTAGACATAATAGTTAGTTAGGCGTTCTCTGCCTATAAGCCTGGGACTTATAATAATTATGTTTATCAGTTGCATGGTTGCCATAATACAGGCTACTGCCTAGTTTGGGATCAGGTAGCCGTGTGTTTATATGTATATTTGATATTAAAAAATGTGTGGCCTAGCGGTTGAATGAACGGCTTTGTATGCACAAGGTTGCTGGTGCGAAATAATGTTTATCAGTTGTCTGAGCTAAGCAGAGCTTGTGTTATGGTAACCAGCTCTGCTTAGCTCAGGATCAGATAACCGTGTGAGAGTTGTCCCGGAATATATATGAATATATGTTAATATGACTTGCACAAGCTACATGCACTTTCTTAATTATTCTTAGATAATTCTAACTAATAGTGAAGGGAAACATCGTGAAGAAACCTATATATAAATATTGGCATCTTAAAGCGCCAATCCGCAAACGATCAATCGTGCTGGTCAATGCTCGTGTCTTCTCTATATGGGAAGAAGCGTGTGGTATTATTATTACCTACAAATTATTTTATAATGTGAGGAATGTTTGAGTTTCTTTGAAAACGCATCTGTTCATTAAGTAATAATCAAAAGACAGTTCTTTGGATCTCTTTTTACAGCTGTGTGTAAAAGAGTTACGTGTTCTTATTATCAGATTTGATAACTGAAATTCAACGATTTGACCTACTGATGCTTGACCGTGTAATACACTGAACGATAGCAATTGTTATGGTAAGAGGAATTTTTACACTCACTTTTCATTGGTATAATTTGGGTCAGGAAAATTAAAGACTATATACATGTAAGCAGTAAAAAATTAAGAAATTAAATATGTATTTGTGTGTATCAATGGTAAAATAATGGGTAAATTGACTTTCAATAATGAATGACTACATAAATTTCCAACTCTGTAAAAAGGTTACCTGCTTCTATAACCGGTTGACACCCAGTATTTTTATAGTTATTTGTGGTTGGGAAGTACCCGGTTGAAAGAAGAAATCGGTCCACCAGTTCTTAATAATAAAAGGTGTAACAACACAACTTAGTTCAACATACCCTACCAGATTTGTTGTCATCATCTGCCGAGCCTATTCCCAACTATGTCGTGGGTCGGCTACCAGTCTTAGCGGATTCAGCCTACCAGATTTGTTGTCATCATCTCCCGAGCCTATTCCCAACTATGTCGTGGGTCGGCTACCAGTCTTAGCGGATTCAGCCTACCAGATTTGTTGTATAACTATAATATGGTATTGTATAGGTTTAAAATAATAATTCCATATTCTGTCTGCTCTCTTTCAACAACTCTTTCGCAACTGCCTCGTTGGCCTAGTGGCGCTAAGTGCGACTGCTACGCTAGAGGTCTTGGGTTCGATTCCCAGGTCCCAGGTCCCAGGTGTTATTGGGTTTTTCTATGAAATTCTCGGTGGCAGGTCGGAGTTTGGATTTGTGCCCGGTTAGTGGCAATAGGCTCGCCCCCTATTACATGGGACCTAAACATATCGGCGAACTGTGGGTGTACATTGGTACACCTCTGCCTAACCCTTCGGGGATACAGGCGTGATGATATTATGTTATGTTATGTTATGTTAAAATAACAATTCCTTAAATTAAGTAATTGGAGGTTGCGACACAACCTGTACGGTTCTCTAGCCTGACTAATAAACAATTGTTTTTCGGTATATTAAAAATTCATGAGTTCTCACATAATATACATTTGGTTATTCTTTTCTCTACATATTGTGTATTAAGTTTACTCAACATATTCTTAGAAACCTAAAAGGGGCGCTGAAGAAGCGTAACGTTAATATCTACTGAGTCGATGGTGCAACGACTTAGTGCAATAGTAATAAATAAACAAAAAAAAACCACTGTTATCAGGGCTTTCACAATTGTTTTTTTGTGTTTACCCGAAAAATTAGGCCAACAGTTAAAGTTTCCGAAGAAACTGATAAAATTATAATTTCAGGTAGATTTCAGTAGTTTCCCTAATCAAGGTAACATTTTATCATGTAAATCATGAAATTATTATTTAATTATTATTGATTACAAACAAACTTCCTTGTTTACAAATAAATGCTTTTTTGTGGGTCAGTGATAGTTGATATCTTATCAAATTATAATATGTTTGGTATAAATAGAGTTGAAGACAGTTGCAACGCATATTGTGTAGAGAGTTCTACTGTGAAAGTAACTACTAACTAATTTATAACAAATATTAGAAAATGTTCAACGTGAGTACTAAGTATTAGTTATTTATATTTATTTTAAAAGTTGTCTTTTTTTAACTTAGAACTAATTGAAAAATTTCGCTTCATAAGATATTGGAAGACCTTTAAAGCCTGCCAAAGGTTTTCAAAACTGTTATGTATCGGTTTTTTTTTTTGAGATAATAGCCCTTTTTGAATAGGTATATACTACAAATAAATTACTGTTCTGCATGTATTTTACCCACACATTTTCATGGAATTATGTAACCCGTATTTGTTAAATAAGGATTTGTTAAACATTTAATTTTGATCCCGTCTTTTTAAGATAGAAAAATATATTTTCTTCTTTTAAATAAACTTGTATATTATTCCCAGATGAAGAGCATCATCCTGGTGTCAGTGCTGGCGGTGCTGTGTGTGTGTGTGAGCAGCGAGGACTCGGCGGTGGAGGAGCAGCTCTCAGGACGCTACAACCTCATACTTGGATCCATTGGCAATGGAAACAGGCTGCTGCACAGGTAAATTATACTTATAATTAACTTTCTGGGTTGTGTAAAGTCGGTAATTTCGATTATTTTTTAATTACACATCTTTGTTACATCACTACAACTTGCTAAATACAGAATTGAATGCATTTTCAATTAAAAATATTATTAATTTAATTCTTACTAAGCCATCTGCGCCAGTAGTGATACCGACTAACCATACCTACTGTGTCCTTAAAAAAACTGAAAAAGACTATAATTATTATACCAATTACGAAAAAATATATGACTTTCGAACCCTCAAAAATTTAATTTTTAATCACAAACTTTTATCTTTCAGGAACACCTACGTCCGCCGGGCAGCAGCTAACACCATCCAATGGCAAGAGCTGACCTTCTCAGGAGCGTCCAACGTCCGCATCACTGCCATCAGAGCGGTGGAGGTCGGGCAGAGCCAGGGGGCGACGGCTAGGCTCCTGTCGGGCGGCGTCGGACAAAGGAACGCCAAGATCCGGCTGCAGACCGCCAGGGGCCGAGGATACACCTACCAGGTCGAGATCTGGGGGCGACTCGTTTAGAGATAGGGGGTTGAAGCTTTTTGCAGGGGTTGAAATAACTGATTTGGATTGAAATTGCAATTTACTTTAATTTATATAAATTTGGCTTTAATAATTGTAAGAATGATATTTATGTAATTATTATTTCGTCAATAAATGAATTTGTATACTGAATTTCCTATTTCTTTTTATTAATCTTTAGAAAGACTTTTAAAGACAGTAATGTCTGCATAAATGAATTCAATAATAAATATTTATTTAACTACATTCGTAATTAAATTTATTTAAAACCACTAGTTTTGGCCTAGTGATTTTATACAAATAAATTATCCTTACTAGACGAAAAACGGTTAGGCGAGTGGTGCGGGTGGCCCAAAAGATATTTCCGTTAAAAATTAACATAACATAACATATCATCACGCCTGTATCCCCGAAGGGGTAGGCAGAGGTGCACCAATGTACCCCCACAGTTCGCCGATATGTTTAGGTCCCATGTAATAGGGGGCGAGCCTATTGCCACTAACCGGGCACAATTCCAAACTCCGACCTGCTACTGAGAATTTCATAGGAAAACCCAATAACACCTTGGTCGACTCGGGAATCGAACCCAAGACCTCCAGGGTAGCAGTTGCGCTTAGCACCACTAGGCCAACGAGGCAGTTATACAATACTCCCTATATAAAACATACCTCTTATGTAATTAACACTGCCTTATCTAACGCAAACTCCCTATCTAATACATATTACAGTATTATGTAATATACATAAAAAAACCTTTACCTACTTTTTGATGTCGGTTAAAAGACAATTGGGGAGTCCCATATTATCAACTACCTATATTTTAGTAAGTCCCCGAGACATGCGCTAGCGCAGCTCTTAGTTACACTGACCCCAAATTACGGTTTATTACCTTTATCAATAATTATAACAATAATCAATAGATAATATCGTTCTAGAGTAGTAGGTGAAATCGATCGATCGATCGAATCGATTTATCAGGGTGTTGTTTATGTCATGCCTTTCTATTTATATATGTAAAAGAAATTTGTGTTAGTTACTGTACACATATACACGGGTGTTAAGAAAACCCTGTATGTATGAAGTATTGTACAACATACACAATCATGTCCAATGTCCATGTCGCACCTGTACCGGTTATTGTTGGGAATGATACTCTCAAAGTTGTCGACCACTACGTCTATCTTGGACAGATAGTTCAGTAAGGCCGATCCAACTTCGACAAAGAGGAATCTGAAACGTGGTCGCTAACGGTTGGCCTTTTGGAAAAGCTCAGAGTCACTCAACGAGCTATGGAGAGAGCTATGCTCGGGGTTTCTTTGCGCGACAGGATCCGGAATACGGAAATTCGCCAAAGAACTAAAGTCACCGACATAGCTCGAAGAATATGCAAGTTGAAATGGCAATGGGCAGGCCATATCGCTCGAAGAACCGATAACCGTTGGGGAAGAAAGGTTCTCGAGTGGCGACCACGAACCGGAAGACGCAGCGTTGGCAGGCCTCCCACCAGGTGGACTGACGATATCGTCAAAGTGGCGGGCACCCGGTGGATGCAATTGGCGAGTTGTCGTTCATTGTGGCGTTCTAGGGGGGAGGCCTTTGTTCAGCAGTGGACGTCTTCCGGCTGATGATGATGATGATGATGATGAAGTATTGTTAGATATCTGATTTAATTACGTAAAAAATATGGAATTAAAGTAAAAAAAAATAACCATTTTTTTCTTCTTCTTATAATGCAATATACAATAAAATGCTCCGTCACAGGTGCTGCCAAATGATCATACAAAAGGCCGCCACTAATACCGACAAAATGGTGTTGCAACTTTTGTTTAAACTGTGAACTCCTTTCGGGTCAGACAGGGTTTTCTTAAAACCAACTAATATTATAAATGTGAAAGTTTGTGAGAATGGATGTATGGATGTTTGTTAAGCCGGAACCCCACCGCTGCGCAGGCTGTGCACGGATGCGTGGCTCACCTCTGCTGCGTGGGCTCATTAGTTCGGCGGCGTCGGCCTCCGTTTCCACTGCGGCGCACGGACACGGATGTGTCGCTCACACAGCTCATAGCTATGCGTGGGGTACAGTCACGAGCAAAAATATGTAACATAATAATATGCGAAATTGTTAAACGAAATTAGTGAGATTTTTTGTCGAATCTCTTCTGCCATCTAGCAATCAATGCATACTGACAGATGACACTTGAAAATAAAATAGTTCAAATATTTTTTTTAATAAAAAAAATATTTTACTTAAAGTCAATATATTATTTTTATAATATAGACAATAGCTCTTCCAAGTAACAATATAATTTAGCTATTGTGTAGTAACATCTGTTTTACTTATTTGCATTATAAATTACTTAGTTTTTACACAAATTATACTTATCACAACTTAAATGTATGTATATATACTAGGAACATTAATTGTACCTCTTATTTATAGTTGCTTATTCTTATAATAATTTCTTAAAAATATTATGTGTGTACATATTTTTGTTCGAGACTGTACATAGTCGTGGGTCGCAGAGAAATGGCCGACCCACGCAGCTCGGATGCGTCGCACGGCCGTGGGTTGAGCTACGTTCGTGTGTTTATGACGTCATTTGCTGCGTAGCATGTCCGTGCGCTGCGGTGGAAACGCTCTCATACATTTTGTACTAAAGCGAAGCTGAACACACGTGCACAGCCTCTCCGTGCGCCGCTGTGGGGTTCCGGCTTTACTCTTTCACGCATAAACTGCTGAATGGATTTTAATGAAACTTTACAATGATGTAGCTCATACATTAGAAAAACATTGGCTATAATTTATAAAGATAGAGTATGAATTGTCATTCACGCGGGTGAAACCGCGGGGCACAGCTAGTTATGTACATTCCATGCAAAACGCGGGCGGCTCGCTGGTTAAATAATAAAAATGATTGTCATTTAAAACATACTGTATATCATATGCAATATTTGTGATTTCACTTTCATTCATAAATTAGGCTTCCGTGAAAATTGGCAACAAAATAATGCCCTTTTTCTGGGTCAGTGATACTATTAATTATAATCTTATCAAGAGTTTTTAGTATATATATTCTAAGGTAGAGTGGCTTAATACATATTGTTGAAGTGCACAGCAATAGTGATATATACAGAAAAAAAGTATAAAAAAGAAATGTAAGTATTAAAAATTATAAATATTTTGTGATAATTTGCATAATCGGAAATTGGAGGATCGGCATAGCCATTCAATGTGGCAATTTTGCCAGCCTTCTGGGCAGTTTTCCTGCCATTGAGAATGACGATTTTTTTTTCGCGTGTTTTTTTATTAATTTATATAAGTTTTAATTTTAGTGAAGTTCTAAGTTTTTTTGTTACATAAGATTTTTTTCCTTTTGTTATCAATTTTCTTACAGATTTAGCAGATATTTTTTTTATTTGTGGATATAATTATGTTATTATTTCCAGATGAAGAGCATCATCTTGGCATCAGTGCTGGCAGCGCTGTGTGTGTGTGTGAGCAGCGAGGACTCGGCGGTGGAGGAGCAGCTCTCAGGACGCTACAACCTCATACTTGGATCCATTGGCAATGGAAACCGACTCCTACATAGGTATGAATCCTGTCTATTATGTATGATTCGTCAAAGGGACACCATAAATCATGTATACGCATATTACGCTTGATTAGCCTGTTGTTTTAGTGATTTATATCCCTTAGTGCTTCTAAACCGTCGGCTATGTGTGAAAGTGTTGATTCATTTTAAGTTTTGATTTGATGGATTGTTTTCCAAGTAGAAGAATAATTATGCCTCGTTGGCCTAGTGGTGCTAAGCGCGATTGCTACGCTAGAGGACTTGAGTTCGATTCCCAAGTCGTCCAAGGTGCTATTGGGTTTTTCTATGAAATTCTCAGTAGCAGGTTGGAGTTTGGATTTGTGCCCGGTTAGTGGCAATAGGCTCGCCTCCTATTACATGGGACCTAAACATATCGGCGAACTGTGGGTGTACATTTGTACACCTCTGCCTACCCCTTCGGGGATACAGGCGTGATGATATGCTATGTTATGTTATGTTACTCATTTACAGAAACACCTACACTAGACAGCCAAAACAAAACACGATTCAATGGCAGGAGCTGACCTACCGCGGCGCATCTAACGTCCGGATCACCTGTCTGCGAGTGGTGGAGGTCGGGCAGACCCAGTTGGCGTCAGCCTGGCTGCTGGCTGGTGGTATCTCCTATAGCCACGTGAAGTTCAGAATGCAGACCACTAAGGGAAGGGGGTATCGGTATAATGTTGAGATTTGGGGGAGACTGGTTTAAATAGTCTTTTGTTTATTAGATATTGTTTTTTAAGCTTAGAGTTGTATTTTTGCCTGCTCCAAATGGCAAGGGTTTTAACTTATGAAATAATAATATCATGTTCGCGGTAACTGTTCTCTCGCGTTTATTACGTGATTATTCTAGTCTAAGATAATTTAATTTTTAATTGTTATTTTTATCATCATTAGATTTTATGTAGCTCACTACTGGGCTTAAGTGTCTTTCCTTGTAATTAAATATTGTACAATCTTTCTTTAAATTATGGTTTTATTTTTATTAATACACGAGAATGATTTTGAAAATAGCTGTACAATTTACATGGAAATCGGTCCTCATAAATAATAATAAAATAATAATCCGGCCTATAAACGTCCCATTGTTGGGCACAGGCCTCTTCCCATATAGAGAAGGCACGAGTATTGGTCATCATTCCAACAACAAATGATATGTAGGTATAGTGGAAAATAGAATAAACCAATATTAAACATATATTTTAGGTTCAGAATCATCTTTTAATAATTAGATATTTCGATGCAAGGTTGGTAAATAAACGACTAATTAAATAATGACAAATTGTAGAAACCTACAAGTAATACATTGCTTGTAATAAATAGACAGGCACTTTTGATTTCATGAAGCATTATGATAAGACGCATAGGGCAAGATAATAAATAATAATCTTTACCTACTTGTTTGGATGCAACCTATTTATGGTTATGCTTATATAAGTATTCAGTTATAATTGCAGTGATTATAGCTGAGAACCAGTATTTTAATTAGAGGACTTCCATCGCTTTACTTAATTTTCACAACCGTTCTCTACCACTTAAAACAGTTGAATTGGAATTTATGGAACTCTTTAAAGATAAAAATAACATAACATATCATCACGCCTGTATCCCCGAAGGGGTAGGCAGAGGTGTACCAATGTACACCCACAGTTCGCAGATATGTTTAGGTCCCATGTAATAGGGGGCGAGTCTATTCCCACTAACCGGGCACAAATCCAAACTCCGACCTGCTACTGAGAATTTCCTAGAAAAACCCAATAACACCTTGGTCGACTCGGGAATCGAACCCAAGACCTCTAGCGTAGCAGTCGCGCTTAGCACCACTAGGCCAACGAGGCAGTTTCAGATCTTTAAAGATCGATTTCTAAAAGCCTGTATCACCCTATGTGGCACTTTGCAAAGCTTGCAGGTCTAGGTATGTAAAAAGATAGTCACCGAATCTTTAAAAATGTGTTAATTAATGATTTCTATAGCTACGAGTTATAGAAAAAGACAAACAATTATTGTGTAGAAAATTTATTCAAATTGCCGGTCCGAAAAAGTACATGATTTCAAGGAATTTTAGTCTTCCAAAATCTTGAATTTTAGTCTTTCAGTCTACTTAGTGTCCCCAAATCTCGACCTGGTAGTAGTACCCGTATCCTCGAGCAGACTGCAGCCTGATGGTGGCGTTGTTCCTGCCGAGTCCTCCGGAGATCAGGTAGGCGTTGGCCCACTGGGTGTATCCGACCTCCATGGCTCTGATGGCGTTGATTCGGACCCTGGAGTTGCCGGCGCGGAAGATGATGTCCTGGGATTGGACGGCGTTGTTGATAGGTCCCTTTGAGTAGTAGTTTCTGGAATTTTTTGGAAGATTTTAGTATTTATGGGTGGTTCAAAAAGTAAATTCATAAAAATAATAATTGAAAAGCCAATCATGGTAAGCGACGGTATTAGCGTAAGCTACTACAATAGCAATACAGAAAAACTGTTTTTTTTTAGCAATATCACTATCATATTTAAAATACTGCTTCAAATAATGGAAAACAATTTTTCTTCAACGACCATTGTCTATATCAAAAAATTAAATAATAAAAAAGCAGTAAAATTGGTAAGAGGTTTGCTAGCTTAAAAAAATTTGTTAAACTCTAGGCTGAAACAGTATTACAAATATGATTTCGCATTTGTGCAACACCCTGTACTCACTGCATACAGGGTGTACATTAACGTCTAGTAATAAAAACTGGTGCAGTACCTGTGCAGCAGTTTGTCCTTGCTGGTGGTGGATCCGAGGATGAGGTTGTACCTCGGGGAGGCTTTCTCCTCAACAGTCGCGCCACTGGTCAGTGACAGCACGGCCAACGCCGCGAGAAAAATAATAGTCTTCATCTGAAAATGATTCAAATTATTTTTAACAAAATTTTTGGAGAAAAAAAATTACATTTCTATGTAAGAGGTTAAGCACTTCTTAAAAATGTATTATAAGTTAATTCAGTCAAAACAAGTACATTGGTTGCCAGTCTATTGAATAGTATTTTAGAGCAATCTTCATCATAAGTGGATTTCAAGTGATAAATAGTTTTGTTACTCACAAAATCATAAATGTGACTGTGATTTTAGTCATGTTAATTGAACAAACCACTTATGTTCTGTTTCAAGATGTTTGTTTACTCATTACTAAATCAAAAAAGATAACTTTGATAAGTCATTGTTGAAAGTTTAAGGTACTTAAGCATTCACGTGAAACATTGAGCATTCGAAGTTTTTATTTATCGAAACGACATGAGACAAAAGTTGCTACAATAATTTAAGCGAACTCTGTTAAATGCTCGTCAACAAGAACATGTTTTTTTAAATATAAGATATTTGATACTGAGAATTAATCTTAATAAAAACTTCAAGTCTGCACTAAGATGTAACGAAACTGTTGTCAAAATTGCTTAGTTTGGCAGAGATCGCTGGTTCCGCTTAAATGCTCGCCGACACGTTCAGTAGAATGCTTATTACAAGTGAATGCACAAGCATAAACTCGTTTTATTAATAATTTCTTATACATATATTATAGTTCTAATGTCTATGTAAATAAATATATATTTTGTTATACTTACATTTATGAGTAGTTGGGATGTTCCGGGAAATCACAAACAAGTTCAACTAGACAATGTTGTATCTTCTTCGAAAGTACTTATATTATATACTAATTTATTTGATAAGATATCACTTAAGCTTAGAGTATCTTTAAGGAAATAATCGATTTTCCTCCTAAAATACAGTTACATTTACCTACGTTTAAAAAGGCTTAAGCAAATGTTACGTTTCTGATAACTATTAATAAAAGAGTAATATAGGTACTTAAAAGTATTAAAGGAGTTGTGACTAAGTGTAAGTCGGTTTGACCGATAACGAAAGTTGAATCGCGGTTGATATGTGGATGGGTGACCATTTGTAAACATACCGAGACCTCTCCGTGCCTCTGAAAGCCCGCTAAAGGCAGATACATACTTACGTGTCGTAGCGTGGCGTGACGCGCCAGAAGCATATCGGTTTCAAACATTTTGTATGGTTAGAAACACACTTACGTGTCGTGGCGTGGCGTGACGCGCCAGAAGCATATCGGTTTCAAACATTTTGTATGGTTAGAAACACACTTACGTGTCGTAGCGTGGCGTGACGCGCCAGAAGCATATCGGTTTCAAACATTTTGTATGGTTAGAAACACACTTACGTGTCGTAGCGTGGCGTGACGCGCCAGAAGCATATCGGTTTCAAACATTTTGTATGGTTAGAAACACACTTACGTGTCGTGGCGTGGCGTGACGCGCCAGAAGCATATCGGTTTCAAACATTTTGTATGGTTAGAAACACACTTACGTGTCGTAGCGTGGCGTGACGCGCCAGAAGCATATCGGTTTCAAACATTTTGTATGGTTAGAAACACACTTACGTGTCGTGGCGTGGCGTGACGCGCCAGAAGCATATCGGTTTCATACATTTTGTATGGTTAGAAACATACTTACGTGTCGTGTCGTGTCAACATGCAAATATGTCTCTAACCATATTAAATGTATGAAACCGATATGCTTCTGGCGTGCTTCTGGCGCGCCACGCCACGCCACGACACGTAAGTATGTTTCTGCCTTAAGTCATAAATTGATCATTAGCAGTTTTTAAGTTATAAATTATAAATAAATTTTATAAATTTTATTTATTAAGTCTATACAATTTAGAGAAGTACAAATGTAAGAATGGTAGCCGATCCCGACATAGGCTTGGACGAATAAGATTACAATCTATAGGTAATTAATGCTACATTAATTAACTTTGATGATAGGAGTCTATAGCCGAGGTATAACATTAAAATATAAACCTTGTTTTGACGGACAGCAGTATTGAATGTTAAGAAATTAACTATCATTTTACCTACTATTTAATTTCAAACCGGTAATTTTATGGTATACCCCGGGACCTATTTAATACAAAATCATCTCAAGTATAAAGGTTGTCATAGTTATGTTTAATAGGATCCTATACCCGAAGTCTCCAAATTATAACTCAGTCTTCACTTCAACATAATATTTATCTAGGTATAAAAAAATTAATTGCCACTTGCAGATTATAAGATAGCTCGATTCATTTGGATAACATTTTTTTTTGTTTGTACCTAATTGTCAGGACTTGTCCTGAAACTGAAAAGCATAGGGACTTAAAAAAATATAGAATGATTCGATTTTGGGAGTGGTAGTAAAGTTGCAAGGACAAGTGGGAAAATATAGGCAGAACTTTAAACTTAGACGACCTCTGTGGTCGAGTGGCGTACGCACTGGTTTTCAAGGTGTCGCTAGCTCTGAGGTCCCGGGTTCGATCACCGGACGGGTCAATGTAGAAACCAACTTTTCTACATTGTCCCGGGTCTGGGTGTTTGTGGTACCTTCGTTGTTTCTGAATTCCATAACACAAGTGTAACTTACTTTGGGTTCAGAGCAATGTATGTGATGTTGTCCGTATTTATTATTCTATATTATTACATTTATTTATTTACTTTGCCTCCTAGTTAATCTATATTATGGCCACATATCATAATGTGACTTATGCAGATTTTATTCGTTTTCGTGAATACGAATAAAATGCCGTTTTTCCTTGATTACCATGGCTAAATCTTTATATCTAATAAAAATTTAATTGTCCTTACAAAATAAAAATAGGAAAATCCAAACATCGATGATAATATCTCATAAACAAAATATATTGAATAAAGACAGTAATCTTAATCATTTTCCTTAATTAGCATTAGTATAGATAAGTTTATGAGTAACGGTGACTAATATAAACCGACAACAATTGGCAAGTGTCCGTTGTTCGCGAAGATAATGTATCTTATCTTATATCTTTAAGTATATAATATTCTCCAGTAGACGTTTCCCAACATATTGTGTTTGAAAGTGGTACAGAGATAGTGATTTCAACAAATAATAATAAAATCAATGTAAGTAAATACTATTTTTAACTTTCTTGAGTAATTTAGATATAACTAAAGCTTTTATTCATAAAAATAAGTTTGAGATCTTCAGGGGTTTAAGTACTTAAATGTAAATCAATACTGTATTTATATAACAAATAGACAGGCTAATAAAAAAGTAAGCCTATATTATTTTGGATTATTTTAATTGAAATTGAAACCGTTTTAATTGCATATTTTGACCCGAACACCATTAATTTAACTTTTTATTTACATAACCTGTTTCACGTAATTTTTTTTTCCTAACAGCTCTTATGTTTTGTTCTAATTAATTTCCTATAATTTCAGATGAAGGCTGTATTCCTAGTCGCTTGCCTGGCCGCTTTGGCCCTCACCAACGACGCTGCCTCCCTCGAGAAAGCTAGCGAGAAGGTCTCCCCTCGCTACAACCTCATCCTTGGATCCATCAACTCTGCTGACCGTCTGCTATACAGGTAAATCTTCAAAACTCCTTCATCATTCCCAAGCCTTCTTTCAATTATGTTGGGGTCGGCTACCAGTCTTACCGGATTCAGCTGAATACCGTATTTTACATGAACTGCCTATCTGACCTCCACAACCCATTTTACTGGGAAACACAGTATTCCATATCTTCAAAATACCTTATCATATGTATAGCAATGCTCACATGAAGGACGCAAATCTCCTGTGATGTAACGTAGAAATCCAAAAATCTTTGAAACTTCAAGATCCAAAAATGCTTGATCCAAATCTGGGAGTTCATTGCATGTGTATCTTTAATGTAAATAAAGGGTCTGGGACTCCATATTTACGCGGGTAAAACTTAGTGCACAACCAGTCAATAACATGCAGAACTCCCTTGTACCAATAATAATCAATTCCCAATCACAATTTCCTCATAATTCCTCGAAATAAGCCAGACACCATTCAAGTGTATTTTAACCATTTCCCTGTCCCGTGAGTCACATATGTACATTTCAACTATTGTGTCTACTGGCGGGACAGTTAAGTTGTTAAAAATATTAACGTTAATTTTTATTCCAGGGGCTACTACTCAAAGAACGCAATCGCAAATGCCGTTCAATACCAGGACATAACCTTCCGCGGCGCCTCCGCCAGCACTCGCATCAACGCCATCAGAGCCACGGAGGTCGGATACACCCAGTGGGCCAATGCCTACCTAATGTCCGGAGGTCTGGGATGGAACACAGCCACCATCAGGCTGCAATCTGCCCGAGGATACGGGTACTACTACCAGGTCGAGTTCTGGGGCCGATAAATATGTCATTCCGCCTATTGACTAGTATAAAAAGTTATGTGTTGTGAACTGCTGAAGATGTAATTTCAGCGTGGTTTTTGTATTTATTTATCGTATTTATAAGCAAATAAAAAATTTGCAAACAAATTTTTGTTTTGTTTTTTCCTTGTGGTAAAATCAGTCACATTTGATCTAAGATAAAAGTGATCCGATGCAAATATATGAGCATATTAGGAATAAGTGCGAAAAATGGTTTTTCAATTAATATGTTGTTCTATAATTTAATTGATAGTTATCCTACTGATAAATCCTTAAATATAAGTGTGATAAGCGACAGATACCTAGTTAAATGGATGTTTCTAGATTGCAAATCAATTGCGGGTTTTAATTGATTAATTTGATTGATCGGTAATAGATTACTTAGGTATCGTGCAAAACATTAACCTTTAGACTTATTCATGAAACTCAAACGTCTGAAGTAAGCATTGCTGGTAACCCGTTGTGCCTATAAAAATAAACTACTTTTTACGGATTTTATCGCTGTTCATTTGGATTTGCAAGTGTCTTGTTTACGGGCAGATCCAGTAGTTGTGTAAATGTTTTTAACTGCTAGTAGAAAATAAGTAAACAAGCAGTAGTAGATACTATCCTTGTTTAGTCATTTTTTGTGATATTCCGTTGATGGTTCCGATGTAAGTTTTGAGATAATATAATAAACTGGCGTGCGCTGTTTTGATACTAATTTTACGACGACGGTCGTTCATTCTAGTGCTCACTTAAAGGTGCTCCCTCACCGCGAGCATTCGCGTGTAATGTAACGTTACAGATTTGAGCATTACATCAGTGAAGGAGGAGAACCGAGCATTACAATGCGCACCTTGTAATGATACAAAACGGGCATACATCAGTGAAGGAGAAGAAAATGTTACACTACACGCAAATGCTCGTTAGTCAGGGAGGTATTATTGTAATGTAATGCTCAAAGTCGAATCTATAATGTTACAATACACGTGAATGCTCCCGGCGAGGAAGCACCTTTACAGTTTACCTATTAATAGTCTTGCCTTAAGGCAATTTTTCGACTAATTAGCCCTGTTTTTTGAAAACTTCAAAAATAATAATATCGGTCAAAAGCCTATCTAATTGATTTTAGAGTGATATATTTTTTTTAATTATGATAACAATACAGTTACATTACACAAATAAAAGGAAAATCTTAAAGACGGTCAAGAATTGGCACAGGACGGACATAAATGGAAAGAACTGCACCGACAAGAGCATGGCTCATAAATTGATGATGATGATGATTACGAAAATTAATATCATAAAAATAATAAGTCAATATTAGACTGGGTTCATGTTGTGGTAGGTTGCATGTTCGAACTCGGACATTAACCAATGTGTTTTTTTTATGTGTTATGTTCTTTCCTAATCATTCCAAGACCCAAAAACATCGTGAGGAAACATGGATTCAAGTCATTGGAAACTGATATTGCCTGATCTGCAAAGACTAAGTGTTGTGATCAATGCTCGTACCTTCTCCATATGGAAAGAGGCCTGTATCTAGCAGTGGGATATTTATGGACTTGAATTGCACGAGTATGGCGGAAGACCAAATGTTATGGCGCACATTGGATAAGAAGTCGCTCCATGTAAAACACAGTATTCAGCTGAACCCGTTAAGACTGGAAGTCGACCCCAACATATTTCGAGAAAAAGTCTACGCATTTAAAGTTATTAAATGAATTAAATTAATACACTTTATCTTTATTATAAGAAAGCGACTACAAATTAAACTTGTGATATTGTTTACAAAAATATACTTATTTTTTTGATAAAAAGTCACAACTTTTTCCTCAATAGGCAAAGAGAGTATGCTAATTCCAAGCCGAAAATAGGTTATCTTCATAATCCTATTAAAATTCCCAATCAGTATTTTGTTATCGTTCAACTATTCTAAACAAAATAATAAGGTAAATAGATAAATTAATAGAAAACTACAACATAACTGCCGGATGGTGACCTAGTGGTTCAATGAACGGATGCTCATGCACAAGGTAACAGGTTCGAACCCCGGCTGGTACAGATGCATTTTTTTCAATAAATCTAAAAAAAACTGTTTTTATCATTTGTAAGCATATAAGAATACCTCTTTAGTATATGAGAAAACAAAAAACTATTTATAGGAAACAGAGATTGGCCAAGGCTAGGCAAAAGAAGCGTCGCTCGTCCGGGAGCAAGATGGGTCGACGACATAGTTACAAGTCTCGGGTCGAGTCTGGATGAGACTGGCACAGGATCGTAGAAAATGGCACAAGGAAGGGGAAGCCTATGCCCAGCAGTGGGAGGACAAGGCCTGTGGATGATTATGAGATATCGCGTAACAAACATAAAAACAATTTACAATCAAATTGATAACGTTTTGCAGTCAGTTAAAAATGCAGCTGTGATAATATATGACTCGAGATATAGTTTTAACATCGACTTATGATATGCATAGACTGCTACTATCGCTAGGTTCGCCTTGTGCCAAGCGAGAGCAGTTTTTAGTCTGATCCTAGTACATTTCGTTTTTCATTTATGTTAATTTTCGCGCAACGAGAAACTTATATAAGAAAATATCGATGGTTTTGACATTGTTAGGATAATATTAGTGTTTTAGATAGATTTATTAAAACTGCAAGCTCCATCTTCATAGATAATTCACGACAACACTTGTTCACACTAGTGCTTACGGCTTAAACTCTGATAGGCTCACTCCATAGTTTCAAATGCAACCTCGTTGAGTTTTAATATTTAGATTAGTCATACTTCCAACATATTTACCTGAATAATTTTCCTTAATTGAGAAAGATATTGGTATATTGTTATCTAGACGTAACAATGAGTTCTTGAACAACAACCTCACGGTAATGACTCATGCCATTGTAATCGCTCTTATCTTGTATTTTAAGTATATATGTCCCGAGTAACAGTAGCATATTATATTCTTACAAGACTTCAGTCGTGTAACACATTTTCATCGTAAGTATTGAAATTGTAGTAAATTTTTCAATGAAATTTTCCTAAATTAGTTGTTTATATAATTGCTTTTGTTGTTAAACAGAATGAAGTAAACATAAATAAAAAAAAATTATAGAACAAAAAATAAATTGCTTTCTAAAAGAAAATAAAAACAAATTCTTTACCAATTTTTTCAAAAAAATATTTTGTCCATTTTGGTAAAAAATTGTGTTTTTATCTAGCAAATGCCATCAGAAATAATTTATTCTAGTGACTTCAAAAAACGAACCATTTTACAAAACTATACATCATTCGGGTCTTATTTTCCTGTCTCCTCTTTCAGATGAAGAGCATTCTCTTAGTCGCAGTGTTAGCAGTTCTCTCACTGAGCTATGATGCTGCAGTGGTTCAACCTCGTCCTTGGGTCAGCCAGCTCAGGAGATAGATTGCTATTCAGGTAAATTTAGGTTATATGTAAAGATTAATGTAAGGTTAGGACAGCCTCGTTGGCCTAGTGGTGCCAAGCGCGACTGCTACGCTAGAGGTCTAAGGTTCGATTACCAAGTCGACCAAGGTTTTATTGGGTTTTTCTATGAAATTCTCAGTAACAGGTCGGAGTTTGGATTTGTGCCGGGTTAGTGGCAATATGCTCGCCCCTTATTACATGGGAACTTAACATACCGGCGAACTGTGGGTGTACATTGGTACACCTCTGCCTAACCCTTCGAGGATACAGGCGTGATGATATGTTATGTATATAAGATTTATAAAAAAAAAGTATTCTTTGATAAGGATTTCTGTTTTTGGACAATATAATAATATACTACATTTCTCAAACCTGTTGCTCTTATTTTTATAAAAAAATCGAGTAACTTGGTTTGGGACTTTTTGGAAAACCAAAAATTACCTTTATGGTAGAGTCTTGAGTACACACTGGTTTTTAAGTGTCGACAGCTCTCAGATCTCAGGTTCAACCTCTTGACATACGATGTAGGAAACCACAAGTTCACATTTTTCTATTAACCTATTTACTCCTCTGTAACCCAAAAAAAAACCTTGAAAAAACCTAACAATTGTACATTTCTTCCAGAAACTACTTCTCAAAAGTAGCAATGCTGAACGCCGTTCAAACCCAGGACATTTCGTACCGAGGCAACTTGACTACTCGCATCTCAGCCATCAGGGCCATGGAGGTCGGATACACGCAGTGGGCCAATGCCTACCTGGTCTCCGGAGGTCTCGGCAGGAACAACGCCACCATCAGGCTGCAGACTGCCTGAGGATACGGGTACTACTACCAGGTAGAAATCTATGGCCGTTAAGAAAGGAAAATCTCATAGGATAATGTATAATGATAAGTGCATTTTGGATGCAGTCGCTGAATTAATTTTAAGTTGTATTGTAAATAAATGTTTTGTATGAAATTTTCAAATATTCCTTATTTTTTCGATTTTTCTTCCCCCTTCTTTACTAACATTATAAATGTGAAAAAAACTCTGTCCGTGTTACGCAATCGCGCCTAAACTAATGGTTCGTGAAGATATGGTCAACATAAATAAATAAGTCTTAATACCGACTGCAAAATAAGTCTTACAATTATTTCTTATGGATCTCACTATCAAAAGTATACCAAAAATTAAACACCAGCTTTCAAATAAAAAAATTATCATTAAAATCGGTTCACCCAAAAGTTCTGTGGCAACACTTAAAAAAAAGTCAAATTGAGTACGTTTTCCTTTTTGGAAGTCGGTTAAATTAAATAAATATCCCACACCCACGCATGTGGCATGCGTTAGCTAGTTATCAAATTGTGAGTTACTTATATTATAATCTACCTCATAACTTGTTATAGAAAGATGTGCAAGGTTGAGATTATCTTGCCATTGAGTTTTCTTACGAGAGAAAAATAGATAAGATAGTGTTAGTATTCGATAACTTGATAAAAACATACTTTTGCCAACAGATCATGACAAAAATGTAGTTAAATTTTTATAAAAGAGATCGCACCTTTGCTAAAGCTATGTCTAACCTAATATTAGCATAAAAATATTGGAACTATAGATATTTTCTCATAAATATGTCATTGTATTTGTTGTACGGAGTGACTCGCACAATCGCTTATAGCCACAAAACTTCAGCCCTTTTCGTCAACCCGTTTCTAGTTTATAGCCTTTTCGTTGCTTCGCCGGCGGTCGGACAAGAGCCTAAAAGTGTGGTTTGATAGGTTTTTTAGAAAGTCTGTAATAAACTGTTTCTTTTCCAAGTTATGTTGGTGTTGGCTTCCAGTCTCCAATATATCATTAGTTGAAGTATTCTTCATTATCATCATCATATCAGTCTGGAATCACCTACTGCTGGATGTAGCACTTGCTTTTTTGTCAGTATTAATATAAAAAATTAAATTCCTCTTAATCCAATCTTATTTATAGATTATGATGTACATTATGAACACAAACGATAGTGTGTCATACGATGTTTATGGATTGAAAAGATTAGCTTATAAGCTATTTACCTATAACACGATTGGCTGAATCATTCGTAGTGTAAATGACAAAATTAATTCGATAATCTTATCAAAAAGCCTAAATGTAGGTATTACGCTTGTAATTTAACAGATATAAGATTGTATTCTACGGAAATGGGTGGATATTATTAAAATATAGCTTCTGTTTATAGAAACAACTTTCTAGAAAAAAGTCATAGTCGAATCAGTAATAAAATATATAAGTAGATATATACGTATGTTTATCAGTTGTCTGGTTACCATAACACAAGATCTGCTTAGCTTGGGATCAGATAACCGTGTGTGAGATGTCCCAGAATATTATTATTATTGGAAAATCTTTTTTTTTCTCAGCGCTTTGGCTGGTTTTTAAACCACATTTACGGGTAAATGCAGCATGTAGTGTAGAAAATATGGAACCTAATTATCTTCTAAAGACAAGAACTTCCTCACGATTCGGCTATTATTATTATTAATTGTTTTGATCAGTTGACGAAGTTTATGGTAAGGCTAGTTTTTTGTGGTTAGCTAAGTATGTTTCTGTGTCAAAGTAGGTTAGAATGTCAATTTATCAATATTTATTTATTACTCTAAGATGTGTGTAACAATAAAATTTATACCGGAAGGAAATATCGTAAAGATACCTTAATTATGGAATGAAAATTAATACACAATCTTTATAAATTATAGCTTATGTGTTATTCCGATGTATCAGCTACATTATTGTAAAGTTTCATTAAAATCCATTCAGTAGTTTTTGCGTGAAAAAGTAACAAACATCCATACATTCATTCTCACAAACTTTCACATTTATAATATTAGTGGGATGGTAGACGATTAGGTAAGAAAAGTCAAAATTTATTTAGTCCACTGTTTAGATAATCAAAATATAATAGACACGTATTTTTTCTAACATACTCTGACATAATTTTAAATTCGTTTCTAAAACCACAAACTCGGAAGAGAGCAACCGAAGAGCTTTCCTTCTTTATAAGAGAAGAGTCTTTTGCCCATCAGTGAGACATTGCCATGCTGTTATTTTTTATAATTATTAGTCTTTTGTTTGGCAAACAACAGACAACATTTTACCGTAAAGGCGCATATGTTAAAGTTCATGGCCTTGCAAACGTATTATTAAGGAAACCAGTTTAATGTTTAGGATGTTTTTGTCATCTATACTAACATAATTATATAAAACAAAAACTCTCGCTGCGTCGGAATGCGACCTCAAAAACTACCGAACTGATTTTCATGTTTTTACCAATGGATAGAGTGATTTAAGAAAAAGTTTGGTCTGTATAATTCACAGATATTTGGCTTCCCTTTATTAATTAGATAATTCTAATATTTATATAAAGAACCAGTTCAGAACAGGGACTACTTAAGCGGGAGAAACCGCGGGCACCACTAGTCTTTATACAGAGACTATTATAGATTATAAATAGATATAAATGTGGATTATTTTTATTCTTGATTGTAGATTAATTTGTGTGTCACACAGACAGGGGTGAGATGCCGCTAATTTAAGTCAGTGAGTGGCGGTCGAGTGCAAACAAAAAAAAATACAGCCGAATTGAGAACCTCCTCCTTTTTTTTTTTAAGTCGGTTGACAAACATACAACCACTGGCGACTTGAGAACTTCCGCTTTTAAAAGTCGGTTTAAAACTTGGAAATAAAACAAAAGAGTAATTATAGATGACATTTAATTTGTTGGTTAGAATAGAATACCTGTATCTTTATTTCGAATTTTATGTTATGAAAACAAAATATAAGATATATACCAATATATTAGTTTCTTAGGTTTACGCGCATGTTAGACATTGAAATAAAACAACTTTTTACGGATTTTGTCTGTTTATATTTAGATTTTAGGGGCAGACTGCCCGTGACCATGATACCTGCAAAGGTGTCGAAACGTCGGGACCTAAAATCTAAATATATCCTGCGAAAAAAATCCGTAAAAAGGAGTTTTATTTCAATATATCTTATGCAATTATGCGTCTATAGGTTGGCATATTTCAGCGATTCTCTCAGCGTCACCAGGACATTTGTCTATTCGGATAGCGGCATTGGACACACGAGGCGGCTCAAAAACCTCGTAAACTTCAACTTTCTCCACAGTCACTATTGTATAACTATATACCACATTAAACATTAACACAAACGCCAATAACACTGACAAATATTTCATTCTGATACCTTCGTAGTATTTTTATGAAATGATTTATAATAGACAGAGAGGCCTTTATATATATGATTGCCTATAGGTTAGATTTTTACATCGACATATAAGACCTGTTTTGTTGTCCTGTCAATGGAATAAAAAACATAAATCATATTCTTCGTTTAAATTTTTAGTATTAAAATGGCGGTTTGTTTGCATTAACCTTGGTTTGATTTAGAGTAAATTAACCAAGGAAATGCAGTTTTGTGACAGTATATTATTCATTTGGCAGTTATACACACCCAGCTGTGCCCCGCAGTTTTCCTCGCGTATGATGCCAATCCTGCGCTTATATTTTCGTTTAAGGCGCTCCCCCGAGCAAAATGCGCAAAAGCGGAGTTTTATTAAGCTATAAACTCGATATTTAAAACATATATCAAATTCACTGTTATACCAAATCATTATTTAATATGTTGTCTTTAATTTCAACAGAGCTTTTTCTTTTTAATGCAGCGAATATTTAGTAGTACTCATTTTAAAAATGGTCTATCAAAATTTATTCCTTGCATAGGCTCACGATGTACACGTATTTTATTAATGTAACTTATACCAACTGATAGAGGATTTAATTCTTAACATTTTCAACAGCTTTGTTTTTCAAAAAGACCAATCATCTATTTTATAATTCAAATTATTCCTAAAAATTGTCAAATTCACAACATAAACACACTCGCGGCGGCGATCCAGCAGTCAGCCGTAGGCTCTCGACGTGAGAGCACGTCGGTTTTTTATTTGAAATGTCATTTACAATTTAATATTATGACAACTGTCAAAAAGGCATTGCTAGCCCTATGTAGTTTTACACACGGCACTGGTGATAAAATTCAAATAGCATGGAATACATATTTATGTTTTACACAACATATCATCACGCCGGTATCCCCGAAGGGTTAGGCAGAGGTGTACTAATGTACACCCACAATTCGCCGATATGTTTAGGTCCCATGTAAGTAATAGGGCGCGAGCTTTATTTATGTTTTAAGATTTTTTTTTAAATCTGACATTGAAATAAAACTACTTTTTACGGATTTTTTCGCGGTTTATAATTAGTAGTTTTATTTCATCACATATTTATATTTGTTTAAATATGTCCAACTATCAAAAGGTCGAAATAATTCTTATGCGTCTACAAATGTCTTAATTACTTTACATGAAATAATATGTTACTTTTTTGAAGTTTTATTTAAATAGCGTCTAAGTCTATGAAAAAAATATATAAAATTGGAAATACAATTGATAGAATCGTACTTTGTTTTTATTAAATTCAGTTATTTATGAGTGAAATTAATGGGCTCTCGTAAACAATTAATTACTCTTGCCCGACCTTGCATTTATATGACAGAAATTCATAGGAAATATGTTGAAAAAGGCTTTGATTCTGAAAAAGTAAACCTTGTGAAATATACTATTCAAAAGATTTAATGCGGTTGTTTTATACTTATTTCTAGAGATATAATTATCTAGGTTTTCCCTGGCCTATAGCTTTGATAATACTTGTAAAGAATTATAATCAGAGTATTTTTTTATAATCCTGACAGAACATGTTAATGTTTTCTTATAGGCTTTCTTGTTATATTGTTTAGTGCACAAAAATAGTCTATCAAATAGATGATCAAAAGCATGCATGAAAAAAGAAACAGCATTAATTCAAATACATTTATTTTTCATCCTTCCTTATCACTATATTATCCAGGAAACCAGCAGGTGCGGTTCACATCGTAAAAATTAATCGGTTTTTTTTCACGTAATAAAATCCAATTTAATTTAATATCGGAGTCAAAACTTCACAGCAAAATTTCGTCGTAAGTGGTGGGTAATCGCAGTCCTTTGGTTAGCACAAGGCACAGGAAAAAAAATTCGAAAGTCCATAAGCAGTCCAGGTCAAAAAGCAAAATAATAGAAATAAGAAATGCGCAAACAAAGATTTTGGTGCGCACAAGCAAAGTGACGTGCAAGACAATGTCACTGGCATGACGCAAAACTTCACATTGATTGTATCCGTTGTTGCTGCCATGCTAGATTGAAGTTTTCATAATAGTATTTCGATGTCATTTATTAATTTCGGTGATGTTGGGTAGAAATAATAATATGACTATTCATGTTCATAAATATTCAATATATTCTAAAAGCAAGCTTTTATACATAGTTTACTAGCCAAAAATATTTGTATGACTTAGTTTAGATTTAACGTTCATATGGCAACACTCAAAGTACAATTCAATCAATTGTATTTCCAATGTAATGTATTTTTTTCATGGACTTAGACGCTATATTCCATGTAAATCTGTAATTAAGACGTTTGTATATCACGCATAAGAATTATATCAACAATGATTTCGCCATTGCCCTTTATTATGTGCGTAGAGTATTTCTTTTAAGAGAGTAAGTACTACTCCATGCGAGCGCGCTTTGACACTCACACACTGTCAACTTACGCACACATTCACAAATCATGCCGTAGAGAGACAGCAATACTTTCTTCAAGAACCGAATTTTCAAAAGTCTCGCCGCCCGCCTTTTTTCTTTATACGTGCCTTGTTGGATTGATATTTTTGAGATAAACAAACCTAACTAAATCGACTGATTTTGAAAATTAGCACCAAAAATATCGTAATTTCATCTTTAAAAAAATAATATTCAAAATTCTTTAAAAAAAAACTGAATAAATGGTTAAAAAAATATTTTTTGAAATCGTTCTAGCCGTCTTTGAGAAATCGAGTAACAAACATAAAAAAAAACACCCGCATTGAGAATCTCCTCCTATTTTCGAAGCTGGTTGAAAAGAGATTTTTGTAAAAAGACATTCAATACTTTTCTGACTAAATAACTTTACATCATTAAATGATTCACTTAGAAGTCTTCAATTACTTGAGTTATAATTTTAGATGCAAATAAAATATATTTCTCTCATCTTTTTTTTTAATCATGCGGACATGATTGATTATATTTTTGTCTATAAATTTATAAGTCTACTATTTTTACTACTTAATACGTCGCTATTTCAACAGATGGCGTTGTATTTTCATGGAAAGTAGCGATGTATATGTAGAGGGGCAAAGAGGGGGGTTTAGAGGTCAAACGCTCAAAGTCATTTGCTCGGGGTAGCGCCTTAAAATGTTTTTCTAGATATTTTGTTTTTTTTTTTAAGCGGATATGAACCCAACAAATTAAAAAACATGAAAATCGTCATAACATAACATATCATCACGCCTGTATCCCCGAAGGGGTAGGCAGACGTGTATCAATGTACACCCACAGTTCGCCGATATGTTTAGGTCGCATGTAACGGGGGGCGAGCTTATTGCCACTAACCGGGCACAAATCCAGACTCCGACCTGCTACTGAGAATTTCATAGAAAAACCCAATAACACCTTGGTCGACTCGGGAATCAAACCCAAGACCTCTAGCGTAGCAGTCGCGCTTGCCACCACTAGGCCAAAGAGGCAGTTTATCCGATTATCTGACCTACAAAAGGTACATAATCATACTAGTTTACTTATTTATACTGAAAGTTGCTGTCTTACTAACCCAACATGTTGTTGTAGGGATCATTGAAATAATTCATTTTCATAAAGACGAAATAAACTGTGTAATAACCATAGACTTATGAAACCCAGACGGTGGATAACAAGATATACTAATATAAAAACTATATATGTTGCAGGGTGTTACGAAACCCCAGTTCGATCCGTTAAGGTGTTGTTTGTTAGGTTTCAATATATTATTACAAAAAAGTAAAAAAGAAATGGAAAAAAGAAATAAATATAACCTAAAAAATTTTTTTTCTCCAAATTGCGGATGAGAGTGTCGGCATCGTCTCAGGTTCTGCCAAATGATCATACAAAATGCCACCATTAATACCGACGAAAATGGTGGTGTAGTTTTTGATTTATCTTCAAAATGGATTTTGGAGGCTATTTCAAAGTTCATTATTATTGTTATTATAATGAATATTCCAATTTTAATATTTTATTTGGTCATGTGATTGTGAACCCTTTATCACCCTTTCGGGTCGGACAGGGGTTTCGTAACACTGTATATATTATGAATAAGCTATAAAGAAATATGATCTCAATTTTCTTTTTTGGTACTTTTCATTATTTTATTTAATCTGTTTTACAATTCAGAAGATTGATTTACATTCGGCTGCATGCTTTACTGATTATAACATACCTACCTATTTAGTGACATATTGATTTTAAAAACTCGTGAATTATTTATAAGAGGCAAACCCGTTGTATCTTATTAGCTTAAACTTGTTTCTATTCTATTATTGACTTGTGAATCGAACAAATGAAATAAAATAATCTTTATATATATAATTCTTCTGTGAGTGTGTATGTCACTGAAATTCTCTCAAACGACTGGACCGATTTTGATGAAATTTTTTGTGTGTGTTCAAGGGGATCTGGTTATGGTTTAGATTCACAATTTTGTCCGCTGGACAATGATTTTTTAAGTAATTTTTAATTTATTAGTAGTTGTTGATTTTGGAATGTTTTACATTGGATGCGACAGACGGCGATTCCATCGCAGTGTCAAATTTTAAATAATATTCGAATTTTAGTCTGTCACGACAGTTAGCGCTGCGATCAAATTAAAAAAAAAAATTGTTATCATTGTGTTATTGTAGACCATGTAGACAGGACAACGTCTGTCGGGACCGCTAGTCTGTTTATAAAAATGAATCTCTATTTCCCTTGGTCACGGCATTACGCGTGAACGGCGGACTGATTTCACTAATTCATTTTTTGTTGTGTTTCTTATTGTCTGGAAAAGGTTCATATGAAAGAAGAAATATGGAAAATTGCCCGAAAACTTAGTAAATGTAATAAACCTAATAAAATAATTTCTAATTAAACCAAAGTTTTTAGTGTCACCTTGTGACGTTTAAGATAAAATTGACAGAATTCAGTTAGAAATCTTAGAGTATACATAAGAAACTAGAGTGAGCCTATCAGAGTTTGAACCGTAAACACTAGTGTGAACTAGTTTTGTCGTGAATTATGTATGAAGATGGAGCTTGACGTTTTAAAAAATCTATTTAAAACATTAATATTGTCCTAACAATGTCAAAACCATCGATATTTTCGTATATAAGTTTCTCGTTGCGCGAAAATTAACTTAAATCAGATACCGAATGTACTAGATACAGACTAAAAACTGCTCTCGCTTGGCACAAGGGCAAACTGGCGATAGTAGCAGTGTATTTATAAGTTTAGTCTATGGTGACAGGACAACGTCTGAAGGGTCAGCTAGTATGTTAATAATAACACAAGCATTTGATATTTATTTACACCTGTTTTGTGAAGTGGTTTATTTAAATTTTGGTTCTCGTTTCAACGCCTCTGCTGGTGTCTTCGTCACAGATAGGGGAGTATTCTCAAAACTACATATTGTCTATATATTATTTATTTAAATAACATGATACGTTTAATGTGATATGTACAACAAATAATTGCATTAATTAAAATCATATAATACAAAAGGAAAAAAAGTTTTTTTGTTGGTTGTTATTTTTTAAAGAATTAACAAACAGGTCAAATAAGTTTATGATAGCTTTAAGGCTATGGGGTCTAATCTTCTCCAGTACAATGACCACCCTGTCTTACATCACCATTAGGACATGGAACCTCATAGGCCGCCCCAGGAGGACCCAGGTTCATATTTCCACTATCGACAATTTGATTTGTATTATTGTCTGTTTCCACAAAACGTTTTTGATTTCTCACTTGAATATCACTTTCGGAATCCAATTCGTAATCACAAATCCAATCGTCGTAGCCATTGTATTCAGTGATGTAAGTCGTCGACAGTACAAGTTCCAAGGTCACAAACAGAACGCACAGCACGAGACCCTTCATGACTGTGCCGGTTGGATAGCCAAACATGAATCTAAGATGTCTTAAAATGACCTCATATATATATAACCTCCGGAGTATGCTAAGGGTCCTTTCATACAAAACGGCCCGGGGATCACCGGCCCGCTTTTTTCTTTTCACACACACCGGATCTTTTACGGTTGGAATTAGCTAGCGCGGAGCCGCCAACTATTGCACACATACCAGCTGGAAGAGATCTGAAAGAGTTAGCAATCGGTCGGCTTCTCTTATTAGTTCAGCCGAAGAGCGTTCAAGTATTCTTAATGAAAAAAGAAGCGCACATGCAAAAATAAACCTTACAAAATTAACTCAAAACTGTTTGCCAACTTGATAGCAATCTGTTCTGCCGGTGTGTCTGAACGGACCCTAATATTCAAGCGATTTGGTATTTTAATGAGAAGAATTTAGTCTACCTACACTTTTATAAATGTGACTCGTTTTTTGAAGGTTACCTTTTAATTATGTTATTTTATTTTTTTAGGGTTCTGTGCCCAAACGGGACGCTATTACTAAAACTTCGCTGTCTGTCCATCTGTCTGTCAACAGGTAGTATTTCAAGAACAGCGACCGCTAGTTATTATAATGGCCGCTTTAACAACAACTAACAAAATGAAGGCCAAACAACGAACGCGATGTTTTTGCCTATTTTTGCTCGATATCAGTAATGGCAACATTGAATATAAACTTTAATCAATACTAATATTATAAAGAGGAAAGATTTGATCTTTTGTTTGAATTGAATAGACTCCGAAACTACATGACCGATTTGAAAAATTCTTTCACTACTGGGAAGCTACATACACTATCTGCGGTTAACATAGGCTATATTAAAGTTTCAAAAAAAAGTTAGGGATCCATAGGTTATAGGTATTAACGCGGGTGAAACCGCGGGGCACAGCTAGTATGTAATAAATAATGAAATAAAAATCAACAAATATTTAGGGGCGGTCTCATACAACGGCGATACAGAACCTTTCGTGCTCAAATCCGACTCGCACTTGACCTGATTTTAGAGATTTTGATTCTATTTTTTATGCGAATGCATCAACAGCGTTGATTATTCATTTTCTAACAATAAGAACTTCTTCCGTTGTCATTTTTATTTAAGATAACACTATTTTACGAGACTACTTAGATTATTTACAGACGACCTCCGTGGTCCAGTGGCGTACGCACCGGTTTAAAGGTGTTGCTAGCTCTGAGGTTCCGGGTTCGATCCCCGGACGGGACAATGTAGTAAGTCACTTTTCTACATTGTCTCAGGTCTGGGTGTTTGTAGTACCTTCGTAGTTTCTGAATTCCATTACACAAGTGCTTAATAGCTACTTACTTTGGGTTCGAGCAATGTATGTGATGTTGTCCGCATTTATTATTATTATTTTATTTGTTTGCTATTACCATAGACTGCAGTGCGTTGTTGACGCATATATTTAACTAAAAATGTACAAAAACCATTGTAAAAATCATTTTAAAAGAGTTACATATGGAGTTTCCGGCCGACTCTTCTCGACGACGCTTCGGAACCGAACACCAAGAGTCAGTTGATATTAACGTAACGTGTCTTAAGCGCTTTTTAAGGTGAATGAAAATTAAAAACTTTTTGTTTACGAATAGGTTAGTTATTATATTATATGGGCCCTCCCATATAACTCTGGAATGTAAGTACAGGACAAACAACACGAATCATCTTTATAAAAAAACGTAAAAAAAATACAACCGAATTGAGAACCTCTTCGTTTTATTGAAGTCGTTTGAAAAGTAGATATAGGTATTAATATTCGTAACATTTAAATACCATATCAATAGAAAATTTGTATACATCGGGAGTCTAGTAATATATATGTTATGGACCAAGTGATAAATTGAGCAGTATACATAATGCCCGGTCATTATGAAAAAAGCCCAATATGAGAGTGCATTTTTACAATATTTATTAAAATAATCAAATTGACCGGGCACTATAAATATTGCCGATCACCTTTTGGGCACAGTAATACAAACATATTTAATTACTATCTTTTATTGTTACTGTCATTTAACTTAATATTAAAAAGTTTGTCTTTTTTGTAGTTTAGTTTGAAAAAAAAGCACGCAATCGTTAAGAAAGGCTAATTTTGAATTACAAACATAGTTGCTCGCTTCGCTCGCTCTGTTGCAGGGTCACAATATCTAACCTAACCTAACCTATTGATCTCTGTCACAAAGTCGAACCTAACCAAGCAATGATCATAATTAACTCAAGTAAAACTCATTCGCGTCCGTCCGTACACGCTTTACAATGCAAAACTAAGTCCGTTTGAAGTCCGCCGCACGAGCCGAATGCCGGTCTCTGATTGGTCAAAGCGTGTCACGCCATGAGTACCACCCTCCCACCCTCGCACCGCGTTAAATATAGCTTTATTATCAAATTGCCCAACTATCATTTAGCAATATAATAATGACCGTGCAATGTGATAAATAATAAAGTTAAGATAGTAAATAATCACTTAGCCCGATAAAGCTAGACATTATTCATAATGCTCGTGCAGTATAAATAATGCCCGTATTAATCACCTGGTCCATAACATATATATGAGGTCGTTTTAAGACATCTTAGATTCATGTTCGGCCATCCAACCGGCACAGTCATGAAGGGTCTCGTGCTGTGCGTTCTGTTACTGACCTTGGAACTTGTACTGTCGAAAATTAAAATTATTAACGTCATTGAAGACCATGATGGTTTAGCTTATAATTGTACATACGGCTATTTTTTGGAAGATTCTGAATCTGATATGGAAGAGGAAAATCAACATTTTAATGTGGAAATGCAAAATAATAAAAATGACAATTTAAATATCACTGAACAACGAAAGAAATTATCATATTTTAGCTGTTGGGCTGTTCTGTCTTCCTTTGCAACTCGAAGATGTGGTCCAGGCTATCATTTAGTGGGTGAGCAGTGTGTCGAGGAAGACCCCACAGAAAACACAATGACTTAATACATTTTCTTTGTGTTCCGTTTGTTAATTTGTGTTAAAATAAATGTTTGTCTCAGCGTAAGTACTTTTATTTACAAAAATAAAAAATATACCCTTCGCGGAAAGCCGTTACCCCATCATGAGAATAACGCAACATCTGAGGGTATTAACTTGCTTTTTCCAACCTAGAGATATAAATAAAAACTAAAAAAATAAATAAAATAAAAATTGTTTATTCTTCAACCATTGAACTTTTACAGTTAATCTTACGCAGGGACCTTCTTTTAAGTAATAATATACTTGTGCTAGAAGGACCCGCTCTTCAATTACAATGGTAAATATGGTAAAAGTTATGTACAAGGAATAATTAAGGAATAAATAAGGAGTAACGTTAACAAAAAACTTAAAAACAAACTTCTAGAATATTAAAAACATAATTATAATTGTAATTAGTATGTGTGTGTGTATGTGTGTGTGTATGTGTGTGTGTTGTGTGTATGTGTGTGTTGTGCGTGTGTTAGCGTTTGTGGGTGTGTGTGTGTGTGTGTGTTAGTGAATGTGTGTGCTTGTATGTATAATATTAACCTTAACTACTCATTTAAATGTAAAAACAATTCTGTATCTTCGTACGGTTTTGGTTTTAACCATTCAATAACTGCTTTTTTGCAATCCCTGGTAGATAGCGGATAGATATTTAGTATTTTGTTTACTTTATTATACAGGTATGCTGATTTTGAGTAGAATTGTCTTTGAGCATATGAAACTGTATAAAGATATTTGTATTAGCATATATGCGCAGGGCAGCTTGTGGCGAGCTGTTTGTGAGTAGCGACACAACGGACCTGACTGCCTCAGGGGTCCACTCCTTAGGAGGGCTCCCAGCTCTTTCTTGCTTTAACTGGCTAGCTAGAGAGGGGCCGCTAGAGCTATAAGGCTATATTTCACTGGGACGCCATGGCGGCGCAACCAGTTGTGCCACCGTGGTGTCTGTAAGCTACCAAACTAGACACCATACAGACACCAGAGTCGCCACACCACACTGAGACAATATCAAAATGGACCTTGAAGAGACAGCACTACAGCTGTATGTACGTAGGAAAAGAAAGATCAAGAGAAAAAAGAAACAGTGGTGGTTCATCCTTATTTAGCCGATCGCTGTGAGAAAGGGCAATTCTTCAACATAAACGACGATCTATGAAGATATCCGGCTCTTTCTGTATCGAAATTATCCATCGTATACAAATAACAAACACAGCGTCACTGGCGGCCGGTCTGGCGGCCGAGTGAGTGAGGCACCATACAGCGCTATAGTAATTAGTGGTGGCGCGACCAGCGTGGCGGCGCAACCAGTAACATTCTGTGCACGCGTCCGAGATGGTCGCGCCGCCATATTGGTTGCGCAACCAAACCGAGACCAGGTGAGTACCTAACTAAAAAATTAAAATTAAAAAAAAAAAATTAAAAAGTTTTTATTGACATAAAAAATACAGTACAGTATAAATGTAACCCTGGCACCTGTGCTAGGCTTAAAGCCTGTGTTACAGGAGCCAAACTCTCTATAGATCTGTATACATTTTGTTGGTAGCGGCGACTGGGTGCGCCGCGGCGCCGCCATGGTGTCCCGTTGAAATATAGCCCTTATGCTCGGGGGTGGAAGTGTCTAATGGCATAATAGCGAGGAAACACGCTTCGGGTCCGCTCCTGTGACCTGCGATAGTGAAATCGGGGCCACAACGCAAAACTTTTTAAGCTAATAAGATTCAACTACTTTGCCACGAATAAATAATTTGCGTGATATTTACAAAGAAAATGTCACTAGTTAGGTGAGTATATGCTCCAATCAGTAAAACGTACAACCAAATGTCAATGAGTCTTCCGAATTGTAGAACATATTAAGAAATTGATAATTTTTTAAACTTCCTAATAAATGCTATACTTAATTTAATTATATTTTACATCAGATATCTACACCATCTTGGTTTGATAAGTCCACTAGCTGTGCCCCGCGGTTTCACCCGCGTTAACCTAGGCCCCGTTCCCGATTTCGCGGTAGCTTGCATTGCCTTCCCGCCTGGTCTCCAGCACAAGGGAAGGGAGAAGCACTCCGGTGATTTTAGCCGGTAAGAGTCCGGCATACCCCTCCGCCTTCTCCAGGGTCTAGGAAGCGTATTTCCCCGTCAAAAAAGGCCCCGTTCCCGATACCTTTATATTATTGGGGGGTGGAGATGAATCCAACAAATGACTATTGTAACAAAAGTCAGGATAACTTAGTTTTGTGGTTCTTCATCTTCTTAATTTTTCGCGCATTTTGTTTGTAGTAGGACTCTTGATGATGACACAACAAAAAAAGAATAAGACAAAATGTTCCAGCCGTTCACGCGTGATGCCATGACCAAGGGAAATAGGGATTATTTTTTATATACTAAAAATTACAAAGTTTATTTGTTCACTGTTATACCGCATCTCCAGTCTGCTTGCGATTGCATGCGAACCGGTCGAAACGTCGAACTCTAAAACGTAATTTAAATGTCTCGCGCTATTTCCGATTAAATTATATCACAGGTCAGCATGCCAAGGTATTCTCGGCTATAAGAGCAGAAGAAACTTTGAGCTTCACAAATCGAATCGTCTTTATAAATGTGTAAATAAATAAATAAATGCGGACAGCATCACATACATTGCTCTGAACCCAAAGTACTACTTACTTTGGGTTCAGAGCAATGTATGTGATGCTGTTAAGCACTTGTGTTATGGAATTCAGAAACAACGAAGGTACCACAAACACCCAGAACCGAGACAAAGTGAGTTTCTACATTGACCCGTCCGGGGATCGAACCCGGGACCTCAGAGCGACCGAGTTCTAGCGACTTGAAAACCGGTGCATACGCCCCTCAAACACGGAGGTGGTTAATGTGTGTGAAGGTAATTTATTCTTAACATTAAAATACAGAATCACTTAAAAATATCTTAAATATTCATCGGATGTTTAACTAGTAATATATATATGAGGTCTCTTTAAGACATCTTAGATTCATGTTCGGCCATCCAACCGGCACAGTCATGAAGGGTCTCGCGCTATGCGTTCTGTTTGTGACCTTGGAACTTGTACTGTCGACGACTTACATCACTGAATACAATGGCTACGACGATTGGATTTGTGATTACGAATTGGATTCAGAAAGTGATATTCAAATGAGAAATCAAAAACGTTTAGTGGAAACAGAAAATAATACAAATCAAACTGTCGATAGTGGAAAGATGAACTGGGGTCCTCCTGGAGCGGTCTTCAATGCTGCACCGATGAAGTGTGATCCTGGCTTTCATCTGATAGGTAAGGATTGTCAGAAGGAGGATAAGGATTCGCCCCAAATGCAAATGTGAAGGTATTATAACTTTATTTTGACCTGTTTGTTAATTCTTCTAAAAATAACAAACAACTGAAAGACCGTGTAAATAAATAGATGTAAGATTTATTTTTTATATGATTTTTATTAATGTAATAATTTGTATACCTAGCACATTAAACGTACCGACATGTTATTTGAAATTAATTTAAATAAATGACAAATAATAAACTGATAGATGATTTATTATTTACCAACGACCTGTCCCGTTTTCGCAGTGTATCTGAAATTTCGCGATTTTTCAGTGTAATAATATCTATGTATGTACCCTGAATATTTTTTTTATTTGACGGGCCTGTTGGTCTAGTGGTTAGAGACCCTGACTGCTATACCGGAGGTCGTGGGTTCGATTCCCACCCGGCACAAATGTTTGTGTGATGAGCACGATCATTTGTTCGGTGTCTGGGTGTAATTTATCTATAATATGTATTTATTTAGAAATATATAAGTATGTTTATCAGTTTTCTGGTTACCATAACACAAGCTCTGCTTAGCTTGGGATCAGACAACCGTGTGTGAAGATGTCTGGGAATATTATTATTATTTATTAAGTACTGACTGTCCCGACAGACGTTGACATTAAAAGTTTAGGTTAGGTTAGAAATTATTGGTGGTTAAGTATTTATAAATTTTCTAATATTCCGCGCAATTTTCAACGTTTTTTCTTTCAGAAGAACCTTTTCTTGACAATAACAAAAACAAGAAAACAAGAATTAGCGAAATCCGTCCATCCGTTCACGCGTGATGCCGCGACCAAGGGAAATAGGGATTCGTTTTTATCATTTTTTTTTTTATATTTTCTATACATATAATAAAATTGTAGAAATGTGGTGTCTGTACAATGCAAATAAATGTATTATATCGATGTTATTATATCGATGCTGAACCCGAAATTATAATTAATTTTATTTTTCACTGTTTGTCTGTGTGTTTGTGTACGCTAATATAAGAAAAGGCTTATTCGATTTAGATGCGGTTTTCGTTAATATACTGTAGTAAACTTCACTTAACATTTAGTGTTTATTTTATTTATTTAATAATTTATGTACACACAACACATTAACAGATAATATTTCATATTTAAAAATTATGTACACAGGTACTGCTTATTTCTTAAGAAATTTCTGCCAGTTGACCCACGAAAGGAGAAGGTGTCAATATTGGTAGTCAGAGTGTGCGACTCAATTTATACAACTACAAAATATAAAACATACATTTAAATACATACATATCCACAAATACATACATTTATTTTTATTATAGATTATTTCATGTCAATCGGTTCAGAAATAAAAAAGTTATGTCAATTTAAAGAATCGCACGAGGACGAAGTCGCGGGCACAGCTAGTATAACATAGACATATAACATGCAATATATTTTTTGTTAATTATTTAGTATAACATGCTTACTTACGTCAGGGCTGATATCTGTGAAGTTGGCGCTCGACACGAACTCCTTAAGGAACCCGTCGAGTTCGTTGCCCTCAATGTAACCGTTACCTAAAACAAGAAAAATAACTATTAATTAAAAACAACAAACTCCATAATCATTTTACAAAAAAATCGACGTGACGGGCGGGTAATCGATTTGACGGGCCTGTTGGTCTAGTGGTTAGAGACCCTGACTGCTATACCGGAGTTCGTGGGTTCGATTCCCACCCGGGACAAATGTTTGTGTGATGAGCACGATCATTTGTTCTGGGTCTGGGTGTAATTTGTCTATAATATGTTTAGAAATATATAAGTATGTTTATCAGTTGTCTGGTTACCATAACACAAGCCCTGCTTAGCTTGGGCTCAGACAACCGTGTGTGAGATGTCCCGGAATATTATTATTATTAATAATCTTAAAAGGTCTTCGCATATTATACGTATTTAAGCTAGAAATCTCCATAATGCTAGCTGCCTAACAAAAAAAACACATCACAATCGGCCAACTGGTTTAGGATGTATGCCCCAGACAGATAGATCGACACGTTTAACTTATGTTTTTGGCATTTTATTAAACGTTTTGATTTCCTTAATTAAAATGTCAATGCCATTATTCCAATTACAATGCACATCTTCTTTTTTTAAATTAATTTATTATCAACGATCTTGTTTTTTAAATCGAAATCATTTTATTTTTGAGATATTCATTTTTTCTCAGATGGAATATTAATTTTGTGCAAATTCGCATTTTTATTGTTAATGGCATAAGTAGAAACTAAATAATCATAAATATAGATACTTAAATAATATTCTCCTTTTAGTTAATGTTGCTTAAAAATATTAAAAATCGGAAGATATATTCTATAAGATGATTTTATTAGTATTTATATCTAATATTTTTTAAAGTATTCCCAGTTTCTTGGAGTTCAATCAAAATCGGTTGAGTAGTTTATACGTGAAACCGTCACAGATAAACTGACAATTACTTTCTTAATACTATTATCATTATGGTAGTTTTTGGTAATTTAAATTGCTGAATCCGATGAGGCTGGAAACCGACCCCAACATAGCTTGTCAAAAACGTGGCAAAACATTCACATGGAACATCATTTGTAAGTAAGGAAACTGAAATTTAACTATTCTTATGATTTCCCTATCAAAAATATTTATTTGTCATTTTTTTCAGTAATTGAAAGTCAAAATAATATCTCTTTTATCTAAGAACATAGATAGACGGGCCTGTTGGTCTAGTGGTTAGAGACCCTGAGTTGCTATACCAGAGGTCTTGGGTTCGATTCCCACCCGGAACAAATGTTTGTGTGATGAGGACGATCATTTGTTCGGTGTCTGGGTGTAATTTATCTATAATATGTATGTATTTAGAAATGTATAAGTATTTTTTTCAGTTGTCTGGTTACCATAACACAAGCTCTGCTTAGCTTTTGAATCGTGTGTGAGATGTCCCTAAATATTATTATATTATATTATTATTATAAGTTTGGGTAACAATAATATATACTATCGTATAATTATATTCGTTACCTTAGAACTTTCGACTAGGTAAACTGATTTTAATGATTCTTTTATATTTGAAGGGTGTTGCTTCCCCTGTGGTCCCTTTATAATCTCAGCCAGTTATGACGATGGGATACATAAGAAAACCATATAAGACTTATTTTAAAGTCGCTTTTAATTTGTCTCTGCCTCGTTGGCCTAGTGGTGCTAAGCGCGCCTGCTACGCTAGAGGTCTTGGGTTCGATTCCCAAGTCGACCAAGGTGTTATTGGGTTTTTCTATGAAATTCTCAGTAGCAGGTCGGAGATTGGATTTGTGCCCGGTTAGTGGCAATAGGGTCGCCCCCTATTACATGGGACCTAAACATATCGGCGAACTGTGGGTGTATATTGGTACAAATCTGCCTAACCCTTCGGGGATACAGGTGTGATGATATGTTATGTTATTTTATTTTGTAAGAATATTTTTTACAAAAATAGTTTTAAAGGTATTATTTATAAACGTATGATTAAATTCGTTCAACGTTCTTATTTCTTGGCTCACTGAGGCCTAAGGAAATTGTCTCGGCTGAATTAAGTGCCATTATTAAACATTTGCATCCGTTTTCTCTAAACGTCCATCTTGAAAACCAATTTGAGATCCTTTTTATAAAAGGACGGACATTTTAAAACCATTTCTGAATAATAGGGAGGAAATAAGGTTTTTTGACGAGTTTTTGGCATATTTTTAGCAAATGCTTTTCGGTTATTTACGCTAGTAGTAGATGTATGTATTATACTATTTAATTTTATTTTACTTTATTTGGGAAATCGATATAAATTACAATCATTAGTATAAAAATAGGTAGTACAGTATCCAGAGACAGTTTCCACAGATTAACAAACAATTTTTATTATGCAGTGGAAGCTTAATTGCACAATTTCACTAGTCGTTATCCAGCATGCGGGCTGTCCCGAATACGGGCAATAACGTTTAGTGAAAGTCTGCCCAGTTGTTATAAAGCATGCTGTAGCCCGCACTCACTGACAGCCATCGTTTGGTGTTGTCCGAAAACCTTCCGGACCCTTAATACGGGCTCTGACGACCAGGAGCCCGATGCCGCTATTTTAAGTCAGTGAGTGGCCGAATAACAAGGAACGTTTATTAACCCGCCGCTCACTGACATAAAATAGCGGCATCGGGACTCTGAGAGAACGTCCACGTGCGGTGGACCGCATGTGGACTTTCCTGTGGCATGCCTTTTAGGTCTCCCCCGCACTCTCGAGGGCCCCAACGGCTTGTGAAAATGGACCAGTAAGCCATAATAATAATGCAGCTTTTAAGCGTCCCATAGCTGGGCACAGGCCTCTTCTCGTATAGAGAACGAATTGATCATCAAGCTTGCTCTCTGCTCACAAGTATTGAAATAAAACTACTTTTACGGATTTTATCGCGGTTTGTATTTGAATTTTAGTTCCCGACGTTTCGACACCTTTGCAGGTATCATGGTCACGGGCAGACTGAGGTGGTGTTCGTCTAGACGGTTGTTGTTGCTCGTTCTACCTTCATATTTTTATTAATTATTTGTGTTCCGGCCTACGCAATATGAGCTCACGGTGTCTTGAGGTCTTGCAATAATTAAGAAAATACATATAACTTAGAAAAGGCTTTTTACCGGTTGTTTAAACCAGCTTTAGTTTTCATACATTGCACGGGACAGCTTCATAATAAGAGAAGTATGTAATACAACCTTATTTTTTTACAACTTTTTCTATACAGGAAGAGTTACTATGCATAAAAGTTAGTTTCCCAGCTGTGATTGTCTGTGTAATACAAGTGATGGGAAAACTGTTTATTTTCACGATTCAATTAAATAGAGATGGAAATATTTTAGAAATATATCGATAAAATACTTACCGAAATGAAATAGATAACCTAAATGATTTATTTTAAGTAAATTATAAGGCCAACCTCAATAGTTTAAGTTGACGAATAACCCCAATACTAAAAAGTTCTCAACGCTAAAAATAAATAAATCAAAAGCATATTAATATAACCTTAACTCATACCATTTGAAGCTAGTCACAGCTTACGCATCTATTATACCGCACCTTAAATTAATCAATAAAATGCCATCGATATATCGACAGTGTAGGTGTCGCATCCTTATTAGACACTCGAGACTCGACGAGGCAGCCTTGAGTCTCGCCTCGAGTACAAATTGCCTCTTCCCTCATGAACAGCTCTTGTGCTTAAGAGAGGGATTAGTGACGAGAATAAAAGATATAAGTAAGTATTATAAGTCTTACTTGAGATCATCACCAAATATATGAGGAGAAAGTCTTAGTCAGATCTTTATTTATATGGGTCAAAGGGTGTTGTGGCGCAAATTGGTAGAGGCCAGCAGTGGACTATGATTGGCTGAATGATGAAGGGTCAAAAGATTCGCGATTTAAGATTAAATTTTTTGGAATTCAGGTTTCCTCAAACGTGGTGAAAAAATCTCGTTCCTTCTTCATATGGAAAAAGGCCTGTGCCCAGCAGTGGGGCATTTATAGGTCGCACATTATAATTATATATACCTAGCACATGTGCCTCGTTGGCCTAGAGATTCTGAGCGCGACTGTCCTGACCAAGGTGTTATTGGCTTTTTCTAAATTCTCAGTAGCAGATCGGAGTTTGGATTTGTGCCCGGTTAGTGGCAATAGGCTAGCTATTACATGGGACCTGAACATACCGGCGAACTGAGGGTGTATTTTATTGGTACACTTCTGCCTAACCCTTCGGGGATACAGGCGTGACGGTATGTTATATGTATTTAGTTAGCACATGAACTACATAAAGATGAATATAAAAATAATCGCTGCTAGTGAAAAGTTGTTGAAGTTAGTTTTATTACAAACAGACGTATTTGTATGTATGGAAAATCCTTGCATGTTTTTACCTTGTGTTATATATAATGCTAGGTTATATTGTAATATGTCAGAGGCGTCAGGTGTCCCGACGCCTTGTCAACGTTCACGCCACTCAAACGTAGGGCTGCGACTAGAAGCATTTGTAATTTCTAAACAAAAAAAAATCTAATTGCCATGGGATTGCAATTTTAATTTGGATTAAGATTGATCGACATGACATCGATCGCAAGTGATTGGTGTCATGTGGCTCGAGACAGGAATGTCTGGAGTCAGACGGGGGAGACCTTTGCCCAGCAGTGGGAAACATAAAGGGTTATATAAAAAAAATAAGATTGTCTTGTTATAAAGTCAAAAGTAAACGTGCCAACGTACAAACAAGTATATAATTAATGCCGTGTTTTTATTTAGCGACTGAGATTTGACATTTCATTTGTTCTGAACTTGTCAAATCTAAGTATATTTTCAACCGACTTCAAAAATTTAGGAGGTACTCAATTGACTGTTTGTTTATTTGAAAGCTGGTGCTTCCCATGTCGTCACATTTTACAGTCCCAGTTTAGACAGTGGGCTCCATAATAAATAAATATAAGATTTATTCTCAAATCGTTTTTTTTTGTTAGCATTATAAAAAAAAAAACAGTATCAATTAAAATATAATAATAAAAAAAAAATAGTGCGACAACCCTAGATATTAAGAGCATAAACAATGGTGTACCGAAGACAAGTCGTTACTCCGGATGCTGGGAATCTGAAGCTAAGTTATGATAACAACTGTTTGAGAACAAATATTAGCTCGATGTGTATCAGAGACGATCTGTTTGTCACACAAATGCAATATTTATGAATGATGCTGTTTTGTAAGTTAAGCGTTTATATTTATTTTGTTTTTAGAATTTATCTTTTTAATTGATATCTGAGGTTAACGAATTTTAGGCATTGAAATAAAAGTACTTAGTACGTATTTTATCGAAATTAAAAAATTGGTGCTAAAACTTAAATAATGTTAATTATGTATTATGAAGAAATATATAAACCCTTTATTTTAATAGCAAACTCGATAGATACCGACGACAAACAAAAATGGCGGAAATTTTTATTTCGTACTTTTATATAGATATAACGCAACCTACTAGAATTAAATCCATAGAGTCTTCGAGCTTACTGAGCATGCCAAAAAAACATTCATACCTACATACATGAAAAACATAATCCCTCCTTTCAGCGCAGTTGGTTAAGAACCCCACAAGTAGATACCCATACAGCCAGACCTAAATAATTATTTAATAGAATCACAATGAAACTAAGTGCATTCCATTAAATACTAAGGACATTACAAATAATTCAGTCTCCGTGAGTAACGTAATTAGAGAGCCCGAGAGGTTGAGTGCCTCTATCTGACAGCGATATTACGTATTGCTAGAGCAATGAGACAGCAATTATTGCACAATTATTGCTCTCAAATTGCGAGTTTAAAAGGGTCCGGCCGCTGAGAAAATGCGTTCCTGACATGTGTTTGTCAACAAAAAGATGTAGCTTTAATGTGGAAAAATAATTAAATATAAAGTACTATTACTTATTTTTCCTATAAACGAATAATATCATTCAAACTTAATTTTGTCAGATGACAATGAATGTAACACGGTATTTTTTTTCTCTATACAAATCCAGACTAACTGACATGAACGTAACACAAATAAGCTATTTGACAGCAATGATCGTACAATTTTTGCTGTCAATTGCTGTTTTGTCGAGATACGTTATAAGGCTACGGGTAATTGGAGTCCCTCTCAATTCATACGGAGTGTGGCTAGAAAATACACGAGGATTTTTGTTACTAAATGTAAAGCGTATGTGAAACCGACGTTGAAAAAAACGGAATTGGAACGGTAATAAGATTACTGACACTAGATTAATCTATTTATTTTGAGAAGATTAAGTATCGACAGCAAAAACATATTCAACATAATTATCATCACACAGAGATTTGTCCTAGTTGGGAATCAAACCTACGACCTTCGGTATAGCATATCTAACAGTCAGGGTCACTAACTAACCACTAGACCAACAGGCCAGTCAATTGGATGTCTAGAAATGGTTCTAATTTTACTTTCGAGATTTGAAATAAAAAAAAAAACTACAAAGGAGTTCCGCGCGAAAGAACAACAAAAAAAGATACCAACATCCGACTTGAGAACCTCCTCCTTTTTTTGAAGTTGGTTAAAAAGGTTGATATTTGAAATATCACTAACAATGTTACGCTAGCCAAGTCTAGTGTTCCTATTTTCGTAGACTGAAGTCCACTTAGGTAGCCAGGTTTCAGGCAATTGTGTCAACTAACCTTAATTCGTAGGGCTGCACCGAATAGAAATGTTGGCTTAAGGTTCCGTAGCAAATTATATTGTATAGATATACAGTAGACTCGATTCAGTCTTTCACTTTTATTCACTATACTATACAACTTTATTCGTTCACTGTTATTTTAGGTATAACGAACATAAATATAGATAAAAGGTATTCTGTGTAGCTTTAAACAAATTGATAAGAGCAATGATATTAGTAATATAAAAATTATAACCTTCTGAACTAAATAACATATAGGTGATTAATAAGATAAATGTAAAAGTAAGTAGCTGTAATAACACCCACAACAGTTGGAGGCGTGAATAAAAGCTAGTAATTATATTAAATATTTTCTTCTTTATATAATTAAATAAGACCAGAGTCTAGATGTAGCTATTTGAGAGTAAGAATTGACTGAATTACCTGCTTTATTGGGGCATTTTTACGATAGTTGGAATTCTGCTGTCATTACGATCATTAATTGCGTCTTCACGATCATTCTCTTTGAGAGCTTTATGAGATATTTTGGTAGGCTTATCTGAATACGACAATTAGGCACAATGACAAGTACATTGATCAACCACTGACATGCATTTATAATGGCTGAATCGAGGCTCGGTTCAATATTAAAACAAAAAAATAACGTTAAAACAGACTGTATAATAATTATACTTCCAAATTACTTCTTACGAGTTTAACTAATTCGAATAAGTTTCTCAGAAACAAGTTGAATATTCCATTGGGTCGATGTTAACAAGTATCTATACTTAAGACTTAAAGAAAGTTTAATCTTAACTTAGGCTGTTCGTACACGAGGCGACGCAAGTCTCCGATACCCGACGACTTTAGTCGCCAACGGCTTGGGTCTAAAGTCACGGGCAAAAATGTCAGTATGTTCTATTTTTCTCCTATAAATAAAATTTTAAATGAACGGCTCGCCAGCACACAGCTAAACCCTGAGAAGTTTTCGTTGTGCGGTAATAACATTGTTACTATAGATTAAGAATATTGGAAATAAATAAAAAAAATCGGTCACCGACTATCGGACGTGGGCGGGCAACCTTACCCTACATTTTAGAATCCAAGCGACTACAACCATCCTAGTCGTAGAATTGTGCAGTCACGAGTAAAAATAATGTATACACGGAGTGAAATAGTAAAAAAAAATTGCTAGATTAAATGTTGAAAATCAAAAATAAAATATATACATGATTAACGATCTGTTTTAATAATTTCTAAGTAACATGTTTTACAATACCAATCTAGAATTAAAAAGTTACGCCCACGTCCGATAATCGGTGACCGATTATTTGTAAAAGAAAAAAGATCACACTGAAAGCAATAGTGAAACTTACACGTCCTACCAAAAGTCAGTCAGAATTCGGTACTAAAAATCTGAAGAAAAATCAGACCGATTATCTGACCTATAAGAAGTAAGAAATGGGCGGGCAACGTAACAGAGACTTGCGTCGCGTCGTGTGCGAACGGGTTTAAACTTTATCAAAATATTTTTGTTTTCCTTGTGAAATGGAACAGTTTTCAGTAAATCGTTTTGATGTTCATATTTTATGTATGTTTGTTATTAAGTTGAAATACTCTATTCATCTATCCTATTATTTCAAGTCGTAAATATCACGACTGCGGTAAATAATACGCTGGTATTTTTTCTGTAAAATTATATGGCTTAAAAATTTAATGATATCATATTAGACTACGGGCCCATGAACAAAATGGATGGGTCATATGAACCACCAGGTGACGTATATAGGACGATAGAAGAGCATAAAATAATAAGATTCAGCACTATGCCGTCACTTGTGATCAGTCCAACTGAGTGCTGGTGAGAATTCAAAAGTGCAGCTAGAGTGAGTACATTTTGGTCATTTATTTCTGTACGGCATTGTTACCATCGAATAGATCCATGAAAAATAATAAGAAAGCGCGCAGTGCCGTACAAAAATGGTGGTCCAAAAAGTTGGTATTTTAGTTTTACTTTCTGTCAATTTCCAGGGTAAATTTGGTCATTTGATTCTGTACGGCATCAGTTTCATTGAATACTGTTTCAATACAGCTTCTAATCCATTATTCCGCAACGCCGTACAAAAATCTTTGAACAAGGGGAAAAAATCGAGGGTTACAACCCGCGCCTTCATTCCGTGGTCCGAGGGGTGATTTGAACAACATAAAATTATTTATTTTGAAAGTATTTCATGCATAGATAATATTTTTTTGATAATGGATTAGAAGCTGTATTGAAACAGTATGAAACTGACGCTTATATTGATATTTTATGCTCTTCTATCGTCCCATATACGTCACCTGGTGGTTCATATGACCCATTCATTTTGTTCATGGGCCCGTAGTCTATATAACTACTTATGATAATGATGGACAAAATAACAATATTATAAGTTTGAATGAACTTATAATATTGTTATTTTGGTATAAAATTATGTGAATACTTTAAATATGAATGATGAAAATATTTATTAAAAACCTCACGTGATATTTTCTAAAACAAGAAAGCTAAATACCAAATCTGAGTTTTAAACTAAAATTGAAATTACAAAATTCACATTACTGTTAAACGAGTTTATAAAGAACCAGAAAGTTACTACACGAGAATATATATATATATATATATATATAAGAAATTGTACCACCTGCTATGTAACATATGGAATGCTAATAAAGATTTGAGTATTGAGTATTGAGTATATCGATAAAATTTTAACCGTGTCCCATCTCTATCCAGAAAGTCTTATGTCACTTCCCCATTCTGTCAAGGTAAGTCACGGATAATAAAGAAAAGAAACTCCGAATAAAGTTTGGTACGTATATCTGTATTATTCACCGCACACGGATAACCAAATAAAATATTCAAGGATTCAGTATTTTCTGTGATACATCACGCCCTTGGGATTGATAGCCAAAAGGAATTATCTTTTTGTGAATATTATATCGGATACTGGTTTGAGGTGAGCACTAGGGATGCGAGATTATGGGATAGGGTGTCAATTTGATGTCGATGATTTTTGACGATAGCTGTCAAAATTGAAAAAAATATAATAATATCGCTGACAAATTTGAGCTTTTTTATACTTAATATAATATATTTTTTGCTCTGATTAATTAGTTATATCAGAATTCTAATCACCCGTGAGAAAGTGACCTTTCAAGGTCACTGAGTTGACTGACCGAAACCTCTTATTGTAAAGTTGTATTTAAGTACTCCTGTGACACACATTTAATAATTCCCTGTTATTTGGCAAAACCTTATGTTTTATTTATAAACAAGGACCACTACGACACATGGACCGTACAATTTGCTAGCTACATATCCATTTACCCAAACCCACACATGCATATTTAGGACGAACATACATACAAATCGCCGTATCGCTTTACCCAACCCAAGAATAAACACTTACCTTCATTCTACCTTATAGCAGACTAGAACTACCATTCCACAATATAGTACAAAGGTACCATAGAGTATATACAAACAAGTATAGAGTGCGTCCATAACTGGCGTACATAAGATTTTTTATTTATCATTGATTGCTTTTTCGATGTTCATTCGAAAATATCGATATTTTTGTCATAGTATAATTAAATAGCTATCAGCTCAGTTTTGACACTAATTTACCATACTGAAAGACGACGATTGATCTTACCTGTGGAGCACAGGCATGAACAACCGTCATATTTCATACGACGACCTCCGTGGTCGAGTGGCGTAGGCACCGGTTTTCAAGGTGTCGCTAGCTCTGAGGTCCCGGGTTCGATACCCGGACGGGTCAATGTAAAAATTACACTTTTCTACATTGTCTCGGGTCTGGGTGTTTGTGGTACCTTCGTTGTTTCTGAATTCCATAGCACAAGTGCTTAATAGCTACTTACTTTGGGTTCAGAGCAATGTGTGTGATGTTGTCCGCATTTATTATTATTATACTTTATAAGTTCATACTCCGTTAGATGCACTCTATAATTTACTTATTTACACTCTAAGGTAAGTACTAACTTAGTTTTCACTTGTTTGATTTCCTAAGTGCGTTTTCTTGTAACACATAACTTTGTTTCAAGGATTGGATAATACTGAATCAAGGTTGTTTATCGATACTCTCGTAACAATTGGATAAAGTTTCTTTCATTCAGAATAATATTTTTAAGGAATATTTTGTCTGCGTTTCCTTTAAGGTAACTATAACAAATTTCGTAAATTCACATCACTGTTAAACGAGTTATGAATATGACTGTGAATGCATATTATGAAGACTAAAAAAGAGAAGGATTGATTGTGTGAAAGACGACATGAGAAAGAAAGGAGTGAATGCTGAGATGACGAGTAGAACAGATGAATGGAAGCTAAATACGTATTGCATCGACGCCAAATAATTGGAAACATTTTTCGTAAATCAACAATAACTAAAAAAACTAAGCTTGTATGCCATTTTTTACCGACTTCAGAAAGGAGGAGTTACTCAATTCGAATGTATTTTTTTTAAACTTTTGACTAGGTGATTGATTATGATGTTTTTTTTATTGGTGATTTGGATGTTTTTTTTAGAAAGGGTGTGCTTCCCATGTGGTTTCCATTTTATCTTGGTCCAGTTATGACGGTGGGATCCATAAGAAAAACGAATCAGACTTATTATGAGGTCGCTTTTTTTTTGTTAAAATTATTAAATCTGTCAAACAAACATGACAATCAGAAAGTCACGGTCGTATGTAAATAAGGATACCAACGCACATTTTTAAAACTAGTTTCTTATGTCATCTGTTTATGATCAGTCTAAAGAATGCACATTTTAATTTTTAAACAGTTACACACAGATTTTATTATTTACATAATATTTGGTCTGTTTTCTTAAAACTTGACGTCAAGAATTATAATTAATCTGCCTTAATGAAAACTAGAAGCAGTAAAGAAATGCATTTTTCAATGTTCATCATATATTTTGAAGGCTCCCGTAGTCGGGTAGCGTAAACAAAAGTTTTCAATTGTCGCTAGTTCTGAGGTCCCGGGTTCGATCCCCGGACAGGTCAACATAGAAAAACAATTCTCGACACTTTTTCGTGTTTGGAGTCCGTTAGCGGTACCTTCGTCGTCTCTGATTCTATGATGCAAGTGCTTTAGCTGCTAACTTTCGATTAAAATGGAATTTGTGGATTTTTTATACAATTGTTGTAAATAATTTATATTGTTTTGCATCTCCAATATTTTTAAAATAATATAAATTTATATGCTGACTTACCATCTCTGTCGTAATGGCTCCAGACCTCCATAAACTGGTTCGCGGACAGTTTCTTCAGCTCCCTGGAGTCAGGGTCACGGAACTGTCTCATAAAGTTAGTGGCCCTCTCGAGATTGAGCCGCTTGGCCGACGAATTCGAATCGATACTCATTTTAGAAAAATAATCGATAAAAATTTCGAATGAAATCTGGTTTCGGTATTATCGATAACAATATCGAACTATGTCAATCACTAGTTCGATTTTCAAATATAATAATTATTTTTATTTACGTTCAAAATTATATATGAAAATTATATTTTTAATATATTCTAATTAATAAAAAATATGATTTGGCCTGAATTATTGTCAATGGTTCTATTAAAATAACATTAGATATTTATTTTTACGTATTTTGGTTATTAGTTGATTTTTAGATTGTATGCGGGTTTTTCATCTCATCTGAAACAAAAAAAAGATAACAATAAAAAACATTGCTTTGCAAAAACTAATAAAACATCTAAATTTTTACAACTAGTAATAAAAATATATTTTATTCTCATCAAATACAATGAAAGTGGACGAAGCGAAACAAGTATGTAAATATAGTAACAAGTGGTAAACAGTGGTCTCTGCCTACCCCTACGGGAAAGAGGCGTGATTATATGTATGTAAGTATGAACCACAATAAATGAAGATACAGAGCTTGTATCGAATTGGAGCTATCGCCATGCACGAGGTTTATTATTGTCAACGTCAGTCTATCCCTCACTTAGCTTGTCTCTCATTGGTGGACAATGACAGACAGACCTCACTACCAATCCTAAAGGATTCTTGAATCGCAATAGCCCCAAAAATGCATTCATTATTCATTAATTTAATCTATGTCGTGTATGTATCATGGTTATCTATAATATGTATGTATTTAGAAATATACAAGTATGATTATCAGTTGTCTGGTTACCCTAACACAAGCTCTGCTTAGCTTGGGATCAGATAACCGTGTGTGAGTTGTCTCGGAATATTATTATTAGTATGTTGTAAGCAGTCATTTTCAATTTTATTAATATCGTCGTTTTTTGTTTTTTCTTCTTAGACGAACAGTGCAAGTTAAATCTTTAACAGTGCGTCTCTAGCACTTAACACATAGGTTAGTCTGTGGTACTTGTAAATTATGTGGCTGACCACGAAATGGCTGACCACAAAATGGTTGACCAGACGTTCGCTTGTGGTTGCAGGAGTTAATGAGTTATTATGTATGTTAGTTGTGGACCTAGCAATGTTTGATAAAGAAGAGAATATTAAATTGACAAAGCTTATTCTATTATTTTTATTGCCCCCACAAGCTTTATAAAATTTCTAAAAACTTTCTATATGATAAAAAAAATCTATATGATTTTGATCGAGGAAAGGATAAAAAATAAAATCGTTTTATTGATTAAGGAGCTACGATGCCACAGCAGACAGACACCTCAAACTTGGGTAACACCGGGATAACTAAGTAGTTAGCTTAAATATTTATGTAGTATAATAATAAAATCTAGTAATAAACCAAAAACTTTACTGATTACTTTACTTTTGAACAAGCAAATCAAAATTTATATAACTTTGGTACATTTATTAGAAAATCTTGCAAACCACAGACATTGCTCACAGGTGCTGTAGTAATAGCAACTTGTGACTTTTACCAATCACTCTTTATGACATACATTCATTGGATTCCGACCGCACACTACTGCGGTTTGACATTGCCAGGCTAAAATGAGCGTTATTACTAAAGTGTTAAGGTTGTATTATGATTGGTTTTTGGCTATCTTTAATTGCACGGTTACCATGGCAACGAAAGCTCATGTAACATTACACCAGCTTTGCAACAACTTGGCATCGTGGATAGGATAATTCGTTGTTTTCAAATTCTGCATAAAAAATTGCACTTATTTTAAAATTATCTAATGAAAACTATGTACATTGGTTTAAAAAATAGTTAATATTATGTGAGTGTCGTGGTGGCCTAGTGGTTCAATGAACGGATTTGTATGCACAAGATTGCAGGTTCGAACTCAGATAAGTACCAATGTGTTTTTTTTTGTATTTGATGTGCTTTCTTAATTATTCTAAGACACTACTGATAAACGGCGAAGGAAAACATCATGAGGCAACCTGGATTCCAAAAATTGGAGTCTGAAATTGCTAATCCGCAGAGAGCAAGCGTGGTGATCAATCCCAATGCGGCCTTCTCTTTATGGGAAGAAGCCCGCAGTGGGAGGTATATAGGCTGAATATTTTTTATTATTTAGTAATTAGCTTACAAATAAAACATAGCAAGACGTAGCTTATATTTTTTCATGGAATCCAGATTATTCCATACCAAGTTTCATGAAAATCTGTCTATCAGTTTAGCCGTGACAGCATAACAAACAGAATTTGTACATGACAATAGTAAAGTATTTAGGCTCGGTTTGGAATTGAAATAGATTGTATAATCTTCCTCTTACGTTACTAAGTAAAGAGCCTTAGTTTACAAACTGTCAATAGTGATCTCTTCAAACCATAGACTAAACATATACATAGACTGCTACTATCGCTAGTTTCCCCTTGAGCCAAGCGAGAGCACTTTTTAGTTTGTGTCTAGTACATTCGTTTACTGATTTAAGTTAATTTTCGCGCAATGCAAAACTTATATACTAAAATATCGATAGGTTTTGACATTGTTAGGATAATAGTAGTGTTTTAGATAGATTTTTTAAAACGGCAAGATCCATTTTCATACATAATTCACGACAAAACAAGTTCATACTAGTGCTTACGGTTCAAACTCTAATAGGCTCACTCTTTAGTTTCTTATATGTACTCTAAGCTGTCAATAGTGATCTATTCAAAGTGATAAGGGTAGCGACATCGCGATTAATGTCGTCTACGTTTTCAGATATATTGCAAATTCTGTGTATAAAGGTAGCCTACGGGTATTTGAAAGATTACAGAAGCGTGTAAGTTTTGAGTTTAATAAAAGAAAAACGTTTTTTATTTGCTTTATGTTACCTATATCTTTGTCTGTAATATTTTTTAATAATAACTAAGAAAAGTAAATAGTTTTGCATCTTATCTGCACAGGGCAACCAATATTGCAATCCACCGGATATGGAGGTCGTAGTTATCGTCAGGATAACGATGAAAAAATCAACCTAAATACAATTTTGGTTTAAAGATATACATTTTTAGTTTCACCCATAGATAGTACCTGCGCAAATGACAAAATCTGACTAAAATAGATTCATGTAAATAACATGATCCTGTAACATCGAATAGTAATATCCCTAGATAGTTTTTTCTACTAAGGATAGACGTTTGACATATGTTATATGGTGCTTACGTCAAATTTCTATCTCTAAAGTCCAGCCGCAGAGAAAATACGTTCCTGACAAAATAATGTCAGTTGGTCTTGATTTTAATGGGGATATTAAAAAACGTGTTATATTTATTGTTCATTGTAGTTTGTCATAATTATTCATTTTGAATGAATAGACAATCAAGTGATAATAATTTGTGTTAAGTAAATTCTTCGGCACTTAAGTTATATCTTCCTATCGACTACTAAATGTCAGAAACGCATTCTTTCGGCGGCTGGAATATATTCCGTATACAGGGAAAACAATCTAAAGATATGTTATATTCGGTTTAAGTTAACTACACCCTTGTTACTAGTAGCATATAAAATAGATTTAGTGTGTTCGCATAACAACGATTATCCGAACTAAGCCTTCACGGTAGTTACCGTTCGTCTTTATAATTGATCTCGGTTCGTACCCGAAACAGAGTTATAGCTTTGGGTATCGAACTATACTCCTATTATGTTTTATTCTGGATATATCTAATGTTTTTTTTTAAATGGTCTTCCTACTCACGGTTGTCTGATTCCAAGCTAAGCAGAGCTTGTGTGATGGTAACCAGGCAAAATGACCTTCGTTTTTTCATATTAAATTCGAGTTATAGTAGTGTAATAAATAAACCATCCAAAAGTGTGGATCTAAGAGAAACGTTAATTTCGCATTACAAACTTCATTATTTAAATTGTGTTAATTTCTTTTTTTATATAACCTCTTCGGTGTCCCACTGCTGGGCATAGGTTTGCCCATCTGGCTCCAGACTAACCCTGTTTTAATCCTACAAAAGATAAACTGAAATAGAAAAACAACATCTTCTGAATTACCTAACTGAAAAAATACCTAAATTACACAGCCAAAATTCAGTATCCACAAAAATGCTAATAACTACTTACATAAATTATTTATATACAAGGGTAAGGTCCCAAAATAAATGGTAACTGGGGCGTAAACTATGCAGTATTGTTCACATAAATTTGGCTAAACGGTCCCATAACATTAGCTAGGCTATAATCGGCGACCCAGGCGGGGAAACGGATTTACAAATCTTTGTAAAAAAACATTTTTCGTAGGTCCTTAAGTGGGCAATAAATCTTAATTTAAAGGCACCTTTTTCACCCCCTTAAATGCTGAAAGTTAGTTTGTGTGTTAGTGTGTGTGTGGTGTGATGGCCTTTTTCACCTATGTGTTGAAACAATGTGATATAAGAAATTGTATTGGTAATTTTTATGCTTTTTTTTTACGTTAACGCATGGAGCAAAATATCCGTGGTTTTTATTGTTGGTTTCTTAGGTTTACGCGAATGTTAGACAATGAAATAAACTGCTTTTTACTGATTTTTTTGCGGTTTATTTTGATTATAGGTCCTGACGTTTCGAAACGTTTGCAGGTATCATGGTCACGGGCAGACTGTAAAGCTTTTTATTGTCTAGAAATACGTTGGTACGTAAACAAATTGTTCATTTAATAAAAGGGTTCCGTATCCAAAGGGTGCCAACGACAACGATACCTGTATCGACTGTATCTCATAATAGGTAGTCAACTTAATTTTCACGTCTTTTTCTGTTGTTGCCATGGCAACACATAATAATAATAAAATAATAAATTAAGTCTTCATACAAAAAAAATATTTTTTTGTTATTTCTACTTTATTTAATGGAATAATTGACCTCGTCCGAAGGTAATGGTACGGATGACTTTATGGTCATATCCAACGTACTTGGTCAGTTTATTTATCTGGAAAAAAGTCAATAGTCGACCTGTGCGACACGCCGGTGTGACCATATGGAAGTCGTCAATATATTATAATATAGCAGTAAAGCCCCAAACGTCGTAAAAAGAAAATGTCACAATCATTGACGTACTAAATATATACATAGACTGCAACTATCGCTAGTTTCCATTTTGCCAAGCGAGAGCAGTTTTTAGTCTGAACCTAGTACATTTCGTTTTTCATTTAATTAAATTTTCGCGCAACGAGAAACTTATACACGAAAATATCAATGGTTTTGACATTGTTAGGATAATATTAGTGTTCGTTAGATTTTTTAATACGGTAAGCTCCATCTTTATACATAATTCACGACAAAATCATTTCACACTAGTGCTTACGTTCAAACTCTGATAGGCTCACTCTAGTTCCTCATATATACTCTAAGGTCACAATCGATTCTTCCAAAAGCAAAAGTATGACAAAATCACATCAATAACTTTACCGACGGTCCTTCATTCTATAATTTATTCATTTCACCGAAGCTTATTTTCGTCAAGGTTACCTAATCACCTTTATTCGGTAAATCGATAGTCACTGTCATGGAATACCGGAAAATGATCTTCATTGAAACATAATTAATTAGGTGTACAAAGGAATAAGTATGCTTAAGCTCATTTTGGTTATTTGTCTAAGAATTTACTTTTCATTTGGTTGATTCAGATCTTCAAAATTAAATGATGGCAATGTGATCTGATGTTGTTTTGTTTATTTTAAGTAGGTCTAGTGGTTAGTGACCCTGACTGTTATGACGGAGGTCGTGGTTTCGATTCCCACCCAGGACAAATTTGTGTGCTGAGCACGATCATTTGTTCTGTATCTGGGTGTTATGTATCTATAATATGTATGTATTTAGAAATATATGCAGGGTGTTACAAAACCCCTGTCCGATCCGAAAGGGGGATATAGGGTCCACCAGGCCCAAATAAAATGTTAAATTTGGAATATTCATGATAATAACAATAATAATGAACTTTGAAGTAGCCGCCAAATTCCCTAAATTTGAAGATAAATCAAAAACTACAACACCATTTTGGTCGGTGTTAATGGTGACCTTTTGTATGATCATTTGGCAGAACCTGTGACGATGCCGTCACTCTTACTATATTATTTTTTTCTTTTTTTTCTAAATTAATGTAATCAGACATCAATACCTAACAACTCCTTAACGGATCGGACAGGGGTTTTGTAACATCCTGTAGACCTAAGTATGTTTCATTTTTGTAATCAGATAACCGTGTGTGAGTTGTCCTGGAATATTATTATAAATTGTTAATAATAGCAACCCCATCAATCGAACAAAAAACCAAAAGTTGGTGAATGTTTACGCAATGTGTCGTGTTGTCGAAACAAAATACTTTGATAAATGTCTGGAATTAATTTCGGCCATCAATTAATTACCCTTCAGTTTGGTTGATCGATGTAGTATGATGGAGCTGTAAATATTTTTATACGTGCGTAAACAATACTGGATTTCTGTTACCAACAGACTAGCTTTTACCATGAATTGATTATTTTTAGTATAATAATATGATTCCAGCCTATAAACGTCCCACTGCTGAGCACAGGCCTCTTTCTTCATAGAGAAGGCACGAGCATTGATAACCACGCTTGCTCAAGTACGGATTGGCGATTTCTTATCCCATTTTTTTGGAATCCAGGTTTCCACACGATGTTTTCCTTCACTGTTTGTCTGAAGTGTCTTCGAATGAGTATTTTTTAGTATAATACCTTTAATTGTATTCTGTATGTGATGTCGTGAAAAACTGGCCCTATCTTTTATTATATATTCTACTTAGAAAGAAAGAATGAATGAAAGCAAGCAAGAAAAAACATTTATTCATCATGGTTATGACGCATAATTTAGAAAAAAAAATAAAAAAACGTAAATGGGAAAATAAAATATGCGTCACAAGCATGCGAAATGGCACATCGCTCAGCATATGCAGCGACCCTATGCGTGACAGTGTCGCGGCGCTGATTTTCAGCGGTGGCCGGCTGGTACCCCGTGGTTTAACCCGCGTTTAGCTCCTGTTACCGATGGTTATATAAATACTTATTCTTATTTGTCTCGGTGACGAATATTAAGTCAATAATCATGAAAATCGGTTCACCTGTTCTGGAATTAAATTTAATAACTAACCATCTTAGTTACCATCATTCATTAGCTGCCATACTTAGATCTTTAGCAGTCGTTAAGTCAATTCTGACAACCAGTCTTATGATGGGAGACTGTGTTTCCCAGTAAAATGGGTTGTGGAGGTCAGATAGGCAGTCGCTCCATGTAAAATATGGTATTCAGCTGAATCCGGTAAGACTGGTAGCCGACCCCAACATAGCTTGGAGAAAGCCTCGGGAAATGATGAACTAACCGTCTTAGTTATTAGCATCTTAGATTTTAAGATATAATTTGGGAAACGGCTAGGCAGAAATGTATGACTCACTTGAAAAATAAACAGAAAACAATTGATATCGATAGTTTGATGTGTAACAGTCAATGCAGATACCTCGGCTTGTTACATAAGGCTGTTGCGTGTAGACGCAGGCTGCTGTTCAATACGGTGGCCACAAGCAATCATTCTGTCTGTGTTCTGAACCGAAATGTTGTCGAGTTGTGAAGGTACAATGCTGTTTATAAGTCAACTGTTATATATATATATTATGTTATAATATATAGTATCTGTTTATTAACAGACTTTTAGAGGTAATAATGATGTCATCAGGATTTCGATGTTTGTCGTGAAACACTAGCCTTTACTCCTGTTCTTTGATTCTTTTTATTTTCTTGGTTTTAATTTATTTTGGAAAAGCAAAAAATTCTTGAATATTCTTTTTTATTCTTACTTATGTGATAAATATACATTTACTATTCATAGAGTCAACATCGGCTATTATTTCACCTAATTCTTAGTTACGCAAGACTGGAACAATAAACAGCTAGGCAACTTAGGCAAAAAATATGTCTAGGCGACTCTTACTAGACAGGTATTAAGAATAATCTTAGCCCTATATTCCCCTGATATATAGCCTTGTTTGTACCCCAGAAACTAATAACAATGTGCGTCAAACAACACATTGAGAAACAAACATCGTAAGCACAAATTACAAGTAATAGTCTATCCTATTTTTATCTAAAAGAAATCTTCAGTTTATCCCAAAATAGCGACTCCATTTTGTTTTTGTCTTTGACCATTTATCTCAGTCTAGACTTTTCTTATTGAATTAGAGTTATCTAACCTATTTGAACCTAGAAAAAAGCTGAAATAAGATAATGTTTTGAACATATATAGGGTGTAACAGAATAAAGGCAATACGTTAAACACCCTTATTTAAATTAATTTAATTTAAAATATTAAATTATACATTCGAAACAATATCTGTTATTAAATTAATTTCAAATCTCTAGGTTTGGCCTAAAAATTTTATATATATATTTTTTACATATATATTTTTATTTATATATTTCATATATATTTTTATTTATATATTTCATATATATTTTCCCTGCGTTTACCGTTGGATTTACACCTAAAGTGGACAATTTGATACGAATGCGAACTACTTAATTATTTCTAAGTCGTGCGTGTTTTCAGAAATATACAAATCATACACACAATGTGTATGATTTGTATATTTCTGAAACATACTGGCGAACTGTGGGTGTACATAGGTACACCTCTGCCTAACCCTTCGGGGATACAGGTGTAATGATATGTTATGTTATTTTTGAAACCCCGACGATACAAGGATAAAATGATAAATTTCGTTTTTTCATACCAGTATCCCAATCAAAAGTGAAGCATATTTTGCAGCATATATTTTAAGTAGAGCCTAAACATATAATTTCGTATATAAATACTCGTCCTTGACTTATATATTAACCTTATGAGTATCGTATAAAAGGTCACATGTACACGTATCGTACTTAAATTAACCTTTTCCGATGACAAGTCAGTACTGTGTCTTGTTAATTCATACTGTATCACCTATAGCAAAAATAGGTAGATAAGTAAGTGTAATAAAAAAATAATTATGCTTGAACTAAATTACATGTTCTCGTAAAATTATTTATAACGTAATTTACTTAAGTTAATAATATTACCTGTTTGTATTTTAATTCAATGTTATTTTTTAATGATCTTTTGTTATAACTCTACAAAATATCCGAAATTAATACATTGTGTCAGTTTTTTATATAAAACTACTTCTGCACCGATGCACTAAATCAATATCAGCGAAACTGCATAGCAGAGCGTTTTACAAGTATTCTTTCTTTAACAAAAATAATAATAAATGCGGACAACATCACATACATTGCTCTGAACCCAAAGTAAGTAGCTGAGGCACTTGTGTTATGTAATTCAGAAACAACGAAGGTACCACAAACACCCAGACCCGGGACAATGTAGAAAGATGGTTTCTACATTGACCCGTCCGGGGATCGCACCCGGGACCTCAGAGCTAGGGACACCTTGAAACCGGTGCGTACGCCACTCGACCACGTAGGTCGACAAATTCTATTCATAGACATATGTATAGCTATTATACATATGCAGCTTGTATTGAATTATTATTGTATTATTTAGAACATCGCCATAGGACATAAAATGTACAGGTGTTTCAGTAACTAGGGAAGCCACATGTGCAGAAATAATTGTATTTATGAGCTTTCTTTTATATTTCATTTTTTAATACGACTGACATTGAAAGTAAGAAATAACAAGTGAATTTACTTTTAAACACACCATCATATAAATTTTCATATCCATGCTTTTTTAACGCTTTAATGTATAACAATAATAGTCAGATTAAAAAAAATACTGCTTTTCATAGATAACCCAACTTTCGCATAAAGTAAAAATACTTTTAAAATTATTTATTATTATACCAACGATTACATAAAATGCAAGCAAATTAAACAAAAGCCATTAATCTCTATACAGTGTAACAATAATTTTCAGGTAAACCCTGCATTCACAAATAACATAAAACAAGCGAAAAACCGCAGTAATATTTTACTATAAACATATTTTAGTAAGCACCGCTATAAACAATTTTCTACTACTATTCAATAACTATTGATAACAACGATTTACCATAATTTTTCGAATAAACCAGTATCAATAACTCTTTTATATAATAACCGCAAATCCGAGTAAAGTAAAGTAAGGTAAGGTTAAGTAAACAGTTAGGCAACGAGTTAAAGTAACGACTACCTAGAATAAAATGATTGTAAGCATTCAGGTCCTCGATTTAGCTATTTAAGAGTTGCCTGAATTGAGCGAATGACCTGTTTTATTTTTATATTCCGGGACTTCTCACACGCGGTTTTCTGATCCCAAGCTAAGCAGAGCTTATGTTATGGTAACCAGATGGTTGTCTGGAAAGTATGTTTATCAGTTGATTAACATACTTATATATCTCTAAATACATACATATTATAGATAAATTCCTCCCAGACACAGGACAAATGATCGTACTCATCACACAAACATTTGTCCAATGTGGGAATCGAACCCACAGTCTCCGGTATAGCAGTCAGGGTCGCTAACCACTAGACCAACAGGCCAGTCAAAAGCTTCATTTGGAACGATAATTAATTGGTCATTACGATCATTCTCTTCGAGAGGTCAATGAGATTTTATTGTAGGCGTATCTGTGTACGAAAATTAGGCACAATTACAAGTACACTGACCGACCACTGACATACACATAAAATAGCTGAATCGAGGCCCTGGCGTCTTACTCCAATATTTAACTCTGACTCAAGAAGCAGTTTAAGTAAATTACAGTTCTAAATGGAGAAAGCTAAATAAGAATGACTGTCGTTTGTAGAAGAGATTTTATGAAGTCTAATGCTAATATTTTGATTGAGTAAAAAGCTTCTTGTCATTTAAATTTTATATTTTTAAGACCAGGGGCACCAGCGCAAAGAGAGAGTACCATGTCCAACAGTGCATCAGTGACTGTGTTTGTGGCGTCGTATCTCCTAAATGATTTGATCGTTTACGATCCGACTTTGTTTGTTTGACAGCTCAGGTAATCGAGACTTTTCTGATCTATAATTTATTCAGCAATTTTCCTAACTTGTCGGATGAAACTAGTTATTTAAAAATCTGCACTCCCACATAATTTATGTGACAAATACCTAAACAAAAAACAATTCTGCTCTAAGTTATTTAATTTATATCATAGTAAACACCATACCAATGTCACTAGTCTACAGTACTGAAATCTATAAACTTTAGCAATTGATTTTCCTATAGACAAACTGTAGTTGGATAGTTCGAACCAGACTTGCCGAGTACATCTCAAATGTTTGAGTAACGCTCTGTTGGGAAGTTAAATATTAAAGTCCTCTTTGAGTCGTGCTCAGTTTAAAGTGAGCTGTGTTTAACATTAGTTGGATGTCTGAATGTGGGATAAGGATCGGATTGTTTCGATGTAGGATTGTGTTATGTGTAAGTCTCTAGTATTTATTAAAGGGGGGAGAAATACTTTCGGAAAAAAGGATGAAGACGGATTAAAAAAAAAAATCGTTGATGTATCTAAAGTGTGTGTGTGAAAGTGTGTCGTGGTGGATCTAAAGACCAGTCCAGTAAATACTCTGCATTTGTTTACACAAATTTACTATTGTATTATCAGGACTAAAAGAGACTGTGACCCCCGAGTTTGTTTCGACATTTCTTCTCAGGGTAGTCAGTTAGGAAATGTCGACCTCATCTAGATTAAGAAGACGTGTGAAAGTGATTGAATGTAGTCCTATGTGGAAAAAAAAAATGGATTTTGAATTTTTGAATTTGAAAAATTTGCTAATCATGGCATATTAATTTATCATTAGAGTGACATAATAGGTCATAACAATTTGCCTAGCCAAAAAGCGTAAAAAGTACACAAATATAATTATCTATCTTAAAATAGTGAATACTTAGTACCTATATAAAGCCGAATCAAAGTTCAAGAGTGGGAGTCAATGACGTCACGAGGTAGCAAAAACGTACAACATCATGACGTCATCATTTAAAATCAATGAATATATCGTGTGTCAAAAGGCCCTTAAAATACCAATAAATAATAATAATATTCCGGGACAACTCACACACGGTTATCTGATCCTAAGCTAAGCAGAGCTTGTGTTATGGTAACCAGACAACTGATAGCCATACTTATATATTTCTAAATACATACATATTATAGATAAATTACACCCAGACACAGAATAAATGATCGTGCTCATCACACAAACATTTGTCTTGAGTGGGGATCGAACCCACGACCTCCGGTATAGCAGTCAGGGTCACTAACCACTAGAACAACAGGCCAAAAATGAACTGATATAGCAAATCTTCGTAATAAGATCTTTTCTCGTTTATCAGACTATCGGGAGGACACATTTGTTGTAATAAAGCTAACGTTTCTCGAGAAAACCGATACTGTTTGTTCCTGATACCGTTTATTTGTAGATAAACAAATTAAGAGACTAATGATGTCACGAGTTAGTAAGGAGTATTTTGAAAGGATTCACAGTATTAAATTGTTATATTGATTAAATATGAAAGTAAAAAGTGACATATGAAATTAAAATGGGAGTATTTTTAGTGTATGCTTATATACATACCAACGACGAAATTATATTTAGATCGATCCACAATTGACAGAAATTATAATATAGTTACAAAAATATTAAGTAAAGGTAAATGTCTATACGCTGAGAACTTTCTTTTGAAGAAAAAAATAAGATTTATGATTTACGAAGAGAGTTAAAAGTTTTTAATCTATGTAACAATTAGATATTGCTATTAGATATTTTTTTTAAACTAAAGAATAAAACGCGTAAATCGGTTTTTATAAAGTCGGATTGATAAAGTTATATTTATATAAACTAATAAAGTTTTAAGGAGATCATAAAAATCTATAAATTATTTTTATATTTATTACCTGTGTATTAAGGCCGTCCCTGACTCAGACGAAAACAACAACAAGCGTAGCCGCGTAGCCTTGCACTCTACGCCGTAGCAAGGTGCTACGCTAACTAGCCTACGGCCTTCAGAATCGTAAGCAACGTAGCGGAATTGCGTATAATCTAGACTGTTATTATGTACTATTGAACATAACATATCATCACGCCTGTATCCCCGAAGGGTTAGGCAGAGGTGTACCAATGTACACCCACAGTTCGCCGATATGTTTAGGTCCCATGTAATAGGGGGCGAGCCTATTGCCACTAACCGGGCACAAATCCAAACTCTGACCTGCTACTGAGAATTTCATAGAAACACCCAATAACACCTTGGTCGACTTGGGAATCGAACCCAAGACCCCTAGCGTAGCAGTCGCGCTTAGCACCACTAGGCCAACGAGGCTGTCTATTGAAGGTATCACATATGACATAACTTATTATTATACTACTTTTAAAACATTATAAAAGAGAATGGTGAGCATGTTTGTTACGCCTTCACGCTAAAACTACTGAACGGATTCCGATGAAATTTCGCATACAGTTAGCTTATAATATTGATTAAAACATGGTTATTATTAAATTGAAAAAGTCAATGATATTTAATGTATTTATTTTTGTCAGAAATAAAGACTTTTTACACCATGTATTTTGTAATTATATTTGCGAATAAAAATATCTTTTTCTTTAGTTTATTCCCTCCCCTATCCTACACTTTATTATCAATTATATTTATATATACTGTTTAACACCCAAAGAACCTTTAGAGGTCATAAAGTACAGACACGAGCTAATAATACAACCCTTTTATCACTCCGTACATCTATACCAGTCTCGCGTAGCAGATCACAAAATAAACACCTCATTTCAAGCAATAATAGCCTTTATTGTCGAACGATACTGTACATTTTATTGACATTTTCCCTTGGCCTTAAAATCAAATGTAAATAGATATTTGTTGTAATTTAATTTGAGCTTTACTGCTTTGAGATAAAGTTTAAATTGCAATGGTGAAGAAGAAGGGTTTTGTGTCGATGAGAGGTGTCTATTTTCTGTTGTATTTCAAATATCATTGAAAGGATTTTGTTAAGAAATTGTTAGGGTTTCATAAAAAGCATTTATGTATCGTTTTCTACAGATTTTGGCTTCTCAATAGGAGACAAGATAATTTGAGGGCTGGTATTTCAATTGTTAGTTATAATCTAAATGGAAACATTTTGTACCACGTTTATAAAGATTTAAGAGAAATTTTCATTAAAATCTTTTCCGATGAATTATTTTTATAGCTTCTTTTAATTAATACCACACGCATATTTATTTATTACCTTCAAGTATAAAAATTAAGGTTTAAATTGATTTGTAGGAGTCGTAGACTTGGGCTATAGACGTTTCTAAACTCCAAGACCTTTATCTTTGAAATAATATATTTGCGCCAAATTCGTCACACTACATAATAGATTACACTACATTATACATTGTAGTGTACAATTTTGTATTAGGCTAGGTGTTCCGTACTAGCTAGATGCACCTAAATTGGTTTGGATACCATTTTCACCTGAAGAATTTAGAGTATATATTATTTTATTTCAAAGAGATGTAGCCTTGGATTTTCAAAACCTCCACAGCTCAAGTCGAACGACTCCCACTTATGAATTTAAACCTTATTATACACTGCATTGAGTACAAATTTGTGTGCCCAGTACAAACCAAAATTAAACAAACCCTAGCTTCAAAACACTGAATATTACTGTCATAAGGTCATCGAACTCTAGAGGTCATTAGGCACAGTAATAATAATCGCTTCTCACTTTACTTGCTTACAATATATTATTAACAGAAATGGTGAAACATTATTATGATAAAATGTTGATCGTTTTCAGTCTTTCTTTAACTGACTAGTCATTCAGGCTTGTCTAGACGTACTAAATATCTAGTTTCCTATGTGTAGGTTACCTTAAAAATTAAGGACTATGCTGTAAGTACCCTGCATTTGTTTACACAATATAAGAATGTAAGTTTTTTTTAATCCTTTTAGGTCTATTCGCGCGATCAGTAATCTTGCGTTAGTTAGTTAGTTAAAAACCTGCCAAGTGTGAGTCAGGCCCGCGCAAGAAAAATTCTGTAAAAAGGCAAAAAATCACGTAATTTGTTGGATAGTCACACTTAAATACCTATTTAATTATGTTTGTAGTATTAATTCTTACAGCAGGAGCAGAAATTAATCATCAGGAAAAAAAATCAACCACTCATGTTTCAAGACATAACAGCCTGGTGACAGACGAACAGCTTAGCCTTAGTAATATGGTCCCGTTTCACCCTTGGGTATGGAATCTTAAATCTAAATATTCCAAAGCATATAATCACCTTATAAAACAACCCGTTAAAGTAAAATCAAAACATAAATAATGTATATTTATGACAGTAATAAACCACAGTAAACCTCATTAACGTAATCGCATCCAAAATCAACGTTAAATTGAATTAAACCAGTAGTTGTTATCTTATCCGGCGATCAGTTTGTCAATACACCCGGATGACCGGACGCCGATAGCGGCCGGATACCCGTTGTGTCGCACACTGTTGTTTACCGGATAACTATAGAAAGTATAATGTTAACGACTAATTTTGTTGGTTGAACTTATTAAGCGTTCTTTAATATAACTTCTTAATTCTTATCCATGTATAGTGTTTAAATATTATGTTATATATTCTAGTATTTTTGTTTCAATTTTCTTTTGTTATTTCTATGTAAAATTATATTATTATTTCGTTTCTTGTTACACGCTGTGTCTATGTATCTTTTTTAGTTTTACCTGTCGAGGCGTGCTTGTTAAAAAATCGTATAAATAAAATACGCAGTACCTTTGTACCTTATGATCTGTCTATGTGAAATACTGTGTGTCCGTTGTGTGTACAAAAACTTATAAATAAATAAATGTACGTTAATGTTTTACTATTTTTGTTGAAAAAAAAATCTTTTTCCGCACTAATTTATTACTAGCTTAAGCACGGCTCCGCCTGGGTACATTTCGGTAATCGCCGAAAACCGTGGCATAATAATATATTATGTCAACTTATCCCCTATCGAGTTTCATTAAAACCGGATCAATGATTTGGTCGTGAAAGCGTAACTGACAGACAGGCAGTTATTTTCGTATTTATAATATATATATTATATATATATAGATATATTATAAGCATATAAGGAACTATTAGTAATGGTACTAATAGAAATAAATCTATACGGTACACTAAACCGTCGAAAACAAACATATTTCATTCAATTACCTGAAGAATTTACTGTTAGAAGTTATTTAACATTGACCGGACGACGGCAAGGTTAACATAATAACGTATTTACCTTTACCTTCCAAAAATAAGGGCCGCGATAATAAAATATATTTAACCATAGAGTAAGAAAAAAAAATAGAGTGCACGAATCGCTGAAAGCAAATTGTGCCGAGCGTAAGCATGGTGTGTACCCTGACAAAAACTCTGACAAAACAGTCAACGGGTGTCCGTTGACTGTTTTCTATAAACAGACGTTTATAGAAAAATATATTTTTTGTATTATTTGATTGTGTTACTTTAGGTTTTGAGATGATTTTATTAAAACAGTGCACTCGGTTTTATTACTATTCTTACGACGAAACTAGTTCATATTAGTACTGACGGTTCATTCTCCGATCCGCTCACTCTATAGCTTCTATCCTCTAAGATTTATACAAATTAAATACGAGACGTTGACGTATATATTCACTTAAATAATAAACAAACTACGATCAATGACAGACAAAAAGCGTTAGTTGTAAATTACTACATTCCGGATAATTATAGCTAAATACTATTTAAATGATTCAATGTTACTAAAATGTCTGTTTATAGAAGCTAATAATACTTCCTACTACAAGTGAATGTTTGTATGTTTGCGCGTTTGTAACATCTTTATGTGAAAACGACTTAACTGATTTTGATGTGATTTTGCATACAGATGGTGCATAGTCCAGATTGTCATGTAGAATACTTTTATCAGAGAAATAAGTTCTAAACTGCCCCTGTAGCCAAGTAAAATTTCCACAAGCGTTAACGATGATAGAAATCGCTTAAATGACATTAAATGTATGGAAATGACAAGTCCAGGTCACGTGATTTCTATCATCGTTAACGCTTGTAGAAATGTTACTTGGCTAGAGGGCCAGATTTGTTGAAGAGCTTGAGAGACAGATTTTTTTTTAAATGGAGACTAAATTATCTATTATGCTCATAAATACTTAAATTATAAATTTAAATGCTTAGATAGACATGGTTTCGTTACAAATTCGATGCAAAACTAGGGGTACTATAAATTTGACATGTTGGTCTATGTGTCATCTGTGTCATCGTAGCTCCTAAATCGAATGGACGGATTATGTATTCTTTATGAAAACTATCATATTTGCAATAAAATGTCTGGGGTTTCTTAAATTTCAATTAATGTTTATGTCTAGGTCCTAGCTCTAAGTAATTCTATCTTAACCTAACATACGTTGTAAACCCTAGACTTCAGGTTTAACACACCCTGTACCCTAATTAATAGCAAACCTTCTTGTTAATATAGTGTAACATAATCAACGTTAGTAAGCCTTAATAAATGAAGGCTTACAGCGTTAGCCGGTAACCGAGGCGGGTACAACCTTATTTGTTACAGCGTAATATGAGCTATGGAACCTATGTTGTTTAAAATGAGTTATTTTATAGATATTCGTTTAAATTATTAATTTAGTGTTATTTTATTATGTTAGAACTATGTGTAAAAACCATAAAACGTTTTTTTGGCTTCAGGACTGTCGCCAAAAAAGTAAAAATAAATTAAGTAATAATATTAAAGTCAATAATATGTATTTTTTTTTAAATAAATAAATAAATGCGGACAACATCACATACATTTTTCTGAACCCAAAGTAAGTAGCTAAAGCACTTGTGTTATGGAATTCAGATACAACGAAGGTACCACAAACACCCAGACCCGAGACAATGTAGAACTGTGACTTTCTACATTGAACCGGCCGGGGATTGAACCCGGGACCTCAGAGCTAGCGACCTTGAAACCGGTGCCTACGCCACACGACCACGGAGGTCGTCAGTAGCATTAATTCTAGTAATTTCGTATTTTTTTTTTGTGCGGAACTACAATGCTTGCATACATAGGTAAGTATGTACGAGTATGTATGTGAGTTTTCCTATATCCAACATATGGTCTGCATTATAAACAGAAAACAATAGAAACTTCTAACAAAGGATTCCCTTTGATTCCGATTGGAAATAAACTAGCACAATTCTTTCTCTAGTAATACTGTAGGATACATAAGTATTCGTTATTACTTTGCTACTTGTAGGAACAAACGTTATGTGACTTGTTTTCTGGCGTAAGATATTAGTATAAAATCAAAGCGACATCATTACAGGGTGCCTAAAACCCAACCTTGTGATGCTGTATCCCCTGGCTTTAATAGCTCCTCCAGACGTGCGCCGCGAAACAGCTTGAAAAGTCCAAGCAGGAGACAGGAGACAAGAGACTCTAAAAGGAGAAGAAGAAGAAGAATGCGACAGCAACTTCATATACATGGTGCTATGGTTTTTGGTGTAGAAAAAGATCGCACAAAAAGAATATAAATTATTGAACTGAAATTCATCTGACTTATGTAATTCTATACCAAATGTACTTTTTGCCCCTTTTGGGTAGCTCTAATCTTTCGGCAACAACTTGTATAGCACTGTAATAATATACGAACAAGAAAATACTGGGTCATTAGAACAATCGAACTTAGTACAACAACTAATCTTAATAGGTAAATAGCAAATAAGCAAACACAATCCTACGAACAAACACTCATTGGAAAATCATCAATAATAAATATTCCGGTACAACTCACCCACGGTTATCTGATCCCAAGCTAAGCAGAGCTTGTGTTATGGTAACCAGACAACTGATCAACATACTTATATATTTCTAAATATATCCATATTATAGATAAATTACACAGACACAGAACAAATGGTCGTGCTTAACACACAGACTTGTCCTGGGTGGGAATCGAACCCACGTCCTCCAGTATAGCAGTCAGGGTCACTAATCACTAGACCAACAGGCCCGCCAATAGCAAGTCAATCGATAACCGAAGCGCAAAACTTTCAACATTTAATCTTTTCTACAAGTTTCCAATTATGAGACGAAGGAACTCTAATCTCCGATTCTCAATCATCGACAAATCCCTCCCTCTATATTTGAAGAGTACGGAACCCACTGGAAAGGATTACACTCTCGCAAGAGTTTATCCTCAATCGGGAACCGGATCTTGACAGTTTTACAATTGAATTGTACGAGATTTCTACCACATACTACCATATGTCACTGGTTATTAGAAAATCAACTTTATGTTGGGCAAGTAAGGTTGTTTTTTGTAAGTTGTGAGTGTCGTGTGGTTTCTACGCTGATCCGTTGGGACTAAAGTGTTGATATTTTCCTTTGATGTAGAGAAAATGAACCTTTTTCACATTGAAAGGTTTTGGATTTGGGTACAGCCTCAAGCACCTTATCTTACTTTTCGGTTTTTTTTCTTCAAAAATATGTATTTCTTTATGTTAGTTGATATGTTTTGCAAAAATTTCCAACTAATTATATGTATGATAAGAACCTACAACCACACATGAGCCCGAACAATAAGCTTCACGAAAATTGTGAAAAAGAGCGAACATTTTATGTCTCTTTTGATTGCCTACCTAATTCATAGTCCTTTGTATATCTGTGTGAAGCCTGAGGAAGGGATTTACTCCAGTTTTAGGGTTCCGTATCCAAAGGGTAAAGACGGAACCCTATTAGGTACTAAGACTTCGCTGTTTGTCCGTCCGTCTGTCACCAGGCTGTATCTCAAGAACCGCGACGGCTAGACAGTTGAAATTGTCACAATTTTTTTGTCGTTTTAACAACAGATACTAAAAACAAAATAAACAAATATTTAAGAAAGGCTCTCGTACAACGGTGGTACAGAACACTTCGTGCACGAGTCCGACTCGCACTTGACCTCTCTCGTCACCGAAACTAGGTGTAAACCGACAATTACACTTTTACGATGTAACACACTTCTTCTTAGCGTGTCAAACAAGGGCATTGTCAATTTGACCACACAATCTCAGCCCCGCCAGCAGCATTTTTGGAGAAGTATGGGCACTCTTTGACTTCGATGTAAATTAATATTTTGACACATGTTTTAAGGTCTTTTTATAGTTAAGAGTTAAGTTTTGTTTAAGTTTTTGAGCTAAATGCGAGAAGCCAAGGATAGAAGTACCGTTTGAGAGGCCTATGTCAAGCAATGGACTGCTATAAGCTATTGGTGATAAAGTGCTACATAGTGAAATTACGAAATTAGTTATAAAGAATTACATCGAACAAATATTTATTAGCAAAACCTTTCATTTATAAATAGACATGTAAATAAAATTAATCTTTATCTCATCCATATTCAGATTAACTTTGGACTCCACCGAAACTTTTTAATTGGCTAGTTTGTGAAGACTCTGGCAAGCCAAGGGCTCTCAAACGAATACAAAATAAGTTTGGAATGCCTGAAATATTTATAGAAGCCAGACTACAAAATTATGTACAAGTAATTTTTTTTTGGAGGCTCATTTATTATTCCGGAATAAACTTTTTCTGTCACCTACCCATATTTTCTTTAAAAAGTGTGATTTTTTGTTATCAAAAGCAGTAAGTGTATTACATAGGTAATAAAAAGCTGTTTTATAAGCCCTAGAATGCCCATGCCGTGTCTATGAAAGCCAGGTTTAACATATTTGGGTACAGTGAAAATTCGCACTAGAAAGCTTAACAAGTCAGACCATGGTCCATCTTTATATATATAATTCTTCTGTGAGTGTGTATGTCACTGAACTTCTCTCAAACGACTGGACCGATTTTGATGAAATTTTTTGTGTGTGTTCAAGGGGATCTGGGAATGGTTTAGATTCACAATTTTGTCCGCTGGACAATGTTTTTTTAATTTATTAGTAGTTGTTGATTTTGGAATGTTTTACATTGGATCCGACAGACGGCGCTACCATCGCAAATCATCAAATTTTAAATAATATTCGAATTTTAATTTAGTCTGTCCCGACAGTTAGCACTGCGATAAAAAAAAAAAAACAAATTGTTATCATTGTGTTATTGTAGACCATGTAGACAGGACAACGTCTGTCGGGTCCGCTAGTCTTTATATAAGATCATAAAAGAAACAAAACGGCTAATTACTCGTGTCTTCCGTCTTCCTTCTAATTCGAAGTTTTCGTAAGATTATCATCATTCTTAAAGCACATATACCTCATAAAGAAAGCAAAAACGATTCGCTAGAAATGGGAGCAAATAAAGTAAACAGATCTCGTTGTAATCTGGAGGTATTATTGCTACGTGTTGTCGCACCGAGCCGTGAGTCTTGGGATTACCTCGATATACGAGTTAATTAAATGGAAATTACCCAGCCTTTGGGAACGTAAACCGCGTTTATTTATTTATTTATAGTAATTGTGTTATAGGGGTCGTAGTAAGTGTGGTCCTACAGTAGAACCGTACAGGTTAAGCCGCGGTCGCCGCTGTTGGTCCGTGGATGGGTGACCGTTAATAACCATTTCGAATAGTAGTAGTATTAGAAAACATTCCGAGACCCCTCCGTGTCTCGGAAAGCACGTTAAGATATTGGTCCTGACCAACGAAACGAAACGAAAAAAAAATTGAAACTATAGAGTGAGCCTATCAGAGTTTAAACCGTAAGCACTAGTGTGAACAAGTGTTGTCGTGAATTATGTATGAAGATGGAGCTTGCCGTTTTAAAAAATCTATCTAAAACATTAATAATATCCTAACAATGTCAAACCATCGATATTTTCTTATATAAGTTTCTCATTGCGCGAAAATTAACTTAAATGAAAAACGAAATGTACTAGGACTAAAAACTGCTCTCGATTGGCACAAGGGGAACCTAGCGATAGTAGCAGTTTATGCATATCATACGTCGATGGTCATGAATGTAAAAAGTTGATCTTGACAGTCGTTAAGTCAATTCTGACAACCAGTCTTACTATGGGATACTGTATTACCCAGTATGATGGGAGATCAGACAGGCGGTCGCTCCATGTAAAATACGGTATTCAGATGAATCCGGTGAGATTGGAAGCCGACCACAACATAGTTGGGAAAAGGCTAGGCAGAGTTATTTTGTTATAGAATTTTACTTAGTTACACACTTTTATATAATCGAAACTAAAATGATAATCCGCGTGCAAGCGTGATATATTTTTTGAGCCTTCGCGGCGCAGTAATAAAGTTGGTTTAAAAAGAGGTTTTATATTAGCGTTGTAAATGGAATTTAATCCTACCTGCAGTCTGTTTTATACCTTTAAAAGTTTTGAGTAAAGCCAAATAAAAAGGCCTCTTAATTAAAGAATAGCTTACTTTATTAAGTTATTCGTCCTGTTATATCCAAATCATTAATGTTTTAATAATACTGTACGCAAAAAAATGTACTGAAAAAAAAAGGTTTTATGTTAAGCTTATCACATACTTTATCCACAGCAATGCGAAATAAATACATAAAAATCTGTTTAAATACTACTAAAGTACAAATAACAGTTAAATAGTTCAGGTCAATAAGAAAAATGGAAGGATAAAAATTATTGGCATTTCTCGTCGTTAATTTTCCAGAGCTTTTTCATAAAAATAATACTGAAAGGATTCCAGGCTTCTATTGGCCCACTTAAGATCATTAAATGGGCACGCTTGACCGCACTTCATGATCAAAGCTTAACATTTTATTATTTTCCAGAGAAAAAATAGCTCCTTTTTCTTCAACCTTTCCTGTTTTATTTTGCTGAAGTAATGCTCAGTGTAGTATACTGAAATTAGGTTTTATTATAAGTACATTTTTGCTTTATGAAGGTAAAAAGAAATGACGGCTTTTCGTTCCTTATATTCTGACCAAAACCAAAAAGAGATTATGTTGGTCCAAAGCAATAAATTTTTAGTACTCTTGAAAGCGCAATAATACTCAAACATTTCTTAAAAACTATCAAAAATGCTTACTAATGTATTATAATTTGATATCAAATTATGTAGAACAGTATAATTGAAATAGTACCCTATAAATAAATCAACAAATAAATGCGGATAACATCACATAGATTGCTCTGAACCCAAAGTAAGTAGCAACAAGCACTTGTAGGTACCACAAACACCCATGGAGACCCGAGACAATGTAGATAAGTGACTTTCTACCAAACATACCAATGTATGTAACTCTCAATATTCGGAAATCCAACATTATTTCGCACGCCAATTTAAACCCCAAATATGATCTACATCAAACCTAATTATAATACAAACAGATTAGAATCAAATTCAAACAAGATGAATGATTAACGAGACCGCAACCTAATAGCATTAATATTTTAACATTAAAGTGTTAATTATAATTGAATGGGAACGTGTAAATGTTAAACATTTAATTTGTATGAAGTCCATATTGACTGCCTCGTTGGCCTAGTGGCGCTAAGCGCGACTGCTACGCTAGAGGTCTTGGGTTCGATTCCCGAGTCGACCAAAGTGTTATTGGGTTTTTCTATGAAATTCTCAGTAGCAGGTCGGAGTTTGGATTTGTGCCCAGTTAGTGGCAATAGGCTCGCCCCCCTATTACATGGGACCTAAACATATCGGCGAACTGTGCACATTGCACATTGGTACACCTCTGCCTAACCCTTCGGGGATACAGGCGTGATGATATGTTAAGTTCCATATTGTCTCATTTTCACCGATTACGGACCCAGGCTAGTCTCCGTAAAATAAATCTGTGCAAGTGGGGCATCGTCGACCCAACACTAGTCGCATGTGAGTGTGGTGCCCCATCGCAGGACATGGCACACCTTTTGTCCTGCCCGTCCTGCACTACCACCTGCACTCTCCAGGACGTGATGGAGGCCAGCGACCGAGCCATCCAGGTTGCATCTTTTCGGTTAGATACTATTTGAAACTTAGAACTTTGACTCGAGACGACTGGCGATAAAGCAAGAGGGCAGTTTTTTGGTTATAAAGCAAGAGGACAGCCACGCACGTAGGCTAGCAACCTTTGAAAATCATCGGTTGGAGTTTTAATAAAACCTCCCGAAACTTGACTACGAGCCCTAACGACTAATTTAAATGAGCCTTGTAAATTATTAATTGATCGGAAACATAAAGTACCAATAGACCTACCTTTTTATTTTCTTGCGCGGGGAAACCTTCAAAAGGCTCCCGGCCTTATGGGGATTTATAAGACCGGGGAGTGTGGGATTTTTACCACACTAAAACCACCCCGTTGGTCACCATCAGCACATGAAAAGGGACTTCTGTTACCTCTTAAAGAACAAACAAGAAGTCCCCCTGTGCAACGCCTTTTCAAGCACATCCCTGGAAAGACTGTAAAGAGGTCTTCCCTTAGAGCCTCCCTTATGACCAATAGACCTACCTATTGATCTCAATCACTTGTTTATTTGGCACAGTCCCGTAAACTTTATTTTTCCCGTATACTTCTAAAATGAGAGACGGCATGCTGGTGGGTTGTTTGTTGCGCCGTTTTTTCAAAGCTATACTCCTAATATAAGCTAGACCACCGGTAAATGGTGGTCGAATCAGTGTGTTGTTTATCAAAAATTGCTATGGTGCCTGCATTTGCATGGTAGCCTTATATAAAGATTTTTTTTATTGGTCAACGAGTAATCTAGTGGTTTTCTGCTATGGTCCTTAAAGATGCTGTTGACTCCTAAAAATGTCTACCCATGAAATCTTATTTAGTTTACCACCCTTAGATTTATTTTCATAGCTTTTATATAGCAAAGCTTTGAGCTTAATCTGTGGAGAGTAAACTCGGAGGAAGTCGGTGATAACCGTTACTTTTTGTTAGCTCTCCGCTAGGTTTCTAAGTGAAGGCATTTAAAGGAAGGATTTTATAGATATTGTTTAACACGGCTTTGTTTGTTTGTAATGCTTTATGGGATTAAAAGGTTTTAAGCCGGAACCCCACCGCTGCGCAGGCTGTGCACGGATGCGTGGCTCTCCTCCGCTGCGTGGGCTCATTAGTTCGGCGGCGTCGGCCTCCGTTTCCACTGCGGCGCACGGACACGGATGTGTCGCCCACACAGCTCATAGCTATGCGTGGGGTACAGTCACGAGCAAAAATATGTATACTTAATAATATGCGAAATCGTTAAACGAAATTAGTGAGATTTTTTGTCGAATCTCTTCTGCCATCTAGCAATCAATGAATACTGACAGATGACACTTGAAAATAAAACGGATCAAATATTTTTTTTAATAAAAAAAAAATTACTTAAAGTCAATATATTATTTTTATAATATAGACAATAGCTCTTCCAAGTAACAATATAATTTAGCTATTGTGTAGTAACATCTGTTTTACTTATTTGTATTATAAATTACTTAGTTCTTACATAAATTATACTTTTCACAACTTAAATGTATGTATATATACTAGGAACATTAATTGTACCTCTTATTTATAGTAGCTTATTCTTATAATAATTTCTTAACAATATTATGTGTGTACATATTTTTGCTCGAGACTGTACATAGTCGTGGGTCGCCGAGAAATGGCCGACCCACGCAGCTGGGATGCGTGGGTCGGCCACGTGGCTGAGCTACGTTCCGCCTATTCGAGTTAGCTACGCGTGTTTATGACGTCAATTGCTGCGTAGCATGTCCGTGCGCTGCGGTGGAAACGTTCTCATACATTTTGTACTAAAGCGAAGCTGAACACACGTGCACAGCCTCTCCGTGCGCCGCTGTGGGTTTCCGGCTTTACTGTATTTTCTACATTTGTTTTTAACCCAACCCTTGGTTTTCGACCGCACGCTCTGTAACACTCTGTATATGTTTTCAAATCATTATGAAATCACCTTTTCAATTCGTCTGAACTATTTGGTTAAAATTACACTATATATCGATGCACTTGATTTTAAGAAATATAGGGAAAGTACGACACATTTGTTTTCTTTTTCATCTTACATACACATAACTAATTGTTCTCTAGCTACATACAGACCTACCGACATACATTATTATGTCCACATACTATTTAAAATCAAAACAACAAAATATGACGTCACAAAGTAGCTTCAACCTAGATCTCGTTTCCGTAACAAAAGTTAAAAGGAAACCCTTTGATGGCAGAGGAAAGATATTATTATGTAACATTCACATGAAACGATTCCAATTGTATGGACAACTTATAATAGGAACGGAAACTGTGGATACAGTTTATTTATTTATTCTTTAAAAATATAAATAAGACAACTGTGAAGGGCCAAGGCGGATATGACGAGTATATTATATTATTTTTTGCAGAACTGGTCACTCGCGGCTCTTGAAAGAGAAGAGTGGGGCCCATCGACGTATGATATGCATAGACTGCTACTATCGCTAGGTTCCCCTTGTGCCAAGCGAGAGCAGTTTTTAGTCTGATCCTAGTACATTTCGTTTTTCATTTAAGTTAATTTTCGCGCAACGAGAAACTTATATAAGAAAATATCGATGGTTTTGACATTGTTAGGATAATATTATTGTATTAGATAGTTTTTTTAAAACGGCAAGCTCCATTTTCATACATAATTCACGACAACACTTGTTCACACTTGTGCTTACGGTTTAAACTCTGATAGGCTCACTCTATAGTTTCAAATGCAACCTCGTTGGTGGGGCCCTTTCCCAGCTGTGGGACATTTAAGGCTATTAATTATAATGGAGGGCGCCTAATCGAGTATGTGCTGTTGAGTATGTCTCTCAGCAGGTATATAGAGCGTCGTCTTAAAAGTGTTGTCAAAACAAAGCGTGGGTCTTGAAAAATATTATCTTTAAAATTAATGTTATCAGAACCATCGATATTTTCGCATCAACGTCTGTCGTCGCAGGGAATATCACTTCAAAACAAAACTTTAAGTTGACTTATAGATTTATATATATTTCTACAATTCTGTCTACTAACATTACAGGTACTAACTCGTTAGTGAGGCACTTTTATTAGACACAATCAAAGATAAAAAAGCCTCTATTAAGCCTATTTCAACAGTTTTAATTCTCTTTTCAGGAGTACGTGATCTAAGATCACGTACTCCAAGCTGGCGTTAATCACTGGATTCAATTCCATCGCGCGCAAGTCCTATCCACCGATCGCCACTTTCATTCGAGAGTAGTGCGAGAAGCGATTGAAATCAAGAAGCATCCAAATTTCAATCGGGAAGACGGCTTTAAACTGCCTGCATCTTGGTATCCAGTGATTCCCTTAACACAACCTCGATTCTCTGCAAAGTCGGTTAGTGAACATAGTACGGACACGGTCAGTGTAGTGTGTAGGGTATTTGAAGAAAAGGGGGTAGATGAAAAATCATCTACTTCGTGCACGGAGCAATGACACCGCATCTCCAGTCTGCTTGCGACCACGGCCGGTGTAACCTGGTCGAAACGTCAAGCCCTAAAGGTATTTATGCATGTTCGCGCTAATCCCCGTTCTATAATATTAATATAAACATGCAGCGCGATAGTTTAAAAGTTATTAGATATCAATTATGTAATATATGTACTATAGGTATATGTTACAGTTTAACGACCTCCGTGGTCTAGTGGCGTACGCACTGGTTTCAAGGCTCTGAGATCCCGGGTTCGATCCCCAGATTTGTCAATTTAGACAGCCACTTTTAATTTCTTGAGCCCGGTCTGTATTATTTTCGTGATTCCATTAAACAAGTTTTAGCTAGCAACTTTAGCTATTAGTCTATATGTTGTCCGTTTCAAGCAAAATCTTGGGTAAAACATGCAAGTTGATCATAGATAAGTATACAATCCATAAAAATTGAGGCAAACAGACCGATTATCCCCATATCACTTTACTACTTGATCCAAAATCTTGTGGCAAACAGAATAATAAATCAGTAAGTAATACTAAATTCTTATCTCACTAGAATAGGTCAAACATTTCTATTCTATTCATCGTTGAATCGTAATTCTGTGTTTACCGCCGAGGTTTATGTCAACGGCGACCTCCGTGGTCGAGTAACGTACGCATCGGTTTTCAAGGTGTCGCTATCTCCGAGGTCCTGGGTTTGATCCCTAGACGTGTCATGTATTTTTTTTTTCTTTTTTGCCTCGGGTCTTGATGTTTGTGATTGCGTTGTTTCTGAATTCCATGACACATGCTTTAGCCACTTACTTTTTGATTCAGAGCAATGTATGTGATGTTGTAAAAAAACATTTTTGAAACGTAAACAAGAACCTAACAAGGTATAAAAGTTGTCTTAAAGCTTACAACTTATAACATAAAAGTTTCGGGATTAAGGACCCATTGTTGCCGTGATTGTGGAAGTTTCGGGCATTCTACGATGTATTTATGTTTGTCCTTCGAGACTGGCAATGTAGCGTATTAAAGGTAAAGGTAAGGTCTTTTGTATTGATGTTGTAAAAGTGCCTTACGTATTATATAGAGTTGTAAAGAAAATGATTCTTTAATTTAAAGAGTTCATGTTTTGAATTGTAAAGTATGTACTAATAAACTTATTTAATCTCTAATATATGATTTATCTTGTTATTATTGGGCTGGAGATCTGAGCGAGTTGTTGCCCCACATCCTTTTATTGTTGTGTACCGGGTTGTGCAGCTCTCTCAAAAATGTTAGAGCTGCATGAGCTATTCGGGGCATGCTTGCCGTCTGCTGGCACAGGCTTGCTCACATCGATCTGGTTCTTTCTTCCAAAGACCAGTCCAGTAAATACTCTGCATTTGTTTACAATAATTGATTAATTTATTATCGTATTCTCTGGACTATAAAATAGACTAAGATCCCCGAGTTAGTTTCGACATTTCTTCTCAGGGTAGTCAGTTAGGAAATGTCGACTTCATCTAGCTTAGGCAGACGTTGTAAAAGTGATTTATATAGTTCTACTTGCAAGAATAAACTATTTCATCACGGTTATTTGTACTTTAAATTGTGGTAGGCATAATTTAAATACCATAAATGTCATCAACGACGACTAAGCCAAGGTAATGGGAACCATCTGGATGAGGGACGCGCGAGACAGAGAACAATGGCAGAAAAATGGGGAGGCCTATACCCAGCAGTGGGTGATTCTGGGCTGATATGATGATGAAAGGTCATCAAAAAATACTAAAAGTTCCGATTACAAAAATAGCTCTCCCATTAACCTAATAACAAATTGTAATTAAACATAGAGGGCTTACAAACAACATTAGAGAACAAATAAATGTATTGTAACTAAAAATATAACATCAGTCGCTTACTCTAAAGCAATACAATGTCTACTGATCGGTCAAATACATCGGTATCATCAAATATCAAGATATGTATCGATAGTGTATTGTTTTTTCTAGAAATAAACTGAAATATTGTTCTTTTTGTAATTACTCACTGAGTCTATGTTGTCAACCGACTTCAAAAAAAGGTTGTTCTCAATTCGTCTGCATGTTGCTTTTTTGTATGTTACGCGATTTCTACGGGAATTGTGGATCGATGACAAAAAAACAACTTTTTACAATTATATGTTATCAACTCTGTAATTATGAGTTTCTGCTTATGGAAATAACTATAATGATATTGCTTTAGGAATCAGTGAATAAAGCTCTTTAGAGTACAGTCCGAATAAATATTATCACGCCTGTATCCCCAAAGGGTTAGGCAGAGATGTACCAATGTACACCCACAGTTCGCCGATATGTTTAGGTCCCATGTAATAGAGGGTGAGCCACTAACCGGCCACAAATCCAAACTCCGACCTGCTACTGAGAATTTCATAGAAAAACCCAATAACACCTTGGTCGACTTGGGAATCGAACCCAAGACCTCTAGCGTAGCAGGCGCGCTTAGCACCACTAGGCCAACGAGACAGTCCGAAAAGCTCTAGTTTAATTGGATTTGTAAGCAATAAGAATATAAAAAAAATATTAACTGGTATAGCAATTTTGCTCGCACTGTTCACGTTTTCCGCTTGGTTTCAGTTTCACCGGATTCAGCTGAATACCGCATTTTACATGAAGCGACTGTCTATCTGACCTCCACAACCTGTGTTTACCTCGGTTTATTCATACGAAAGTATTATATATTTTATTAAATACTATAAACTACCTGTGTGGAAATTTTAATCAAAATATAATCCGTAGTTTTTGCATGACAGAGTCAAGTTACAAACTTTTACGTTTATGATACTAGCTTTTACGCGCGGCTTCACCCGCGTGGGTGTTGGTTATTGTAGCGAAAAGTAGCCTAATATCCTTCATTGGGATTCAAGCTTAACCCTTACCAAGTTTCATCAGAGGAATAATAAAAGTGGACAAAGCGAAACAAGTGTGGAGGAATCGTAGCAAGTGGAAAGAAGTGGTCTCTGCTTACCCCTACGGGAAACAGGCGTGATTATATGTATGTATGTAAGTTTCATCATATTCGGTTCAGCGGTTTACCTGAACGCGTTGCAGACAAACAGAAATACGGAGTCACTTTCGGATTTGTAACATTACTAGGTATAGAAGTATGGATTAGGATAATAATAAGCTCTGTATTTAAAATTCATATAAATTGGAATCCTATTTTAACATTAATGTACGATTATAAATAAAAATTAAAGTATATACCATCGAAACAAATGACGTCATTACTCAATAATTGACAATATAACCTTGCCAATGAAATAACAAGTCAAACAAAGATAGAACTATGTTTAGTCTTCTATATTTATTGCAATTAGTACTATTATGTTATTATAGTGAACTAGAAATAGAATAAGTTAGCTTTAATATCTCTACAACCCGTTCTTATTGAACTGTAGACATCTGACATTAATATAAGTTTTAACTCATATAAAAATCTTTCAAATATACGTTTTTTTTTAATACGTTACTGACTTAAGACTTATAATTTGCGTATCTTACTATGCCCGCTTGTGTAGCTTGAGGCGGCTATATTTTGCGTAGGAACTTAGGACGTTTTTTTTTGTCAGGTGAAACTTATTTGTGATCTAGTCTTGCATCCCCAGGGGGTTGACGATGCAAGAGTCCGGGTTCCCAGAGCCTTGAGAAAGGTTCCGACTACTCCGGCAAAACACCTGGTGCCATCCTCGCCTTAGTGGCAGCGTTGCGGGTCCAACCGAATTTTAGCACCATAATGCCCTCGGCTACTGTCCGCTTAGTGGCGGGCCCGACATGACCTCCGTCCTATGTAGAAGGGCGGAGGTCAGCAGGGGCAGTGTATGGCGCTACACTATCTTCTAGCACGGAGGTAGGAACTGTGGACCTATTCCTCGCCGTAGACGCTGCAGTTAATGTGGAATACTATTGGGCGCAGCATATTTAAATTTTAATAAAAAAATAAGACGATCTATTTGAAAAGAAGAAGAAGTAGGAGCTGTGTCTACTAAACAAACTTATCATGATCTATAATTTGTTATATTCGTCTCCATTCCAAAAAACAGTGCAACTATAAAAAGATTTAAAATTTACAGTAAGGGTTCTGCCGTCAAACCGCGTGCACCAGAAAGTGAAGGTACGAAAACATGTCAGTAATATTGACAGCGTAAAACATTCACTGACAGCCCCAATCTCCACAAAGGGTCCAATAGTCTTCATACTTCAAAACTTTACCTTTTAAATATTAAACAAACTTACCGATTCGCAATCGATTGGAAGACAGTTCCCCACAAACCTAAGTTTACACCAAAGCAGAATTACTTTCAGAAAAAACATTTCTTGTGTAATAAATGAAAACTTCTGGCTTTTCCCGCGAGTGATTTATAGGCAAATTTTCATTAAAACTTTCCTTTACTTAAGTACAGAAAACTTTGAAGGCAATCAAAGTTAAACTGAAGATTACTTATTTAATTATTTTGCTGTTAACTTGTCATTTTGAAATACTTTGCTTACCTAAATAAGTTGATGGTCTTGATGGTCTAGTAGTTCAATAAACGGATTTAAATGCTCGACATTGCAATATGGTTTAGGGCTTCAGACTTGTAAGTGTAACACATACATAGACGGAGTTACTTTCGCAATTATAACATTTAAAACAGATATTGGTGCCGATTCTCTTGTCACAAATTTCTCTAAACTAGACTAAAAATCACTAAAATTTAGTTTGTTCCTGTCAGACGACGTTTCCCATTCTGAAATTAACTAAAGTGACGTTACTTAAATAAATTATAGTTTGACAGCACTAAGTTATTCAATTTAATGAAAATGGCAATTTTGCTATTCTGAAATTGACGTTTTTCACCTAAAATTGCGATTGTCAAACTAAATCAGACTATTTTTAATCGCGATTAAAAAGGTGTGGAATAAAATTAGTTGTCATGAACTAAAATTTTGAAAGCACCTCTCTGTTGTATTTTTCGATTCTTTTTATGATTTTGAGTTAATTATGGAAGCTTATGTGATTGCAGCTGTTGTTGATGCGGCAGAAAGGTAAATTTGGTGTTATTTTATTAAGATACAATACAAAATGCATTCATGTAAACTTACAAGGGATTTTTGTACTCAACATCTATGCCCTTTCTACATTAATTGGAAAAGAAGTGGATAAATCCACTTCTCGTAATCAAACCTACTTCTAGGTTCTGTGTAATAAACTAATACGAACTTATTTATTTTTAACTATTTTTTAGACAAATACAAGAAAGAATTAAATTGGAAAGATTGCGAGACCAATCCAACCCATTCCAAATAACAGAGGAGAAATTTAAAAATATATTTTAAATACTCTTAACTAAATTATTTAAATAATATTTTTAATACACAATTTTATTCATAATTTTTTAGAGCTTTATAATTTTTTGCATCATGATTAAATGTTTATTCCCAGAATATTGTTGAAGGTCATGAGAAAGTAACTTGCAAAACATTACATTTGATATTCCCATATTCTCGTTAATATTTTCTTGTTCTTCAACCCTAAATCCTAATTCCTGAATTTCTGTCATTACTGCTACATCCGCAAACCGTTTTTGCGAGATCGATTTTTTACACTCGTAATCGATATTATCAGGACTCGGCCAACGTTGTGCGTAATTAATTGTGTGCGTAATTAAACGTTTTATCAATAAAACTGCATAAACACCAAAATGAAAGTGCATGCAAGAAACAACATCCTGAGGCGGTTAACCTCTACCAAGAGGGGAGCATCACCACACGTCCTACGGACAACGGGGATGGCACTCTGCTACTCGGCTGGCGAATACGCCAGTCCGGTATGGAGCCGCTCTCAATAAAGCTCTAACTAGCTTTAATTATCTAAAATAAATAGCAGGATAAATCATGCTACCTGTTTTTCTATTTAAACGGCAGTAACGTTGATTTTAATAAAATTATAGGTAATTTTCTTATTAAAAACCGAAAAAGTATCGCCAAAGTTCTAAATCATTTTCGATTTTCAACCCTAGCAGGATTGCTATGGTCACAGATAGTAAAAACTAAAAATAAATATAAACAGTTACAAAGTTTTACGCCATCATTATGCTCCCTGAACTTCATTAATGATTACTAATAGACAAATTTTAAATAATTATTCGATTTTACTCAGGTTTTTTTTGCAATTCAGATCATTTCGTTCACTTTCATTCAGCTTGTGTCTATGGTCTACTGCCATTTAGGTCTATGGCCAACTCAACTTAACGAATGTCAAACTCGATTTTAGTTGTGTCAAAACTGTAATTTAAATTTAGTGAATCTTGTTTTCAGAATAACTTACTATAACCAACTAACTAAAAATAAGAAATTTTAGTTTTAGTTTAGTTTAGTTCGGTGTACAAGAGAATCGGCACCATTAATTAAGAATTGTGGTATGAAGTGACTTTTAACTAAATCGAAAGAAGGTACATAGATTACATTTTGTCGTAATTACCTACCAACATTCACGCGGGCGGAGACGTGGGCAATAGCTAGTAATAACAGCATACTACTAGTCTCTACCTAAAATATTCATGTCGTTTGTATCAGACAGACATTTTACTGCACATTGCGGCGGCAATACCACACAAAAACTGTGGTTCACGTTATTAATCTTCAATGTACATTGTCCATGGAATCCGTAATCGGGTCGTGCACGTGCCTGATATTAAACTGCAGTCAACCGTCTCTTCTAGTGTATTGTGTGCAATATACATGTATATGCAATAGTATGTAGATTAACAAGTATTTTAACACTTATATACAATGTGTCACTGAAAGGTTATAACTATAATAATAATAATAATATTCCTGGACAATTCACACACGGTAATCTGATTCCAAGCTAATCTCTAAGAGAGCTTGTGTTATGGTAACCAGGCAACTGTTAAACATACTTATATATTTCTAAATACATACATATTATAGATAAACTGTTGAAAAGGGGTGAAAAGTACATCTAAAGGGGTATACTAAATGTCAGTTTACAATCTATTTCTGTCTACCTTCACAGTGCAGTTCGACTTTCAGTCTAACCAAAAAAACCGTAGAAAAATATTTGCCGACTGACTTTTACTTGCGACTAAAAATACTTCATAAAGTATGCCTATGTTATAGACTTTCAGTTCACTTATTCAAGTTTCTCCGATTCCAAATTTCAGTTACATAATTTCACGGGAATTAGCGCGAGACAGGTGTCAGGAGTCAGTTAGCGACCACAGCCAGCGTAACCTGGTCGAAACTTCAAGTCCAAAAAGGTATGCCTGTGCATTTGCATTATGAATGTTTTAAATAAACTCGGACAACATCATATACATTGTTCTGAACCCAAAATAAGTAACTACGACACTTGTGTTTTGGGATTGAGATCCGAAGGAAATAGAAAAGTTGGTTTCTACATTAACCCGTCCGGGGATCGAACCCGGGACCTCAGAGCTAGCGACACCTTGAAACCGGTGCGTACGCCACTCGACCACGGAGGTCGTCTCGCGCTAATTCCCCAGAAATTGTATAATTTCAGTAGTGTACACATACAGCGCGATAGTTTAAAAGTGAGTATTCAAAACTTCATTGACATTTATTTAACATTTTGAAATGACAGATATAGTAACAACATTAATATGGATACATAAAGCTACAAGTAAACTCACATATCCAAGTAAAACATAAGTTAGTCAAATTAAAACTTCATAAGATTCTGTATCAGTTTGATAACTGAAAACTTCGCGTAGGTGTCGCAGCTAAAGTTGATGTTATGCCAAACTTTTTCTTTCAACGAGATTCTTGACAAAATTAATAAATACGTCGACACTTGTATCAAAGCTGAGTATTTCGTTTCTTTAAATATTACTATAAGTTGTAAAAAATAGTAATAAAGTTTTACTTTCAATAGTATATAAATAATAAATGCGGACAACATCACATACATTGCTCTGAACCCAAAGTAAGTACCTATTAAGCACTTGTGTGATGGAATTCAGATACAACGAAGGTACCACAAACACCCAGACCCGAGACACTGTAGAAAAGCGAGTTTCTACATGGACCCTTCCGGGGATCGAGCCCGGGACCTCAGAGCTAGCGACAGCTTGAAAACCGGTGCGTACGCCACTCGACATACTTTCTTACTTTCTTTAACATATTCATTACACAATTTATGCTTTTTTTTATCTATTCGTACTATAGGCATAAGCCTGAGCTATAAAGACTACGCCCACTGCCTACCACACCAAAATATCTAACTAAACACTAAGTAATAATTAAAACATTTTATCACGCCTCGCTTTCACGGGATTTTGTCACGTAAGCAGTTACTTTTAATTCTACAGACTGATAAATACCTATGTTAAGGCAAACCGGTGTTTTGTTAATAGTCAAACAGATATGTGTTATAATCATTTTTCAGCCCTTGACGAAAAATGTGACTGTCTCTGTGTGTCTGTCTTCGGCGAGCTCTTAAGCGAGTAGACCGATTATGAAATGTTTATTTTTTGTTTGAAAGCTGATGTAATCGGCAAACTTCTAGCTATATTTATGAAGATCCGGTCCGTATTTTTCAAATGTCATGACTTGACAATTTAAAGTTTCTTATTATTGTAATCAGTTTCAAAATTTGCTGAGTAGCCCTCTGTTGGTATAACAATTGGCTTTTTAGAGCAATTATGCGGTTATTATACTATCTTGAATTAAGGAAATTATGGCAAACAGTCTACATGAATATAAATCAAATGATTGAATGTCAAAGCATTTTCCTATTTCAGTCCCTGAGTTATCATGAAATTACTAATAAGAAAGCGTAGGAAAGGCTTTAGTAATATATTTGAGACCAATTTCACAGTAGTCAATGCTATCGATTACAATTCGTAACAACGAATGAATTATTAATTGTAACCGGCATTGGGGCGACCCGAATGTGAGATACGTTACTGACTTTTTTTAATTATAAAACGTAAGGTTTGGTTAAAATAATATATTATTATCATAAATTAAAATAGTCGCGTGTTATAATGTTAAAATGAATACTACAAAAAAAAAATAGAATAATTCAGAAACATGTTATTGTACTTCATCATCATCAGCTTGACTTTGACAGGCCTGTTGGTCTAGTGGTTAGTGACCCTGACTGCTATACCGGAGGTCGTGGGTTCGATTCCCACTCAGGACAAATGTTTGTGTGATGAGCACGATCATTTGTGCTGGTCTGGGTGTAATTTATCTATAATATGTATGTATTTAGAAATATATAAGTATGTATATCAGTTGTCTGGTCACCATAACACAAGCTCTCTTAGAGCTTAGCTTGGGATCAGATTACCGTGTGTGAATTGTCCAGGAATATTATATTATATCAGCTGAACCTTTTCCGGCTACAAGTCTTACCGGCTTCAGCTGAATTAAATGCTATAATGTACAATTATTGGGACTAATTGATAATGATAATAACACAGTCTCTGCTTCAACCTGAAATGAGTATGTCAAAGTAATATTTTAAGAGTTTTATTCAACAAATAATTTCTTTAATACTAATAATAACACGCATGAACTAAATAAAAACCTTAACCTTAAGACCGCACCTTGAAGGGCTTTCGTCCTTAAAATTAGATTATCACGCAATGGGATTAACTATATCGTAAACCAGGGTTTCTTAAGGTTAAAGCCGCAACCCCACCGCTGCGCAGGCTGTGCACGGATGCGTGGCTCACCTCTGCTGCGTGGGCTCATTAGTTCGGCGGCGTCGGCCTCCGTTTCCACTGCGGCGCACGGACACGGATGTGTCGCCCACACAGCTCATAGCTATGCGTGGGGTACAGTCACGAGCAAAAATATGTAAACTTAATAATATGCGAAATTGTTAAACGAAATTAGTGAGATTTTTTGTCGAATCTCTTATGCCATCTAGCAATCAATGCATACTGACAGATGAAAAAGAAAAAAAAAATTACTTAAATTCAATATATTATTTTTATAATATAGACAATAGCTCTTCCAAGTAACAATATAATTTAGCTATTGTGTAGTAACATCTGTTTTACTTATTTGTAGTTCCTAGTTCTTACATAAATTATACTTATCGCAACTTAAATGTATTTATATATACTAGGAACATTAATTGTACCTCTTATTTATAGTAGCTTATTCTTATAATAATTTCTTAACAATATTATGTGTGTACATATTTTTGCTCGAGACTGTACATAGTCGTGGGTCGCCGAGAAATGGCCGACCCACGCAGCTGGGATGCGTGGGTCGGCCACGTGGCTGAGCTACGTTCCGCCTATTCGAGTTAGCTACGCGTGTGTTTATGACGTCAATTGCTGCGTAGCATGTCCGTGCGCTGCGGTGGAAACGCTCTCATACATTTTGTACTAAAGCGAAGCTGAACACACGTGCACAGCCTCTCCGTGCGCCGCTGTGGGTTTCCGGCTTAAAAGGTAGAAAAACGTGGATAAATGACTGCCAAGGTTAGTATAGACACGCACCGATGGCATGCTAATAGAACCTTATATTATTAAGTGTTTATGATAATAAAACCGTGGTGAAACGGACCCTTCACTAGTTGGTAAAGAAAATTGAACCTTACTGCCTTGATATAAGGGTGATTATTGGTGTCAATGTTTAAGTGCTTGATGGACAAGTTGAAGGAGTATATAATTTATTTTGTTTTTATTAACTAGCTTTCATTTGTAGTTCCGCCTCTGATATACATGTTTTTTCGGCCCTTGTAGGCCCGGTATAAGGCTCTTTTTACACAAGACTGCGTCATTTTCTGATGCCCGAAGACTTTAGACTCAAATAACGCGTGGCTATGTGCGAAATGAAGGTAGAAGGTACTATAGACTAAGCTGCTTAGTTAATAGTAAATCAAAGCCAAACAAGTAATAGACGAAAAAACTAATAAAAAAAAAACAAAACCATCGTAACCCGTGCAAAGCCGGGAGACCAGCTGGTATAGAAATAAAATATCAATCCAAAATAGCTTATATACCAATAACCTTGGATCATAATAGTTGGAAAAGCTAAATAAGTTGATACTCGGCTTAAATTCTGTGAATTGTAGTTTGATGGTCAGATCATGTAAATACATTCCCTGAACCGATCGATGGCAATTATTATGAGAGTTGGTTTCAAGGCCAAAAACCAATTGCTTGTTATACAACGAATCTCGATGCATTCCATCAGATTGACGTTAATTGATAATTTTAATTGAGTGCACGGATAGCCGAGTGTAAGTTTGGCAACTGCCACTGGGTAATTTGCTGCAGATTTTGTTCGAGTTATATATTTTTATCTAGTAGAATATGTAAACAAGGTAAATAGTTTTCAATGTGATTTGGTTGTTTGTGAAAGTCTTGCTGAACAACGTTTAATGCTAAGTGCCGTTGTTAAAATAAAATACGGTGGAATTGAGAATTCTCAAATTACAGGCGATTAAAATCGAATACTATGTTAGTCAAGTAAGCTAGTTAGTTTGTTGATAAGCGAATTGTATGTGACTATTTTTAATTATAATATTACTTAAGTTTATTTAAACCATAATATACGAAGAAAAACGTCATTTTATAAAAACATTTCCTACAGAACACATGAGGCCCGTCTAATAAGCTAAAAGCTTCTCATTTTCATAATTTCCATATATATATATATATATCATAAATGTGGCTCACCTCGCCCTGGAGAACATTATATAACCATGTGATCCTCCGGTATATAAGTAATGATAAGAATATATGGCGCGTTACGTTCAAAGCTAAGCGAGGAATGAGCGAGGGATAAGAGGTTTGACGTACATTCACATACATAATAATCACGCCTCTTTCCCTTGTAGGGGTCGGCAGAGAACACTTTTTGCACTTGCTACGATGCTTACACATTAGTTTCGCCATTCATGTACATTTACGTACAAAAAAGTGTACACGTAGCGAAATTGTAACATAAAATTGGTAAGATTTTTGTGTTAAAAGGTTTAAGGAATTGTTTTCATAACACGTTTTACAAAACCAATCTAGAATTGAAGAGAAAATCAATGAAAATTTGAAAAGAGTATCCATATTTTTGCTCGTGACTATACAAGTTGTCAAGGAAATATGTAGCTATATTGGAAATATTGTTTCTGCCCACAGAAGTAAACAAGTTTTTCTAGGAAAAATGAAATGTACGGGTAAAAACGTGGGACGCTGTAAACATAAAGCCCTGAAAACCTCGTTTCAGGGACAAAACAGGAATAGTAAAAATGAATAAATAAATAAATGCGGACAACATCACATGCATTGCTCTGAACCCAAAGTAAGTAGCACTGTAAGCAAGTATGGAATTCAGAAACAACGAAGGTACCACAAACACCCAGACCCGGGACAATGTAGAAAAGTTGGTTTCCGCAATTTTGACGTTTTGACGTTTAGTAGAATACCAATTTTCCGAAAATGGCTCTGCTGGCACGCCACTATGAAGACATTGAACTGAGTGTAAATAGCAGACTTGGGCCCCTGGTCCTTAACAGTCTATATATATGATCTGGACTTCTTCCATATGAATTGAAAAGAGGAGAGAAAAAACGAGGGCAAAACATAGACTGCTTGGAGGCCTTTTGGATTATGCAGGCTCGATATATTTACAGTACGTAAAATTACACATTCTTAGTATTTGTCGTAATTGATTCATGAAAAGTTCAGCGTCCAAAGTATTTTTGTACGATAAAAATAAAGTGTGACTGATGTAGGTTTAAACGTTTAGGTTAAATAACATTATGTGGCAAAACCGGTAACGATTGAATTGAAAAATAGCTTACAACTCCAAAATATCTCAAAAGAATTACTTAGCATCGCTGCAACTTGATGCAGTGGAGGAGTCAGCCACCGGCTGTATGAGTACTGAATACGAATATTTTACACAAAAGAGGTCATTTACTGAACAAACTGAGTCTTCGGAACACCCAAGAGATGACAGCACTGTGAAATTACACTTTTTTTCTTCTGAGACCCAAATACATAAAAACAACAAAAAATAAACATATCATAACGCCTGTATCCCTGAAAGGTTAGGCAGAGGTGTACCAATGTACACTCACGGTTTGCCGATATGTTTAGGTCCAATGTAATAGGGGGCGAGCCTATTGCCACTAACCGGGCACAAATCCAAAGTCCGACCTGCTACTGAGAATTTCATAGAAAACCCCAATATCACCTTGGTCGACTTGGGAATCGAACCTAAGACCGCGTAGCAGTCGCGCTTAGCACCACTAGGCCAACGAGGCAGCACAAAAAAATAAGTTGCCGGTGTACACTGTCTCTCTCATTTTAAACTGTAATGTAGAGACAGATAGACTTTTAATGACGTCTTAAGCCTCCAGTATACGACCTTCTTTATAGTTAGTCAGTGAGACTGCTCGAGCTGTCGACCGCTCCCCTGCATCTTGTGTCTAACCCGCTTGCTTTTTGTTTTGACAACTGCTCGAAACAGTCGGCATCCTTCAAGCAGCCTGTGTGCCATAAACTAAGCATATCCATAGACTGCTATTATCGCTAATTTCCCCATGTGCCAAGCAAGAGCAGTTTTTAGTCTGTATCTAGTACATTCGTTTACTGATTTAAGTTAATTTTCGCGCAACGAGAAACTAAAATATCGCTGGTTTGGACATTGTTAGGATGATATTAGTGTTTAAATAGATTTTTTTAAACGACAAGCTCCATCTTCATACATAATTCACGACAAAACTAGTTCAAACTAGTGCTTACGTTCAAACTCTGATAGGCTCACTCTAGTCTCTTCGTATATTCTAAGCTGTGTGCACATTTCTAACGTGTAAAAGTCAGAACCATATCCAAAACCAATAATTTCTTGAGATTTCGACATTAAATTCTTCGCATAATGTTTAGAAAATAGCTTGAGTTGTTGCCGATTCGTGGTTTAATTGGCGGGGAACAAACATTGGCTACTCATATTTGATCCGAGTTTGATTAGTGTATAGAGAATTTGCATACAGCTGTCAGTTTTGCATAATATGCGCTTAAACACTTTGGCTGCTGTGACATGACAGCGGATAAGTACATGCAAATTGTTATTAAATGAAAATGTGTCCATAAACAGTAATGTTATAAAATGTGATAGTCCGTATGTCTGTTAAGCTTTCACTGCTAAAATGGTGGACTGATTTTGATGAAACTTTTTGTGCGGCCTGCTTGGATCCTGTGAATTGACATAGGCTACTCTTTGTTGCGACAACTGACAGCTACGCGGGCGGAGCCGCGAGTATCAGCTAGTGTATAATATAGTCGCGAGTATGTAGAAAATCTGCAAAAAGTGTAGTGATTTACTAGAAAGATTTTTGTTTTAACTATAAAACTTTGATCTGTATTAAACTTAATAATACATAAGGCAAATAAAATAATCTAATCGAAAAAAAAAACTATCTTATAAATCCAAAGATATGGCATCTCTCCACAGTTACTAAAATAAAATAAAATATAAAACATACGTCTAAATATCCCCGCTATTAAAAAGCATGCAGTATGTCGTGAACAAACAACAAACCGTTTAAAATCAAATCCCAAACTGTTTATGCATATCAAATGCTAATTAAGTAAATACTTAATTGTTACGAGCGGACGTCGGGTTATCGAGTTGACGGGGATATGCATCAGGCTGAACCTTTTATACAATTATGGCGGCTATTACAGAAATGACAGGGCAATTAGTGTACTGTATTAACCGAGCTCGCAGGTTAGTGAATGTGGTATGGTTTGACGTATGATTATAAGTGAAGCTACACTCGCTGTGTTTGGTTTGTGGATGGGTGACCATTTTTATAAATAAACCGACTCCCAGCTATCAGACTTAGATCTTTGGCAGTCGTTAAGTCAATTCTGACAACCAGTCTTACTATGGGATACTGTGTTTCCCAGGAAAATGGGTTGTGGAGGTCAGATAGGCAGTCGCTCCATGTAAAATACGGTATTCAGCTGAATCCGGTAAGACTGGTAGCCGACCCTAACATAGCTGGGGAAAGGCTCGGGAGATGATGATGAAATGTGACAGCCAGTATAACCATGCAACACTACGTTGCTCAGTGTTATAGGCTGTGGGGGTCAGTTTTTAATGCTAGATTTTTGCTAAATATGTTGGGGTCAGCTTCCAGACTCATCAGATTCAGCTGAGCACTATTAATTATAATACAAGGAGCGATTATCTATCCGATCGACACAAACCATTTAATGAGTAGACACAGTCTTCGGCCTAGCCTTTTTTAGCGATGATAGGTTTACCTTGTCCGATATTGGTGTAGTTTTGTTTCTATCTGTAATTTATGAAGATCTCTCGAGATTTACGAAACTCTTAAAAAACCTTAAATATATTTTAGTCGACAATATTTTATTTATAGACATAACATAGTAATTACCAATTTTGTAACAAAAATATAATAATAGGGCGCAGTTTTTTTTTATTTAGAAGTATTGGTAATTCGACACGTAATTACCTAAAAGGTTTCTTGATACCATTAGTCAGTTTATTTTTACTTCACATAACATAAATTTCAAGTCTTATCGACCAATATTTTATCACTGGCAGCTCATTATTATAAGTATTATTCTTAGCCATTATCGTCCCACTGCAGCGCAAAGGTCTCCCTTTCTTCCAATTCTCCCGGTCTTGAGCTATTAAATAAAAATTACCCCCTCTACCTATTTTTCTATTTTTTTTTTCAAACGCGACATAAACTTCAACATATTTATTGACGTTTAAAGTCAAAAGCAAAAGTCTTCGCTATAAGTTGTGACCCTTGCTCTGCCCGCCATTAATCTTTGAGAGTGACAGAACGACTGTCACATAAATGATCATTTGTCTTTATTTAGGCTTTCATTTGTTGAAGACAGTTTATGTAATGTATGATCAAGTAAATGTACATTTATAAAATATGTATTATTTATGTATGAGTTTTTGAGGGTACATGATCGATTCTTTTTGTAGATAATTTGAGGAATATGTCTCAAAAATACATTAAAACGTGGTCCATAAATTAATAAAGAAAACCTTCATTCTACAGCAATAAAAGCTATGAAATAAAAAAATATACCTAAAATCTTATTTGAGAAAAAAAAGAAGAATATAAAAATATTCTAAGGTAGACTGACATAGACATTATAATTACCCACACCACGTGTTTTTGTCAAAAAATATCGTTCTACGAAAAAAAAAACATTGATTGAAAATAAAATAAATATTATAAAATAACTCATAAAGCTTGAAACTCTAACCCTTAAATCACCTTGGAAAAATCCCAAAAGGTACCAAAAGACATCCAACCTGTTTTCACACGCGCGTTGACAATAAACCGCTATTATCAATTCGCGTCACATCTCAATAAAAGAAAACATTCAAGAATTAAAAACAATATCTCACTTACCTTATAATCCGTTGTTTCTCCAAATGGCGATTGGCAATTGTTTATATTTTTCCACGTAAACTCGCGACGGACCACTAAACCGGACACCCAGCGCGGGCGAGCTCGAAACGAGGAATGAATGAATTCAGGGGTAGCATCGGTGGGCGGGGCAGCTGGGTAAGGTAACCCGACCAAATTCAAAAGACACACCCTCCATAATCCCCAGTCTAAAAACAAGGCATCTCAAATCGGCAGGGTTGTGGAAAACTCTACGTGATTCTGTGAATAAGCTGTACATTTTAGGAGGTATACATCTTTTGATAGTCCGCTTGTAATGATGTGCTACGTGATTTGGTAGGCTGTTTGATATTTATTGTGGGACGGGAGCGTCTATTGAAATAATTCCCGGAATTATGTCGTCGTAAAGGCTGAATGTGCCTCATAGCTACATTCTTGACGATTGTGCGAGATTATTAAAATGTAGTTCTCATATGTACTGTTCTCTTGTATAATGTTGGAATGCTGAATTTTGTAACGCTTAGTCATTGTTATAAAATGTTTTTTTTATCACTTTTAGTACTCACCTATATAGGTGTGATTTATATTGAACTAAAAAAAATCTACCGTAAACCTTAATTTAGTTCCTATACATATTTACGTTTATGCCTTGTATATTTTTGACATACCGCTTCAAATAACTTATCTTTAAACCTAGAACAGGTATGTATACAAAATGTTTTTATTCCTGTTATAATTTTGTATATTGTATATTTTTTTTATACGTTATGCTGTCTATATCTTATAATATAAAAATGAATCGCTAAATGTGTTGATAAGCATAACTCAATTACGGCTGGATGGATTTCGCTAATTCTTTTTTTGTTGTGTTAGTTATTACCAGGGGAAGGTTTTTATGAAAAAAAAATGGAAAATAGTGCGGCACCGGGAACGGGACCTAGGTATTCATGCTGGTGAAACCGCAGGGCACAGCTAGTACCTAATAAATAAATCTTTCTACTAAAAAAACAAACTTCAAGTTTATCATTTAATTATAAACGACTGTTTGTATACAAACCAAGAAAATAAACAAAGTCAACTAGAAATTCGTTCGTCTGTCACCGCTGACCTACTTGGCTGCAACTTACCTGCAATAAAATTCTAACTTCTACTGAACATACATTTCCTTTCAAAAATTAAGATGTCCAGTCGTTCTAAAGGCTAAAAATGTAACAAGTCGTATAAGAGAAGGTAACATCGCAGTTAACAACATTCACAATGGTACAGACATTAAAGAGTACTAAATTAAAACTTATCGTCGTTCTTAAAGCTTAATAGCTTCGCTTATTTGACGTTCAACTGCTGTTTAGAACGACTAGTTTAATGTATACTGCTATTTGCGTTTGCGTATGCAATGGCGGAAATTGGGTCCTAACTCAGGGATATTACAAAAATGAAAATAAAGTTCATCGTGTAAGGAAAATAATGTTTTCCTTTTCTCGTGGTGTTTTGTCAGTTGTATTTCGCAAAATGCGTGGGATGTTCTAAAAGGAGCGTTTTATTTCCGTGGGATGATTACTGTTATTTTTAACTTAATCGATATCGGCATGAAAAGCAATAACAATATAACATAACATATCATCACGCCTGTATCCCCGAAGGGGTAGGCGGAGGCGTACCAATGTACAACCCACAGTTCGCCGATATGTTTAGGTCCCATGTAATAGGGGGCGAGCCTATTGCCACTCACCGGGCACAAATCCAAACTCCGACCTGCTACTGAGAAATTCATAACACCTTGGTCGACTTGGAAATCGAACACAAGACCTCCAGCGGTCGCGCTTAGCACCACTAGACCAACGAGGCCAACGATTTTTGTCAGTTGTATTTCGCAGAAATGCGTGGGATGTTCTAAAAGGAGCGTTTTATTTCCGTGGGATGATTACTGGTATTTTTAAGTTAATCGATATCGGCATGAAAAGCTATAACTATATGTATTAGAAATTTAGACATAATATATTCAGACTTTATATTTCTCTATTTCCAGTTTTTGCCTCACACAAGTTATTTAATCTATACACACTAAAATTTACCTAACTTATGATTATTTAATATTTATTTATTAATTTCCTATATTTTATGAAGGTAATTTGCTTACAATCATGTTCTATAATAAAATTACACTTTTTACTACCTAACATAGTTTTACAAATAATACCACAACAAACACCAAAACTCACATGCGTATCTACTAACTTAGTATTTACCCAAATTAAAAGCTCTTAGGGTGCATCCGCATCTGACGAACGAGCATTACTCTATGTTTGCGAGCTGTATGCCTATTCTAAATAATTTCGATATCGAGCTTCCCCTGAGTGATAATAAAGCTCATTTCAAAAGTGAACCCAATTGGCCTTGATTTAGAATTCAAATTTGAGAATACGTTTTTGACATCTCACCGCGGATTCCGCTGTCGAGATACGAAAATAATGTTACAGAATAGCACTACTGATTGTGTAATTTTCGTTTGTTAGATGTGGACGCACCCTAAAAGCAAAGCAAATGAAGCATATATCCCTAATACGATAATTATAACATATATCATAACATATCATCACGCCTGTATCCCCGAAGGGGTAGTCAGAGGTGTACCAATGTACACCCACAGTTCGCCGATATCTTTTGGTCCCATGTAATAGGAGGCGAGCCTATTGCCATTAACCGGGCACAAATCCAAACTCCGACCTGCTACTGAGAATTTCATAGAAAAACCCAATAACAGCTTGGTCGACTCGGGAATCGAACCCAAGACCTCTAGCGTAGCAGTCGCGCTTAGCACCACTAGGCCAACGAGGCAGTCGATAATTATACACTGTAATAATTATCGCAAAGCTTTGTCGACAGTATCTATACCAGTGAACAGATATAACGAGCCCGGCGGGACGATAAATGACCAGTTAGTTTGATAGCGCCGAGTTATAACCCTGGTTATAGCTTCAGTTAACACGCTATTGTAGATAAGCTTTTTTTTGTTTATGGCGATATATTTGCTGGACGTCGTTAACTCATAGTGTAATTGATTGCACATAAATATGAAATAGCGACTTCAGTAAAAAAAACCTACTGGATCGATTTTGAGGGAGTCTCTGAAATTTATGATTTTTTGTAGTCGTTCTTCAATTAACTTCGAATAGCGTATCTAACATACACACGAATAAAGAGCCTCCTCTTATATGATGGTATGAGACTTAACGTATGGAGACCAAAGAAGACCGAAAAGGCGATCATGTGTAGGAGGGTATGAGAAATGGAGGAATTGTTGCTAAGCTTACGAGAAGTGGAGATGAATGAAAAAAAATTCAAGGCAAAGAACAAGCAAGAAAAACCGATCCATTATAACTCGTTCTATAAAAATAATAAAATGTTAAATGGTTCTCGCAAACAAGCCAGGCCCAGGTGGCGGAAGGACATTGATAACATTTTGAAGTGTGAAGTGGCTCAGGACATAAAAGTCTGTTGTCCGACAGGGTAGACCTTTGCCCAGTATTAGGATACTAAATGACAAGCACACAGGAACGTTCATTAACCCGCCACTCACTGACTTTGAAGTATCAGAATCACGTCCCAAAATAAAAAAAAAACCTGAATTAACACTTCTAAAGGTAAACGTCAAGGCTGCCTTACCAAGGACTCAACAAGGAATATAAAAATACTAACATTTTCACGCGTCCCTGACCTACCTTCAAAACTCATTACGCACCTTCTTAGAAGGAGCAGGTCTTTACATCCTACCCGATGGGATTGACCTGGAGTTGCGCATTGCAGGGAGACGTGATGAGAAGCACAAATAAAGCCTAGCGGGTTTTATAGCCGAAGCCTACGTGGCCTATTATGTAATGTACTTACTGCCAGCTGTGCTCTGCCATATGTGGATAAGGTTTTAACGATGTAACTTGAGTCTATATTTCTTGAAAGCCTGACTGAGGCTGAAAATGGGAAAAGGCAGTTTTATTGATATTATTACATAACAATTTGAGAAATATTTAAGAAAATTGCGAATAAAATAAATATCACCTTCCAATTTAAAATACTGATCATATTTTCATAAATTAAATTGCACCACCATCTTGATCACGCCTGGTTCCATACGTTAAACGTATGTAATTTTTTTACGTTGGGAGTAAAGGGACTTAAGTTTCGTTATATATTTGTATAAAATCTGGACCCACCAAATCTTTTCCTATGTCTAACGTCGGTCCCAATCACAAGCACAGCGATCCGAATCCAACGCAATAGTTTAGAAAACTGGCTTTATTACGTATAATGCAAAAGCGATAGCAATTAGCAGCTATTGCACAATAGGGTAGATGACGAGGTATGAAAAGTCAAAATTTATTTAGTCCGTCATTTAAATAATCAAATTATAACAGACACGTATTTTTTCTTTTATCATATCAATAACAAAATAGGATGATAAACCGCTTTAAAGTTCAGTAGTGGAGGGTTGTGAAAGATGAATTGAAATCGCTGTATCTTCGTCATTCTTTGTCTACGGGACAAAACAAAAAATACGTGTCTAATATATTTTTTTATCTAAAAGATAAACTCAAAAATAAAAAATAGTAATCATCCCTATTATGATTGCTGTCAATGACAATCACATTCATATAACTCCGTTCATTAAACCGCCATCACCCAGACAGTTTCAAACCCCATTCCTTCATAGCAACAGCCAAACAATTAAGGCAGGCCAGAAAGAAGAGACGTAAGACGCAGACAAAATGTATTGAAGCATCGCGACGCAAAACATACAGAAGAGACGAGGCGCGGGTGCAACGCTTCTATATATTTAGTATGAAAGGGACGCGGTGGAGACAAATGTCCGCACCCCGTCTGCGTCTTACGTCTCTTCTGTCTGGCCTGTGCCTTAGCTAGATCACGTCATTAGGGCATTGGATCAATACAATCAATCTTCCGTTTACACGAACGACTAACAGATGTCGCTCCTATATATAGCGGCTTTGATCGCGACCCTTTGATGTCTGTCGCGAGAAAGAAAACATCTTGTAACGCTGTATACAATGTTCGCTGATAGTAAATATTTACGCTACACATATATTTTGGATTAAAACATGTTTCTGTTAAGGCACATTTATCAAATAGATAAACGATCATTTTAATTTATCATAGTTTGCAGAAAAAGAAGCTCATATTATTGCTAACACATAAATGTTAAAAACATACAACTTCAATGTAATTTATATTGAACCTCCTTAGAGGAAATAAATACCTTGTCAATGAAATAAAATAGTTTTTAAAAAACAATCCACAATTGCTGCAAATATCACGCAACAAACACAACACACTTTGAATTCTAGAATAGTATAAACTAGCTGCTTAATAAGGAACTGGTTCTGTTTATTTCTGTACAAATATATAAAACAAAGTACACCTTTGTGTCTGACTGTCTACCGCGATAAACCCATAAACGGATTTTCATGGCTTTTTAAGAGGTTGTAAGTCTTCAATTCATTTGTCTTTTGTCTACTCCGAACCAGGGGTGGGTCGCTAGTTTATTTATACACAAAACTAGCTGTGCCCCGCGGTTTCACCCGCGTTAATACCTATATACCGTTCCTATATGTTAATCCAGGGTATAACCTATCTACATCCCAAATCGGTCCAGCCGTTTTTTCGTGAAAGAGTAACAAACATCCACACATTCATTCTCTCAAACTTTCACATTTATAATATTAGTAGGATACTCATTAATATTTGTATTACATACGGAACCTTTGAAGCAGGAATATAATTCACACTTGGCCACTGTTTGTTTACATGTTCAAACTGTACCGTCATGTAGTGTTAACCTTCGTGTGTTCTTTTGTTTCTGAGAAAGAATTCAATAACAGACAGATACAGTGAGGAACATACAATAATAACTTTCTGTCTAAATAATGTTAATTTTTGGCTACAATAGCAACTTTGTTGAAATCATCATCTCCCTGTCTCGTTCACTATAGTTTGGGGTCGGAGCAATGCTTAAAATATCTATTTTTTTACTAGCCTACTCTAGATCCCACTGCTGAGCAAAGGCCTCCCCTTTCTTCTTCGAAACCTCTCTGTAAAATATTTAGCTTGAAATGTCAGAAATAATTAAGGAAGTATAACTCAAAAAAAGGCATTTTTCTACAAAAAAATCGCATATATGTAACCGTGTACACACTGATCCTCAAATTGTAGCGATCAGCCACCACGACATTTATTATTATCTATATATTAAACAGCACTAGCAAAACAAACAAAAATCTAGTTTTATTATACTTGAAGAATGAACTATGCTAACAGCATAAATACTTATTGAAACGATGATATTAAATATCATGCAAGTTGTGTACATTGCGTCCTTTGATCGATAATATTTCACTCAAAACCTTCGCGGCCACGCAATGTACTGCAACTTGCACGATATTTTCACTATTATCGTATGTCGTAGGTAAATTCCTGAAACTTAATTGATACCATTGTTCGTTAACGAGCTGAAAGTTTCGCGGTTCGCTGAAAGTGTTGGCTGAAGTATTTAGATGCTGCCTTCAATGTTATGAATGAGAGGTTAAGCTATACGGAATGGAAACCTAATAGAATATAATAATAAAATATTTAATGACAAGCTGGTGGTTTTTTTATTTGGTTGCTAAAAATCTACCCTTACTGTTAAAGAATGGTATGCCTAAATCTTACCCCAGTTTAGTAACTATTTAGAAATCTGTGCCCCAGTTGAAAAATTAGTTTGCACTATATATTTTATAAACAAGCTTAAAACCTTTATTAAAAAGTTAAGTAAAGATTAATAGCTATAAAATTGCCTCCTAGAAGCCACGTTTGACCTGACTACTGAATTATAAAAGAACAAAAAATAAAAAAAATACTTAGGTTAAAACTAACTAGCCTGTGTGTGACAAAAAGTTTTCACACACATTTTCCGTCTATTAAGTATACACATAGCAGTTACAAAAATCTTACTTATAACAACCTCAAGAATACCTTAAAATATTTACAATACTATAAAAACTAAGCCTACATATTAAATAGGAAAAATTATATACTAAATAAAACTAAGAACTAAAATAAGGCGTCAAAAAATTCACCCACGTCGCTGTCGACTGGGAGTGTGCCCAAAAGGCTGGCAGCATTGCCATTTTTATTTAGTATATAATTTTTCCTATTTAATATGTAGGCTTAGTTTTTATAGTATTGTAAATATTTGAAGGTATTCTGTACATATTGTTTATAATTAATGATAAATAAATGTATTAAACACAACCTCAAGACCTTAAATATGATGAATATTATCTTGGCAAACAACATTGAAGTCTATTCGTAAACAAACGGACCATTATCGATACTAGCCGGCCTATATCTAGGTGCCTCATAAAAATGTAGAAAACTTTCTTACGAAGCTCCCTATTTGTCACTATATAGGGGATTTGTGACCTATTTGTCACATTGGAATCCCTAGTCCGGTTGAATAAATAAAGTTTAGTGATGTTGCGTGATCGATATGAAGATTAAATAAAATGTTAAACTAATCTTTGTTTTCAGAATTTTACATTTCATAACATAACATATCATCACGCCTGTATCCCCGAAGGGTTAAGCAGAGGTGTACCAATGTAGAGCCACAGTTCGCCGATATGTTTAGGTCCCATGTAATAGGGGGCGAACCTATGCCACAACTGGGCACAAATCCAAACTCCAACCTACTACTGACTTTCACAGAAAAACCATTTTACATTTCATTATTGATATTCTCCACTTAGTGGATATTTTTAATTTATATGGGTCATACCTATTAATAATTAAGCGCACATTTCCGTAACATTCTTAGCTTAGAAGTCATTTATAGAAATGGTTTCGTATATTCAATTAAACTGTCAACGTCAGAAAACTTTGTATTTCTATCTATAAGCTTGAAAGTAGACCAAAGTTATCTATCAAATGTCAATCTAAGATCTCTTGAACTAGGAATAGCTTTTCACTTCAACTGTGGTTGTTTTGATTGCCTTTTAGTGATTCCCCTCACGATAAACAAAATAAATACAGCATCGATATCTTAAGTCACATCACTAGCAAGGACGTCCTACAGTTTCATCGTAATAATTTCTAGTCTAGCAGACAGAAGGATAATAAAAGTGTTTACAGGGAAGAAAGTATATTATTATTGTAAAGTAGTGGTCCTCATGGTAAAGTCTATGAGGAATTCTTAGAGTGTAAGTATCGCTAAAACTCTATTATGCCGAGCGTAAGCACATTTTTGGTTGTATGTAGCAATCTTTCACTAATTTAAGTTATTTTCTTTAATTTTCTTGATTTCATATGATATTGTAATAAAAAGCTCAAGACTATAAAGTAGGGAAGAGCGGAGCCTTCAACTACAGGCATTTTCCATGCTAAAATGAGAGACTCCTCGACAAGCATTGTAAACCGAATATGATATGAAATAAATTATTATTATTATTATTTATGTAAAACGACAAACGTTTATGCGAAAATATTGAAGGTTCCAATAAGATTAGGGTTTGAGATAACTTTATTTAATCGTCGCGCCCTATTCGCGCTTTATTTCGTCTCTTTTTTTACGATGACAATAGTTCATACTAGTGCTCACGGTTCAAACCTTGATATGCGCACTCTGAAGTTTCCTATCTATCTTCTATGTTACTACTTATATTTTTTTTTCAGTATAATGGGTGTGTTTGTGAAGCTAGACTTTTCGGTTCAGAGGTCACGCGAATGCTGATTGGTTGAAATGGCTGTTGATTACAGAATCCTTTTCAGGATTGTAGTGTGATTGGTGGATTGCTGAGACAATATTTTTAACACTGAGCTCTTATAAACAGTACTTTTGGGAAGTTCTGAAAATAAGTTTAAAACATGACGTATTTTTTTATGAGACAGATAAGCACAAGTTCAATTACTATTACAAAAAAAACCGGCTTCAAAATAAGTCTTATTAAATATTTATTTCTTTTGGATCCTGTTCTCAAAACTGGACCGAAATTTAATGAGACCAAATAGGAAGCACCACCTTTCAAAAAAAAAAAAAGAATCTACAAAATCGGCTCACCCAGTCAAAAGTTCTGCAGTAACAAACATAAAAAAAATACAGTTGAATTGAGTACCTCCTCCTTTATTGAACTCTTTTAATAAATACAATATAAAACGAAGGATTTCCTACTTATGGTTATTTATGTTTTAGTGGCTACAAAATACACATTTATAAAATTTCAATTGTGGTACCGGTCATAATATTACAGCGTAACGTTTATCGCCATATCCGGTGAACCCTACAATAAAATCTACCATCGTTTTCCTGAAATTCTCGAAACATAATGGTTATTAACCATTTTTGAGAAATATTTGGAACACAATTCTTGTGTATATTTTGGTAAAGGGTAGTTAGGTAAATGGAGAAAAGAAATAAGTAACTATATCAGTGGAATTGCTAATTATTTAAACCGAAGTCAATAAGTATACGCGATACTATATTTTATAAGTACCATTTTTACTTCATAAATATCATATCTTCAGGATTCAGCTGAATACCGTATTTTACATGGAGCGACTGGCTATCAGACCTCCACACTTTACTGTGAAACACAGTATCCCATAGTAAGATTGGTTGTCAAAATTGACTTACAAGTGCCAAAGATCATTGTATGACAGTCGGGACCTACTGTTTAACGTGCTTTCCGAAACACGGAAGTCTTGGTATGTTATAAATTGTCACCCATCCTCGGACCAACCGCGGCGACCGCGGCTTAACCTGTATTATCGGTCAAACCGCACGGCTTACATTTAGCCACGAGCCCCTCATTCATTTTACTTCATAAATAATGATCTTTAAATCTCAATCATGGAATGTAAATGAAATAGTAAGTAGGTAGATAAGTATTATAGCCACATAGAATAATATACAACAGTAACATGCTGTTATGGCGAATGTTTTTTATACTAACATCAGTTTATAGATCTTGGCAGTCCACTCTATACACCATTGTTAGGTAATGTTATTGGTTATCATGCTATGACAAACACTTTTATCTGTTTCATATAACCTAGACAATTGACTTAGAATTGGACTTCATAATAATATTATGTAATATTTATAGGTAGTTTGGAGGTTATTGATAAAGAATAAACATGTTTTTTGTCTGTCTGTATGGAGATACAGAAAGTTAGTAAGGGTACAACCTTAAACCCGAGGCTCAGCTCGCCTTTTCCTCGGTTATTGCAGCGAAAAATACAGTATGTCCTTTCTCCTTACCATTTTTCAGCCAAATCGGTTAAGCGGTTAGTTGTGTAAGTGACATACAAACATACTTTTTATAAAAAATATATAAAAAGATGAATGTCTTAAGATAATTGTTTTAATATCATGCTATAATAATATACTGTAGCTATGTCTCTTGATTTCACCTAACATCGTCAAAAAGCTTACAAGGTAACTCAGGAATAAGCCAATCGATGAACAAAAATTGATTTATTTTCGTTTACAACCTTGCTGATTACTCTTACTTTTACTACGGTTACTGCAACAATAAACACTCACAACTAGACTAAAATTAAAACTTATATAAAAACATAAAACTAACACGCGTAAAAACTTATAACTATGCCTCGAATGCAACTACAATATAACAATCACAGTCTCTAGACCAAGCAACGTTCGAGTCCTACATTCATAGGAACTAAACAAGGACTTGTAAACATCGATAAAATCGAGACGGTTGCATGAATCGATTTGTTAAACCGATTATATTTGGACTATACCGCCAACTCTAGCAAGCGTGTCAATGTAACGACATGTTTAGTAAACCGATTCGAATTTCGAATTAAATTGTCGGGAAGTTTTGACAAATAGGTATTTATACTAGCTACACAACCCGGCTTCGGTTAAAAAGGGTTACTGTGAACTTATTTGCACTGCATAACTTTGATAAATATATAACACTAGCTGCGCCGAGCGGTTCACCCGCTGGAATGACAATTTAAACACTATTTTTATTAATTATAGACCATGTGCTTTGATTATATAATGTCTAGATGGACTGTCAAGTGCGCGCAGACGTGTCAAAAAATAACAACCAAAAGTGGTTGTTAAGTACTTTCCCGCCACCAGTACAGATCGTGCCGCTTTCGTGACACTACGTTTTACGCGCTCTAAGGAATAACCACATAACAGCGATAAAATGACGGTATGTGCTTCTAAAGTGTGCTGGAATTAAAAAGGAAGGCTAAAAAATACCAACACACATCACCTATCACTAAAACTACTACACACTATTTAAAGAAACTTTATAATTAATTTTATTTTTATGATTATTAAAATCACGCCATATTTTATCGGTGTTGCCAGTTTCTGTTTTTCATTCTCCCATTTTTGTCGGTAATTTTGTTGGTTTATCGTTACGTTTATAAAATAGTGCTGATGTACTTTTTCAAATAAAAAAATAAAATAAAAAGTAAAAAAAAAATAACTCAATATTAAAGTACCTATACCTCATTATGTTTTAATATTGTACCAAATACTAACTTAGTTGATTTAATACTCGATTCAAACACACAACTCCAAATTTCTTTTTTTTATAGATTTAAAAAGTAAATACTTAATTAAAAATATTTTTTATTATTAATAAAATACACTTAAACTGAATAATACCACATAAGTACCAACATATAACTAAAATAAGTAAATATTTTATTATAATTAATTCGTCTTTATTTAATGTGATTTATGGGAGAATTTGTAATAGCTGGTATCACTATTTACGCACACAGAGACATTGACGTATAGTGTAAAACGACGCCTGCACGCACACATACACAAATCGCGTCCTAGTTTTCTTTGGTATGAATGTAGGGCCACGCTCCATCTAGACATTATATAATCAAAGACCATGTGTTATTCCGGTGTATAAGCTACATTATTGTTAAGTTTCATTAAAATCCATTCAGTAGTTTTTGCGTGAAGGAGTAACAATTATCCACACATATAATCAAACAAACTTTCGCATTTATATAAGTAAGGATAGCAAAATTTTTTTATTTCAATCTTTTTGATATATATAAAATCCTTAGTACATTAATTTGATCTATCTTGAAAGTTCAAGCTAGCATTTGTCAACAAAAATATGTTTGTAACGATTTCACATTGCATTTTTCTAAATTCTCGGCGTTTCTGTACTGGAATGAGAATGTATTACTCTTCTAAACCTACTTTATTAATAACACTATCTATTGCTGCTAATTGCATTTTTATCATTACTTACAGCAAGAGCAAATTTTATTTGCTTTTGACTTTGTAACCTGTAAATGTAGGAGCTCCCAAATGTCATTTCTACAGGCATTAAAGATCATCAAATCAATAAAATATTTAAAACCTAATTGTACACAATATCATGGTGTACAATTACAGGACAGAATATTCTTTTCATTCTGTCGCGTGCGGTATACGCATAATTTGTGTAATGTTGGAATCAAACTTAATGGCGGCTCTGAAGTTAGCTACACGCTGCGCAGTTCCTCGCCCTGCACCCCCGCTATCGCATAAGTTTGTTACTGCGCAGCGATTCTCCTCATGTTCAGATCCGCCATTAAGTTTGCGCTGTATTTTACCTACCTAAACCGGTTCCCCGAAATATGTCAAACATGCATAAATGATAAACGTAACGAGGAAAACTATTTCCGTCGGAAATTCCTGATAATTCTGAATTCCGTAATGGCGTATTTACACAATAATTCGTATCAACACTAACACTGCACTGGAATGCAATTGCAAGTGATTTTGGGAAGCAATAAATGTATTGCCACCTGTTTTCTGTCTTCCGTGATGGAATATGAAATCTATTTACCTACAGATCTCTAAATCTTATTTTGAAAGACAGGATGTATCGCTGAATAATAACAAAGGTAGCTACTTACAAAAGTATATAATGTTGTGTTGTGAGGCCTTATTTAAAACATAGGTATCTTATCATTAACTTTTAAACTTTACTATCGCGCTGCATGTTCATAGTAATACGATTCACGGGAATAAGCGCGTACATGCATAAATACCTTTTTTGGGGCTTGACGTTGTATATCGTTAGTTGCATACGATTATTTTCATTGCCACAGGCAAGAGTAATGATGAATACCTGAAAAAAACATAAAAGAAAACTTTTCTAGGAAAAATTGAACGACACGGCGTAAAAATTGATTAAAAGATTTTGTTAGCCCTTATCTAAAACAAAAACCTAGTGACACAAACACACAAAACATTCTATTTGATTATACGTACGAGATAAATTTGAGTCTACAAATAAACCAAACTAATTGATCCTCAAGAAACCAATTAAATCTGTGAACAATAGTATCAAATAAACTCGGTATTGCCAGCCCAGACAATGGCTCAAGCGTCATTGTTGAAGTACGGTGGTAATTAACTCAGGATTCGCTGGGAATTTGTCGTGACCTGTACTATGAGCTCTTCATAAACGACAGTAGCTGTTGTGAGAGAGAGACGGCGCTCTACAGTGGGTGTAGCTCCGTCTCGCTTACTCTTTTCTTTATGAATTTGTAGTAAGGGCGCGTATTAACCTTACTGATATTGTCGATGAATGAACTTTGCGATAATTTGAATTTGACATCGTACTAGCACAATTGAAATTATGTTATAGGAGTTATATACACACAAAATGACTTTGATAAATAATATTATAAATAAGGTCCAATTCTTACAACACACGATCGAAGCGAATCAGAGCAACAATGTATCTAACAGTATGGAATAATATTGAAATTGCCATGTCTTCACAAAGAATCATTTATGGTTTCCAAATAATTATACAAAAATTAATAGGTGTTTGTGAGTCTACACATATACCTATTTTGTTTTAGTTCGTTCTACTACTATTTTCTTGCACTAATTTCAACTTACAAGACAATCTATTCTTTTATTTGCTACTGAATTTTATAAGCTTGTCCTCCAGACACACTCCTAATATAAGAAAACAAATGACAGACAAACAAACATGACTACCTTGGCCACGACCTTTCCTCTGAATAAAACTGATTCCGTACATTATATTGGTTACCTAACCTGTCTAAAACAATTGTTATGTAACTGTGCAAGTTTTGCGAGTGAGGAAAGATCTTAGATTCTATACAATAAAAATAACGAATAAGGTTTCAAAGCTCATCATCTTAAAATATTAAGCACAGTTTTTTGCACTTATTCGTCCATATATTCATATAAAAACCAAAGAATCTGATTTTTATAAAACTGCACCACTCCCTTAGTTTTAAATTATAAAGACTGGTAAACGGAAAGGATATATACATTTATTATGACTTTTCATACCCTAACTATTCAATATTTTGCTATATTCTACTTTGCAAATAAAAATAAATAAAATAAATCTTTTCACTTTTTAAACGGTGCTTTAGACGCGAAATTAAAGTTAATTAAAAATTAAATAAATATCTTTATCCCTGGGCTCGTCTCTTGTACGCTCTTCTACCCAAAAATCTTAAAAAGTAATAAAATCATCCGCTAGAGGGCCCAACAATGTTAATGTTTAAATTGTAGGCTTGCGAATTTCACAGGCCATTAAAATTTACAAGCCTTTCGGTTTTTTGCTCGAAATTAATGTTTATTGTTTATAAAAAATGTCAGAGGGTTACCGGCGGGAATTGAATTACTTTTAGTACCGTAAAATGGTATTTACAGAGATTAAATTATTTAAGCCCTCTTACTCACTAGCGGTTAACCGCGGGGTCGGTTAGCCGCGCGGTTTGCCGCATTTCCAGTTTCTATATGCAACCGCTTGTGATTGTACGCACTTAACCGCCAAGCGGTTGCATATTAAACTGGACCGCGCGCCAACCGCCCTCGCGGTTAACCGCAAGTGCGTAAGAGGGCTCAGACTTATTCCTGTTGAATAATTTTACTGTAAACATGCAGCGCTGTAGTTTTAAAGTTAGTATTTTAGACTAGTCTGTTTTTAGCTCTGTCCGCGTGTATATTTCTCATAGCATCAAATACCTTTGCTTCTTAGGATTCTAGCTAACTCCATACAAAGTTTTGCTTAAACAGGTTCAGCAGTTTAGCAGTGTGTTATGGTGTAAAGACCTCCCGTTGGTCCCGTAACGCCGCCACTAAGGCGGAAGATGGCACCAGCTGTTTTGCCGGAGTAGTCGGAGCCTTTTCAAGGGTCTGGAAGCCCGAACTCTTACATCCTCACCGCCATGGAGATGCAAGGCTGGCTCATAAATGAGTTTCACATGTATATTTTTTTTTTTGCAGTATGTTGTGTGTACAGTTTAGCAGTTCAGCAGTTTAGCAAGTGTTACATATAGACATACAGTATAACAGAGTTACTTTCGCATTTATGATATTGTGTATATGGTATTTATGGATAAGGTATAACGATCATTACACGTGCCATCTTTCCTCTGGCAATTTCATATAGCTATGGCCACGGCCACGGGTACAAGGTAACCTTCATAATATTATATTTATATACGAGAGTCGGGAAACGTGTAGTCAATAATTGATTACATATTACGGTAAAAAATAACCGAAGTCAATAAATTTATGTGACCCTTCTAAAACACATGTAATAAATAATAATATTCCGTGACATCTCACACACGGTTATCTGATCCCAAGCTAAGTAGAGCTTGTGTTATGATAACCAGACAACTGATACACATACTTATATATTTCTAAATACATATATATTATAGATAAATTACACCCAGACGCAGAACAAATGATCGTGCTCATCACACAAACATTTATTTTAAGACTATTGAAAATTGCCGAACACATAATGTCGAATTGAGAACCTATTTCTTTTGTAATCAGTTCAAAATATTGGGCACCTAAATCTATATCTTATCTAAGCTTTAAATAAAATATTATTGTACGTGTTATTAGTACAAAGTTTATTCCCGAAATGTACAGTTGTTATTATTACTCTACATGGGTAATTTGCAATGATACATACGTACATATCATCACGCCTGTATCCCCGAAGGGGTAGGCAGAGGTGTACCAATGTACACCCACAGTTCGCCGATATGTTTAGGTCCCATTTAATAGGGGGCGAGCCTATTGCCACTTACCGGGCACAAATCCAAACTCCGACCTGCTACTGAGAATTTCATAGAAAAACCCAATAACATCTTGGTTGACTCGGGAATCGAACCGAAGACCTCTAGCATAGCAGGCGCGCTTAGCACCACTAGGCCAACGAGGCAGTTTTGCAATGATATGTGGGTAAATACATATAAATCATTGGTCGCTTTATTTACAGTTTCGAAACATTAATCTTTTGATCTAAACATATATTCAAGTAATCAATATTAATAATAAACATACCTTTAATATTAATAAAAACATATTTCATATTTCATAAAAAAAAACACCTATGAATATCAAAAAGAAAGCAATCAAAATTCGTTTACGAATGCACATATAAATAAGCAAACCTGAGCCAAAAACAAATAAACAACATTGGGGAAAAGGATAAAATAATGAAAGGTCTAATGTATGGCCTTGCCCCAGGCCAGGCCACGGGGACGGTTTCACAGGCCATTAAAATTCATTGGATATCCCGGAACGAAATATATTTATTTTTACTTTTGATTTTTGAATCAGATTTGTCAAAAGATTTATTATTGGTACCCAAAGTCTGGTGAAGCAGCTTGGTTAAGCTTATTGCGGATGACCTCTAAGATAAAGTAAAACCATTTATAACACAAGAACCGGTGAATTTTCATGATATTTGATTTGTTGAATTCATCGCTACTGAATAGCAGAATAACTGTAAAAACATCGGAACCTAGAAAATAGTAACTATACGGATGAAACCGCGTATCACAGCTAGTGCCTAAAACAAAAATATCTTTAAGAGTCCAAAAACCCATAATAACGAAAAATAAAACTTGAAATAAAGATATTTATGCATAACATTAAAATATAATAATAGGTACTGAAATAAAAAAGTTACCTAACAAACACTTAAACTATATTTTTCTAGAATACTTAATGTATCGAAGATGTAAATAATAAATGAATATTACTCGATAGTCACCCTGAACTATAACAACACAAGGTTATTACATTTCATCGAAGGTTGACAATCCACAATTACGTACGTAATTATTTCATATTTCTAAAATTAGAAAGTCGATTAAATCATCATCAATAATGAATAGTTAAATACAAAAAAATCTACATAAATACCTTTTTGGGCTTGACGTTTCGACCGGGTTACACCGGCCGTGGTTGCAAGCAGACTGGAGATGCGGTGTCATTGCTCCGTTCACGAAGTCGATGATTTTTCATCTACCCTACGAGTATGTTTTTTAACTAACACACTGCACTTACTGTGTCCGTATGCTGGTCCTTACTCGACTTTGCAGAAAAGCGCGGTTGTGTTAAGCGAATCACTGGATACCACGATGCTAATAGTTAAAGATGTCTTCCCGATTGAATCGCTTATTCCTGTTAATTAGATTACTAAAAACATGTAGCGCGATAGTTTAAAAGTTAATAAAAAAATTGACGTCATTAAAAAGAAACTGAATCTATTTTGATAAAAACTACCGCTATGAGGAATGTATTATAATAATATAAATTAATAGTTGAATGTATTATAAATTATTGTATTTCCTAGAATATATCCTACACATATACGTTTAACCTGGCAATAAGAACCTCATCCATTTCAGTTGGTTTATAAAAAAAGACAACTAAATTGAGAACCTCCTCCTTTTTTTTAAATAGGTTGAAAATAGCAGAAATAACTACCAAAACTTTCCTGCCTCCTTGCTTTATTAACTTCCTCCTTACTTATTTAAGGAGGAAGTTAATAAAGCAAGGAGTATATATTTACTTGTGTTTAGTTTTCAACTAAAATCTCTTTTCAGTTATCTGACAATCTGTCCTCCATTGCCATCGGAGTTGACTTAACGTTTTTGACAAGTACCTACCATATGATTTTGAAATATATTTTACAAATAATTTTGTACATTTAATACCTAACGATATAACTTTAAATTACACTTAGAACTATTTTAAATCCTTTTTATTTTAAAACAATAGGGACTTAGGAGCTTACATTAGTGCAACAACTTTTTGTTGGTCTCATAACCTCAAATCCGTCTTCAATGTTCAGATTGCACAGAAAAGGACATGAACAAGTTTTAGAAGATGTCCAAGGTCTGAGCTAACACTGTGAAGCAAAGACCTATTCTTGGAAGCTATTAATTTGAACTGGACTCATCAAAATCTGCAAAGGAAGAATAAAATCTACCAGAATCGGACAGTTTCATTTTCGGACTTTTAAATTCTGAGGCTGAAGAAGAAAAGTTTGAAGGCAGTTCCAGTGGATTAAATTGAGTGAGGGTACCAAAATCGGGTGATGATGAATGTGCTCCGGTCTATGTTCGGGGTCTGCAGCAGCTCCGCGGAGAAGGGAGAGGTCCATGACACCGTGAGAAGGGTCTTCGGCCATGAGATGGTGATGAAGGACAATACGGACAGACAACACCAGTGAGTCATATTTATATACTAAACATAACATAACACACCATCACGCCTGCATCCCCGAAGGGTTAGGCAGAACTGTACATTGGTACAGTTACCGGTGAACTGTGGGTGTACATTGGTACACCCACAGTTCACCGGTATGTTTAGCTAGTTTAGTTAGTTAAGCAATTAAGTTATAATATCATAGTTTGTGTACGATAAGTTTATTTCACAGCAGATACAAAATTGATTAAAATTGATCTCTAAATCACATAAAAGTTCAAATTAAAAAATATGACATCTCTTTAACACGCTTTTATTCGCTTAACCTGTAACTAACGTTGCATAAATATTTCCCCGACTTCCCGGTGTACGATTAAACAAAGCAACGCTTACAAAATACCGGTGTCTAGTGGCCTTGTTACCTTCGCACAAACCCTGCAGTGTTGCCACTTGAGCTACTTTAAATTAAATTCTAAAGATATACAAAACAGCGGGTTTTATTACGTATCTTGCAAAAGCAAAGTGACAGCAATTGCCACTAATATTTGTACTATTGCTATCAAATTGTTAATTTCTGTTGCGTTATGTTTTACGAATTGTAAATTTGACAGCAATAGTTATAAGAATATTGCTGTTGCTTTGCTTTTGCTAGATACGTTATACTGCTGGTTTTCCGCCAACTTTTTGGTGTCGTCTGTATAAAGTCAGATACGGTAAATCCTTTATATAAATAAAACATTTCGTTATTTTATTAAGCAAGAGATATTATGAATTATGAGTAGATGGTTTACTTACTGCGTATTTTTTTGGGTATATTATTGGTTTTTTTTTGATTGATTCATTTATGCACACAAAGAAAAAGTATGAATCACGTTGTTGAGATAAAAAATTGATTTGATATCATTTTAGTTACTATTTATGACTCCGTTTTAGTGGGATACATGCTTGGCTCACCATACACAAATAAATAGATATACATAGTACATAAATATATTGAAACTTTGTTTGTAATACCAAATTTTTGTTTTCATTCTTGCTCTCCTACACCTCCAATCTTCAACTAAATGTTATTTATATTAATATTATAGAACGGGGATTAGCGCGAACATGCATAAATACCTTTAGGGCTTGACGTTTCGAACAGGTTACACCGGCCGTGGTCGCAAGCAGACTGCTTGTGACCACGGCCGGTATTTATGCATGTTCGCGATAATCCCCGTTCTATAATATTAATATAAACATGCAGCGCGATAGTTTAAAAGTTATTATAGTTGTTATTTAACCTTTATTTCCTAAGCTGGAAAAGTCTCTGAGCGCAACATTATTATTAATCTGAAAGTTTGTGTCAGTAAACTTAAGAATATAAGTTAAGCCAACAGTTGCCGTCGATACTCACGCTACGTAGAACGATAATTATAATCAATCATGTTGTTAAGCTGTATTATTGTTTTCGATCATTATTCTGTTATAAAGGTAAAGGCAATTATATTAATTTGTGAAGATTATATTTTACACAACGACCTCCGTGGTCGAGTGGCGTACGCAGCGGTTTCAAGGTGTCGCTAGCTCTGAGGTCCCGGGTTCGATCCCCGGACGGGGCAATGTAGAAAATCACTTTTCTACATTGTCTCGGGTCTGGGTGTTTGTGGTACCTTCGTTGTATCTGAATTCCATAATACAAGTGCTTTAGCTACTTACTTTGGGTTCAGAACAATTTATAAAAAAAAAAATCTTAACTTAAACATGAAACAATCTGGTTTTCAAAAAAGATACACCTTCGTCTATCCTTAATATTATAATCATATAAAATATCACGACATACCTAAGGCGAAAGTTTTATCCCAAAGCATTTTCTCGAAAATAACAAAATAAATGTATTATGTTCAATGAAATGCATTTTGAAATAGCAAAATTATTAGTGCAAAAATGTACTCTGTCCACAGTAAAGTTATTTAAATTGAATCATCGAGCGAATCACTAAGTGAAGTGTCTTTTATTAAAATGTCTGATTGAATAGCTTTTCAATCAAGACCTTATTCTGCTGAAAATTACTGTGTTAGTCTGATAGCTGGGACAGGACTGAATCGCGGGAAAATACATATTATGAAAAATAAGGTCAAATGAGTTATAGCAGCAGAATGCACCATCTTTTTGCAAATTATTGGTATGGTCATTTATTTTGTGGCTCACTAATATTTGTGTCAAATGCAGCCTCATTTATTCACAACAATTTAATGTTTGTATCCTATCCACTACACATGGATAAATTACATCTATCGGGTTCTCTACACCGTATTCCATTACACATGAAATTTTAACCTAAAAGCAATTTAGCAATGTCATGATTTCGACGGCCTTTTCTAAGTTATAGGTAAATGGTGAAGAAAAACATGATCAAACCTGGATACAATTTTTTCATCCAAAATCACGAGCAAGCGTGGTGATTAATGTGCTCGTGCCTTCTCTATATGGGAAGAGGCCTGTGCCCAGCAAGGACGTTTATAGACCGGTTAATTTATCATTTTATTTATTCATAGAAATAAATAAAATGGTATCAATCTGCCCGTGACCATGACACCTGCAAAGGTGTCGAAACGTCGGGACCTAAAATCTAAATACAAAAACCGCGAAAAAATCCGTAAAAAGTAGTTTTATTTCAATGTCTAACATTCGCGTAAACCAAAGAAACCAATACTTATTTATTTATATTTTTCAGGAGAAGTAAATATGTGACCCACATACGAGAGAACCTTTCGAAGATGCTGGACGCCAAGGTCTTGAGCCACAAATCTAAAGCAAATAAGAAGCATGTTCCCCCAATGCCAGAAGTAAGAACATCTTATCTTTCTGTACAGGTGTTACAAAACCCCTGTCCGATCCGTTAAGGGTGTTAGGTATCGATTTCTGATTACAAAGAACTAAAAAATAAATGGAAAAAATATAAAAAAAATTATAAACTAAAAAAAAAATTCTTCTACATGCGGGTGAGAGTGACGACATTGTCTCAGGTTCTGCTAAATGATCATACAAAAGGCCACCATTGATAGCGACGAAAATGGTGGTGTAGTTTTTGATTTATCTTCAAATTTAGGGATTTTGGAGGCTATTTCAAAGTTCATTATTATTGTTTATCATATTGAATATTCCAAAGGAGACGGGGATTTCTGGGCCAAATTGTAATAAGTTAAGACATGGCTGAAAAAAAAGGCTATTTTTTTCTATTTCAAAGTGTGAAAAATCAACTCAATTTACAATCTGGAAAATGAAATATCCAATAATTAAGTTTGGGTTACGAAGTAAATAGTCTAAGTAAATACTCTGTTGATGATGACATTTTAATGTCATCATCAACAGAGTTCAAACTATTTACGAAAATGCTTTCACTAAATGATACATTTTATTAAAATAATTAAATCCATTAGAATTAGAGTATGAAGAGATTAAGTTTTACATAATTAAGATAAATCGATTCACATTTACTAATCGATTATTGTATTCTTTAATCTGTGCTAACTCTGACTGGACATGCATGACATTGACATCGATCGACATTCGACACTAAACGAGTGTCGAATTAACTCTAAGGTAGATAACCTTAGAGTTTATATTATACAAGAAACTAAAGAGTGAGCCTATCTGGGTATGAATCGTAAGCACTAGTATGAACTAGTTTTGTCGTGATTTTTTTATAAAGATATGAGTTTTAATAAATCTATCTAAAACACTAATATTATCCTAACAATGTCAAAACCATGGATATTTTCGTCTATACGTCGGTCGTAGGAAAGCAATATTAAAATATTATTTTAACTGCATCGTAGGCAAACGGACTGTGGGCTGCTGCGCCCATGTGGTGTCAATAATATGGTACCTTAGTTGGGCTAAGTACCTCTACTAGATAACATAGTACCACCTGCACAATTCTTAGATGACGTTCTTGTAATAATAGAGATGAATAAAAATACTAATAAAATTCGATTTTCATTTTTGTACATCATCTCCTTCCCACTCTACAGAAATATTAAAAATCCTGTCTATATAATAAAATAAAAAAAACAAAACCATCATAAACCTTGACTGCTAAGCGAACTAAACAAACCATGATAGAATCACTCTATAGTTTCTTACCTATACTCTAAGGCAGTTAAGTATAGTTTGTTACTTAAACTTAATCTCTTTTATCTCAGCTCTCAGATTGCCAAAATCTGCCATATTTTCAGTGATTGTTTGGTAATATAGTAGCTATCAATTCACACCAATTTCATCTTTTTACATTCTGGCCCAAAATTGTATGAAAGCGTATCTGTCTCCTTTATTTTTTTTATTTGGGCATTGTATTGTGAACCCTATATAACCCTTTCGGGTCGGGCAGGGGTTTTGTAACACCCTGTATAAATAACTGATTTGTATGTTTGTACTCTACGCTACTCTAAACCGTTGAACAAATTGTGATGAACTTTTAGTAGTCTTATAACTACGGTCACGCTGCCACGGCCGTGAAGGATTCAATCCAAAAAGCCAACAAAGTGCAAATAATTACTTTTTAACTTATTGTGGCATTGCAACGCGTGCCGAATGCAGCTCGGCATTTATAATGGAACGTAAAGCTCATGGTCCACACTACGTATTGTTTCTGTGATTTTATTGTATGCCTAATGATACTATGCAGTGTTAGGCACAGGCCAGACAGAAGAGACGTAAGACGCAGACGGGGCGCGGACATTTTTCATTTTCATACAAAATGTATAGAAGTATCGCGCCCGCGCCCCGTCTCTTCTGTATGTTTTGCGTCGCGACGCTTCTATACATTTTGTATGAAAGAGACGCGGTGGAGATAAATGTCCGCGCCCCGTCTGCGTCTTACGTCTCTTCTGGACCGCGCCTTACTCCCAAATTGTTAAGGAATATCCACTGAAATGGTTTGTGTCAGATAGTCAGTCACTCCATGTAAAACGCGGTATCCAACTGAATCCGGTGGGACTGGTAGCCGACTCCAATATAGGCTATGCAGAAGAAGATGGTGCTATTTCTTGCATCACTATACATGTTTATTGTCGAGGCGGCCTAGCGGTTCAATGAACAGATTTGTATGCACAAGGTTGAAAGTACCAATGTAACTTTTCAAAGTTATATGTACTTTCTTAATTATTCTAAGACACTTCTGTCAAACGGTGAAGGAAAACATCGTGAGGAAACCTGGATTCCAAAATTTGGGATCTGAAATCCCCAATCCGCAGAAAGCGAGCGTGGTGATCAATACTCGTGCCTTCTCTATATGGGCACAGGCCTGTGTCCAGCATTGGGACGTATTTAGGCTGAATTATTATATAAATGTTTAATATGTTTATTGTGATCTATCTTTCAGCCTTCGGAGACAACTGACGACCGGCCCGGTAGAATTGGACCGAAAATCGTCGTTTTTGACGCTTCTACAGGTTAGTAACATTAACATACCATCACGGCTGTATGCCCAAAGGTTTATGCAGAGGTGTAACAATGTACACCCATAATTCGCTGGTATGTTTAGGTCCCATGTAATAGGGGGCGAACCTATGGCCATTAACCGGGCACTAATCCAAACTCCGACCCGCTACTGAGAATTTCATAGAAAAACTCAATAACACCTTGGTCGACTTGGGAATCGAACCGAAGACCTCTAGCGTAGCGTGTAGGTTAGTAGCTTGCAAAATAACCTGTTATGTATGAAACGTGTGAAGTGGTACTTTATAATACACACTAAACTATTTTAATGACTTATGTGAGGCCGGCTGTGTTGATTTATGTATGTTCCTCGATTACTCGAAGACGCCTGGACCAATTTAGAAAATTTTTGATAGTTTTCATTGATTCTCTTCTAACTAATAATAATATAATATAATATTCCGGGACATCTCACACACGGTTGTCTGATCCCAAGCTAAGCAAAGATTGTGTTATGGTAACCAGACAACTGATAAACATACTTATATATTTCTAAATACATACATATAATAGATAAATTACACCCAGACACCGAACAAATGATCGTGCTCATCACACAAACATTTGTCCCGGGTGGGAATCGAACCCCCGACCTCCGGTATAGCAGTCAGGGTCTCTAACCACTAGACCAACAGGCCCGTCAAAAAGTTGAAACGATTATAAATTAACATAAAGTCGTTTGTTTACATTTATAATGTGTATTCAATTATTTTATTATTTAAATGCAATTTAAGTTTAGTGTCACATGATACTCAATAATATTATTATCTTAATTTTAATAAAGCTTTATTTAAAAACCTCACATTTACGTTGAACATTACGCGGGCGCCATGAAAACCCAGTTAGTAACGAATACGTTGCCTCGCTCATTAAACTGTGTAATAATTAGGGTAATTAGTACAACTCTGTCTGAGTCTGTAGTTCCTACCGCAGCCTGGTGATTTGTTAACTCAATTGAGGAGAAATGTGTCTGTATCTCAGTTAGTTGGTATTCAAATCAGTTAGTGTAAGAACGTTTAATAGGTTACACCTTAATTTATTAGGTAGTTATTTGGTTTTATTCGTATACTTACATAAACATAACATATCATCACGCCTGTATCTCCGAAGGGGTAGGCAGAGGTGTACCAATGTACACCCACAGTTCGCCGATATGTTCAGGTCCCATGTAATAGGCGGCGATATTGCCACTAACCGGGCACAAATCCAAACTCCGACCTGCTACTGAGAATTTCATAGAGATACCCAATAACGCCTTGGTTGACTCGGGAATCGAACCCAAGACCTCCAGCGTAGCAGTCGCGCTTAGCACCACTAGGCCAACGAGGCAGTTTATTCGTATACTTATAGTATATAAAATAAATATGATAATGCCCATATAAAGAAGAAACTTGAAGAAAATGTATTATGTATATTTTTATCGGATAAATATTATAAATAAAAGATATAAAGCAATGACCTCTATCGCTTTACTTGTATGTTAAGTAAAACATATATATAAAATATATAACATATGTTCATATCTACTGATCGATTTCCCGATCAGAGATTAGAATTTGACTTCATATGTACGGCATTTAAGTAAAAACTACTTAAATACACTTCTCATCAAAAAAATCGAAACACCTCGCAGTTTATGATTTGACAAGGATTATCAGAAAAATGTGCATATTTAGGAATAAATATAAAATGTTATTTAATAGTGAGTAGTGTGAGGTTTTTAAATCCTAATGTTAATGTTCTAAATTCAAATTAAGTCTTCATAGGTTTCGTATTTTGTTTAATGAGTAATTTTTACCCTGTATGGAATTTGAAGGAAATGGGTAAACAACACGCGTAAATGAAAAAAAAATGTAAGAAACGTTTATTTAATAACTTGTATTCCCTCCGCGAGCTCTTATTACTGCTTCCATACGGTTCTTCATCGATCGGATGAGAGTCACGATCACATGTTGTGGTATATTATCCCATTCCTCTTGGATTGCATTTTGCAGCTGGCTAAGTGTTTCTGGGGCTGGATCTCTTGCTCGAATTCGTCTCTTTAATTCATCCCGTAGATGTTCAATGGGATTCATGCCCGGGCTTCTTGCTGGCCATACCATAATGGAGATACCGACTTCGGTAAGATAATCTCGTACGACGCCCGCGGTGTGAGCTCTAGCATTGTCGTGCATGAATATGAAGTCGTTGCCAATAAAATGTGCATAGGGCATCACATGAGGTTCAAGACACTGTTCGATGTACCGATGAGAGTTTAGTGCAGGCAGCCGTGGCCCAGATACAAAGGCAAGTTCTGTCTTACCGTCGGCGCTGATTCCTCCCCAAACCGTCCACGAACCGCCACCATAGCTGATCTTTTCTTCAATGCAGCATTGTGCAAAGCGTTCTCCATCTCTTCTGTAGACCTTGTTCCTTCCGTCGTTACCATACAGCATAATTTTATACTCATCAGAAAACAGTACTTTGCTCCACTGAAGGTATGACCAAGTTAGGTGCTCGCGTGCAAAGTTAAGGCGCGCTCTTCGATGGTCTGCAGTTAATTTCAGCCCATTCGCTGGCTTATGCGGTGCCAATCCGCGTTCCTTCAACCTTCTTCTTATTGTAGAGTCACTTACAGCTACTCTTAGTACAACGCGAAGCTGCTGCTGCAGTTGAAAAGCGTTAAGACGTCGATTTCGTAAAGAAGTTGTTACAATAAATCGATCATCTCGCTCAGAAGTGACCCGATTCCTGCCAGATCCTGAACGGCGCGTGAACGAACCAGTCTCCCGATAGCGTTTGTAGACTCTATGAACAGATGATAAGCTTAGATGCAATCTTGCAGCCACAACACGCTGACTAAGTCCATAATCAAGCAATGCCACCACTTGGGCGGCTTCTGCGGGCGAAGTATCCATATGTTTTAGAAAAAAAAGTTTTTTCAGACGTCCCAAAGTCACAGTAAACGAAATAAGAAACAAAAAGTTTAAAGACAAGCGCTAATTTTTAGTTTTTAAACGAGAAACGTACTCCAACCCTAAATACACATTTGTCTCAAAACAGTGATTAATTTCATTTATAGGATAAACAAATGAAATTCTAATTTCGAATTTTGATTTTTTTCTTCTTACTGTATGACCAAACTGCCAGCTACACAATAATGTTTTTTTTTTCATGGAATTAATTCTATTTTGTAAAAAAATAGGACAAAAACAATAAAAACGAAAGTGTTTCGATTTTTTTGATGAGAAGTGTATATCTCTTGTAGAGTAAAATATCTGCAGATATGTTATTGAAATTGGCCGTAAATGGCGGGAAACGTTCCCAGAAGGCTGGCAGCATTGCCACGTTGAATGGCTATTCCGATTCTCTGTGCAAGGAACAAACCAGCCCTCTGATCACGAGTAGATTCGAAATTTTAAATAGCTTCGTAAGTAATATAATATCGACGGATTTACAGGAGAGCGATTTAAAGGTTCTAAAGCTTGTAACTATGACATATCTCAACATACAATTTTGATATTTTAAAAATGTGTTTTTAAACTGGCACCAAATTACGTGGGAGCAGTCGATATAATATTGATAAATACTTAACATTGCCATACAAACATGAGTATTCAGGTTTACTCAACTAACTTCTTATTATTGCACAAACACAGGAACATTAAAGGTTACTTAACTTCTCATTATATCAAATTAATAAACCTGCAGGAACCGGCCGCCTGGTGTTGGTGGGGGACGAGCGGGTGAGCGTGCAGGGCCTGTCCAGCTTCGCCACCATCAGGGCCACGGCCTGTGTCTTCGGAGGAAGGTGGATGTACGAGGTGCAGCTCGGTACCAAGGGGATCATGCAGGTACGATTTAAATGTTATTCTTATAAGCTTTATTTAATTTGCTACGTTTGTATCTGCGTTCTTTCGATATCTTGCAACTCAACTATTAGCTGATATCTTTTAGAATACGATTATACGATATTATAGTCGTTTCGAGCCAATCTGGTGATGCCGTTAAAAGGTGTTCTGAGGAAATCTGACAACAAACCACGCAATGAACCTGAGTGAATGCTCTGTACGAAATACCTACGAATGCAAGAGTGTGTATTTCAGGGCGATCTGATATCCGGAGCCGCGCAGAGATTGCGCAAGCGACCCCGTGGCTCTGACCAAGGCTAAGACGGGACCGGGGTGTTTTTAGTCGGTGCAAGTCCGACATATCCCTACGCTGTGCCCTCAGCGTGGGTTGAAATCATTAAAGTTTCACCACGACAAAAAAAAAAAAGTGCGATCTGATATAATTGGGCTTGGATATAAGTATTAAGTTTGAATTTCGATATGTTTATGAGGCATGCTATTTAAGCATGATGAAATGCTTGCATGTAAGGTTCAGTTTGAGTCTCAACAGTAGTCAGTCAAACTAGTCTAAACTGAGCTTTACGTATACTTCCACTGTTCTCCCAGATCGGTTGGTGCACAGCGTCGTGCGTGTTCTCCATGGACACGGGGGTGGGGGACACGGCTCACTCGTACGCCTACGACGGAGGCAGGGTCAGGAAGTGGAACGTGGCCACCTCCCCGTACGGCCAGGCCTGGCTGCCCGGTGACGTCATAGGATCCTGTATAGACCTGGATAGAGGCTGCTTGGAGTTTTACAGGTAATGTTATAACACTAGTTGTGTATTTGCAGTTGACGCGATTTCTTTGGGATTGCTCGACTAAATTTTCTTAAATTTTTTAAACGTGCTTCAATGTCGCCCTGGGTTTAGCTTGTAAGGATATTTATATGTGAAGATTGAAAATTAAAAAAAAAAAACAAACATATAAATTTTCACTTAGTAGGAGTTTGTAGACACCACCACTGGGTGAACTGTGATTAAGAAGATCTACTCAGTTTGAAACTAATCGACGCATCCACTTACCTAACAAGATAATCCTAATCATGCAAAATAAGGTTTTACAGATAAATAAACTATTTTTAACCTACTGCAAAGGGAGAAAGGTTCTCAACTCGAGTATATTTTTTTATTTATTACTGGACATCTCAATTAATTATTGTGGATATATTTCAAGCTTTATTTTGTTATCAAAAGAGTAAAAACAACCGCAAAGATAGTACGTCATTTTTACATTTATGTGTCTATCATTGGTCCAATCAATCAGTTACTAGTCCAGACCTTCAAAAACCTGATCGTGATTATTTTCCCCCTTCTATCATACGTAACTAAACACAATCTTTCACAAATTGATCAATTTCGAGTTGATTAAACGATCAACTCTCAATTCAACGCTAACTCGATCAGGAAATTCATACTAGTGCTCGATGCAATCTCGGACGGTTATCGATTTATGCTATTTCTGCCATCTCTATTCAGTGCTGGAGATATAAATATTATTGGGTACTGCAATATTCAAGAGGCAATGTTTTTTGAAGGTCAAGGGTAAATTTAATGATAGTTTACTAGTTTTTGTTTGAAATGCCGTGATTCTCATGCATTTATAATTATTATGTGTATTTTTGGACAGTGAAATATTTTTATTTATTAATTGTACAGTAGCTAATATAAATATTACGTGAAAGGTGGCATAGAATCTGAATCAGAAATGACAGGAAGCCGTGAAGGATAAACTTGAAAATGTGAGGTTAAAGGACAAAATTGGGAGGACGTATTTTTTTGTTGTTTTTCTAAATAATGACATGAATAATTATCTTTATGAAATGTGGTTTAAAACCCGTATATTTAAGCTTTAAATCTAATAATACTCCAAATACTAACTAATAGCAGTTCACAATCTTAAATTTTCTTTCCTTTTTTGTGACTGAACAGCTCAATATGCCATACCCCTTTTTGTATGTATAAACATAACTGTCATAACATATCATCACGCCTGTATCCCCGAAGGGTTAGACAGAAGTGCACCAAAGTACACCCACAGTTCGCCGATATGATTGGGTCCCATGAATAGGGGGCGAGCCTATTGCCACTAACCGGGCACAAATCCAAACTTCGACCTGCTACTGAGAATTTCATAGAAAAACCTAATAACACCTTGGTCTACTTGGGAATCGAACCCAAGACCTCTAGCGTAGCAGTCGCGCTTAGCGCCACTAGGGCAACGAGGCAGTTTTTTATGTATGGAGAGTAATTATTGGTAGAACCCCTGAAATCTCATGCATATTAAAAATTTGTTATCTATCTAGTTATTCAGAGTTACATGACGCCATTTGCTATTGGAAATATTCCGGAATTAATATTCAGACACTCGAATACCAGCATCTCGTTATGTTAATTGAAAGTGTGGTTAGGAAGCCCTAATGAAGCCTAAAGCTCTGATGGTTACACGTTCATGAAATTGTACAATTACACAAAACTAAGCTAAAATGGTTTGGAATAAATTGTGGATAAAAAACAAAACGTTAATAACTTGAACATAAAACAGCAAATACAATTGAAAAAAAAAATAGACACAAAACTGCTAACTTGGTTTTTGGAACCATTTATAAGATATATGCAAAGAATAACTTTATGATTGCCGGAATTATCGCTTAACAAACGAAAAGCCAAGTGCGAATGGAAAACTCTTTGAAGTCAGTAAAAAAAAATGTAGCATTTAATGGTTTGTAGGCTCTACCCACTTAAGCTTCTTTTATATTCACTAACGTCTCATTACCTTACTGGCAGGTCTCTACCTCATTCATTCGTTCTCATTCACTCTCATTCCTCAGGAACGGCATATCAATGAGCATGGCGTTCGACAGGGTGACTCACGGCGCCGGCCTCGCCTACTTCCCGGCCGTGTCCCTGGCCATGCAGGAACACTTGTACGCTAACTTTGGGCACGTGCCCTTCGTGTAAGTACAAATAACCATGAGATTTTTATCTAATAGTAATGCTTATTTTTGGGTAAGTCTAGTTTTAAAATGTTTGTTCCTAAAGTTGCTAGTTCTGTCTTTTTTAGCCTACTACAGGGAAACCAAAAGGGACGGTAATAATTTAGGTAGTCAGTGTATGTTTGTATTTTCCACCTTATGCTGCTGAACCAATTTTAATAAACAAGTTGTCAAAAGATTCATAATAGTGGCCTGGGTAACATGCTCTAGTAACTAGTCGGTAGGCTATTATCTAGCGTTTAAAGTAGGGTCACATAAGCTGTTATACAATTCGGCAAGGGCATTCCCAAGATTCTCCATATATGTCCTCTCTATATGTCGCGCTAGCTTTGAATTTCAAATTGGATGTTATAATTATTAAAAAAAAAAAATATCACATAAATTTCTTTACTCCCTTAACTTAGTATATGTTGAATTTAAACTACTTTTTACGGAATTTGTCGCGGTATATATTAAGATTAAAATATGAAGGTAGAACGAGCAACATCTCAGTCTGCCCGTGAACATGATACCTGCAAAGGTGTCGAAACGTCGGGACTTAAAATCTAAATATAAAACGGGACGAAATCCGTAAAAAAATTATTTCAATGTGTAACATTCACGTAAACCTAAGAAACCAATATGGTTATATAATAGGTTCCCGGTGGACGGCTTCGCGCCACTACAAGCGGCCCCCACTCGCGAGTGCGCGCGCGCAACATTACTGTTCAAGTCTTTAGACGCGCTGCTGGATGAACTGGCGCGACCCACAGACCTCAAGACCTCGCTCACGGCTAAGAGCAGCAAGGTATCCGTTTTACATATTATTTTACCTTTCTCTATATAAGATGCAATAATATGTAATGTTTTGCTAAGAGGCCGTTAAGTGGGATGACTTACCCTATAAATAAGTTCAATATGATAAAGCATAGATTTACAAAACGTAAACTTCTGAAGAACTTATGAAACATAGAAATAAAATTATTTATTGTTGCAAATAGTTACAATAAAAAAGCATAGACATATGGCCGAGTGAAACTAAGAGTCGCTCATATTATATAAAAATCTTTTAAAGTATAGAATCCAAACAAAAAAAAACTAATCTACTGTTCTTTCGAAAAGTAAGAGGATTGTTAGATTTTTATGTATGAAGTTACTACGGTTTTTGTATTGAATGTTATTAGGCTCTATTACTCCTGAAAGTCAACTCGAAGTCGTACCCTTCAAATCAAAACTCAACCTTTTGGAATATCATGCAGAATATTCTTTTCTTTTTCTCTTTCAGAAACCACTACTATCTGCAAAACGACTAGCTACTAATATAAAAACTACTTTCAACCAGGCTAAGTCGGACTCTTCGAAGACGGCTGAAGAGGAGGTGGCTCTCCGCATCCACAGCTCTGGGTCTGTGTACAGCCCCCGGACCTCCCCTCATGCCATCGTCGATGCTCAGAATGCAGAGACTAAGAAAATGTCCAAAAGGGTTATTTATTCTCTACTTTTTGTTTTTTATAGTAGTTGAGGATTTTAGACAAAAAAAGCTGGCTAAGAGCAGGTCGGAGTACCGCAGAAAATTTATATATTGCTTTCTGAGGTTAATGCGAATGTGTATAAGATTTAGACCCCAACCTTTCAACGCCTTTGCAGATCATGTCTGCCCGTGACTTTGACCCCTGCAAACGAATTGAACAAATTACAAAACACCGTCTAAGTAAAACTCGGACCACCGCACCAGTACCACCGTTGTATCGATCCTTAAAATATTTATTTCATTTTACATAACATAAATACATAATTTTTGCAAAATTCAACAGTCTAGCTATCGCGGTTCTTGAGATACAGCCTGGTAACAGACAACGGACGGAAAGCAAAATCTGAGTAATAGGGTCCCATTTGAACGCTTTGGATAGGAAGCCCTAAAAAAATGTCTTATGTAACAAATATAGCACTCATTTATTATTTCACATACATACGTGCCATTTGGAAACCCTCTCCATTTTTTGACTAAGTAATGATCTTCCAGGCGTTCCTCATGTCCCTGTCCCGGCTGGTGGTGGTGGAGCTGGGCGGGGTGCTGCGGCTGTCGTACGTGGTGGTCTCGGAGCTGCTGCCGCGCCTGCGAGGCCTCATCGGCCTGAAGAGCAGGAGCATACACGCCGACCAACACGCGGTCGACTTCTATATGAAGTGCAGGGACGATAATTTTGTAAGTACTTTGAATTTGATATCTTTTAACAACTTTTCTCAGGCCTCTTGGTCTAGTGGTTAGTGACCCTGACTCCTATACCGTCGGTCGTGGGATCAATTCCCACCTAGGACAAATATTTGCGTGATGAGCACGCTCACTTGTTCTGTGTCTGGGTATAATTTATCCATAATATGTATGTATTTAGAAATATATTAGTTTATTAATCAGTATTTTGTTTATAACACAAGCTAAATCTGCTTAGCTTGGCATCAGATAACCGTGTGTGAGTTGTCCCGGAATATTTTTATAATACAACTTATTTCACTGTAAGAAAATTAAACTGAACTGAACCCCGCAATATCTAGTTTATGCGACTTAGCTAAGCTTATTGGCATTAATATAGAACGATTATCGCGAGCTTAAGGCATCTAGTACCTATCTCTTAGCTTTACTCTGAGTTCGATCAGAAGGTAATTTCAAAATATCAAGATGTTATGATAGCACTATGCTGGTGCAACAGGGTTTTTAACATAACAAATACCCATGGTAATTTCACCCTGAAGTGCACTCAAACCCGAGTTACCTTTCCGTACAGATTCTACACAATGTTCAGTCCAAAAAAAAACAAATAAAAAATCAACGATTTGAAATATATATTTTATGAATTCATATTTTCAAACGGGGTCAATCCGAACTGGCATATTTTTGGTTGTTATTCAAATAACTGGGAATTATGTCAATCATGTTTATCGGATTGTGCTGAATATCCGACAGTTTGAGAGCGGTCGAAACGTTTCAAACATTTGTTATAAAATGAACATGCTGTATATTGTACAAGGGGTTTTACTACCACGCAATTGTTTTATGATTTGTGCTCGACATTTATTTATTTTTATCAAGACTTTTTCAAAACAATTCATTTACAAAATCATAATGAATTTTGAGGAAATCATACTTACATATAAGGTTTATTTTGCGCTACCTATTTCATGGTTGTCAGTCTAAAATGAGCTTTATTTACACCAGCACAAAGTTAAAGATGTGAAAATAACAATTATTGGCACAAGAACTTAAATAGACTATTAATTACAGTAATTAAGGCAATATAGTGTGCCTACATCAGTGTAATGTAGGCAGTAACATTTGCTGCAAGTAGGCCCCAAACTGTACTGAAGCGTCCTTTGTAATCTAACCCCACATAAATGTATTATTTAGTTGAGAGGAAATTATCTCACTGCCCTTGACCTGCCCTAGAGAAAAACAAACATTGTTTTCGTAAGAATTCTTATGTAACTTTGTTTTCTAATCTACAAACTTTTTCAGTAGATTTTGAAATCTAGGAATGTTAGGTTCTTGCGAGTATAAAAGTTCTTTATTATTAAGACGAAATGAACTTCATTATTTTAGTTACAGTTTTTGATACATCATAACGTGATCCACTCTTCTATTTACTGTTCCACACATAAACAATAATTTAGACAAATAAAAATTAGATCTGCACTAACTCAACATTCTTAAATGCAACTTATAGCAACGAACTGGACGACAATAGAAATCCTTCATGTGCAATGCATGCAACACACAACACACGCACTAAGTCGAGGTCCGATCCCCGCAGGGGGTGCCCTTAGTAGACGTTGCTAACGTAGTTAGTTTTTCTATTGCTCTGGCTGGAGGCCTTAAGGTCCTCACCAAAAGTCCGGTGAAGCAGTCAAAGCCTCCGCTCAGGCTAATTGCAAAGATCTATACCAAAAAAAACCTTTTAATCCTCACAAAAATGCCTTTTAACTTGCTCCCAAAAAGTCATCATGAAATATATATTATGCATACGTACTTGATAAATATATTCAAATACTCTTTCAATAAAATTTCAATATAGGTCTCCTTATCTCTTGTAATTAGCACTTTATATGCGAAAATGGATAAAAGTTTATTTAAATACGCTAAAGGATAACAGCTATTTATACTCTGAACGCTGCAGGCTTTTACCCGACTCCTTTGACCTTTCAATCTGACCTTTCGAAAGTTAAAATTGATTCAGAATTAAGGCTAAGCTCAACTTCACAGTTTCAGGGCGGATTTCTCCAGTTACCTTTTAAAGACCTTCCAAGGAACTTATTTAGTCATCCAGAATCGAGTTTAAAACTTCTCAAATCTTTTCCATAGAACTTTGAATTAGTCCTTTTACTATCTCCTTGTAAAACAATATTCAGCTGTATAAGGACGACCTAACATAGCTTGAGGAAAAGGTTTTGCAGTAGAATTTTAGTTGATATTGAATGTAATCAAGTATAATCGCAGTTAATATCGCTGAATTCGATTATAATGCTAATGCTATGAAGCAAATGCTTCCAAATTAAGACGCCTTATTCCAGTCAAGTGTTGAGCGCTTTAAGCCTTCAACAGAATTGAAGTTCAATTGATCTCTCTATCCTTTTTCCAACCCTATGTTAGAGTCGCCTTTCAGTCTTACCGGATTCAGAGGAATACCGTAGTTTACACGGAGCGACTCTATATGTCATCTCCACAAACAATTTTTAACATAGTATCTTCTTCTATCTTCTTTCTGGTCGTTCCCTCAATGCTGAGGATCGTGACTGTATGTCAATCCTCTCCGCTCGGTCCGGTTCTGCGCCATACGTACCGCTTCCTATAACATAGTATAAAGATACATAATTTAAGTTAATATTAGAATTTACAAACCATTTTGTTCCATAATTTTCTGCGGTGTCCGGGCGCAAAAATATTTAAAAAAATATATACTTTTCCTCTGATGTACAACTGACCAATAACCTTATCTCTCCACCAGTCGGGCCTGGCAGCCATGCTCCTGTCGCAGCCGAACACCCGTCTGTGTACGATGCTGGACCTCCTCTGGACCTTCCTGGATGAGTCTGCGCTGTGCGATGTGCTAGAACACTGTGTGGTCAGAGAGTGTCTGCTGTTCGATCTGGTCTCGCAGGTAGCTGGTCACTCTCAGAAGATTTTTGAAGTGATACGTAGAAAGATGTAGCAAAATGTGTAATACGTTGTAAGAGACGACTGGTGCTAACCAATCTTACATTCCATTGATTCCTTGCTAAGGTAGCGATACCCACGCACTGTTTTAATATAGTATTAAGTCTCATGCCCCTTCAAAAGCGGCTTATTGCAAGCGTTTACACTAATGACGGGCCTGTTGGTCTAGTGGTTAGTAACCCTGACTGCTATATCGGAGGTCGTGGGTTCGATTCCCACCAAGGACAAATGTTTGTGTGATGAGCACGATCATTTGTTCTGTGTCTGGGTGTAATTTATCTATAATATGTATGTATTTATAAATATATAGGTATGTTTATCAGTTGTCTGGTTACCATAACACAAGCTCTGCTTAGCTTGGGATCAGATCACCGTGTGTGAGATGTCCCGGAATATTATATTATAATGAAATTTCTCAAATGTATTAAGAAGCTTTATTTCTTTACAACTATAACAGTCAATCTTACGAAAGGACCTACTTTAAAGTATGTTTGAAAGTGATGAGTCTAAGTCATGAGTAAAGAAATCCATACATTTGTGCGACTTCTATTGTATAAATAAATGAAACATACAATTTGCAGTTTAAACACCTAAGGGTGTTACCACACCAATCGATCGATAGTCGATCAATACCATCGATCGACATCGGTCGACGTTGATCGATTGGTGTGGTAGCTTTAATCGATCGACGGATACTGGTCGACTAACCAATCGGTCAATTGCCGGTCGATGGCATCGGGCGACGGATACCTAGTAGAAACTAATCGATCGACGTCGACCAATTCATTCTTCCATCGATCGATGGCATCTATCGGCTATCGATCGATTGGTGTGGTAGAAACTAATCGATCGACGTCGACCAATCCATTCTGCCATCGATCGACTATCGATCGATTGGTGTGGTAACACCCTTACTTTCAAAATACATCCTTCACAAGTCATATAGTAATGGAACATTTAACCCTACATACTATGTTTTAAAAAGAGTTTGTTTCCAGGACATGTCATTCAACCACCAAATGGAAGGAGTATTCGTGCTGTGCGGCCTGATGCAGCACCGGGAGACCAGGCACCACCTCGTCAAATATGTGTTCTTTAATAAGATTACGTAAGTAACCAATATACATATAAAATTAAAATCAATTAATAACATAAAAGATTTTTGTCAATTATGAATAATTTGAGTATGTTAAATTAATCGAACCAGAAACATTCGGTCAAATTTAGAGCCCTCTTTTGAAGATGGTTAAAAATCCATGTAGCGAATTTCTTCATTCTATTTTTTTCCAATGAAACTTGGTACATAATTACATATATAGCATTGTTTCGGGACCACGCAAATGAAAAGTAATATAACTAAAACTACCTGGATTAAAGGTTCGACAATTTCTTGAACGTGAAATGCCCGGACGACACAGTGTTGAGGACAGTTATAAGGAAACCCTGGTGGCAGCGACCCACATCTGTACAAGGAGAAACTGACCCGAGAATAGCAGGTAATTTATATTAAAATCACCCTTTTTTGTTAATAGTTTATAACATATTCAATTTATAGCTATTCATGTATTGTTTTGTCATCTAAACTAACCGCAAAATTGCTGCTTAATCGGAAACTAGAAAATTGAGTCAAATTTTACTACCAAGATTATTTTCAACTTTCCACCAAAAACAATTATTACATAAGTGTTTTGTCATAAAGCTTATATAGACAGATTTTCAGCCTCAAAAAATACAGAGTATTTTTCTTTTACTTTTTCCAATTGTTGGGATAATCCTGGTAGATTTTCTGCCACAATAAAAGGAAATTGGCTATCCGAGCGACGCTGGGCGGGACAGCTAGCGTAGTAATAAACCTCCAAACACCTATTTGGCCGACTGCCCACATCCTATTTACTTTGAAACTGGTCGAAAATACACGAGCAGACTGCATGAGATAAATACATTCAGCGAATTTTAAAACCTCTTTTCAACATGAGAACTATGGAGCGCCTTTGCAGAGAAAGTAATGTTAAGTTATAAACAACTACACTTTGTTTTTAATACCTCTGTTATTAGCAAGTTTATACATTAAAAATGAGAACCTCCTTTTTTGAAGTCGGTAAAAATATTATCCGGTGATTAAATCGCTCGAGAGCGGTCGACAGCTCTAGCAGTCCGTGTATAACCCAGCCTAACTCCAAGTTCACACGTAAACAGATCTGAGTTCGTAATCATACGATTTAATCACAATATAATATTAATTTATGAGTTTACACGTGTATTCGGTTTTACGATCTGGGATTGTATATAAATGCGGACAACATCACATACATTGCTCTGAACCCAAAGTAAGTAGCTGAAGCACTTTTGTTATGGAATTCAGAAACAACGAAGGTACCACAAACACCCAGACCCGGGACTATGTAGAAAATTGGTTTCTACTTTGACCCGTCCGGGGATCGAACCCGAGACCTCAGAGCTAGCGACACCTTGAAACCGGTGCGTACGCCACTCGACCACGGAGGTCGTCATAATTATAAAGAAGAAAATTATAAAGTGACTAAATCAAATTCTGCAAAAATGATCCTCCTTGTGAACGTAGCGTTACTGTGATCAGAGATACTAAGCAGAAGAAAATTCCAAAATAACTATTTATTATTACCTGGACTTAATAATAATAATAATCCAGCCTATAAACGTCCCACTGCTGGGCACAGGCCTCTTCCTATATAGGGAACGCATGAGCATTGATCACCACGCTTGCTCACTGCGGATTGGCGATTTCTGATCCCAAATTTTGGAATCCAGGTTTTCTCACGATGTTTTCCTTCACCGTTTGTCAGAAGTGTCTTGGAATAATTAAGAAAATACATATAACTTTGAAAAGTTACATTGGTACTTGCCCGGGTTCGAACCTGCAACCTTGTGCATACAAATCCGGTCATTGAACCGCTAGACTACCACGACTCTCGACATATCCTACTATAATTATTTATTATTACTTGAAAGGCAGTTGTTGATCGTGTAGTACATACCTCTAAGCTTGTTTGTGTGACCCATAAGACAGGCTGACGCGACGAAAGTCTTGCCAAGACACGTAATAATTAATACCAACAACTTCTGCACATACTCAAGAAACTGGAACGGGTTATACAAATATTATTTATTTACAGAAATGGCTGAGAAGGGTACCATTAAACGCTCGCCGTTTGCACCGACAGGCACAGGTATTAAATCAAAATATTGTTTCACTAGCTTTAAAAATTAGACGGTAAATTATATGTAGACATCTGTTTATATGTACTTTAAAAGTGATGAAAGAAACTTACGTTTCTTTGGTTATTTAGGCTACCAAATTCTTGATGATGTGAGGTGATGAATTAGTATGCTAACACTTGAATAATCTATTATGGTGTTTTTAAAAAATTCTCATCTTTTTCCATTAGTATAAAGAAAAATTTTCTCCATAGTTTATTTATTCATTTTTCGGTACTATGAAATGCCTATGATTCCAATCTTTCAACTGCTAAGGAACTGAGAGTAATCCCTCTTTTTCACGCTATTTATACTTGGTTACGTTAAGACATCTTTTTGACAGCGTGTTTAATGTTTAGATAAAATATCGAAGTTGATGCCGACTCAAGACGACGCGGCATTGGAAGCGCAGTACCGGGAGGACTGCAGTAAGATCACTAAGGCTGTTGCACCGCTGGAACAAGTGCAGGTAACCTTTAGCTTTGAAAATGTATGTGTATATGTTACTAGGAACTGCCGCGTTGGCCTAGTGGTGCTAAGCGCGACTGCTACTCTAGAGGTCTTGGGTTCGATTCCCGAGTCGACCAAGGTGTTATTGGGTTTTTCTGTAGTAGGTCGGAGTTTGGATTTGTGCCCGGTTAGTGGCAATAGGTTCGCCCCCTATTACACGAGACCTGAACATATCGGCGAACTGTGGGTGTACATTGGTACACCTCTGCGTACCCTTTCGGGGATACAGGCGTGATGATAATATGTATGTATATGTTACTAGGTTTTATCCGCGGGTCGTCGTGGACGTCAGTAATCACGGTTATAGCCTATGTCTTTTCTGGCCATACTAAGTTTCATCAAAATCAGTTTGGTGTTTTCGCCGTGAAAGTGCTACTTTTGACATTTTATTTTATTTATTCAGGTTAACCAACAATTGTTTACACATAACTAAAAAAAAAGTAGCTTATCTAATACACAAAGGCAGGTGTAACTATCACTTAAAGGTTAACACCACATTTAATACAGGAAACGGTTCAGATTATTATCAGATACAATTATAAAATTTTCAATAACAATAATACAATAAGGGTGTTACCACACCAATCGACCGATCGTCGATGCGATGCCATCGATCGATGGTAGAATGGATTAGTCGACGTCGTTCGACAGTTTCTACCACACCAATCGATCGATAGACGATCGCTGCCATCGATCGATGTTAGAATGGATTGATCGACGTCGATCGATAGTTTCTAGTAAGTATCCGTCGACCGATGCCATCGACCGGCAATCGATCGATTGGTTAGTCGACCGGTATCCGTCGGTCAACTAAAGCTACCACACCAATCGATCAACGTCGACCGATGTCGATCGATGGCAGCGATCGACTATCGATCGATTGGTGTGGTAACACCCTACTATATTTATAACATAAGGTGCACCCATTTACATATTAAATAAAACATTATTTTTGCAATTTTGCGTTGTAGGCTCATATTTTAATTGTAATATAGTTTTAATAGTGTACTTTACTAGTGAAAATACGTTTCAAACGTCGGATTACATAAAATTATGTGAAAGTGTATAAACACATAACAATGTTGCATTATACTGATAAAGCCAACAATGCAAGTAAACTGAAAACAAGCCAAACCCTGAAGCCTACAAGGTTCACGGTTAAAAGTCTAGGTCACGGATAAAAATGCCGGTTCCTGGCAAGTTTCCATTGGCGCGGTTATGCAATTCTGGCAGCGAGCAATACTATCGACAATTTCCTTTGCCTCGCGAACTGTTGCTTGACAATGCGACGATATTACGCTGAGTTCTCTATGCTAATTTGGCAGGGAATAAATCTTTGTATATACGAGTTGTGACTTACCAATATTCTTCAACTTGGTAACTTTTTGTAACATACAAAGTTACAAAGTTTTGTGTTTGCAGCCAAATCTCTCAGAGAGTTTATACCTATACCAATTTTATTAGGTTTTATAACAGAATATTATGAGTAATAATTGTATTGTCAAATAATCAATGTTCAACACCATAGGATTGTCAGAAACTTAAAGCTTTTCGATATGCTTTTCCTTATTTATGTCCATTTTTATTTGCAACCTGCTGAACTGACCCTCTACTTTTTATGTGTATTTGCCACTAGTAGGTATAAAACGACTCTTTCAGTCACCTTTTATTTGCATTACTATTTATTTTGCTCTGTGTCTATATGTACTTAGAAATGTAAGTATTTATATCAGTCGTCTGGTTACCATTATACAAGCTCTGCCTAGTTTAGAATCATATGACCGTATGGGAGTTGTTCCAAGATTTTCTTAGTTCTATAAAAAGAAAAAAAAAACTTACTTGCAAGATTTTTTTCAGTTCAGTTCGAATCTTTTTAGCTAATGAATGTAATTTCCTCGGCAGCTAGAATTCCTACTACTACTCCTGGACAACACTGACGGCACCAACATGGTACCTTCCACTCGCAAGATATTCCTGGAGAAGTTCCGAAGGTACATCATGGATAATTGCATACTGGATATGGTAATTATTTATTCCAATAAATTATATTATAGACAGGGTGTCATCGAAAGGGTATATTTATCCAAAAGGGGTGGAGAGTATATCTGGTATAGAATCAGTTTACAAAAAGTCAGGTCAAAATAAGTTAATTTAATAATTGTCATCCAATTTTTGGTATCAATTATTTGTCACCCAAAATGATTATTAAGGTGTCACAGCACTGCAATGGCTAAATATCTTATGTCATGATGCTAAATGTTAACGATACATCGCTTTAGAGGTCAAAAAAAATTGAAACTATCAATTTTTTTTTGTCATGTAATTGATGCTAAAAATTTATGTATGAATTATTAAACGACCTCATTTTTAGCTGACTTTTTGTAAGAACATTCACAACAGCCACTTCAAGAAGTATTTAGTGCATATATTATCTACTACGTATATGCAATGCTTGCGTAAACTACATAAGAAATGAGTTAATAGACTTGGGTTCCGAATTTCGCGATAAAAAAGTGTCAGGAGGCCATATTTCAGAGGCTGTTCAACATCTCCCGCAACTCTCCCGCCATATCCTGGTGCTGTCACTCCAGACTCCTGACTGCGGTGCTCAGGCTGTGGAACGAAAACCCTATTGGAACGCCGTAAGTAATTACCAGTTTACCTTTTGCATGTCTCTTGTAAAACAATTCGACGTAAGAAAAAAATGCTCCAAATGCCTTATATGATAAATGACCAATCCTGACCAATTCCTTAAGTGTAACTGTCCGACTTAAAACATTTGGAGCATTTTTTTCATTCACGCGAAAGGTTAAATACCAACTGTATAACTGTTTCACTGCTGGGCAAAAGCCTGTTCTCTTTTAAAGAAGATTTTTAGTGCGGGTTGGTAATTTTAGATTTAAATTTTATTCAATATTTCGACGTTTTACTTTATTGGTTGTTTTTAATTAAGTAATGATGTTTATGGTACTGATATAAACAAATCTGTTAGAGAAAATTTTAAATAAATTACCTAGCCCAATGAACTGCAAAGAAATCACTATGACTTCAATCATTTAGGTATTTAAAATTCTAAATTCAGAACACTTAATTGACAAATATTTGTAGACTTGTATGCGGCGAATTAAATAATAAAATACCTCTCTAAACATTTAAGAAACTGTGCTACAAAACAGAAAATGTTCCAAAATACCTAATTAGTCGTACCCAAGGCAATTTGAACCCTAACAAGAGCAGTTGGCACGAATCGTCTGGGAGTTTCGAGAACTGCAGCCTTTTATAAATCAAGGCACGTCTCCAAGGAATATGTAACTTTATCTTTAAATAGAACATTCACACGTCGTCTGGCATACGAAGTAACTGCCATCTGGAACTTTAAGCATCATTGATTATTCAATACTGGATAAGTATGAAACTCCTTGGAAAAACCTTTTAACTCGTCTTATATGATATCTTTTACTACGGTCCTTTTGAGGTCCTTTTTGAAATAATCGTATCGAAGGACCAAAATCGTTTCTGATGTTTTCTTCAAAGTGAAACAAAGAGGTTTTTGGGTCCTTTAAGATTTTATCAAAGGTCTGTAAACAATCAAACAGCTCGTATACAAGACCATTCTTTTTGATCCCTTCTTTGCTAAAAATACGTTTTTGGAATTTCTCCTAATGGCTATTTCTTTTGACCTTCGCTAGCATCTGCTTATCCAAGAATATTTTCTTCCAATCTTTAGCAACTTCCAAAATTTGGGATTTGAAATTGCCAATCCGCAAATGAGCAAGGGTGGCGATCAATGCTCTTGCCTTCTTTATATGGGAAGACGCCTGTGCCAATAGGCTGGTATTATTATTATATTTACAACATTATAATTTCAGGCATGCGACCCCACACGTCCCAGCTCGGACCTTCATAGATGGGGAACTGGATTTCTATAACGTGGACCGTTTGGGCGGAGTACTGCCTTTCCTTGTCAGGACCTTGAGGTAAAACTTGTTAACCATAGATGCAAGCAGGAGAGTGTTATTTACTGTGACATCGTAGCGCCTTAACTATAGATCTGTCTAGTATTTGGAACGATATAAGTGATTTTCTACATTTGCAACATATTTGCCTTATATTTATATATGATAAAATTGCTTGCAAGTATTTAACTAACAGTATTTTTATACCAACTTAGGTTTTCTTGTAATGAGTAATCATTTAAAATTTGTTTTTTCAGACAAGACCTGGTTAACGTATTGGGAGAAGACAATCCTTTCATACAAAGTTTTGAACCAAATTACAATCGCGCCGGCGGTATTGACACAGGTACTATCAATATTTGATTTAATTCTCATTATTTTACTTTGTGTCTCGTTTTATACCTACTTTTGATGAGTATTATATTGAGGGACCTGTCCGGCTTAGAGCGAGAAGCGAGTAGCGAGTAGAACGACGAACTACAAAACGAGTCGGCGAGCAGCGAGTAGCGAGTATGTAGTTTTGTCGCCGAGCGATGAGCGAGTGAAGAGTGTGACAGGCGATACTCGCTCGACTCGCTCGTGTCATTCTATACTAAATACATTCTACAATAAAGGAAGGGAGGGCAAAATAGAACATTTTCTTTAAAACCCGGATCACATGACATGCGTGCGATTTAAAATGCGCATAGTACCAGGCGGTTTTGCTAGTAAAGGGTAGGTCTTGTTGCTATGTCCATTTTACGGTAGTATTTTCTAAGAATAGATTTAGTGTAATGATATTTTAACATAGAAAATGGTTAATAGTTTTTAGAAACTTCACGGCAAGCTTTTGGGCAAAATGGAGTTTTGTATTTAAGGGCAAGTTTTCTTGTTAAAACATCGTTAATTAAATAACAAGAATAAAACTTTACTTTCCCAAAAGTAAGACCATAAGTACAAAAAAAAATAGTAGGCATCATCATAGTAAAATAAATAACTTTCACGACAGTCTAAAATAATTAAATGTTTTTGTTTTATTATGTGAAGAACCTTCCATCTTGCCCTCCATTCCTTTACTGATAATTGTTCTGAATTCGAAACCGCACTTTTATGCAGAATGACACTGGTTTGTCCTCGGCGAGTATTTTGATGGCCGAGCGAGTATCGCTCAGCGAGTCTCGCTCGGCGAGTATATTTTTATAGTTCTACTCGCCGCAAAAAAACAAATGCTGAGAGAGTTGTCGCCGGTAATGTGAACAGTCGGCGAGTAACTATTTGTATATGCATCTCCTTCATTTACACGGGATCTATATCTTACTGTACGTTTCTTGAGCGATTTTATAGTCGATAGTTACTCGCTTCTCACCCGTAAGTCGGACAACTGCCTGAGGGATATCAAAGCAAAGCCGCTTCAGTCCAAAATCCATCAGTAACATCATTTTTCTATTTTGACAGTTGTCAAATGAAATATTGAGATGCATACTAGCTTCTATCTTAGGCTGCGGTTCCATTGAGGCGGAGCAGAGCAGCATAGCTCGTCTCCGCTCTGCTCTGCTCCACCGCAGTAGAACCGCACCCTAAATCTATTAAAAGCAAACCTGCTTAAGTCCGAAGTTAAAATGCAAAGACATCTTAGTCCTAGAATATTTCTGTTTTTTTGTGCGACTAGTGTAAATTTGGTTGAGTTTAGTTATATTCATTTTAATGTCAAGTTTTTGTACATAGAAAAGTAATAGCAACTTAATAAAATAATGTAATTTTTAACTCGCATCAGAAAACTTGAAATATCTCAGTTTACAGTATGTTTTATGGCTGGAGCGTTTTTGCTTTTATACCCCTCAATTAATATATATGAATACTCCTGTTCAATCATCATAGTTGTACAGAAAGGTAAGTCCATTATTACCGATGAGTTCACACAAAAAAATAGCTTTTATTCCTCGTAGAATTTTTTTTTTGAGTTAAATTTCGTTTTGATTTTTGACATACTTTTTTTTTATTTTGTATTTTGTTGTCTAAGGCTCATTTCCTTAACAAATCTCTACTGAAAACCATGAACGAAATTTTACTCATTTATTAATAACAAAAATGGCAAGAAGAGATGTTATAAAGGTACTTTATCTCCATATCATCGTAGTACATTGCTTTGTCCTTGTCGAGTTTCACGTTGAATCTATTTCAATTATAACAACGTAACATCAAAGGATAAAAAGTTTTTTTTTTATCTTATCCAGCCTGTGTTGTCCCATGGCTGGGCAAAGGCCTCCCCCAAGTCCTTCCATGTGTCTCGATCTTGTGCTACCTCAAACCAACCCCAAGTTTTCTATGAAATTCACAGTAGCAGGTCGGAGTTTGGTTTTGTGCCCGGTTAGTGGCAATAGGCTTGCCCCCTATTACATGGGACCAAAACATATCGGCGAACTCTGGGTGTACATTGGTACACCTTTGCCTACCCCTTCGGGGATACGGGTGTGATGATATGTAATGTTATGTGTTTTTTAAATAACCCATGCTCTACATATAAACAGGCTATGACAATGCTTGATAGACTACTTTTGGAACTTACCAGGGGTTAGCGACATGGCGGCCGGGTCGCCTGGGCTGGCCACACTGCCTCAAGTCATCTCCTCCATGGCCAGGTTCATGCATCCTCCAATGCCACCTATGCCTAACAGGTAAAAATATTAAGATAATTTTGTAGCTAACATTAAAATTTGTCTGTAAGAATTTTTGCTACGTAAATGCTACGGCGTAGTCGACCTGCTACGTCAACAAGGTGCTACGGAAGTCGTAGCATTTTTTTTGTTCTGTTTTATTTACTAACATGTCTTGAATATGAGCTCATGATTATAAACTAGGTTTGAAACTAGTCATACTTATCCGATATTATAACGTGGACGAACCCGTTTCAATATTTCATTTATTTCTACTTTTGGAACTGGTTTACCGCAGTTAGTATTAGCGGAGGCTATCGTTGTTTCATTGGTCTTCGTTTTAAATTATGAATGATTATGAATGAGAAATTCATAGAATTTACGTCGACGATGTCCTACTATTGTTTATAATTAAAATTATTAGTATTGTTTTTCATAATAGGTCACCAAATAAAACTCTTCAAACGTCAACAATCTAATGAATAGCACCTTTATTTTTGTGACTCAAGAGTAGTCACGGCATCACGAACTCTCTACACTCACTTCCTCTCTTATTCAGGACCACGGGAGAGACAGCCCTGGCCCTGAAGGGCACGAGGTCCATGATGCCGGGAGCTGGCTCCATCGACATCAGGTCAGCGTACCTGCGGCTGGTGGACGGACTCCTGGCCTTATACCACGGTGCTGCCATCAAACATGCTGAGAAGGTAAGCTGGGGAATCAAACACCATTAACTACTCTCTAGGCTCTCGATAGAGATAAATTTAGAGAGTAGGGTGACCTTTGCCCAGCAGTGGGACATTACAGGCTCCTAATAATAACTACTTACTTACCTACTGTTACAAACTATTTTGGACGGGCCTGTTGGTCAAATTGTCAGTGACCCTGATCGACGAACTGAATGATGAACCCTGACTGCTATACCGTAGGTCGTGGGTTCGATTTCCACTCAGAGCAAATGTTTGTGTGATGAGCACGATCATTTTGTTCTGCGTCTGGGTGTAATTTATCTAGAATATGTGTGTACTTAGAAATATATAAGAACGTTAATCAGTCGTCTAGTCTTCATAGTACAAGCTCCGATTAGTTTGGGATCAGATGACTAGTTAGTGAGTTGTCCCAGAATATTTATTTATTTATTTTTTAACGGACTTCAAAAGAGTATTTTCTCTGTTCGTTTCTCTGTTTATTTTTTCCTCCGGTTATAGAAGATCAATCTAAAAAAATGTGTTTCTCATCAGAGGTTTACATACATAAGAGGTAGTCCCAAATAAATTTCATAGAAGTCAAGTCCTTTTTACATTTACTTGTGATCAATTATTACGAAATAATTTAAGGGTGCGTTCACACTGACAAACGAGTATTACACGAGCAGCTCGCGAGCATGCAGCGAACGCACTAGTGATAATAACGCTGTCCGCCAAACGTGCGCGCGCCGCTCGCGGCATGCTCGTGTAATGCTCGTTCGTCAGATATAGACGCACCCTAACAAAGAAAACCTATGTTTTTAAGAGGGAGTTTGAATCTGTCGATATTTATTGCAGCTCTGTGAACTGAGAGACAATCAACTGGACATGGCTGACTGCTTGCACGACATCGAGCATCGGATATACACCGTAACCACTGAATTACAAGCTGGTGGTAAAAACCTTAGCTATTTCACTAATATTACCTCAATTGTCTAAAAATACATATAATATTTCTGGCCGTATGTTTGTCACATTACTCCTCCTAAACGGCTTGACCGATTTGGTTGACGTTTTGTGTATCTATTTCAATGGGATCCTAGATTGTTTGAAAACTTATTTAGACCTGATAGGCGATTATGATGATATTATAGGAACTTGGGATAGTAATATGTTCAATGGGTAACAATAGATTTTTCGTTATTTATTGAAATACACATCACTACTATAATTACAGGTCCCAGACCCAATGCAAAAACTTACGTAATATAAATAAAAATATTTAAAAAAAATATCTTTAATAATAAACTACACTAAACAAATATATGAATTGAATAGTGTGTGAATTGTCCAGAAATATATAATATATAAGCATAATACTCTCTACTTATTAAAAAAGAATCGCAAGTCTATAAGTCTATATATTAATAAATAAATGTCTATCTTGTCTTTAGGTTCAAATAATCAGATGTCTGAAGCAGAAAAAATAAAGAAGCAACTTATGGAGAACATGCTGAAAGAGCTAGAAAGATCGAAGGCAGTTTATGAAGTATGTAAATTGAGATATATATTAGTGCAAATTTATCTGATATTTATGTACTGAACTATGTTTTGCAGTCGTAACTGACCCTTCGTAGAACCCGGAACCTTCTATTTTGAAACATAACTTACAAAAATCTGTATCATTTTTTATTAACCGACTGCCAAGAATGCTGAAAGGACCCATTCAATAAGCTAGACTAAAATCATTCATTATGGGTCCGACTGTTACAGTCAATTATGTTGTACTTGTTTTTTCACTTTTCAGTTTATATTTAAAGTGTTTTTATGCAGTCGGGTTTTTTTATTTTTTAAATTGATTTATTTTTTAAAGGGATTTTTCAAGAATTGTACTTATGCATGCAATAGCTAAGTTTACTATTTCAAACAAATGAACTAGTCACATAAATTGAAAAAACCACGTATTTACTCGTAGTTGTTTTAAATGGTATAAATATGTAGGAGAAACTAGAAGCGGGTGCGTTACAAATGGCGTGGGTGATCGGTGCGATCTGGACGAAGCAGCGGCAGTCCGAGCTCGCGAAACACTTCTCAGGCACGCTGCACTCGCTGCGGCTCTCGTCGGACCCCGAATATGCCACCCACGTACAGGTACAGGTAACTTTGCAATTTTTTACTATTTTTGTTTTATTATTTTTGTAATTTTAGCATAAAAATAAAGATTTTTTTATTATCATCTCCGCCTTAATACTTTTCCATTTTTTTTTATATGAAAAAGTCATCCCTTTTTATTGGAAGGTTAACACGTTAATTGGATGATTGTGATTTGTTTAAAATTGTTTGTGAGAACTTTCAGTAAGGTTGAGTTTTAAAAAGTTGCATACAGTAAACTGTAATTATTTACTTCTTCTACTATCCCAGTATATAGGATATTATTTTCTAGTTTTTGTAAAGCAAGTTTGATGTGGCGCGGGATAAGGTTGAATGGAAGGACTTGGGGAGGCCTTTGCCCAGCAGTGGGACGGTAAAGGCTAGCAAAAAAAAAGTATGCTGACAGAGATTTCTATAGAATAACTCGCTACCTTTACACATTTGTTGTATTACATTGTTTCTATCTGATTCTGTGTTCTACAACGTATCTAGTCATTCTAAATCAGGAAATTATATAATCATATATAAACTATTGTTGTGTGCAGTACGCGCAGGTGGCGAGTAAGGAGATCCTGCCCGGCAAGAGCTCCTTGCTGGGCGGCACCAGCTACGCATCGCTGCAGCTGGAGTATACCTCCAGCTCAGACCAAAGGTAAGCACTTATGATGTATAGTCACGAGCAAAAATATGTATATAAGCAATTTACCGAGCTTCTCTTCAATTCTAAATTAGATAAAAAAAATACATATTGTTATGAATAAATTATTTTTTTATTACATTTAACATGTTATGAATTAATAGACTGGCCTGTTGGTCTAGTGGTCAGTGAGCCTGACTGCTATATCGGAAGACGTGGATTCGATTCCCACCCAGGACAAATGTTTGTGTGATGAGCATGATCATTTGTGCTGTGTCTGGGTGTTATTTATCTATTATAATATGTATGTATTTAGAAATATATATCTAAGTATGTTTATCAGTTATCTGGTTACCATAGTACAAGCTCTGCTTACTTTGGGATTAGATGACCGTCTGTGAGTTGTCCCAGGAGATTATTATATCTAAAATCATGCACTTATTTTTCTATGTGTATACATATTTTTGTAAGTGACATTTTGTAAATTGCATACATAACCATTTGTTGGTTTTATATAGAAATGCTTCATCGTTCAGTCCTCAGAGTCCGACGTCCCGGGCTGCGACTCCCCGCACTGGCTCCAACTCACAAATAGGCTCTTCAAATCGTAAGTTTCTTTTCCCATATAAAAACTGTATTTTTTCCAAACTTTAAATGATGCAAATTATTGTAGTTATATAAGAAAGTGGTGGCAGGACGGTATTTATCACAGCTTAATGATGTGTAGAGTGGTTTAAGACAGAAAAGACAAAAGGGGGAACCCTTTGCCTAGCAGTGGGTTTATATCTAGGTTACGCAAAAAAGTGTCATGTTGTAATATTGAATAATTATATAGTGAAATTGTGTGAGACCTTGCAAGATATTCTAAGGGATCCCCACATGGTACAAAATGTATGGGACAACTTACTATGTATGCCATGACTGTGACATTTTCAGTTGTGACAAAAAAAAATATTTTATCAATTACAAGCAGTAAAAAACATTTGTGTGTGATGCAGACTTACCAAAAAAAAAAGGTTTTTTTAGTAGTTGTTTTTTTTTCAATGATTTTTTTAAACTAGGACCTCTTCGCCTATTTAATCGAAGGTGAACAAGTCTTAAGGCTTGATGTATCCACCGCCCATTATGGCTTATTTTGGGCTTAGCAACAGGTGGCCAAGAATTTGCAGAGTCCCTATTCGCGTTCGTCCCGGAGTATCATGTGGACGCCATGTTGGAACTCTGCAACACGCTGCGACTTTACATGCATCCCACGATACCGGTGCAGCAGATACCAGGTAACTAACATAAATCCATTACTTATTTCATCATATTTCACTACACAAGGGTCAATATTAGTACATTCAAAAGTAAAAGATAAAGATAAAGTAATGACGATGAGTTCTTTGACGCCTGTTAGTTTTTATTTATGTAAGTTTTAATTTTAGTATAGTTAGAGTTTGTTTTTATATTAGATTTTATTGTGTATTAATAAAGAAGTAAAATATCTAAAGTAAAACTTAAAATATATAATAAACAGACAAATACATAGTACACAAATACGTAGACAAGTACAGACGCATCACATCGGTTGAGCAGGAGCATTTTCCGTTAGATATGAACCGGTCCTTACACGCCTTGCGGCAACCTCTAATATTCATAATTGGGAGCGGGGCAGGGAGTCGATGATGACGACAGGGAGTGAATGATATTGTAAGTTCGAAAGTAACTCTGTCTGTCCGTACTACTATATTAATATTGTAACCAAAGCATAGTAGGGCTAAATGGAGGTGAAACGCATTGCGCCGACCTCTAATAATAAGGAATAGGGTAGGAAGGTAATGATGACTGATATGTTATTTTAGTAAATACATATGTACAGAATAAATACCTATTATTTTATAAATACTTAATTAAGTCTCATGTTCCTATAAGAAAAATAAATAAATGTAGAAGTATAATTTAAGTAAATCTGTTGATTTTGTTTTATATTATATTTTATTAATTGTTTAATTTTAGATGTAAGTTTAATTTTATTTTGCTGTGCCCTACAGGGTCCACGATTGTACTTAGCTCTAAGCCATTCTGTAACATCTCTTACACATTGTGGAATGCAAATAAATATGAATATGATATTGTAAGTTCAAAAGTAACTCTGTCCGTCTGTGCGTCTGTGACGCTTTCAGGGCTAAACCGCTGAACCGATTAAATAAAACTAGGATAAAGGCCAGCTTACAAACCAAGAAAGGCTGTGTCCTTTACCGCGTGACAATGATAATTAATGCAAAAATGAGGCAGATGTTTTCTTTTTATCAGAAAACAACCTAACCAGGGAGGTAAATAGTAAATTTTTAGCAATTTCAAGTATCACCACTGGTGTTATTACTCAATCAGTGGAATAACAGCACATAATATCTAAAACTTGCAATATCACAAAAGCCAGTTTGTTACCATCTAAAATGTCGACGGAACCGTTTAGGCTGTCTATCTAGATTAGATCCGTTCTAGGTCATCAAGGTAAAAGGTTTTCGGACTAACACCGTTATTTATGGCCTCACAGAGAATCGCTAGTTGGCAAAGTTTCAACTGAATGCGACATAATATATAGGTGCACTGGATTTCTATGTCCACGTAGTTTTATTGCATCATCGTTGCATCGACACGCCTGTGTCTTTAAAGGCGGACATAAGATATATTTGGTAGCAATTTATTTCCCTGAAAAGTTAATGTAGAACTTCAATAAAATGGATGTTTTATTTGGGAATACTTATCTGGTACTCGCTTGCAAAATCATGTAGTTTAATTTTTCTACTTGACTGAATTGAAAGAAATTGTGCACAAAATCAATTATGACCTGCATAGGTATTTACTATGGTGGTTGTTAACAAACAAAATAATGTGAAAATTCAAACATAGCATCATCGAACATAATTATTAACTGGATCAACTACACCATAGTTGGTCATCGACGTCAACCGATGCTATATTTGCGCTTTTACCGTTATTTTTACCATTTGAAATCACTTGGATTGTCAATGAGAGATAGCGAATTATACACCTGGATACTTCTTATACTGATAATAAAACGGTAGTTGGAACTCAAGCAATCGATCAATCAAATAAAATGTTTTCATTTCAAGTATGCCTTTTCAAGCTCAAAACGTTAAATTACTGACTCTCGCATGTTCCAAAATGTCATTCCAACGGAGAAGAACCGGCAAGAAAATCCATAAAAAGCTTCAATATAAACCATGGAGCTAGTTACAAAACAACTTAAATTCTTTGGTTTACTTTAGAATGGGAAGAGCTGGTGGTGTCGTGTGCGGCGTTCCTCTGCGCGGAGTTCGCGGACCAGCGCATAGTGCTGGCCAGCACCAGGGAGTCGCTGGTCCAGACCCTGGCCTCCTTCGCCACGCAGCCGGCCACCATGAGAGCTATAGAACGAGTGCCGATTAAACAGTGAGTATTTTTATTGTTTTACGAACTAACTACTTACCTAATTATTGAAAAGGTTTTTTTTTATTACACATGTATTTCATACAAAATTTCAATACCTACTCGACTGAAATGTATGAAACTGCTGATTTTTTTTCGTGATTTCAGTGTTAGTCCCATAGTGAAAGTTTTTCATTTTCATGGGTAGAACACCCAGTGAAAATTTGGCTGGTCATTAAAAAATCACCCTGTAGTAAATTATTATGTCTCATGTGTTATTTGTTTTTTATTTTTTATTGTTAACCTTTTTATGCCTAAACTGATTATTTGCAGGATCTATTACAATTATTTAGGTACTACCTATTATATAGTCATACTTCATTATGTAACTTGAAACACACACACATTAGTTAACCGTATTATATTATGTAAAGAAAGGAAGATTAAATAAAAAAGTGCTTCTGCAGAAGTGGTTAGATATTATAATTTAAAAATGACTTATCACTGAATTTAGAAAACAACAGATAATATTAACACATACCGACTAAAAGAACGTTAATCATTTTCTTATTCGATGATTTTATCACTGTAACATGTAAAGTAGCGACGAAAGTACCTTTAAATCAACTTACTCAATATTCGGAGTATATGACTCAAAATCCGGGCTTATCCGTCGTAGAGAGGACGAAATGAAACCAAGTAGGTTTTAAACCCACACCTCAGTTCACAAAACTCGAACTACTTAACACTTGCAACATAAAGTTTAAAGTATAAAGTAGACCACTTTCACGATGCAACCAGGGGCACGAGTCCGGTGTTTTAATTCAGTGAGTGGTGGGTTAAAAAACGTTCCAGTGTACTTGTTATTGTGCCTAATTTTCGTATTTAGATAATTTTAGTTCAATGAAAAATGTACTGATTGTACACGTTTGACAAGAGTACTGTTGTAAAATTAGGCATTAGAAAGTAAATTGGAATGTAAAATGAAACGTTCTTTAACCAACCACTCACTGAATTAAAAGAGCGACGTATGTAATTCAAAAATTGTCTCGAGATTTTAATGAGCATAGTCACCCTAAAATAACACTAACGTCGCATTATAACGATTGAATCAGTTGTCATTTTGCCTTCGGCATATTACATAACCGCAAACGTTTTTAAACTGACGACGCCGTAAGTAAAATGCCAAATTATACTATTTGTCTGCGACATATATACCGTTCTATTCTAAATAAATAAATAAAATAAATTAATAGCTACTTACTTGGGTTCAGAACAATGTAGGTGATGTTGTCCGCATTTATTTATTTTAAAGGCCACATCTAGTCTGTAGGTAATAAACAAATGATAAGATAAGTGATGTTGTTTCAGACAGATGTGCATGGTGGAAGAGCTGGTGCGTCCGTACCAGAACCGTGCGTGGGCGCAGTCCAACTGGGTGCTGGTGCGCTTCTGGCACGGCTCCGGGTTCGGCTTCCGGCACAGGCAGTGGCCGCATCTCGCTGCCAGGTGACACACTAACATGACATAACTTACCATCACGCCTGTATCTCCGAAGGGTTAGGCAGAGGTGTATCAGTTAACCCTTAGTTCGCCGGTATGTTCAGGGCACAAATCCAAACTCCGACCTGCTACTGAGAATTTCACAGAAAATCCCAATAACACCTTGGTCGACTTGGGAATCGAACCCAAGACCTCTAGCGTAGCAGGCGCGCTAAGAACCACTAGGCCAACGAGGCAGTTAGTGAGAAAAAAAACCACGTATTTAAAAAAAGTAGGATCTGTAGTGCCCATCTATATATCAGTAACGTTATTATCATGAAATTATATAACCATCGGTAACTTCGTTAAAGAGAACACACATAAAGAGTTTATGGTTAAAATAAAACAATCTCACGTTCACGAATAGCCTTTTAAAGTATGAATAGACATTTTGTACCTTAAGAGATAAGTACCTACTAGAACAATAGTATACACAACAGACCACTTGATAAAACACTTCCAGTCCCTTTGTTAAACACGCTACTGTTTTATTAAAACAATAAAAGCGAAGATCTTTTGTTAATTTTTATATATAAAACCAAAGATGGGCTCATAACTTCGCTAACTCGATAAAGAGTGGACTGATTTTCATGATTTTAGATTTTTTTGATACGTCTCCGTTCAACGAAAAACAAAATTATAAAAAATGAAAAAAAAAAAACGGAAAACGGCTACGGATGCAGCTAAATCCGAGAACACAGCTAGTTTATGGAAAATAAAGTTTCTTGTCCGCCATGTATATAATACAGGTTTTATATACATGGCGGACAAGAAAGATTATAAAAAATAAGAAAAACAAAAATACAGACTTCTTTAAAACACCTTCCATGCACTAATTTAAATTAATACCTAAGTATTCACATTATGTGGACAAAGTCATAGACAATACAGGAGATATCTCATGACCAAGTCAATAATTTATAGCCTCTAAATCATTTAGATTTATAGCGCAATAACCTAATGGATTCTATTAAACAGTGTTCAGCGCTACGCAGATATATTAATTACTTTATAGTAAATCTGTGTCTTAAGCCTCTAAGGAATAGTTTTATTACATAATATAACATATCATCACGCCTGTATCCCCGAAGGGGTAGGCAGAGGCGTACCAATGTACACACCCACAGTTCGCCGATATGTTTTAGGTCCCATGTAATAGGGGGCGAGCCTATTGCCACTAACCGGGCACAAATCCAAACTCCGACCTGCTACTGAGAATTTCATAGAAAAACCCAATAACACCTTGGTCGACCCGGGAATCGAACCCAAGACCTCTAGCGTAGCAGGCGTGCTTAGCACCACTAGGCCCACGAGGCAGTCAAGCAGCAATAGTTTTATTGCTTATCTTAATGTCCTTTACGATTTGAACCAACTGCAAAAGGAAGTGTTCAATGTTAGTGTCAGTTTTTTTTTGTCTATGCGATATCTCAAGCCATTGAGGATCGATTACAAAACGTATTTTTCTCATCGAATCTAAGATGTAAAGATAAAGACATTTATATTATATACACTTTTGTCTTTATACTTTTATAACTACTACTAAAAAAAACAAATTGTCTCGGAGTAACTGTGATATTTGTTTAATTATTGTACTCAATAATAATCATAATATTGCGGGACATCTCACACACGGTTATCTGATCCTAAGCTAAGTAGAGCTTGTTTTATGGTAACCAAACAACTGATAAACATACGTATCACTATCACTACATAGTATAAAACAAAGTCGCTTTCCGCTGTCTGTCCCTATGTATGCTTAAATCTTTAAAACTACGCAACGGATTGTCATGCGGTTTTTTTTAATAGATAGAGTGATTCAAGAGGAAGGTTTATATGTATAATACATGCATAATATAGTAGAGAAACACGGATAATCTTAGAGATTTTTGACGTCAGGTCGTAAATCAACACATATTTTGCGCTTTTATTGCAAACGCTGGCTGAACCCTACGAGATAGATCAAAATAATGTACTACAATATTGTGCACCTTAAAAAGATCTACAACAAAGTCTGCAATAGTATATGTCTATCTCTTGAGGGTAACCCACAATGACCATTTTTTATCCTTTATTTATTACTTATTCACGAAAAGACGATTTTAAGCAATACAGCATTAATCCTTATCCAATTAAGTACCTTTAATAAATTGAGCATGTAATATAGATCAATATTTCCTTTTGCAGCATGTAATTTAAATGAATATTTTCGAAGATATTACAGATTTAAAATGCAGGGACATAGCGGTTGCGGCGGTCCCGGCCGGAGGGCCGCGCGGGGGCCGGGGGGCGCGTGCCTATACCAAAAAATGCTTCTAAGGCTGTGCTTCGCCCTACAGAACTTTATGATTGTGTTATATTTGGTATCAGCGTTGCACCCGAGCAAAGCCGGGGCGGGCCGCTAGTTATAGATAAATTACACCCAGACACAGAACAAATAATCGTGCTCATAAAAAAAACATTTGTCCTAGGTGGGAATCGAACCCACTACCTCCGGTACAGCAGTCAGGTTCACTAACCACTAGACCAGTAGGCCCCGTAGTTTCCTTTATTCGTCTCTTAAGTATATCACACTGGTTTTATAATAAGGGAACCATTGCAGATACGGCGATAGGGAGCCGACAGTCAACAACCTCGGCGCTAAAGTCGACGCCGGACTCATGAGCCAGTGTTTCGGTAAGATATTTATTTTATTTTTATTTATTTATTTATCAAAATGGACATTATTTACTATATAAACTAAAATATCGCCAAACTGCACAACAGTTTGTTGGCGATAATAGCGCTCTTGTGTAACAGACAACTATATTTATAACAATTTAAACTTATTTATATGTATATATACTTGGAAACATGTATTGTACCTCTTATTTAAATAGTTCAGTAGCTTATTCTTAACATCATATTTTATGTAATGAGATCTGACTTATTTGTAATATTATTATCTTATTTACTACATTAATTATACTTATAACAATTTAAACTTATATATATATATTTATGCTTATTCTTAACAACATATGTAATGAGATCTGATAGGTACTTCTAACTTCTATATTAATTAATTTATACTAGTAATACATCTTTCAGTCTCTTCTTTATAGTTTCTTTAGACATATCTTTGGACTTTCTTATAAGGTCTATTTTATTGAATAGTAATGGAGTTAAATATTTCCTAGTTCTTTTACCATAGTAGTTCCTTACTGATGGTATTACATATTTACCCTGGTCCACCTGCCTAGTACGGTATTTGTGTGTTATTGGATGTTTGTACTTACTTATCTTATACTGTTCTAATGCGATGAGGTATTCTACTTTTGCATGCACTTGCATTATGTTACATTTTTTAAACAATTGGACGTAGTTCGGTTTGCACTTTAACTTTACTTTTTTGCTTACAAGATATTTAAGTATTCTAATTTGAAGTTGTTTAATTCGGTCTAATTGTGTCTTGAATGTTAGGCCATAGCTGCTTAAACCATAACTAATTAATGAGTCGACCAACGCGTAATATATCATATATAATACCTTCCTATTTACAAAGCTGCTGAGATGAAAAAATTTACCCAGGATCGATTGCAGTTTATTGCATACATCGTTGACGTGTAGTTTCCAGCTTAAATCACTATCGACTGTTAAACCTAGGTACCTGTATTTATTTACTATATCAATATTTGTGCATTGACATCTTATTTTATTTTGATGTAGACACTCGTAAGTATGTCCAGTTATAGGTATGCTTAACTTACCTTGCTTTCTATATTGACTGTGCGGTGAACTTATAAACATGGCCTTCGTCTTAGAAAAATTAATAATTATGCCGTTGTCATGAGCCCACTTTATTATGCTTTCTAAGTCTTCCTGCATATACCTTTGTGCATCTGTCGGGTTGTTGGATGAATATATATAATAATAATATACTACAATTTCTTAGGATTACTGTTTTCCTGAACATCCAAAAGGTTGTCTAAAGGAATAGCGATTAGAGATACGAATTTCAATTAACTCTTTTGCTGTCATCTATAGGTAAATAATTATTTATACAGGGTGTCCGGTAAATAGTCAGACAAACTGTGGCGGATGATAGGACCTAACGAATGAACACAACATAATATATGTTTTCCGAAAATTTGTGGGTTTCGAGTTTTTTTTTTTTTTTTTTTTAATCTAAAATTTAAGAAATGCAATTTTACATCAGATTTTTCAAAATATGCATAATATTATGTATTTGTCAATAAAAACTATCATGTTTTGCCATACCAAGATCATAATATCATCATAATAAGATAACTAGCATTTTAGCAATATTTATTTATTATTAAAATTATACTTATGTTTATATCTAAATATAATAACAATTTTAATTTTAAACATTATTATTGAAAAATGAAACAAAAAAAAATCGAGTTCGTGTTTTTACTTCTTCCAACCAATTCTAAATCTTAAGCATAATTTAGGTCCTTGTCCGTCGGAGGTGATTCAGAGCCGCATCAAGGAGTACCTGACGAGCCACCCGACGCAGGCAGCAGCCTACCTCAACTCCCTGCTCAGCCAGCTCAACTGGGCCTTCTCCGAATTCATCACCATGATGCAAGAGGTAAATAAACAAAACATTTATATATAGCGTAAGTAATAATACGATACATACCACAAAATACCATCCCCTTTTACTGAAAATTTAATAAAGAAAGAAGAAAAGAAAGATATATTTTGTGCAAGCGCACACACTAAATAGGTATTTACATAAATAATAAACAGACAGTAAATTTACACAAAAGAAGGAGAAAATAAATGAGAAAGAGAAAAAAAAACAGTAGACAATAAATACATAGCTAAAATATCACCGTCCAAAGTCCTAATGGCAGCGGCTGCACTGACGGTTTTTTTCCGTGACTGTTTTTTAACCGTATTGTGTGCAAGTCGGGCGGTTTTGCGGTTTCACGGTTTACCTCTTGCGGAAAAAAAAAATAGTGCTGCCTTAGTCGTAGACCTTCTTAAATGTCTATTAATTGCCACTTTACAGTTTAAAGTAGCAGAGACAATATAAGACTTGTCGGTTCCAAACTAAATGTCTTTTCAGTATTCGATGAATGTAACCCAACTCGATTTCTGCGTTGAATTACCGTCATCCACTATCTGTTTTTATGCTCTCTTGGAGCTTGTTATATATTGTAATACACATTACATGAGGGGATATTAGAGTGTAGAGTCATGTTAGATGAAGGCAGCATTAATTTGTCTTATATTTACTCATTGTAGATGGACAGAGTGAACGTGGACGCGCACTTAGAGTCGCGTCAGATCAAGCTGTGCGCGACCTGCTTCGACCTGTACCACGGACTGGCGCGCGCGTTGGAGATGACGCTGCACCTCGCTCCCACGCTGCTCACCAAGCCGGAGGCCTGCGACAGCCAGAACGAACTGCTACTGGGCAGGACTTGTCAGGTAAGCCCTAGAGATGTGTCTACCATGGGCTGGCGCGCGCGCTGGAGATGACGCTGCAACTGGCGCCCACGCTGCTCACAATTACGCCTGATTTTGTGAGTAAAGGAAGCGGCCGCACTGACGGTTATTTTCCGTGACTGATTTTTAACCGTATTGTATGCGCCATGGGCGGTTTTACGGTTTCGGTTTTTTGCCTTAAATATTATAAATGCTACGCGAAAAAAACTGACTAAACTGTACACGACAATAACCCAGGCAGTGTATAGTGCTTCGTTGAGACTGCTTTATAAAATAAAATTAATAATATTTAAATAATGTAAATTAGAAAAGAAAACTGTTGAAACAAATAATTAAATAGAATCAATTAAAACTACTTATAGTTTAGAAAATAAGAAAAAAAATACGTAAAAGTTAAAGGTAATCCTTTAAAAAATACAAATTGATTGAAGAACTGCTGTTTTGTTTCTGTTAGATTATTTTTACGTATCAGGTACTTGAGTCTGTTTACTAACATAACTATATTTGTTTAACAGCGTGAAAAAGATGGACAAACAAGATGATTGCTATTGGGCCAATGTTGAAAACTGGTCAAAATATCTTGTCCCATTAAGAGGTCTCATTAAGTTAACATCTGAGAACTCTTTCTGTTTATATGCAAATGTCTATAACATCATAGGATTATTTTAAACCGCCCCATTTATTATTTGTGTATGTGAATGCACTCTGACATTCCACGCAAACAATTTTCCTAAAAATACCCGGATGACATATCCGGCTATGTATGTTATAACTTGCTTTAATACTTTGGACAAAGATACTCGTATCATTGACGACCTCCGTGGTCGAGTGGCGAACGCACCGGTTTTCAAGGTGTCGCTAGCTCTGAGGTCCCGGGTTCGATCCCCGGACGGGTCAATGTAGAAAGTGACTTTTCTACATTGTCTCGGGTCTGGGTGTTTGTGGTACCTTCGTTGTTTCTGAATTCCATAACACAAGTGCTTAAGAGCTACTTACTTTGGGTTCAGAGCAATGTATGTGATGTTGTCCGCATTTATTTATTTATTTATTTATTATCATGGCGAAGACATGTCGTCATAATCCGCCGTGAATTGTAAGTAGTTCCAATTGCTTGTAGTTTCATCAGCGCCTCAATGTAGCTATTTAAGAGTTGCTTGAATTTACCGATTGACCTGCTTCATTTGGTATTTTTTACTATAATTGGAATTCTGTTAACTGTTATTAGTATCGTTAATTGGTCATTACGATCATTCTCTTCGAGAGTTCAATGGGATTTGACTGTAAGCTTATCTGAAACAAAAATGAGGCACCATGACAAGTACACAGACCTATAGACAAGCATTTAAAATAGCTGAATCGAGGCCCAGACCTATATGCTTTAGTAGTTAAATTATTGTGATCAGTAGATGATACACAATGCAAAAAGTTATGTTCTTGAGAGGAAAACATTATGACTTTTTTATAGATTGGTTTGAAATACTAAAGTGATGGGTTATTGTTGAATCCACCGTGGGACCTGATTACTGAAAACAATAACTCTAGACGATCTTGAATAATCTTGTACATTGGAATACATTTGATAACTTTGTCTTTGCTATAAATTTCAGGTACAGTACTTTTCTACGCTCAATGCAAACTCAAAGGCCTAAAAACCCTACTTTGTTTCTGCTAAATATAAGGGTTTCAGTATCTAAAGTAGTCAAATTTTATAAAAGCGTTGAAACTACTTGAAACTAAAGACGAAAAAACATTTTGTTTTATTGTTTTCGTTAATTGGTTGTTTAAAGTCGATCCCAGGAGACCAATTTGAATTAATCAAATCAATAAATTGTTCATTAAATGTGTGAATTGAGGAATGAGTCCAAACTCCAAAATGTTTAAAATTTATAATACATACAGTTCCTTGTCACAGAACTCTATTCCCTAAGCTACACTGTAGCTAAGCAGTTGGACAGCAAGCTTATTACCTAAATTGTTTAAAATACAAGTATTTTAGCTACTTACTTTGGGTTAAGCGCAATGCTTGTGATGTCGTCCACATTAGCCCACATTTATATTGATCGGTGGAACAACATCTTACCGCCACCACCTTACTTACCTTTTAATTAAACGACACCAAAAAGGAGAGGAGGTATTCAATTCGACTGTATTTATTTTTATGTTTGTTACCTCATAACTTTCGATTGTGTGAACCAATTTAGATAGTACTTTTTTTATTCAAAAGCTGGTGCATCCAGTGTGGTCCCGTTTATATATAGTTTGGTCCAGTTATGATAGTGGGATCCATAAGAAAACCAGCAGACTTACTTTGAAGTGGTTTTTTTTTTAACTGCCTCGTTGGCCTAGTGGTGCTAAACGCGACTGCTACGCTACAGGTCTTGGGTTCGATTCCCGAGTCGACCAAGGTGTTATTGGTTTTTCTATGAAATTCTCAGTAGCAGTCGGAGTTTGGATTTGTGCCCGGTTAGTGGCAATAGGCTCGCCCCCTATTACATGGGACCTAAACATATCGGCGAACTGTGGGTGTACATTGGTACACCTCTGCCTAACCCTTCGGGGATACAGGCGTGATGATATGTTATGTCATGGTTTTTTTTTTTTGTAAGAAATATTTACTCTACTGTCATGTAATTCCCAGATTCTAATGGCTGTGGTGTCTCGTGTTTGTATCCGAGGCGGTGGTGGCGCTAGTTTCGCTCGCCTGGTGGCCCGAGGGTTGCCCGACACCGACCGAGTGCATTACTACGTGGCTCTAGCCCCAGTGGCTGGCTGCCTTATAAGGATGCTGGACCCTAAGCAGACGGCTGAGGTTCGTAGGATTTGGGACCTTATAGATGTGGTTATAAGATTTGTAATTGCTCGTTTTTTGTTTAAAGTATTTGCGTATTTATTTACTCTAAAGAAAATTTTAACTAGCCTTTATAATAAAATATTTGTTAGAGTATTCGTAAATAAAAAGTCACCTTAGTTATGATAACTTGGTTGGGTAAATAACTATGTCAGTCTTTTCTTGACTAAAAATTACAAAAAGGCACAACAAACACAACTAACTTAAAATACTTGAAACAGCCAATTAAAAAGTCATTAAAAATGCGCGCCATGAGAGCAGTGTGCCGCCATTTTGTTCCATTATTATTACATTATGTTGTCTGTTGCAGCACTTGGAGCGAGTGACGAAGGCTCTTGTGACAGAGCCTCTTTTTAGAATGGACGGACTTGACCTCATGCTTGGCAAGTCGAAAGATAATAAAGTCTTCTCGTTTTATAAATGTTAGTTGATTACATTTATTATTTCTAGTACTATTTTTTTCATAGATTCCGTAACTGTATATGGAATATTATATCCATATCCAACAGCATTTCTACACGCAGTGGTCCAACGTTAGAATGATATAGCTTGATCCAGTGTATAAATAATGATAATTTAATCTATACTTATAAAACTAATGTATGTATAATTAGGATCAGTTATGCATAAACCACTGAATAGTATATAGTAAGACGTACAGAAGATATATATTGGGAAAAAATATAGCGTCTTTAACTGTCATTTTACAACAACAACAAATTGCAACTTTGATTATTCAAATTTTGTGGCAATTTTATTACATTCATTCTCATTGCGTGTTTGTTTGTTCTGGCGTTGCGCGGCCGATAGTGCGCGGTGCGTTCCGCCGGATATGAACCGACCCTTAGGGTGTTGTCCGTTTTTTTTTAATTTTGTGTTTTAGTTCGATACGTGCTACTGTGTAGCCTATATTAAATAAAGAGTGTTTGAATTTGAATTTGAGTCATGCTACAGAGTACAGTTCAACTTTGCTTATATAAATTTTATGGCAGTATTTTTATTATTTTTTGTAATCGACTACTTCCAGATCCTGACGACGTAACAATGGAGGAGCTGAAGGCCCTGGAGGTGGTGGCGGACCGGCTGCGCGTAGCGCGGGACGCCATCAGCAAGAGCAAGTCGCCGGGCTCCAGCGGCGCGCAGTCAGACCTGCTCTGCACCATCTGCTACGCCAGGCCCGCCGACACCGCCTTCGTGCCCTGCGGACATCATTCCTGCAGGTTCTTACACTGGGGATACTTCTCTCTAGTACTTGCTTGACATGTTGAAGCTCCGCGGCAAGGTGTCTGTCATCACAGAGTCCGTGTGCTCTCTGAAACAAAGATTTTCCCACGGTAGCTGACTGTTTAGGGTGGTGGTGAGATTCACCGTTTAGGTACCTATTTGTATGGGTATTTTTGCGATACAGTGTGTGACTTATTGTCTGATCAGGATTACGTTGGACTAATACATCTAAGAATGCAAGAGATTTATTATCCTCCAATTCCATAGTGGATTGAATTTTGTTATTTATGGAGTTGAGGTGGTTTAAAAATGTATTTACTTGGTTGGATGGTAAGATGGCAAAGGTATCATCTACGTACCGTTTATAAAACCTTGGAGTAACAGGAACTTGGTAAAAGTAGTTTTATTTCAATGTCTAACATTCGCGTAAACCTCAGAACTCAATATGATGATATATGTTGGTTAATTTATCGAATGGATCAATGTAGAAAATCACTTTTCTACGTAGTCTCGGTGTAGGTGTTTGTACCTTTGTTGTCTCGATTTCATAGTAGAAGTGCTTAAGTTTACTTACAGGTTCAAAAAATGCACGAGATTCTGTCCACATATATTATTATTTTTTAATTTACATAAAACTTATTTTATTCTCTTTCAGAGCTTGTATAATGCAGCACCTACTCAACAGCAAGCAGTGCTTCTTCTGCAAAGCTGAGATAGACTCAGTCCGCGAGATAGAACCGGCCGACAACTGACGCCATGTTTCTACGTCACCAACCAACATGGCCGACTTTATTGTGAATAAATCTGTGGAAACTATAGCCATCCTACATTGTTTTTATAAAATAAAGTATGGAGATAATTTCTTGTACGTAGAGACGATAATATTTTGGAATATTTCTAATAAATTATGTTTTATTTAGTAGATCGAATGTTTTGATGAACCCTTCGCCGTCATCATATTGCATTACAATAGCCCAACAATTTTAAATGAGATCTCTTTAAACTTCGGGAGATCTGAAATCATTGAATGGGTTAGTGATGTCATGGTTTCGATTTTGACCAAGAAACCCCATCTTTTTGTGGGAAGCATAAGCATTTGTTCTATGTCTGGGTGTAATCTGGTTGCCATCACACAGGCTCGGTCTAGCTATGAATCAGATAACCATGTGAGTTGCTTAAAGATATAATTATAGGCATATTTTTTATAAATGAAACACATTTAAACTTAAAACGGATTTATTTAAGTACATCTGTAGCTAGGGTCCTTTCACTAGTCCTTGCGGGGAGTAAGCGTAGTAGGAGACAGGGCATTCGCAAGTCCCTCGGGGGCCGGGGTAGCCACGAGGTCCTATTGGTCCTAGAACAAAATTATTATTTGTGAAAAAAACCCTTAAAACTATTCTTGTGTCACAATGTTAGTTACCATACTGCTCCGAAACGGCTTGACCGATTCTTATGAAATTTTATATGCATATTCAGTAGTCTGAGAATCGGCTACTATATATTTATCATACCCTAAGTGGTAGTAGGTAGGTGCTAGGTAGAAAAAATTGCATTGCAACGCATGTCGGGTACAGCTAGTAACAATATAGAATGAAGGTATTATATTAACATTAAGTAGGTAGAAAATGCCGGGGAGTCGTTGATTAATATTTGTGGTCAATGATGAGGTAGCTAACAGGAAAGCATGAGACATACCTTCCCGCCCTGGGTCTCCTCTTTCCCCTGTTCTTCCCGGGTGCCCAGGTGGGCCTATTGGACCTGCAAACAAAATGATTTGCTGTTTAGAAACCGTACAGAAAGAATAGAAAGAAAAGGAGAGTAGAGAGATGACTGGTATGAGCCAAAATCCATCTAATAAGTAAACAAATATAGACACAATTTTCTACTTTTTTAAATAAATAAAGTGAGGAGACCAAGCCCCGATAAAAATTGTAAACTATTGTAATGGTCGATGAGTAATATTTACTGCCGAGCACTGCAGCTATATTAGCCCAACGCGGTGTATTCATATAAAAGTAAAACTACAACAAACAGTCAGATAACGCCGATGGTATTCGAATCCGAGTACCACATGGGCAATCAGTACATTACCTGCTATCCCTCTAGGCCCTTCTGGTCCGGGCACTCCCACGCCCTCAGGCCCTCGGTCTCCCTTGTCGCCCTTCTCGCCCGGAACACCCGGGCTACCCGGCTTGCCCGCCTCCCCAGCTTCACCCGGATACCCTCGAGGACCTGGCTCTCCGGAGTAACCTTGGATTCCTAGAAATTATTAATTGATAATTTCATAATTTAAATAACATAACATTATTCTAAAAAGTGCGCGCACTGTGCCAACTGCAGTCTGGATTCACCGCAACATAGTATGTTACTACTTATTTTTTTTTTACACCAGATGCGATATTATAATAATATGGGAACTATTCTATGATTATTTTTACTTTATAATTATATTATATTTTACACTGACGAAAAAACCCGGACTTCCAATTCGGTATTCAGCATTATTAATCTTTCTACAAGTTACTATTTACAAAACACACACACACATATTAAATACAAATACATACTGAAGTTACAGTTATTTTTAGTTTTACTTTATTCACTTTTTTTAATATACAGCTTTACTTGTTTTTAGTCTGTTCTTACCGGGTGGTCCAGGTGGCCCCGGCCGTCCAGGATGGCCCCGTTTCCCAACCACAGTCTGTGTCGGCAGGATCAGATTAGCAGTCAACTCTCTTAAACGGTCTGTCGAAGAAAATACATAGTTAAACTTGCATACATACATTCAATTGTTTTATATTTATCTATTATATTTTTTTAAATAATTATTTATTTCAAGTTGTCGGTCTAATTACCTCTTACTACATCTTCGCATATGTTCCGTATCTCAGATTCCGATATTGATGGCGCCTGCAAATAAATTGAATATTACATACAATTCTTAAAATACGCGCGAAACACATAACCCTTCTTGGCAGTCGGGTAAAAAGCGTTGTGTTTTTATATACATAAAAAAAAGGTTAATATGCCTGCTTTTTTAATGACGGTTCTTTGTAATTACAAAATACTGCCCAGTAAATCCTATCGTTTTGCTATAATTAATGAATCCCTTGGCCACAAATAGGAGATAGCTTACCTCAATAACTCTGGCCGGTGGGGCCGGTTGCCCCGGGGGCCCCGCAGGTCCCGGGGCCCCAGGGACTCCATTCAAACCGTCCTTGCCAGGAAGCCCTGGGAAACCTCGTTCACCTCTCTGAAAATGACATAAAAATTAATGTTGAACACAATATGAGGAAAAAACTAACAGTAACAATTATATTATTTCCCTGGCCAATGTACTGTACCTGCATCCTTTAAAATAATAATTTAAAACCTCACTTGGACAGCCAATTGACATTTATATACTATAAACAAGCGTGAACGCTGATCAAATGGATCAAATAATTAATGGAAGATAAGCCTGAGTCACACGACTTCTTGATATAAAATTTTAATAGTTTGGACGACCTCCGTGATCGAGTGGCGTGCGCACAGATTTTCAAGGTGTCGCTAGCTCTGAGTTCCCGGGTTCGATCCCCGGGCGGGACACTGTAGATACTCACTTTTCTACATTGTGCTTAATAGCTACTTAATTTGAGTTCAGATCAATGTATGTGATGTTGTCCCCATTTATTATTATATTATTGCTTAATACTGTAACACGACATTACCTCTCCGGTTGGACCCTTTGGGCCGGTTGGGCCTGGTACAGCGATCTGTGGCCCAGCAGTCGCCGATGACCCTGGGGGCCCAGGAGCGCCACGTGGTCCAGGCGGGCCTTCTGGACCCTGCGAAATATAAAAGGAAATTTATGGTTACCTTCTGAAATCCTTTTTAAAATTAATTATTATCTACTATATAAAAATAATCGTTAAATGTGTTCGTAAGCGCATAACTCAGTAACGCCTGGACCAATTTGTCTAAGTCTTTTTTATTGTATTAGTTATTGCCATTGCTACTTATTGCATTGAAAATGCTCTAAAGAGTGTCAACTGGGACATTGTAGGTCTTTCAGAAGTAAGAAGGGTTGGCGAAAATACAGAGGAACGGGAAGATGCTGTGTTCTTTCACTTCGGAGAAACTAATGGACTTCACGGAGTGGGGTTCATGGTGGCAAAGAAATGGAAAGATAACATTGTAGAGTTCATAGGGTATTCAGAACGCGTAGCCGTGCTTAAACTTAGATTAACACCTAGTAAGATATTAACCCTTATCCAAGTATATGCACCGACATCTGCACACAATGATGAAGATGTAGAAGATTTCTATGATCTTGTTAACAAAGCATGCGACGAGAATAACACCCGTATTCATGAACGTTACTGTGAGTTCTCATAGTGCGCGCGGACGCACAGGGACACGAAATCCTAATCATAAACAATACTTGAGGGACGAACGACACTATGCGCTCATTATAATCAACGCACAGATAAAGTAGCTCGCTAGCTACTTTACGCAACGCATAGTGCGACAAATCAACACATGACAAACTGGTATCCAGTATAAGGTTATGTTTGTAGTGATTTGTGATACGCTTATTTGCACATAATATAGTAGAGAAACGCAGATAATCTTAGAGGTTTTTAAAGGTCGTAAATAAACTCATTTTTTGAGCTTACATTGCAAACGCTGGCTGAACCCTACGAGTTAGATAGAAAAATGTACTACAGTATTGTGAATGTAATATAGATCAATATTGCCCTTTCCAGCATGTAATTTAAATGAATATTTTCGAAGAAATTACAGATTTAAAATGCAGGGGCATAGTCGGTTGCGGGTACCGGCCGGGGGGCGCGTGCCTATGCCAAATAGTGCGTCGAAGGCCGCGCTTTGCCCTATAGCACTTTATGGCTTTATGGCACTATATTTAGTATCAGCATTACACCCGTGCAAAGCCGGGGCGGGTCGCTAGTCGCTAGTATAAAATGAAACAAATTTATTTCAATTTTGAAGATTTTATTAATAGTTGCATTTCCAATTTATTTTTTTCTAATTGCAAACCGTGGAGTTGTTTTTCAAAATCAATTAAATTTTCTTCCCGTTGTACCAGGGCCTCCTCACACATAGCTTTATTCTTGCTTCTGTCTCATTACAAATTTTCTTAAGACCTGAAAAATAAAGTGCATAATTATAAACAAGAGTGCTGCGTTATTGATTATTTGCATCTGAGTTTAATCCCTGCCCACACCTCTCGAATTGACAAAATATTCAGTTACCTGTGCTAGCAGTGGATATTTCCTTTCTTTTTTTGGTTCTAGATTTTATGATCTCCCAACATCTTCTTAGCTGAATGTTATTCCTAGGCGTCACATAGGACTGTGCATTATAGGCCATTGTCAGCTCATCCCAAGCCTTCGTCTTCAACTTGATGTTTTGAGCGTGTGTATGCTTATCCTCAATAATGGGCGGGTCTCGCACTAAAGCTATAATTTGTTCTCTTTCCGAAGAAGTAAATTGTGATTTCTTTGAGCTGAAAGAAAACAATACGTGTTATTATTTTCACAAGTTTGACTATGGAACAAAATTAAACATGCAATAATATATAAGTACTTACCATGTTTTGGGTAAATTCGTAGTCATTATAGACAAAAATTGTTGAAAATAATGTAAGACTTTAAAAATGTTTTTATTTTGAAAAATCGCGGTTGACGTTTAATCTGTCAGTCAACCCGAGTGAAGTCGCTCCACAACGTTACCCAATCACAGCACCCCATTCAATACTATGAGTCCGCACAGCAAAGGGTCCAATAAGTATTGTTTATGAAATGAATGGCCTGCCATGACGGACGCAGTGAGAAATGCCTTACTTAGCATAGTGTTGCTGCCATACTTATGTAAGTAGCGTTCTTGAATACGGGTGTTACACCCGTATTCAAGAACGCTACTTACATACAACAATTTTTGTCTATAATGACTACGAAATTACCCAAAACATGGTAAGTACCATTATATATTATTGCATGTTTCTGTTTGTTCCATAGTCAAAGTTGTGAAAATAATAACACGTATTGTTTTCTTTCAGCTCAAACAAGTCACCATTTACTTCTTCGGAAAGAGAACAAATTATAGCTTTAGTGCGAGACCCGCCTATTATTGAGGATAAGCATACACACGCTCAAAACATCAAGTTGAAGAAGAAGGCCTGGGATGAGCTGACATTGGCCTATAATGCACAGTCCTATGTGACGCCTAGGAATAACATTCAGCTAAGAAGATGTTGGGAGATCATAAAATCTAGAACCAAAAAAAGAAAGGAAATATCCACTGCTAGCAAAGGTAACTGAATATTTTGTCAATTCCAGAGGTGTGGGCAGGGATTAAACTCAGATGCAAATAATCAATAACGCAGCACTCTTGTTTATAATTATGCACTTTATCTTTCAGGTCTTAAGAAAATTTGTAGTGAGACAGAAGCAAGAACAAAGCTATGTGTGAGGAGGCCCTGATACAACGGGAAGAAAATTTCATTGATTTTGAAAAACAACTCCATGGTTTGCAATTAGAAAAAATGAAATTGGAAATGGAACTATTAATAAAATCTTCAAAATTGAAATAAATTTGTTTCATTTTATACTAGCGACTAGCGACCCGCCCCGGCTTTGCACGGGTGTAATGCTGATACTAAATATAGTGCCATAAAGTGCTATAGGGCAAAGCGCGGCCTTCGACGCACTATTTGGCATAGGCACGCGCCCCCCGGCCGGTACCCGCAACCGACTATGTCCCTGCATTTTAAATCTGTAATTTCTTCGAAAATATTCATTTAAATTACATGTTGGAAAGGGCAATATTGATCTATATTACATTCACAATACTGTAGTACATTTTTCTATCTAACTCGTAGGGTTCAGCCAGCGTTTGCAATGTAAGCTCAAAAAATGAGTTTATTTACGACCTTTAAAAACCTCTAAGATTATCTGCGTTTCTCTACTATATTATGTGCAAATAAGCGTATCACAAATCACTACAAACATAACCTTATACTGGATACCAGTTTGTCATGTGTTGATTTGTCGCACTATGCGTTGCGTAAAGTAGCTAGCGAGCTACTTTATCTGTGCGTTGATTATAATGAGCGCATAGTGTCGTTCGTCCCTCAAGTATTGTTTATGATTAGGTTTTTGTGTCCCTGTGCGTCCGCGGGCACTATGAGAACTCACAGTAACGTTCATGAATACGGGTATAAGGGTACTTGGAGCTTGGTCATAGGAGACTTCAACGCCAAGGTAGGGAAAAGGCAAAATACGGATTGCGAAGATGTTCTCGGTCATTTTGGCTTAGGGAACCGCAATGAAAGAGGCGTTCGTCTAACACAATTCGCTTTTGGACAAAGAATGTACATAGCCAACAGCTTATTCTCAAAGAAACCGCAACGACGATGGACTTGGGTCTCTCCTGACGGATATACTAGAAATGAAATCGACTACATTTTAACATCAGATAAAAGCATAATAAAAAATGTTGGTGTTCTAAATAGATTTAATTACAGTTCCGATCACAGACCAATCCGTGCAAAAGTTCGATTTGATTTTAAACTCCATAGATCTAAGTTATTTACAAATAAAACTAAAAGACTTTCTAAAGAGACGCTAATTAATAATTTAGAAGATTTTAACCTAGAATTAACTAATTACTTTAAGGACCTAAACGTTGACGAAAAAGACGCGGAAGACCAATATGATACGATAGTAACCGGTATAATTAAAAGCAGCAAAAGTATAAAGAACACCAACACACACCAAAATAAATTAACTGCTCATAGTATAAATTTAATAAAAGAACGGACCAATAAGAAAATAGGAACACTAGAATATAGAAAAATAGACAGATTAGTGAAAAGATCTATAAGAAGAGACTTAAGAAATGTTAACACATATTTAGTGAAAACCGCATTAGAAAAACAAACAACGTTAAGGGTTCTAAAACATGGGATAACACGAGCTTGGATTAATAGCCTTAAAGACAAAGAAGGCGTTAAGCATTATAACAGACAAAAAATTATGGAAATAGCAACCGAATTCTATAAATCCTTATACTCCGACAATGCCTCACCACGTACCAACACAGATTATAGTCTATCTGACTCTGTTCCTTTAATAAGCGGTTATGAAGTGAATAGAGCACTTACGACTATGCGCTACAACAGGAGCCCCGGCGAGGATGGAATTACTACCGAAGCATTAAAAATTGGCTCAAAAACATTGCTACCCCTTCTTACAAACCTATTTAACACAATACTTAAATCAGGAAAAGTACCTAGCAAAATGTGCCATTCAAACATAGTCCTTCTGCATAAAAAAGGCGACAAAAGCGAAATCGGAAATTACCGTCCGATAAGTTTGACATCACATATATATAAAACATTTATTAAGGTCATACACAACCGTATCGATTGTATACTGGATGAACATCAGCCCCCAGAACAAGCCGGATTCCGCCTAAGATTCTCAACTACCGACCACCTTCAGACCCTGAACCAAATCCTTGAAAAATATTCTGAATTTAATAAACCATTATATCTAGCTTTTGTAGATTATACAAAAGCATTCGATAGTATTATACACTCCGAAATTTTTAAAGCATTAGAAAACCAAAAACTAAATAAACCATATATTGAAATTTAAAAAAACATCTATAGCAATAGTTCAGCCAATCTTAAACTCAATACCGCAGGACCTTCATTTAAAATACACAAGGGCGTCAAACAGGGTGACCCGCTCTCCCCTAAACTATTTACAAGCGCACTCGAGGAGGTATTCAAGTCACTGGCTGCCTCATGGAATGGGCATCGAAGTCGGCACGAGTAGACTGTCAAACCTCCGGTTTGCCGACGACATAGTCCTCTTTGCCCCCACAGCTCTTGAACTTCAGACTATGCTTCAAGATCTGAGCACAGCAAGCTCCAGGGTGGGGCTTTCGATGAATCGGTCTAAGACCAAATTAATGACCAACAGCAAGAAGCGTAGGGTCGAGGTAGGTGGGCAGGAAATACAATATGTCGATGACTATATCTACTTGGGCCAGTTAGTATCTTTCGAAAACAGGCAAGAGATGGAAATCGATCGGCGTATCGAAAACGCCTGGAAAAGCTACTGGTCCATGAAGACGCTAATGAAGGGTGATCTACCGATCTCCCTGAAGCGGAAGCTCATCGACATGTGTATCCTGCCCATCCTAACCTACGGTGCTCAAACCTGGTCACTAACCGATTCGCAAAAGTTTCGCCTTGGAGTTTGCCAGAGAGCTATGGAACGCAGCATTCTCGGTGTCAAGAGACAAGACCGAATCCGGAACACCACGCTGCGTTCCAGAACTGGGATAACCGACGTTGGCAAAAAGGCAGCCAGGCTTAAATGGGATTGGGCGGGTCACGTCAGTCGCATGCAAAGTGACCGCTGGGCAAGGGTCTGTACACAATGGGAGCCAACAGATGGACGGCGTCGCCGAGGCCGGCCCAGGAAGAGGTGGCGGGATGACTTAGTCGCATACCGCGAGGGCTTGTTCGAGGCGGCGCAGGATAAGGTAGTATGGAAGGAATTGGGGGAGGCCTTTGCCCAGCAGTGGGACAGTATAGGCTAGGGGAAAAAAAAAAAAAAAAAAAAAAAAGTTATTGCCAAGAGAAGGATTATATGAAATAAAAAAAATAAAATTACACGGACAATTAGAAATTTATAAAGGTACCGGGAACGGGACCTAGTCATTCACGCGGGTGAAGCCACGGGCCACTGCTAGTGATTAATAAAAATATGTAAGTAAATTATATAGTATAACTAGCGACCCGTCCCGGCTTCGCACGGGTGCAATGCAGATCACGTTCGTAGATTTACCATAGCAGCGCCATCTATTGATTACTTACTAAACCCAGTCGAAAGGTATCGACATCTGTTAGAATAATGTGAAGTTAACAGATAATTGTGACTGTCAAGAAAAATAATTAGCAATAAATTAAAATTGCGACTATAATTTGAGATTTAAACTATCCTATCTCTCAAATTGGATCGAACAGCACATGGTATGCGAATTTTATTATAATCGGTTAAGTGGTTTAGGAGTCCATTGAGGACAAACATTGTGACACGAGATTTATATATATTAAGATTTCGTATTCTGACATCAGTTTAAATATTATGCATATTTTGAGAACTCTTAAGAAACCAAGGTACGTTGGGAGGTGTTATCAGGAAATAAATGGTCTTCTTTGGTAATAAAAAACTTATTAAACAATACTAACCTGTAGTCCTTCGGGACCCCTTTCTCCTGTGGGCCCTTGAGGCCCCGGCGGACCGCTGCTCCCAGCCACCCCCGGCAATCCAATAGGACCTTGGGGCCCAGTTTGACCCTAAAAAGAAAAAAAAAACGACATTTATATATGGTCACATATCACGCAATATAAATAATAATTACATTATATTTTTTTCTTTAATTGTCATGGTGTCAAACACAATTGAGAAAGAACATAAAAATATATAAATCACATTGGTTACTTTGCAATTGCTTCTGCGAAGTACCTAAATGGGTTCGAACCTGCAACCTAGTGCACTTCAATGCTGTTGATTGAACCACTGGGCTACCTCTACATTATTAATATTAGTAAGTATACTTAATTATACTTACTGGAGGTCCGTTTACTCCCGGTAATCCTCTAGGTCCAACTTCGCCATCTCTGCCCGCTCTGCCCGCTCTGCCAGGTGCACCTTTCTCTCCTTTTGCACCTAAATATTCATTGTATTGTATTGAGTCAAGGAAAGCAATTTTGTAAGAGCAATAATAAGAATAAAGTTTAAATAAAAATAGGTATACTTACAAACTATGTTCAAATCACAAGAAAAAAAAATCCGCATTTCCAGTCTGCTTGCGACCACGGCCAGTGTAACCCGATCGAAACGTCAAGCCCTAAAGGTATTTATGCATCTACGCGCTAATTCCCGTTCCATATAAATGTACAGTGCGATAGTTTAAAAGTTAATAAAAAAAAATAGATAACATTTGAAGTAAGTGCGAAAACTTTTGAGATGACTTTTTGTTTTTTATAATTACTGCGTTCGAAATTATAAGCCAAGCCAAAACAACTGTTATGATTAAGGTTAACATCGCGATACAATTTTCATATTCTTAATAACTGTTTGGATGTAATACCATAAAGTTGATGTTTGTTTAATCGGTAACAATATCAATTTAAATAGTGTGTTATACAAAAAGTTTCTCACCAAGTATGAGTGAGGCGTTGACATTGGCGGCCGGTCCGGGCGGGCCGGGGTCACCCCGCTCGCCCCGCGGTCCTACTGGCCCGGGTGGTCCCTGATCACCCTGCGCGCATAATAGAAACAATTTAATATATATGCAGGCGACGCTCAATGAAGGTCGAATTAGAGTGACAACAGTCACTCTGACGGAGCGTCGTTGGCAGGTTGGCAGCGCGGCGGAAGATGGACGTCACTTGAAAATCATCTCCTCGAGATCTCGGCCACGTGCACGATAAATATTACTGATGTCGGCTATCCTGAGCCAATAAGATGTCGGAGGAAAATATTATTTGTTTACATTTTAATCCTCTTTCATTTTAGTTGATTCTTTACTTCTCTGTAATTCATAAAGAGAATAACATTTGAGAATTTTGTAATGACCAATCAGAGCAGAGCGTGTGTAAAAATTGGGAAACAATGATCAAAATTAAAATAATATCAATACTACAATATTACAATGGGTTCCAGCTCAGCGCACATTGGAATACGAGGCAACGTGGAAGCTGACAGGTTGTCAAAACTTGCAGTCGATTTATGTACTGAAAAATAATACTTCCCAGATCATTGGGAATATGCTAATAATTTAAGGAGAAATGTTTTGTTAAATGGAAAAACCATTTAGAATAGAGACCCCGCGATTTCTATTCACCCCATTTTACGTAATATAATTTCTATTTAACTTTTATGATTGATGATTTTATACCATATCCCTTTAATATTGGAAAGATCAAAGGGATTGAAAATGAGCTTTCTCGTGGTTCGATCATAACATGAACAAGAATGGAACATTTTCGACAAAATAGTTACCATTGTGACCGAAAATGCCTCAAGCATGAAAAAGGCTGTAAAAGATTAATTAAATAAAAGAAATAATTTCTGGGTTGCACACACCATAAATTTAGCCATCAGAAACTGCATTCAAACAGAAAATGACGCATACCCACATTTAAAAAATGACGCTGTGATAGAGGTCATTTTAAAAAGTTGCGCCGTAGTTACTGATTTTAAGCAGAGCATAAAATCCTCCAATGCCTTGAGAGAAATGCAAAACCCAAATGAATTTAGATGTTGTAAAACTCAAACAAGACGTACAAACGAGGTGGAATTCAACTTTTTATATGCTGCAGAGATTGTTAAGAACCAAAATTCCTCTATCTGCAACATTACCTCTGCTTACGTCACCTCCACAAAGCTTGAATGCAGGACTGGTTGATAATAGGAGACTGTTTTGCTCTTTTACAGCCAATGGAAAAAGTCACGTCCTTGTTATCTAGCGAATCGTATCCAACGCTATCGTGCATTATTCCAATAGTCAGAGGACTACAAAGTGCGGGACACAATAAGTCTCCAAAAACCGAAGCTGGAAGACATGTTCAGTGATCGCTGGTGGAAGTCATTGATAGAAGATTAAGTGTCTGTGAGGCAAACATAACAGCAGCAAAGGCTACCTCATGGGATCCAATGTTTAAGAAAAAAATCGGTTTCCGACTGTTTCTACTGCGCAAACTTCTACAGTTGATGAAATCTGGGATTTTTTGATAAAAAAATAAGTGAACCTGTAACACAACGAACACCAATATCGTCCGCTTCAATGGTTTTGAAACAACATTTAGGTTTACCTTACTTAGACAGAAAACAAAATCCGTTACAATTTTGGGAACAGCGGAAACATATTTTTCCAACTCTTTATCGAATAGCCTTTAAGTATTTGTGCATACCGGCTTCTTCAGACCCATCAGAGCGACTTTTTTCTAAGGCTGGTTTGGTTACAAACCACAGGAGAAATAGGCTGAGGCCAAAAAAATCAGACCAAATATTGTTCTTGAACTCTTACTGACCGTATCGTAGCGAGAAAGGGAAGTCTTGAATTTCTCAATGCCTGTTTTATCGCGGTCCTACTTCGTGATACTTCGTGTACGCTTCGCCATAATATATTTTTCTTATTTTTGTTGTAACAAATATTTTGGAGTCGTTTTTATTTTAGTTACTTTTTACAAATTTTATAAACATCATTAACCTAGTGGGTTATTATATTTTCGAGCCTTTTGGGATTGAAACGCTCGGGTCATGGGGTCCGAGTGCACGAAATCGGCGATCGGCGACGGCGCGGCGATGCGACGTACCTTACCGAAACCGGCCCATCACTAAACTAGATCAATAGGTTATTGCTGTACCCGACAGGGTTCGTAAAGATTATGTATTTTAAGACATCAAATGGTTTATAATGGAATAAACTTATTGAGTAACTGATCACACACAAAAACTACACTAAATATTTCGCGATGTTAAATCCCTATACCTTAACTTGACAGTACTGTTACTTACGTTTTTTCCATCTGTTCCCGGCACCCCTGCAAGTCCGACCAGACCCGCTTCTCCTGGTTCACCTAAATAAATATACTCGTAGTTATTTTTTTAGCAAGAATTCAGAATTAACTTATTAAACCAGTGTGTTCTGTCTATAAGATTGTTCACTCAATATTTATGTATACAAGGTTACTGTTTTAGTTGTACATAACGAAAACTGCGAAGTCAATAACTTAACCATAGATCATTGCAGATAGAAATTTGACGCAAGTGCCATAGAAAAGACTACTTCTATTAGGGAGAACTATTTCAGACGTTTATTAATCTGTATATCAGTTACAAAAATTATGATTATTAGAAATAGATAGAACAAAAAAAAAATATTTTAGAAAGATGAGTATGTGATTTATATTATTTATTCGAACCTTTTTGACCAATATCTCCTTTTTCCCCTTTGGTTCCGCGACGGCCTGGTTCCCCGGGTGGCCCCACATACCCAGTACCAGTTGCCTGGAAATAAATAAATAATTTAATTGAACAAATTTAGTCAATAAGTTTTTTTTTCTTAATTTAAAACCATAAATCATGCCGAAATGGGTTTAACTCATTTAGAAACGTCTGCCGTCGACTGCTTCTAATCCATTATTCCGCAACGCCGTACAAACGAACAAAAATCTTTGAACAAGGGGAAAAAATCGAGGGTTGCAACCCGCCTTCATTCCGTGATCCGAGGAGTGATTTGAACAACATCAAATTATTTATTTTGAAAGTATTTCATGCATAGATAATATTTTTTAGATAATGGATTAAAAGCTATATTGAAACAGTATGAAACTGACGCCGTACAGAATCAAATGACCAAATTTACCCTGGAAATTGACAGAAAGTAAAACTAAAATACCAACTTTTTGGACCACCATTTTTGTACGGCACTGCGCGCTTTCTTATTATTTTTCATGGATCTATTCGATGGTAACAATGCCGTACAGAAATAAATGACCAAAATGTACTCACTCTAGCTGCACTTTTGAATGCTCATCAGCACCCAGTTGGACTGATCACAAGTGACGGCATAGTGCTGAATCTTATTATTTTATGCTCTTCTATCGTCCTATATACGTCACCTGGTGGTTCATATGACCCATTCATTTTGTTCATGGGCCCGTAGTCTATTATATTTCTTAGTAGTCTATTATATTATTATTCCTTAAAACAGATAGTCTTCGTTTTGTCACGACTCCACTCAGTGCCGGCGTCAAGGTAGGGCGCCGTTGGGCGACCGCCTAGAGCGCCGGGCGAAAATACCGCCCAGAGCCCTTTCTATACCATTGCTTATAGTTCAAGGTCTACTAACTCGTAAATTCCCTGTATAATTATTCAATACACTCAAGCTATGATTACATATAAGGAACTCAATTCTGATTACGAAGTGGTGGTACTGATTGTAGACAGTAAACAGAATTACCAAAACGCAAAAATCACCCATTGCTTTTCCACTATCACATGTAGACCGCACTGGCCGACCTTTTCACGGCGAAACGAACGTGGCGAGGGGAGTTTGGTTTCCTCTCCTTTCTTTCTTTTAAGAGGCGAGAGACGCAGGCATGTCGGGCAGGAGTTCGGTTACCGTCGGCTGAACTATTTTTTTTTTTTAAAGGAAGGTCCGTTAAAAACCCTTCCCTAGGACTTGGACGTCAAAAGCCTCCCGAACGTTTACAAATATTAAAGTCTAATATAATCCATCACCTTTAAATATTCAGATACAGCACCGGTTTTGATGATTTTCTTTTAAAATCACTTTTTAGAAAGAGGCCATTTACAGGCCTGTTGGTCTAGTGGTTACAGACCCTGACTGCTATAACGGAGGACGTGGGTTCGATTCCCACCAAGGACAAATGTTTGTGTGATGAGCACGATCATTTGTTCTGTGTCTGGGTGTAATTTATCTATAACTAGCGACCCGCCCCGGCTTTGCTCGGGTGCAACGCTGATACCAAATAGGTATAAATAACTACACAATAATAAAGTTCTGTAGGGCAAAGCGCGGCCTTGGTCGCACTATTTGGTATAGGCACGCGCCCCCCGGCCGGTACCCGCAACCGACTATTTCCCTGCATTTTAAATCTGTAATATTGTTGAAAGTCTTCATTTAAATTACATGCTGTAAAGGGCTGTATTGATCTATATTATATGCACAATTAATTAAAGGTACTTAATTGGATAAGGATTAATGCTGTATTGCTTAAAATCGCTTTTTTTATTCGCGTTATTGTGAGTTATCCTCAAGAGATAGACATATGCCATTTCAGATTTTTTTGTAGATCTTTTTAAGGTGCACAATACTGTAGTACGTTATTTTTGATCTATCTCGTACTGTTCAGCAAGCGTTCGCAATGAAAGCGCAAAAAATGTGTTTATTTACGACCTTACATAAAAAATCTCTAAGACTATCCGTGTTTCTCTACTATTTCGATGGCAGCAAAGTAGAAACGGACATCTACATTTTTATGAAAATGCTTGTTTTACAAAAATGAGCTTATATTAATCCTACCTACAAGTCTGTATTATTTTTTTTTTCAAAATTCATTATAATAAAGAAAATTTGACACGTAAATGAAGACATCTACACTGGATTTTTAAAAAACATCGCAGTAGAAACGGACATTTGAATTTGTCCGCCTTTACTTCGGAGCTTTGACAGATGAATGAAACGTCAACAATGACATCAGTCAGTTGTCACATTCTAGCGCGTACCGGGTATGTTTTCGTGCGTCTTTTTTGAATTGCAACGGTTTAACACATTTTACCTTAAATTAATCATTAAAATATCAGTTAACATTTAAAAATGAGTGCCTCAAGGAATAAATTACTTATAAGTATGGCCCAAAATGGTGTACAAAAGGAAATAAATGATTCTTCAGATTTGACAAACTTAAAGAAAACAATGCAAAATGCCAACGAAGGTATGTACCTGCGACTGTGACACAGTTTTGTAATAATAATGATAGTATTTACAGTTCATTATTGGTGCTAGTAATGAAATCTTAGAGGGAGTAATAAAATTTAATTTTGAGGTTATGGTTCGACGTAAACACGGACACCTGCCACTTGTTCGTTTATACGTCGAACTTTTTGTATAAGTCTCAATCTATGAATGTATGATTTCTTGTTTTTATAAGAAGATTCATAAATATTTTTATTTAATTAATATACTACTTACTATGTACATTTTTGTTTGTTATTTTTTTTCAGAGTTTGACTCAGAAAATGAATTAATTCAGCTAAGTGATCTACAAGCAGAGAAGTACGGCAATTTGGATGATATAGGATCGTTTGATAACAGCCAGTAAGTGACATTTATCTACACTAATATTATAAAGTGGAAAGATTTGTATTTTTGTGTGTGTGTATGTGCATGTATTTCTGGGGGTGAGCGGGCGAAGCCGCTGGCAAAAGTTAAAGTTAATTTAAATTATGTCTGGACTGTTTTATTAAACTACATTTATATTATTGTTTACAGCTTACCGCTTTTGGGAAATAGCACGCTTGAACAGATCTTGGCTGATGATGACGAGCAACTTAACGCTTTTTTGCCTATTACGACTTCTGCTGAAATACATTCTAACCTAAATGCTAATCCACCTAAATTAACCGACTGCCCTCGATCGCGTTCTATTACACCCGTACCTCCTGAGTTTATTTCGTTTGAAACAGAGTCGCAGTTACCGGAACCTATTTCTGAAGTTGATGCTGTACATTCATTCAGTCCACAAATCACTTCACCATCTATTTTTGTCACTGATACAAGTGCAACATCATCAGCAAGTGGCGCTTCCAGTGAATGCTCTTCACCTTCGTCCACAGTTATGTCTGGGAGAAAACGACGTAAATTTATGATTGATGTTACAAAAAGAAGGAGGAAGTGCAGAAAAGAGAATTGGATTGATAAAAAAAGAAAATTATTGCTAAATATTGGTAAAACACACTTATCACGGAATGGTAAAGAACAAAAACAAAAGAATATGCGGCTCCCATGCGAAAACTGTAAATTGAAGTGTTGCACAAAAATAAGTGAAGAAAGAAGAGGAAACGTATTTGATTTATTTTGGGGTCTGGGTAATCATGTTAAGCAATGGGAATTCATTGGTAAATACACAGACCGTTACATAAAAAAAAGAATCACGACTGATAGCGAATCAAAACGTAATATGAGCGTTAATTATTTCCTACCCATACTGTCAACAAATATGAATAGCAGTAAGGTCAAAGTTTGCAAAGTTATGTTTAAAAATACTCTTTGTATTAGCAACCAGTTCATTCAAAGCGCAATGGATAAGTACGATAAAACAACAGGTTTTTGTAAAGAAGATCGACGAGGTGTTCACGGCTACAAACCAAAATTGCTCACTGAAACAGTTATTCAAAGCGTATGTGATCATGTTAAAAGTTATCAACCGGTAGAATCTCATTACACCCGCAAAGATACTCATAAACTGTACTTAGACAACTCATTAAACTTCAGTATCATGTTTAAAATGTACAAAACATGGGCTCAAGAAAAAAACCTCACAGAAATTGTCAATACATTGAGACAGTACAGGGACGTTGTTAATTCTCACTTGAATGTAGACTTCTTTGTACCAAAAAAGGATCAGTGTGATCAGTGCACTGCTTATAAAAATAATCCACCAAATGAATTCCAAGATCAAACAACGTACGACAAACACATTCAAAACAAAAATCTGGCCAGATCGTTGAAAACTGAAGATAAGCAACAATCTAAGAACAGTCCATCGAAAATCGCAGCTGCAACATTTGATTTTCAAAAAATCTTAAACTCTCCTCATGGCGAAGTAAATTCTTTCTATTATAAAAGAAAATTATCTGTTTATAACTTTACCGTGTTTGATATTGGTCTAAAAAAAGCCATTTGTTACATGTGGAATTAGACAACAGCTAGAAGGGGGTCAAATGAAGTATCCAGTTGTCTTTACAACTACATAGAGAGAAAAAGCCAAGAGGGAGTGAAGGATATACGCTTATGGTCGGATAACTGCGGAGGCCAAAATCGTAACCGTATCGTTTTTGCTATGTATTTACTTGTGGCAAAAAAAATTGGTGTTCGCATTTGTCATAGATTTTTAGAAAAGGGTCATACGCAGCAAGAGGGTGATAGCGTACATGCGTTAATCGAACGATCTTCCAAAAATAAAATGATTTTCTCGCCGCAGGAGTGGTATACGTGTGTACGCTGGTGTAAAACAAACGATCAACCCTATGAAGTTGTGGAGATAAACCAAAATGATATCTTGGATTTTAAGTCTACTCTTAGTCTTCACAAATGGGTAAAAAATGAGAAGGGGGAAAAAGTAAAATGGAATCAAGTGCGTGAATAGTGGTGAAACACGATCAACCTAACAAAATATTTTATAAATACGATTTGAATGAGAGTTTGCCTATGTGTATTGACAGTTCCAAGAGGACAAGCAGAAGAGTTTTGCAAGTCAACAATAATACACAACAACTTGGAAAAGTTTATGGTGAAATTTTACCCATTACTACGGCAAAATACAAGGACTTAATGTCTTTGTGTCAACAAAATTTAATCCCATCAAGATATGTGGTATGCATAACCTCTAGTTTTCGAGGTACATGACAATTATGATTTCTCCTACTCTCACTTGGGCGTACAAAAAATAATTACCACTTCTGAATTATTTTACTTTTGTATTACTTTGTTTTGTTTAATATTTATTTCTATTCGATAATGTCAACTTATTTGTACATAATATTTATTTCAAAATTCAATATGAATACTGAACCGAGTGCAAGTGTTTAAAGGCTCCATGCGGACGGCATATTGTGTAATTGATAGATAGACACTAGCAATCAATAATAGGTACTAACAACTCAATATTATTATTAACAGAACCAGTGTATCATCTACATATACATTCACAAAGTTCAATTGAAGATGTACAAATGAAAGAGAGGCTCGGTGAGTGATCCTACATACAAGCTTTTAAGCAGCAATTATTTTACACAGGTCCGGTGGGAGCTCCTTCATGCACCCGGATAAAATTTAGCCTCTATCGATAAATGCGCTAACTTACCCTGAAAGAGAGAAAATCTTTAATTGAATTATTCCTGAGTTATAATTTTAGTAACGATTAAAGTAATGTCTTATGCATAACTCCTAAAATTTTTACATCTTTATTGCTATAAACTATGTAAAAGTAACTTTGTCTAGTAGTGGGCTGGCTTTAATTATTTAAATATGATTCAAGTAATTAATCAAGTAGTACAGAAGAAAATGTAGAGGTGGTGAAAGATCTTGGTAAGCAACACAATTGTATTCAAACTTAATAACTATAAAGCTGATTTCGCTTGTTACGCTATCATGGTTTAATAACGACTGATTTATAGATTTAATACATAGTTCGATGATTGCAAAATTTGACACAGAACTATCTTTGATGCTATTCCGCTCATATTTACTTTTAATTATTATTCTGCAATTGTTATTCAAATAATTCTTATTACTTTTTCAGTGCATCGCAACATACACGTAAAATGCGTAAGTAAGAAGGCGGTAAAACAGGTTGCTGTTACGAAAACTGAGCGTGCTCTGTATCAGAAAAAGTTGCAAGTAGGTGTGAAACTCAGCAAATGCCGTAGCAAGGTTAAAAAGCAGGCAATCAAGATCAAGGCCCTGCAAAATATTACCACAAACCCTCAATTTTTGGAAACTCTAGACAAAATGTCCAGCACATCAAAAATTTGAACTTTGCTGCAGTTCCGGGAGCAAAAAAAGGAAAAAAAAGGCCGGCGTTTCACATTAGAGGAAAAAAATGTAGCTTTGACTGTCCTTAAACAAAGTCCAAAAGGATACAGGTTCCTGAGGAGAATCTTTATCCTTCGATGACGCCAAATTTTAATAAAATTAATTAATACGGCAAATATAAATGCTGGTATCAACAAAAACTTGATGGCACAAGTAAAATCAGCCACACTAAAAATGAAACCAGCACACAAATTATGTGTTGTTCTTTTTGACGAAATGTCACTAAAACCGAATGTGGCATACAATGAAAGAAAAGACAGAGTGAGTGGGTTCGTAACCAATGGACAAGAGACACTGCCTGAGTATGCAGATCATGCACAGGTATTTATGGTCAGAGGACTCATTAAAAATTACAAGCAACCTGTTGCGTACACCTTTTCTCAGTCTGCCACGAAGGGACCAGAACTGGCAAAACAATTAAAGGTTGTCATCACAGAACTTCAAAATGCTGGTCTTAATGTGGTAGCAACAGTGTGCGACCAGGGAAAAAATAACGTGAACTGTATCAAATACCTGTTGCAAGAAACTAGGGGCATTCTCTTGAGAAAGTTAGAAGAAACTAAGGGAAATATTATGTTAATAAATAACCAGGAAATCATTCCTTTGTACGATCCACCTCACTTAATTAAATGTATACGCAATAATTTAATAACAAAAAATCTACAGTATCAAAAAGACAACCAAATTCAGGTGGCAAAGTGGGAACACATAACTGCACTGCACCAAGAAAACCCAGGCTACAAAGGCATAAGACTGTTGCCAAAATTGACAGACTCCCACTGCATTCCCAGCAAAATACCACGGATGAAGGAGAAATTTGCTACGCAACTGTTCAGCCAAACTGTAGCAAATATGGGCTATGATAACCTTTAATATATTTATTTTTTTTTCTTTTAAAGCATTTCATATATATATTTTTTTCGCTGTTAGCTTATACGAATCGGTATCTTTATTACACTCTCTCCTATTTACTAATATTTTATTTATTTCTTTACAGTAATTGTAAATGAAGAATCTGCAGGATTGTTGTCGCATATTTTAAAAGCAATGTAATCTTTTTTTATAGAGAGCATTTTTTTATATTTATCATACTAAGTAGGCATGTCGATATAATATAATTAAAAAAAATTGGTATAAATGATGCTTTGAGTTTGATCAGTTCAAAAGAGTACTATGATTCTGACTTAGAAAGTATAGCTTCATCATCAGTATCAAAACTTAATCAGCTAACTGTGGATTCATGTGTTAATAATATTAGAGTATATTTATGAGCGGTGATAATGTATACTTTCGTTTTTTTTCTTTTCCAGTAAACGGAAAGAAGTATGGACAACTAAATAATGCTATCATGTTAATGATTTGCAAGGATACGTTGCCATTAAATACAGTTGAAAAAGAAGGTTTCACATACTTAATGAAAACAGCAGTGCCTTTATATAAGCTTCCTTCACGGCAGACAATTACACAAATTATAGATGACAAATCGTCCCTTAGCTTACAACACCGCTCAAGTCGAAAATGGCGGTTTTTACATTTGAATGCCATTGGATGTAGCTGCATAATACGCGTCGAACCATTGGTCACTTGATAGAGATTTCAGCTCAGAAGCCGTAATTTTAAAAATAGTGTCGCAAGTCGTTAGTCTGTCAAACTTTGCGCGCGTAAGTTATTGACGCTCCGTGATTATTCAATTTTTATGTGAATTTTATCGCTGAAAGGTCCATGTAAGAAGTTTTAATGGAAGATTAAGAGGTAAGCTATAGAATAAAGTAATGTTTATTGATTTACGCTTATTAATATAGAAACAAAATGATAATAGAATATGTTCACTACTTACGCGGTGTTTACTAACAATTTTTTCTTAACTTAGGCGGTGTTTCAAAATGTATTATATTTCTTTTAGGATACTCAATAATTAAAAATACACTATGGATGAAGAAGAAATTGATTCCTGGAGTAATCTGAGTTCAGGTGATGAATTGTTATGTGCCCAATTACATTTACAATTACAAGAATCAGGACTGATGTCAAAACATAAACGGCGTAAACTAAGTTGCAAAGAAGATAAAAAAAGAATTAAACTAGGTTAGTATAGAAGGTTTGTTTTGAGGTCCGCATTTATTTCTTGTTATTTACATTTTTAGTGCAATAATTCCTATTTTGTTTTAGATTTGAAGCAAAAAGATAACACTAGTTCTTCTGATACCAAAGCATGCAATTCTCCTACTAAATACGAAATTATTGCAACACCAATAAATGATCAAAACTTCGGGGAGTCCATAAAAAGTATTTTAAGTAGTCAGGGCAATGTAATCTCAATATTAGATCAAAACATGGACTTGGATATTGAAAACATTGACATTAACAATCTACAAGTTATAGAAAAAGTTGGTAATAATTTCATTGATCTGCAACAGGAACCACCCGAATTTGCTACGGTGGCCATCGAGTATCTTGAGTCTTCTGTATTGGATGTAGCCAATATCACGGTAGAAAATGAGAACGTTGTACAAGAACTAGAAAATGCTGTCCTTAATATAAATTCTGTTAAATCTTTACCTACTTCAAACCAAGATATTCTCGTATCTACGAATACTCAAGACCCAGTTTCTGATATAGTCACAAACAATACTCAATGTACAGATAAAAATAATACAACCCAAAACAATATGCAGCAATCCAATGTCTCTGCTACTCCATCGTGTTCTTCAAAAGTGGTCATACTCAGTGATGTTCCCCATCACGGTGATTTGTTAAGTCATAAAAAACGACAGAACAAGGCGTCAAAAGACCCAAAGAAATATAAACGCAATATTAATAAAGAATTACGGATGAAAGGTGAAAATTATTTGGGATACAGAAGAGACAGAAAAGCAAAGATTAATGAAACATTTAAAGTGAAACAAGACGTATTTAAGCCTGCAAATCCATGAAACCACCGTGCACTTCTGCGTTTTGCAAGAAATCTAAACTCAGGTCATGTGACAACATAAATGAAGAACAGCGGAAACATTTGTTTGAAAATTTCTGGCAGAATATGAACTGGAAGCAGCGAAAATCATTTATAACTTCACACGTTAACAAAATACCAAAGAAAATTACTAAAAATCCAGAATCATCCAAAAGAACTGATAGTCGAACTTACGTTTTGACGATTGATAACGTACGTCACCAAGTCTGCAAAAAATGTTCTTGGCCACTCTTGGGAATTAAAGATTGGTTTATCAGATATTGGTTGACAAAAACCGATTGTGCTATGCCTCCCGATTCATATACTTCAACCAGTAATCGCAGAAATCCAGAGAAAATTGAATACCACAAATATACTGAAAAGTTTTTAGCAGATCTTCCAAAGATGCCGTCGCATTACTGTCGTGCTAAAACATCACGAGAATATTTAGAACCAGTTTTCACGAACATGACACAGCTTTATAAGACATATAAAGAGAATTGTGAATTAGAGGGTAGAGAATGCCCTGGCCGTAAATTATTTGACAAAATATTTTTGAAACTTAATCTGAGCCTATTCCACCCAAAGAAAGATCAATGCGATGTTTTTTGCAGTCATAAAACTGGAAACATTACGGATGAAGAACACGCTGAACATGTTCTGAAGAAAGATCGAGCTAGGAAAGAGAAAGATACTGACAAAGGAATTGCACAGTCCGGAGCTTGTCACGTGTTCACACAGGATGTTGAATCGGTAAAATTGGCCCCGTATCTTCAAGCTAGTGCAGTTTACTATAAAACTAAATTATGCGTCCATAATTTTACACTATACAATATAGCAACTAAGGAAGTAATGTGTTATTGGTTCGATGAGTCAAATAGCACGCTTGAAGCCTCTGTGTTTGCTTCATGCTTAGTAGACCATTTAGAGAAGGTTTTGAGTCAGAAATTATTGCCTGTGATTTTATATTCCGATGGCTGTTGCGCTCAAAATCGCAATGCTACCTTAAGTAATGCTTTATTACGTTTAGCGATTGAAAAAAATAATGTGATTACTCAAAAGTACCTGAAAAAAGGCCATACTCACATGGAATGTGACTCGGTACACAGTGCAATAGAGTGCAAATTAAAAGGTAAAGAAATTTTCCTTCCACAACAATACATGGCAATAAGTAAAATTGCTAGGAGTGATCCTATGCCTTACGAAGCTCGTTATTTGGACTATAACTTTTTCACAGACTTTTCGAAAGAATTGATTTATAAATCTATACGTCCTGGTAAAAAAACAGGTGACCCAGTCGTCACAGATATACGTATGCTAAAATACAGACCAAATGGCACAATTTGGTACAAAGTTGATTTTGATAACGAGTTACAGCCGTTACCACATCGTCCCACGCCAATTAACAACATTAAACAAATAAATGGCCTGCAGAAATTGTACGCAGCTAGGATACCAATTACAAAGCGGAAGTATCAAGATTTGCAAGACCTAAAAAGTGTATTACCACCTAGTTGCCATTCTTTTTATGATGACCTTCCGCACAGCAATCGCTAAAGACTGAAACTTAGACTAGAGATTTCGAGTTATTCTTTATTATTTTTATTATTTTATTAATACTATTTATATCTGGTTTCTTTGGAGTTTATTAAAAACTAAAACTAATAATTCAAAATATTTACCTATAATAATAAAAAATATAATTGCATTTTCGCACTAACTAGAAGTTCCTATGTTACCAAACAAGTTTAAGTAATTTATATCAACAATGTGATTCTTAAGATTTAAGTTATAGATACTTAATGTTATAAAGATTTGTTAATTTTCTTGAAAAATTTCCTAATAAAAGCTTTTCTTTGGAAATCATCTTTTATTTAATATCTTAATCCCTAACATTTCCGCAAACAACACCGCCTAAATCTAATAAAATATTAGTCAACACAGCTCAAGTCATAAAAAACAAGTTAAAATAAAGTAAATTGTCAAAATAAGCATAAATAATTATTTCTTAACCGCTAACTAGAGTATGTATTAAGTTATGACAGGAATAATCCCCAGATTTTTTAAAATAGACAGTTTTTACGTCTCCTGTAAAGTTGGTAAAAATGACTTAGGCGGTGTTGTAAGCTAAGGGGCGAAATATGATGTCCTTTCTTTGCAATTTAGAGAAAAGCTCTTAGAAGTAGAGTCAATATGTTTAACTACGGATATATAGACAGATACACATACTACTAGAAGCTACATACATGGGTTTAACTGGACATTTTATACATGAAAGTGAACTGATTAGTATAAATTTTGGTGTGTCCCATTTAACTGAGCCCCATAATTCTGATTATTTATGTCAAATATTAATAACAATGACTGAAAAATGGGGTATAACCCCAGAAAAAGTTGCAGCAGTTGTGACTGATAATGGTGCGAATATCGTCAAGGCCGTAACAATTGCATTTGGCAAACAAAAACACTTATGGTGTTTCGCCCACACTTTGAATTTAGTAGCTCAAAAACCTTTTGAAGCAAAAGCTGGTATTGAAAATGCCAAACAGTTACTAAATACTATAAAAGATATAACTAGATACTGTAAACAAAATGTAAATGTATCTGATGCTCTTCGTAAAGCGCAAAATGAAATAGCAGTACTACTCAAATTGATATAGTCAGTTTGCACACGATGGAATTCAATTTACTATCAGCTAGTTCGGTTTGTAAAGTTATCTGAGCTACTTGACCCGATTTTACTCAATTACCCAAAAGGTCCACCTATGTTAACAGCCAGTCAACTGGATGGTATTAAAGATCTTATAAATATTTTAAAACCTATGGAAGCTGTGATGAAAGAAGTATCCGTAGAGAAACTTGTAACGTCAAGCAAAAATATACCAACAGTTCTATATATAATTACAGATCAATGAAGAATAGTTCATCCAAATCAAAAGTTATAATAACCTCAGATGTTAAAGTAACCAATAAAAAAATGAAGGCCATTAAGAAAAATATTAAATTAGGTAGTGAAGTCATCGGAAAATCAGCTTTACAGATGAAAATTTTTCGAAAAAAGTGAATAATGAAAATGCATTCAATGAAAAAAATAAAAGAAAGCAGAAAAATGTAACCATTCGAAAAAAACAAAGGTTACGAAACGGAAGAAATTGAGATCATATTATAGTGAAACGAGTTCTGAATCGGATATTGTGAGTATTGCAAATACAGATGATTCTGATTATGATGCATTTGATGAATATTTATCAACATGTTTGCAAGAGATTGAGAACAAGGAAAACTGTGAGCCAGAGAAAAACACTGCAACATTTGGGTTCAGCGATATCAGCTATTTTACAAGCAATGAAGATTTAAAAAATGAGGACTGGGTCGTTGTAAAGTTCGCAACAAAAAAAAAGTATAAAGCACTTTGTCGGTCGTGTCATATGTATGAAAAACAGTATTCCTACCGTAAAATTTGCAAAAAAAGCAAAAGATGGTAAAATGAGTTTCACGTACCCGAACGTGGAGGACGTGTGTGAAGTTAATCGTGATGATATAGAAATAGTATTACCTCCACCAAACATTTCTAGAAGAGGCCAAATAATTTTTGATGTTTCTTTTAATCCCTCATAAAACTATAGTGGCGAAGACTTGTCTAATATAATATGACTGTGCCTCATTTATACTGTGCCTATATTAGATGATTTTTTATATAACTGTGTCGCGGGTTTAACTATAATAACTTATATTAAATGTAAATGCAAGCGTCATGTGAAGTTATTACAAAGTTTTGTCTGCTTTCTTATTCATTTACACACAATGATGTGTTATCAAACGGTGCACAATTATTATGCGGCTATGTTAAATTTTTGTTTATATGATTGTGTCAGTAGTTTAACTATAATAAATTAAGTTGCATTTAAACGTAAGCGTCAGGAGAAGTTATTACTGAACATGGTGTGTTTTGTTATTTATTTACTCATAAAAATAATATTATATTATAAAACGATGCTGAAGTCTGAGGTACACTATTACTTTAATTATTTTCTGTTACCCTACTTATTCACAATAGTAATCAAATTATATTTAAAATGTGAGGGGGCTCCGAACTAAATCTCATTCTTTTTTAAATAAAATTCTTCTTAACGATTATGATATTTATTGCTTAACTGAATCATGGCTCAATAAACATTTCTATAATTCAGAATACTTTAATGACAGGTATGTTGTTTTTCGGCGTGATAGGGATGGTTCTGTTGTTGGTGCAGAGAGGGGAGGGGGAGTCCTTATTGCAGTACGTCGGGAAATAAATCCTATTCCGCGTACGGAATGGAATGCGTCCATATACTCAGATAATATCCCGCTGTCTAAATTGAGGTTAAAACCTCAATTTAGACAGCGGGCACATAAACATTCATGGTCTTCATATTATCATATATTGCATGCAAAGAACATTGCATTTACGAATAATGTAGCACAATCACAAATTAAAAGTATAATGATTTAAAAAAATATTTAGATTGGAATACAAAATCCGGGCAAAGTTGTACGGTTTTACGGAATACAAACTACTAAACTGTTTGAAAACTGGTTTGGTGTCAATAACTTTATTATAAATGGCAATAAAACTAAATGTTTATGGTATATGGTATAAGGTACATGGTCACACCATATACCAAAGTTGTAATGTGCTGAAATACTAGTTTCATACTATAAACGACATGTAGTGCTTCGGCCATTTATTTTGGAAATGTAAAATGTATGTGGACGTTACTTTGCAAACAGGAATATGCGACAAATTGAAGTAAATTAGTACCAATAATCACAGCCTAATTATAGCATTTTAAGGTACTCATTATTTGCGAGGAAAGAAAAGAACGGCAGATTTTACAAGATTTGCTTGGATTTAAAATTTACTCTGGCGACGAATATATATTAAAAATCCAGACGAAAACCTGTAATAAATTATACGTCTCCTAAAATACTAAACGTGAAAGGAAAACACTTTAAAGACGAATTTATAGGCTTTGTAGAATTCAACTAAAGTGACGAAAAGACGCCAAAACGATTGTCGCTAGAATTAATGAAGTAATAGAAGCTATCGATTAAAAAAAAAAAGGTTTCCCTAACCTTTTTCCACACAACTTTTTGATACTTCCAACCAAATAATATTAAAAAGACATGAAAAAAATCTTTCCATCTATGACGTTTTTATTTGTTCCTAGGCTAGAATGGCCGTCCTCCCTTATGCTGAATTTTCTTAATAAGAAGTATATACATATAACTTACATTGACGATATACCCTGGCTGTCCCGGTGTCCCAGGGTCTCCCCGGTCTCCCTTGATCCCCGGTACACCTGGCGCTCCTATGAAACCTGGGTCACCTTTCGTACCTCGTATACCCTGAAAATTAATAGGATAAAATTGTTTTCATCCTCATCATCATCATCTCCAGTCTTACCAGATCCAGCAGAATAAAGTTGTTTTAAATTTCATTATTCGAATGTTTTGTTTTTTGTTTTACTACATAATTATGACAATGTTTCGAAGAGCGGGACCTCCTAGCACAAGTATAAGGCCCGGACTCCACCAAAGCGGAGACGAGCGGAGAAGTTTTTAAACAACCAATAGGAATTCGTTATTCAAATTTAGATGTGTAGCTGGGGCTGAATGAGGCACTTCTATTGGTTGTTTTATACACTTCTCCGCTCTGCTCTGCTCATCTTCGCTTTGGTTGAGTTCGGCCCTTATACCTACTTAAAAGGAGTTCGCTATGTAAGTTTTATATTTATGGTGAAACACCCATTTTATTTTTATTATTTATACATATTTGAAAAAAAAAAACTATAGTAGTAGAGATGGTCCCATATAAATTTAATTTGTCTTTTTTACAGTTATGTATAATCAATTATGGTCAATGGTCATGGTCTATAAAAATTGTATTAAAGTCTTCACTTACGGGTATACCAGTAAATCCTCTTGGTCCCGGTTCTCCCTTAATACCTGGGGGACCAATGGGACCCTGAAATATAGAAATAATAAGGTTTTAGACTATATTATAAACCGACTTCAAAATATGAGGATGTTCTCAATTATATTGTTTTTGTTTTTTTTTTAATACATAGGCTAAGTTATCATTTTTTACATAAACAACAATACTATAAAACCTTTAAATAACTGGGGCATGTTAATTTACTGGACAAAATTAACTCCGCAATAAGCACTGTAAATCTTAAAAGCTTATAAACTATAATTAAATTGATGACTTCGTTTATTAAATTATTTATACACGAATATGTTTTGTGATTAAAATAAGATTGTACAAGAATTTGGTGCGACCAAAAATGATTAAATCTGACATTTTAGCCAGTGCATATTCGAAACTCCATAATGTAATTATGCAATACATACATAAATAAGTATAAAAACATTTGAATGAATTTCTACTTACTGGGGGGCAGGTGTTGTTGCAGGACAACACGAACGGTTCAGCTATTGCCGAAGGGTCCACATCATACTAAACATAAATAAATCTTCATAAAATATAGAGTAATAAAGTGTTACGATCTTTAACTAATTGTAAAAATATTTGTAAAGTATAAAATGTTGTGTAAATTGTATAATTCTTAACCGTTTTTCAAAAAGAAGGAAGTTCTCAACTCGATGTATTTCTTCTATGATTGTTTGTTTTTAGAGTAATGATTGCAGAATAAACTATATTTTTGACTGCTAGGTAAAAAAAAAACTTACAGAAGGTGGTGACGTAGCAATAAGAAGTTGTGGCTTATCCTGAAAAATGTAAGCATTACATATAGTATAACACATAGTTCTGTATTGGAACATTATTGTACTTTAAATTTATATAAGTACTTACAATTTCTTCACAGCTGTCCCTACTTAAGTTGTACCGGTCACAACTTAACGATAGCCATTGGAGATCTATCTGAAAATATATTTTACATAATAAACATAGCGCTCTGTACACTAATTGTATGAAAAGCAAACACATACATACACGAGTGTACATACACACACACACCCGCCCGCACGCGCGCACTCACCCACACGCACTGAGACATACACACTCACACTAAAATGCTAAATGTTAAATATGATTATAATTTTTGTAACGACTATATTATTATAGTTATACTTCGAACTTCTTCAAGCTGTGCCCTATCGTGTCCATATTGTGTCTATACTATAAGATAATTGTATCACCTGTTATGTAACATATGGAATGCTAATAAAGATTTGAGTATTGAGTACTATATTTGTTGACGCCTACCTATGTTGTACAAATAATAAAATGATTATGATTAAAATGGTTATGATCATAAACATTTGGTACTCCAGGTTTCTTCACGTTGTTTTGATTGTTTTTTTGGACGCAACTTTAGTTCCATTAACACTTCACCTTTTTAACCGACGAAAACAGAGGAGGTTCTCAATTCGACGCGTATATTTTTTTTTTATATGTATGATCACGCATATCTTTTTACTGAGTAGTCCGATTTTGATAATTCTTTTTTTATTGGAAAGGGTATACTCCAAAATTGGTCCCATATAAATTTGAAAAAAGAATTCCCACCCTAAGGGTGGAAAAAGGGGTTAATTGATTGTTCACGCACTGATCGTAATGTATTACCACGCGTAACTTTTTACAGAGTAGTTCTATTTTGATAATTCTTGTGATCTTTGTTAATTGATAGTTTGGCGCCGACTCGAAATTACTTAGGTATACTCACATTCGTTTAAGAACTTAGTTATTAAGATTAAATAAAAAAGGGTTTCTTATTTTTTGCTTTTCAGTGTTTTCGGCGGTTTAATTTTTTTGTTAAAAAGTTTTTATTCTTATTTACCTAATTAACTATTTGACGTTTAATATTTTAGTACCGATAGGTAAATGTTATGTCTTTAAGATCACTTACTGGTGCCGCTGTGCCATCGTCGTTTGACACAATTGTCACAGATGTCGCGTTCGTGTAATCCCGGAAGTTTATCTTCTCTGGCATTAACTGAAATTCAATTAAAGTTACAGTCATAATAAAACATAATACTTAAATTTACAGGATAACATTTAATGTTGCCATCTAAAGGGAAATTACCCAAAATACTCAAGATAGCAAATTTTATTTCAAGTGAACATTATTTTATTTCTAACAAAAAAGGAAAATTGCGTTCTCATTTTCTTTATACACACTTGTCATCTCAGGAACCGTATGAGCTAAATCAGAAATGTTATTATTTTTTACACACACATTTGTATGCCATCAATCAATATGTTCAATCTTGATTTGTCTACGGCTCGAATTGCACAAAAATAATATTAAAAACACAGAACAACTCACTAAAAATAGCTCGTGAAACCGCAGGGCTTGTTTAATTATTATTGGTAAATTAATATAATCTCACCTCCACGCAATCGACAGCCACGTGTATAGTTTCATTGGTGATCGCTGCGTGTATCTTATGCCATCCAGGTGTAAATATCTACAAATTATATTTTATGTTAGTCATTCCATTCAAGTAGATAGCAATTTTCGTTCGTAAATACTTTACATTTAAAATAGCGTGATAGCATTCTACTGATCAAAAGAACATGTATTTTCAAATTATGTTACGAACATCCTTTAATATATGACACACCCTTTTTTGCCATGATGTAAATTGGTCTAAAAATTTAGTGGAAAAAAGCAGTTTCCAAATTATCTACTTTAATGTCTATTTTAATTCCTTTGTCAATCATGCTATTAACATCTAAAGCAGCTTATTAACAGCTAAAACAATATCGACAACGACACCTTTAAAAAAAATAAAAAGAACGCGTCATAATCGGTCCACTCGTTTAGGAGCTAGCATAGACAGACACAGACCATTCTGTTCGGGTCGAGGTTCTAAATAAACTATATCACTTTACCTCCCAACTGTTGAAAAGGACTCTTGATCCTCGATAGAAAACGGCGATTTTCTTAGAAACGGGCAGAAAGGTTAGTGAGAACAGTAAGCTGTCGGATCGCGCGCGAACCAGACTCCAGGGCCGGCGCTGCCCGCGAGCGTTGAACGTGCCCACGATGCTGAAGTGAGAAGGCAACCCGTTCGGAAACACCTCTCTACGAAAAATGGATAAAACTCCTGGTTAGATGTTACGTATAAATCTATACAAATCGAAGTTTCAATGCTGTGAAGTGAGAATAATAACGAAAATGGGTGACGAAAACCGACTTCGGAACTAAACCTATAGGTACAAACTTCAATGAACTTTCCAAACGTTTGGTAGAATCTACTCGTGATCAGTAGTACAATATGTGTGGACCTAATAAACGCGCTGCTCAACAATTGACTTACTTCAAGGGCAAAGTGAAGTTCACATCAAGCCCGATCCTGTAGGCTCTCTGCAGGTCCTGTGACCCCTGCACCATGGTGACACCCTCAGTGCTAGGCTGGTCGAGCCGGTACACCGCGATCAGGTCCACCGTCTGCAAGTCCACGTCTCCGGGCCGTAACGACGAACAAGGGGCCACCATGTCCGCTTGGGGCAGTTCCGTCGTTGTATTTTCTAAAAGTTGTATTTTTAAATGACAATGATTTAATTAAATAAATAGATTCAATTCAACATTTTACATCGGAATTGTTGAAATAGTAAACAACAAAGGACAATGGCGAAATAATTGTTGATATAATTCGTATGCGTCTACAAACGTCATCATTACAGATTTACATGAAATAATAAGTTACGTTTTTTCAAGCTTTATTTAAATTCGGTCTAAATCTATGAAAAATATATTTTAAATTGGAAATACAAGTGATTGAATTGTACTTTGAGTGTTGCCATGTGAAAGTTAAATCTAAACTAAGTCTTACGAATAATATAATTCGTTAGTAAACTATAAAAGCTGTTTTTTTAGAACACATTGAAGTTTTATGAAAAAGAATAATCTAAGTACATACTGTTTCTTCCCAACATTACCGAAATAAATAAATGAAATCAAAATAATATTAAGTAAACTTCATTCCAGCATGGCAACAACAACGGATACAATCAATGTGACAATTGACATTGTTTGTGATCTGTCAATTCAAACGTTTGTTACTTCTATTATTGTTGTATCTATTAATGTTGTAATTTATATTATTTTCTTTTTAAATCTGGCCTACTTATGGACTTCCGACATATCTCCTGTGACTTGTGCTTGCCAAAGGATTCCGAATACCTACCACTTACCACGACATTTTGCTCTGAACTTTGACTCCGTGTCTACTTCTTACTTTGGATTCTATTGCGTGTAAAAGACGATTTGTTTTTCACGATAGGAAGTCGTGTAAAGCCTCCCAACACCGGCTGGTTTCCTAATACCGGGTGATAAGGGAAGATGAAAATAGATAATCAAAAAACAGATATATGTTGTTTAATTTCTTTGACAATCCCCTGTTATTTTTTTTTCCTGGGACATCTCACACACGTTTATCTGATCCTAACCTAAGCAGAGCTTGTGTTATGGTAACCAGACAACTGATAAACATACTTATATATTTCTCAATACATACATATTATAGATAAATTACACCCAGACACAGAACAAATGACCGTGCTCATCACACAAACATTTGTCCAGAGTGGGAATCGAACCCACGACCTTCGGTATAGCAGTCACGATCACTAACCACTAGATCAACAGGCACGTTGAAACGGGGAACCTATGCCCCATTTTGGTCAGATATTGAAGTATAAAATACTTGTAAAGTTTTATGCAATTTCTGGGACTTACTGTGAATGACATATTAGTGTGACCGGTCGGCAAAGTTTCAAAGTGTTTAGTGGACATTAATCACCTAAAGATCGTCTTACTGCGTCCTACATTGAGACACGTTTAGAAAATTTAGAGCAACAGTGGCTGATGTTTTATAATACACATGTGAGAATCATTAGTGAAATTTAAAAAGTCGGAACTATATGGTTCCGCTTATCACAAAGATAGTGTATAGCGACAGCAGCTCCTATTGTGATTCTATTTGGGATCCTCTCCTAGTCGACCTGCGTCGTACATCATTTGTTCAGAAATCTAAACTCTGTATTTTAAGATTTTTTTTAATAGTAGACGCAACAAAATTAGGTATGTCATCAAAAGTTGTATGGGAGTTCGTCATTGTCCTTTACAAAGTAGTTTCTGTTGCAAACATACAAGAAAAAGCACAGTCAATTGATAGCCTATTTTTAAAGTAGGTTTATAGCAATAAAAGCTGCAGTTTTGCTGCACCAGATGTTTGTGATTATATTCACCTGTTTCTCCTTGAGTGGTTGAGTATGTTGTTACCAGTATTAAGAAAAATGTTAACCTGAAAAGACAAAAGTTTTATATTTGAATAGATATAAGCTTTCTCTGATAAAGTCAAAAATAACTCTCTTCAAGGCGCTATGTCTACTCAGTATTTACCCTACGCTCTGTAGTGGCATAATAAAAAAAAAGAATTATAATGGTTAAAAGTAAAATAACGAAAGAATGACGCACACCAAACGACAAAATTAACCAAAAATTTTAACAGTACGTTGTAACTTTTAGAATAACTCTGGGACAAAATAAACCATTGATAAGACCAGTAAATGGAATACCAAAATGTATATACCAGCAACTAATTTAACATTGACACTTTAACATAAGATCGATGCATCATATAATTGAAACATCAGCCATGTCCTACTTCGAGACATCAAATCTCGATATGCGGGTCAACAAATAATTGATCTGTCTGGCCCATTTGAAATGACCTTCAACAGCCAATGAGTGCTAGAGGCAATTTGATGGGATCAGTAACGGGTACTGACGTCAAAGCATTTGAATAGGTCAATGTTTAAGATGAATATATTTATCTTTATAATTTCTTTGTGGCCTACAGGTTCAATGAACGGATTTGTATGCACAAGATTGCAGGTTCGAACCCAGGCAAGTACCAATGTGGCCTTTTCAAAGTTATATGTACTTTCTTAATTATTCTAAGACACTTCTGACAAACGGTGAAGGAAAACATGGTGAGGAAACCTGGATTCCAAAATTTGGGATGGGAAATCGCCAATCCGCAGACAGCAAGCGTGGTGATTAATGCTCGTGCCTTCTCTATATGGGAAGAGGCCTGTGCCCGGCAGTGGGACGTTTAAAGACTGGATTATTATATCTTTATACTAGCAGCCCGCCCCGGCTTTGCTCGGGTGCAACGCTGATACCAAATATAACTACACAATCATCAAGTTCTGTAGGGCGAAGCACAGCCTTGGACGCACTACTTAGTATATGCACGCGCCCCCCGGCCGGTACCCGCAACCGCTATGTCCCTGCATTTTAAATTTGTAATATCTTCGAAAATATTCATTTAAATTACATGCTGTAAAGGGCAATATTGATGTATATTACATGCACAATTTATTAAAGGTACTTAATTGGATAAGGATTTATATTGTATTGCTTAAAATCGGTTTTTCGTAAATAAGTAATAAATAAACGACAAAAAATGGTTTTTGTGGGTTATCCTCAAGAGATAGACATATACCATCGCGGACTTTTTTGTAGATCTGTTTGAGCTGCACAATACTGTAGTACATTATTTTGATCTATCTCGTAGGGTTCAGCCAGCGTTTGCAATGAAAGCGCAAAAAATGTGTTCATTTACGACCTTACATTAGAAATCTCTAAGATTATCCGTGTTCCTCTACTATATTATGCATTTATTATACATATAAACCTTCCTCTTGAATCACTCTATCTATTAAAAAAAACCGCATCAAAATCCGTTGCGTAGTTTTAAAGATTTAAGCATACATAGGGACAGACAGCGGGAAGCGACTTTATTTTATACTATGTAGTGATAGTGATGATAGTGATAGTGATTTTAGTATTTTTCCAGTTCAGGAGAATCTCATAAACTGAGAGGGCTTAAAAAGGAATAGCTTCGTTAAGAACAATAGTAATGTTGACACCGTAAGAAAGAAATAAATATAAATAAAAAAATAAGAAACAAATAGCGATGTTTTCTAAATACTGAACAGTACTTTAGAAATTAACGTTAAAACCATCTCGACTGGGTCAGCGATCAAGCAAAAATGCACTACAACACAATAAGTCCATTTGTTTAGAAGATACGATACTTACACCGATACAGACACGACAAACTATAGCCCTTCGCGTCGGAAGTTACAAAGTTTCCCAAAACTATTTTATTGATAATTACGGCCCATGGAAGCAGATAATAAGATACTAACTTATCATCTTATATTAGGACCTCATCAAACCCATTATTTTCAAAATAAAAATTCCTATTTGTTATTTTATATATATAGTAGTATACCGATTAAAAATTAAATGAAACTAAACTAATAAATATGTATATGCAACTGAACCAAAAATACATGTTCCGTATTACATTTATTGGAAACAGAATTACTGATCTATAGTGCGTGCCGACCTCAATTAAATTGGGAAAGGGGCAAGAATAAGAAGAATCCAGTGTAATCTATCCTGCAAAGAGTTCTTAACCTTCATTAAAGATTTAAAAAAAAAACACGCCTGCTGGTTGGCGTGTTTTTTTATTTAGTATCTTTTAGTGATGAATAATATTTTATAGAGCGCTCAAGCAGTCAACACACAACACAAAAAAAATCGTTCGGATCCCTTCGCAGGCGATTTCGACTGATGTCTTCGCCTATGTCACTCGGGATAACTCAAAGCTTCCAATGATACCACAAACATTGAAATAAGTCAAGCCTTTTAGAAGTTATGTTGGAATAAAGAAACTCACAAACTTATTTGGAATAAAATATTGTACCTATCTAAACTAAAGTGATGTAAAACGGAACGCGGTTGACGGATAAAAGGAAAAAAGCATGTGTGCGCGGGAGAAGGAAAGAATGGCGAGAATCGATCCACGGTTGAACGGTCGATATATTACGTGTGCTATCAAAAAAAAAATTAACAATACAATCTTTGTTTATTTTGCCATATAATCCCACACATATATACATACATACATCAAACCCGAAAACAACATTCCTTTTTAGGCAGACGTGTAAAAACTAAACTTTAAAAGAAGTTAGATCTTTACGAAAATATCATGAATTCTTACAAATAATTATTTTGTTTAGAAGTCGACGAATACTCTACTACATTAAAAACTATAAATCTGATTTACCGTTGTAATCAAACTTATAATATAACGTTAACATATAAGTGGGTTACGTAAAAGTTATTTTAAACTCAAATTAATACTTTAAAACTTGCGATTATCAAACATTTTTCCACTGTAACGCTTTTTTTTTCAAAATGGTTCTATTTCTAGACTTGCAATAAATCTAGGAACGTTGGTACCTTCGTAAAAGAAACCCTAAATTTTAAATAAATACTATTTCAAACATACACCTAACAGACAACTATCCATATAAATCCAAAATATAAACTAAAAAAAAAACAACAAATAAATAAAACAAAAACTTACCTATAAACCGCCATGATAGTATTCAAAATATCGAACGCATGCCGAGATGCGCGCGCGCAAGCCCGCGCGTACCAGCCGCTTCGGCTTATCAAACTTACTGGCCACTGAGATTTCCTAGCAGGCACCACACATATACATCAATTAATTACCATCTGACTGGACCCACAATTGAATGCGAAATGCTCAAGCAACGTCTGAAGTTTGCGCCATTTAATCGAAATGAGAACATTTTAATAAAGCAAGGAATAAAGAAGAATGTAAACATTTGTTAATCGCTGTGAATCGCATTTTTGCTGTGCCCTACGGTGTCCATAATTGTCCATAGCTATAGGCATTGTTATTGTAAGATCTGTATTATTAACATTATGGAATGCAAATAAAGAGTGACTGTAAATACAGATATAAACATTGATATTATTTTAGAATAAATCTATGCAGACAGCCTAAGCGTGTTATTAAATCGGTATGTCGTACTATGCAGCATATCACATTGTTGCTAAACAGTGAAAGGGCACGAAGCATACAGTAAAAGTGCTTGTCATGCTATTGCTGATTGTTGGTTGGCTTTTTATGAGAGATAGTTTATATGTTAAGTGTCATGATATTGTATTAACATCCTTTCTTATTCGTAGGTCTGATAATCCCAATCAAAAAGTGTATTCCTATCTTGTTGTAGAGAGATTTCACCGCCAAGATCAAGGGGAAATTTAGTGCAGAGTAGTTTTTAATAAAAATGATAAACCTACCGGGTCAAATAAAAGAGAAGATTTCAAGAGAACCCTGTACTTGATACCCCTCGTTTTCACCAAGAAACAAGTTAAATACTAGTTTGATACAAAACTTGTAAAATACTTTTCAAAACATAATTATTTGTTTTATACATGAATTGAGACTGTTTTTGGTAGAGATTTTTGCAGTTAGCCTGAGCGCAGGCTTTGACTACTTCACCGGACTTTAGGTATTGAGATTGTCTCAAACATTATTTCGTTCACACTTTGTAGCCAACAAGTATAAAACACATTTGCGTTTACACTGAAGTCTGTGACATGTTAGAACTTGTTTGATACACTGAAAGCGTTCTCACCTACAAAATACAGTCGTGGTTAAACAAGTATTCTTTATTTTATTGCAATTTCTGTATAATACTAGTAACAAACAAGTTTTAATCTTTATCCATGCTTGTTGGATAAAGTTTTCAACATACCGGACGGACCGCGTTTTTTTCGGCAGTGAAAACGAAAGGAGAAGAAGAATGGAGTGGTCAAAGAAACAAACTTTAGAACTCATTGAGCTTTAGCATGTACAAGAATGCCTGTGGAATGTGAAAAATGAAGTTTATAAAGATCGTCAGAAGAAAAAAGACGCATTGGCAGTAATTGCTTCGCAAATGGACATTAATGTTAATGATGTTGATAAAAAAATAACGAACCTCAAGAATCAGTTTAATAGGGAAGTAAATAAAATGAAAACTAAGTCAGGGTCAGGTGCAGATGATGTATATGTCAGCCCCTGGTATGCATTTAAACCATTAGGTTTTTTAAGAAACAATAATTTACCTAAACCAGCTAGGAGCAGTGACAGTATTTCTGAGGTAAGTGCTTTTTAACTTTTATTACAGTTGAACATGTTTTAAAATTTCGACATGAGCAGGCGACGGACCTCTGCGGACAATTTATCATTCCATCAGTATCTCTTTATTAATATGAGACGTAACCTTCTTTAAGACCGTTATGGACTCGATGATAAAACATGAATTCTCTATGGTCGGGATTCTAGCCTAGAAATATAAAACGTTGAAGACATTCGAAGATTTCAATGATTGTTTTTTAAAGTTATTAAATTATAATAATAAGGAATAAGTAAATAGCCTGAAGTAAAAACTTTTAATGTTGTTTTCTGTTTTTATTTGCAGAAACCCAACTGAGTTTTCGTTTTAAAAAAGGAGTGGTATATAATAAACCTTATTACATGTAAATAAAATAAAATATCGTCTTTTGTTATTGTAATCTTTTATTAAAACATATTGATTTTGCCAAGAAACTTTTCCTAAATCTATTAAAAAATATGCAGCAAATTCATCCCTCACTTGTCGACTAGAAAAGCTTGCTCTTCTTGCAACTCGTTGAAAAGGGGTTAGATGTAATGAATTAAATCTCCAAGACCCAGGATTGACGACACCACAATTAACATTTTCTTCATCAAAAGAACCTTGTGGTGTATATGTCTGTTTACCATTGACTCGTAGATAATTATGTAAATGAACACACGCCAAAATAACGCTTTATGCCTTTTTAGGACATAAGTGGATAGGTTAAGGAAAACTCTGAACATTGCTCATATAATACCAAACGCATTTTCGACCGTAAACCTAAGAAACCAATAAGCATTTTCGACCGTTACCCGCGCTCTGCTTAGGCGGTTATTATATATTCTCTCTGATGAACCACGTATATGTGTACCAGGATATGTTTTCATTAACATATTATCAAGTGCAAATGCATCATCAGCTACTATTACGAAAGGCGAGTTTGCTGTCCTGCAAGCAAGGCAATGGTCTTGGTTTTGGAATATTTAATCTCTGTTCTTTGAGAGCTTTATAAAGCGAACAGTTTTTGAAAACTCCTCCATCTGATATCCTTCCTTGTACACCAACATTGACATATATGAAGTTATAGTTTGCATCCACTAACGCCATTAGTACTATGCTGTACGTCTTTATATAATTAAAATTTTCATGCTACTTTGTTCTGGTTTTATTATCTGGACATGTTTGCCATCTAAAGATCCAATACAATGAGGGTAGTTCCATTTCGATTCAAATTCTTTACTTATTTTTAACCATTCTTGTGTAGTTTCTGGTATCTGAAAAAGGTACTTAGTGTTATAATATAAAAGCAAATTTAATTAAGAATAAATATTTTCAGGAACGTAATGAGGAGGAAGAGTCAACCTTTTTGAATTCACTTCCCATTGAAGATCATGATATAAGCAGTGTATCGGGAGCATCGGATGTGTCGACCAAGAGTTTGAAAAGAGTCAAGCCATCAGTTGATAGGCAAAAAGAAGCGCTGTCTATATTGAAGGAGGCTCGTGACAATATTATTAAACGCCCAGCCAAACATGAATTTGATGTGTTCGGCGAATACGTTTCTTCTGAGCTACGAGGTGTTACCAGCAAAAGGAATATTCTGGAGTTGAAGAAACAAATACAAGATTTAATTTATTTCACTAAACTGGCTAATCTTTGTCTTCGATATCCGATGCAAGTACATTAAAGAAGAATACAAATCACCAGTAGCTAGATATCTCAGAGAAACAGCTAATTGCTCTGCTGGAGTGATGGCATCTCGAAAATGTGTATTCTGTTTAGAAATATATGGTGAAACTTTTTGAAGCAAATTTTCGAAATTTACTGGAGTCATCCTAACAAAATTTCTAAATCCACTTCGGTCTTCGATTCTTAAATAATTTAATATAGGACGGTAGGCCCCCTCTTGGTTACGTCTTCTCAAAAATGATCGCGACCAGTACTTGTGTTTTTTCCTTGAATTTGCTTCAGTTTACATGAAGAAGTATACTGCACACATGAAGTAAAGTTCTTCAGCATCTTCTCTTCCCATTCTCACAACAGTTTTTTTTTATTAATAGAAATTATAAAAGTAGGTAGGACTGAATTTGTCTCGAATTCTACAAGTTTTACTACACCAAAAACATGAGATCATAAATATGTAGGCAACTAGAAGTTTTCAACCAACAAGTTTCATATAAGTTTTATACATGTATAACAAATTTTGTATACAACATGATATAAACATGTATTTGAGAAACAAAAACATTGCATAAAGTCTGTATAATACATGTATTAAAGCCTGGTGTAAACGAGAGGTAATAAGACCTCCAAGTGTGGAAACAGTAGCGAAAAGGAGTAAAAAAAGTAAAACTATTAAAACAGATAGCCATACCTAAGGATTATATACCGCAAAAAAGGTGGTAGTATGAAATTAATTTTTTTTTAGACAACTAGAAGGATCGTCTTGTCGGCACGAGTGGAAAAAGTAGTAAAAGCTTTTGCCCAGCATTTTGGGCAAAAAAATTAAAGAATAAAATACTTTTACAGAATACTCTCTATCTATACGTATCTCAGCGGGCAACCTATTTTCTAGGGCAGTCTATTATAGCCGGAAGCTCTGCGGGAGATATATTTTTACCTTGAAGGAACAGTGGAATTCTGAACTAGCAGGAATAAAGCCCCTCGTAGACATGTGCAGTAGATCGAAGAGTTTTATTTTACATAAATTTAAGAGGAATACGACCTTAATAATTTTTAAAAAGATTATTATATTTCGAAAGATCAAGTGGGGTGTGAATTATCTTTGGTAATTGAAACAGTAGGCCTACTCCGAAGTGGTAAAAACCGAAGTTTCGGCCGATAATATGTCATTTCCTTTCCATTTTCGTTCCGTCGGTTTTGGTCCGAACGAACTTCTATTTTGACGTTTATTGTATCAAAAACCCTACTCTGAAACACAAAATCCGACCGAAAATTTGATTTTGACAAGAGTTGCATCGTGAAATATATCGTCGGGGATAGTGCAAATACGCGTAACTAGCATTGGATAATTCCGCGTATCTGACATATGTAGCCAAATTAAGATTTCGCGGGCATTGCACGCAGGATCCTGATTAGCTGTCACCTCTTTGACGTACGTTGCGTTTGACCAATAAAAAGCAAAAGTATCGCCCAATAACAATACTGCGCATCTACCGTCGGCAAGCGGCAATTCCGCGTATGTGATCATATGACATCGTGAGTTTTGTTGTGGTTATTTTTTGTTGTTAAAGTCGGTGTTAATTACAAAATAGTTATTACAATCTCAGGTAAGTGTTAATGCAACGTTTATTAAGTGTTTTCTCAATCGAATATCAGCTTTAAATACCATTGTATTTTATTTTTGTAACTTTTTCGTCCTAACCTTGTTAACGACTACACTTTTTTTAAAAATTCAACTGAATATTGTAATGTGAACAGTGTATAGTGTGTGTAAGTTACCCATATTAAATAATTACTTTTAATATTGATAAATACTACCAAATTCTATAAATTATCTAATGATTTTCTTTATTAGTAATGCATTACTCAAGTAATGCATTTACGCGGTGTTGTTGTAAGTAGAAGTGTGATTTACGTGTGTTATTAAATTAAATGTTTTCCTATTATAACTTTCTAAAATAATTGACATAGTTAACCTATCCTGATTTGGAGGACGTTTTCAGTTTATGAGATAGGTATTTATTATTTCGTCATCTTAAACCTAATGGAGCCTTAAGGTCTCCATGAGTAAATAAGTAAGTAAACATTATTATTTTGTTTTTTTTTAGGATCAAAATGGCGAGTGTTACTAATTCCTGTAGTGAAGACGAAACACTTCATGTTACAACATTAATAGATTTAAAGAGAAGGCGTGAAAAATTATTAGAGATGAAAAAAAATCTTTTACTGCAATCTGGAGCTCAAGAAAATACGAAAAAAGTCCCTGAAAATTCAACTAATATAAATTTTACTGAAGTGGAAAGACATGAAGACCTTACGGAAGAAATTATAGCTTTAGCTAACTGTGACACAGCCACTTTCAGTATCTCCAATTCAGTAAATTTGCTGGAAATTGGTTCCGATTCTATTACCACTATGACTTTAACTAACAATTTGGTATCTTCAAATTTGGAGGAGAATGTTCGTACGGATATCAATAACGTACTTGATTTTTCATCAGATGACTCTGTCGCGGACCCAAATTACGTACCGCTTTCTGAAATAACGAATCTTGCACCGTTTGCATCAACATCGACGGACGGTAATAATGATTTGTTTCCTGAACGGGATTTGGAACCTGAAGTGGCATTCGAATCTAGAGTAAGGAAACGAAAATCAGAAGAAATGTCTTCAAAAAGGTTCAGAAATAAAAAATTGAGAATGCTAGGCCAGGAATACATCGGTTTTAGAAAGACTAGCGATGAAAAATTTTCACAAGACTCTATTAAACTGGCACGAAAACTTGGAGAGGCTTGTAATTCAAGCAAATGTTTAAAAAGCAATGTCTTTAACTGCGAAAAGTTTACAGAAAGCGTAAGATTAGATATTTTTAAGGAATTTTGGGAGATGAGCTGGATAGCGAAAAAAATGTTTGTTTCTTCTTTAGTAGATATGAAGCCGACTAAAAGAAAAACCACACAAAGGGCTGATACAAGACGTAGTGTTACAAAAGTCTATTATTTAAAACTTAATAACCAAAAAACCAGAGTATGTTTAAAAATGTTCTTAGGAACATTGGGCATTAAAGAGTGGACAGTGAGGTACTGGCTGGGAGAAAAACCAAATAAACAAACCATTATAAATCGGAAAGACAATCCTGCGTTGCCTACATTGAAAGTTTTAATACAAACATTTTTAAGAGCCCTACCCAAACTGCCTTCCCACTACTGCCGAAAAGAAAGTACAAAATTATATCTCGAACCCATAATACAGTCAAAGCGTGAACTCTACCGTATTTATGTCAAACAGGCCACCGAGAATGAACAGAAAGTGGCTTCCAGAAAACTTTTTGAAGATGTTTTGAAAGATGAAAACATAGCATTGTTTAAACCAAAAAAAGATGCGTGTGATTTATGTTGTTCGTATAAAGTAGGCAATATTACAGAAGAAGAGTATCAACAACATGTATCACGAAAGGATTTAGCTAGGAAGGAAAAAACTCTCGACAAAGAAGCTGCGAAAAATGGAACACTTCACGTAATCACTGCCGATTTGCAAGCTGTGAAATTGTGTCCATTTTTGACAGCTAGTGCATTGTATTTTAAAACAAAGCTGATGGTTCATAACTTTACAATTTATAATTTGGGCACCAATAACGTAAAGTGTTATTGGTTTGATGAGACTACAACAGATTTAAAAGCATCAACGTATGCTTCATTTTTTGTCGATTATTTGAAGAAATTGGTTGAAGAAGACCCTAAAAATGTAATAATATTCACTGATGGGTGTACATCGCAAAATCGAAATGTTGTGGTTTCAAACGCTTTTTTGCGATTGGCGATGGAAAAAAACGTTATCATCACACAGAAATTTTTAGAGAAGGGTCATACTCAAATGGAAGTGGATTCAGTTCACTCGGTAATTGAAAGAAAGTTAAAACATCGTGAAATATTTTTACCAAGTCAATATTCTTCGGTTACCAAAGAAGCTAGACTGAATCCATTTCCATATGAGGTAGCTACGGTTGACCACACTTTTTTTAAAGATTATAGTATTAAAAGTAACCTCATCTACGATTCAATCCGGCCTGGTAGAGGTACTGGTGCAAAGTGTGTGGTTGATATCAGAGTTTTAAAGTACAATCCCAATGGCACTATTGAATACAAACTTAACTACAATGACGAATTTCAACTATTACCTCAAAGGCCAAAAAGAATTGAGGCAGTTACTCCTCCACAGCTCTTTACTTATAGATTGCCAATCTCAAAATCAAAGTTTGATCATTTGCAACAATTAAAAAGTGTTATGCCCATGGATTGTCACGAATTCTATGACAACTTGCCTTATAAAAATGATTAATTTCTGTTTCATGAAACTAAAACTGTGATCCTGCTAATCTCATAATGTTAATTACTCTCTTTGTTTAATATTGTTTGAAAAAGCTTTTTTTGTTTAATATTTTATAAGTTTAAATGTGTAAAACTATTCCTAATAACGTAACTGAAAAGACTGATTAAAACAAGAGTTAGTAAATTGATATTATCTTAAAATAATAAATGTTTGTATTTTCTTCACAGATTTCAGAGAATTTTGTTTTTGATTTTGTTTTATTGAATATATTTTATTCTTCTTAGACTCGATTTCACCAACTTTGAATTAATGCGAGAGGAGCTACCCTAGTACTAATTTATTCTAACGATTTACTCTTTGGTTAACTTCAATTTCATTTCACCATGCTAGTCTGCGAATATCTTAATCTCATATAGCTACTCTGTAACCGTGAACGAATGTATGGAATGACATTAGAACGCTCCCAAGTCAAATAGTCAGGTTGTTCCGTGCCTCAGCAATGGCGCTTCCTATTTCCTAAAATTGTTTGGATAATACGTAAACCTGACGTTTAGAATAACCTTAAAACAGCGACCGTCTTGACTTATACTTTCATCCTATTTAGTTATTAGTTTTATTGCCGATAATTGAATAATGGTCAACAATAAAAGAAAGCGATCTGATAACCACCCTTTCTTGTCTATTTATTTAATTATCGCCCCAGAAATGCCAAACTTGTATCCTTATATTTGTTTACTAACGAAATATGTTAATATCTTCTAAACCCGTGAACCGATTGTTATGATTTAAACGGATTTGGCATTTCTGGGCGATTTCCCATATGATAGAAACCATGATAATATTTTTCCTATACAATTAAAAAACTTGATTTTCAAGTTACGTAATTTTTGTGTCAATTTTACAAATCTGTGTTTTCTACGAGATTGTGTTTCCTTATACTTTACTTACTATTCCTAACTTTACTTATCATTGCAAAGTCTAAATATAATATAAAACAATATATAAACAATCAAAATTTAAAGAATTAATAAACAATTATTGCTAATAGGTGGGCGGCCCAGCGGGGTACCCCACACTGCGTTAGCACCTTACATTCTAATCTGGTTCGGCGTTTAGCGCGATATCTCGCATTAAGTTAACTTTATTAGTAAAATATGTAAACTTATCATCTAAACTATTCTAATGGTATTTCTTATACATTTCTGTCGCCGACACTATTACTGCACTTCTTCTTCTTAGCGTATCGATCAACGGCAATTGGCTAGATTTTTGTGGACCAGTACTCAGCCACGCGGACAGCGTTATCTGGGGCCCAAGTCTGCTATTTACACTCGGTTCAATGTCTTCATAGTGTCGTGCCAGCAGAGCCATTTTCGGAAAATTGGTATTCTACTAAACGTCAAAACGTCAAGATTGCGCATTGGAACGATTCGGTTCAATGTTCAACGACTGTGACCAATAGTTCATACATTTGGTACAAATTGTAATGCGCAATTTTGACGTTTTGACCTTTAGTAGAATACCAATTTTCCGAAAATGGCTCTGCTGGCACGACACTATGAAGACATTGAACCGAGTGTAAATAGCAGACTTGGGCCCCTGTAGCGTTGTACAGGTCCTCGCGTGTACAGCTGGCGGGACACGCTGGGCAGCTCAGCAAATGAGCCATGGTCTGGGGAGAGGAACCACACTCACAAGGCTCGTGTGTACTGTAACCCCACCGATACATATTTTCCTTACACCGGCCGACTTGGGTCCGGAGTCTATCTACTGCACTGACTTGGGTGAATAATTCTGTGTGCGTTTGTGTCATGCTGCCTTCTTGGATAAACGAAATCTTATCACGAAATCGTGTTCGTCGTACTCTTCAAAATAATTAGGCCTTTCCTTAAACCACCGTGGATGAGGACAAAAATAATCGTCATCTTCGCTATCGGTTTCTTTTATTAATGCATACAAACGGCGCGTCATTTTTTAAATGCTATGAACTGACTTGACTTTGACACTACTAACCAAAGAATAGCAGCTTACATGGCCGAAAACAGTGGTATATGACTTAATTCTAGTATAGAGGTTTTATTCTTAGTTTAAATGTTGGTGAAACGTAAAATGGATATACTTGGGAGTAATTAACGATTTATTCTAGTACTAAGACTTATTCTATGTTGGTGAAACCGGGCCTTAGAGATATAGCTTCTCTTAAGATAGTTTAAGACATATTTTGTTTTGTTGATTAAATATTATTTTGAATAATTATTACGTATTTGATTTCAATACTGCGGAACTTTTATATTAGGAGCTATTTTTATAAGCTGGTGGTCAAATCAAAACCGCGTAAATGTCGTAGCGATTAAATCATTTACTTTAATATGAATCTATTGTTAACGATACATATAACACATGAATTAATACTCCCTGTGTCAAAATAAGCCCCGTAGCCGTTAATTTAAGAAAGTTATGACGTTATAACCTCCTCCTATAAAACTAGGTTTAGTGTAGATACGCACCCTTTACCTATGGCATATACGCGGATTTGAACTATCCCCGACGATATGTCAAAATTTCCGTCACCAAAAAAGCTACTTATTGAGTATTGTAAATATTAAATTTTTGTGAATTGTTACCGTTATCTTGAGTTTTACACCTATTTTACAATAGTTTTAACGCCCATTTATCGAATTGACGCTATTTCCTAACTCTATTTAACTGTTTGTTAGATTTCATTTATCTTTTATTGTGAAGTAATAATTGGAAACTACAAGCGCTATATGAGATTCATTATTTCACATGACTGAATCATGGAGTACAGTAGTGATCATTAGCAATGAATAACCCCGAATTACTCAGATATTTCATTTAATTCAATATCTTATAGACTTTAAAACTGCCTCTACGCATAGGACCCAAGCCAGAGCAGAGCCGTTCCGCTCGTCGTAGTTCGCGGCTTTAAGTGTGGACGTAAATGCGTCGTCAAAGATCGCTGTCCTCGAACATTGCTGTCCGCCTTTGTTTTTTTCAAAAAGCGGTCTACAGATAGTGCAAAAAACCGGTGAAATAATGGGTGTTTCTGTACCAACTGTGTACAGGGTTATTAACGAGTATAAAACATCGCATAGAGTGCACTCTCCTCCTCCTCCGGCAACGAAACCAAGCAAAATCGACAGTTTCGATGATATGGATTTAGCCGCAGTGAGAAGAAAAGTACATACGTTTTTTTTTGCTAATGAAATACCCACTATTGAAAAAGTTATGGAAAGTGTCAATAATGATGACAGTCTACCTAGTATAAAAAAGGATGTAATGTGTAAGTTAATGAAGAAATTAGGCTTTAAATACTCCAAACGCAGTCGCAAGAGTATGCTTATCGACAAACCAGATATTGCAGTATGGCGTGTAAATTATTTAAATGAGATAGCAAAACATAGAAGAGACGGGAAGAAAAAAATATATTATTTGGATGAAACATGGGTCAATGAAGGTATGATAACAATATTAATATGATTTTAAAATAGATACTCTGCACTGTTGCCTTTGTAAATATCTTATAAACCCATTAATATTGTTTTTTGTAGGACACACTAAATCTTTAATATGGCAGGATACTACTATAACATCCTGCAAAGAGGCTCACAGGCAGGGTTTGTCTACAGGATTAAAGAATCCCAGCGGGAAAGGAAGGCGTCTCATTTTAGGCCACATTGGTAAGAATAATACTTTATAGCCTTTAATAGAAATGCCAAGATGATAATTTTATTTTATAAGCTAAAGTTTAAGTACCATATAATACTACTTGCAACCACTAGACCAATAAGGCAGTCAATGTACAATAAATTACCATTTTAAGTCTAAGTTCATGCGAGATGCTCATATTATAAGAAAATATGATTATTAGTCAGTTGTTGAATGTTATTTAAAACTATATTTTAGGTTCATCAAGTGGTTTTGTTGAAGGAGGTGAACTGATATTTCAGGCCTCTAAGGGTGATGGTGATCCATTCAGAAATGGATGCATTTAATTTTGAAAAATGGATCACCAGAGTTTTCGATATATAGGAAAAAAAATCAATTTTGGTGATGGACAATGCACCCTACCACAGTCAAAAAAAAGAAAAAGTGCCAACAACCGCTACAAGAAAGGCTGATATTCAGAATTGGTTAAAAGAAAAAAATATATATAGCCTTTGAAGAATCGGAATTGAAAGCGCAACTGCTAATAAAAGTTAAAAATGAAAAACACAAATACCAATCCTATGTTGTGGATGAAATAGCATAAGAAAATGGTGTCACAGTATTGCGCTTGCCACCATAACACTGTGAGCTCAATCCCATTGAGTTAGTTAATCCCATTGGGCTTAAGTTAAGGGATTTGTAGCCGAAACAAATAAAACTTTTAAAATGGCTGACCTCAAACTTCTTTTGCCAGAGGCTTTAGCCAATGTGACGGCTGAGAATTGGAGAAATTGCGAGGATCACGTTATAAAAGAAGAACAGAAAATGTTTCAACTGGACAAAATAATTGACAATACAACTGAACGATTTATTATTAATGTGACGGATAGTTCATCATCAGATTTTCATCTGAATGTATTCATATGTGTGTCTATGTATATGATTTTGACATTTGAAATAAAAGGTTTTGCATCTATGAGTCACGTGTTTTTCTTTGTTTACCTTTTTTTAACTACCTAAACCTATGGAGTATAGACTTGATACTTCTGAGCAGGCTGTACAATCTTAGAACATTTTACCATGCAACTTGGAGAATTTTATATCACCAAATTCAAAGAGTATCTTAATCTATTGATAGGTCATTCTCCTAATGCCTTTTTTATTTTGTCGTATTATAACATCAAGAGTTGTTGGTTTGTCGGAATAGATGGCGCTTGCGGACGCTAACCACCTAAATTAAAAATGGGTTTAAATATATAACACCTCTTACAACGATGTGGCTATTTTATTCTTGCATCATTATATACCTATAATAATATAATAAATACTCTTTAATAATAAAAGTACTCAATGGCATTTTTCCTGTCATTGAAGCCGGTCGTTTTTGTGGCTGATAAATTCAACAATAAGTATTATTAACAACCGAGTGCTTCTCCGAATCTCCGTAACACATCGAGTTGAGCCTGTGCTCCTTGGGTTTAAGTCGAGTGTTTTCATCTACCTAGTGCTTCTCCGTGAATTCGTTGAGTCGAGCCCCGCTCCTCCGATTAGCGTTGAGTGTTTGTACTAGTGTTCGAGACAGAGACTCTTTTAAGACTCTAAAGTGCTCCAGACTGACTTTACCATGTCTAGTAAACGTTGTTGTGTACCTCAGTGTGCGGAAATCGGAGGTAAGTACATATAGCCAGACGGATTCATACCATTCCATCATTCCATATAAAGGCAATCATGACTTTATATGGAAATCTGACGACCTCCGTGGTCGAGTGGCGTACGCACCGGTTTCAAGGTGTCGCTAGCTCTGAGGTCCCGGGTTCGATCCCCGGACGGGGCAACGTAGAAAATCACTTTTCTACATTGTCTCGGGTCTGGGTGTTTGTGGTACCTTCGTTGTATCTGAATTCCATAAGACAAGTGCTTTAGCTACTTACTTTGAACAATGTATGTGAAGTTGTCCGCATTTATTATTATTATTATTATTTATTATTAAATCGACCTAGCAATTGTTATTTTCCTATTTCTTTTAAAACCATCATTACGGATACGAAAATAAAATTTCTGGTGTAAAAATCTTTTAAAAAATATGTCAATAATTTCTATATTGTTTTGATTTTGCCACATGAAACATTGGTAGACGGCTGTTCATCATTCTCCTTTCAGTCTCTAACCTAAAATCAACGCATAATGACTTGTTTTATCGATAGTTTAAAATAAAACAATGGCTTTTGCTTTTGTGTTACGATTTATTTGTGTGACGAATTTTTAACCCAAAAATACTATTTAAAGTGCCACAGTACAAAACGCAGTTTTATTATGGCAACACTGTCATCTACAAAATTAAAAAAAAAGAGACGGCCATATTGTTTCGTCAGCAAAGGAGCTTAAAGTGCGCGTCGATTCATTGTTTTTGTGAAAAAAAAAAAAATATTTAATGTGATTTCTGAGGTAAGAAACTGATATTTTAATGTTAATGTATAATATTTGTTGGCGATGAGGCCCAAAGTATACTTAAGATCACCCAATAGTGTCTATTGTAATAAATAACCGAAATATAACCTAAAATTGTTGTAAAAATGTAGCTTTTGTGTTGCATTTGTATTACGCCTGTGTTACATGTGTGTCACTTTTGTGTTATATTTGTGTTATTGTAACACAAAAGTATGTGATACGTAACACAGTAGATCTATAAAGCCGCATGCATAACGGTATTTGGACTGATTTTTTAAAGTAATGTATCTGAGTGTGATTTTGTATGTATGATTTTTTATACTGAAAACCTGCTAAGTGCAAGTTAAGCTTACTTAACCTAATTTACTACGTTTTACTAATTAATGTTCTCAATCCAGCAGTAGTCCGGTTATTTAGACATTTGAAATAAAAATTCCGACAGAGCCAAAATTTTTGTGGAGAGGTTGGGTTCACCATCAGAAAAAAAAATATATATAACAGACGACCCAAGCTCTCCACAAACATTCTGCTCTCTCAGCATTTTTGTTATTTAACCACTGTTTTTACGTCTAAAATGACCGGACTACAGTCAATTATTTTCTTATATTTAAATATTTATGATCTATTTATGTGGGTATAGTAATTGTGCATTTTTATAGACCGTTAACTGCTGCAGAACGACAAAGAAGATATCGTGAACAGTTAAAAAACACAAATCCTAAAAAATTAAAAGAAAAAAAACAGTGAAAGAACATTACGTGAGTATAAAAATAAAACAGCTAATTATACCGAAGAACAGAAGGAAGAATTAAGACAGAAATGGAGAGAGAACCGAAAAAAAAAAAGAAAATGTGCCGCCAACATCTCAACACTCTATGGACAACCCCAATCAAAATATTACTGATATTTCAAAATTATATAAATTGCAACGCAGTAACGCGCAAAAATTTCAAAAAGAAAATATACTTTTGAATAGAAAAATAACTTGATGAATGGGTTTAAAAATCTTCAAAGGAAAGTTCAGAGACAACATAAAATAATTGAAAGTTTGAATGAAAAATACGAAAATGTTATGATGGAGTTAAAAGCTCATAAAACCAAAGAGACAGTTATGAGAGAGGAAGACACTGTTAATTATTATAGAAATACAAATGAAGCGGAAAACACACCAAACAAAAGAGTAACTGACTATATAAATAATACGATACCAAATGTCGAAACCCCAAAAAAAGAAGAGATTAGAAAAAAAATACTTGAACATGATTTATTGCAAGAATCTTTTAAAAATGAATACAAGACTTCTAAAAGGTCAGAAAAAGAAGTTTTAAAAAGAGTAGTAAGCAGTGATATTATGAAAAAGTACAAAAAAACAACAAAGTTCAAGAAAAAGTTAGGCATGCAAACCTCTGCTTATAGAAAACTAGAAGAAGATCGCAAGAAAAAAGTTGAGTTACAAAAACAAATCGCAACGTTTTTTAAAAGAGATGATGTCAGTCGAGCGACAGCGGTGAAGAAACACTACAAAACGTTTAAAAAAAAAACAAAATTCAAAAGAGATATTTGTTAGACAAACTAAAGAACTTACATAGAAAATATGTTGAAAAAGTAGGAAGAGTAAGTTTCAGTACCTTCAAAAAATACCGCCCTTTCTACGTCTTACCTCCTAATATCAAAGACTGTGAGAGTTGTGCGTGCACAAAACACTCGAATATGCAATTCTTAATAGACAATTTACACTCGTTTGGTTTTTTTAAGAGCAATAATTTAAAAAAAATAATGGTGATTTAGATCCAAATACTGAAGTGAAATGGTTTAAGTGGGCTTTAACAGATTATGAATATGGCACAGAAGGCAATATGAAAAAATCTAAAAAAATGATGAAGACTATAAAGGAGGGGACACTCAAAGATTTATTAGAGACATTTAACAAAGAAATCAAGCCATTTAAGAAACACGTTTTTAATTTCTATTACCAGTACAACCAATACAAACAATGTGCAGAAAATATAAAAGAGCATGAGGTGTTGATACACATAGATTTCTCGGAAAATTATGTTTGTAAATATCACGAGGAAGTTCAAGCTAAACATTTTGTAAAAGACCAAATTACTTTGCATACACGTGTATTGTACCTTAAGAACCAAAAACCTATATCGTTTTGTTCAATATCTCCTGATAACACACACAACCCAGAGTCCATATGGGCGCATCTAGATCCGATCCTTAATTATGTCAAAAATAATCACCCAAATATTAACACCATTAATTTTTTTTCTGACGCCCCCGCGACTCAATATAAACAAAAGAAAAAAATTTTTCTCCTCAGTCGAAACTTTTATGATTATGGGTTCAGTACTTGTTCTTGGTCATTTTTTGAAGCAGCGCACAGTAAAGGTGCTGCTGACGGCATTGGAGGTACAATTAAACGAACCCTCGATATGAAAACAGCTCAGGGACTAGATATACCCGACGCCAAGGCAGCATATGAAGCATTGTTATCTACAGAAACCAAGATTAAGATTTTTTACGTGCCAGCTGAAAATATTAAACCCCTTGATCCTTTGATTGTTGAGAATCTGATGCCTATACCTGGGACTATGAAAATTCACCAACTAATAACCTGTAGACACTACAAAATCATGTATAGAGATCTGAGCTGTTTTTGCAAAGATATACGTGAAGCTTGTGCGTGTCATTCACCTAAATTCCATGATTTTTCTACTTTAAATAAAATAATTGTTAAAAGCAATCGCAATAGAAAACGATTTAATAACCCTGAAAACAATAGAAATATTGCCCAAAAATCGAAAAAGAAAGTCAAACGACACTATCAATCCAAAAAGCAATCCAGCTCGTCCTCAGAAGATGAACCAAGTATGGAAATCGAATTTGCTGAAAGTGATTGTGATGACGATTTTATGTCTGATGGTTCTTTGGTTTCTGACCAGAATTCACATATCGATGAAAATGTATACGAAAACCTTGAAAGAATCTCTAGCATAACTCAAATGAGCATTAATCCTAATAAAAAAATCCATATTTTGTCCACTGTCATTATAAAGAAATCATTTCAAATTTCAAATGTTTCAAAATTACAAGAAGAAGATGAAAATCAAAATAAATTGCAAAACAGGAAATATATTAAACGGGAGAAATATTCTCAAAAGCAACTCTCTCCAATCGATAAAGAACACTACATAAAGGAACAAGACTTGACCGAAGTAAACAAGACAGACAACAAGAAAACTGAATGTAGTATGAATAAAGTAGACGAAGAAAAGATTGTAACAGAAGATAATTGTAGTGGCTGTATACTGGAGAAAACTGTTCAGCAAAAAACTAAAATGAGAGATGAAAATAACGAGACTGAAACGAACAAAGATAGCAAGACTGAATTGAATGCAAAACAAGAATTATAACAGCCTCAATCTTTAAATAAAATAAGTTTCAAGTTTGTGAATCAATTCTTGTTACATGAAGGCAAAATTGTAAACTCAAACCTTATAAATTTGCCACTAAAAAAGAAGACGAAAAAGAAAGCGGTGGCATCAAACGTCCGTTTCCTGCATGAAGTGTATAAGACTGACAATGAAAATTTACCATTTGTGGCTGTATGTGAAAATGATTTACCAAAGTCTTTATTTCTGATTGGATTGCCTTTAATTTGGAGGAGTCTATTTTTTTTGTGTTTATTTTGCTAGTTTTTTTTAAACATTTCCGATATTTTGAGCCTTTATTTTGTAACTCTTAATGAAAACTGCTTGTTTTGATGTTTATTTTGCTAATCTTTTTAATAACATTTCCTAAGATGTTTTGAGACTATTCTTTGTTAAGTACAAGACTTAAGTTAACGCCCGTTAACGCGTTTATATTTAAATCTTCCATTTTGTAAAGTCATTACGATATTTTTAATTTATATGTTCCAATATTTTTTTTAAATATTTGTCCCATTTTGGATTGCCTTTAATTTGTAAGGATTATAAAACTACTCATTTTAACGTTTATTGAGTTGAGAAAACAAAAGTTATGTTAAAGCAATTTGTAACCATGGCTTTAGTAACCGCCTTTTAGGTTGTATTTAGTGTTTTCTTTTTATTTTATTTTGTAATCATCATCATCTTCCAGCCCTTGTCCCGTTTTATTTGGGTTTGCTTTTTTTGCTCTTCTTCCATTCTGTCCTGTCACCCGTCACGCTATCACTAACTCCTTTTTCTTTCATGTCACTTCTCACACAATCCATCCATCTTTTCTTTGGTCTCCCTCTTCCTCTCCATCTATCCACATGTATACTCTACTCATAGCTCTTTTAGTAACATGCGTTTTATCCCTCCTCTTTACATGGCCGCACCAAGACAAACGGTTCCCTTTTAACTTTTAAGTCACTTGCGCCACTTTCAAACTTTCTTTAATATTCTTATTTCTCACTTTATCTATCCTCTTCATGCCACACATCCATCTCAACGTTCTCATTTCAGCTACATGCAATCTTTTTTCATCCGTCCTTTTCATAGCCCAACATTTATTAAGGGGCCAAATTTGCATGCAGCTCAAAATAAAATCAGTTCCTTTCATACAAACAGTCAATACTCAACGGAAATGCTTTTTTTGGCGAGTTACTAAGTTAGCTCATTAGCAAAAGTTGTTCTTGCCTATCAAGAACTAATTCAAAATCATTCTTAAAATAACTCAGGATCCTTTTTATTTTTTTAACTCGTGGTATATGATAGGTGATTCTTGTTAAGTTTTATTGTGTTTTTTTTTATTTCATTATTAAAGGTACGCAAGTACATCGCTTAAATATCGTATTTCATTACTCCTATAGCACTGCATGTCCAATTTTATTTATCTTGTATTTATTTAGGTTATATATTTAACCATTATGAAACCACCTTTACCCAAAAGATGTGTTACTTTTGGGTTACATTTGTGTAACGATAACACAAAATCTGTTGTGTTACTTTTGTGATATAATTGTCAATTTTGGCGGCCTTACCCAAATAAATAAAATTATATCTTTTATGTTCCAGAACCTGTTCCACAAGATGCAACTGTTGAGGAACTTGGAATACAAAAATGCACACTACAGGAAAAATATGGTGGGTGTCCTTTACTAAATGTTATGTCCATGCATTACCCATTTATGACAATGCCAATTTATTATGTTGAAGTTGACTGTACTTCATACACAATGTTTAAATAATAATGCCTAACTTACCTTGTTTTCTAATAGCTTTATCTTATTTTCAGGTTCAAACTCGACTACAAGAGTAGTGAAAAATATAAAAACGAATAAAAAGGAAAATAATTTATATCGAAATTTGATAAAAATGCGAGTAAAACTCTCAAAATGCCGAAATAGAGCGCAGAAGCAATCAATGCAATTAAAATCAGCCAAGAACCTAATGAACAGTAGCAACTTTATAGCTACTGTAAACAATTTGCCAAGCGCTGCTAAAATTTTGACAATGTTGCAGTTCAGAGAAAATAAAAAAACGGAAAGGCAGAAGATTCTTAACTGAAGAAAAAATATTAGCTTTGGCAATGCTTAAACAAAGTACCAAAGGCTATCGCTTTCTGCGAAGAATGTTAGTTTTGCCCTCTCAGCAAATACTGACGAAGTTTTTAAATCAAGCGAATATTATACCTGGTATTAACAAAAATATATTTGGACAATTAAAGGCAAGGACAAATAAAATGAAGCCAGCAGACAAACTCTGTGTATTAATGTTTGACGAAATGTCTTTGAAACCTAACATTTCATATAATGAAAGAAAAGACTTAGTAACAGGTTTTGTCAATAATGGTCGTGAGACAAAACCTGACTTTGCAGACCATGCACAAGTTTTTATGATCAGGGGTCTAATAAGAAAATATAAGCAGCCTGTTGCATATACGTTCTCCAAAGCGGCCACTAAAGGTCCAGAGCTGGCTGTGCAAATTAAAACCATTATCCAACATTCGCAAGAAACTGGGTTTTATGTTGTGGCTACAGGATGTGACCAAGGCACTAATAACAGACATGCCTTAAATCTTCTCCTAAGTGAAACCAGGGGACATATGCTGAGAAGTGGACAAGAAGTCAGAGAAGACGCAAAATTAATATTAATTAATGACAAGAAAATTGTTCCACCTTATGATCCCCCACATTTATTAAAAGGTATTAGAAATAATCTTTTAGAGAAGAATTTAAGGTATACAACTGAAAATAAAGAAAAAATAGCTAAGTGGGATCATATTAAATTATTACACAAAGAAAATCCTGCTTATAAAGGAATAAGATTAGTGCCTAAGTTGTCCGATAGCCACGTTGATCCGAAAAAACAAAAATGAAAGTGAAATATGCCAGCCAAGTGTTCAGTAGAACTGTTTCTTCCACAATGGGATACCTTGCAAGTAAGGATCAGGATGTTTTTGTGTTAAACAGCACCTATGTTTAGCTAGCTTATATCATCATCATCAAAGTCATTCAAGCATAATTATATTCAAAAGCATAGGAATATTTATTTATACACATAAAGTGCATAATATATATAATGTGCATAAAAGCACATATACTATAAATCTAATATTGAATAATTATTGTTTTACAGATAACGGAATCCTTCCAGCAGAATGCAATCAGACTGCAGATGTCCTGCTATTTTTTGACAACCTGTTCGATTCCGTTAATGGCAGTTTTAAAAAAATAGGTTTACAAAACTTCTTTTAGGACCCGTGACACCAACCTTAAAACACCATGAGTTTTGGGCACAATCCAAAAAAGTTTTAAAGTCAATGAAATTTGTAACAGAAAAAAATACATCTGTACCTAGTATTAATAATTGGGTATGGACACTGGAAGGTATAGAAAGATTAGTAAAAATCTTGGCTATTGACCACAATATTACATCAATTTGGTTGCGGCACCTAAACCAAAACCCAATTGAGAATTTCTTTGGGGCCATAAGATGCCAAGGGTGTCGTAACACAAATCCAACGCCAGAAGGTTTTGAATCAGCGTTAACAACCCTGTTGGTCAATAACCTGGCCAGTGTCCATGCCCCAGGAGCAAATTGTGAAGAAGACCAATGCAATGCACTGCATGCCCTCATTGTTAATAAAAATACGAGGAAATTCCTTTAGATATTGTAAATGAGATTACTCTTACACCTATAGAGGAAAAAAGGCAGCCCCAAATAATAGGGCCCCTTCAATATATATAGTTTCGGGATATTTAATAAAAAAAAACAAAAAATAAAATATTTAGGTCCTGTGAAATTTGTAAGAGTAATCTCTGTAGCGAAATTGCAAATGATTACATTGAAAGAAGGGAATTTGCCGGTCGTCGTTGGCTTCCCAAGTAGCAATATAATGTCATATAAATGGTACAATAACGTTTTTTATTTAACTTTCAGTCATATGAAAATGGTTATATTATAGTTTTTTATACGTAAATATAACGCGGGTTTGGGCGCAGATTATATAACATTTAACTCGTGTAAGGGTCGTTGTTGAGCAAAAATCACATAGACGTTGTAAGTTTAACTAAAAAGGTTTGTAATAGTTTCTAGTAATACTCTTACAAAACTATATCAAGTATATCGTATAGACGTATACATGTTATTACTTATTATGCTTGGTGGTCGGTCAGTGGTGCAAGCTAGACAATTTGTGTGACAATTTATTGCGTTGTGATAAAACTTATAAAAAGGTAAGTCAAATATTTTAATACATATTATTATTTACCAATTTAATGTAAAGAAATCTAATTGTGGTGAACGATAAAGAGCTTGGGAATTTAAAATTTTCGATGATATGTATGGTTATCTTTGTTAATATTTTAATGGGCTTTCGTAATACTGTTGTTACAATATTGTTTATAAAAATAAATAACATTAATTATCATCAATACGTTCCGCCATATTGCCAATGGACATTGGGCGACTGCATTTAGACAAGTATATAACTATTGATCATATACATGTTTTTTATACAATTTATGGCGTCCACCATGACAGTTGCAATTAGAGTTCTGTTGGAAAATAGAAAATACCGTTGTGTATACTTAGTCATAGGAGAATACTTCTTTTTTATTTACAGGGGCATCGTGGTGATATATTTCGACGTTGATAAGTTTTTAACAAAAAAAGACCTAAAGTTGCTCAAACATTTAAAATGGCCATGGGATAACACGCATTTTCAGTTAACACAGAAGTGCTACGGGTGTAATTACCCTACCCACTCGACATTTAAACATTTTATCATCCATAATAAAAGGATTATAACTAAATTATTAAACTATGATTTTTTTTGGTGTCAGAACTGTAAGATCTTTGCCATATACGACCATTTTCCTGACGACGAATGTTACTGCAACTGTTAAAACTGTTTGTATTTTCGATTACGATATTCATCACTAATTTGTAAGGTTAGTTTTACAGTTATATCACAGAATAAAAAATTGTAATAAACTTTCATTAAAGTTATACTTAAATACATCTAGTTAGGTATATTAAATTTGTCAAAGGCGAGCCGCTTACAAGTTCAAGGCCAGTGTATCGACAGTCAACGCGCAATAAAAATGTTTGCTGTCAGGGAATTCCCCTTTCTTCCGTCTCGCTCTACGCATTTCGTAAGCGACTCTCTCATTACGTGAAATTTTAGTTCAGTCATAGATTGATACTCGGCGTAGGAAGTAGTTTTTAATTTACTTTTCAAATAAACATTAGTAATTACAGTACGAGTACGTAATATTGTTTATGATTTGTGTTTAATGTTAATTTCATTTGATTTTTTTGATAGGTTAATGTAGCAATATTTAACCATAACAATGTTTTGTTTTAGATATTATGACCTTCAAAATTGTTCAAACTTTAGAAAGAGGAAAGTTAGTTTTATCAGCGGTGCCTGAAAAATGGGAACAAAATGGTATCCTGTATTGGCCAAGAAGAAAAGTAGAGGATTTATTAAAGAATCCTTTTTCATGTCCCGAAGCATCTTGGTCATCCATTCAATGTGTCGTCAAAAGAAGTGGAATTAGTTCACTGGAAAGGGCTGAGAAAGAAGTCACTCAAATGTCAAGCATGAGCGACACAGAAGAGGAACAAAATGATGATTTAATACGACGCGGAGGTACTTCAATTGAAAATATTGCCGTCCAAGAGTGTTTCAATGACCTGGCAAATGCTTGTGATGTAAGTAAAATATAATTATACTTAATCTACGTATTAAAATATCACAAAAAACAACATAAAAGTATCCCGAGAAGGGCGTTGCTTTAAATGTACACCGTGCCGCTGACAGCGCTGTAGGCTGGTATTTAAACTAATTTAAATAGAAAATTTTAAGAATTTGAAATAAAGTTTTAAGTAATCCTCGACACAAAAAAAAACTAAAACCTAAAATAATACAATTTCTCTCTGTCTTTTAAATTCAGTAAAGGCACCTATTAATATTTTTAAGATGAGCATCGCCGCATCGGGGGACCGTTCAAAACTAGTAGAAGTACTAGTAGGTATGTTCTATTCGTTTACCTGATGTAGCGGCCCTCAACTCGGCGACTCTTATATTATAAATATAAAGGCCGAGAGAGAAATTATTATGTTTTACTTTTTAAGATTTTTTCGGGTTTTACTTAATTTTTTTATAGAGTGACGCTGATTGGACGCTGACTGTCGGCGCGGACAAGTTACGCGCTGAGCTGTCAGCGCCGATTGTAAGCGTGAAATTAGAACCAGCCTATAGACTTGAGTCACACGGTGACATTCAAACAGTTGACATGGACCTTGGACGGTTCATGTCAATTGTGGTAAGATGGCTGCCTTATTCCTATTTTATATCTTTGAGGATATCATCGTAATTTTATACCTTTTTTTTTTAGAATAACTCTCAGTATCTACAACCATCCACGTCCAATGCTACAAATATTGATGATGTTGTTGTTTTAACTTCCAATCAAGAAATAGACCAAAACCAACATAGTGTTATTTTGCACACAACTGAACTAGATCATTTAAATATTTCACAAAAACTTGATAATTTGTTACAAATAACGGGAATAATTCAAGAAAACCAAAAAGTTTTGTTTGAATATGTACAAAGTGTGGAGAGTAAATCTTATATATAAAAATGAATCGCTAAATGTGTTGGTAAGCGCATAACTCAATAACGCCTGGACCGATTTCGCTAATTCTTTTTTTGTTGTATTTGTCAAGAGAAGGTTTTTATGAAAAAAAAAAATGATAGTGATTTGTTGGATTTATCTACGCCTCCAATAATATAAAGGCACCGGGAGCGGGACCTATGGATTCACGCGGGTAAAACCGCAGGGCACAGCTAGTTGTTAATGAAAATGACACATTTAAGTACTCAGCTTGATGAATATGTACAACGCACCACAGATATTAAAATTCAAGAAGCAAATGATTTCAAACCAATATCTAACAAAGAAGAACTAGACAACCTTGAAGACCAGCTTAAAAATCCAACCATGGTGTCGACATTGAAAAATAAACTGGCCGTAGTTTGTGGAAATGGTAAAGGACGAGGAGGTAACAACCAGTGGCGTGCATAGCATATAGGCAAATAAGCAGAGCTTACCTCCAAAAATCCTAACTATCTTCTTTTAATACAACAACACTCATCATACATAATCTTAACATAAAACGGCAGTAAAACTTCTAACCAAACATTTCAATAATAAACAAATCATGACGTCACATATGTCACATTCAAATTCATTCAATAACTCATAATAATCTGCTACGAGGTAGGCTCGCGACAGTTGTGCCTAGTTTACACTCACACATTCAAACGAAATCTCCTTGTCCATATACGCACGCACACTTCAAAAACGGAAAATAATACCCCGCCATCTGGTCTTTTTATTATACGACCAAAACAAAAAACCCTATTTTTGCTAAGAGTGGTGCTTTGACATTTGACATACGTAATTTTTTACACTTACAGTAAGCTAGCTTACCTGCCAATAGACTTATGGAGTCCTCGCAGTCCTCAGTCCTTTTACTTTCTTTTCACTCTCATATTCGTTTTGGAGCAAAAGTCTTTTGGGTTGTTCACCGCACTTGTCAATTCTTATTCCAGTAGGTAATTATTGTATTTTAAATGAAACTTGCGTTTTAAAATACTTATAACTTATATAATTAATTATCACAATATTATTTACTTATTTATTAATGTTTATTATATTTATTTTTAATATTTTTTTTTATTGTTTTACTTCTGTGTTGCAACTTGATCGTTTTTCGATATTTATTATCTGTGGCAGATTGTTTATTAAGTTTTTGATAGTTCGCGCGCCTGTTTTCGTCTTGTCTTTCGTAACAAGTTTCTATTAATTGTGATTTTGTGAAGTGGCTCTAGTTTAATAAACAGGAGCTAACTAATAAACAGCTATGTGTATGAATGTTAAGATTTTGGCGAAATTGAAATATGTTTGATAGCATACGTGCGTAATTACAAATTTACAATACAAACCCATCAGATGGGGTTTGTTGACAAAACTTAAAAGGTAAGGCTCTCAGTAATTATTAACTCAAAATGTTAGAAAATATTGCCTGACTAGCGGTGTGCTGCTGGACGAACTGTTCTTTTTATGTTATTCATCGTTTCTTGATTGTTATACGAAATTGTTGCGTGACATGATACCTACGAGAATAACTACGACGAAAACATTTTGTTGTAGTAGATGATTATAATAAGTGATTGTTTTTAGTTACAATCTTATTAAAAATGGGAGTAAATTAAACATACAAGACAATAGTATATGTTGGCACGTAAAATAATACGTCTGATTATTTTTTGGCTATCTTATAGGGTAATTGCGCCGGTTTGCCGGCCGGGTCTAGTTTTCGGCCTTTGGCACTTGGTCGTGCAGTAAATTTGATTTAATAAAGATTATAATAAATAATATCGCACGAAATGAAGTTGAATACGTTTGCAGATGGTTGCATTATATCTGGCAACATTACTTGGTCGGGTAAACACAACACGCGACATAGAATAAATTGTTTAGTACGACACGCCAGCGCAGGAGCTGTCAAGGCGTGTGAGAAAGAGCAAAAAATATAGTGGCGCGCGTTCTACTCAAAAGTAAGTTTTGTGCTGTTTTTACTATGATTATCTAATAATGTGCATATATTCCTCCGTATAAATCACTTAGTATTGTATTTTTACATTAATAAATGCAATATTTTCTTGAAATAGTCGTTAAATTAGGTGGCCGGAAAGGGACTTAATAAATTTTTAAATTGTGCAAATGCGGCCGAAAAGTAGCTTTCGTTCAGCCTAAATATTTTTGTCTCTTTCATTTAATTGGTTACACGTAGTAGGCTTCTCTTCGTTTATAATGAACCGTATTCTTTGGTATACACAAGTTTTCAGTTTTCGGCCACTAAAATACTGCAGTTTTAACGGTTATTGATGAAACTAAAATACGCATTTCGGTAGTGGCCGAAAACTAGAGTAAGTCTATAATTATTATTCAGTTTTCGGCCAACTTAAAATTGTATGAAAAATAGGGGCGGCCGAAATCGAACGGCGCCATTTCATGAAATATAAATTATTTCACGATGCTTTTTTAGGAAGATCTTCAATAAGATTTTTTTTTTCTTCATATGGCTCCTCCAAAGAGTAAGGACAATATTAAAAAAAGAAAAAGAAATGCACCGTATACTCAAGATACTATTAACCAGGCCCTTAGAGACATTCGCGAGAAAAAGCTTTCCATTAGAGAAGTTTGCCGAAATTACGGAATTCCTAGGGCAACTGTACAAGATCGAATATCTGGAAGAAGTGGTGATTCGATCAAAACTCGAGGTCCTGATCCTATACTCACAAAAGAAATCGAAACAAAAATAGTGGAATGGCTAATTGACATCGCCAAGTGTAGTTTTCCAATAAAAAAATCAGAACTGTTAGACACTGTTCAGAAAATCATTAAAGACCTAGGCAAGCAGACCCCTTTCAAAGACGATCGTCCTGGACAAACCTGGTTTTTGAATTTTTTGAAGAGGCATCCTGTAATTTCACAAAGATCCGCTGAAGGTATAAACAAGGCCAGAGCTAGGGTAACTAAGGAGTCGATCAAGCTCTGGTTTCGAGAGCTTGAAGCGTTCTTGGTAGAATCTAATCATCTTAATATATTGGAGTCTCCAGAACGAATATTCAATGGAGATGAGAGTGGGTTCGCCCTTTGCCCCAAAACAGGAAAGGTTCTTGGTCCTCGAGGGTACCGCAATCTATACCAAATTAAAAATGGCAGTGAAAAAGACAACTTGACTGTTTTGGTGACATTTAATGCTAACGGGCAAGTATGTCCGCCACTCATAGTTTTCCCGTATATTCGCCCGCCAAAACAAATAGCAGATAGCATGCCACCACATTGGGTCCTCGGAAGATCTGAGAGTGGTTGGATGCGTAGTGATGTATTTTTTGAATACATTACGAATGATTTTAATGATTGGGTAGTGAGTAACAAAATTCAAAAACCTATTTAGTTCAGTCAATAAATCACCCAAAAGGAGTTGTAGAGTGCGTGAGCAAGGCCCTAAGCAATTACTTCAGAAAATTGTTCAGGGTGCTTAGAGAATTAACATACAAAAAGTCCTGACGTCTAGGGGGTGAGGCGGAGTGGGGGGAGGGGGTTAAAGGTCCCATTTTTCAGTTTTTCGCTAATATCTTTTAAACGGTCCGTCATGGCGATAAGAAGTCTTCTACGCAATGAAAGCTTATAAAATTATGTACAACTTTTACCTTATGCACTTTTTCAAATTCCTACCTATTTTCGAACTACACGTTCCGGAAGAGTGAAAATTGAAAAAAACTTCTTCGATTGAATACTACCTTTTGGATACTACTTGCTTCAAGTTATTTGGGGATCTAGACACGCGGTAGCGAGTCAAGTTAAGTTCAAGTAAAGGAACTGGCTAGCCAGCGCCACGTGTATCATTACACGAACTACTTGGTGCCACTTTTGACCCTTCTATAACTCAAAACCTCTTTAACGTAAACACATAAAACTAAATGTATTTAATTATATCCATAAGGACATCTAGAAGCCCAAATTTCATGAAGCTAGCTCAAACAGTTATTAAGATATGAAAGTCAAAAACTCATAATCTATTCCAATATTTGTATTATTATTTTTGCTAAATATAGTAACACATATATTGGAATAGTTTCAAATATCTGCTTGTAACGGTTCCAACGCTAACATAAAAGATTTTTTTTTTTTGTATGGGGACCCCCTCTATTTTTTAACTTTTTTTTGTTTTTAGATTTTAGCGTGTCTAGATCCCCAAATAACTTGAAGCAAGTAGTATCCAAAAGGTAGTATTCAATCGAAGAAGTTTTTTTCAATTTTCACTCTTCCGGAAGGTGTAGTTCGAAAATAGGTAGGAATTTGAAAAAGTGCATAAGGTAAAAGTTGTACATAATTTTATAAGCTTTCATTGCGTAGAAGACTTCTTATCGCCATGACGCACCGTTTAAAAGATATTAGCGAAAAACTGAAAAATGGGACCTTTAAACCCCTCCCCCCACTCCGCCTCACCCCCTAGACGTCAGGACTTTTAGTATGTTAATTCTCTAAGCACCCTGAACAATTTTCTGAAGTAATTACTTAGGGCCTTGCTCACGCACTCTACAATCACTTTGTTGACTAGACTAATTCTGTTACTAGATGGACACAAATCCCACATGTCAATTGAGTTGAGCGCGATGTGCGAGCGATTGGAAATAATTCTTTACGCTCTGCCTCCTAACACCACGCACATACTTCAACCGGCAGATGTCAGTGTTTTTGGGCCTTTGAAGTCGGAATGGAAAAAAGTAGTGAGGAAGTTTTTTACGAAGCCAGAAAACATAAACTCTTCTGTTACCAAGACTAATTTTTGCGCTCTTTTCAAAGACTGCCTGGAAAATACAAATATGCTGCGAAATATAATTAATGGCTTCAGAAAATGCGGACTCTATCCATTTGACTCTGATGCAGTAGATTATACGAAATGTGTTCAGAATACTCTGGAAAGACTAAATAATTCAAAGACACCCGAAAGAAATGCTAAAGAAATTACTAACGCAGACCTAGTTTCCACAAGAAAGGTTTTGAAACATTTAAAATCGACTCTGGCCGAAAAAAGCATAAACGTGGCTGTTATATTTAAGGAGATGAAGAAACTGAGAAGAAAGCCTTCTCAGATACAATTTGCTGACGTTTTATACGAAACATGCTCTGAAGACCTGACGAACTCCACAGTCAATATTACAACATCTCAAATAGTCGAAGAAGATAATAATAGGACCAGCCAATTAGATGACATCAACATGACTGAAATGGCGTCCTTTGATGCCATTCCACAAAGCCAGGCTGACGAAGACTTGCTTCTCCAATTGAGCAATATAAGACCGCTTAGTCCTTTCAAAACCAGAAAGTCGGTGCAATATAGGTCAATACAAAAGTGTTCCAGTAACTCATGGTGTTCTAGTAACTCACTCAGATAAGGATTCATATACCGAAGCATCAGAACCTTTGATTGATAACGACATTTCCACACTGCATTTGTCAGGAAGTTATTTTGATGTTGGTTCTTTAGTATCGTTGGATGATGTTCTTATAATACCAACTCAAATAAGTCTGCCCACAACAACAGTACCGCCAATGTCTGAAAGTGTAAAAGATTGCCGCGATGCAATAATAACCACTCAATGTAGTACAATATAATAATTGGAAAATACAATAACTCGACGCAATGTGCTGGTTGATATTCCAATAAAACAGACTAGTACACCTATACAAACTAGTAAAACAAAGGAAACAGATATTATAGAAAAACATCTATTTAAACCGCAACCTGCAAAAAAATCTAACACTAACAGTACACGTACACCTTTATCTGCAGCAATTTCATCGGCGCAATATCGAAAATTTTATGAAGATAAAGAAAAAGTTAAAATAGGGAAGTTAGAATTGAGAAAAAAACGACAAGAAATTTTGGAAAAGAAAAGAATAGAAAAAGAACAGTTAAAGAATGCTAAAGTTATAAAACGAAGAAGCGCGAAGTGTTGTACAAAAATCCTACATACATTTTTTTTTCACCACTGCAGTTCAAAGTTGAGCACTAAGAAATACTAAAAGTGAAAATTGTAAAACGAATGGCGTTATCGCCAATATATTCTTCTTTTAGATAAATATGAGACTTATCAAAGGATAGATCAACTATTCAAGATTAATTTGATGCACAAAAAGTATTACGAAAGCTATGTATCAGCAAGAAAAATGGAAAAATCGGACGTAAGGTCAAAAATTCTAAAATTTTCGAAAATCGATTGTAACTCGAAACCTGTAACTTTTCGGGGAACATATGTTGCGTTCATTTGATAGGGCCTAACCTAAGGTACCAGCCACCACAGTTTGTCGGACTATTTACCGGACACCCTGTATATAGAAAAATGTTGATTATGATTAGGTAAAGTTATTATTTTGTATGACAAAGAAGCTTTTGTTGATATTATCGGACTTATAAAAATCGTTACCAAATAATTTATTAATCAAAGATAAAGGAGTAAAGTAGGAATTTATGTTTATTTTTGTTATGTTTGTTTTTTAATGATTAGAATAACTTTATGACGACTCTTTATTGAGCAGTGTTTTTTCGACTGTGTACTTAAATTATAATTATTATGAATAAATAAGAGAAGACTTATAGACAATATATACTTGCATTGTTCTCAATTATGATGGTACCTGATTAATAATAATTTGATTAATGTTACTGTAAATAAAAAATACAGAAAGAAATACATTTTATTGTTATTTTATTTAGATTGTATTTTTATTACCTTTCTATTCTATCTAATCCAGTGGCCGAAAACCAACGTCTTGTAGGCCGAAATCTAAAATTTGTGGCCGAAATACGGCGTTTTACCCATTTTTAACTTTAAATAATAATATAAAAAAGAGGTTTATTTGTAGGAACCAATGAGTTAGAAAAATCGAAACTACATTATGTAGGCTATAAATTAACAGCAATAGCACTAGGCTAAAATAATGACACTATTTTTTTTTAGTGCCTTAAAGTTAACAACTCCACTAAAAGGCCGAAAACCGGCGCAACGACCCTACATAACGTAGGTAAGAAAAATGTTGATCTCGAATGGTCATATTGACTATGGCTATGGCTTATATTTACTATTATGTTCAGTTTCGTTTTCTTATTCAGAATAATACACAAATATGAGTCCTCAACCATAAGCTCTCCGCACTGCGACCCTTTGCTCGTCGCGAGTCCTGAATCGCGGATTCGGCTGCTGTTCGCAGTTAGCTTTACAAAGATTGTTTTATATAAACTTATACCTACAAGTTGAAATAGTGATTCAATCAGAAATTGGTTTGTAGATTAAGCTAGCGAATAGTTCGCGAGCTGCGCGCGTGCATTTTAAGTAGACTTATGATCTTGATCGCGCCGCGCGAGCAGCGCGCCTACTGCTCGCGAACAGTTCGGAGACGGCATTACTAAAATTTGCTTGAGTTGCGTCGAGGAGGTGCACTAACATATTGCAGTACCTAACTGCAAGCGCGAGCAGCGCATCGATCTCGATATGCAAGTAGTAGAAGAATTATGTTGAACTACTTTTAAGCATTTTTTTATTAATTAATAAGATAATATAAGTGCCAAAAGTTCCTACTTATTTTATTTATTTTTATTTATTTTTATTTTTATTATTATGCAACCAGGGTATTTAGAAAATAATTTGATATTTAGATTTAAGTTGATCTAACGATAACACTCTAATAAGATTGTGGCCGTGACCATATTATTATGTTGATTTGTTAATTTCAACTACAGTTTGTCTTAAAAACGCTGTCTGGCAGTTTCCGTAGGTATCAATACGTTTTTAACCAAATTAATGATTATTCAGATTAATAAGTAATTAATGAATCTCTTTTTTATGATTTTTCTGACGCTCTGTTGTTATTGTAACCTAATAATGATAATGTTTTTCAACTGCAGTAAAACCATTTTTTAAGTACTCTCCTCTAAAAAAGAGTAGGTATTTGATAGTTGCAGTTGAGAAACATTATCATCAACTACATTAACTTTAAGTACTCTTCTTTAATTAAAAATATTTAATTAGAGAAAAGTACTTAAAAATATATTACGATAGTATGCATACCTACTATCGTAATTATTTTCTTTTCGTATTATTTTTTCGTAGTATGTGCAGTGTACATTTACGTACATGTACGTAAATGTACACTGCACATACTACGTTTTTTTAATCTATTCATTTTTAAATTTAAATATGATGTATCGTGTAATAACTTTTAAGTTAAACTAAAATGATTCACAACCTTATAATTAACATTAGATAAGAAAATAAAAGTCTGAATGATGCCAAATAAAAAACAATTTACGCATCTGTGATTTTTATTCACCTACAATAATAATTAAAGAGTATGTAAGAGGGGTATAAAAAATATTGTGTTGTTATGTGTAACGCTAACTAATTTACATTTTATATCATTGACAGTATATAAACATTCGGAATTGTTTTGTATATTGAAGTTACATATTTTGTAAATGTTCAAAAATGAAGATTTTATTGGAGTTTCAAACACATCAGATAAATTTTTGAAGGAATTTCCACGAATTCCTATAGGGTAGAGGAAATAAAGAGTGCGCACTGCCTAAGAGTACGCATTGCTTCTATTTAAAAAAATATTATTTCGATTGGCAACATTGGATTACCTGTCAGTTGTCTGTGAAGAGACATTGTAGTGGACACAATATTCGAATCGCTCCGGTAAGTATTATCATTTTTATTGCAATTTATATGTTTTTGACATGTTTGATGTTATTTTCATGCATCTTTGATTATCTACTGTAAGGGTTGTGGGAATACGCAGTGAATAAAGGTTGGTTATTCATGAAATTTGCAAACGGAACTTTGCTTTATGTGAGAGGTTATGTCGGTATTTTAAGCTGTTTTTTTGCAATCGAGACACAAATTCAAAATGGCATGTTTGGTAAGAGTACGCACCCAAAGAGTGCGCACGCGTACTCTTAGCTTGTATGGAGCTTGGATTGGCTTTACTAAGGATTGATGTTTTTATTTCAGAATACTTAAATATTACCTACAATATGGGGAGATATAAAAGAAAAACCGATAGGAAGCTAGTTTTTAGTGAGGATATGCTGAGAGATGCAAGAGAAAGGATCGAGAGAGGACAAAGCAAAAGGTCTGTTGCGGATGCATTGAATGTTCCAGAATCCACATTAAGAAAACGATTAAAGGCAGGAACTGTCCCTCTGTCATTGGGCAGATTTAAAAATATATTTACTCCAGAGTTAGATACAAGCTTGGCAGACCATTGCCGAAAATTGGATACATGTTTCTACGGCCTCACGAAAAAGGAATTGGGAAGAATGGCCTACGAATTAGCAGAAGTGAATGGTCTAGACCATAGATTCAATAAAGAAAAAATGCAGGCTAGCAAAGTATGGATAGAAAATTTTGCGAGGCGACATGGACTTAGTCTTCGTCAGCCAGAAAAAACTAGCATAGCAAGGGCTGCTGGCTTTAACCGTGTACAAGTACAAAGATTTTATAATAATCTCAAAACTCTCTTAGTTGAATATAAATTTGTCGGCAGACAAATCTACAACATGGACGAAACCGGTCTGCAGACAGTTCCGAATAAATTACCAAAAGTGTATTCACAGAAAGGAAAGAAGATTGTGGGGAAAATAGTTTCTGCAGAAAGAGGGCAAACTATAACTGGTGTCTGCTGCATGGGTGCAACTGGTTCGTTCGTGCCACCTGCACTAATTTTTCCTCGAAAGCGACAAAAACTAGAACTGATGAATGGGGCTCCAGATGACTCCTTACTCCTTGTATCAGATTCTGGTTATATGAATGCCGATTTATTCATACTGTGGCTTAAACATTTTATTCAGATGGTCAGGCCATCTAAAGATGTCCCCGCTCTCTTAATTTTAGATAATCATTCCTCACATCTAAGTTTAATTGCTATTGAATTAGCTCGCCAGAATGGAGTTGTTCTTTTGACTTTGCCACCACATACAAGCCATCGCATGCAGTCATTAGACACAGGATTTTTCGGGCCTCTAAAAAAAGCATATGCTACTGCTTGCGATAATTGGCAAGTCTCCAACCCTGGCCGTGCAATCACGCAGTTCCAAGTTGCTCGGATATTTGGTACGGCATACTCAAAAGTTGCTTCAGTTGAAAGAGCGAAAAAATCTTTTGAATCCTGTGGTATCTGGCCTTATAACAATCAACTGTTTACGGATGAAGATTTCGCTCCCTCGGAGGTAACTGATCGCCCTGATCCAAGTTTGGGACCTGCAGGAGATGCTAGTGATAGCCCAGCTCCATCAGGAGATGCTAGTGATAGCCCAGCTCCTTCAGGAGATGCTAGTGATAGCCCAGCTCTATCTGCACAATCAGCAAGTCCGAAGATGGATGATATGAGTGCTTATCCAGCGCCAACTGCTATTCAACAAACAGATGATTTACAAACAACGTCCACTTCAAAATTCATTCAGCCGTCTGACATCCGTCCATTACCAAGGGCCAATATTCAAAAAAAGAGAAACACAAAATCCAAAAAATCTGAAATACTTACAAGTTCCCCATACAAAAAACAATTAGAAGATCAACAAAAAACACAGAGAACACTGAATAAAAAGACCAAGAAAGCTACTCCAAATGGGCCGACATTGGTGAATACAAGCACAGGTTCAGAAATCATACGCTGCCCTCTTTGTGTAGAAGTTTATACAGAACCGCCATCAGAAGACTGGATCCAGTGCAGTCGATGCGGGGCCTGGTGGCATGATGAGTGCACGGATTATCTCGGATTCGGGACCTTCATTTGTGATCTTTGCTTACATGCGCACTCTTAACTCGTATATAGGGCCATGAATGCGCGCTCTTTGCAATAATGCATCCTAAGAGTACGCATGGGACAAGTCCTAGTTTTTAGGTATTTTAAAATGTTTTTAATATGTTGATTAATTACTAAAAATTATAATATTATGTTCCTAATAAACCAAAGTCTAATTATAAATTAAGCCGAAGGTTGTGATTTAAAAGTTGATTTAAAAACAAATAAATGTAGAATTAGACTGGAACGCTCCCTTGTCAACACAGTCTCCACAGTTCTTTTGCAAATTAATTTATAACTTCGATATTAATCTAATCGTAAACGCTAAAACTTATCATAACTCTCAAAGTAGATTCAGTGTACCGGTTAATATAGTTATAATCTAGTAAAACAGTGGCATATCAAAGAAACAATATTAATCACAAATTTTCAAGAAGTGCAATCTCATTGACATTAATGTGCAAGGTGCGCAGGATTAGCACGGTTGTGTAGTGAGCATAAGCGCTAAAGCGCCGTGCACCATACTCCCGCGCAGTGACCGACAGTGCTACCAACACTCCGCAAACACATAGCCCGTTGGCGTTCCAGGTTCAAACATACTATACTTCTTGAGCAACGACATTAGTGCTGTGCAAATTAGTAAGTTCTTAAAATGTTGCGTTCACCGAGTCAACAGCAGTGTGCAGGTTGTAACAGCAAAATTAAAACCAATGATTTAATGAAATGCTGTCAATGTTCTCTAACGTACGATCTCAAATGTGCTAAAGTATCGAAAAATCGCTACGACTTAATGATGAAAGAACATAGACAAACTTGGAAATGCTGTACATGCCATAGTACTGAGCCCAACACCTCATGTAATACTAACTCAGCGCCTTCCTCTCCGTTGCCTCATCAACAAGACGATGATAATATAACTTTCCGCCGAAATACAGGAATCAAACGTGGACTCTCTGATGTTTCACCTAGCTCAGGTGAACTGATGTCTCAAGAGAAATTGCGCGATATCATAAGAGATGAAATTGGGATTGCATTCAAGACTGCGATTGGTAAACTCGTCTCGGAACATCTTGCCAACATAAATGAAAACATTAATAGTTTCGATAAGTCTCTTACATTTAATAATACACTTCTAGAAGAAATGAAGAAAAAACTTGATGAAAAGGTGCAGATCATAGATAAATTAGAGAGGGAAAATATTGAGCTACGGTCTACCATTACTGACTTATCGACAAGGCTAAACTCGATCGAACAAAATATGCGAGAGTGCAATGTCGAGATAAATGGAATACCAGAACACCGCTCTGAAAACCTACCTAGCGTTATGTTGCAGCTCGGTCGATCTGTAGAATGTCCAATCACAAACGAAGACATACAACATGTTACACGAGTCGCTAAACTTAATAAGGAAAGTGATCGACCAAAAACAGTAGTGCTTAAACTACGAACCCGATTGGTGCGCGACAACCTGTTAGCTGCCGTTACTAAATTCAACAAAGGACATGTTGATGACAAGCTGTCATCTAAACATCTCGGCATAGGTGGTAAACGGGAACCAATATTTGTATCTGAGCACTTAAGCCCTCATAACAAACACCTACATGCAGCAACTAGGATTAAGGCCAAAGAGTTAAAATATAAATTCGTCTGGGTTCGTGATGGTCGAATTTTTGCTAAGAAGAACGAAACGAGCCAAGCAATATACGTCCGAGGCTTCGAGAGTTTAGCATTACTTAAATAGATTGAAGCTATCTTAAAATGGTGTCATGAAATAATTATAAAATTCGATATTCCTGATATCTACTACCAGAATCTACGGGGTATGCGTACGAAGACTACTGAAGTGTATAATAACCTACTTCTTTGTAACTACAATATTATTACGTTCAGCGAAACTTGGCTTAATACAAACATACTTGACGGCGAAATCATAGATAGTCGATACGTAGTCTACCGTAGAGATCGAGATCTATCCCAATCTTCTAAAACTGATGGAGGCGGGGTCTTAGTCGCCGTGTCACGATCAATTCCATCCTACAGGTCATATGAGTGGGAAAGTGACTGCGAGGACGTATGGGTCTGTCTAGATGTCGTACACAACAACAAACGTTCCAAAATTGCAATTTGTGTCGTCTATTTACCGCCGCCTATTAAGACAGAAATCCTTAGCGCTTTTATAGACAGTGTAAATAAGGTAATGGACTTGGTTGACAATATCTGTTTGATAGGTGATTTTAATTTAAGCATGATTAATTGGACCAAAGATTGTAGCCTTTCGTATGTGATTCCTAGCAATGATGAAATATCAAATGCAGATAATTATAATAGCCGTTTAGCTTCTATATTTACTGACTTTATAAATGTTTCGGGATTACAACAATATAACTCTATTGCCAATCATAACAACAAAATATTGGATTTAGTATTGACTAACATAGATTGTAAAGTAACTGAAGCTGACCAAATTAGTAAAATCGATCCTTATCACCCTCCACTTCAAATAATGTTAGATCTAAAACCTGTCCCTAGATTAAGTTGTGTACCTAGATCGGATTTTAATTTTTATAAAGCCGATTATAATGAAGTTTCTTGCAGCCTGAGTGGTGTGGATTGGTCGAAAATATTTAATGGTTGTAGGAACGTTGACGATATGGTCTTAAATTTTTACGATGAAATCGGCGCAATTATTAATGAGCATGTTCCTAGACGCAAGCCTCGGAGAAGCAGTCACCCTGTCTGGTTTACGCGTAACTTAATTAGGCTGTTAAAGCAAAAGGATAAGTTAAGACATAAATGTCGTAAATTTAATAATCCTAGAGATAGACTTGAATATGAGAACATTAGAAAAGTATGCGATAGACTTATGCGCAATTGTTACCAAAGTTACATAAGTACCATAGAACATGACTTAAAAAAGAATCCCAAAGTCTTTTGGAGTTTTATAAAACACAAAAAATCCCCTACCAGTATGCTTCCCTCAATAATGCATAACGACAATAGGCAATACTCATCTAGTGGTCCCGATATTGCCAACCTGTTTGCATCTCATTTCAGCTTGGTCTATACGAAAGTTGGAAGTGTTGTTTTGCCTCCTAACAGTTCTGATGAGATCTGTGATGAGACATCGACAACATGTTGCAATAAATTAGCCTATTTACGTTTTCAAGAAAGTGAGGTTCTAAATTGCTTAAAGCAACTAAATCCTAACAAAGGTGCTGGCCCTGATGGAATCCCACCTTATTTCATCAAGAAGTGTGCTTTACAACTTTCATATCCATTAAAGGAAATATTTAACAAGTCAATTGAAAGTGGTATCTTTCCCTATTTATGGAAACGTGCGCGTATTGTTCCGATTTTAAAGAAAGGCGATAATAGCAACGTTAAAAATTATCGACCTATTTCGATACTATCTACCTTCTCAAAAGTTTTTGAAAGTATTATATGCCCGATCTTAACGAAGCACACTAGATCCCTGATAGGAGCAGAACAGCACGGCTTCCAAGAGAAGAAATCTGTTATTACTAATCTCGTCTCGTATATAACTCCAGTAATGGAGGCAATAGACAGTAATAAACAAATTGACTCAGTCTACACTGACTTTGCCAGCGCATTTGATCTCGTGGACCATAAAATACTTATACGTAAACTACAGAACCAATATGGTATCTGCGATTCAATACTTAAATGGTTTATATCATATTTAGAAGATCGCCATCAATCTGTAGTGCTTAGCGGCTATGAATCTAATACGTATATTGCCACTTCAGGAGTGCCACAAGGATCGCATTTGGGGCCGATTTTGTTTCTGTTATTTATTAACGACATTACTCATCAAGTTCGTCATTGTCGCTGCTTCCTTTTTGCTGATGATATGAAAATTTCGAGGCAGATTGACTCCTCAGAGGATATGGAACTTATACAGGCTGACTTAGATAGAATTTACGAATGGTGTCGCTCTAATAGGATGATGCTAAATGCCTTAAAATGTCAACACGTGCGTTTTACAAGAAAGAGAAAGGTAATAGAGACATGGTTTCACATTAATCACGAAAAAATTGAGCTTGTTTCACAAGTTCGTGACCTTGGAGTAATTCTTGACTCAAAGTTAAGCTTCATCCCACAATACGACAACATGGTCGGTAAGGCAGCTAAAATGATGGGGTTCATTAAACGCAACACCAAGGGCTTTAAACGCCCTGCCTCCAAAATAGTTCTATTTAATGCTCTAGTGCGCAGTGTGCTTGAGTTTGGCAGCGTTATCTGGAACCCACGCTATGTAGTTCACTCAGATCGAATAGAGTCTATTCAAAGATCTTTTACAAGACACCTCGCGTTTCTTGCGCCAGGCATCAGTAGTCGGTGTTCATATTACGACAGGCTTTTATTTTTTAAAATGTGTACCTTAAAACGCCGTAGACAAATGATTGATATGCTTCTCCTGCAGAATGTTGTTAAAGGTTCCTCTTCGTATCAGGGTCTTTTGGAGCGTATTGGTATTAACGTCCCAAGAGTAAATACGCGAAGAAAACTTAGTACAGTTTTTTCCATTCCCCGTTATAGAACCAACTTAGGCTTGAACTCTCCGATAGCAAGGCTAATGTCTACATATAATGGCATCTGGAGGAACCTCGACTTGGATATCTTCCACGACCACCCCGCGCAACTCAGGCTTAAGATACTTCATAGTAATAAGTAATTGTTTGCCAAGTTGATTTTTATTTTTATTATTTTTTACCTGTGAACACTGTGAAGACTTTTATGTTAATTGTTGTGCACGTCTGTAATTGATGTAAACACTAGGTATAAGACTTGTGTAATGTTTATTTTTATGTTTGTGTTTATGTTGTTGATGTGCCTGTTATAAATAAATAAATAAATAAATGTTTAAAAAGTGCGCACTCTTTGTTTCCTCTACCCTATTTCCTTCGTTATTATTTATGAATAAAATTTCTACAACATGGTCACTGGTAGTCAAAAACCATTTGTCTTGGCTCTGCGTTGACAAAACAAAATTTTTTAGATACAAGTTTGAGATATATCCATTCTTACTTCTGCATTTGCGGATGAACGGTATTTCGTTTTCATTGTCACCGTAACTTTCTAATTCAATATTATTCTTCTCTATAAGTCTTCGGGCAATTTGACTAAGTGTCCTATTGCCATGTCTGACCATTCTTTTGATACAATAAAGTTTATTTTCAAACGGGTATGCATTAAAGCTTTGCAATATACCAAATCTCTTTACTTCATCGATAACATGAGTCAAATTGTGAACATTACTGGTTATATACTGTTTACCGTAATATCTACAATAATTTTCAACAAAAGACTTAAGTAAAGTTTCACCCAATCGTAGAAACCTAAAATGTTTAACATTAGAGAAAATAGTAATTGCACAAAAAAATAACAAGAAATGATGATAGGCATCAGTACACAGTAAATCTTTTAATATTATAAAACTCAGGTAATACAAAAATGTACGAAATTCTGAGGCCTTCCAATGAGCTAAAACATCAATAGTTCTTACCGACCTATGTATTTCCTTTGGCATGCGACAACTCGTCATAAACTGGGAGAATTTTTCGATATCTCTTGCACACCATTTCGTAACTTTTTTACCAAAATTACCGTCCCTCCAACCTGTGATTAACCTTTTCATTACTCCTAAATCTATGAGGTGAAGAGAATCGCCCACAGGAAAATCTTCTATCATATCAATTGGCAATTCAAGTAAGGGAGAATCGTACTAATGGTGCTGGCCATACATTTTTAGAGCGAAAGTCGTCGTTATTGCGTCTGGGGCAATCAGTTTTAGGAAATATGACGGTATTAGACAGATGTGAATACTCGCCAACCACAGTACACTTTAAACATCCATGTTTTCCATTGAAATTACACACACCTGAAAATAAATTTTCAATAGATATAGATAATTTATCATTTATTTATACAACAATTAAAAATAGAAACTTTAAGTCTCTCATATAAAATGACGTACAAAGGGCCGCCTTTTCGCTAGCAGCGATATACTCATAAGAGTACAATCTTATAATAGAAGTAAAAGAAAATAACTTACCTTCAATTAGTGCTCTTGCAGGAGAGTCGCAGATAAAACCTTAACTAATACCATCATGTTGGGTAACTTTGACCCATTTTATGAGCTTTTTTTAAAATTACGTATAGAATTTTTTACCAAACTACTGTGAAATAAATGTTTTTAGTGGCTTTACAATGCCTATTTTTAGAAATAAAAAAAAAAATCTATTTTTTTAAACTACAGCTTTATAATCATTGAAAATTCGACGAGTCAAAGTTATACGGTGACTTGGGTAACATTACCTCACACATTTAATGATACGGATTTTGCTGTTTTAAATTAGTTTTTGTTTTATTTGGTGAACTTAAGCCTCTGTTTATGCCTTAATATGAAACAAACTAACATTATAAACAATTTTTTTTTTCTCAAAGATTTACGGTTGAAAACATGAAGAATAAAGTGCGCAGTTAGGGAAATCATTAGTTTTTAAGAGGACACGGGTTTTTAGAACTTATTAAGATCTAATCGGTCTTAAGTGTGATTACAGTGGCAGCGGGGCGGGCAGCGGGAGCGGGTGGCGGGTAACGCAACACACATAGTTTTTGACTAAGGTGCACCAAGTGCGGGCGGGTGAGTGAGCGGAAAACGCAGCGGGACAAGCGGGCGTCCCGAGCGGGGCGGGTGGACGCAAGTCAGTTTGCGTTTTCCGCTCGATCTGTTCGGACATGCCGCTGACGACTGAAGATTTAATAAGTGCCGTACTGGCTCGGCCACCTCTGTGGAATTCTAGTGATTCAGATCATTCGAATCGACAAGTAATTAAAAAACTATGGGAAGAAATAAAAATAATAAGTGGAGATTCTGATGGTAAGTAACTTTTATTTGTTATTTTAATTGTTATTATTAATAAAGTAATCAGTAAAGTCACTTCGTACTGCTCTGGCCCTCACTGAAGAGCTATTGTTTTGTCTAGAACTTGATGCCGTGTTTGTTGAAGATATTTGATTAATTAAATGAATATGGCGTTCGGCGTAAACATCTTTACTCATAGTGATATTATGAAGCAAACAAGCAGTTTTTATTATTAGACGTGCATGTTTTACATTTGTTTCTATGGATTTATTGAGAATTCGCCATTTGGCACACAAAATTCCGAATGCACATTCAATGCACTTTCTGGCCCTTGATAACCTCTTGTTAAATACTTCTTTGTTGTGGTCGAGATTTCTTTGAGGATATGGACGCATGAGGTATTCTTTTAATGGGTAAGCTTCATCGCCAATCAAGACAAAGGGTAGCTGCTTGTTGGTGCCTGGAAGAGCTTGAGGAGGTGGCATATTGAACCTGTTATTTTCTAGTTGTTTATTTAATCTTGAGTAGTGAAACGTACCACCATCACTCTGTTTGCCTCGACCACCAACTTCAACTACAATGAACTTTTTATCAGCATCAGCAACTGCTTGAAGCACTAAAGAAAAAAACTTTCGATAGTTAAAGTATTCAGATCCCGAATGCTTAGGTTTCTTTATACGACAGTGCTTTCCGTCCACTGACCCGATGCAGTTCAGAAATTGCCATTTTTCATTATAGTCATTTGCTATTTTCTTCAATTGTTCCATTGTAGGTTGAGGCATGTGTATATGTACTAACTGATCCCAGATTGCGTCACATGTAGCGTATATGATTTTGGCAACAGTAGTTGCTCCTAATCGGAAGGAAAAAGCTAGTGCTTTGAATGACATTCCCGTAGACAAGTACCTGCAAATAAATAGTACAGTAAGCTACAACTTACAAGTAAAAGCTGGCGACATATTTACCTACCAGTTAGTTACCTATTAGTTGCCAGCTATTTACCTATTGTAACTTGTAGTTTAGAGAAACTGGCTCTAGGCGCAAATGACATTCTATTTTTTTATTTAATATTTTTTTACAGTTGAAATATTGAAGAGAAAATGGAAGAACATAAAGGACAATTACAGAAAGGAACTTAAGAAAATTCCACCAACTCGATCAGGAGATGCAGCTAATGATTTCGTATCTAGTTGGAAACATTTCCGTCAAATGTCTTTCATGAGAGATCAAATTCAGCCTAGCCGAAGTGAATCTAATATCACTACTGAACTAACAAGTGACAGTGATGTAAACGACGATACGCAAGACTCTTTTAGAAGTGTCGCATCACCGTTATCGAGCATAGCAGTATCTTCACCAGCACACTCTCCGGCTCCACCTTCAGTTGCATCAACTTCAAGTCGAGGAAAAAGGAAGAAGTCAGCTAATGAACTGCGCGCTGAATTCTTGGCAATAGAAAAACAGCGACTTTTACTACTTCGGAACAAAGAAAGTACACCCAGTATCACGCAAGAAGTACCAAAGTCAGATGATTATCATTATCTGATGAGCTTACTTCCACAACTGGAACAGTTTAAAGGGATTCAAAAGTTACGAGTCAGAAACAAAATAAATTCCATTATTATGGCCGAGCTGCAACAAGAAAGTTTGCCAGATCCATATATGACACAATATGGTTATCATAGTGCACCGCAAGATAATTTGAATAATTACTAATTCTTTTTTATTTCTAACTTTGTTGATTCTTATTAAAAGTTTAACTATTCTACTTCTTTTATTCATTAATATACCTACATATAAATTACATTTTAAAATATATACTATATAATAAAAGAACAATATACATTTTAAAATATAAAAAATAGTAACCCATAGTAGTTTAATGAATATTATTAAAAGTTTTGTTTTCTTACCTCAAAGTCAACATAAGTTTCTGCTCAGGAGATATGGTTAACGGAATAAAGTTAGTTGCAGTTTTCGATAACTGTGTTTTTACAGCATTTAATATGTAATCAAAAGTTGTTATTGTCATTCGAGTGTAATCATAAAATTTATCTTCATGATTTCGCAGCCTTTCGTATAAGGTATAAAACTCTCCATGTCTAAATCGATCACTATTGATGTCGTGGCGACTGCTTTTAGAAAAAAAAGGTCCCACTTCAAATAAGCACTAGGTTCCAAATAATCTGACATTATTATTATTTTCAATACTGCTCGAGGTAGATACGTCTGGACCGCTCAATCGCCCCGCTGTAACTGTGTTCATCCATGAAAATGTGCGTTCCCGCTTAACCCGCCACCCGCTCCCGCTGCCCGCCCCGCTGCCACTGTAATTTCACACTAAGAGTCTTTATAATTGTTAATTAATAACCAAACTAAGTTAACAAATCCTAATCAATTAAAAAAACTAACGTAAAAATTCAAAATGAAAATAACAAAATCAGCTCTTTACCAGCCTTACTCTCCCCATTCCATACAAAGAAAATCATCGTTAATGATATAAAATTCTTTCGTTTGGTCACTTTAGTAATAGGCAAATATTTCACGACATTATTTGGGAAACAGCGTATAATATCAGGCTTAGTAGGCAGCTTTCAACCCTCCATCGCCTCCTGCATGAGCGAAATTTTAAGCATTTTACCATCGAAATGTGTTATAATGATGTAATGTATAGTAATTTTTTACCTACTTTTTTCGCGCCATGTTAATGTAAGTTTACCTTAAAAAATAGGCAACATTTCAATTATTTAAGTTTCCCCAGTACTTTAGTGGAGTTAGTTCCAACTGTCAGTGTAACTTTGACCCGAGTCAAAGTTACCCGGATTTGATAGTTCTAAAGGACCTCATGCACAATTTTGCTAATATTATCAATATTCATAAAAATATTGCGAACATTTTAATTGTATTTAAGTTTTTAAGCTTTAATTTATTGTCTGAACTGAAACTCACCTTTATTCAGCGTCTAAGAATCGCAAAGCAACAAAGTTTTTTGAGCACTTTTAAAAAGACGTTGCGCACAGCCCGCCGTTTTTATTTTATATCTATGGATTTTTAACATTTATCAAATAATGACATTAGACGGGTTTTAACGAAGTCCTTTATGTATCTAATAAAAAATGTTTCTTTGCGTAAAGTATTGTACAGAGCCAGAAAAAAAAATATTAATCGGAATTGGAAGTGGTGAGTCAAAGTTGTACTGAAAGCTTAAGTTACCCAGATTGACCGTAACTCTTTTCCATTTTTTGTTGTGACTTTCAAGCTGTTATGCAAAAGTTCTTTCATTTCTGCTACAAAAGGTCTGAAGTAAGATTCTAAATCTGCAGGTTTCCCTTTTCCTGAATATATGCCTACTACAAATGGTGACAAGTACTGTGAACGACCGTCATAAATTATATTTCGAATTTATATAAATACTAATAAATAGATTTAAGAACAATTTGTAAAATAGATGATAAGCTTTAATAATAAAAAACTATTTCCGAACGATGGCTGAGCGTCTTACCGGCGGGAGCGCGGCCTACCGCCGCCCCCGACCCCCGCACGTTTCGCGAGCCGCATCGAACCGCGCCGACGATCGTCTCGTTCACTTCGCCGAGGAACAGCAACACGGACAGACTGCACGCCGCACTCGCGCCAACCCACGCTCAGCCATCGCATGTGCTTTTGCTTCGAAAACGCTTGTTTTATTGAAAATAGCCCAGTACACGCTGCCGAATACCACACTCACAGAAAGTTAGGCACACCCAGCGCAGTATCGTTCACAAGTACGGTATTTCAAATATATTGCATAGTATAGGCCATACTTGTTCTCTAGAACTCTTATACACCGTGAAAATTGAATCGTTGTTTTCCCGCGGCAGGACGATTACCCATCAGTAGTACTATCGAAATACAAAGTTTAACTTAAAAAACATAATGTTTTTTTTTTCACATCATTAAAAAAGTATTCATAAACTCGAAAGAGCGATAATCAATAGTAGTTCACTCACTAGAGATCACGTAGGCACCTGTAGGTAACACGAAACGCACACGCCGCCGCCACGTGTTGTCGGCAAACTTACAAAGAAAGAATCAATAATAAATGTTCAGAGCAAAATAAGCTCTCGGTCATCGTGATACGGTATAAATTAGCTTGCATGCACGCGGCAAGCGCCGAAACACAATAGAATGCCGCCAAATGTTGCGCTCTGTGCCTACGGCTTAGTTAGTGTTCTGTGCGCGAACGTCGATGACGTCAAGTGATGAATGTGCGATGAAAGTGCTCAACACAGAAGGACTGCATCCTTATCATTTTTTTTTCGTGGCGGGCCGCACCCTTGGCCACCGAGGAGCCCGGCCTTGACTCCCTTGGACTTTTATTTGAGTTAGAGTCTGAGCTCAAGAACTTGGTGTATCGTGAGGAACACCAAACACGCGACTCTTTGATAAGTGCGATAGTGGACGCTTTTAATATCGTGAGACGTGACAGAGACACTTTAATGAAACTGAAAGACAATCAGTTAAAACGTGCTCGTTTGTGCATTGAACGTAGTGGTTTACATTTCGAACAATTACTCCGCTACCGTTAAGTGTAAGTACTCGTACTTTGTAAATAAACATTTAAAAGTAGGTTAGGTAATCAAAATCATTGTAAATAAGTCGATTCCATTTTTAAATACCTACGCCTTAAATACTTAATTATCAAATTCCGACTTTTTTTAAAGATACCTATTTTGATTTTTTAAGTATTTATGACGATCCTAAGCCCGTAAAAGTTTGAAGCGAAAATTTGAATTACTTATTGGTTTTGTGTTTTACTAAATCACGAGTAGCGATCAGCTGATTTACACGCGAAGTGCAACGACCGCGCGGCGTTCGGGGTAACCGCGCGCCCGCCCGCGTAGGTATAGCGCGATGTATTACTACTGGGTCAAGTCACTTTCGAGTTTTGTTTATAACAATTGTTAATCCGCCATTTATTGAGTCTAATTTTTTTTACATATATTAATCGATTGTATGACCGATACAAACTCATTTCGCTTCGGGAAAACAACGACTTGATATTCACCCTGTATATTGGCAATCCATCAATGTTTATATTTAACGATATACTTTCTGGTATGAGCGTAATATTTTCTAAATATTTCTTAAGTGGTTCAATTACACCATTGTGCCAATAGTAGCCCTTATCCAATGGAATTAATGATACTGTTTTAGTTTGAAGGGCTCAGTCGCAAAATGACCACTTCTCAAAATGACCACAGGTAGCAAAATGTCCCTTTCGCAAAATGTCCCGTTCGCAAAATGTCCCTTTCTCAAAATGTCCCTTTCGCAAAATGTCCCTTTCTCAAAATGTCCCTTTCGCAAAATGTCCCTTTCGCAAAATGTCCCCTTCGACACAGAGGGGTAATTTACTAATTATTCATCATTAAAATATGGATAGGCGCATGCAAATAAACTAAAATTAAAATAACAACAATCGAAGATTGCAAGATTCATACATATAAAAAAATAAATAGATTTTTTATTAAAATAAATATTACAATTATTGTAAGATGTATTCTTTTTTTTTGGTTTAAGTTTAATTTGTTGATTGTTTATTTGTGTAAATTTATATTTTGATTGACATTGAATCTGGCGAACTTCGATTATACATATTTTAATTTTAATGATGAAACATTAGTTTAGTACCCCTCTGTGTTGTACACTTGCTGGCTATTGACCAGATTTTTTACTGATGAAAGTAATTAATGCCTGTTTGAGGAAGGGGACATTTTGCGAAAGGGACATTTTGCGAAAGGGACATTTTGAGAAAGGGACTTTTTGCGAACGGGACATTTTGCGAAAGGGACATTTGCTACCTGTAGTCATTTTGAGAAGTGGTCATTTTGCGACTGAGCCTAATCTTTTATTAATTATTTCACTAACTTTTCTTATTGTTTCTTGAGGAACATTACAAGAGATAGCCCATTTTTTAAAATCTTGCGGGAATTGATCATTTTTATCAATTTCTTCAGAACTTTCGTCACTTATTTCCGTGGAGTTGTCTTCTTTACAGAAATCCGAATTATTGAAATCGTCTACAAAAAAAAAAGAGTAATTTAAACTTACGAATAGATCTGTTAACGGAGCATTTTATGCAATAACTAACTTTCGCTATCTAATATACCTTCTGGTAAAAGAGGATGAGCGGAACCATTTTGATTGTTGTCCTGACTAAATCCAGCATTTACCGCATTAAATGTTGTTGAAGTTTTATCACTTTCTTCTTGGCTGGGTACTGTTTCTTCCAGATTAAATGTAGGTATGGTGGCTGTATTTAACAATAATAATTGATAATTTTTATTAACTTTTCTTCTAAAACCACCACTTCGTTTAATTCTTTTCCACTTTTTTAAAATGGCGACTGAGTTATATAATATATGATAATTTATCGTTTAAATAATCAATTGTCATATATAAGTTATATTAGAAAAACGTTTCAAACTAAAAGTTACTTCAAGATGGTAGATATACAACCTAATATGACGATTTTATAACAGTTAACTATAAAATCCTTGTACCACAGTTTGTCATTTAAGTGTTGAATAAAAGGTTCTATGACGACCATTTCTGACTGAAACGTTTACTCGACTTTTTATATGACTAGTTATATGACCGTCACATAAATTATTGAGATGACGTTTACCCGACACTTTAATACGACTAAAACAATATACAACGAATGCGTCGAACGGAATACTATTTTACAACTATTTAGTTGCTACAAAACTGTTATAAAGCCCTTTTATGTCTGTTGGTTGTATAATTCTAATATTATACAACTTTTTTGCTAGTTGGGTCTTACAAAAGCACTTTGGAAACGACTGGAAGACATTGCATAGCCTTCAATATTATGCGAATATTCTTACCACTGAGTCTTTAGATGAAAATGAAGAAGATCGTGAAGATGAACTCTCCTGTGAACCTCACGAAGAACCGCCTTTATTAGTGGTTTAAAAAATTCTGACCTGTCTGATTTTCACAAATAAGTCTAATTGTTAAACAGGTCCTTGGTCTTACTATTTTCGCATACTTACTACTACTGTAAAAATAAAAAAACTGATAAAGTACACATGTGTTTTAATCATATTTATCCATGTTATGATCAAACAGACAAAAAAAAATCGATCGTATAAATACAGTGTAAACTTCTTATAACGTCCAAGTCCCTAAAACATCGAAAATAATAAAATTCAAAGAGCTTTATCGACGAAGATTTAACTTTAGCACATCACTAAGGTTCGCAGCAAATGTCAATGTCATTGTCGGTTGGTATCAAAAACAGCTAGGTGGTGAATTGACAGGAACAAATACATCTTAAAAATGAATTAGAATCAAAAGCAGCTTAGGTAATTCATTTTAATTAAATTGCGGTCTCATCTCTTAACCTATTGATATAATACTTACGTTAAATAAAAATTGCATTTTAATTAACTGTTTAATGTTCAAACAGATAGGAAAATATGTATATTTATATGGACATCATATTTTTTTTAATTTGTCAGAATTTTAAGGTTGTGCTCTTAGCTGCATTTGATTCTATACCCCTCATCTGTTTCGATGCCTACGATTATACATTTGTATGGACGAAAGTTGACATGTGACTTCCCTAGATGGCGTTGGCGTCGAAATAGATCGCGATATACTTTCGTTACATGGTTTTGTATAAGTGTGTTCAATAGATTTAATAAACTCGCTCTCGCTCTGAGGTATGTTGTTTCATTATACAAATATCACTGGCTTTGGGACTTGTACGAAAGGAGTACATGGTCCTAAGAGCCGAAGGGCGTTTTTGGCAAAACACACTAATAGAAGTTTAGTTTATAAAAGTACGCAAGGTGGCGCTAAAAGCAACAGTTGTTTAATAAGTGGATACGAGAGCTGCTATACAAGGACCTGTGGACATTGAACGTGACAGTGACAACAAGTGCAAAGTGGACAATCTGTGAGTACTTTAACTTTTCCTTTGAAATCGTGCTAAGTGTTAAGAAGATAGCAAATTTAAAACAAAATATTAACTTGTAAAAATTTAGCGAAGTGTCCGGGACTTAGAATAATTTGCTAAAAAACGACCAGACGGGGAACCTATGTCCAATTTCTGGGCGATTTTAAATGTTCCCAAACACTTTGAAAATTTATAGCCTGCTGGGACTTAGAAAAATTCAACAAAATTGGACTTAAAAACTGCCGATTTTTTGGACTTAGAAAAATTAACGTCTCTTCACATACAAACTTACTATTCAACATGGAGAAGGAACTGAGAGTACTAGAGGAAATTTAGGTACAAATAGAGAAAGGCATGCTCAACTTTAAGAAATCGCCGAAGGAACGCATAACTCAGCATTACATAGACGCGCGACTGGAGACTTTAGAAAACCATTTTAAAAACTTTTCTCTGAAACTTGAAAGAATGGTCGGCGAATACGGAAGTGATGAGTTAACGGACTATTTTAAAGAAGATATTTACGAGATTTTTTATGAACTGACCTCCTGGTAAGTGGTTGTACGGGAGAATCGTTGAACTGCATCCAGGAAAGGACAATGTGACGCGCGTTGATACACTTCGTTGTTAGGGTACCACTTTTAAACGTCCAGTTTCAAAATTATGTTTGCATCCAGTGTCAGAATAAGTTGTTAATATTAAGTATTAAAAACATATGTTATTAGTGTTTAGTTTACCATTTATAGCACTTGATATGATCGGTATATGAGAAAAATAAAAAATAAAGATGTTTTGGTTTGTGTTAGGTCTTCGTATGTATAATTAGTACCAGATTGATTGTTAGTATAATGTTAGAACCTATTGTCTGTTTACAAATTTTTAACTTTAAGTTATACGTAGGTGTGTAGTTCTACTTGAACCTTCTCTGTTACTGAGTAGTTTTATTTTCGTTATCATTTTTTCAACCTTTTGTTCAGGAAATGCAAACATTGCTTCAAAATGGTCTACTAGTTAAAAATAATAAGGTAAATGCTACAATAAGATGTTTTGTTTGCGATTCTCCTGCAAGAGCAATGATAAAAGTTGTTTGCAACTTTAATGGCAAGCACGGGTGTAATAAATGTGTGTGGGTGAATACTCCCATGTATCCCATACGGTTATATATCCTGAATTAGATTGTCCTGCCCGAAATAATGCAGACTTTCGTACAAAACTTTACGTTAAACATCACAAAGTCGATTCACCTTTACTAAGTCTTCCGATTGATATGATAAAAGCATTTCCTGTTGCTGATTCTATGCATTTGATCGACTTGGGGATTATAAAACGCCTTCTTATTGGCTAGCGAGACGGAAATTTTGGTAAGAAAGACACAAAATGGCGAGCAAGTGATATATCGACGGTAAATGATTTTCTAGATGATTGCAAAGTACCTTCAGAAATCCACAGATCTGTAAGAAATCTCAGCAGTCTATGTCACTGGAAGGCTTCTGCATTTAGGACATTCTTGTTGTACCTTAGTATAGTTATATTACCAGAGGTATTAAACACTGATGCAATAAAACATTTTCTGACATTTTTTGTGCAATGACAATATGTTCAAGTGAAGAATATTTTAAATTTTTGCCGTTGTCTAAAGAGCTATTGAATCATTTTGTGAAAAATTTTAAATCCTTCTACGGCATAGACTATATGACGAGTAATGTCCATAATTTATAACATGTTGTTGTAGAAGTGCTCAAATTTGGAGTTCTACAAAGTTTTAATGCCTATCCGTTCGAAAACAAACTTTACTTGATTAAAAATATGCTTCGAACTGGCAACAAACCATTATCTCAAATAGCGAAAAGGCTCGGTGAATGCGATATAGCTTGGACGTGAATAGTACTGATGAGATTACAAAAAGCTATCCATTTGTAAAGAAAAATTGTAGAAGTGGTGATTTAGTTTTACATTTTAAAGATTTAATAATATAAAAAAAATGGACAGATTTTTTGTAACATCAAATCATGAGATAATGGAAACAACATCAATCAAAGTTCAAGAAAGTAAAAAAATTGTAAAATGTATGTTGATTTCTAATACAGAAAATGTTTTTGAACTTCCTATGAGTGTACTACGTGAGCGCGACAAATGGATGTGCGATTAAAGGGGCCCATATACGGTACGATTGATCTGTACGATCCGTCGTTGCAGACCGATCGAAACGACGGATCGCCAGTGTATGTTCACATCGTTAACGATTTACTTGATCGCAAACGATATCGGAGGTCGTCACAGAATCCCTTGCGATCAGACCAATCGTAACGATAAATCGACAGTGTATGGCGCCTTGCGATCAACGATTCGATTTTTGTCTCAGTCAACGCCGGCCGCCGCACGCGCTGCATGTCTATTGTCTACGTACCTAGCCTACACTCGACGAACGAAACAACAAAATGACTACATGGAGTAACGACGATTGAATTTATTGAATTATTCAGAGAACAAGAGCCTTTATGGAAAATAAGACATAAAGATTATCACAACAACGTGAAGAGAACGGTGTGTTATAATGTACTTTTGGAGAAAATGAAAATAATTGACAATACTGCTGATTTGAATAAAGTCAAAAAGAAAATTAATAACCTAAGGACAGTCTTTCGTAAAGAATTGAAGAAACAGAATGATTCGCTGTTATCCGGAAGCAGTGCTGACGAAGTTTATTCGCCTAAACTATCATATTTTGAAAATTTAATGTTCCTAAAAGACCAAGAAATGCCACATGAAGGAGAAAGTTCCATAAAGTCGGTGAGTACAAATCTTTATTTAAATTTCAACTTAAATTAACTTATGTACTTAAGTGCTACACATAATTGTTCTGCCATGGAACTGCACCGATTCCATTAAAATAATCTACAAACAAATTTCTATTTTCTGTTGCTGAGTGAAAACCGGGTCCTCTTCTTCTCTCGAGACCAATCAAGTTACTATGTAGACCTTCTTCAATCTCTCCAACTTCATAGTTTTCTCTATCAAAGCTATCTTGCGGGGAGTAGGTGTCTGGATTTTCACGGCGTAAAAAGTTATGTAGTGCACAACAAGCCATCACCACTGGAGCAATATTATCTAAGTCCAAATTTATTCCATTTTTCAGTATTCCAAACCGAGCAACTAAAATTCCAAATACATTTTCAATTATGCGTCTTGCTCGGGATAAACGGTAATTAAAAATTCTTCTATTTTCATTGAGCTGTGACTTATTAAATGGTTTCAAAAAATTATTCCTTAGAGCAAAAGCTTCATCTCCAACAAACACATAAGGAAGCGTTATTCCATTCACTGAATCTGGTTGTGGCAACCCCGATGTACCGTTTATAAGTTTTTGATAAAAATCTGTATTTTTTATAACCCCACCGTCAGACACTCGGCCGTTTGTACCAAAGTGAAAATAAATTAACTCATAATTAGCATTAGCAATTGCCATCAGAACCTGACTGTGGAAGTGTTTATAATTAAAGAAATATGAACCAGATTCAGGCGGCGGCTTTATTTTAATATGCTTGCCATCAACAGCGCCAAGACAATTGGGAAAATTCCATCGTTTTTCGAAATCAGTTCCAATTGCTTTCCATTCACTTGCATTCGAAGGTAACTGAAACAAAACAAATTTCTTTTATTACAGACGATTACAGAGGAACAACATGAAGATGACAACAAAAATTCGTGTAAGGTTCAGTCACCAAGTGGAACTCAAGCTGAAAATGACGATATTTTACCACCTCCACCTACACCAAGTCGATTAAAGCGCAAGAAATCTTCGCAGGTATCAAATTCAACAATAGATTTAACTCTTGACAATATAAATCAAAAAATTTTGTCTCTTAAACCTGACGATACATGTGACATATTTGGAAAAACTGTAGCTTCTAAATTAAAATCATTACCTAAAGATCAACGGATCTGGGCGGAAAAAATTATTAATGAAACCTTGTTAGAAGCCGAACTTGGGAACCTGAATAGACAATGTGTAAGTAGAGTAAATAATATTTTAAATAACTCTTCCCAAGATTGGCAACCAAATACTTCTCCATACTCTCAACCTCACACATCTCCATACTCTCAACCTCACACTTCGCCATACTCTCAACCTCGCACATCTCCATACTCTCAACCTCACACTTCGCCATACTCTCAACCTCGCACATCTCCATACTCTCAACCTCACACATCTCCATACTCTCAACCTAACACTTCCCCATACTCTCAATCTCACACTTCTTCACACTATCAACCACAGACATCTCCCTACTCTCAATCTCAGATGTCTCCATACTCTCAACCTCAGGAGTCTCCATTCTCACAGTCTCATTTGTCACAGAACATTCCTTCAAATCAACAAGAAATTCAGACACCACCAGAAGAACAGACTACACTGTTACACATTCCTGAAAATCAGTCCTCCAAACCTCAAACTCCACCTTTACTCCAAGCCAGACAAAGACCTACGGGAGAACAGTTGTCAGATGCAAAAGAACAAAATTTAATTATTTTTTTTGAAAACTTTCAATCCTAATGTTTAACTATGTACCTAACATGTTTAACTGCCTATATGAATCGAAAATAAATGATTATAACTATTAAGAATGATTTATGTTTTATTGCAGTACATACCTTACAATAGTCGTGACATGCTTTGTAAATGGCGGCGCAGGTTTCTGGGATGATTCTCCCCAGTAACTGTGGTGAAATTATAGATGAGAACTTTAGATCTTCATAGGATCGTCCAGTGGCTAGGAAACGCAAAGTTGCACTAAGGCGTTCGTGATTACTGACAGCTTGCCTCATGTTTGTATCGTGCTTCTGTATTTTAGGTGATACTAATTTCAATAATTTTAGGTACGTAGGTTCAGTCATTCTCATGTAGTTGTGCCAGTCTTTTGGATGGAACCGTAATTCTTTTAAAATATTTACATGCGAGTACTGATGTCGTTTTAATAGCCATTTCTTAACCCACATTTTTCTAGGTTTGTTTCTTTTTTTCTGTAACCGAATCAAAGTTACTGCCACAAAACTAAGAAAAAGAAGTTCGTTTTCCATTGTAGTCACGTCTTGAATTATTTGAACACGTCGTCACTCTGTTTTTTCAAACCAACAAATGATCGATCGTGACGACCAATCGTTTCATGTGTGAGCGGCAGTTTTGTTGCGATACATCGTCACGATATCGTTTCAGATGATCGTAGCGACGGATCGTCCCGTATATGGCGCACTTAACGCTTATGCGACAAAACTGTACTGCGACTCACCGTAGTTCGAATGCACGCTAGTGCGACACACTGAAGATCGACATCTCGCTAGTGCGACAAACGATTGCGCGACAGTAGTTCGACACTACGGTAGTGCGACACTACGGTAGTGCAGTACGTTGGTGCAGTATTGCAGTAGTTTGACACCTAGCAAGGGTAGTGTAGTACGTTGATGCAGTATTACAGTAGTTTGCTGAGATAAATTTTGAATTACATATATTAAATAAGTAGATATTAAATAATCAAAGGCCGTCGCTCGCTTCGCTCGCTCCATTGCAAGGTCACAATATCTAACCTATTGATCTCTGTCACAAAGTTGAACCTAACCAAGCAATGGATGTCTGGGCCTATGTCGGTTCTATATGTTTATGTTCTATTTCTTCATATCGCACTAGCGAGATGTCGATCTACAGTGTGTCGCACTAGCGTGCATTCGAACTACGGTGAGTCGCAGTACAGTTTTGTCGCATAAGCGTTAATCGCACATCCATTTGTCGCGCTCACGTGGTACACTTCTTCCTATTTCGTCTTCCTATCTTAAGATTTTCAAATACAAATTAACGTCAACTAATGTTTCCGAATGTATACGTTTTCCAAAAGATATAAAATATAAACTAGTAGCGATTACATACAAAAAAGAAATGTATTTGTTACCTTTGCTTCATACCTTTTCAAAATATTGATTATTTTACCTACACCTACTTACTTAGTAGTTATATTAAGATTTAAAATTAAACATCAAATTCATGTCATACACGATTTTATTTTCAATTACACAACGAAAAACCCTGGGAATAGTCTCATAGTTATACGCTTACGCGAGGATTATTGCAGCATCACAAATGGAGATAAGTTATTATTTTACACTTTGGTAGGTGACCTTTACTAAATGTTATGTCCATGCATTACCCATTTATGACAATGCTAATATATTATATTGAAGTTGACTGTACTTCATACACAACGTTTAAATAATAATGCCTAACTTACCTTGTTTTCTAATAGCTTTATTTTATTTTCAGGTTCAAACTCGACTACAAGAGTAGTGAAAAATATAAAAACGAATAAAAAGGAAAATAATTTATATCGAAATTTGATAAAAATGCGAGTAAAACTCTCAAAATGCCGAAATAGAGCGCAGAAGCAATCAATGCAATTAAAATCAGCCAAGAACCTAATGAACAGTAGCAACTTTATAGCTACTGTAAACAATTTGCCAAGTGCTGCTAAAATTTTGACAATGTTGCAGTTCAGAAGATTCTTAACTGAAGAAAAAATATTAGCTTTGGCAATGCTTAAACAAAGTCCCAAAGGCTATCGCTTTCTACGAAGAATGTTAGTTTTGCCCTCTCAGCAAATACTGACGAAGTTTTTAAATCAAGCGAATATTATACCTGGTATTAACAAAAATATATTTGGACAATTAAAGGCAAGGGCAAATAAAATGAAGCCAGCAGACAAACTCTGTGTATTAATGTTTGACGAAATGTCTTTGAAACCTAACATTTCATATAATGAAAGAAAAGACTTAGTAACAGGTTTTGTCAATAATGGTCGTGAGACAAAACCTGACTTTGCAGACCATGCACAAGTTTTTATGATCAGGGGTCAAATAAGAAAATATAAGCAGCCTGTTGCATATACGTTCTCCAAAGCGGCCACTATGGGTCCAGAGCTGGCTGTGCAAATTAAAACCATTATCCAACATTTGCAAGAAACTGGGTTTAATGTTGTGGCTACAGTATGTGACCAAGGCACTAATAACAGACATGCCTTAAATCTCCTAAGTGAAACCAGGGGACATGCTGAGAAGTGGACAAGAAGTCAGAGAAGACGCAAAATTAATATAAATTAATGACAAGAAAATTGTTCCACTATATGATCCTCCACATTTATTAAAAGGTATTAGAAATAATCTTTTAGAGAAGAATTTAAGGTATACAACTGAAAATAAAGAAAAAATTGCTAAGTGGGATCACATTAAATTATTACACAAAGAAAATCCTGCTTATAAAGGAATAAGATTAGTGCCTAAGTTGTCCGATAGCCACGTTGATCCGAAAAAACAAAAATGAAAGTGAAATATGCCAGCCAAGTGTTCAGTAGAACTGTTTCTTCCACAATGGGATACCTTGCAGGTAAGGATCAGGATGTTTCACGGGCCGCTCTGGTGCGCTCCTGCCAGGAGCGCATCAGAGCGGCCCGAGAGCTCGTGAGGGCAGAGAGGGCTCACACCAAGCAGGTGGCGGCATTGAACGCGGCGCACGCTGCCAAGCTTCAGGAAGCGCATGAAGTCGCTGTAAAGACGGGGGCCACAGCAGAAGCCCTTCTCAAATGGCTAAACTTCGAGATGGATGGCCCCCTCAAGATCATCGCGGCCATCAACATAGACCTGCGTGACCTACGGTTAGACTTCCACCGGCGCGTGGATAGCGCTCCGCCCGCCGAAGACGATGGACGCTTTGCCGCTCTGGCAGCCCAAACCGAAAGACTGGCTGACAGCCTGCGCGAGCTAATGGTGGACTTGGATCGCTGGCACCAGGAGTCTGCGGCGGCTCACAGCGACAGGACGGAGGCACCGCGACAAAGAAAGACCTCAGCATCGCCTCCACCATTGGGGTCCGCTACGTCGCCGGCCTTGACGGCATCGAAAAACCTGGAGCAGGAAATCGCCGAACTCCGTCAACTGGTGGAGGATAGGCTGCCCGAGCGTCGAACGGAAAGTGTGGGGCGCCTGGAGCTCCAAGAGGATCTGCATAGGGCCATCCAATCGGTTCTGGGGGAACTGAAGACGCTTCGCTCGGAGGTCGACGACCTGAGCGATCTCTCGGCCGCGCAATAGGCGCCGCCGGAAAATGCCACGGAAAATGGGATTTTAAAATATTTGTTCGGGCTGGAATATCGGGCATTGTCTATGATTTTTTGGTTTATGGAGGAGAGGACACTTTTCGATTTCATCAATTCAATGAGGAAGAAAACAGTATGGGTTTGGGATCTAAAGTTGTCATAGCTTTAAGTAAGTCGATCAGAAAGCCTGCTTGCAGTGTGATCAAATGGTTTGACGACAAATGTGTAACAGTGGCTAGTTCTTACGCATATGCTCATCCTGTTCATCACGTATTGCGGTATAATAAAAACACGAAGCGCAAAGAGCCTGTGCCTTGTCCGAACATAGTTCGACAATACAATGCCCATATGGGGGCTGTCGATCTTGCAGAGATGTTGATTGCACTTTACCGCACAGAAATGCGAACACATAGATGGTATATTTTCGCAAATGCTTGATATCTGTATCAACAACGCATGGCTCATTTACCGACGAGAAAGTAACTGTCCAAAGACTCTGAAACTTAAAGATTTTCGATGCGCGATAGCTAACAGTCTCATGACTATGGGCCGCGCTGTTACTAATTCGAAAATAGAAGTAAAAAAATATCGTGACTCCTGAAAATCAGATGGACACACGTTACGATCAAGTAGATCACATGCTATCATTTAGATCCAAAGGACGATGTAAGTTTTGTGTAAAGGGTCAAACTAAAGGACATGGACAAAAAAATACATTCCATATTCACATACACAGTAAATATATTGTTAAATAGAAATAGGAAAATTAATTAATAGGTAGGTTTTAGCCTCTTTGAACTTGTCAGTTATTATTTCAAAATATTTAGTAATGCAGGATGAATTTAAAGTAACATATGTCAACTTCCGCCATAATGGACCATGGAGAAAGAAAAATATAATAGTGGACGTTCTACACCACGCTTACTATTTATAGACACTAAGTGTCTACAAATAGTAAGCGACCATATGTCGACAAATACTCTCTGGTATTTTTTTGCATTTAATCAAATTATCGTAAGATAATACCTATTTGATGCGTTTTTTATAATTCAAACAAAAACAAAAACATAAAACGGAAAGCGTTTACTTGTTTGACAGGGTGTTTTTGTCTATGTCAAATGTCAATATAATGTCGTTGCAGCCAGCCATGCTCTATGATTGACTGATTGCAGCAGATTCATCGTTGCATTCTTGTTGTGTGTTTGTTCTGTTCTTGCGATTGTTTTATAATATTTTGGACCCCCGCTTATCTCTACGGACTGATACCTTCTACCACTCGAAACACTGGACTCTGATTTGCTTTGCGTTCGGATTTGTGTTGTGGATCATTATGAGGTGCATCAACTGTGGAATAGCCGTGCAAAGGTTGCAGAGGCATCTCGTATCCTCGCTTTCTGCACACCATCAAACAAGATGCGTTGGATAACCAATGCTCAAACCCAGGTATGAAGTTTTAATATAAAAGAAAAAACTTAATCTGATGTTTTATAGGTAAGGTGTGCGATATTAACAAGTGCATCTTATTTTCAGCTGCCTCTGGATACATTTATTTGTCAACCATGCTTCTCATTATTAAATACCGAAGCTGGTGAACATGAGAGACTATTGGGGCATGACATGGTTTGATTTGGTTGTGGAAAATCTGTTAGGAAAATAAGACACCATAATATCAGTATGGAGTCTCCATTGTTGGCTGTCCTGTTATCACAAAACACTAATTATGTGGTAGGCATTTTGTTTTTATTAATTATTTTAATATCTAGTTGTTTTTGTATTAATCTATGAAACATTACCTCTCCTTCGTCGGGTGAAAAATGAGTTTTCATATTATGTATGTGTGATTGTAATATCCATCTTTATGTATTTTCCAACTGTAACATAATTATACTTGCTTAAAGTAGGCATGTTGTAACTTAGTACAATAACATTTGAAAACACACAAAACTTGAAAACATAAACAGATGTATACAAAAGATACCATGGTAACATGGTAAAAATTATATAAACAGCTTTTATCTACGTTTATTCTAACTGTGGTTTGTTTTCAGCCCTCAAGAAACAACTATGTTTGTCATGTGTGTTGGATGCGAACAAATAGACAGGCAGTGCACGACTCATCACAAGACATGCAGGAATTGGCTTCAGACAACAATGCAGCAGCCCATAATGTTCAAGTGACTAGCCCACCTGAGCCACCATTACAGCCACCATTACCGCCTTTTCAAGGTTGGCTAATTAGAAGAGAAAGTAATACGATATCATTACCTAATTACAAGCGAGCTTCGATCACATCTATACACTGTATATTTCAACGATGCAGAAACCGAATGTTACATTTGGTCCCGCAATTCCTTAAAAGAATATTATTGCAAGAGCATAGTTTCTATGTTCCTCGCAGCTGTAGAGTGTGTGAAACACATTTGTACAGCGATCAGTGGCATTTGTTGCCTCAAATGAATGAGACATATCCTACATTTAGTGCTGTCCATATAGAAGACATAATTAATATTATGAAGTCAAAAGCAAATATTTTGAATTTTGAAAATGTCTCAGAAATGCCGAACCATTTTTGCCATTATTGGACTGGTCTTACAGTGCCTCAGTTTTTAATTCTGTATAATCTTTTGCCTCCTTTAAATGTTAAGCAATCTAAACGCTATATAATAATAATATATAGTGCATTAGAGCTGATTTACACAGGGTTAGTAACTGACTACAAATTCGAGGCAAGTCAGTGCTGACCCGAAAAAAACCCTGTACCAAAAACTGATTTGAAGTCAGTACAGTGGCTTGAAGTCAGCGCTGACTTGAATATTAGGACTCGAATATTTTAACACGTTCGTTGCATTACGAGATCTATCAGATCTCTTCCAGGACTTTTGTATTGTGCGTTGAACATAATCGTGTTGTTTCACTCCTTGCGGGAGGATCTAATGTGCAAAGTTCTCTAGGTATGAGTAGGACAAATATACATATTTGCTTCCTACTCAAAGCTGAATTCAAGGACATTAAAAAAGAAATTAGAGATGGATTAGGTCCCTAACGAACAGTACTGTAATTATTTTCATTTCTTGCGTTAGGAGATATGTCGGTACTCGTGGAATCGTACGCCTCATAGACGCAAGAGAGAGAAGGTGGGCGGCGCGGGCGCTGCGTGACTCGTTTTAGTCAGGGGGGTGAAACTTCCATACACTGGCTTCAAACAAAATTTTCATAAGAAAGTGCTGCCATCTGTGTGGTTAGGTACGCTAACTTTGGTCATCTATTTGCCAATAGATAGAGCTAGTAGATAACAGTACTGTTCGGAAACCTCACGAACGGGACGATGACGTCGAAGGAGGCGGCACCGGCGACGGCATCAGAGGGGATACGGCGCGGCGTAGGGAGCAACCATATATATACGACAACGGGTCCGGAGCGGGCTCCTCTCGATCAACGCTAGTCACTGTACGCGTCGTGCGCCGTTCATACCCATTTACTGTTAATGTTCTAATAAACCAGTTTACCAAATTCCGCATCATCATTTCGTACAGTCCACTAAAATCTCCTGAACATAATGGTCCTTCGCAAGAAAACAAGACAAGACTAACGGTAGCGGCAGGCGTGCGGCGTGCGGCGTGCGCGGGCGCATGTATTTGCAGTGCAGAAAAAATACCAACGTGGCGCACACGTCACCGAGGAACAAAACCTACGAGAACGGACAACTGTGGCTACAGATCGGTAAATAGTGTGTCGTTCCAATTAAATATCCTATAATATAGTCTATCCCTTCATACTTTCTAAAATCATCCCAGCTTTCTCTGGCCAACTAATCTGTTCTATTCTCTTACCCATATTTTCGGTTATAGCAAATATAAGCATATTTCTAGCCTATTTATTGCTCAAACGTATTGTGTTACTTCGCTGCATATTAGTCGCAGAGCGAATAAATGATAAGAAACCTGTTTTGCACGGGCACGTTGTAGCTTGGCCGCTTATTAACTCAAGGTCAACATCTTTCTGTCGCTTTGCACTTATTAAATTAGTCACCGCGTTGTTTGCTTTATATTTACAGATTAACGTAATCAAACTTTGCTTTAACTATGGATCATAAGATTAAAGAATTAATTAAAAAACGTGCAAGCTGTAAGGCTAAACTTACGCTGTTTAGCAATTATTTAAATGTTGTCCTTTCTTGTGCTCAATTAAGTGATTTACAAGTAACAGAACTAGAAACCCGTCTTGATAAAATGGATTTATTATATAATGACTATGATAAAATACAGGGGGAGATTGAGTTGATGATGGAGGACCCCGCCGAGGCCGTGGGTGACCGAGAAACCTTTCAAAACCAATACTTCTCCTTGGTGTCCTCAGCGCGCGAGGTGCAACGTCATCATAGCGAGAGAAGAGCTCGCATGTCGGTGAGTTCCGTGCATGCTTCAGATGTTAATGACGTCACACGGTCTAAGCATAGTGTTGTAAAATTACCTCAGATTAGTTTACCGTACTTTGATGGAAGCTATCAGCATTGGCTCGAGTTTAGAGACACCTTTGATTCATTAATACACAGAAACACATTGTTAGACGATATAAGTAAATTTCACTACCTTAGGTCCTCGTTAAAGGGTGCTGCTGCCCTAATTATTCGCAGTTTAGATTTTAACTCTGGTAACTATAGCATCGCTTGGGATCTTTTGACGAAACGATATAATAACAATCGTCTTTTGGTAAATAATCATGTGCAATCGTTATTTAATGTCGACCAAATAGAAAAGGAGTCAAGTGCAGCGGTACGTCATCTCGTCGATATAACCACAAAAAATCTGAGAGCCTTAACGATTCTAGGACAACCGACACAACATTGGGACATCTTAATTATTTATATAATGGCTCAGAGGTTAGATACTAAAACTTATATTCATTGGGAAGAATTTAGAAACACTTTATCCGAGGCACCTACATTGTCTCAATTTTTAACATTTTTAAATAACAGGGCGGACTTGCTTGAATCAGTTGAGGAGTCAGAAATTAGTAAAAACAAAACCTCAAACAATAAATTAAGTAAACAAAAAAGCTTTGCAGTAACATCAAATAATTATAACAATGGTCCAAACAAAGGCTTGAGCTCAAATTGTCCAATGTGCAAACAAAGTCATGTTTTATTTAAATGTGACAGTTTCCGTAAACTGTCTTCAGATGTACGTAATCAGAAGGCTAAAGAATATAAGGTTTGCCTTAACTGTTTAAACCCTGGCCATTCCGAAAATAAATGTAAATTGTGGGCTCGGTGCAAGTATTGTAAGGCAAAACATAACACGCTGTTACACGTTGACAAAGACAGTGAGACACCTATGAATAATCAAATCATGGATACTGTTACTTTAACAGCCAAAGCCATACAGAATACTACTTCTTCCACCGTATTGCTTTCCACAGCGAGGGTGAAGGTGCGAGACAGCAGTGGCCGCAACTACGTGGCGAGGGTGCTCTTGGACAATGGCAGTACAGCAAATTTTATAACTAAGGAGCTGTGTGGTAAGCTGGGTTCACTTAAACGTAACGTAAACTCCAAAATAACGGGTATTAACCAGCAGACTTGTAAAAGCACACAGTCGTGTTCCGTAATATTAGAATCTTACTCGGGTAATTATAAAACAACAATTGATTGTTTAGTATTACCAGAGATAACTAAATCACTACCATCAACATTGATTGATATTAGTACTATTTCACTACCATCAGGCATCTGTCTCGCTGACCCTCACTATTATAAACCGTCAAGTGTAGACATCTTACTAGGTGCTGAACAGTTTTGGAATATTTTGGGTACTAACACAATCAATTTGGGCAAAAATCAACCTAAATTATACGAATCTAAATTAGGATGGCTTATCTCTGGGTATATTGCACAGCCCAGTCCATCTCGTGACCAACCAGTGTGTAATTTCGTTCAGGAAATAAAACCTGAACTCACTCGGTTCTGGGAACTAGATTCAATATCAGAAAAACATTCGTTGTCGGCCGAGGAACGTGCATGTGAGGAACATTTTATACGCACAACTACTCGTGGCCAAGACGGACGTTTTATTGTAAAAATGCCATTTAAACAGTCGCCCCAAGCATTAGGTGACTCATACCACATGGCTAAAGTTCGATTTCTTTCACTGGAGCGTAGGTTCGATCGTGATCCCTTATTTAAAAGTAGGTATATAGATTTTATGCGCGAGTACCTACTACTAGGGCACATGTCTGAAGATAATTCAAATGATAACATAAGTTATTATTTACCACATCACGGTGTTATGCGCGAGCAAAGTACTACAACTAAATTAAGAGTTGTCTTTGACGCGTCGGCTGTGACAACTTCAGGCATTTCTTTAAATCAACTACAAATGATTGGTCCCACTGTGCAGGACGATCTTTATTCCATTTTGTTGCGTTTTCGACAACATCGATACGTAGTCTCAGCGGATATTGAGAAAATGTACCGAGCTATAGAATTAAACAAATCCCAACGTTCTTTACAAAAAATCCTATTCAGATTTAATCGAAATGAACCGCTTAAAACATATGTTCTGAACACAGTTACTTATGGCACAGCTTCGGCACCATATTTAGCAACAAAGTCACTTGTAAGCCTCGCATCACAGGCCTCAAATGAAGGCGTGAAGCAAGCTATACAACGAGACATGTACGTAGACGATTATCTCGGGGGCGGCGACTCTGAGTCCACCACCATCCAGTTATGCAAAGAGGTGAGTGCGATTTTAGCATCCGCTCAATTCAAATTAAGAAAATGGCAATCCAACAACCCACAGGTTATGAATGCTATATTATCATCTCTTGATCCGAATGACAATAACATAGTCGATTTAAATCGTAACCAATCCCCCAACACTTCTAAAATATTGGGTTTAAACTGGGTTTGTGATTCAGATAAATTAACGTTTTTTATAAATCTACCTCCAACTAATAAAATAACAAAACGTTATATTTTATCTAGTATTAGCCAAATCTTTGACCCTCTAGGCCTAGTAGGGCCATGTGTCGTATTGGCAAAAATAACAATGCAAAAATTGTGGTTAGAAAAATGTTCGTGGGATGATCCAGTTTCTCGTGACACTCAAGAAAGTTGGTTGTCGTTCGTCACTACGTTACCATGTCTAAATAATTTAAATGTACCACGGCATGCATTTAATTTTAACCACAAATTGATTGAGTTGCACATATTTACAGATGCATCCGAATGTGCTTATGGGGCATGCTTGTATGTTCGTTGCCTAAATCATGATGGTACAACGACCATTCACCTTTTAACCTCCAAAAATAAGGTCGCTCCCATTAAACATACAACCATACCCCGTCTTGAACTGTGTGGGGCCTTATTGGGAGCAAGACTGTGTGCAAAGGTAGTAGCCTCGTTAACTATTAAAATAAATAAAATTTATTACTGGTGTGATTCAACGATAGTTCTCTGTTGGTTATCTACTTCACCAAATAAATTAAAACCTTTTGTCCGCAACCGTGTCAGTGAGATACAAGAAAGTACCGGGGGAAATTCATGGAGATACGTATCGTCAAAAGAGAACCCGGCGGACTTAGTATCTCGCGGGTTGAGAGCCGATCAAATCGGCACCTGTTCATTGTGGTGGTCGGGCCCAGAGTTTTTAAATTTTGGTGAAGACCGTTGGCCTAAAATGCCAAATATAGGCTCAAACTCCAACATACCTGAAATTAAAGTTCATTTATTAGACAACTATGAATCAAATCAATCAGCAATAAGTCGCTTGATTAGTAATCATTCAAACATAAACAAATTAAAACTTGTTATTGCTTATATTCTTAGGTTCATTTATAATTTAAAAAATCCTAACGGAAAGTTGTGTGGTCATGTCTCATGTGAGGAATTACAGGAAGCATTTACGGTCATGGTGCGTATTAGTCAAATGGAAATGTTTCCTGACGAATACAAAACACTTAGTCTGAAAAAACCATTATCTGTAAAAAATAGACTTATTTCACTATCACCCTTTATAGATGATCGGCTTGTGATTCGCGTAGGTGGCAGATTAAACAACGCTAACTACAGTTACGACATCAAACATCCGATATTGCTAGATAGTAAACATCACATTACAAAAATATTGTTTCGTTATGAACATCTTAAACTTATGCACGCAGGGCCACAACTTCTTTTGTCACATATTCGTCAAACTTACTGGCCTTTAGGAGGTAGAAATCTATCTAAAAGTATTTATAGAGAATGTGTCACATGTTTTAGATTGAGAACTCGGGCGGTGCAACCAGTCATGGGTCAACTACCATGCACGAGGACACAGCTTGAGTTTCCATTTTACAATTGTAGTGTCGACTACGCCGGACCAATGCTGATAGCTGACCGTAAAGGTAGAGGTGCCAGACTCATTAAGTCTTATATCTGTGTGTTTGTCTGTTTGGCAGTGAAAGCTGTCCATCTGGAGCTTGTGACGGATCTTACCAAGGACGCTTATCTAGCCGCGTTAAAGAGATTCATTGCTCGGCGGGGTAAACCACACAGCGTCCTCTCTGATAATGGCACGGCGTTCGTGGGAGTATCTAATGAGCTTGCACAACTCATATCTAATTCAAATTTAGAGGCCGATTTGGCACAAGATGGTATAAAGTTTAGCTTTGCACCTCCTTATAGTCCACACTTCAATGGCATAACAGAGGCCGCCGTAAAATCTACCAAAAAACATTTGAAAACTATTGTTCATTCTTCTCATTTGACCTATGAGGAAATGAATACATACTTAGTCCAAATCGAGGCTATATTAAATTCCCGTCCTCTTGTTGCCCTTTCGTCGTCACCTGACGACTTTACCGCTCTCACTCCTTCTCACTTCTTGATTGGACGACCGCTTACATCCGTTTCTCAGCCACAGGTACACTCCATCCACATCACCCGCTTGGATCGCTACAGAAGAATTGAGCATCTTCGACAACACTTTTGGAACCGATTCAGTAATGAATATGTTGTCACGTTGCAGCAGAGAACCAGATGGCATGCGTCAACAGGCGAACTTAAATTAAATCAATTAGTTCTTATCAGAGAGAAATCGCAACCTCCACTGCGATGGCTAATGGGCCGTATCATCAAGGTGTTTCCCGGTCCTGACGGCATCACGCGGGTGGCAGAGATCAAAACAAAGAAGGGCAACATTACAAGGGCCTTTAACAACATATGTCCTTTACCTATTGAAGACAATGTTTCAACCCGGGCAGGATGTTCGGAAACCTCACGAACGGGACGATGACGTCGAAGGAGGCGGCACCGGCGACGGCATCAGAGGGGATACGGCGCGGCGTAGGGAGCAACCATATATATACGACAACGGGTCCGGAGCGGGCTCCTCTCGATCAACGCTAGTCACTGTACGCGTCGTGCGCCGTTCATACCCATTTACTGTTAATGTTCTAATAAACCAGTTTACCAAATTCCGCATCATCATTTCGTACAGTCCACTAAAATCTCCTGAACAAGTACATTATATGTAAAACTAAATATTAATAAATAAGTTTTATTTATTATTATGATTGCAACATGTTTCACACTACAAATAGTTTTTAAATTATTATAGCAAAACGAAAAACACATTTTCACTTTAAATAGTATATTTAGTAAAACGAAACGTGCCACACGTCAGAAACAAAAGGTAGATTTGAATTTTTTTTCTGTTACGTTTGTCGTTTCGTGGTGTTATCTGGTGATCTGTTCTGTGCTCTTTTACGAACTAATACTATGCTAGTTTTCTTGATATCTGTTATAAACGTTTGACCCTGCTTCTCCCTTGGACCCTGTGATAAGATACGTAAACGATTGACCCAACGCCGTGGTTACTGGACTTTGACTTTGCCTTTTTTATTTTAATTCGACGAAACTTGCAAAATGCCGAGAAAGACGGCCTTTAAGTGCTATTTTGGATGTATTCCTTTTAAAGGTATGGTTCCCATTCTTTTGGCATAATTTATTTTGCTCATGAAAACTATTTTATAAGTTGACAATAATATTATCTTTCAGGAAAAGTTCACCGATTTCCACCACACCAATACCCTCATACGGAAAAATTTGATCAAAAATTTGATCTTGAAATGTATAAGTGTGCACTAAAACAGAACTCTCCACATTCCAAATTATGGAACGATTTGCTACCAGTGCTAAGATCAATGGCATTTAAAGTGGAGAAAAAATTGAGGAATGGAATGATTTCGACCAAATTCGTACAAGTGCCAAGTCTCAAGAACTGGATTTCGAATATTAATGTATACGAAGAAATGTTTGACTATTTAAACAAAACACATGATGTAAGTAGTCTGTTGACAAGAAATATTAACCAGGATCCATTAGAGAATTTCTTCTGCAACATAAGGAGTAATGGTGTCAGAAACACGTCTCCAACTTGCTCGCAGTTCACTGGAGCGTTTAAAACATTACTCATAAATAATTTAACTTCACCACACTCTGTTGGGGCGAACTGCGAGCAAGACGATAATAAGGCGTTAAAACCTTTAAGAAAATTATTAAATTTCAAAGAAAAAGATGCAAGGGAGCAACCCTCAGAGTCTGTTAATGTGGATTCCGTAATTAACTGCTTCATGCAAACAAATTCAGAGAATAATCAAAATACAACTAGCAAAGAGGCAAAGAGGTATGTTGCTGGCTACGTTGTAAAAAAAACTTTACAGAAAATATGTAAACACTGCCATACATGTAAAATGCATTTGGTAAGCACTCGTAGTGCCTCCGAGTAATAAAGATTATATATTAGAAAGAGACTATACTAGAAGATCACTTAATTATCCATCGGAGGCATTGTGCGAGTTTGTAGATGATGTTTGCATGATAATTCAAACACAATTAAACGAGGAACCTCAGCAGAAACATCTGAAGGGTACAATTACCCAAACAGTAAAAGTATTTTGCAATTTATCCCATTTCTCTTGTGTTACGCATAAAACAAAAGTAATTAATTTCCTAATGGATACTGTCTCCAATATTATTATAAATAGCTGGTGCACAAATGTCAACAGACTACTTAAAGGTAAAACAAACATATGCCATAATAATTCCACAAAAGTACAAGCATTAAATTATTTTAACACACATTGTAAAAAAAGGAAATAAATTCTGAAAGAAACTAAGTATTTTGTCATTTCTATCCATCATTCATTTATTGATATGGCTCATAATGATCTCTTTTCTAGTTTAAGATTTTGAAGAATGATTTTCCTTTTATTGCCGAATCATTGTTATTTAATTTGTGAATTAAGTAAATTCTTATGTTTCGAATTCTAGATTTTTTTATACGACAAATAATTATGAAATTGTTATTTTTTACACATAAGAATTCATTAATTCCACACAAATAAATAACGATCATTCTTCAATAAAAGGAATTCATTCTAAAAAAAGCGCCATCTAGTGAACGATAGCGTAAGCGGAGCGCACGTTGAGACAAGTGTAGCGCCATCTAGCAGTTTGGGTACACAGTTTTTTAAAACGAAAACCTCAGTTGCACATCTATCTTGTATTATATAGTGTATTATCTATGGTTTTAGTGTTGTCCTAGCATCGACGTGGGAGGTCGCGCGCACGTTTGTGAAGTAACAATCGCGTATATACCTACGTGTTGATTATCATTTTTGTTATACAATGAGTGCTTTTAAAAAAAAAATAGTGTAAAAAATCTATTTATTTTGGTGAAATTTATAACAAAAAAAACAACGCCGGATTATACTGCTGCATCGTCCAGTAAAATATTTTTTTTGGAAAATGTTCAAATTTGCCCCCCATTGGCTAATAATGACAGTGATTATGATTATAAAATATTTGACGCACCTAAAAAGAAAATGATGAACCTTTCTACGACTGACAATGACCTTTTAACAGTAGAGGCACCAAATATGAGAAAAAGAAAAGTTTGTGGTCTCTGCTGTTATAAAAAAAGGCGCATGACAAAGTCCTTATGCTCAAAATGCAACACCGCAATTTGTGGTGAACATAAAGTTGATTCATGCGTGCAATGTGCTTCAAAAAACTAGTTTTGTTTTTATTTCTTAAATAATAAGAGTGTTATAGTTAAGTTTTGCAAAAGAGGAAAAGGCTATTTTTGTTGTTTTTTTTTTACAATTTTTTATAACTATGTGGTCTCATTATGATCTCAAAAAAGTAGTTCTCTATTAAAAATAGCTTATAAGAAATATATTTGTACCAAAATAATAAATAATTGTTTTATTTACTAAAGTAATAGTTTTTTACCGTATCTGTGTATTAAACGTAACGAAATCATACATTAATAGATGAAATTATGCACACCAAAAAGTACTCGTCGAAGCGACGTATGGTTAGGTTTAAATGGGTACGTCCGAACGTTAGGTGTCTAGGGTTAATATACGATGGACACTCAACACACATTCAGTTGAACATTTTAGAAAATGCAGCGAAAATGGGTGTGACCATCATAAAACTTCCATCACATGCTAGCCACCTTTTGCAACCTTTGGACTTGGCTGTTTTCAAGTCTATGAAAGTCAGATGGGATGCCAAAATTTTACCATGGCAGCGTCTAAACGTAGGAACAAAACTTCAGAAGGATCAATTTAGCCAAATCTTGGGAGAAATCTGGCAAGAATTGGATCCAAACATTATTAGAAACGGTTTCAAGAAGGGGGGTATGTATCTGTTACGGTAAATGTGATTAATTGAAAATTATTAATAATTTTACAAAATTATTAATAATAATCACATGTTTTGGTAATTATTAATAATTCTCGACACATATTGATAAAAGTGATAAAATAAATAAAAACCCAATGTTTTTTGACCAGCAGGTATTTATTTATATTATTCACTCTTACCCTGACATATACACTGACTTATACATATAAACTTGGTTAATGTTTCTTTAATTTATAAAAATATATGTGATGGGTACATACGTCGTCGCTCGCTTCGCTCGCTCTGTTGCAAGGTCACAATATCTAACCTAACCTAACCTATTGATCTCCGTCACAAAGTCGAACCTAATCAAGCATACTAAATAATCAGCCCCGCAACCCTTGGCCACTTATTACATTTATCACTACTAGGGTTAAATTATTAATAAAAACCGACAAATGAGATTAATTTATCACTTTTACCTCGACTTTCGGTAATTATTAATAATAATCGATAATTATTAATAATCTTCAATTAATCACATTTACCGTAACATATCCATTAAATAAAAGTGTAATTCCGGCAGAAAAGTTTGACCTAGGTTCTCTCAACCGATTTCACGTAGCCAAAAGTCAAGAAACACAAAGAAACGTAGCGACTCTGTCAAGTTTATGTTTAGAGACATTCAACAATGCCCATTTAAAGGCACTTGCATATGAAGCACGAAAAGTTGAGGCATTATATAATACACTTCTCATCAAAAAAATCGAAACACCTCGCAGTTTATGATTTGACAAGGATTATCAGAAAAATGTGCATATTTAGGAATAAATATAAAATGTTATTTAATAGTGAGTAGTATGAGGTTTTTAAATCCTAATGTTAATGTTCTAAATTCAAATTAAGTCTTCATAGGTTTCGTATTTTGTATAATGAGTAATTTTTACCCTGTATGGAATTTGAAGGAAATGGGTAAAACAACACGCGTAAATGAAAAAAAAAGTAAGAAACGTTTATTTAATAACTTGTATTCCCTCTGCGAGCTCTTATTACTGCTTCCATACGGTTCTTCATCGATCGCATGAGAGTCACGATCACATGTTGTGGTATATTATCCCATTCCTCTTGGATTGCATTTTGCAGCTGGCTAAGTGTTTCTGGGGCTGGATCTCTTGCTCGAATTCGTCTCTTTAATTCATCCCATAGTTGTTCAATGGGATTCATGTCCGGGCTTCTTGCTGGCCATACCATAATGGAGATACCGACTTCGGTAAGATAATGTCGTACGACGCCCGCGGTGTGAGCTCTAGCATTGTCGTGCATGAATATGAAGTCGTTGCCAATAAAATGTGCATAGGGCATCACATGAGGTTCAAGACACTGTTCGATGTACCGATGAGAGTTTATTGCAGGCAGCCGTGGCCCAGATACAAAGGCAAGTTCTGTCTTACCGTCGGCGCTGATTCCTCCCCAAACCGTCCACGAACCGCCACCATAGCTGATCTTTTCTTCAATGCAGCATTGTGCAAAGCGTTCTCCATCTCTTCTGTAGACCTTGTTCCTTCCGTCGTTACCATACAGCATAATTTTACACTCATCAGAAAACAGTACTTTGCTCCACTGAAGGTATGACCAAGTTAGGTGCTCGCGTGCAAAGTTAAGGCGCGCTCTTCGATGGTCTGCAGTTAATTTCAGCCCATTCGCTGGCTTATGCGGTGCCAATCCGCGTTCCTTCAACCTTCTTCTTATTGTAGAGTCACTTACAGCTACTCTTAGTACAACGCGAAGCTGCTGCTGCAGTTGAAAAGCGCTAAGGCGTCGATTTCGTAAAGAAGTTGTTACAATAAATCGATCATCTCGCTCAGAAGTGACCCGATTCCTGCCAGATCCTGAACGGCGCGTGAACGAACCAGTCTCCCGATAGCGTTTGTAGACTCTATGAACAGATGATAAGCTTAGATGCAATCTTGCAGCCACAACACGCTGACTAAGTCCAGAATCAAGCAATGCCACCACTTGGGCGGCTTCTGCGGGCGAAGTATCCATATGTTTTAGAAAAAAAAGTTTTTTCAGACGTCCCAAAGTCACAGTAAATGAAATAAGAAACAAAAAGTTTAAAGACAAGCGCTAATTTTTAGTTTTTAAACGAGAAACGTACTCCAACCCTAAATACACATTTGTCTCAAAACAGTGATTAATTTCATTTATAGGATAAACAAATGAAATTCTAATTTCGAATTTTGATTTTTTTCTTCTTACTGTATGACCAAACTGCCAGCTACACAATAATGTTTTTTTTTTCAAGGAATTAATTCTCTTTTGTAAAAAATTATGACAAAAACAATAAAAACGAAAGTGTTTCGATTTTTTTGATGAGAAGTGTATTATTTAAAATATTATTATCATAAAATATTATTTTTGAAACCTTCAGAAATCATTATATCAGGATCCACAACCGGGACTGCTCGTGTGTGTGTATCAAAGTGCTCGAAAACAAAAAAAAAAAAAAAACGAATTCTCGTTTGAAAGTTTGTTGCTTGATACTATAAAAAAGCCAGGAAACGTAATGAAAGTAAATAAACGAAAAGCAGCGAAAGGGTGTGAGGTAATAACAAATGAAACATTTATGAAAATGACGGACACAAGAAGAAGAAAAGAAGAAAAAAGAAGAAGAAAAAAAAAGAAAAAAAAGAGGACGAGAAGAAAGAAAACAAAAAGAAAAATTCACTAAAAAAAAGAAAAAATACTACCAGAAAATATTCTTGATTATAAATGTCTTATAAAGAAAAAACTAAACTGGGACTGGAATAGTTCTGGAAAAAAGATGACATGGACTAAAATACAACACATTAAAATAGAAAAGGAAAACCCTGATTTAATTTATCTAAATTGTAACTCAGACATACAATGTTTGTCCTCGTAACTTATATGTCATTTCACTGTTTTGTTTTTCACGTAAGTCATGAAAACCCATAAAAACATTTTTTCTTTTACAACTTAACCATACCTATTTATAGTACCTACACTATATTAAATAGAGCCAGCTTCAAAAATTATACGGGGTCTTTTGAATTTGCTATAATTTTTCAAACTTTAAAATCGCTCTCCTGTAAAATCAAAAAAAGTGAGTTACGATGTTATTGCATGGAGGTGTCGATATGCATGTGGTACGGCTAGAATTGATCGGTTACAGAAAGCCGGTGTCACAAATTTCAAATCTCTGTAAAAGGGTGAAATTGATGTTAGATACAAAAAGCCACGTATGGCATTAAAATATAAAGATAAAAGAGACATACACATGCTGTCTAACTTCCACACAGCTGAATTCGGGCCTACCACTAAATATAACAGAGCAACGGGACTGCCTTAAATGAAGCCCTAAGTTATAGTTGACTATAACTTAAAGAAAGGAGCAGTTGACAATACCGACATGGTATTAAATTCGGTTCAGTGCATACGAAAAAATAGAGTGTGGGAAAAAAAACTAGGCTTGCATTTAATTGATTTATGCATGTTAAATGCTCATGCATTATATAAAACACTGCATACTAGTAATAAGTCCATCGCCGATTTTCAGTTGGCCGTTATTAGACAATTAATTGCAAAATATAAAGCACAAGAATTAGAGTATTCTATACCGACGACGTCTAGATCAGTGTCTGCCTTGCGATTAACTGCATCACACTTGGCCAATCACATGCCCCAATATACAGAAAACAAAAAGTCAATATCATGTTTTGTGTGTCAACATACGAAATTAAAGAAAAAAATCCGCAAGGAATCTCGCTTTATGTGCCAAGTGTGCCAGGTAACATTGTGTCTCCATGTTTTAAAATTTATCATACATGTGAAACATTTAAAAAAATATTGATATTATGCCACGCATCCCTAGATCCCAAATTCGAATAGTTCACAGAGTAGTCTCCGCAGTGATGCCAACTTAGCCCTTTCGGGGCTAGATCTAGCCCTTTTTATGCTTTCTCAGCCCTTAAAATAATTATTTAGCACCTAGCCCAATTTCTAGCCCCAAAATCGTGTAAGAAAACTACACTAGTACAGTCTAAATATTGCCTAAAAAAGGTCGTGTGAAATAACGACACAGATTTTTTTTTTCAAATTTGCATAAACTAAACGCACTCAAGCAAACCACACACACTGTCACTCAAATACATCAAATGTCATTAATCTAAACGTCAGTCAGACTACCTGTCTCTTTTCCTCTTACATGAATCGTAGAGATAGGTGGTGGTCGCTACACTCCATGGGCAGGGAATTCCCCGAAAATGCAACTACTATTTTGTCTTTGTCGTTTGTCATAGAGTATGGTAATAATTTGGTTAGTCGTTTGTAGTTTAGCGTAGCTGGTACAGAATTGCTAACTTTGCGAAGTAAATTTCATACTCTTAATATTCTGATTAGAAATTCAGTGAGTTTACTTGGTGATACGTGCTGCAAATTGCGAAAATGGAAGTTCCGTCTAAAAAGAAGACTAATTACACTCAACATTTTAGGAAAGAATGGGAGAAGGATCCTGCTTTGAAACAATGGTTAAAACCAGTCAGTGGAAATGCTTGAAAAGCAATGTGTATTTATTGTAAAACAGAATTTACAGCAAAGTTATACGAAGTGAAGCGTCACTCTGAGTCGAGAAAACATATAGAAAAATTGAAACCATTTTGGTCTTATAAAATTCAATCAAACATGCTACACACACGATATCCCAAAAGAAGTGATAAAAAAAAGGATCAAAAGAAAAATATAAATTTAAATTGAGCAAGACTGACCCTAATGAAGCAGAGGCTCAACCTCAACCATCAACTTCGTCAGCATCAGCACAAAGTGAAAGTGAAATATTGTGTGACGAAGAATCTTCTGATGAGGACATTTAAGCTGTTTTTTGATTTAGTTAGATTGTTTTTCTTTAATTTTTGGATGTGTGATTATGTGATATTTAATAAGGAAACAATAGTTAACAAAACTCACTTCTTTTATTGATTTTTATTAATAAAGCCATTTAGCCCTATTTTGAATTTATTGAGCGAATCTAGCCCTTTTTAAAACTCTATTTAGCCCGAAAACCTGACACAGATTTGGCAACACTGAGTCTCCGTCCAGTTGTTGTTTTCGGTTCTGAAGACGAGGACGTGCGAGAGTACGTCATGTCGAATAATAAAGAATCGCGGCCTACGTCGCCTTCAATTTTGTGTCCACGTAAAATAAAGTATAGAAGAGTAACTAATACTTCAAATAAATCGACGAAGACAAAACCAAATTATGTCTATTATGCTCAGTTAGAAGATGGTGATGTGACTGCTTTTGTAAACCTGCCAGACGCAATTTTTTTTTATCAGAGACAAGTGATCCACGAAATGAATACTTTAGTAGCTTTTGAACTGGAAACTGTACGGCCGGAAATCCGCTCAGAAGTTTAGATGAAAATATTAAATTTAATACGACATGCTCGTGGAGAATCATCACCAACAGAAGAACGAACAACGTGCCCATCTCCCGAGTACTGATTTAGTAACTACACAAGTACGTTTACATAGTTAATTCATTGAAGACTGAATAATGTTAGATTATTAATTAAGTAAATAAAACATTGATTTTATTTCCGGCTTTTAATTTTGTTAATAAATAAAGAATTTATGCATCGATATTAAGTTTATTATTAAATTTAAATAAAAACTTAATGTTATATAAAGAAGAGATACAAAGTTAATTATTAGACATTATAAAGTGGCATTATCTTCAGCAATATAACATAGTTTCGGAAATTTTATTTAAAAAAAATTACGTGTACCGAACGCACCCACTTGACATCCGACGCGTTAGGGCGCCAAGCTAGACTGACCGGCTAAGTTTGAAAAAAATTTATTACACGTCCACAGCCTTTTTCTTTTCTACAAATAATTACCCAAGTGCTTTTAAGTGAATATGAGGACTAGTCAGACGCAATATGAAATGATGGTTGAATTCATGGAAGCGTAAGTAAAAATTAGTTTGAGTGGCATAATCTTTAGTGTGAAGTATTTTAACGTGCAATCCTATTTCTTTTCCAGAAATGGAGACTTGTCTAAACCATAAGGCGGCGCACGAGGTCGGAATTTCATACAAATGGAATGGAAAGACCTTACAAATAAATTAAATAGTGAAGGCACAGGCGAATCTAGGTCTGAGGAGAAATGGCGCAAGGTATGTTAACTCAAGTGACGCTATTTTTTTTTGTTGTTGGGGCACTTGATTATAGTCACTCTTAAGTCTCTGCTTTAAGTACTTATCCAATATCTTTGTGTAAGTTTGTTTGGAATTCCTGCTTAAATTATTGCTGTTTAATTCCAGGTGTGGAGTGATTACAAAAATAATTGCATAAAGAAGTGTGCAAAAATTAATAGGGCCGTTAGTGGCACTGGTGGAGGGCCAGCACTCCAATTATCCTTAAGTCCTTAACCGATTTAGAAAACCGAGTTATGCAGATAATTGGAGTGCAAGCAGCTACTGGCATGGTGGTGGAAGAAGCAGGATTTCAACGGGTTAGCTACTTACTTACTTTTAAAATTGTGTTTTTTTTTATTACCTGATAACTATAATTTTTTTATTTCAGGAAGCTGCTGAAATTCAACCATCAGAGATGAGAGTTCCTGATGCACATGTGGATGATTATGCAATAGGTAAATATGAATCTTACTTTTATAATAATTAATCAGTTAATATAATTATGTTTAGTGTCTTGTAGTTACAAATATTTGCTGTGTATGTTTATGCATCCCTAAATTACATAAAAGCATTATAATATTATTCCAATGTCAAATCTTGAAATAAAGATTATTTATACATAAATCCCAATATACACACATAAATATCACATTACATAGTAAATGTTTCTATGAGAACACAAGTTTCTGCTAATAAGAAAAAGGACTAGTCTAATCAACATTAATAAATGTTTTACAGATTGGAATATTCCGGGCACAAGCAGTCAGCCAACAGTGGCTCCTCCTCCACCACTGAGTCCACCAGATGAAACCCCTGCTTTCCCGTCAACTGAGGCTCATCCTCCATCTCCTCAAATACTAATTGAAGAGACGTGGAAACCACCACCACAAAAAAAGGCAAAGCATTTAGAATTAGGAGAAATGTTTTTAGAAGCAGATAGAAAGGCAAGGGAGTATGCTAGAGAGCGTGATCTCGAGTGTGAAGAACATTTCCGCGCTACCACTGTTCGCGACGATAGTGGTAGATATGTTGTAGTATTGCCGTTCTGTGGCGACCCGTATTCTTTAGGCGACTCGCACGCTGCTGCACTTAGGCGCTTATACTGTTTAGAACGTAAACTCGATGCGTCGCTTAAATTACGCGGTGCTTATAATGACGTCATGCGTGATTACATAAATAAAGGTTTTTTAAGCCCAGTTGTAAACGACGAGGGCAATTCTCTTCCCGCGTATTATATTCCGCATCACGGCGTGGTTCGCGAAGATAAGACCTCCACTAAACTTCGTGTGGTTTTAGATGCTAGTTGCCGAACTACATCGGGTCAGTCGATCAATGACATTTTGCATGCCGGTCCTGATCTACAGGGTGATTAATTGGACGTAGTTATGCAAACTAGAACCATCCCACACTTTGAGTGAAATTGAGTTATATATGTAGATAGACTGTGTATGGTGTATAACATCTCCTCAGAAAAAATTCTGGCCGATAATAGCAAGTTACAAAGCAAAAAAAAGAAGCCATTTAAGGTACCAACCCGAGTTTGAGTCACTTTTTATAAGCAAAACGGACTCATGTAGCATGGTACTTATCGTACTTTAGAATTTTTATTACGCAAAATAGAACCAAGCCACATGGTACCCAGAAGAAAATAAAAATATAAATCTTTTTTTTCTCTAAAGAGAACCATGTGGCTTGGTTCTATTTTGCGAAAAAAATAAATGAGCTTAAAAATAACCAAGATGCTTAGTTCCATATCGATAATTATGTTTTATGAAATTATAAAAAAAATAAGGGTCTATGAAGCTTGGGTTTGGTTTGCGTTTAAAAAAAATGAATGTTTGGTAGGAATAGAAATGCTTATGATTATTTACATACGTGTCATATTTTTCCCGGGTGATCATTATATTGAACATTTAAACATCTACCACTGTCTACCATAAACTATCGTAATTTATAAAATAGCAACACGAAATTTTTGCGGGTAACACTGACACATTCACTTCTACATTTTCTACTGTGCTTTGATCTTATTTAAAAAAAGAATGAATAAAAAGTTGAGTGCTCGAACAAGAGCACTTGTAAGTGCTTGCCTTAAAAATAGCTCAGATGATGAAGATGAAAACCACAGTGGTGTAGGTAAGTAAATAGTTACTATATCAGTTTGTTGTTCTAACCTCAAAGCATTTTATTTTGTTGATAACTACAGGCTTAAACAGGCAATGATATTTGATTAAGTTCTATATATCTAAAGTCTTTTTCACTGTATATCGTAGGTAGATTGTAAAAATTAACAACACGAATTAATTTTGCTAAACAACAAGTATTTTTGTTTAGGTATACTTATTTTAATATTTTTTTAGCAGATATTATTGAGAATTCTCCACATAGTAGTCCTCCAAAGAAGTTAAAAACGGGTAAGTTACTAAACAGCACAAAATACCCACTTAATTTTAACATATAGTATACGATATTTAACTAGAGAAAAAAGGTCATTAACCTACCTACATTAAATGGCCGTTTTTTCTTTCAAAAACAAAAATATATAGCTATATTTTTGTTTTTAAAAGAAAAAACGGCCATAGGATCACGATAAACATCCATTCAGGATGTTAACTAGCGTTAACATCCTGAATGGACGTTTATCGTGATGCTTAACTTTTTTAGTCAAGGAAATATGATACATTAGTCGTTGTTTTGATTCGCGTGAAGAGATAGGTATAAGGGAAACAGCAATGACTTTTTCTCTTGTTAAATGGCACATACTTATAGGGCTTCATCCGAAAAAACAGAACCTTAGACTAAAGTATAGCTATTATTTACGTAAGATTTAAAATCATCCAGAGGTGATGAGCTTTAATATTTTATTTTGTTAGCTTTTAACTGTCTTTTAATAAAAAATATATTCCTGGGTATTTATGCAGAACAAGCTAAACAGTTTGAATGAGCTTGTTTAGGTGAATGAAGCTTTTGCTTTTCTAAATGCGAGCATATTTCAGCAGCATGTTGTTTTCAGTTTTATTTTTAATCCTCAAATCTTAATTTGTATATATATATATATATCTACATACTTACTTGTGCTTGGAGGCGAATGTGAGTTTATTTGTTTCGCTTTCACGCCTTAGCTATTCAACCAATCGTAATAAAATCTTTGGTATTTTGAGATAAGGATGACCACTCTTACTTCTGGAGTTATGGAGGAGGAATTGAAGTCGGTTACTAGCAGTTTTAACTGCACTACTTGTTTAATACTCTATAAAATTAAATCAGTAGGTAATACTTTTCTTTCTTCTGCAGCTTTGCCTTATGCCGATACCAATCGCCTAAGTGAGCATAAAGTTCCGACTGATGAAGTCAGTTGCGAGAAGAGTGTCGAACTGCTTTTTTCTGGCATGGGGTGCTCGAGGTATTTTAACATTAGATCTCATGAAGATGTTGAAGAAAAAAGTATAGAGCCTCCACCCTATTCTCCGTTAACACCTAGACCACTTAGCAATCACAATGTAATAATGCATGAAAAACAATCCACTAACCCCTCTCCTAACATTGACCAGTATATAAAACCTTCTGAACCTCATGTTACGCTGCATGAAACCATTGCTGAGAAAAGGATCACACCTGTGTCTCGTCCCATAAGTCCAAGGTCCAATCAAACCACCCTCCCCGATCCTCCGTCATCACCTGTGCGTTCAATGTCACCAGAGACAGCAAATATATTTAATATTTTAACGGAAGACTTTGAAAATGACTGCGGAGCTTCCGAAAATATGTTTAATATTAATGAGAACAATCCAATAGTTTCACCGGCATCTTCCAATAGAACTGAAGTGATATTTGATGACGACGACTCAGTACAGGACCCGGATTTTGTTGAAAGTTATACTGGCGGCAGTGATAACAGTTCAGGAGTATCAGAATCACTGATTACCTCTATACCAGACATATTTTATGAACCTAATACTGATGAGACTGAAACTCAAACTTCCAGCCGTTCTAATCAAATCTTGCAAGAGAACATTTCTGAAGCAACTAGATCTCCTTCAAGTAGGCCAAAAAGGGGTAGAAAGAGAAAGTATGGTGATCACACTCGAGAAGAAAGGAAGAAGAGAAAGTACCAAAATCTGTCCTATGTTAACTCTAGGAAACAAAGAATTGAACCAAAGCCATTTTTAGATTATAACTGTAACTGTCCAAAAAAATGTCAAGAGAAGATTTCGAGGGAGAACAGATTATCCGAATTCAAAAAATTCTATGCTTTGGGCACTTATGCAGCACAAAATATGTTTATTGCAGCTTGTGTGAAGGAAAACCCAATAAAACGTTCATACGTTTCTGCTTCTAGTAATAATTCCAAGAAAAATACCTTTACTCGAATATATCATCTAAATCATGTACTTGTTTGCAAGAAAATGTTTTTAAACACTCTTCAGACAACATCCAAAAGGGAAAATACTTCTCTGTGCAAAAAACGCGACGATTTCATAACAGATAAACGAGGTTCCCAAGGAGGACACAATAAAGCAACTTATGAAAGCGAAGAGTTTATCATAAATGTCATTCGAAAACTGCCTACATATGTTTCCCACTATCGGCGAGCAGATTGTAGCGATGCAAAATTTTTGAGATCTGTTATGACTCTCCCTACAATTTATAAGTTATACGAAGATGAAGCAAAATTGGCTGGGCAAAAGGTGCTCTCTTTTTCAAAAGTTAAACACGTGTTCCTTACGAAGTTCAATCTTCGCACAAAACCTTTAAAAAAGGATACATGTAACAAATGCGACTACTTTTCTAGCAAAAAATTAAAAGGATCTGAAGAAGAAAAGGCTATGCTGGATAGTGCTCATAGGGAACACTTACAAAAAGCAAAAGCACTGCAACAGCAACTAAAAAATGATATGCAATTAGCTAAAGAAGATCGATTCACCGAAACAATAACATTCGACCTGCAAAAAACCTTACCCCTTCCGCGTATACCAACTAATATTGTATTCTACAAAAGGCAGCTCTGGGTGTACAATTTAGGAATCCACTCAGGAAGCGATGACCAGGCCCATTGTAATGTTTGGGTGGAAGGTGAAGCGGGAAGGGGATCTCAAGAAGTAGGCTCCTGTTTATATAAGCATATAATGGATAGGCTTGGCGATAGCGGCGTGAAAAACTTAATACTTTGGAGTGACTCTTGCGGAGGTCAAAACCGCAATATTAAACTAACGTTGATGCTAAAAGCTTTATTAAACGATCACCCAACACTCGAAACAATCAGGCTACGCTTTTTAGAATCCGGTCACAGTTTCCTGCCGAACGATACTGATTTTGGCCGAATAGAATGTGCTTTAAAATTACAACAAAGATTATATACGCCAGAGGACTATATGCAAATAATGCAGGTATGCAAGAAGAATAAACCGATGCAAGTTCAGAGAATGAAAACGGAAGATTTTTTGTCAAGTGCTAACCTAGAAAAGAAAATAACAAACAGGAAGAAAGCTACTGATGGCTCTAAAGTGTCTTGGCTTAATACAAAAGAGATAATGCTCAAAAAAGAAGATGAGTTTTCGATTTTTATGCGATCAAACCTGGATGATGAACATATAGAAGTAAATATAAAGAAAAATTTACGAGGAAATACGGGGCTATTAACGAAACAAGTAATGGATCCGCTTTGGCCTAATGGAAAACCTATTCCCGAAGCAAAGCTGAATGACCTAATAAGTTTGCTGCATCTTATACCAGATGATGCTCAAGAATATTATAAAAAATTAACCGGAAATTCAACAGTTCAAGACGACATAGATGGGTTTTCTGGTACTGTTGATTTTGAAGTAGAAGTTGTTGAAGATGCTGCTTTGAATGATGAATAGTAGTGATTTTTTACTGCTATAATTATTTTGTAGTTATTAACCATTTCTGTGCGTCAGTATAAATTGTTCGTATGTTGCAATAAACAAATATGAATAAGTAAACCATTTATCTAACATTTATTTTTCCTAAAAAAAAATCAACAAAGAACCAAACCACAATACAATAATTTTGCTATAAGGAACCATCAGGTTTTTGATCATAAATAAACACTAAACCGTCATAAAATTTAATTATGTAGTTTTCCTATATTCTTGCTAATACAGTCCTTTAACGTTGTTAAGTTATTCATCTTATAAAACTTACCTATTTTTTTCTACGCACTTTTAAAACAAAAACCTAATTATCTCAAAACTGATATGTTGTGGGTTGGTTCTAGTTTGCATAACTACGTCCAATTTAACATCTTAATTAAATTCCGCCTTTTCAAAATTGCACTTTCAGCTGATTGTAGACAAATGTTTCTCAATATCGGCATTCGCGAATCCGACCGTAGATTTCAACGAATTTTATATCGTTTTGACAATGGTGAGCCTTTAACCGTGTATCAATTTAATCGCGTTTGTTTTGGACTTAAGTCTAGTCCATATCACGCGTTACGAGTTGTCCGCCAGTTGATCGCTGATGAAGGCGACAACTTTCCCGCTGCAGCCGCTGTTGCTGCTTCCGTTTTATACATGGACGACATTGTCTGTAGTGTCGCATCCGCTCCGCAAGCAGTTTCGCTTTGTGAAGAGCTTATTCAGCTTTTCGAACGAGGCCAATTTGACCTTGTCAAATGGACAAGCAATTCCAAAGAGGTTCTCGCGCACATACCTGATTCGCATAAAGGGGCCCATATACGGTACGATTGATCTGTACGATCCGTCGTTGCAGACCGATCGAAACGACGGATCGCCAGTGTATGTTCACATCGTTAACGATTTACTTGATCGCAAACGATATCGGAGGTCGTCACAGAATCCCTTGCGATCAGACCAATCGTAACGATAAATCGACAGTGTATGGCGCCTTGCGATCAACGATTCGATTTTTGTCTCAGTCAACGCCGGCCGCCGCACGCGCTGCATGTCTATTGTCTACGTACCTAGCCTACACTCGACGAACGAAACAACAAAATGACTACATGGAGTAACGACGATTGAATTTATTGAATTATTCAGAGAACAAGAGCCTTTATGGAAAATAAGACATAAAGATTATCACAACAACGTGAAGAGAACGGTGTGTTATAATGTACTTTTGGAGAAAATGAAAATAATTGACAATACTGCTGATTTGAATAAAGTCAAAAAGAAAATTAATAACCTAAGGACAGTCTTTCGTAAAGAATTGAAGAAACAGAATGATTCGCTGTTATCCGGAAGCAGTGCTGACGAAGTTTATTCGCCTAAACTATCATATTTTGAAAATTTAATGTTCCTAAAAGACCAAGAAATGCCACATGAAGGAGAAAGTTCCATAAAGTCGGTGAGTACAAATCTTTATTTAAATTTCAACTTAAATTAACTTATGTACTTAAGTGCTACACATAATTGTTCTGCCATGGAACTGCACCGATTCCATTAAAATAATCTACAAACAAATTTCTATTTTCTGTTGCTGAGTGAAAACCGGGTCCTCTTCTTCTCTCGAGACCAATCAAGTTACTATGTAGACCTTCTTCAATCTCTCCAACTTCATAGTTTTCTCTATCAAAGCTATCTTGCGGGGAGTAGGTGTCTGGATTTTCACGGCGTAAAAAGTTATGTAGTGCACAACAAGCCATCACCACTGGAGCAATATTATCTAAGTCCAAATTTATTCCATTTTTCAGTATTCCAAACCGAGCAACTAAAATTCCAAATACATTTTCAATTATGCGTCTTGCTCGGGATAAACGGTAATTAAAAATTCTTCTATTTTCATTGAGCTGTGACTTATTAAATGGTTTCAAAAAATTATTCCTTAGAGCAAAAGCTTCATCTCCAACAAACACATAAGGAAGCGTTATTCCATTCACTGAATCTGGTTGTGGCAACCCCGATGTACCGTTTATAAGTTTTTGATAAAAATCTGTATTTTTTATAACCCCACCGTCAGACACTCGGCCGTTTGTACCAAAGTGAAAATAAATTAACTCATAATTAGCATTAGCAATTGCCATCAGAACCTGACTGTGGAAGTGTTTATAATTAAAGAAATATGAACCAGATTCAGGCGGCGGCTTTATTTTAATATGCTTGCCATCAACAGCGCCAAGACAATTGGGAAAATTCCATCGTTTTTCGAAATCAGTTCCAATTGCTTTCCATTCACTTGCATTCGAAGGTAACTGAAACAAAACAAATTTCTTTTATTACAGACGATTACAGAGGAACAACATGAAGATGACAACAAAAATTCGTGTAAGGTTCAGTCACCAAGTGGAACTCAAGCTGAAAATGACGATATTTTACCACCTCCACCTACACCAAGTCGATTAAAGCGCAAGAAATCTTCGCAGGTATCAAATTCAACAATAGATTTAACTCTTGACAATATAAATCAAAAAATTTTGTCTCTTAAACCTGACGATACATGTGACATATTTGGAAAAACTGTAGCTTCTAAATTAAAATCATTACCTAAAGATCAACGGATCTGGGCGGAAAAAATTATTAATGAAACCTTGTTAGAAGCCGAACTTGGGAACCTGAATAGACAATGTGTAAGTAGAGTAAATAATATTTTAAATAACTCTTCCCAAGATTGGCAACCAAATACTTCTCCATACTCTCAACCTCACACATCTCCATACTCTCAACCTCACACTTCGCCATACTCTCAACCTCGCACATCTCCATACTCTCAACCTCACACTTCGCCATACTCTCAACCTCGCACATCTCCATACTCTCAACCTCACACATCTCCATACTCTCAACCTAACACTTCCCCATACTCTCAATCTCACACTTCTTCACACTATCAACCACAGACATCTCCCTACTCTCAATCTCAGATGTCTCCATACTCTCAACCTCAGGAGTCTCCATTCTCACAGTCTCATTTGTCACAGAACATTCCTTCAAATCAACAAGAAATTCAGACACCACCAGAAGAACAGACTACACTGTTACACATTCCTGAAAATCAGTCCTCCAAACCTCAAACTCCACCTTTACTCCAAGCCAGACAAAGACCTACGGGAGAACAGTTGTCAGATGCAAAAGAACAAAATTTAATTATTTTTTTTGAAAACTTTCAATCCTAATGTTTAACTATGTACCTAACATGTTTAACTGCCTATATGAATCGAAAATAAATGATTATAACTATTAAGAATGATTTATGTTTTATTGCAGTACATACCTTACAATAGTCGTGACATGCTTTGTAAATGGCGGCGCAGGTTTCTGGGATGATTCTCCCCAGTAACTGTGGTGAAATTATAGATGAGAACTTTAGATCTTCATAGGATCGTCCAGTGGCTAGGAAACGCAAAGTTGCACTAAGGCGTTCGTGATTACTGACCGCTTGCCTCATGTTTGTATCGTGCTTCTGTATTTTAGGTGATACTAATTTCAATAATTTTAGGTACGTAGGTTCAGTCATTCTCATGTAGTTGTGCCAGTCTTTTGGATGGAACCGTAATTCTTTTAAAATATTTACATGCGAGTACTGATGTCGTTTTAATAGCCATTTCTTAACCCACATTTTTCTAGGTTTGTTTCTTTTTTTCTGTAACCGAATCAAAGTTACTGCCACAAAACTAAGAAAAAGAAGTTCGTTTTCCATTGTAGTCACGTCTTGAATTATTTGAACACGTCGTCACTCTGTTTTTTCAAACCAACAAATGATCGATCGTGACGACCAATCGTTTCATGTGTGAGCGGCAGTTTTGTTGCGATACATCGTCACGATATCGTTTCAGATGATCGTAGCGACGGATCGTCCCGTATATGGCGCACTTAAAGCATCTCCGGACATTGAGTTCGAGAAGTGAGCACATCACAAGGTTCTTGGTTTACGCTGGGACAGACATGTCCGCTTTGACATCTTATCACCAGGTGATAAGTGTACCAAACGCGCAATGCTATCCACTGTGGCTTGTTTATGGGACATAATGGGTTTTGTGGCTCCTACCATTTTGTATGCCAAGCTCTTGATCGAAGAGCTTTGGTTAGCAAAATCTGATTGGGATGACACTCCTCCCGACCATATTGTCGCTGTTTGGAAACAGTTTTGTGCTGAACTTCCCGCACTCAATAAAATAATTGTGCCGCGCCATCTAGGTTTAGTAGATGGATGTTTTGTTAACTTAATAGGTTTCGCTGACGCCAGTGAACGCGCTTATGGCGGAGTCATATATTTGCAAGTCCGCATTGGATCTAACCACTCTGTGCAGCTAGTTTGTGCCAAGTCTAAGGCCTGGTTTAGACGATGCGAGGAATATCGTGCGAGTTGCTGTACACTGCGGCACTTGCACTGTTTGTTGTTGTAAGTGATCGATTATAGACGGAAATGTACTGCAACTTGTACGATTTTTCTCGCATAATCTAAACCAGTCATAAGTCTCGCCTGTCAAAACCATTTCGGTTGCGAGACTGGAGTTGTGCGCGGCTCTGTTGCTGTCTCGGTTGCTTCGCAAAGTTCAAGACACAATTGCGCCCCATCACTCCATCAATAAGATATATGCATTTTCAGACTCCAAAGTAGTGCTCGCTTGGATTAATTCTTCTCCGCACCGCTGGCAGACCTTTGTCGCCAATCGCATTACTAAAATAATTGAACTTATTCCTGCTACTTGTTTCAATCACGTCGCGGGTACTGAGAATCCTGCGGATTGCCTGTCTCGTGGTGTTACTCCGGCTAATCTTCTGGATCATCCTTTGTGGCATCATGGCCCTTCTTGGATTTCTCGTGATCCATCAGAGTGGCCTATACATCCATCTGTCCACGATGCAGAGGACGAGGATATACCTGAGCGGAAGTCTGTCTCTCATCCCGTGACCATTGAGGTTGCGGAATCTCTTATTTACGCACTCGCGCTACGCATGTCATCGTGGTCTAAGTTACTACGTGTCATCGTTTATGTCTGTAGGTTTATTAAGAAATTACCTAATGGAACTATTGTTTCAAGCTCTGATCTTGAGGTCGCAGAGTATACATTGTTGCGCGCCCTACAGGCTGTTCATTTTAGTAAGGATGTTCAAAATTTAAAAAATAACGTTCCTTGTTCTCCCGCTCTTCTTAAACTCAAGCCGTTTCTCGATGAGCACGGCATCATACGTGTTGGCGGTCGTTTGTCAAATTCGGACGTACCTTACAACTACAAGCATCCTTGCACCCTGCCGCGTCACGACCATGTAGTCAACCTTCTTGTTGATTTCTATCACAAGTAGCATCTCCACGCAGGTCCAGAGTTACTCATGTCCTTACTTAGGCAAAACTACTGGATTCTCGCTGCACGACGAATAATTCGCCACATAATTCATAAATGTAACACCTGTTTTAAATTCCGTCCGCGTCCGATCTTTCCTCCAATGGCAGATCTTCCTAGCCAACGTGTCAACCAGGTAGATAAAGCGTTTACACATACCAGTTGTGATTACGCAGGACCACTGCAGTACACACCAGTTCGTGGTAGAGGCGTCAAAAGCCGTAAAGCTTGGCTATGTATTTTCACATGCCTTACAACTCGCGCTACGCACGTCGAAGTTGCGACGGATTTAAGTACGGTTTCATTTCTCGCAGCTCTAAAACGTTTTCTTTCGCGACGTGGTCCCGTAAAGTGTTTATACACGGATAACGGCAAGCACATGTTTCGTAGGTGCAAGTTCTTATCTACGCGATCTCTATAAATTTCTCAATAAAGAGTATAGTTCACGTCTTCAGGAGGAACTTTCCATTAATCGCATTGATTGGAAGTTTATTCCGCCTGCTTCACCACATTTTGGCGGATGTTGGGAAAGCATTGTCAAAGTAATTAAAACGCATCTCTTCAGAGTCATAGGTCAACAAATCCTTTCTTACGAAGAGCTTTTAACTGTCCTCGTGCAAATCGAGGCACTTGTTAACTCGCGCCCGCTCACAGCACTCAGTAGTGACCCTGCTGAACCATCCGCGTTAACTCCCGCGCATTTTTTAAATACTGTGCCATTGTCGTCACTTCCCGCGCCTGAAGCACTCTTCTAGCTTGCTTCAGAGACATACTCTTCTTGACAACCTCGTACAGTCGTTTTGGCGGCGCTGGCGCTCAGAATATCTTCACCAACTTCAGGCTAGATCTAAATGGAATAGTCCTGCATCCCCTATACAGGAGGGTACGTTGGTAATTATTATAAATGATAATTCAGCACCGCTTTCATGGCCACTAGGCATTGCCTCTGGGTCTGCTTGCGACCACGGCCGGTGTAACCCGGTCGAAACGTCAAGCCCTAAAGGTATTTATGCATGTACGCGCTAATCCCCGTTATAATATTACTATAAACATGCAGCGCGATAGTTTAAAAGTTTACACTAGGCATTGTTGAGAAGTTACATACCGCAAAGGACGGCACAACCCGCGTCGTTACTGTAAAAACCGCTAAGGGTAGCTACATGCGCCCTGTTGTACGTCTCTGTCCGCTACCGACTCAGTAAGATCTAGCCTGAAGTTGGATCTCTTTCTTAGTTTAGGTATTTAGTTTGTAATTCAATTATAATTTGTTCCGCTTTGTTAACGCAATTAATTTAAAATATTTTAACGCTCGGTGTCTTAGACTGTGTATAGGTTATGCGGTAGTACACCTTACATATCTAGATTATTATTATTATATTTCTTTTAAAGACAACCCTTTAAGGCCAAGGGGGAAATGGTAGCGCCATCTATCTTTTCTAATTTCAGTTTTCAAACATCGTTTGACAGTTGACAGACACTGTTGAACGATTTGCGAATGACCGCTCATTTTCATTCATTCGGTCATTGTAGCGCGATGTGACCCCCGCCCCTTCCTTCCTTCGAATCCTTCCGCACGCCTGGCGCGTAACGCACGTACGCGCTTTCGCAAACCGCTGGAAATAAACGAATCGCCGAGAGGAGTCACACGATACCGCGCTCGTGTCGCTCCTGTGCTGCATCGCCTCCTTACTGCTGCTGCCGGATAGCGAACTTTTGTGATAATCCGCCCGCGGGTGTGAACGTGACAGTTTTGTGATCGCATCGGGAAGAACGCCGCCCGCCATCTTGTACTGCTCAACGCTGGAGAGCCAGGTATGCGTGCTTTTTCCCATAGACCTACATCGCTCGCTCACCTCTTGGCGATAATCAGCCATCCTCCTAAAATACAGTCCACTTAAAGATATACCTCGTTTATTTCCAAACCAAGGAACTTTAATGGCCAACCGATTTAATACCAAAAATAAAACTCTGTTTGAATTCAAGAAAGATAATAGGATGTCTAGAGGCGAAGATGAGGAGGTTGTAAACAGAGAGAACACATTGAGCGTGGTTAAGTGGAAAGACAATAAAGGAGTTCTCCTGGTCTCAACTGCTTTTGGAGCAAAGCCACGAACAGAAGTTTCAAGATGGGACAAAAAGAGGAAGCGATATATTAAGGTCTCATGTCCAGCCATAGTTAAAAATTACAACACTTTCATGGGTGGTGTTGATGTTTGCGATCAGATGATGGAGGTTTATCGAACATGGCGTAAAACCAGGAAGTGGCCTCTGAAGGTGATAATCCACATGTCTGATCTGGCTATAGTAAACTCATGGTTTGAGTATCGTGCTGACTGCAAAGCCAATAATCGCAAATCTAAAGACATCATGGATTTGCTGGCGTTCCGATTGTCTATTAGTGACCACCTTCTGACTGGCCCTCCAAGAAAGAGACCAAGGGAAGATCTGGAATTTGCTGATATGCCTACTTCGTCCAAATACAGAGTGAAGTCTCTTCCCACTGTTGACCGACAGTACGACGGGTTTAACCATTGGCCGGTCTTTGACACTTTGAAGCAGCCTCGTTGCTGTCGTGCTCCTGGCTGCACTAGTCGTAGTCGTTGTCGTTGTTCAAAATGTGACATTTACTTGTGCCTTAACAAGGACCGAAATTGTTTCTTTGATTTTCACAACAAAGACTGAATTTAATTAATACTTATTTAGAAATGAGATCGATTTTCACAATGTTATAAACATGTTAAAGTTGATCTCATTTATAACATTTGTTGATTATTGTGTATGTAAAACAGTACAAAGTTGTGTTTGTGATATCTAATAAATATTTTTGTAACTTTCATGTTTATTTCATTTATGATGATATTTTCAGACAAACGTTAAAAAGGAGGCGTTAGGCCCAACCTAATACAACTGTGACACTTACGATTGTACGTAGGAATGGAAGGGCCCAATATGATACAATTGTGACTCTCACAATTGTACGTAGGTAACGAAGGGCCAGTTTTGATACAATTGTTGGTATATGAATTTTCCAAGATGGCGGCGGAAAATCGGGAAAATTATAGCAGATTCGTAATCCGCGGCCCCAAATTACCTAAGATTCAAGTTCAAAATCACAAATTTATTTGTGGTTCAAGCGCCGGTCCGAAAGGGATAAGCAACGCCATCGGTTTTTTAATCGGCCAAAAGTATTTTCAATAGCCACCCTCGTCTTTCCATGGACTGCTGTATATTTGTATGCTGGAGTCCCCTCAGCGGCATCCGGAATTGTTGTAATTAACTAGGGGCGTTGTAGATAGCCGGAATCACCTGTAAATATTCAAAACTTTAATTCACAAATTGTTTTTATCATAGGTATGGTACTGGTAATAGCGATACGTGTGTTCGGCAAGCTTTTAAATCACTAAACACTCAGATGAGAAAATATGTAATAAAACGATTTTGTTGACATCCGAAAATAATTGATAAACTTATTTGGGTCTTCCCTGAGCTTATCAAATAGCGTGTAGTATGACCCTTCTAAATGTTTTCCTTTTAAAAGCGGATGTTGCCTTTGATCTATACTTTCTAGTAATATGTCTTTTATTACTTCTTAAATACACTTCTCATCAAAAAAATCGAAACACTTTCGTTTTTATTGTTTTTGTCCTAATTTTTTACAAAAGAGAATTAATTCCATGAAAAAAAAAACATTATTGTGTAGCTGGCAGTTTGGTCATTGTTCGAAATGTAAACCACTACGTTCAATGCACAAACGAGCACGTTTTAACTGATTGTCTTTCAGTTTCATTAAAGTGTCTCTGTCACGTCTCACGATATTAAAAGCGTCCACTATCGCACTTATCAAAGAGTCGCGTGTTTGGTGTTCCTCACGATACACCAAGTTCTTGAGCTCAGACCACAAATAAAAGTCCAAGGGAGTCAAGGCCGCGCTCCTCGGTGGCCAAGGGTATGGCCCGCCACGAAAAAAAAATGATAAGGATGCAGTCCTTCTGTGTTGAGCACTTTCATCGCACATTCATCACTTGACGTCATCCACGTTCGCGCACAGAACACTAACTAATAAGTAATAGGTCATAGGTACTAAGCCGTAGGCACAAAGCGCAACATTTGGCGGCATTCTATTGTGTTTCGGCGCTTGCCGCGTGCATGCAAGCTAATTTATACCGTATCACCATTACCGAGAGCTTATTTTGCTCTGAACATTTATTATTCATTCTTCCTTTGTAAGTTTGCCGACAACACGTGGCGGCGGCGTGTGTGTTTCGTGTTACCTACAGGTGCCTACGTTATCTCTAGTGAGTGAACTACTATTGATTATCGCTCTTTCGAGTTTATGAATACTTTTTTAATGATTTGAAAAAAAAAACATTATGTTTTTAAAGTTAAACTTTGTATTTCGATAGTACTACTGATGGGTAATCGTCCTGCCACGGGAAAACAACCATTCAACTTTCACGGTGTATAACTAAGTGTGTTTAATAATATCCATAAGGACATCTAGAAGCCCAAATTTCATGAAGCTAAAGTACCCGTCACGAGAAGCTATAAATTATGTAAACAAACATCTTTTACTAAGTAAACATTTTATACTGCGAGATAATAATAAATTGACCATATTCAATCGACATGAAATATAGACGGGTTATATGAAAGTAACAACCTATTTAATTTAGTCGGATCATATTTTAACGACGCAAAGCGCTATCGTTTGTGTTTCTTGGTACCGGAACGCGTCCGTCGCAGGGATTGTGAACTATCGGGACGCCATTTTGAAATAAACGCATCATTCGAGTTTCGAATGCGTACGAGTTTGTTTCATTGCTTTGCATATATCGCGGATCTGGTTGTTATTGTTAATTTTGTTATTGTTTCGTTATCACTTTTTTATTGTTGTTACTTTAATTGTTGCGTTAATTTTATTTGTTATTACGTATAATGGAGCCAGTAGCCAGTACATCTAAGGAAATAAATTCGCCACGAAAAAAACGTCAAAAGGTGCGTAATACAATTTATCTAAAATATATAATAAGTAAAAAGAAAGAGTTGTTTGTTCAAACGCGCTAATCTTTGGAAACTTAAGGTTAATATTAGAAGTAGGTTTTAAATTGTGAAGTAATTGGTTAGGTTAATTGGTATACCTGGAGATATAGCTTGAGCTTCGTGTGACAAGTGACTACCGGTGATTTTTACAGGTGACGAGCTTTACGGTTAATGAGAAAAATATGGTGATCAACGTATATAAGTACGTGAAAGAAAATTGGCCATCGAATGAATATCCCTACAAAACCGAAATAAATAAAAAAACAGCATCGATTTTGGGAATTGGCATAGCATCTGTGTATAATATATTAAAAGAATATAAATCAGAAGAGGGAATAAAATCACCTATCAAGTCTAAAGACAGGCCTAAATTTTATCAGAAAGTAGACGATTTTGATAAATCCGTAATTAGGAAAAAAATTCACAGTTTCTTTTTAAATGGCCAATTACCAACAATTCCCAAGATTCTTCAGGCAGTCAATGACGATTAAGATATGCCAAATTTTAGCGAAACAACTCTCAGGCGGCTAATAAAGCATTTAAACTTTAAATATATAAAACGACAGCGAAATAACGCACTTATTGATAGAGATGACATAACAATATGGCGGCGAAAATATTTGAAATCTATTAAAGACTATAGACAACAAAATCGCCAGATATTTTACATGGATGAGACATGGGTGAATGCAGGTTAGTGTGTTTTTTTTTATTGCAGTGAAACGGCAGACTACCATACGGTTCGCCTGATTGTAAGCAAATACCGTCGCCTTTACCGTGAAGTGATGTGTATGATACTGCAAATCTATTTGCAAAATAAATATAACCCACGCGCCGCCGACCTTGAGACATTAGTTCTTAAGGGCTATCACAAGTGTGTATTAATAATAATGTACTTCAACTCTTTTACTGCGCAAGACGCTAATTAACAAATGTTTAATTGTTTTTACAGGACATACCGTAAATAAAACTTGGGTAGACAAACAAGTTAAAAGTAAGAAGCAGGCTTTCCTAGAAGGACTTAGCATTGGTGCACGTAACCCAACGTCAAAAGGTAAACGATTAATAATTACCCATATCGGCAATGAGAACGGTTTTGTAGAGGGCGGTGAAAATATATTTGAATGCAAGAAGACGGGAGATTACCATGAATCAATGGATGCAACACATTTTGAACAATGGTTCGAAAACGTTCTCCCAAAACTTGGAGAAAATGCAGTAGTGGTAATGGACAATGCACCATACCACTCAAGGCGTCTTGAAAGAATTCCTACTACTGCCTGGAAAAAAAATGATATACAAAATTGGCTTGTAAGTAAGAATATTTCTTACGACGACAATGAAATTAAGACTGAATTACTGCTAAAAGTAAAAAATGTTAAAGACAATTTTAAAACTTATGTAGTGGACGAGCTTGCAAAAAAATATAAGGTGGAAGTATTGAGACTCCCGCCATATCATTGTGAGCTTAATCCAATTGAGCTAATTTGGGCCAACGTAAAAGGATATGTTGCTCGCAAAAATACAAATTTTAAATTTGACGAGGTAAAACAATTATTACAAGAGGGACTGCAGCAGATTACTTCGGAAAATTGGAAGCGTTGTGTGGAGCATGTTATCAAGGAAGAAGATAATTTTTATTCCAAAATCGATGAGATGATTGATAAAACTGTAGACAGCTTCGTGATACATGTCACTGATTCTGACACAGAAATGGAAACATCTGAATCTGACGAATAATTATTCTTAAATAATATTTATGTTAATTAATATTTGTTACTTAATAATTTATTAAATCTTAAACAAATTCATTTTTTTTGTTGGTCCAAATGTTGTGAACTCCTGAACACTTGTTTACAAAATTTATAGCTTCTCATGACGGTTACTTTAGCTCAAACGGTTGTTAAGATATGAAGTCAAAAAGTAGTAAATTTTAGCACTGACTGACTAACATAATAATATAGTACCTAAACCTAACCTACTTCCAGATGACCTAGAAGAATGAAATTTGGCATCCAGCTCGGTAATTGTGTGTAAACGTAGGAAAAAATCTAAAAACAAAAAAAAAGTTAAAAAATAGAGAGGGTCCCCATACAAAAAAAAAATCTTTTATGTTAGCGTCGGAACCGTTACAAGCAGATATTTGAAACTATTCCAATATATGTATTATTTTATTTAGCAAAAATAATAATACATACACTTCTCATCAAAAAAATCGAAACACTTTCGTTTTTATTGTTTTTGTCCTAATTTTTTACAAAAGAGAATTAATTCCATGAAAAAAAATCATTATTGTGTAGCTGGCAGTTTGGTCATTACAGTAAGAAAAAAAAAAACAAAATTCGAAGTTAGAATTTCATTTGTTTATCCTATAAATGAAATTAATCACTGTTTTGAGACAAATGTGTATTTAGGGTTGGAGTACGTTTCTCGTTTAAAAACTAAAAATTAGCGCTTGTCTTTAAACTTTTTGTTTCTTATTTCATTTACTGTGACTTTGGGACGTCTGAAAAAACTTTTTTTTCTATAACATATGGATACTTCGCCCGCAGAAGCCGCCCAAGTGGTGGCATTGCTGGATTCTGGACTTAGTCAGCGTGTTGTGGCTGCAAGATTGCATCTAAGCTTATCATCTGTTCATAGAGTCTACAAAAGCTATCGGGAGACTGGTTCGTTCACGCGCCGTTCAGGATCTGGCAGGAATCGGGTCACTTCTGAGCGAGATGATCGATTTATTGTAACAACTTCTTTACGAAATCGACGCCTTAACGCTTTTCAACTGCAGCCGCAGCTTCGCGTTGTACGAAGAGTAGCTGTAAGTGACTCTACAATAAGAAGAAGGTTGAAGGAACGCGGATTGGCACCCCATAAGCCAGCGAATGGGCCGAAATTAACTGCAGACCATCGAAGAGCGCACCTTAACTTTGCACGCGAGCACCTAACTTGGTCATACCTTCAGTGGAGCAAAGTACTGTTTTCTGATGAGTGTAAAATTATGATGTATGGTAACGACGGAAGGAACAAGGTCTACAGAAGAGATGGAGAACGCTTTGCACAATGCTGCATTGAAGAAAAGATCAGCTATGGTGGCGGTTCGTGGACGGTTTGGGGAGGAATCAGCGCCGACGGTAAGACAGAACTTGCCTTTGTGTCTGGGCCACGGCTGCCTGCACTAAACTCTCATCGGTACATCGAACAGTGTCTTGAACCTCATGTGATGCCCTATGCACATTTTATTGGCAATGACTTCATATTCATGCACGACAATGCATGAATTGACAGAGCTCACACCGCGGGCTTCGTACGAGATTATCTTACCGAAGTCGGTATCTCCATTATGGTATGGCCAGCAAGAAGCCCGGACATGAATCCCATTGAACATCTATGGGATGAATTAAAGAGACGAATTCGAGCAAGAGATCCAGCCCCAGAAACACTTAGCCAGCTGCAAAATGCAATCCAAGAGGAATGGGATAATATACCACAACATGTGATCGTGACTCTCATCCGATCGATGAAGAACCGTATGGAAGCAGTAATAAGAGCTCGCGGAGGGAATACAAGTTATTAAATAAACGTTTCTTACATTTTTTTTTCATTTACGCGTGTTTTTTACCCATTTCCTTCATATTCCACATAGGGTTAAAATTACTCATTATACAAAATACGAAACCTATGAAGACTTAATTTGAATTTAGAACATTAACATTAGGATTTTAATACCTCATACTACTCACTATTAAATGACATTTTACATTTATTCCTAAATATACACATTTTTCTGATAATCCTTATCAAATCATAAACTGCGAGGTGTTTCGATTTTTTTGATGAGAAGTGTATATTGGAATAGTTTATGACTTTTTGACTTTCATATCTTAATACCTGTTTGAGCCAGCTTCATGAAATTTGGGCTTCTAGATGTCCTTATGGATATAATTAAATACACTTTGTTTTATGTGTTTACGTTAAAGAGGTTTTGAGTTATAGAAGGGTCAAAAGTGGCACCAAGTAGTTCGTGTAATGATACACTTGGCGCTGGCTAGCCAGTTCCTTTACTTGAACTTAACTTGACTCGCTACCGCGTGTCTAGATCCCCAAATAACTTGAAGGAAGTAGTATCCAAAAGGTAGTATTCAATCGAAGAAGTTTTTTTCAATTTTCACTTTTCCGGAACGTGTAGTTCGAAAATAGGTAGGAATTTTAAAAAGTGCATAAGGTAAAAGTTGTACATAATTTTATAAGCTATCATTGCGTAGAAGATTTCTTATCGCCATGACGCACCGTTTAAAAGATATTAGCGAAAAACTGAAAAATGGGACCTTTAAACCTCTCCCCCCACTCCGCCTCACCCCCTAGACGTCAGGACTTTTAGTATGTTAACTATCTAAGCACCCTGAACAATTTTCTGAAGTAATTGCTTAGGGCCTTGCTCACGCACTCTACAACTCCTTTTGGGTGATTTATTGACTGAACTACAAGTCAGGAAACAAAGTATGAGTTTTCATTTAAAACACTTCAAAAGTGTAATGCCACGTGATTGTCATACATTTTATGATAATTTGCCTTTTAAAAGAAGATAATTACTTTTTCTCTGTAGCTTTTTTATTTTTTATCAAAAAGTTATATTTCTAAAATAAATTATGTTTCTACTTTTCAGATAAAAGGATAATTTCAGTCGAGTGCAAAAATACCGCCGACGTATTATCATTTTTCGACGACATGGCAACTCAAAGAAAAGAAGTGGAAAACTGCTCTTAAGAGCAAGAACACCAAATCTGATCACAGTAAGGTATGGGCAAGGGCAAATAAAGTATTAAAATCAATGAAATTTATCAGTAAAGAAGGAAGGGAAAGTATTATACCATCTGTTACGTACTGGTTACGTACGCTGGAAAATACTGAATATTTCAAAACCAAACTATTAGATGAAAATAATGTTAAATCATTCTGGATGAGGCATCTGAATCAGGACCCCTTTGAAAATTTCTTCGTCTGTATACGATCTCACGGGTACAGAAATACATCCCCAACACCATCAAGCTTTGATGATATGTTATGATTGAACTTGCAGGAACTGATTCTGCAAGTTTAATCATACATAATTTATCTAGTAATCACTCAGTAGGGTCCAACTGTGAAGAGGATGACTGCAAAGTATTTCAATCAATGAATTACAGAGATCAATGATATTGATATTGATGACATTAATTAAGAAATTACTTTTACTGAAAAAAAAAACAATAAAATTATGCATGATACTTATGAACATTTCATGATAATATCCTTTCTTACACGGTAGTTTCAAGGGTATTTATTACACCTCGTGCGCTGTAGCTTGGTGCGGGTGAAATTTGTCAGTATGACTTTGAAATCTATCATTTTCACATGGCTAAGGATGTAACGTTATGCAAGTCATTTTTATCGATGAAGTTGTTCACAGCAGAGATAAGCTTATTTTTGCTCATGTGTGTAAAAAAACATTAAACGTTTATTTAGAACACTCCCAAGGGAAATAATCAAACTTCCTCAGGCACACCTTTTTTTTAATTTTGCTGTCTTATCCAAACCATAATCACACATCAAAACTCGAGTCAAACACGAAAAATTGTGATAGCCCTCTTAAGTTTCTAAAATCTTTGAATGAAGCTGACTTATTCAAAGGAGGTATTACTTCGTTACGTCAAATTATAAATAATATTGGTTTTGTTTATAAAAAGTCAACGAAAGAAAGATTATTATGGAAAGGACAGACATTGCCCTAGCAAGATGTGTATTTTCAAGGCAGGCCAAAAACATAGTTGAATGGAACAAAGTTGTCTTTTTCGATGAAACGTGGCTAAACGCCAACCACACAGTGGGTAAAAGTTGGACCGATGATACGACACACTCGTGTACCAAAGTGCCGGAGGGCAAAGGCGAACGCCTTGTTATTTGTCATGCAGGTACAGCTAGAGGATTCGTCCCAAAATGTTAGCCGGCTTTTAAGTCAAAAAAACTACGGAGTATCATGAGGAGTTGAACTACGAAAAAATTAAAGTTTAGTTCATAGGTCTGTTAAATAATTTAAAAGAGCCTGTAACCATAATAACGGGCAATGCATCCTATCTTTCGGTACAAATCCCCAACCCCCAACGCAATCCAACCGCAACAGTGACTTAGTTAAGTGGCTGAGTGTAAATGGGGTTACAGCAGATATAAAAATGTTAAAAGCGGAGCTTATTGATATAGTCCGACGTCATAAGATACGTCGTTAGATAGTTTAATTATTGCTAATATGGACAGCTCAGTATCTGTTTCAGAAATCTATACATATAATAAAATTGTAGAAAAGTGGTGTCTGTACAAAGGAAATATAAAGAAAAAAAGTAGCAAGGGTTGTTATAATATCGATGCCGAACCTGAAATTATAATTATTATTTTTTTTGTCTGTTTGTCGGTTTGTCTGTTTGTCTGTTTGTCTGTGTGTTTGTGCACGCTAATCTCAGAAACGGCTTACTCGATTAAGATACGGTCTTCACGAATGTATTGTAGTAAGCTTCACTTAACATTTAGTGTTTATTTCATGTCAATCGGTACATAAATAAAAAAGTTATGTCAATTTGAAATATCGTATACAGAGAAGCATCTGTAAAGTAAATTTATCGCTACCCAAGCGAAAGTATATGTATAAAAACCTAATTCTAAATATGCTGCCCGAAAAGTAACTATTCCACGCGGACGAAGTCGCGGGCACAGCTAGTATGTAATAAATTTGCAGCAACATTTACAGTAGAAATTGAAAAAATCAAGCATCAATGTAATGAAACATTGATAAACAGAAAAGAATATGTAGCACTCATGGACAGGTCTATGAGATGGCAACCTGTGACCGCTAGCGAGATAAAAAATGTTATGAAAACCATGAATACTAACAAATCACCGGGAACCGTGTGTCCAGTGTTGGCCAAACTTGTAAACTTGTTGGTTGCTACATATACTTTCCCAAATAAATTAAAAGAGGCAATTGTACGCCCTATACATAAAAAAGGAAATTTTAAAGATTTATCAAATTACCGACCGATAGCTATATTGTCAAGCATAGATAAAATTATGGAAAAATGTGTAGTCAATCAACTAGGAAAATATTTACAACAGAATAATATTATTAACAAGTGTCAACACGGTTTTTAAAAGGTAAAAGTACAAATACACTGTTATCTGATTTTACTGATGTTTATGAGGGAATAATCTCTTTATAGATTAAGAAGCGGAGTGTTTTGTAATTTAATTATGGCGTAATTTGTTACTATTTAATATATTATTTGTGTATGTAAATTTATTTATTAAAATAAAATAATAATGTTTTTTTTATGTTTTATTTTTTAGAACAATGGCCCCGAAAAAAACGTCTATTGTTTGGGAAGTCTTCAACTCACCAATCGATGGGAAGGTAACTTGTAAAAAGTGTAACTTATCTTACAAATATTCAGGAAACACTAGCACAATGATGTTACACATCAGAAAAAGGCATGTTGACATCACATCTGACATTTTTCCTTCGACGTCTTCAGAACCTATCTCATCATCCCTCGCCTCTACCAGTGTTGCAAACTCACAATCACAAACCATATCTGCTTCGGTACCAACCAACGACGAGCCCCCAGCTAAGAGGCTAAGGCAAACCAGATTGGCTGTCCCTGCCAAGTTAAAGCAAAAATCGGGAGATGATGCTTTGCTAAATATGGTAATAATGGACTACCAGCCTTTCCAATTGGTAGAAAATAAAGGGTTCCGGAAATTTACTCATACCCTAAACCCGGACTATGTAATCCCTAGTCGTAAGAATTTAGTGCAAATGCTAGAGGAAAAATATTCAATTTGTTCTGGACAAGTCAAAAAACAATTACATCACATCGAATACATAGCTATTACCTCCGACATTTGGACTTCTGACAGCAATAAAAGTTTTATCAGTGTAACCGCACATTTCATTGATTCAAGCATTTTAAGATCACTTGTAATTTCCACTGCCGAAATTGATAAATCGCACACTGCCGAGAATATAGCAAGCGCCCTACGCCATATTTTCAATGAATGGCAAATTGAATCAAAAATTGTTACCGTGGTCACGGACAATGCCGCGTCTATGAAAAAAGCGGTTAATGTTTTTTTATTCAAAAGGAATCATTACTGTGTTGCTCATACCATCAACCTTTCAGTAAAAGATTGCATTGAGATCAAAGATAGAGACGCAGAAGATCATAACAAGCCTCTTTTCGACTTAATAAATAAATTCGGACTATAGTTACCCATTTCAAGCACAGCACCAAATCAAGTTACACTCTAATAGATATGCAGAAACAAATGAATTTAGAAATGTTAAAGCTGAAACAAGACGTTCGCACAAGGTGGAACAGTACATTTTATATGCTGGAACGGCTTTTAAAATTAAAAATTCCTCTATCCGCCACTACACCACTGCTAGACTCGCCTCCAAACAATTTAAATTCTAATGAATGGCTTTTGGTGGAAGACGCTGTTTTGTTGCTACAGCCCTTTGAAAAAATTACTTCTATTTTATCAGGAGAAGCGTATCCGACTTTATCATCAGTAATACCTTTGGTGTTAGGATTACGCACCGCGATCTCCAAAAAAAATGTAAAAACGGATACCGAAACGTTTTTGAAAAAAAAATTAATGGATGTGGTCGAAAAACGTCTCGGTGTGTACGAACTCAACAGGACGGCAGCCAAAGCAACACTCTTAGATCCAAGGTTCAAGAAAAAGGTTTCTCCACTGAAACCAATGCAACCAATGCACAGATGTGGATAGACGAATTGAAGGAAATTATTTCTATATGCACAACTGATGGACCAGTTATTTCTACAGCCGCAAGTGACAATACCATAAAGCCGGATTTACATTTGTCTGACGTGTTGTGTCGTGACGCATCAGAATGGTATCGGTTTCATACATTTAGTATGGTGATATTTATATTTGTGTGTCGCTATCTGTTGTGATGGCTTCTGATGCGACGCGTTCAGACGAGATTCCAATCGCATCAGAGGGGTGGGGGTAGGTGGGCGGGGGAGCGGCCGCCGTACGACGCATCAAACAAGTGTGAACGCGACAGTATTGCGTTATGACGCGTCAGAGCTAGCCACGTGCGTTTTTATTTACGTTTGTCTATCCACTCAATTTAAAGTTTTAGAAGAGAATTTAAGTATGGACGACTTGATAGAAATAGTACGACAATATAAAGTGATTTATGACACCAAATGTAAAGAATACAGGGACCAATCCATTAGAGCATCTGTTTGGGAGGAGATAGGAGAAAAAATTAAACAACCCCGTAAGTACTAGACTGCTTTATTTAATTAAACTGTGTTCTACCTTGTGTAATAGCTTGCATTTGCCATGGAACTTGCCCCTGGGGACTTACAAAATATGTTTTATACGCTTCACGAACTTGAATAGCTTCTTGAGATGGATTTCTATTTAAGGGTTCGATGTCTATTAAGCCATTACCGTCGCTCACCTCGCTTTCATCCATCAAAGTTTCTTGTGTTTCCTGTGTGACTTGGGTCAAAAAGTTATGAAGACAGCAGGCAGCAAGTACGATCTTGTCCGCCATGTTTGGTTGTACTTGTAAAGGTCCCTGAAACACTCTAAATCTAGCTCGTAATATTCCAAATGCATTCTCTACAGGACGGCGAGCACGTGATAAGCGATAATTAAATATTTTATTTGGATTATTGTTAACTAATTTAGCTTTACTGTACGGTTTTAATAAATACGTTTTTAGTGGGAATGCCGCGTCTGCCACAATAGTGTAGGGTAAAGGTTCTGTCTTTTGGTTTATAGGTTTATTCGGTGGCACATTCAATTGACTGCTTTCAAACATTTTTCCCATTAATGACTCTTGGTAAATGCCACCATCACTATTTCGGCCATACGCTCCTACATCTACCATAATAAATCTGTAATGCGCATCAACAAGTGCAAGCAGTACAATAGAATGCTCATTTTTATAATTATAAAAAGTGGACCCTGCATTTATTGGACATATTATAGAAATATGTTTCCCATCCAATGCTCCAATACAATTCGGAAAATGCCATACATTTTCGAATCCTTTCGCAATCTCTCTCCACATTTGTTCTGTAGGTTGGGGCATTACAATAGGGGCCAAATTCTTCCAAATTGCGTTACATACTTGTTCTACTATGACCTTTACTGTAGCAAACCCCATACGGTAATTGAACCCCAATGATCGAAAGGAATTTCCAGTTGCCAAAAATCTGTAATATAAAAACAGATAATTTATTTTTGTTTCAGCGGAAAAATGTAAAGATGATTGGAATAAATTACGAAATTGTTACGTCAACGCGTTGAAGCGCCGTAAAAATAAAAAAAGTGGGCAAGCCGCTCAATTTGTCCCGCCGTGGAAATATGAAGAACAAATGAGTTTTTTACAGCCATATATGGAATCAAGGTCGACAACAACAAATCTTTCATCACCTCCAGAATCTCCAGAATTCCACTCAGACAGTACTCAATCAGACAATTCTCGTCCAGCAACACCACATACTGGTAGTTCCTCGCACTCCCGACAGCCTGTTAGAAAACCAAACTTACAGGATCTATATGATATGATGAAGTCTTCGCACGATTTGAGAATCCATAAGCATAATTCAAAGCAGCAGCAGGATAATATAATAGATGAAACAGGCTTGTTTTTTCTGAGCATGAGCAAAGCAGTTAAAAAACTTCCGAAACTAGATGGAACCAAAATAAAATTGGATTTGCACACTGCTGTATCACAAGCTGAAATAAGGAAACTTCAGACACAAGCACAAATTCTTAGAACACCAATTAATGTTACTCACCAGATTGTCAGTCGGCCACAACAACCGCTGCCACTCCAGCTACACATTCAACCATCCACATCCATGACGACCTTCCCAGCAGTCTCAGCTACTCCAGCTACATCAACTCTCGACAACAACAACTCTCAACAATCGGACTCAACACTTTATAATTTTGATAGTCGGCCACAACAAACGCTGCCACTCCAGCTACACATTCAACCATCCACATCCATGACGACCTTCCCAGCAGTCTCAGCTACTCCAGCTACATCAACTCTCGACAACAACAACTCTCAACAATCGGCCTCAACACTTTATAATTTTGAAGAAGATAACATCTCATCATATTATAGCAATGCAGACTTTTCTGATGATAACTGATTACCTGACTTTACTAATAATGTAAAAAAAATACAAACAAATAAATCCTTACCTTAAACACACAGCAAGTCTTTCTTTTGTCCCTATAGGTTTACGAAACTTCGTATGTATTTTTTTTATGTCCCCTTCAATCAATGAATGAACTTCCTCGAACTGTGCCTTGGACATTCTAAAATATTGATGAAATTTTTGAGCATCGTTCTCAATCTCTTTAACGAGACAGTGAAACTCGCCTTTAGACTCTCTTTTATTATTCACTGGATGAACCCAATATCTTCTTCTCTTTATTTCTTTCTCTTTTATAAGAGTTGCCAGCACCAAAAATTCAATATCTTCTTCATATTCTGAATCAGAGTCGGATGATTCATGAGAAAACATTGTAAACGTGTGTACTCTCCGAGAGCTATGACTGTATTGATTCAAAATATCGTCACAGGGCGTCAGAACACAACTTATAGATCACTAGCCATCACGTCAGAGCCCGTCACGACACAACACGTCAGACAAATGTAAATCCGGCTTAAATGATTTTGATGACGAAACTGATAAAATTTGGGGCCCCATAGACAAAAAAATAACAGAATCCTCTCATCATATGACACCATTTACTTCTGCAGCAAGTATGGTAAAACAGTTTATCGACTTACCATATTTGGACCGAAAAAGGGATCCAATAAAATATTGGGACGAAAATAAAACTTTGTTTCCGTTCTTGCATAAAATGGCACTAAAATATTTGTGCATACCTGCCACATCGGTACCTTCAGAAAGATTGTTTTCAAAAGCAGGCCTTTTGTGTATTGAACGGAGAAACAGGTTAGCTCCAAAGAAGATTGACCAAATATTATTCCTTAATAGCTATAACTATTAAAACGTTCCAATCCATTGTTATAAATATTTATTTATTATTACATTATATACACGATTATTTTTTAGATTATTTTTAAAAGAAGAAAACGTTTATGTTTGTTTAAACTTATATTTTATTTTGTTATACCAAGAAATTTGTTTTTGTTCACACTTTTAATTTTAGCAAGTAGTTTGCTTTTGTTTGTACTTATATTTATTTTGTTTTTCCTAAGAGGTTTGTTTAGTTGCTTTTTATTGATTTTAATAGTAATTATGTTTACACGATAAACACAACGTGTATTTAGCGATATCCTAACTACAAAATGAAAGACTGATTTATAGACTGTTAATTTTTTCATAGTTGTATGTGGATAGTTACTTGAATATAATAATATACGTATTTGATAATTCAAGTTATAAGGCTGATTTTTAACTTTTTGAAGACAAGTTTATTTTCTAAGTTTACTTGACTACAATTGCAATAAAAATATTGTAATTTTTAACACATTTTTAGTCTCAATACCTGTATGATTAATTTTTTTATTTACTGCAGCTCATTATTTTTTCTGATGACGTGATACCTATCTTGAAACATAATTTTAAGAATAAACTACTTGATTACAGTTTTACGGAAAGTCATCTGATTTTGTTCAAAATACTTTTACTATATGTATAATAGGTACTTAAGAGAAGTTGGTTTCTTTCTTATATCTTATAAATACTCATATGATTAATAATAAATCAACGCCTAATACACTGTTTTTCAGTCATCGATATTTTTTCCCATCCCTATTATTTATTACGATTTTAATTCGGGTACTCCTACCCGAATTACCGTATCGTAATACGGTTTATAACTTATAACGGGGTTCATGAACGAATGAATGATGTCATACAGTACTGGATGATTCGGTTTGGTTAAATCGATTTGTAATTCGGTTTGAGCAAAATTATGATTCGGTTTAACCGATTTGAAAAAATTACGGTTTGACGCATATCTAATTTGCTCCCAGCGACTACATAAATCTCATGGCACAAGCTCATCCAACAAAACCCTATATTATACATCAGGTTGATTTCACATTTTTTAAAAATCATGAACAGGTTTGTCATCTTGATTCCATGAGACCAGGAAAAAGGGCTGGCGACCCTGTGGTCACTGACATAAGGGGATTACTATACAAAAATGGAGAAATATTTTATAAACTACGCCATCCACAGGAATGGCAACTCCTGCCCCAAAGAGTGCGAGCTATTAACACTAACCTCTCCAATGTGTACACTGAACCAAGAAAACTTGAAAAGTCTAAGTACCAAAGCTTGCAGTCGCTAAAGAAGTATATGCATCGCGACCACCACCATTTTTATGATAATCTACAACATAATTAATCTTTTTTTACTTTTTATAGCTTCATTTAATGAATACCTATTTGTTACTTTTTTAAAGATTACAATGATTAAGATGTTGTTTTGTTAAACGTTATTTTTCTAATAGAGAATTTGATTTTGACAAACTATTTACTATAAGTAATTGATAGAAAGATGTTATTATTTTAGTGCCAAATGGCTCATTAAGTACCTCAAAGATCTCAATTTTAATCCCATGAGACTGAGTCTGTACCTGTGATGTAACAAGACCTAGATAATAAGAATAATAGGTAGTAATCGTTACTTTTTTCATAATTTCTAATATTTAAGGTTTTGTTTTGAAATTTTATAATATAGAATTTAATTTTGTTAAAAAATGGCTACAATTTTGATGAAAATGTGATTAATCTAGTGCCTATATTATGCTCAATAATTATAACAAACCTAAGATCTCACTTTAATCTTGTAAGACTGACTCTGTGCCTTCATAATGCTAAAACATAATATTGTTATATAAGAATAACTTAATCTCAAAAAATGTGATTTAGCAATTTGCAATATCTCTCACTATTTTTGTAGTCTAATTCAGGCTACCTTTCATGCTAAAAACTTTTGTAATTTATACCCAATAATAAAACTAATTAAGTAAGGTAAATGTTATTTATTGTATGCAAGACTTTATTGTAAAAAATTATCCAATCATCCATCAGAAAGGACTTCCTTCTGAATCCTATGAATTATAATTAATATTTTATTACTAACATCAATGTAAAGTTCTTTTACTGATTTACTATGTATTAAATTGTCCTTGTGCCCTTAAAAATTGAAATTCAACTAATCTTTTAAGCGAAATTTGTTTATTTTGGTATAAAATACCTATTAAATTTATTAGCAACTTAACATAGAGTGTTGTTTTCAGGCACATAGCTGAAAACCATACATACAATTTCTCTTAGAAGCAAACCTGTTATGTGCATATTTTACACATACGTAGTTATATGGAGTCAAACCAAATCTGACATGTGCACAAAAACTAGTTTTTTTTTTTTACGTATAACTAAGTATCATTATGCAGTAAGAAACAATATCATTACAAAAACATATTTTTTTGCCACCTCATGTATATATTTGTCTTAGGATAATCAGAGAAACTTTTGTATAAAACAGTTTTTTTGCGCTCCTGAAAAGTGGTATTAATGCACATAACAGGTTTGGCAAGCGCAACGACGTTATACTTCAGTTTACCCGGAAAATCAATATAGGGGATATCGTACTGCTACAGCTTCATCTACAAATTATAATGTAAATGATCGCGCGCGTGAATATGAAATATCAATTCCAGAAACACCGGAAAATACACAATCTTTTCATCAAATAGACGACACAGTATCTGAAAACAGCCATTTTGATTTTGATTTTTCGAAGTTGATGAATAAATAATTACCTACACATTTCCTCAATGACTTGTTATTTAAAAATCTGTTTTAGGATTATGGTAAGAGACACTTATAACTCCATCGCCCTTTGTCAGAATTCTTTATGAAGTTTTAAAATATGAGAATTATACATACATACCTTAAGGTAACAGCTAATCTTTCAGCGGGTGTAATAGATAGTCGCATATTAGTGTCTGCATGTCGTAATTGATCATATACTAGTTCTAATAATTTGCGAAAACTGTCATGAGTCATTCGAAAGAAGTTATGGAACTTTCTTCCGTCTTTCTTTAAATCTTCCATCAGAGTGTGGAATACTCCATAAGACTCTCTTTCTAATAAAATAGGATGAACCCACAGCTTCTTCCTTTTATTTTATAGCTGCTGTTTTTTTGTATAAATAGTAGGCTAGAACAAGCTTCTTCTTTGCACTCGACATAACGTACGTGTATTTCTTCGCCCTGCAAATATAGAACTGATATCGACAAAAACGGACGCGTTCACGTCATATTTTAGCGGATCGTGTACAAAGGTAACCGTTTAACGTCGGCCCGTTACCCGTTGACAAAAACGTTCGTTAACAAGAGCTCTTAGCCTACGCTGTCAGTCCGGAGAGAGCTGAAGAGCTGTATATCCACCAGGGTATCTAATAACATATTTATTTATTTATCTTAAACGTTACAGCATGAGGAGACTTACAAGCGGAATACTACTCGAGGCATGACTTCGCTGGCGACCTACGAGTCAGCTGCTTTAGAAATAATGGACAAGAAAAGGAACTACAGAGAAGTAGCCACAGAATTTCAAATTTGTCACGTTTGGCTGTTCAATTTTGTGAAAAAGAAGAAAGCAGGAGTTCCAGTAGAAGAAGGTTACAAAACGACCCGGTTAGTATTTACATCTGAGCAGGAGAAAAAAAATGCAGATTATTTATTACTTTAGTGCTCGAACATTTATTTCGGACTGCTACCTGCGGAAGTAAAAAAACTAGCCTATCAGTGTGCTGTTTTTTTTTTCAAAATCCCGAACTTGCCCGAATAGTAGAAGGCTAAGGAAAAGGCGGGTGATGATTGGTTTACGAATTTCATGAAAAGAAATACAAATTTGTCGATTAGAAGCCCGGAAGCGACAAGTTTAAGTAGAACGACATCCTTCAATCGAACAAATTCCATGTATTTTTTGAAAAATACAGATCTGTAATAAAAAGATACAAACATAGCCCATCCCGGATTTGAAACACAACCCTTCGATGTGTGGAGTATATGGTAAGCAGAAAACCGACCAACTGGATGACCAACAACCCAGGAAAAACCATGACAATATACGATGTCCTAGAGATAGTGAGAGATTCGCTCCCGTTGGCATGAAATCGCATTATTGTGATAAACACGTTTAAAAAAAAATGTATCTGATACCTCTGATAAAGATTACCAGGAAGTATTATGCGTGATGAGGAGAACTTTCGTAAGGATGCTATTGACGAAACTGTTATTGATATGTTAAAAGAAAATCGATATGGAAATGTGTCAAAACCTCTAATAAACGAAAGAAAATAGATGTAAAGCCTGGTCAAAGCGTTTCTGCTAATACTGATCAGGAAGAATCCGAAATTGAGAGTGAGAAAGAATTTGATTCAGAAGATATTCACGAAGCTCCGCCAAACTACCGAGCTCAGTCTAGAGACAGACAGGGTTTAAAATAAAGACAGGGTGAAGAAACGTATAACTGCAAAACAAATCCCAGAAGAAAGGAAAAGAAAGTTTGAAGCAAAATTTGCGAACACTAAATCTGATAAAAAGAAGCAAAAAAACTGAATCTAATGATGAAGAGATCTTTGAAAAACCTTGTGATAATACTGTTTCTGGATCAAACCAACAAATTCCGGCGAGTACACCTATCAGCAACCGACAACTTATTTGGAAAATACAAAGCTTTCAGTTTGACGAGAATAAAATATTTTTTGACGGCAATACTGCTCATCTTTCCGAAGTAACAAGCCTAGAGACACCGTATCAACATATAGTGCAAGAAAGCAATAGGTACAGCGTACAAAAAAAACCAGCTCGACCGGAATCAATTACGACCACATATTTGCGTCATTATTTAGGAATACTCACATTTATGTCCGTTTTTCGAAATCCCAAGATACGATCATATTGGTCAACAAAATTTGGATTTGCCCCTATTTCTGAAACCATGTCACTAAACAGATTTGAAAAGATAAGAAGTTTCATTCATTTCAATGACAATAATAAACATTTTCCTACAAGCCATATCAACCATGATAGGCTCCATAAACTAAGACCAATAATCGATCATCTAAATAACAGATTTGATTCGTTTCCATATGAGCAGAGGTTATCAGTGGACGAGCAAATGTGTGCCACGAAAATAGGGCATTTTTTAAATGGGGCTTCAAGTTATTCGTTATGTGCTGCTTGCAAGGCTTTGCTTATAGTAGGAGATCCGGCCATAGAATGACCCTCACCCATCGTATTACGGGATGAAAATGATTTTTTTATAAAATTAAATATGTAAAAAAATTTATTTACAGGAGGTTGTCTGAAAAATTTGGTGCAAAGTGTAATTAATTAATAATTAAAAAATGATTTTTTTTTAAACATTACACTCTTTCCCTTACGCAAAAAACTGTATACTAATCGAAAGTATGTAGCTCATAGAATATGCAAACGCTGGGTTGACTTTTTTTTTCCGGTGCAATTATCAGGTAGGCAGGTATATACAGGTAAATCGATACTAGTAATTTGCAACGATTCAGTTACGCGATAAACCTTATATCAAAATAAAGATAATTTTATTATGAATATAATGACATAAGGTTGGCTGCAAAAAGTTGGTGCTAAATCCCGGTTGTCGATTTTTGAAAAACGAAATATTCGTGCGGTTGAATACGTGCGAAAGAGAGGTCCGAGGAACGTATCCAGTGCGATAGAAAAGGACGCAGCATTGCAGCTGTGTGTCGCTCAATCGTCGAAAGAAAGAGAGTGCGCATGCTCTTTGTTTGTGAAATTGAGGAAGATAGCGATAGACTACAGTAAGTGTTGAGCATTATTTCGGAGCAACTGTTGCTGCTACGTATCAATATTATTTTTTGATAATATATTGTTCCAAACATGGCTAAAAAGTGTTTTCTGTGTGATTTAAGTGACTCTGTAATGGATTTTAACGATGAAACTTTTAAAAATTGTTCATTAAAATTGGCTTTTCGAAAATTAAAAAACTTTAAATACAACGACGTTGAACTAACCAACGCGTCATTTCTTGGTTATCATACCACGTGTTATAAAAAAGTGACTGCATTAAACAATAAATATATTGAAGAATTTAATAATTTTGCTACAGAAAATGCAGTAAGTACATAATAAAAAAATCTTTTAAATTTATATAGTAAACACATTTTAAATATTTAATTTTTATAACGAAATAATGCTACTGCAAAGCGTGTGGAATTTAATTATAATTTAAATTAGTTGTTACGAGATAGAATAATTCTTAAGAAATTAGCATTTTTTGTATTATTAAATTCCATCACATGTAAGCTTCTTACTGTTTTTTAAAAAAATTAGTTTAAAAAAGTAACCTAAAAATGTAATTTCAGTTGAATAATTTTTCGTAAGATCATTCATGATGATTTCTTCTTATAGCTTTATCAATAAAACATTTTATGAAAATTATCTGTCAAATACTTTTATTTCATCAAAAAAACCTACTTTTTCAGGTGCGTGTTAATACTTCCACCGCTAGTGAAGCCTCAAAAAGTATTGCATCTAATGTCGATTCCTGTGCAACAGGTACAGAGGGTGAAGAAAGTCATGCTGATGCTATGGCAGAGATTTCTACAAATGTAGAAGAGGTATTAAATATTCAGATTTTTATTTGAAGTGTTTTTTTTAACATGAATTTTCTTCTTCGGCCATTATCTTATTTAATAAATAATTTTTGTTTTAGGAGCCATCAACCTCAGCACCATCGTCATGTAGCAAAATCACTTGTCTGTTTTGCAATTATGAACGCAAAAAATGTGGGAAGCAGGTACTACATCTCAGATTTGCTAAAACTGAAGAAGCAGTACAAAAAATAAAAGATATGGCCGACAATCTTAATGATGCAGACATCCTCTTAAAACTTACAAATCAAACTGTTGCTTATCATCAGTCCTGTTACGCAACGTATCAATCCAAAGAGAAGTGGGCTACCGAAGAACATACCGATTCAAGTTGGCATAAATACAGAAACTTGCATAAATTGGCTTTTGAATCGTTATGTGATTTAATTACAAACGAAATTATAAATAATAATCACGTTGTGTACTTTGCGCAGTTATTCTCACGATATCAAGCTTTGTTGTTGGAGTACGGAGATCGTGAATTAAATATCGATGAAATTCAAGATTACCGACCGGAAACTTTACAAAAAAAATTATTAAAAAAATTTGGTGACCGTATTGTAATAGAAGCGTCTACTGGTCCTCGTTGCCAAAAAATAGTTTATCAAGCAGACATAGATGTTTCAGTAATGGCTACAAACTTAAAATTGTTGGAGACAAGAAATGATCAAAAATTTGAAGATGTAGCATATCATTTGAGAAAGTGCATCAAGAATATTAATCCTCATCGACTCCCCAGTCATTTAACTGCTGATGACATTATTCGCGGAGAATGTGAAATTCCTGAAATACTATTTTCTTTCATGCAAAATCTCATCGTAGGTCCGAACGTTTCCGAGGAAAATTGTGAACAACTCAATGTCAAAATAACATCAATATGTAGTGACATAATTTATGCAGTCACTAAAGGTAGATGTAAACCAGCAAAAAGTTTAATGCTTGGACTGGCAATGAAGTCTTTAACAAATTCTCGGCAAGTAATCACGATGCTCAATAGATATGGCCATACTATTGGGTACAATTTGGCCGAAGAACTCGAGACAGAAATGACGTATACGTCGGTCCAAGATAATAATGTAATACCAACCGGCATCAACACATCGAATGGACACTGCACTCACGTAGCGTTTGACAACTTTGACCGCTTCGTTGACACCACTTCTGGAAAAGATACTATGCATGACACGGTTGGTATTATTTATCAGTTTCCTAGTACTTCTGCAGATGATTCCGACGATGAAACAGCTGAAACACGTGAAGTTGGTGGCGACGTAAATAGTGAAGCACCTGCACGTAAAAGAAGGCGTTTTAATGAAATTGTGCGAGAAATTCGACCATACTATTCTAAACCAACCGCTAGTTTGCAACTGCTGCCGGTAGATTCATTTACTAATACACTGGATATATGCAAAGGTTCTACAGAAATTGCTATTGACAAAGATTTATTATGGGTAATGTCATTATCTCGAATAAATTCAGTTCCAATGTGGTTGGGCTATAACTGCATGACGTCAACTGATCGGAGTGAACAACAAAAGATCGAGTATTTATCTCCGATAAATAATTCTCCAACATCCTACGCAATCGTCAACGAAACATTAATCATAGCAAACGAAATAGCTGAAAAGTGTAGCCAACCACATATTATCGTGACATATGATTTAGCAATAGCAAAAATGGCTATGCAGATCCAAGAAAAAGAAAAGCCAAAATTTGACAGCATCTTTATAAATTTGGGAGCATTCCACATGGAAATGGCATTCTTCAAAACGATTGGGAAGTATATTGATTCTAGTGGCTTAGTGGAAATTCTAGTTCAAGCAGAAGTATTAGCCGGTGGCTCGATGAACAGCTACTTGGACAGCAAGCATTTCAATCGATGCAAGCGCTTACATCCACTAACTGCTGCAGCATTGCAAATTCTTCATTTTGAACAGTATTTATCCACAACAAATGTATCTCCCGAGTCGTTGGATGAATTGCTACAAGCTCAAATACAGAATGCATCAGATCAGGCTGCATGTGACGTCAACAAAAGAGTGGAACTGCCAGATTTATTGCAGCGTATTTCAAATGGATATAAACAGTTCTGCAGAGACACTCTAAGTGGCGCAAAAGGAAAAACCGCTCAATTTTACTATCAGTATTGTGAATTAATTAATTTATATCTTCGATTTTCAAGAAGCATGCGCACTAGCAACTTTGAATTGTATGTGGACTCGATATACAACATGTGTGATTTATTTTTTGCGTTTAACCAGCCTAATTATGCTAGATGGGCTGTGTTATACTTGAGTCATTTGATCACCTTGTATACTGAAAATTCAGTTTTGGTAGAAGAATTTCGTCGCGGCGCCTTTGGAATCAGACGCACCAAAGCAAATTTTGCTCGATCACCTGTAGACTTGACGCTAGAGCAGACTATCAACGCTGATGCTAGCAATCAGTTGACTGATAATCTTGCAGTGGACTCAATATCTGCGCGTCAAAGATGGGCGCTCAGTCATAGCATGAGGACAAAAATATTATCGACTGTAAAAGAAAATCTCGGGTTAAAAAAGAAAGATGATACTTCGCACTCATTGCAAAAAAGCACGATCAAAAAAGACAAAAAAAGCCTGGACAGTATTATTGAGGCAATAAAAAATACAATGAATCCGTTTGATGAAACGATAGATAAAAATCATGTATTCAACATTTCCACGGGTAAAGCAGCATCTAAAGAAGTTGGTGATTTTTTGCTAAACGTCAAGGCAACTGGCAATCAACAAAAGCTAAATTTCATCACAGAATGTTCTACGGTTCCCGGAAGATTTGAAAAAGCTATCAAACGGAATAAAATCTTGAATTTCGCTTCGGAGTGCACAAGTAAAGTTGTAATGAGTAAAGATCAAAACAAAAGGGTGTTATTGAAAATGGAACGAGATATATTTGGACGACTGTTGGCAATTAGTATTAACAAGAAAATTAATTTGGAATTTTGCTTAACTTTTCCACTAGCACCGATGCCACCTGCTCTTTTCTCATGTTCTGGTCAAATGTTCAAAACTGATAAGTCAACGTTAGCGAAAGCTTTAAAATCGGAAACAGAAGTGGTCGAGCCGACAAATATCAGCGTTGAAATAATCGACGGTTTTTACTTTCTGCATTTAGTCGGATCTTCTATGCCACAAACATTTGAAAAAGTTGCAGAGTCAATACTCATAAAGCTTTGTTCAACAGCAGCAACAGAAATACATTTAGTTTTCGATCGTTATTTATCACCGTCGATTAAAGATTCCGAACGTCACAGTCGCAAAGAATTCGACACTCCGTATAAAATATCCGGACCTCAACAAACCAGACCCAAAGATTTTTTGAACAGCCTCAAAAACTATTCTTTCAAAACAGCCTTGGTACATTTTTTGGCTGAGTATTGGGAAAACCAAAATTTGATAACGATCATTAAAAATAAAAAAATTTTCTTAACCGTTGACCATCAGTGTTTCTCTTACGAAGTTCAGCAAAATGCTATAAAAAAAAATGAAGAAGTTGATTATGTATGCCATCATGAAGAAGCGGATACAAGGATAATTTTTCACGCATATAAAGCGCCACCAGGTTCAAAAATTTTAATAAAGGCCTCTGATACGGATGTTTTGGTTATTTTGTTGGGAAATATGCACAAAATTCAACATTCAGAAATTTGGCTAGCCAATTCAGCGACAAAAAAAAAAAATAATCAACATCTGGAATGCGTTAATTGCACTGAATTAGCGTTGAAGTTGGGATCCAAGTTATGCCAAAGTCTTCCAGCTTTTCATGCATTTACAGGATGCGATTATACGGCAGCATTCTTTAATAAAGGAAAAGTGAAACCTTTTAAATTATTTTCCAAAAACGAAAAGTATCAGACAGTTTTTTCGTCATTAACAGACGAAGCTGATCTTTTCATTAACGAAAAAATGGACACAGTTCAAGAGTTCACTGCTAGTATGTACGGTATAAAAAACTGCAACAGGGTGAATGAAGCGAGATATCGAATTTTTCTCAAAAATTATTCTTCGAAAGCAGATAGCGAAACATTTTTAAAAAAAATCAAAAGTTTTGACTCAAATACTATACCGCCGTGCTGGATATCACTGCAACAAAAAATTTTAAGAACAATTTTTGTCAATTCTATGTGGCTTCATGCGACGGATCCTCAATGTGTTAAATTACAACCTGAAAATTGTGGTTGGTATCTTGATGGTTATCTACAACCAACAGGATTCATTGGGGACCAAACGCCTTTAACAGTACAAGATATTGCTGAAATAACAGAAGACGAAAATAGTGACGAATGTTGTGAACTTGAAGATACAAGTTTTATTTCCGATGAATCAGACCTTGAATAATGTAAATTAATTAAAAAATTTTTTAATCAAAATATTGTATTTATAATAAAATTAAATTTTTGTACAAAATTATAGCTTTGTATTTCATGTTTGTAATTTATGTTTTATTTAATTTTTTTTTCGGAAAAACTTTTGATTTTTTGCTTTGTTTTATTTGATTAAGTCTCCTGATGTAAAAAACACGAAATTTTCAAGATAAGTATGTGATAAATTATTTCTTTACAAAAATATTCATACACTTAAATATAATGACGATTTATATATATATATATATATATATATATATATATATATATATATATATATATATATATATATATACATATATATAAATAAATATTTACATATATGTACTACATACATAATTTTATCACTTTGTGCAAAAATGCATTGCCGGATGCTCCGAAATAATGCTCAACACTTACTGTAGTCTATCGCTATCTTCCTCAATTTCACAAACAAAGAGCATGCGTACTCTCTTTCTTTCGACAATTGAGCGACACACAGCTGCAATGCTGCGTCCTTTTCTATCGCACTGGATACGTTCCTCGGACCTCTCTTTCGCACGTATTCAACCGCACGAATATTTCGTTTTTCAAAAATCGACAACCGGGATTTAGCACCAACTTTTTGCAGCCAACCTTATGTCATTATATTCATAATAAAATTATCTTTATTTTGATATAAGGTTTATCGCGTAACTGGATCGTTGCAAATTACTAGTATCGATTTACCTGTATATACCTGCCTACCTGATAATTGCACCGGAAAAAAAAAGTCAACCCAGCGTTTGCATATTCTATGAGCTACATACTTTCGATTAGTATACAGTTTTTTGCGTAAGGGAAAGAGTGTAATGTTTAAAAAAAAATCATTTTTTAATTATTAATTAATTACACTTTGCACCAAATTTTTCAGACAACCTCCTGTAAATAAATTTTTTTACATATTTAATTTTATAAAAAAATCATTTTCATCCCGTAATACGATGGGTGAGGGTCATTCTATGGCCGGATCTTAGACTATTACCAGTTTGAAATTTACTCCGGTAAAATGACACACGAGCGTCTCCCAGCAGAAACAAATTAAGTTTCCGGATATTTATAGTTCAATCATAATTAATTTGTTTACACGCCCAAACGCAGGCTTTCTGGAAGGAAGAAAATTAATTTTTGAAGCGACGAAAAACAATGGGGTCTATCATTCTGAGATGGCAACTTTGAGAAATGGTTCAGTCAAATTCTATTGAAATTAGATGCTAACAATATTACTGTCATGGAAAATGCACCATACCACTCAAGGAGAAAAGAAAAGATTCCTACATCTTCGAACCAAAAAAAGTAAATTGCAGGCATGGTTGAAAGAGAAAAATATATCCTTTGAAGAAACAGAAGTAAAAGCTCGGCTACTTTTAAAAATAAAACAAGCAAAAGATATGTCCTAGACATATGTTGTTGATGAAATGGCGCAAGAAATCGTCACAGGTGTACGTATGCTAGAATACAGACCAAGTGGCACAATTTGGTATAAAATTGATTTTGATGACGAGCTTCAGCCGTTACCACATCGTCCCACGCCAATTAACAGCATTAAACAAATAAATAACCTGAAGAAATTGTATGCAGCTAGAATACCAATTACATAGCGGAAGGGGCTAATGTCGTAAAGAAATTGTCAAGTACATTAGCAGATGAAGAGTTCAAGACTCATGTTACGTTCGACAACTTTTTTTGAGACTTTTCTCTCATGCGGTACTTTTATGAAAAAAATATGTATGCCCCCGGAACGGTGAGAAGAAACAGAGCAATTTTGCCTAACATAATAAAATTTAACACAAATAGAAATGGCAGAAACAAAAGCCTGAAATTGAAAAAAGGCGAGTTCAAGTGGAGAACTTAACGAGATGTAGCATTTACTGTGTGGCAAGATACTAAAGAGGTTTTATTGCTGACAACTGCATTACATCCTGAAGTAGAAGTAACTTCTGTTCTAAGAACGCAAAAGGATGGCACCAGGGAAGCCGTATCCTAGGGTTGTGAAAGTATACACCAAAAGAATGGGCGTCGTCGACCGTTTCGACCAAGTGAAGGGAACGTATGCCATCGGAAGAAGTAAACGTTGGTGGCTGTGCATATTTTACTTCTTGGTGGATGCAAGTTTGACAAACTCATTCATTTTATATTCCCTAACATCAAGAGTAGAAAAGCTTACCAACTTAGAATTTCCGGTGGCTGTAGCCAGAGGTTTGAATGGTGGCTATACCAGCAGAAAAAAAAAAACAAACTTGCCTACATACATCTGCAAGAAATCACGCATAGCATGCCCAGAGGTATATCAAAAAAGTGTAAACGCTGTACCTGAAGAACTGCGGTTTGTAAAGGCGCGTTTCCATTATGCAAGTGATTTGCATACTAGTTGCAAGTTGCATGCAAATTGTATAGTGGAAACAACAACTTGCAAACAAGTTGCAACTTGTATGCAATTAGGTTTAAACTTGTACGCACAATAATCAAGTCGGCACATTTGCACGCAAGTTGCAAGCGCATGCGGTCGTGCATAGAGGATTACTTTGTTTATGACTTTATTACTTTGTAAAAATGACTGCTAAATGGGATACGGAGAAAACAATAATGTTTATTGAGGAATATCATAGACATGATTGTCTTTGGGAAACAAAAAACAATATTTACAAAAATCGAGACGCACGCGAATCAGCATATAGAAAACTAATCGAAGTGATGAACCTTAATGGTATTGTTATGACCGTAAAAGACGTGAAAAATAAAATACGATCACTGCGTACCACATTTTTTGCTGAATTAGCAAAAATTGAAAAATCCAAAACAACCGGTAGTGGAACAAGTAACATATACACACCAAAATTAAGCTGGTTTAACACAATGATTTTTTTGCTGACGTCAACCGAATTAAGAAGGAATGAAGAAAGCACCACTGTAAGTATCAATAAGCTACTTGACTCTTTTTTGAAGTAGGTCTTAAATAATTCATATTTCTTCTACTATAGCAAAAAAAATATTACGATATTTTTTTGATACTTAGAAAACCGAAAATTGGTGTTTTTAAATTTAAATTTTCCTGAACGAACAAAAACGCTGTCCGCCATGTTCTGATGTCATAAGTGTTATAAACCAACATTTGACAGCAACACGAGCTAAACGTTACATAGTTAAAATTCAATAAAACATGACTTCTAATAGTCTACATGAGAAATATAGTAAATATCGTTATTGCATCGTCAAAGAATGCAAAAATACATCGATTAAGACCCCAGGAAAGTTGTGGATAAGAGTTCCCAGTGAAAAAAATATACGTAATACCTGGTTAAGACTTGCTCAAAGGGATCCTGAATCTTTATCGACTGTAACTCAGATTTATCTTTGCGAAGATCACTTTGATGTAAGTACCTACTCTACAATGTATTTAAACTTTATAGTTAGATTAATAATATTTTTTTTAGGTTAAGTATCAAGTCAGTAAACAAAATAAACTTCTTGTGTTATTTACCTTTTAGTTAGAAAATGACATGGAAAATTACGTACGATACAAAATAATGGGCTCCGTAAAAAGAATCCGAATGAAACCAAGTTGTGTACCATCCAGATTTGAGAGTCAGATGAATAAAAAACGCAAACGTAGCCTAACTCCAGATCAGCAAGAAGATGATAACAAGGAAAGGGGGATGGATGAAAAGAAGAGGTTTGCAGTCTGCCCTATGGAAATATCGACATCATCATTTCATGAAGGTAATGATAAAATGATTATACTATACTATCTAGCTAGTCTAATTATTATGATGCTGTTGTTGCAAGTGCATTGTAGAAATCTTTCAAACAATTTTTCGTTTTCAGAGTTACTCAATAAGGAAGGTGTCTTACCTTCATGTTCCTCCTCTCTTGAGAAGGTCCATGAGAAAGCAGTGCAAGTAATACAGCATAATACTCAGTTCCGTGATCAAGCAGTACAAGTTCAACCAATACATGAACATGTATCTTGTCAAACAACACAATGCTGTGCTCACAAAGTGACTCAAACTAGTATTTTAAAACATTATAGAAGTAAACACGTACAGTTCAGTGTGGCTGTGAAAGATGCTGTATCTTCACCAATTAAACCCATTGCTCACCAGTCAACTGCAACATCTCCTATTAAACCATCAGGTGGCAAGAGTTCCAAACCCTCCAGTTTTGGTCAATCATTTAAACGCAGAAAGTTGTTTTTTACTGATGAAAAATATGACAGTGATGTATCATATACATTATCTGATAGACGTTCATCGATTGACTCATCTCTATCAGAACGGTCAAGCAAAACTACTGTAGACAGTTTACAGGAAAAGGTTACTAAAGATGAGAAATTAAACTTAAAGAGTACTCTTACTAAGATAAATAAAAATCCAAGATTATACATTGGTATACCAGCTGAGCTTTATTTTATAGTTGGTCTCATTTCAAAACACACCAAACTGTCAGAGAAAAATATTTTACTGTGTTTAATGAAAATACGATTAAATAAAACATTTTCACAGTTAGCTGATGATTTTGACATTTCACTGTCTCAAGCAAGTAAAATTTTTTGTACTAAAGTACCTTTAATTGTTAGTATGCTTTCGCCTTTTGTTAAAACTTTTACTAAAAGTACAATAAAAAAGAATCTGCCTATAGCATTTCGCCAAAAATATAACAAAATTAATTGTATAATAGATTGTCTAGAGATTGAAATTCAAAAACCAAAAAAAGCCATTCATCAGGCATTGACTTGGTCTGAATACAAAAAAGCTAACACCTATAAATACCTCATATCTTGTACACCTGATGGTTTAGTTAGCTTTGTGTCCAGTGGATATGGAGGAAGAGTCAGTGATATTAATTTACTTGAACATAGTAAATTTCTTGACAGTTTGGAACCTAACTCTTACATTCTAGCGGATAGAGGTTTTAAAAATATTGAAATTTATTTAAAGAACAGAGGCTTTACTTTGTTAAGACCTCCAAGTGTTGGTGCTGGCTCCAAATTGACCAAAAGTGAAGCAAAACAAACTAAGGAAATTGCAAGCCTCCGGATTCATGTAGAAAGAGTCATTAGAAGAATTCGAGAGTTCTCAATTCTGAAACCACATTCGGTTGTAAATTTAAATTTATTACATGTATTAGATTTTTGTGTAATGACAGCCTGTTCTTTAATAAATCTACAAGACTCACTTATTAAATAAAATATCTTAATACCAGTACATAATGCATTTTATTTTACATTTTTATATAATGACACTTTCATACAATTTTGGAAAAATATGGAGTTCCCAAAATGAAACTAAGTGCACAATTAATTCTCTAACATATTTATCATTATATGTAACAGGTAATATTGTCACTTTTTTAGTTATTTCAAAATCACTGCTGGCGACACAAAAATAAGTTAGATTTACTTTTGCACAAAACATTTGAATTTGTACTTGAGCTAAGCATTTTCTGGTTATATTACCGCCTTTTATATAACTTTCAAAATGTTTTTCTGTAGATGGACATTTGATTTCAATGAGACTTTTTTGTTCATTTATACCATCTGGTGATCCAGCAATCATGGGATACTCATTGGAAATGAAGAGGCCACATTTTTTAAATTTCATACCTAATTTATCTTCTGCAACTTCTCTTACTTTGTCTTCTAACTTTTGGCCACGCTTCATCATCGGTGTTTGCACTGTTCTTGCTCCAAAAATCAATGAAACCAGGCAACCATCAAAAGTTTTGCAGCGGCTTACTTCATAGCTTTTGGATGCTGTTATTCTCCCATAACGAAGCTCAAACCATAAATTATTTTTATACTGAGTCCTAGTATTAATTTCAGCATATTTTAAGTTTTCATCATTAAATAAATCTTTAACTTTTTCCAAAAAGCTTTTACAATCAGAATCATTGTATGTGCAAATTAAGTTATGCAATGATAACACTGATCTACTCTCTAAATAATTTTCAGTATGCTTTAAAAATTGGCAAGTTTCTATTTTTCTCTTCTTGCATTCGTCTATAAATTCTGTTATCACACTCATATCTGGTACTGGATCCTGATGTTTTCGTTTGCACATGTCCTTTGCAGTTAATATTTTTAATGATGATCCAACTTTTGAGAGATTGGACTTTTTCCAGTAGCACTCCACTGATGTACAAGCAGGCTCTTCACTGCGACGATGTAACCAAAATAAAAATGCAATAGCATGTTTGCATCCACCTATGGCCGCAGGGCAATCTTCACAGAGCGCACTTGTAATCTTGTCTTCTTCTTCATTTACTAGTACTGACACTGTGTATTGCTTGGAGCGTACCTTGTGTTCAGGACATATTTTACATTTTACAGTGCAGATATTACCATCTCGTTTAAGTTGGACGTATCCTACGGCATCATCGCCGTATGATTCCCTAGCGGAGCTGTAAGAAATAAAATAGGTATCAGATATATTATTTAAATGTTATGATAAATGACATATTATAGTTAGATTTGAATCAATTTTGAAAAGGAAGAATAATATTTGAGTGCATTTACTCTTCCCTTTTATGCCTACTCTTTATTTAAATGCACTGTACTTACATAGAAGTCTTGACGTTCCTTAGCTCGGCAGAGCAGAAGTCTGGATTAACGGCAAAAAAATTACCGACCATCATCGTGTCAATTTTTGGCAAATTTGTGCTTTCTGCTTTGACAAATCCTACGTCCATGTTATTTTTCAATAAAACGACAAAACAGTAAATAAAAATTCTCGCTATATGTGCTACATGTAAATCACAAGTGACCATAGACCCATAGACTAAGGATATACCATAGACTGGACTGCTAGTATCGCTAGTTTCCCATTGAGCTGAGCGTAAGAACTTTTTTGGCTGTGTCTAGTACATTCGTTAACTGATTTAAGTTATTTTTCACGCAACGACAGATTTATATACGAAAATATCGTATATAGTATAGTTTTATTGAACCGGGGCGTGCTCCGTCTTGATACAATTTTTACGACAAAACTAGATCATACTAGTGCTTACCATTCATACCCTGATAAGCTCACTCTGTAGTTTCTTATCTATACTCTAAGCAAGTGACATACCGATGACGTTTGTTTGTTTACATATTGTATGACGTCATATCATGGCTGACAGCGTTTTCGGCGACTAATTGTAACATTAAAAAAAAGAATATTTTAAACTGGATTTTTCAGTTAATCTTGCGGTTTTAATAATTAAAATCGACATATTTTGTTTCTCTAGGCCAAATACTGTACGAAATACTCATTTATTATATGAAATTAGATATGAGTCAAATAGCCTATTCTTTTATTTTTTTTAAAAATCATTCTTTCTTGCCATGTTACAGCACCATCTGTAGCAAAGTAGTTAGCAAAGTCATCTCTTATTTCGACCGCTGTTTTGGGACTGCTTGACGGTTGTGCCAGGCGTAATTGCTGAAATGCTCTCATATTCACGTCATTGAACATGCCTTCACTATGTCCTGTTATTGAATTTTCTCGATCAACAAAATTAGGTGTAATATATGTACTAGAAGTATGTCTCAACCTATTGTGCAGTGCACAGCATGCTTTTATTATTTTATCAACTTTATTCACCTCAACAGCAATAGGTCGCTCAAAAATTCTCCACTTCGATACCAATAAACCAAACGCATTTTCAACCACTCGTCTTGCTCTCGACAATCGGTAGTTAAATATTTTCTTTTCTTTACTTAATCCTTGGGTTCGAGGATATGGCTTCATTAAATATTTTTTAAGTGGAAATGCTTCATCTCCTAATACCACTGAATTAGGCGGTATATTTGAGCTACCATTTTCTAATATTGACTGAAGAGTTGAATGAGAGAATATTGTTCCGTCAGATGTTTTCCCATAATGACCAACATTTATGTATCGAAAGTTTAAGTAACTATCGCATAATGCAAACAAGACTATGCTAAAATGTCCTTTATAGTCATAATATAAAGAACCACTCCCATTTGGGCATCTCAAGATGACATGCTTTCCATCAATTGCTCCAATACATCGTGGAAAATTGCAACGTTCTTCCAATCCTTTACAAATTTCATTCCACTCTTCACTAGTATTCGGAAACTGAAAGAAATAAAAAACATTAAAGAAATGTTTTATTTTATTTATTTTTAAATTTATTGAATGAATTATGTTTTAGGTTGAATCAGAAAATACTTCAACAGATAGCAGAGAAAATACGCCAGCCAGAGCCAGTGGTTCTCGAAGTTCATCTCAAACACAGAGTCAATCCTCATCCAATTTTCGACAATCGATTCGAAATGCAAGATATGATCCCATAGATACCGCACTTCAAGAATTGAGAAAAATAAATAAGAGCGTAGAATCGGAAAATGAATTTGATGTTTTTGGTCAAAACGTTAGTCTTCAACTTCAAAAACTGCCGTTAGAGTACGCTCTAGAAACTCAAGAACTTATTATGAAAGTTTTAAAAGAGCAGCGAATAAAATCCTTCAAAAGAAAAGGCACAACAAGAAGCACTTGTAATTTCTATACCTGATGATATAAATCTTGATTTAGTGGATTACATTGACACCGAGAGTAAGCGTGATGAACCAGGACCATCGGACAGTAGCAAAGAAGATTTATTAGGTCGTGCTGTTCGCGCTATGGGTTCATTGGAATCTGATGACGATGATTAGGATTTGAGTTTTCGACCCACTAACTTTCGTGATTTCGTGATTCGTGAGTTTAAAGTTGTTTCACAGATTGAAAATAGCCGCCGATCAGTCCTCTTTAATGTTAAGATTAATTATAATAAAAATATGTTGAACATTGATCTTATACATTGTTTTACTTACCTTTATATATTCTTGAAGTGACTCATAAATTGCGTCGCAGACATGGGGCAGGAATTTAGAAATACTACATTTAGGCACACGATACAATTCTTCCAATGTTCCAAGACTAGTACCCGATGCCAGATATTTAAGCGTTACTTGCAATTTCAATTTTGCAGGCAGAGCGGGTCTAAAAATAGTGTCTTGCTTAGATATTCTGGACGAAATCTTATCCAATAAATTTAAAAATAGTTCTTCGTTCATTCTGAGATGAGTATGGTACCGTTTAAGATCTTCTATAGCCAATTCTTTTAACAGATTATTCGACGTACCGTAAGCATCTCTTCTGTGAATCCATTTTCTAACCCACTGAACTGGTCGACGTCGATGCTTTTTTTTGTTATTTAATACGTGTATAATTATTGCGTATACAACTTTGCATGCAGCGACAAGCACAGCACGTCTTCTACCCATGATAAACACTGTACAACTAGAACTAACTTGTATAACACTAAAATCTTGTATGCAAGCTGCAAGTTGAACAAAATCGTGTTTCCAATTCAAATCACTTGCACACATGTCTGACGTCATACATGTATGCAAACACTTGCATAATGGAAACGCGCCTTAAACGTAGGTGATCATATGCCGGCAGAGTTGGAGACTTACCGACGCTGTAAATTGTGCAGCACAAAGGTGAAAGATAAGCGTAGCAAAATAAAATGCAGTAAGCAGTAATTTGCACAATTTCACAGAAAATGATGTAAAAAATTTAGCTAGCATGTGGGTCTGTTGATGGGCAGTGGGAATATTTTTACCACCAATTTTTCCAAAACTTCTCAAATAATTTGCGTTTTACTTTTAAGTTTATTTTTATTATATGAATTAAAATAACCCAAAAACATAACCGTATGTTATTTTATTCCTCTGAATCCTTCTGCCTTATAAAGGGTTAACCCTTTACCGCATACTGTGACGAATTTGAAACACTCGCAATAATTATCTTTAGAAAACTAGTTACGCCATCTTTGCAGAAAGTTTTGCACTAAAAACCTCGATTGCAGTGTGTGTTACAAAATAAAATAGAGATGTCGCTAGTATAGGACTGCATAATGACAGCAACCGGTAGTTAAAACAGTCACCAGGGCCATTTTGACTGAGTTTGAATTTGCAGTTAGTCAAAAAAGTTTTTCTTTTTGTTTTCACGAGTTGTTGTGACATATTTGTAATTAATATTGGAGAATAATGGATCCCCAGTTTTTATGGCAAAACACGTAAGTATTGACACAAGCATCATCTTACTATCGTCAATTGAAGTGGCGTTCCGAATTTGGAACTTCATGCAGCTTGGTGATATATGGTTTCTGGTCATATTTGGAACTGCATGCAGTGTAGCTAAACATTTTATTACAGATAATATGGTTACTCGGGCTCGACATTTAAACATCATCCCAGATAGCAGTGACGACGAAAATATATCAGATGATGATGAATATGGAGTCCCAACACCATTAGAAAGAGTGTATATCCCAGAAAGCGACGAGGACTGCAGTAATGATACCATGTCAATTAATGATGAACAAGAATATGAAATGGTAGAGGAAGATCAGACTTCATCAAAAATGTCGAAAAAAAGCAAAAAAGATAAGTTATTGTGGTCAGATGAAGGCATAGAATACGATGAGTCGCAAATTGCTTTTTTAGGATGTGAAGATCTTCCAGACGAAATATTGCAGCTAGAAACACCAATGAATTTTTCAAATATCTTTTCCCTTCATCAGCAATTAATTTGATGGAAAAGGAAAGCAACCTATATGCCTCTCAAATTTCACCAGAAGGTTTTAACGAAGTAACAGAGGAAGACATTCGTAAATTTATTGGCATATTGATTTATATGTCGGTAGTTCACCTGCCAAGCACACGTCGTTACTGGAAGGATGGTACTTATATTGAAAAGGTAGCTTCTGTAATGACGTGCAATAGATTTGAAGAAATCAAAAGGTTCTTGCATTTTTATGATAAAAAAAAAGAATTGAAGCCCGACGACCCAAATTTTGATAAGCTTCAAAAAATACGCCCTTTCTTAAACATATTGCGTGAAAGATTGTTAAAAGTGCCAAAAGAAGAATTTTTAGCAATTGACGAGCAGATGATTCCTACTAAAGCTCGTACTTCAGGTATACGGCAATATAACGCCAAGAAACCACATAAATGGGGCTATTTAAATTATGTGTTGAGTGGAAGCAGTGGGTTCAGTTAAGGTCTTTGGAGGAAAACATTCTGGCCCACCTGAAAATTGCCCTGATTTAGGGGTCCCTGGCAATATTGTTCAAAGATTATTACAGACAGTTCCAAATAACTTGAACTACAAAATCTTCGTGGATAATTGGTACACAAGTTTGCCACTAATGTCCAACTTACATCAAAAAGGTTTTCTACCTTTAGGGACTATCCAACTGAATAGGGCACGAGATCTTAATATGGAAAAAAAAGCTCTGCTAAAAGAAGAACGTGGCTACTGCGCAGAAAAATCTACGATTATTGACGATGTTAAGTTATCAGTTAGTTCTTGGGTTGATAATAAGGTAGTCAGCTTATATTCTTCGTACGTGGGCAAAGAACCTATGGGGATGGTAAAACGATTTGATAGAAAAAAGAAGGCTAAAATTGATGTTCCTTGCCCAAAATCAGTTATGATTTATAATAAATATATGGGCGGTGTGGATCTGCTAGATTCGATGCTAGGATTTTACAGAATAAAGATACGAAGCAAGAAATGGTACCACCGGTTATTCTTTCATTTTATTGATCTCGTTTGTGTTAACAGTTGGATATTATGGAGACGACGCATGAAAGAGAAAGGTATTTATCTACCTTTACTTGATTTTAAATTAATGTTAGCAGATGTACTAATGCACCAAGATGTCAAAGTGTTTACACCTACTACTCGCAAAAGAGGACGCCCATTAAGTCAAGATACTATTATAAAAAAATAAAAGACGACGGCGGTTAGAGCTGCCTCCACTTGAAATAGCTGAAGATGGCATGAATCATTGGCCTGAGTGGAAACAAGATCGCCAAAGATCCAAAATGGAAGCATGTGGACAAAAATCACAAGTGATGTGCACAAAGTGCAAAGTCTATTTGTGCTTGAACAAGGACCGCAATTGCTTCAAACGATTTCATACATAATTAAGCGTCCCAAATCTGGAACAAATAGTTTTTATTAAATAATTTTTCCCTACATAGTTGAAATATTTTTTTATCATTTTTTCCGGGTCTTATTTTTGCTAATAAATATTTTTTTTTTCGAGTGATTTTAAAAATCCATGCGGTAAAGGGTTAAGGTAAGTATTTACCTGTTAAAATAAAATGAAAATGATTGCACTAAACGTTCTAAAGGTTTTTGTGTCACCAAATAACATTATGCAATTATTGATCTCAACAATGTGATTCTTAAGTTTTAGATTATTGATACTTATGTTATAACAGTCGCTAATAATTCTTGAAATATTTTTTAGTTACCATAAACCATCTATTAATACCTTATTCCTTATTAATACATTTCCGCCCAAAACACCGCCTTAATTTAATAAAATATCAGTGAATACACTTCAAGTCATAAAATAAAAGTTAAAATAAAGTAAATCATCAAAATAAGTATAAACAATTATTTCTTAACTGCTAGGGTATTTATTAAGTAAAAACAGAAAAAAAACAACCGATTTTTTTTTAATAGTTTTTTTCATCTCCTGTAAAGTTGTTAAAAATGACTTATGCGGTGTTGTTAACTAAGGAATGTTATGTGTCTGAGAATAATAAAAGCTTTAAGTTAAATGAAGTTAAAATGTTTATTGGCTGATGCGATTCAAAATATAACAGAAGACGCTTGAAAAAAGTGCATTGACCATGTGATAAAAGAAAAGATGCTAATAATTTATGGCATAATTGATGATTTAGTGGACCGTTTCATTATTCATGTTTTAAAGATAAAGATAAAGATAATTTATTTGTATAAAACACGTGTAAATCAATAATACATAATATGCATATTGGAGGTGACAAAGTTAAAAGTAGACCAGCATGTTGTCAGAATCCTCTGAATTCTCAGAATAAATAATTAAATAAGACAGATCTTTGGTTTTATATGTTATTAACCTACAGTTAAGTGGCGTCTAACAAAACTTGAGCATTTATTAGTACATGTGAACTATGCAAGATAAACTGAAACAGAAATAAATGCACAGTTTGATTAAAATTTTATCATAAAGCCATGTTTTCAGGCAATACAACAAAAGAACAGTTAGAAAGCTGCTAGTTATAATGGGAAACCTTACATAAAATTTACTGAAAATAAAAGATTGAGAAACATTGTTTTCTTTGTTTACATGTTGGCTTAAGCCCCGCCCAACTAACATTTTGGTTATAAGAATAAGTGCTACATGAGCTGCTTAAGAGAATATTAAGGACCAAAGGTTCTGTAAAGGCACTAACAATTGGGTGATAAAGCGTTCTGTATCTCTCTTATAACCCTGATTTGGGTCTGTTGATTTTAGAGCTTGAAGTGACTTAATGGTTATAGAGTAGTGATAAATGAGTGATTAAGAAGAGTTAAGACAGTGCTATTGCAGCAGTGGTTACCAGTTCAAGTGTTTTATAAGCTATACACAGGTTCTAACTGCAAGCTAAAGTAGTAAACAAGTTATGGAAACCACTTTAATGACTTTTTTGGTTACACATGGTTACTTCTTGTAACCAATACATAACTTAAGAATATATCGGACTTATTTAGTAGCAATAAATATTACCGAAAGAGCTAAATATTTAAACTGTGTTCATACATTTTTACGTTCTTGTTAATGTCAATAGTGATAATATTTGTCAGTACCCCAATATTTCATGGTGATGACAGGTGTTGTATTTTAATAAAATAATTAAGGTAAGTCAAGTGTTTAAGATTACTGGGTGCTATATGTATTAAATCTCATGCGGCGGTAAGTTTACGGTAACAATATATACTAGTTTTCATCTCATTTTTTAAACGCCTTCAAAATAAACTACTTTAGATGATAAAATTATGTAAAAAATACTGCCCGAATATTTTTTTAAATTAATTTATCGTCATTATCAATTCCTGGTAACACCTTTAGACATTTTAATTGAAAATTATAAACAATGTAAGTAAATAAGTGGACCAGTAACGTTTAAACAAGTTTTTTCTTTCACAATTTTTTATAGGTTATCTTTATTAAATGGTGTCTTAGTTCTAATTACTTAAGGATCCTGATAACTCTGTTATTCCTCCCGTAGTGATTAAATACTGAAAGTAAGCACTTGCATGGCACTAGAAGTTCTAAAACATGTTTAGACAAGTGAAAAAACAAAGAGTTTATAGGTTTAACTTGTTTAATAGTTTTACGCGGAGCTGTAATCTGATAATTTTTAGGGTTCTGTTATCGTTTGAAGAAAACCTTTAATATATCACACGCCTGACTGAATGACAAAAAATCCAAGAATTATGTATAATTTTGTAATAATAATATTAGCTCAACATATATTATTTTCTAAATACAAAAAAGTTGAAAACCAATTGCACATAAAAATAATGACATTATAGGATGTGCCAGACGAATGTAATCCAGCGCCCCTTCAGGGGTGACCTTGGTGAGAACTTGCTTTCCATCTGTTATAATTTGGATTACATCCGTCTAGCACGCGCTTAAGAAAGTACCTAGGTAGTTTCTTTTTAATGTTGAAATAATAGTACGTATTGTTACCTATTTATATGAAACAAATATATGAGTAGGCAATAGTGGTTTCAAGCAAAAGTAGGTAGGTATACTATAATTATGCATAATGCCGGCATTACACGCTCGCGCGAGTTGAAACGATGCTGAGATACCTACATTGTCGTTACTCTAAAATTGCTGTAGTCCTTCTCATGTATCTCGGCCTCGTGTCCGCTCGCGCGAGTGTGTAGTGCCGGCAGAGTAGAGGCCTTGTTGTCGGTGCGAACCACGGCGGCCGGTAGGTACCTACCTACATATCTATGAATCGAAAGCGCTCGGCGCGCAGCCACATCTCTGCGGCGGCGGCTTCAAAGGAATTTTACTATTACCGCGCTTCTAGTACCTACTTACGAAGATTCAGTCATCATGATGAATTAAATAAATAACGACTCTCACGAAATATGAGGGTTTTAGATCTTTGTTGTTATATAAAGTGTATCATAGGTACCCTGTACCTATTGGAACCCGTGCCGACGAGTCCGGCGCGTACCTACTTATAACTTCATACTAGTAACTTCATAAGTTGATAACGAGTGCGGAGTGTACGGGCTGGGGGCTGCTTGTACGCACTTTAGTTAGATAAGTTAGGTGGGAAGTACCTACTTCATAATTTTTTACCTGAATTTTGATTTTTTTCAGAATGCCTTTCAAAATCGTCAAGACTTATGAAAATAATAAAGACAAATTGTTCGCTGTACCTTCCTTCTGGGAAGACAAAAATATATTAAAATGGCCACGGAAAAACGAGGCTAAACATTTTAAAAACGAATCCACACCGGAAGCTGATTGGAAGCAATTGAGATGTGTGGTGAAAAGACGAAATATTCCAAGTTACGAGACGGCTGAATACATATTAAATGAAATGCTGAATCATACAGACACTGAAGACGATACAAATACTTCTAAAAAGCCGATTTCTGAAAATCCTTTACGGGAATTAAATTTAAACATTATCGCAGATGAAATTGTAAGTTATTTTTTGGTAGTTATCATTTTGTTCATCATTAAGTAGATACCTCACAACGCGTTTGTAAATATAGTTCCCGCGCTAGCGTCAGTCTACGCAAGTCATATTATATTGTGAATATAATATATTTTTTCTAAATGTCGTCCGTAATCATTTAAAGTAATAGTGTACGATGTCGACTGCACACAATCACCACAACTTTTTAAAGATTTTTATAATCACTCAATGTCTCAATACGTAATTACTTTATGTAGTCAGAGTTAAAAATCTATAGAACATGCATTGTTCCTAAAAATTCGAAGTTATATATATATTTATATTAACACAGCAATACGGCCGATATGATATTTTGAAATATTTTTTACAGGTGTATCCCGCTGCATCAGGATCCAATAATATTATTGTCGAAATGCCCGCTGCATCAGGATTCAATAATATTAATTCCGAAATGCCAGCTGCACCCTCTGTTGGAATGGACAACGTCTATGAATATCACATTGTTCAGGACAATCAAAGCACAACTGATCAACATCAGTATATTGGACAAAATTTGGAAATACAAAATGTTATATTATCTAATCAAACACAGATCTTGAATGAGCTTAAAAGTATCAAAAACGTACAGAACATTATCATTCAGAAAGTTGCGTTATTTTCAATACAGTTGGATGATGCAGTTTCTCAAATAACTCAAGCAACTGATAGCAACTTCCAGGTCACTTACTTGAATGAATCCAGTTCTACACCAAGTAACACAGCTTTTTATACCAAGCCAGTTGATAATATACAGCAGTTACATGAATTAGAACAGCAGTTATCGGAGAGTAGCGTAAGACAAAAAATGAAAAACACGTATTCGGTGTTATGCAACGGAGGTAAGGGTATTGATTGCGCCTATACATTGGCAGACATCTTATTTTCGCGAGACTTTCTATGCCAATGTACTTGGAGTGGAGGTAGTCGTGGAAGTGACACTAAAATTGCCTGGAAAAGTTTTAAACACATCCTGTCTTTTTTTTGGGAGATGGTTCATTCTTGGGATAAAACGTACACAATGAATGAGAATGAAAGTTTTTTCAAGAACATCCTAAAGAACTCAAAAAAGAGAAAAATGGCAAAAAATCAACGAGCTTCGACGTCAAGAAAACGTTCAAAACTTTCAAAGGCGGAAAATGCAAATGATTACGAAACAAGTGATGAAGATACGTCTAATGAGACTAACGACGAGACCATTAATAAAGAAAATCCAGTTACAGAAAAGAAAAAACAAGAAAAACATCATGAAGCGGAAAAAGAAAGTGACATCGTCGAAGAAAATCCAATTACAGAAAATAACCCAGAAGAAAAAGATCAAGAAGCGGAGAAAGAAAGAGACATTGAAGAAGAGAATAAAGTGCACTCAAACAATTTTTCCAATGATGAGGAAATCGACATAAATGAGGAAAATTATGTAAAAACAGATAAAAACATCGAATACGAACATAAAGGTAATGAAAATTGTGTCTTAGAATCAAACAATTCTTTTGCAATCAAAGAAATAGAAAGAGAACAAAATGATGGTAAGAAAATGACAATAGATACAACGGAAGTGACTAACTCAGAAAAAAATAAAGAAAATACATTAAAAGAACCAAAAAACAAAGATAAAAGTAATGAGCCAAGTATATCATCTAACAGTAACTTTCAGATCAAGAAAAATATCCCGAAAAAGAAAATCGTAAGAATATCTAAAAAGAAGAGAGAGAAAGCCCGTCTCCTAAAAATAAAAAATAATCGGCCAATTTTACATAAGAATGTTAGTGGCTAAAGTGTTAGCCATAATTATGAATATTGGAAAAGGCTTTTAAGATTTTTTTTGTGTAAGTTTTTAGTTTTATTATGATTATTTTTTTATTTTACTTCAATATGATTATTAAGAGTGTGTGTGCGGTACTCAACCACGTTTTTCAAAAAATAACCCTCTTCTTCTTTGTCGTCGCGTAACAAAGTATACCAGTTTTAAGTTGACTAGCTATCCTACAAAACAGTTTCATCGAATCGTCGTAAATAATTTTCGAAGACTTTACCTAGCTTTTTTTAAGGGGGAACCGCAGTTGTAGCCCACGAAATTCAAATTTTCTTGCGTGTTTGCAATTTGCAGGTCAGTTTCGCGGGCTACAAATGCGGATCCCTTAAAGAGATTTTTTCTTTGTTATTACGATTAAATATTATGTTTTTGTTTTTTTATTGTTTATTTTTATACTAAGTCTAAATTTGTTCAATTACCAAAGTTTTGTTCGACCAAATTTCGAGCAATGTTTGATTGAAAACATTTTGCTTATGTATGGTTACTTTTATGATGGTCCCTATATAGCTATACTAATATTAAGATTTAATGTAAGTAAGAATAGTTGAATGATTGAACACATGTTGATTTTGTTCATAACTGTCTTGCGATATTGTACAGAGTCATTCGCGCTGGTGTGAAAGTTTTAGAAATCATCCACTGACTGATTAAATAACTTTTTGACTGATTATATTACTATTATATAGTAGATATTATTATAGTAGATATAAGTCAAATGACATATCTAAAATAAAACACAATTTCTTAACATAACAATCTTTTATTTTCAAACTGTATGTAAAAGAGGTAAGAAGTACAGAAAACCACTTTTTTTTATACAAACTAATTTACTTTTTACATCTTTAGGATATAATATAATTTCATCCGATGCCGATGGTAATATGCTACTTTCACTAACTTTATAAATATTGAAGAACGATGACCTGATTGGTTTCTCAAATACTAACATTTCTTCTTTTATTTGTTTGCTGTGAATATTTATTTGCTTATCTTCAACTGTGATATATTTAATTTCAATGATATCACCGGCCATTGAAATAAAATATTTATTTTTAAATTTGCACGATAATACAAAGTGCTCGAAGTGAAGTACTGTATCATTCTTGTGCTTGGTTAAAAAAGGTTTATCAAACGTTTTTTTTGGCAATGATGTAAAATTTTTATTTTGCTCAGATAATCTTTTAGCTACCTGGGAAAGTGGTTTGTTTCCCTGCCTCAGCATATTTTTTAACACATATAATTTATTCTCGAATGGATAAGCGTTAAATGTTGACAATGGGCCGAACCTTTCCACTTCATCGACTACGTGTAACAAATTGTGGACATTACTCGTGATATAATCAGCGCCATAAAATTGTTTATAATTATCAACAAAATAATCAAACATTTCTCTCGCAAGTCGCAGTAATTGATTGTAATTTTGAGAGGAGCATATTGTAACACCGCAAAATAAAGTCAAAAAATGACTATAAGCTTCCGGCTCAAGGACATCTGGCAATATAATTATGCTCAAGTAATGTAAGAAACTTCCAAATTCACTTGCTTTCCAGTGAGCAAGACAATCTAGACCTCTTACTGATCTGTGAATTTCAGATGGAAGTTTGCATTGATTTAAAAATACATTTACATTTTCGATATTTCGTGCACACCACTTAGTCTTAAGTCTCCCAAAATTTCCGTCCCTCCATCCTATTAGTAACCTTTTCATAATTCCCAAATGAATCAAGTGCAACGAATCTGAAACGGGAAATTGTTCTACCATGTCGATAGGTAGTTTTAATAAGGGTGAATCCATTTTATGATGGCTTCCGTACATCTTTCTTCTAAAGTTTTCGTCGGTTCTTGCAGAAGACCTTTTTGTTGAAAATACAACAGTATGCGTTGTGTGTGAGTAGTCCCCTACGGTTGTGCATTTTAAACACCCATTTTTCCCGTTAAAATTGCAAACACCTGAAAATGTAATAAAATGTTTTTATGAATTACCTACTATTTCATAATCGACACACAAGATTAAGAGAAGAGTGGAAGAAAGTGTAAATGAGTGTGTACGTTTGTGTGTGTATGTGTTTTGTGTGGTGTGTGTGTGGTGTGTGTGTATAAACTAACCTTTGACATATGCGAATCGCAAATAAAACATCTAATTTTGACGTTCACATTGGTACCCTTAACACAAACTCCTTGCTCCAAAACGATGCTCATTTCGTTCACAAAATCTTCTAGGAATGAATTTAGGTTTTTTGGTTTACCTTTTCCATAATAAATGCCAATAATGAATGGATCACTAGTGTCCCCTTGATAAATGCAGTTAGCCAATATAGGCCAGAACTCATATTTAGAGCTTTTAAATATGGGTAAGCCATCAAGATTTATATTCAGAAGAATGTTGTTTGGCAGCGGTATACAATTTCCAAGTATATTTGATAAAGGCATAATAATCCCATGATGCCAATATTCACCACCTTCGATTGTTTTAAGACAAATTGTTGTTGGCGTTTGTAAAATCGTTCGAGGATCGGACGGTAAAATATCCGAAAATCTCTTATTTAAAATTAAAAGCAAATCTTTTAAAGCGGCTTGGCTTATATTTTTTTGTAGAGCCCATGTTCGTAAATCATTTTTAAAACTTATATTTTTCATATATTCACTTTCTTGTTCGTCATCCGAGTTGTTTGAACTACTGAGAGGTAACAGATCGTCACAGATTAGAGGATTTTTAACATCAGAGATAATTTGCTGTTGTACGGAACCCTGTTGTATTTTAATTGGTTGCTCTTGATATGAATCGTTATCGAGTTCACTGGATTTGTATTTTCTGTTCCTATTGATGTCAGAACTGTTGCCTGGGATAACATCAAAGTCTTTTTCTGGATTTTGATTTAGGAAACACTGTTTCTCCACTTTATGTAATGCTTCTCTAGTCACTGTGTCATTTTTTTTTTCCTCAACTGATGTAGGCTCGTCGCATTGGATTTGCGATAATCTAATGATATTCTCATATTCTCTCAAAGCCTTTCTTTTGACTCCACCCATTTGTTTTTTAACTATCCATGGTTTCATTTTGAATCAATTAAATATTTCCAAATAAAGGTCGCGTTGCAAACGTAACAAATTAAACTATAGTTTTTGAGGTTAGGTTAGGTTAAGTGACTTAAATCCTATTACTCAACTTAAAGCGATAATGAAGAGTTATAAAATTTGCATAATGTTTGCTGCTGTATTCAAGTTTTTATAAAAAACACATTTTACTACCAATAAACTTCACTATGTAGCCTGCAATGATTTAAAGGTGGATTCTAACTCTTGCAGAATCTAGCTCTATAGGACTTATAATCAACACTTCTTAGATGCTTATAGTTTTCTTACTAACTCTTAAGGCTCGTCAAAACTTGTTAGGTGGTACAAAAGTATTTAAAGTATTTATCTAACTCTTTTTAAGAATACCAGTCGATAGTAAGTGTTAGTACACACCTGACAATCACTCACAGCGTTTAATACTTCTTGAAGCTATTAGGGTAAGCCTCAAGGTGCTACAAGACATTTTACTACCTCAGTAGTAGAATATCAGCCGTTAGTAAGTGTTAGTAGACACCTTTCAATTGCTTTTATTGGTTTGTGCCTCTTAAAGCTATAAGAATAAGTTATACAATGGTTTCGATAAATTCCATACTACCGTCTTAAGTTATATCTTTTTCCTTTATTACTGTTATTCCTCTGGAAGGTTTAATTATTTATAACTAACCCCACTGTAGAGTCGATTGTTGCTATCAGAGTTCTTATATACCATATATAATACTGAGAGCTCTAAAAAAATGTTGCCGTAAGCACTAAAATGTTTGTTGGGATACTATGTGTCTTATTACAATGTCATGTTGTCTTAATTTTATGGTAATTATTAAACTTGTTTTAATTTAGAGATATTTTGGTTAAGATTAGACTGATTACGACGTAAAAGTTCTACCTATTATGTTGCTTATTTTGTAGTATGAGTATTTTTATTATGGATATTTTTCTAAAAAATATCTTAAGTTTTTTGTTGATTAAAAGAAAGTTTTTGATACTTATTTTTTATTATTGAGAATAAATATTTTTTGAGTTAATAACTTTATTGTAATGTTCATCTATCTAATGTTTAATTGTTGATTAAAATTAAAATTTTGGAGATATTATAGGTATGTTACTTACCTTTTTAATTTTGACTGATTATTAAAGTATTATTTTCGATTTATCTGATGTTTTATTTTTAAAATGTAAACAATTAGTTCATACTTGCAGTTTAGTTTTATGATATAGAGTACCAACTATGATTAAAACCTAAATAGTGACAGGCCTTTTAATAATATATTGGATCAAACTTAAATAGGTCCACATTACTGTTATATTTTTTTGTAGTATATGGGCCTAACTTGAAAGTGTTTTTTCAAATACTTATAATTTATCGAATTTCATATTATTATTTATTTTTATTGATGGCTACTTATAGTCTAGGTATCGAAGAATAAATCTGAAGAAAATCACATTTACAACTAAAATATTAAGCATTTTATTAGGAAAATAAACTGGAATGTTATAATTCAGAATCTTTAAACACGTATTTCCAAAAAACTACTTTTTTGTTTTAAGCCTTTATATTACTAAGGGTGCGAATGGATCCCCAGCGTTTTTATGGCAAAACACGTAAGTATTGACACAAGCATCATCTTACTATAGTCAATTGAAGTGGCGTTCCGAATTTGGAACTTCATGCACTAACGTACATAATAATTACTTTCCAAACATGGAACTTCATGCAGCTTGGTGATATATGGTTTCTGGTCATATTTGGAACTGCATGCAGTGTAGCTAAACATTTTATTACAGATAATATGGTTACTCGGGCTCGACATTTAAACATCATCCCAGATAGCAGTGACGACGAAAATATATCAGATGATGATGAATATGGAGTCCCAACAACATTAGAAAGAGTGTATATCCCAGAAAGCGACGAGGACTGCAGTAATGATACCATGTCAATTAATGATGAACAAGAATATGAAATGGTAGAGGAAGATCAGACTTCATCTAAAATGTCGAAAAAAAGCAAAAAAGATAAGTTATTGTGGTCAGATGAAGGCATAGAATACGATGAGTCGCAAATTGCTTTTTTAGGATGTGAAGATCTTCCAGACGAAATATTGCAGCTAGAAACACCAATGAATTTTTTCAAATATCTTTGGCCCTTCATCAGCAATTAATTTGATGGAAAAGGAAAGCAACCTATATGCCTCTCAAATTTCACCAGAAGGTTTTAACGAAGTAACAGAGGAAGACATTCGTAAATTTATTGGCATATTGATTTATATGTCGGTAGTTCACCTGCCAAGCACACGTCATTACTGGAAGGATGGTACTTATATTGAAAAGGTAGCTTCTGTAATGACGTGCAATAGATTTGAAGAAATCAAAAGGTTCTTGCATTTTTATGATAGAAAAAAGAATTGAAGCCCGACGACCCAAATTTTGATAAGCTTCAAAAAATACGCCCTTTCTTAAACATATTGCGTGAAAGATTGTTAAAAGTGCCAAAAGAAGAATTTTTAGCAATTGACGAGCAGATGATTCCTACTAAAGCTCGTACTTCAGGTATACGGCAATATAACGCCAAGAAACCACATAAATGGGGCTATTTAAATTATGTGTTGAGTGGAAGCAGTGGGTTCAGTTAAGGTCTTTGGAGGAAAACATTCTGGCCCACCTGAAAATTGCCCTGATTTAGGGGTCCCTGGCAATATTGTTCAAAGATTATTACAGACAGTTCCAAATAACTTGAACTACAAAATCTTCGTGGATAATTGGTACACAAGTTTGCCACTAATGTCCAACTTACATCAAAAAGGTTTTCTACCTTTAGGGACTATCCAACTGAATAGGGCACGAGATCTTAATTTGGAAAAAAAAGCTCTGCTAAAAGAAGAACGTGGCTACTGCGCAGAAAAATCTACGATTATTGACGATGTTAAGTTATCAGTTAGTTCTTGGGTTGATAATAAGGTAGTCAGCTTATGTTCTTCGTACGTGGGCAAAGAACCTATGGGGATGGTAAAACGATTTGATAGAAAAAAGACGGCTAAAATTGATGTTCCTTGCCCAAAATCAGTTATGATGTATAATAAATATATGGGCGGTGTGGATCTGCTAGATTCGATGCTAGGATTTTACAGAATAAAGATACGAAGCAAAAAATGGTACCACCGGTTATTCTTTCATTTTATTGATCTCGTTTGTGTTAACAGTTGGATATTATGGAGACGACGCATGAAAGAGAAAGGTATTTATCTACCTTTACTTGATTTTAAATTAATGTTAGCAGATGTACTAATGCACCAAGATGTCAAAGTGTTTACACCTACTACTCGCAAAAGAGGACGCCCATTAAGTCAAGATACTATTATAAAAAATAAAAGACGACGGCGGTTAGAGCTGCCTCCACTTGAAATAGCTGAAGATGGCATGAATCATTGGCCTGAGTGGAAAAAAGATCGCCAAAGATCCAAAATGGAAGCATGTGGACAAAAATCACAAGTGATGTGCACAAAGTGCAAAGTCTATTTGTGCTTGAACAAGGACCGCAATTGCTTCAAACGATTTCATACATAATTAAGCTATTTTTTTTATTATCCTAAAACGCTACTGCATAATGTACCGAATTTGGAACTAACAAAAATAAAAGCGTTAATGCATATTGTCCCAAATCTGGAACAAATAGTTTTTATGAAATAATTTTTCCCTACATAGTTGAAATATTTTTTTATCATTTTTTCCGGGTCTTATTTTTGCTAATAAATAATATTTTTTTTTCGAGTGATTTAAAAAATCCATGCGGTAAAGGGTTAAGGTAAGTATTTACCTGTTAAAATAAAATGAAAATCATTGCACTAAGCGTTCTAAAGGTTTTTGTGTCACCAAATAACATTATGCAATTATTGATCTCAACAAAGTGATTCTTAAGTTTTAGATTATTGATACCTATGTTATAACAGTCGTTAATAATTCTTGAAATATTTTTTAATAAAAGCTTTTCTGTGTAAACCATCTATTAATACCTTATTCCTTATTAATACATTTCCGCCAAAAACACCGCCTTAATTTAATAAAATATCAGTGAATACAGCTCAAGTCATAAAATAAATGTTTAAAACAAAGTAAATCATCAAAATAAGTATAAACAATTATTTCTTAACTGCTAACTAGGGTATTTATTAAGTAAAAACAGAAAAAAAAACAACCGATTTTTTTTTAAATAGTTTTTTTCATCTCTTGTAAAGTTTTTTAGTTTAGTTAAAAAAATGACTTATGCGGTGTTGTTAACTAAGGAATGTTATGTTGCTGAGAATAATAAAAGCTTTAAGTTAAATGAAGTTAAAATTTTATTGGCTGATGCAATTCAAAATATAACAGAAGACGCTTGAAAAAAGTGCATTGACCATGTGATGAAAAAAGGGCAAAAGATGCTAAAAATTTATGGCATAATTGATGATTTCGTGGACCGTTTCATTATTCATGTTGTCAGAATCCTCTGAATTCTCAGAATAAATAATTAAATAAGACAGATCTTTGGTTTTATACGTTATTAACCTATAGTTAAGTGCCGTCTAACAAACTTGAGCATTTACTAGTACATGTGAACTATGTAAGATAAACTGAAACAGAAATAAATGCAGTTTGATTAAAATTTTATCATAAAGTCATGTTTTCAGGAAATACAACAAAAGAACAGTTGCTAGTTATACCAATGGGAAACCTTACATTAAATTTACTGAAAATATTGAGAAACATTGTTTTCTTTGTTTACACGTTGGCTAAAGCCCCGATGGATAGGGTACAGAGTATTCGAGTCAGGTCTAACATTTTGTTGAATTTTTGGATCTAAGTGGTCCTATTTTTATTGGGTATCAGCTTCACGTGTTTTTTAATGTGAGTGGGCTTATGCAACCAAATAACCACATTAGCCTCTGCAATAATCGACCCCTGTTGTATCTGATGGTGTAAAGGTGGGTTTCATCGACCTCCACTATATCTTTGTCCCCGTCGATCATATCGCGGTCATGAGCTTTGGCCACCTCGCAAACCTCGTGTAGGTAATGATACATTTGTATGGTCGTTTTTCGTGTCACCCCTACGTCTCAAGCAGCGAGAGCAGAGACACAGACACAGACAAAGTATCAAAATAATTTGTCTCTCCAAAAGAAGTGGATGAAAAGCCTGAGCATTTTCAAAATTGAAACATTGGTGCGTTCAAGAACGGTCCACTTTTAAGGTGACTTAATGATGTTGCAGCCTGCCCTTCGGCAACACCAGCTGATCCCAACTTATAGTTCGGCATTTATCGGAGGTCTACAGGCAGCGCGGCTCCAGTTTGTACAATATTTTCTGTACCCAGCGACAAGACCGAGACACAAGCGACGTTGAAATATTTTTAGACAAAACAATTTTCAGAAGGTTGAATAAGGCACGTTTCCATAGTCAATTCAGAACCAAACCGAAACCAACTCACAACAATGAAAACAACATAACCAAAACCTGGTACGATTCACGACGTAGCTTATTATACAATTCACTAACTTTTAAGCAATGTAAAGGTATTTAACTTATGTGGTCGATCAAGCACAATCACCATGTTTAAACGAACAATTTACAAAATAAATATTAAATTGGACGTGAAGTGTGAACTGAGGTACCTACTTATTACTTAAATTAAAGATCATAGAGAAATATGAAATATACCATAGATAATCACAGCGTTACCGTGTTGCCAACCTTAGAAAGTAATATAATCACTTATTTTTATTACTTTGCTCTTTGGTAGGTACAATTTGCCTATGTTGCAATCACGGTAATTCTCTATGGAATAAATACGGTCAGCAGAAAGGGCAACAGCCAGCAACAGCTATACTTTGGCCAATGAAACAGCGCGTTCCTGTCAGTTACGAAAAAATATTTGATTTTATCTATTTGTCCTATCGGGCCTAATTAGACGTACAATTATTCAGAAAGTAATGGTATATAAAATAAATAGTATGGTGATACAATATTACATGAAATGGTTATTTTTGCTGTGATGCGGAGTCGTTCAGAAAATGTTATTTAGTTTTCTTTACTAGTTAAGACTAACTGACATGTGTCATTAAAGCATTGTTTCAGCGGCCAATGCATAGCGATAAGACCGCTCTTGTCAAGTAGGTACCTACTTCCCAAGTAGCACGCAAGCGTTGCCGACATCAAATGTACAGCACTAATAGAACTTAGAGTTCTACTGGTGACCCATAAAGGTGTCCAGAATCGATTATTTACTTATAAAAGTGATTAAACCGTAACTATACAGCTAAAGCTGTACTAAGTTTTTTTTAAATACTCCGTGTAAACTTAAGGCTTTAAAACAGAATGTTTGAACTCCACTTTAAAACTCTAAGCATTTTTTGACACTTCAATCAAATGTAATCCTTCAAGCTGCATAGAGGCTGTATTTTGCACGTGATAACTTACTACAGCTATAAGTTTTAAAATGGTATCACTTTATACTTATTTCTGTATAATGGTATATTAAAACCCCTTTCTAAAGCTTATTCTTATTGCGTTACTGTACACTCTTGTCAGTGTAATAGTTTTATAACTTCTGTTTAATATTTGCTGAAAACTGATGTACAGCCTAAATACTAAAAATATTCTATTATAACGACTATCAAGGGTAAAAGCTGTGTAAGGGAATCCATAAAGTGCGTAGTAAAACCACGGAATCTTTAATACTCTCCAGATGTCTTTTACGCTGTATAATCTGTCGCCATTTTCGAACAAATAACAACAAAAAAATAACATGACTTCTTACATTATTTTGAGTATTGCTGAAGTTATAGTTATGATTTTCAGATAAATAAGTCATAAGTGGTACCTGTTCTATAGTATTATTTAACAATCTTATGACTCTAACCTCAAAATCATGAACTTCGTTACTTGTTTTGATAATATTCCTCGTGAATTCTTCAGTATTTTGCAGGCGCGTGAATATTTCGCCACAAAGCTATGTACTCTTTCACAGTAAAAATAAATCGGCACGTTAAATCTACAATTATAACTACCTAAAGTCCAACATTTATTCTTGACATATAACTTCACAGTAAATTATCGGCCCACCATTAACATAACTAAAGAATAAGCGGTTGTTTCATAAATTTCACATTGTAATTCTCATAAAAAACTAATGAAGAACTATTATCTTTTTAAGAAACTGATAAGAGAATAACTATACGCCGATGGTTTTCTTCAACACCATACTACAGCTCTTCTACAGCTATAGTACAGCCTATTTTTTAGCTATACAGTTACTATACAGCTATAATAACGCATTAGGCTGTATAAAAATGGGCCCAATTTTTACTTATAGAGGTTGTATAAGCGCTTATACAGCCCTTGTACAGCCTCACTATACAGCCTGTGGCATACAAATAAACTAAAATACAGCTTCTATACAGCCTGTCGTGCTGCTTGGGTTGTACATCCAAACTTTTTGGTAACTGTCAACTCTACTGTCAATGTCAAATTAAAATATCGCAACTTCAAATTTCAACAATGAAGTGATGTGATTCATTCCATAAAACTAAACTACAATAAACACTTCAAAATTAACTCATACGCCGTTTAACGTTGTACTGAACACCACGTCAATACAACTTCATAACTAAAAGATTTGGTGTTATTTTATTCGTGATATTTTCTTTGATTTTTTGTCAAAATGTCGCAAGGTCGCCTAAGTTCTTGTATTCCCCTGCCGTTGGAACATAAGACCTTAGTTAATGTGATAGAAAAGGCAAAAGACTGGGCCCTTATGCACGGCGTCGGTATGAGAGACAGGAAACATTTCAACAAAGATGTCATCCAGGTTATACTTATTTATTTCATGTTTTATTTAATTTATACAACCTAGTATTAAGGAATAAAAATCAAATAAAAGTCGCTATCAATACCTTAAATGAATTATGCAATCATATTTTTTTTACAATATTGATTTATTAATGGCTAAATATTGTATTATTTAGCCTTCTATTAAAATTTCTAATAAATAAAAATATACACTTAACTTATTTATACGAAACCAAGTTAATTATCATTTATTCAGCTTAGTTAGGATACTTAAATAAAATTAGGCAAGTAACATGCTGACTTCATTCACAGTTAAAGTTCTAAACACTAGATTATAATAAATAATTAATTAAGTTGCTTCATAGACTTGTTTATAGAAAAAAAATTACTATAAATATATTTTTTAAAGGATATTTCAGCTTTAAAGTTAGGGTTTATGTCAGTAATTTTTTTAAACACTTATTAACTCGCAATCATCATTAAAATTTGTTCGGTGTCTGAGTGTAATTTATCTATAATATGTATGTATTTAGAAATATGTAAGTATGTTTATCAGTTGTCTGGTTACCATAACACAAGCTCTGCTTAGCTTGGGATCAGACAACCTTGTGTGAGAAGTCCCGGAATATTATTATTATTATTCATAAAAAAAAGTAATAGCTTGTATAAATTTATAAATATAATGTATAAATTACAAATTTAAATATGTGTGGTCTTTATATAATTATACTTTTCTGTTTTACAGATTGCACCATTTGTGTTGTTGCCCTCCCCATTTCCGAAGACAGAATTTGAAAAGGCAATAGAACTTCAACCAGTTTTAAATGAGCTGATGCATAAGGTATGTGTTTAAATACAATTTAGTATTTAGCAAATAAAAAATATATGGAAAGGGTATGTGGTAAGACTTGGAGAAGAATATAATATAAAAAATGTATATTCAGTCAGCTGTGTTTTTTTAATTAATTGTATAGCACTTATGGTTTTTAGAATATAACATTAAATTCGTGGTCGAAAAAAAAAAAACTCAACTTTATGTTATCTTACTGCTTATCAATTTTTTTCTGTAAAAATCTAAATGATTGTTTTCAATTTACAAGTCAGAAGATGTGATTTAAAACTCAGCTTGCTTTATTCATCTATTAGGTAGCCCACGATGATGAATTCTTAGAACAAACCCTTCAGAATGCTCTCCAAGTTGATGAGTTTACCGCAAGCCTCTACGATATATGGGTGAAAGTTCGGAACGAAGGAGTCACTCAGGTACAGCTCTATATAATGTTTTATAACTACAGAATGTAAGGACGGGTTATACATAACAACTTCTTAACTTACATACAATATACTTGTACTGTAAGAAAAAAGGAAAACTGTTTGATGATTGGTTGCCATGAACAAGTTGACCGTGGCAACCTGTGATGCTTTGAGCTTGTGGTCAACCAACCAGTGACCATGAGAGGTGGAAGCGTAATTCGATTACCAGAAAAAGTTAAACAATTTATGTATACCCGTACTTGCACTCTGCAGTGTAATAGTTGTTAATTAAAAACACATGTACTCGCGATTTATTGATTGAGTACTTTTTTGACTGTTTCTTATACACCGGAGCAAAAATAACATGAAAATAGTCTTGGTCACAAAGAGTAAATTATAAAATTTATGGTCAAAGTTTTCCTTATCAGTGTGATTTCCGTATTTGTCTAGTTAGTTCATAGGTAATGTAAACAGAAACAAAAGAACTAATGATATGTAAATCTTGATACTTCTTGTATGAAAACTGATTAGTATATTTATACAATTACAAGTAAAATCATTACTTGCAATGTTTTGTTAAATTATTGTTTGAAATGATTGCGTCATCCATTTTGATGACTAGGCAAAAATGTTTTACATGATCAGGTTTTTTATAAATATGACGTTATTATCTGTTTATATATAATCTACTGGTTTGTATATCTATGTAATTAGTTATGTTATTTAGTTAGTCCAACCCAAGACAGTTTACCATTAGTTTTTCCCAAAGAAATATCTGTGCTTCGCGGGATTTATCGCAAAAATTCAAATCACACGCACAAAGTGTCCTATGCGGAATCGAATGTAGGTACAGCAAGCCACGTAGCCGTAGTTGACCTTTACCTCTCGGCTGCTCCTGCAGTTTTTTGTCTAATAATGATGTTCCATAATAAATTATATTAGAACTACAAGCTCCTGCCAGTATTGTTTGTTTTAAAATAAATATAATGTAAAATAAACAATCGCGAATACATGTGTCAAATCATCATACATCATTCATAATAACATACGGTGTTTCTATCATATAAAATGTGCAATGTGGTGTAGCCAGTATCACTAGGTATGCTGCGTTCCGACATCATGCTGGAATCCCGGTGCCCCCACACGGACAACCAGTGCGCTAAGCATACCCCCTACTGCTCGTGGAAGCAGGTCGAGATCAACAGCATCGCCTCAGGGTTCGGCCACCTCGGCCCCGTGTCCAGAGAAATACAGAGGTAGAGGCGGAGCTCGTTCTTCTACACTTCATTCACACATTCCGTTCATTCGTTCATTTAGTTCGTTTTAGTTGTCGATTTTTGAATTGGTGGTCCCTAGTTTTTTAAAGGCTTCTTGATTTTTTGTTCTGTAAAATTGTTTGAATGTTACCATAGTTATGTTGATTCGGTCAACTTAATATCAAAATCAAAAGCTTTTTTAAAGTTACACATGATTGGTTGACCTAAAGATTAACTTGTAGAACTTACTAGGCTTGAGGTTTGACAGATGATCAAATATTCTTCTATTGATTGAACTTTAAAAAACGGGGTTAGTCTTCTTAAATAGTTATATTATTTAAGTATTTATGTATTGGCTTCTTAGTTGATTTAGATTTTTTATAATTTAGTAACATTTAATAACGAAAATTGATTCACATTGACTTGCGTTACATGTATACTAGCATTATCAATATCACACGAAAAAGTGTAAGTTTAGAAACATACCTACAAATAAAAGAATAAGGGTTGTTCAGTATTCTGTTAAAAAAAAAGCAGAAAGTACCAAATTTATCAGATTTTTGATATCGATGAAAAACTTAGGTATTTAGAAAACTTTTTAACGAATGTGTGAGTGAGGTAAACGAACGTTTCCGCTGTATATGATTATACCGGGCGATTCGTTCAGTTGTGCTTGTTACTTTGTTTTATACAGTCTTTACTAGAAATTGATAATTGACGAAAAAAACAATCGTACTTGCGTATGTCAGAACAAGAACTATATTCTGTATCACAAATAGATTTTAATCTGCAAACATAATCATATAAACTTTTTTAATTAAATCTATTAGCGTATGTAAAGGGTATTGCAAACAAATAAGTAAAATATTAATCACCTGCACGCGATGATAGTTCAAACAAAAAAGTCATTCATTCATTCATTCAAATAGGTCACAGTCAAAGCTCCGCCAAGCATAGGATTTATTAGACAATGCCTTTGCCTCTTAATATTTATAATTATTTGGTTCTTTTTTCCTTTTTTTGTTTTTTTTTTTTTTACTTAAAATTGCACGGTTTTTTTATATTATCTCATGTTTTTTTTATTTAACAATTTCTAGTAAAACTATTTTTTGTGACTAATAAACTAACATTTAAGTTCTTAAGAACTTATAACAGAATTCTTTACTCGACTCTTTAGGAAATGTTTGTATTTATGTAAATATTTTTGTATGTGTAATTAGAGTAGTTGTTATTTTATCATGAGTGAGTACAGAAGTCTGAAATAAGAAATTGTTTTGTTTTTAAATGTTGACTTGTTCTATTTAACAATGTTCTAATCTATAACTTTCATTTGACTTGTTTTTAATTTAGTTATAGCAACACTGAGTTTTTTTTATTGTATAAGAAAAAAAGGTCTGATGTAAAAAATATCACCTGATTTAATTGTGTCGCTATAATTAAATGAAATTAATAACAGCTTAATATAAATTAGTTTTAAATATGTAATATAATAGCATGTTATTTGATTGTAAATACGGACAACTGAACGTGTTGCCCGATTCGAAACAAACAATGCATTGCGATCATATTTTAAATAACTATTAAGTAATTATTTAGGAAATAATGAAATATCGATCTAATATTAGTTAAAGAGTCTCAGAGTGATTTCAAGTCTCTCCTTTCAAAGCTATTTTCTATAATTATTAAAAAATATAATAATAATACTTAATCTTTTATTCAGATGACTAGGATCTAGTGTATTAGTAATTACAACATAGGTATTATAGGTACATAAATAAATAATATCAGCCAATAAAACTCTGGTTGAAATTAAATTGAGTTATATTTGATGTTATAACAATATTTCATTCTTTCACAAGAGCTTGGGAAAGGCTTGAAATAAATTATAATCGTCATGCATTGCTTGTTGATACTTAGTTCCTGCGTATACGGCGGTCAAAGAGGGACAAAATTGTACGCGGTGTGCTCTCATTGCGTGCTCTTTGTACGCTTACAGTCATTCAATTGATGTACAGTGTACTTTACGTACAAAGTCAACTTGTTCTAGTATTGATATAAGACTACTTTAAACGGATTTTATCGCATATTTAGGTTTTAGTTACCGAAGTTTTAAAATCTTTGCACCATTTATATACCGGGATATAATCCGTAATAAGAAGTTTTATTTCAATGTTATTCGCTTAAACCTCAAAAAACAACTAGAGTTAAAACACCGCACAGCGGGCTTTTTGTCCGCCTTATCCCTCGTGTACGCTGGCCCTTAGAAATATAGAATACGAGTATTACGGCTTATTGTTTTAAAAGTCGGTAATTTGAAAAACTGTTGCATACCCAACTAACTTTAATTATAACCATATTAACTGTACACTGTTTGTCAAGAGAACGTACAACAGTTAATAACAAATAATAAGGTTAACAATTAGAAATAACTTGAATATATTCGATGGAACTTTCTCTATGATAGTCAAAAGTTTTTTTTTTTTTTTTTGAAATTCTGGTATGAATTCTCGTGCCCTTAGTGGACGTTGCTGACGTAGTTAGTTTTTTAATATTGCTCTGGCTGGAGGCCTTAAGGTCCTCGCCAAAAGTCCGGTGAAGCAATCAAAGCCTGCGCTCAGGCTAACGGCAAAGATCTCTACCAAAAAAAAAAAAAAAATGGTATGAATTCTACTGTAATGTACACGAACACGAGCTGCTCGCGAGCGGCGCGCGCACGTCTAGCGGACGGCCTTATTGGCACTAGTGCGCTCGCGAGCTCTTGTAATGCTCGTTCGTAAGATCTGGATCAAATACCCACATGTGAATGAGTTCATTAACTTCGAAGTCAAACATAAAAAGCCTCTTTTTGCGTCGAATTAAAAAAAAAGTTTTTCATCTTATCGACGGTAGATAGTATGTTTTATATGTAGAAATTAGAATCTTATAGTCTGTAAAATTATTGTAATTTGCTGTATATTGCTATTTAGTACTGTGGTGACAAGTCCTGTATGCTATAGAGTTAGAACGAATGTCAATATTTATCGATTTTAAGTCAACAATCGACTATTGTGTTCAGCAAATAACTCTGCGGAAGTTAAATAATAATATTGTCATCGTATGATCTGTGAGAAGATTTAAAATTCTTAAATGTAGATACAGTTTAAGTCCGCGTTTCAAAACCAATAAAAAAATAAGACCGTCTCTGAGACAGGTATACCCTGAAATCACAAAAATAACATTTGAGATCAATCTATTCGCCGGAGAAATCACGTATATTACGTGATTTCTCCGGCGACTTAAAAACTTAGTCTCATTGAGAATCTCCTCCTTTTAAAGCCAGTTACAAATAAATTGCCAACTTAAGATCAGTCTACATAATACATTAACATCATGGTCTTAAACGCATGACGAGCATAATATAATAGGTAAAACTTCAAGGTTAGTAATATACATGATGAATGGACAAACCAGTAAACAAATACTTTCATTGTGCGCAAATGAATTGAAACCCATTCATGGCGGGAAGGATAATTATTATAATATTAGTAAGCTGCTTACACATGCTCCACTCTTTTCCCCTAGTCTGGTATTTTTCTTACCTACATCTGGATTAAGGAAGTTTATGCCTATCTTCCATTTTCCCATAGTTAATTTTGGTGTTTTCCCATAAAACTAGTTTCAAATTATCCTTACGAAGCAGCCAACTGCCTCGTTGGCCTAGTGGTGCTAAGCGCGACTGCTACGCTAGAGTCTTGGGTTCGATTCCCAAGTCGACCAAAGTTTTATTGGGTTTTTCTATGAAATTCTCAGTAGCAGGTCGGAGTTTGGATTTGTGCCCGGATAGTGGCAATAGGCTCGCTATTACATAGGACCTAAACATATCGGCGAACTGTGGGTATACATTGGTACACCTCTGCCTAGCCCTTCGGGGATACAGGCGTGATGATATGTTAATGTTCTGACGAAGCAGAAATACTGATATTTACAAACTTCAATCAGAGATCGATTACAGCCCAGTGGAAATATTAAACTTAATGAATTACCTGATAGAACCGCATTTTCGTATTTCCCCTTTTTTCGGTCGACTAATAGCAGTAAATTAAACAATGACAGTATATTTTATAAGGAAAGTTTGTAGGTATTGTGGCTTCCGTAATATATTACCGTGTTTTACTTCGTAACCGGGAAATAACATAATGATTTCATTCATGGATTCGTCAGAGAAACTGAAATGATAAGTTTTGCTTAGGAAAGTCCCGAGAGTTAATTGAATATAGCTAGGATTAAATGCGTAGTAAACACAGGAAGCTTAATTATTTTATTTAATAAATTCCTCTCACTTTTCCTTAGTTTTGGAAGACTCCGTTTCAACGAAGTTCCTAATTTGGATTAAACGTAAAAAAGCTTCGAATTGATAGAAACTTTTTAATTTGTACGATTTGCAACTAATGATGATTGATCTTCTCAATTAACTTTGACTAACTGACAAAATTTGAGCCAAAAGTAATTATTGCTAACCAAGTACTTTAGCGGTAAGGAACGACAATATGGAGGCTATATTTTGCTTTTATGAGAAAGTAGGTTAGATCACGAAATTCTAAAACCACAAATAGTGTTAAGTACTTTAACAAAAAGTTTTTGTAGTAACTCGCTTTATGTTTTAGTTTAGTACGAAATTATTGGGAAAATATTTTTTGTTAACAAATGGTCAACCAACTGTCATATTTATTGACCAATGCTTTAAGAAATGCGATCGTCCATATCGAATATTACGAAGCTAGCTTTCTGTTACTATAATCGAGTAGCAACAGAACAGTCGAAATAAATAAAGATACAATTTGAAAGATGTGTATTCCTGGTAAAAAATATGTTTTATTTTTAAGAGATGTTATTGAGATTGTAAATAAAGGTAGATGCTAAATACCGTTTTATTTTATTGCTTAATTTTTTCATGTATTTTTAATTAAGAGTTCTATGTAAAAAACACTGAAATATAGAGCACTGCTTGTCTAGTTGTAAGTAAGCTATTTATTTACTTCAGAGAATTAGATTAAATGTCACGTTTTTTTTAATCATACAAAATGTATTATTTCACAATGCAAATGTACGGAAAATTCGCATCATTTATTATTTCATTGGTACTGAATGTCTCGATTTGGTATGCCAAATCGTCATATTTTTCATATTATCATAACATGCTGAAAATCTAATGATTTTTTTGTAAATATGAATTAGGTGGTGGTGGCGTTTGCTGAAGTTGAACGAAGAATATAAACATATAATTTATGTACTACTAAATGCATTGGACAGAATTTCACAGTATTGCATTTTCCAGTCGATCAGCCTCGGTCTGTTCCGGTCCGACTACCTGATGCAGGGGCCGGAGAATAATTGCATCAAGCAAGTGGAATTTAACACTGTGGCGGCGAGTTTTGGCGCCATAACGTCGTATCTACCTTCACTGTCTCGGTACCGACATCCGCTGAATGGGGTGATCAGGACACTTGGAAACTGACAAAATATACCATATTAAAAATTTCTAACTCCACTTTTAAAGTTTCCAAGTCCCTGAGCACACCACAGCCGAACATCTCTCATGTGGCAGCTCTGTCTCTGTTTGCACGCTACATCTATCCCTTTCCTCGATCACCGATAGTGCTTCGTGTATTTACGCATATTTTCGTATTGTTTAGTTGTTTGTTGCACTGTATGCTTTGCTTTCATTGGTGGCAGTTTCAGGCATGGTTGTCAATGCAGACACGTATTCTCGCTTTTTAAGTGTCTTGCGCACCAGTAGTTTGAAAACAAGACTTGGTCACATCATGCAACTATTCATCTTTTTATGTTTCTTCGGTCAATTTAGAATGAATAGTTTCGTAGATGTTTGGTATTATGTGACCAGTAGTTTTGGATTTGGACTCCTAGTGCGAGATCCTTTAGTTAAGTTTTGTATGGTATTGCAAAATTGTTGATTGATTTGCAGATTTGTTTGATTCGTATCCTTACTTTAGGTAAGCAGTATTTTATCCTAGTTTAATTGTTCAGTTTGCGTGCATGATTTTGGATTAGCTTTAGACCGCTTTGCAGTAGCAAGTTCACTTGAGAGATGTTACCTGTCCACGCCTGCATTGTCGGTTAAATTTCAGTTCCGTTTATTTCCATGTTTGGTACGGAACCATACAAAAGTACGGTGTTAAATTCCGCGTGTTAAAATGTGTATTTCTGTCCAATCATTGCTGGGTATGGCATAGGGTACACATCTTTCAAAAGTTATTTTTCCGCTTGTGTTACCACTCATACACACATGCACAGATTTTTACTCTATACATGTATCTGACAGTTAATCAACGTTAATGTTTCTTTTTGTGCTTTTATTTGGTCTTTATTTCTTGTACAAGTTTTGGAAAGCCATTTGGAATGTTGCGATGCTGCGCTGAATGCATTTCGCTAGGGATCGCTTGCGTCATTCGTGTTAGGAAGTTAAATAAATCGCGTTAAAAATAAAAATTTTAATTTATAACATTTTAGGTAGGAGTTTTTTTTTTCTTTTTGCAGGTGATACCGAGCTTCCGATTTATTGGAACCATTTTGTTTGTCTTTAGGCTACATGACTACATTTTCACTATGTCTAGTATACAGGTCTAGATGATAATTTATCAAAACGTGCTTCCTCAATCCGTGAAATATAGTAGGTACCTACGATGTGAGTACTTATAAAGAAAAGTTGCATTTCTGCACTAAGGGATATTAGCTAGTCCAAGAGTATTTTCGTAATTTCCGAAGCGAATAAGGATACAGGGGTATTCATTTAGTAACAGCCATATGACTCAGTATCGAGATACAAGTGACTAAGTACGAAAAAAGTGAAGATATAAATAATGTATTAATTTCGAAAATCTCAGGAACGAGTATAAAAATCTCGTAATGTCTCCTTCTAAACACTATAAAAACATGCCAAGATGCTGTAAAATGCACTGAATTTAATATACTTTGCCGCCACTCGATAAAATCGACTGTTAACCCTTTGAAAGTTACTATAGGATACTACTTACTATGGGATACTTTGCTTCCCAGTAAAATGGGTTGTGGAGGTCAGATGGACATCATGGATCGCTCCATGTAAAACACGGTATTTAGCCACGTTTCAGCTGAATCCGGTAATAATGGAAGCCGACTCCAATATACCACGGCAAAAAGACTAGACAGAGAGAAACTTTTCGATTGACAAACAATTTGGAAATCACCAGTTTAAGGTTTTTTGTGATATGATTGGTTGACTAGTTCCGAATCACAGCTTTACAAAACTATCGATACTGCACGTATATGATAAAAGTCTATAAATTCTTGATATAGTATTTTAGATTAAAGTAATTTTATCTCGATCCAAGACGTTTATTATAATAAAACTGCTAAATCAATTTTGGTAATATTTATCAAATGCTAACTTTGAATTTTAAACAATAACTTCAACAAATATAAGAAGCTTATTAGTCTTTAAAAATAGTACTAGTGGCGTCGTTAGTTTACAGATATATTAAAATTAAACTCATTTAAATATATCTGCAAAATTCTATGGGCACATTTGTATGGAAACTATACCCACTCTGTATAGAAACAAAATAAGGTGATATAGACAGATTAATGTCTCTAGTTTACGATGGTATGGGTTACATTACTGTGGGTTTACTCAGAATTTACGCAAAAGAAGAGTGTCTGGAAGGATACGGGGAAAGCCGTTACGCAGCATTGTGACATTGTTCTTTAACCTTCTATCTTTAATACCGCAATACAAAAAAGTACAAGTAATTAAAAGGGGTATAACTTAACAATTTAAATCTAGTTTGGTTTATGTACACAAGTTTTCACAAACCGGGTCAGATCATGCCCAATGACCTTAAATAATAATAATAAGTATAATAATATTCCGGGAGAACACACGGTTATCTGATCCCAAGCTAAGCAGAGTTTGTGTTATGGTAACCAGACGACTGATAATCATACTTATATATTTCTAAATACATACGTGTATTGTAGATAAACGACGACACTAGCGCTATTATTAAAGTTGGTAGGTAATTTGCGTAAACATATAAAATACCAAGCTATAGACACTCTGTTCTCTTCCATCAACCATGATCATTAAAATATGTTCCTTTCAGTAATAGCTGCCTTGTGAATGTATTGTATAAGTTCGACAAGTATATTGTAACCTGCCTGTAGTTTGTATGAATATTCAGCTAGTTATAATTTAACAAATGCTTGTAAAATGTAGTTCCAGCAGGCTTGTGCGGACGAAGAGTTTATAACAACTTCATTATTAAACGTAGCTGCATCATAATCAATCTTATGCCTTGAAATAAGAGCGGTTTTTATGTGCATCCAATTGTCGCCATAGATAAATTGCTCTTCCTTTGCGCAAGCCAAGAATAAATCTTAGTCAATTTAGGCACTTCAAAATACAGACGAAATCTTTTCCAAAGTGATATTATTATGTAATAGTATTATTTAGAGGGATGATTATATTAACAAGAGTTTAAATTGACTAAGTTTCATTAAAAATATCAGCGGCGTAATTGGAAAATACATCATAGTATTAATTTTTAAATTGGTAATTTCACTACATTTTCCGATTACGCATGTAATGTATTATTTAGATCAGCATGACTTAAGTTCTAAATAAGTATGAAATGAGTAACGTTACTGATGACGTCATTTGTCATGATGATCGGCAAAATTTTAAATAAATAATACAAAATCTAAACTCATATTTTTAAATGCAATCCTGGACTTAAACTAATAACATGTAATCCCCATAAGGTTATTATCTAACATCTAACAGTTCAAGGAAAATAAAATTTAATCTTTTGGAACAAATGGCGTCATTATTCTTTAATTATTTATTTTAATAACTGTTTTTTTATTTTTCAGCTACGTCCTGCGACAGTTGGGACATGGAGATTTGATCAAAAATGTAAGTATTTTATTAAAAAAAAACTTGATTAAATCACTCAACATTTTGTGAATAAGAATAGGGATAGACTTAACTCAATAATAAATTAAAATATGAAGGTAGAACGAGCAACATCTTCTGTCAAGACGAACGCCACCTCAGTCTGCCCGTGACCATGATACCTGCCAAGGTGTCGAAACGTCGGGACTTAAAATCTAAATATAAACCGCGAAAAAATCGGTAAAAAGTAGTTTTATTTCAATATATTTCATTGTTAAATTTTATATCAAATAAGGAGATATAAGTTAATCAGAAAATAACATTTTGATGATTCATTAAAGCCTTATTTTGAGTATGTATATAAGTCTAAACCAAGATGCTTGTTAAATATTTTCATTAAAAACTATAAATTATGAGCACCATATCTTGCGAAAAAATCATGTCGACGGAGCAATCGGCGACAAAATGTACATGCTGTTCAAATCAATTAAGCATTCCATTATAAAAACTACTCCATTGAAACTGTAACTAAATAAAACAAAGATTTGTTAAACTTTATCAACGTTATCAAAAAGTTAATTGTTTTGTCAATGACGCTAAACGTCAGAGTAAGAGGAAGCATTGACACGTTGTATGGATATATAATAATACATAGTTCAAAAATCATATAAATTTAAGAATCCTCCTACAGCTCAAAAACTGAAAAGCTCGTCATAAATTCTAGCTTAGTACACTCCCGACTATAATACACCTTTCAAACAAAAATCTAAATCAGTTCGTGTGTTCGGGGGCGACGAAGCCACAGACAGACAGACAGACACGTCAAAGTTAGAATACCCCGCCGTTTTTGCATCGGGGTTCAAAAAATACTTAAATAATATTGTATCATCGTTCAGCCAATCATAGTCCACTGCTGGACATAGGGTTCTCCCAATTTGCGCCACAACACCCGGTCCTCCGCCCTCCGCATCCAGTCTCCTCCAGCGACCTTTTTCAGGTCATCAGTCCACCTGGCGGGCGGGCGTCCTACCTTACGGTTGCCGAGTCGCGGTCTCCGTTCTTTCAAAACAATGTTGTATATTTCATCGTATTTATTCTATTACAGATGCCTGTAAAGAAGGCTCTTTCCGGCTTATGTGAGCAAAAGAAAGGTTGTATATTTTATATTTGTATTGTATTTATTTTTGACAGATGCCTGAAAACAAGGCTTTATCCGGCTTATGTGCAGGCATCACTGAGGCTTACGACTTGTTCGGTGTGCCTTCCGCGATCATTCTCTTCGTGGTTGAAGAAGTGTCGTACAATATATGCGACCAGAGGTTCCATGAGTTCGAAATTGCTGAGAAACGGCCAGATATTCAGGTGAGATTTTTTTACAGATATACTACATAGTAAATTTATTCATCATCTCCCGAGCCTTTTCTCAACTATGTTGGAGTCAGCTACCAGTCTTACCGGATTCAGCTGAATACCGTATTTTACATGGAGCGACTGCCTATCTGACCTCCACAACCTATTTTACTGGGAAACACAGTAATCAGTATCCCATAGTAAGACTGGTTTTCAGAATTGACTTAACGGCTGCCAAAGATCTAAGTATGACAGCCTTAGTAAATTAATTGATTCCATCTAAGTGTGAATAGAAAAGCGACTGCTATGATATTTATAAGGGGCCCTATTATACGATATTATAGACCCTATATAACAGGACTATTGTTTTTTATTCAATTTTATTTCAAGACCATGATGGTGTATGTAAACTGTTTTCGGTCCTAAGCTTTTTATTCTTTACTTTGCAGATACACAGGAAAACTCTCAACGAGATCTTTGAAGAGACTCATCTTAATGATAAGAAGCAACTTATATTGTGAGTAATCAACTTTTATCTTAAATTAACAATTATTTACCGATCACGGATTTTCCACAAATAGATATATTTTATATTCCAATAATGTCTAATAAAATGATTAAAAATCCGTGTTTGTATTGAAACCAAAACTTTACTGTCTAAGGGTGTTACCACACCAATCGATCGACAGTCGATCGATGCCATCTATTGACGGCAGAATGGACTACGTCGATCGACAGTTTCTACCATACCATTTACGTCGACCAATCCATTCCTCCATCGATCGACGGCATCGATCGACCATCGATCGATTGGTGTGGTAACACCCTAACATTCTTAAAGTTCCTCAAATTATAGTTTAGTTGTAATGCGTATTTAAATTTGGCCACCAACCGATGAAACATCAATTGTTTCTTGTATATTGGGGAGCTTATAACGTGTTATCGTTGTAATACCAGGGACGGTCGTCCGGTAGCGGTGGTGTACTACCGCTCCGGCTACGAGCCGGCGCAGTACCCCACCTCCAAGGAGTGGGACGCCCGGCTGCGCGTCGAGAGATCCACGTAAGTTATATTCTGTGTCTGGCTGTAATTTATCTATAGTATGTATGTATTTAGAAATATATAAGTATGTTTATCAGTTGTCTGGTTACCATAACACAAGCTCTGATTCGCTTGGGATCAGATAACCGTGTGTGAGATATCCTAGGATATCATTATTATATTATGTCACCTAAATGACATAATGATATGTAATCATATACCCCATACGGGTATGAGTGTGAAAAGAAAAATGTATCCCAAAAATACCAGCATTCAAATAAAAATAGGTTGATAGAGCGTAAACAGCAGACTTATTGTACGCGAATTTAAAAATATTTGGATTATAAATTCGTTTTCAGTAGGTACTCCTAGTTTGTACAATAGGTTATGTATGGTGATGAAACGATATAAGTCCTCGCTCGATACTTTTGTTTCGATACCATGCAATTATTTATTCCATCCTCAATTATTTATTTATTGCACTATACAGCAATCAGGACCCAAATAACTGATATTTTTTTAAAGAGTTTTCTGATGAACTCTTATTTTTTCAGAGCCATCAAATGCCCGTCCATCCACTACCAGCTAGCCGGCACGAAGAAGGTGCAGCAAGCGCTAGCGGCGGCCGGCGTGCTGGAGAAGTTCATGGGAGGGGGGCCCGCCACCGCCCGCGTCCGAGACATCTTCACCGGACTCTACTCGCTGGACTTCGACGAGCTGGGCGAGCGCGCGGTGGAGATGGCGCTGGCTGATGCTGAGAAGTAAGTACAGCAGCCGGCGTGCTGGAGACCGCATGCGGTAACAGTTTTCATTGATCTTGACAATCCGTATTTGGGGTGTAGGAGATTTTGTTAAGGCACCAAATGATGACTTTCAGTGGGAGCCGCATGCGTTTTATTTGTTGCTAGGTTATTAGTTGTACGAGGCAGGCCGCATGCTGGATAACGACTGGTGCAATTTCACTGGTAATTTTCCCGTACTGTTAAATCTACCCGCCTGCTTTATAATGAACAGCATGGCTGTTTCTGTTCCATCAATCTGTTCTAATACATGAAGGCAATGATTAGATGAATGTTGTACTTTGTATCGTAGGTTCGTGCTGAAGCCGCAGCGTGAGGGCGGCGGCAACAACGTGTACGGCGCGGACGTGCGCGAGGCCCTCCTGCGCATGCGCCACTCCCGCGAGCGCGCCGCCTACATACTCATGGAGAGGATCCTGCCGCCGCTCGTGAGTCCAGCTGCACATAATCATCACACATACTACATGCAATAAATATACTATTAAAAAAAAACAAAAAGATTTATCGCAAAAATCTACCCTATACATCGAAAAAAAAATAATTAAAATGAATTTCTGCAAACTTCGGCAAATTTGGTATATTTATATAAATTCAAAAGTTCGTTTCTCCCCTTAAACATTTTCACTAACGGGGAAAGTCAAATTCCGGTCTCATGATATCAATTCGCAAATCAATCGACGATTTGGTATAACAAATAATTTTCAACACCACTCAATTCAATTGTTTATTGCATACAATAATGTTACATCCAATCGTTACTTTTGTATGTCGTATATGGGTGATACCCAAAGTACAAGTTGTTACCAAAAGGGTATATTTATCCAAAGGGTAAAAAGTAAATTTAGCATAGAGTAAGTTTACACAAAAAGACACAACAAAAAAAAGAATTAGCGAAATCGATCCAGCCGTTCACGCGTGATGCCGTGACCAATGGAAATAGGGATTCGTTTTTATATATACAGATATGGCATACTAAGAAAACAGCGCCATTATACCAAGATATAAGTTTATATCGTTTATTTTGTCACAGGTGCCCGGCTACGTAGTTCGTCCAGGCTCGCCTGTCCCGCCGCCCGTCGTGGACTTGGTGTCAGAACTAGGAATCTTCGGAGTCATTATCGGGTATGTACATTGGTATATGTCATGTGTGAATTTGCTTATGACTAGAAGTTTTTAAAAAGAAAAGATTGAGACATTTTTTAGTCCATAAAAATGGCCTCCTTCGCCTAGTGGTGCTAAGCGCGACTGCTGCGCTAGAGGTCTTGGGTTCGATTCCCAAGTCGACCAAGGTGTTATTGGGTTTTTCTATGAAATTCTCAGTAGCATGTCGGAGTTTAGATTTGTGCCCGGTTAGTGGCAATAGGCTCGCCCCCTATTACATGGGACCTAAACATATCGGCGAACTGTGGGTGTTAATTGGTACACCTCTGCGATGATATGTTATGTTTATAAACTCCTGCCCAACTTCATTCTGACCACAAATTGTACATTAAAACAGTAAGGGTGACATACGAGAATTAGACTAACCGAATTTGTTGCAATTTAAAAATGGCAACAAATTTGAGAAATTGCAAATTAATAAACAATGGGAATGTTCCTTGACTCACTGGAAAGGGATATTACTAAAAAAGCAGTACATATAATCGTCAATTACAGTTAATAATATTTCAAAAGTTGAAATTAATTCAAGCGAGATTCGAAACATAACCATATCATTAATCATAGTAATTAATAACATTATATATTCGACTTTCAGGACCAAAGAGAAAGTGTACTACAACCGCCAGGTAGGCCACATGTTACGTACAAAGCTAGCAGACGCCAACGAGGGCGGAGTCGCCGCCGGCCTCGGAGCCCTAGACTCGCCCTACCTACTAGACTCGTAACTATACACCTTATCGTAACGGCATAACACTCAAATTACATTGGCAAGACGCGTAAGATTACGGTATAGTACGAACAACAACCTTATGATGTAGGCAAAAGACTTAAATTACATTGGCAAGACGCGAGGGACAAGGTATAGTCTGCAATAATGATTTTAAACCTAATTGTAAAGGCAAAAGACTCAAATTACATTTGAAAGATGCCTATGTCAACTGCTACAGTACACTAAATGATTGTGAACCTTATTATAAAGACCGACTCAAAATTTATTATTAACGTAGATGTAAACAATACCGACAGATTATAAGTACGTCTCAAAGTTGAGTTACTTCTGTCCTTGAATAAGATTTCAAATCATTTTAGCAGACAGACTTTTTGAGTCCCCTTGTGAGTTCGCAAGATCGTATTCAAAGGTGTCAATTAAAAAACAATATCTTTATTGACGTCTGTATATTGCTAGACTAAGCTTAAAAATCAGCCAATAAATGACTTTTATTGAGATATAGTTATGTAGACCGAAGGACTATATGTAGGAAAAAAACGGTCATGAAGTTTTTTTTTTAATTAAGGATTTTTGAGCTTAGTCTAGTATTTTTAAAGAACACAATTATGTAAAAAGTACTATAAAATTATGATTGGGGTTCTAAACCTAGTCTTAAAACATACCTATGTGCCTAGGCTCCTGGTACAGCCTTAATTCTAAAAGCTGTATAAATTATCTTAATGATGTGTGTGTTTATTTATTTTTATACAAGTGATGAGGTGAAGCGTTTTCTTTTATTTAAGAAGTTTACAAAAACCAAAAATACGCACATCGCACACTCGAGCTGGTTTAGAAATAATTTCCCGAATATAATTTGAGAATTGATGATATTGTGAATAAATTAACATTTAATCTTTTAGTTTAAAGTTTTATTAACGTACAAAGTTAAATATGTTCAACTAAATGTGAACTTACACTTCATTATTTTTGTCATACGTTTTAATCCCACTGTTGGGAAAGGCCTAGAATTAATAACACTTTTATTAAGAGTCAAGATATTCCCGTCATATACGTCTGGGCAAACTCTTCTTGCTAATTAAATAAATAGTTATTCATCTATTTTAAAGATTCTGCCAAGTAAATTAAGCAAAATGCACCTTATTGGGGACAACCTATATACAAACTATTACTATAAAGAATCATTCGCGTAAACACACTGCGACTTATAAAACTAAAATACATTCTTATTCTTAAAATCCCCCTATAAGTTATTTAAGTTACTTGCCGAAATTTCAACATAATTTTTTATACATATACGTAACAGGGTAACAGTTTACATTTAGTTAAATATATATAACCTATAGCAAATTTAATTTCCGAATTTTAATTTTTAAATTTAGGATTAGAATTGTTAACATTCGATTATATTACGTAATTTTTTACTGTAAAATAGCCTTATAATTATAATAAAAAATGACGTTTATGTTATTTAAATATCCATATTTTAATTTAAATAAAAACATTCTGATTTAATATTTATACTACTGTCATCTTAAATTTATTATTTTGCCATCAATAATTTTAATAAATAAGAATTGTAGTATACATTAAACGGCGTATTTGTGTTATAAATAAATAAAAATAATGTTATTAAAAAATAGTAAAACCAAAATATTAAGTTCCTTTCAATATTATATTTCTTATGATGATTAAAATTAAATATTTTTACATTCCGTTATGTTTTTCTGGGTTCGAATGAACGAAATCGCTAAACGTATTTTTTTGTAATTATTTGCTTCTTTTTAATTTAGCCAAATGGTAATCTGGCTTTCAGCTAATAGCTAGGCTGATTTACTTCGAGTATGTTGTAAATAATGAATTTCTATTAAAACATTTAACTTTAATTCACTGGTAATTAATTGCTTCTTATATGTTTAGCGATTACGTTCATAGATAAGCAATAGTTCTTAAGGTATTAAAGGTATAGACTTGTAAAGTGAAAGATGGAACGTGAAACAACCTTCAGGACAAGTTTACATAATCACTAAAATAAATAAATAGAAATCATAATAAAAAAGTATTCGATTTTTCTAGCTACTACATTGATATCACAAAACTGTGCCAAAAGGCCGAAGATTCAAAACGCTACTCAGATTTAAGTCGCCCTTTTGTCATGCGACATTGTTCCCCCGAATACTCAATCACCACTTAACTTTAACACGCTATTAAATATACATCTGTCGCTCCTTTACACCATAATGTGACAGAGATAGCATGACACAATCGGCTTCAATCTGATTGTTTTAATATTCAGCCTATTACCTAAGAAGGTCTTTGAGTACCGAAGATTGTTTCACGTTGCCATCAATCCGTGGTGCTGCGAGATGCATAGGTTTAATTCTTTATATGTTTTTAATAACTTACATGAATAAAAGCAGTTGACTTTACGAGTTGCCTTTTTATTATAAATAAGTAATATTTATACTATTAGACGGGCCTGTTGGTCTAGTGGTTAGAGACCCTGACTGCCATACCGGAGGTCGTGGGTTCGATCCCCACCCGGCACATATGTTTGTGTGATGAGCACTATCATTTGTTCGGTGTCTGGGTGTAATTTATCTATAATATTATATTTGTATTTATTTAGAAATATATAAGTAAGTTCATCAGTTGTCTGGTTACCATAACACAAGCTCTGCTTAGCTTGGGATCAGACAACCGTGTGTGAGATGTTCCGGAATATTATTATTATTATCATACTGTGATAATGACCATTTAATCATTCTACACTATTTTTATGCTTAGATTTTTTTCTCATTTCATAAATATTGAGGTATACATGAGATCCTATACTTGGTTTATAGCCTGCAAATGAATGAAGAAAAGAAATGTATATAATAATAATAAAACAAAATAAAAATTTCGAATATATTTATTTAAATTATATTAACAAATCAATCTACAGGTCCGCCCACATTTAAACGTATTCTGTGTATTTGGACATCTTGGATTTGAGTAGAACGGACTCCCCGGGCGTGTAGCCCTCCATGTGTTGGAACATTGGATGCGCGTCGATGACCTGACGGAGAAATGAGATTTATCTTAAAATATACTTTTATAGAACCTTTTAAATCAATCTATGTTGAATACATGACGTCACACCGCTAACCTTCCAGTGACATTGAAACTAAGGGCAGGCTAACTACACAAATGCGCGGATGAGGAGAGTGGGTCAGGCATTTTTTTTAAATAAACAACAATTCGGCCCCTACTCAGCCAAGTGTGATAAACTAGACTAGATAAGGTAGACTGGTAGAGAACGCCTAAGGCGTTAAGTCCGCCATGGTACATTGTGTGCATGAAGCATTTAATAAATAAATAAATAAACGAATTCCTATTGTTTATTAAACTTCTCAATCTCATCTCATTAAGAATGGTCAAATGGCGTACACACCAGTTTTCAATGTGTCGCTAGCTCTAAGAGACCCCGATCCTCAGATGGGTCAATGCAAGAAATCTACTTTACTCTTCGAATTTAGTTGTCTGTGGTACCTTCGTCGTCTCTGACTGAACAACACAAGTGTAAGCTTATGGTACTCGATAGCACAAAGATTGGAATATCTTGTTTAATTTTATTACGCTATAATGTAAATAAATAAAATAAATTTATGTAAAGTTGTAAACTCACCCTTTGCCTCTCATACGCGTCATCAGGGCTGGTGATGAGCTCGGGCACGTCGAGCTTGGGGATGCCGAACAGGTTCATAAGGAAGTGCTTCTGGTTGGTGTAGATCATGCGCTTGTCCGCCCACATCATCTCGCGCGGGAGGCGCCAGTCCTTCATCTTGGGCTCCTCGCGCTCCACGTACTGGTCGAAGTTGAGACGCTCGATGTCTTCGACTACCTGTAGTAGAAAACGGAGTTCAAATAAGATTTAATATATTACACGGGTAATAAAAATGAATTTACGATTACTTTTCATTAAAATGGATAGTTAGGTCATAATACAAATAGAGGATTGGCCTACATATGATATCTTAATTCAATTTCGAACAAACAATTGATTCAAATTATGGTGGAATAAGGTACATAAATTTTGAAAATAAAGTAAAGTTTTCATTATTAATTGTCTTAGAATTCATCTGTCAACCTCTAACCTATTTGTGGCCGTAATTGATTGTATACCACAACAAGTTGGAAAAAGAGTGAGTATAATATTAAACAAATACATAAAACCACAAGGGTCTGCTTGTGACATGATGCTATGACACCTGCAAAGGAAACATCAGGAACCGAAACCTAAATAATCCTTAATATAATCCATTGAATAAATAGTTTAATAAAAAGATACATACAACTTCAACATCGCCGCCACCGCTCCAGTCGTAGACCAGCAGCTCAGCGTGCGTGGCGATGTCACGGAGGTACTTGTTCTTGTACTGGCGCTCCACCTCCGTGAGGAAGTTGCTGGTGAGGGCCTTGCCGTTCACCTCGTGGTCGTGTTTCCTGGCCTTGATGGCTTCTTGGACCTGTAAGTATTGTGGTCTTAATAGAATGTTGCTAGAATAAGAGCCTACTTTTATTCAGTTTTAAAATCTAATAGTTATGAATAACTGAGACCTATACTGATATACAGTCAAAGCTTGAGGATCCAGGGGGATAATCAATTTTCTTTTGTATCATTTTTTTTTTTGCCTTTTCATTGTTTGTAAAAAACCAGCATTGGATTGTATCAGCCGGCAGAAAAATATTTTTATTTCAAGTTGTACCTTAATTCATACATCACGTAATTAAGTGTCAAAACGTAAATACTGCAGTAAAATCTTACCTTGTTCACAGGCACATCCAGATATATAACCAAGTGAGGACGCATCAGCTCCTCAATGGTGTTCATTCTCAGCTCATAGTACACGGACCTGACCGCACGGCTGAGGAACTTCTGTTTGTACATCGCCTCCAGAAACACAAAGTCAGAGTAGGGAGACCTCTCCAACACAACACCCTGACCAGTGTTCAGTAAATGGGCCAGCGCATCAATGTACTGGCTGTATCTAGCAATGTACATCATGATCTGGTAGTTGCCAGCCAAGCGATGAGTGGGCGTCAGGTTAAAGTTGACGTGGTCGAATGTTCTCGTGTCCTCCGGGATCTCGGGGTCAAACATCCTGAGGTCGTAGCCGTTGGGCCGCACGTAGTGGATGTCCATGTTGGCCTCACAGAAGTGCTTCATGCCCAGGTCGTCAGCCAGCGCGGCCGCGAACTCCGTCTTGCCGGACGCCACTGGACCCTCGACCACGATCACTTTGGAGTTCTCATCGAACCTGTGCGTCGTGCGGTCGAACAAACTCCTAAACCAGGTGTAGTCCTTATTTTCATAGTCGAATGGGGGCTTCTTAGGGGGTGCGGGAGGTAGCGATTCCCTCAGCGTCTTTCCAGCGATGGTACGGTTTTGCACGTACGAGCAAGCCGCTATTTTACAACCCTGGCTCGGGCTGAGCACCTTAACAACTGCAGTTTTTATTAGCGTAGACATTTTGATTCGAGGTATCTCCAGTTGTATGATACCTAAAAAAACAATATCATAAGAATGGAGGTTCTGAAAATAGATTTCTTAATTTATATATTTGATCTAGATTTCTTACCTCAAATCAATTCATAATAACAAAAAAATGTTCTTGAGAACTTGTGACATAACCATTCACAAAGGTAACGTTCGAACTCGTACACTCTTGCAAATCATATTGATTAGAAATATAAATCAGTGGTTACGATATTTATATAAATATTTAAGGTTTTAGTAGTTTACAGTTCAATACTCTATATTAAAAATATTTTTACCATTTAAGACTTGTTTTATTGTTCTGTAAATTATTGCGAATTTTGTAGAATGGTTAACATTCATAGTTTACGAACGTACCATGAAGTTTTGAAGAAAATATTTTTATTTTGCAAATTTCAAAGTTTAGTCCCCCGCATTTAAATCAAGTATTATTAAATATAGACGTGTATAGAATCTGAATAAAATATTATTTTTTTAACAAAATTTATTGACTTAGTTACTGTTTAATCTATATACTTGTGACTTTTACGACTGACGTTTCGACATTCCTTGTTTTGGGCAAAATGTCACTTTGAGTTCTTTTTATCTGTGGTTATCTTCAAAAACCATGTGTGAATAGTTATTTTGCAACAAATAAAACGAAATAATCGCGATATATTATTAAATAACATGACGGAAGAAACAGAATTAAACATGGAAACAGGAAATATCAATATCGATGAGTTCCTGCCTGCCAAGAAGACGGTGAAATTGAAGAATATGAAACGTAGGGCAATATCAGAATCTGGTGAAGGTATGGAAGTAGAAGAACACAATGGTATTCAAGGGAAAGCTAAACTCAATCGCTCCAGGCCTAAAAAGAAGAGGAATACGGAACCTAACGAGTCTAAAGAGAATATGAGGAAGATAGCTGTTCCTGCCCACAGGTATAACCTCAAAATGTGTATTATTGTACTACGTATTTATTTACTTCTTAAATATTCATAAATATGTTTCATGAGAATGTTCTAAGCCCGTCAAGGAATTCAGAAAGCTGTTTGAGTATAAATGGGTAGCTAGAGTGTAAAAGTGATTATTCATTACTGATTTGATATGATAACTAATAACTATATGATAACATAAACATTGAATTTTTATTAGGAAACCCTCAAATTTTTCACTTGTGGTATTTATCATAAAGAATAATATTATTTAGGGTTTTCTCAAATAGTGCTGTATTTTCTTTTTTATTATTTCTTAAGTATTTACTTTTTTTGTGGTATGAGTAGTGTCTTTCTCCAATTGTCCTAAATTATGTTTTGTAACTTACAATATATTTTTTTCCTTAGATACACACCTCTGAAAGAGAATTGGTTGAAGATCTTCACACCTATAGTAGAGCATCTGCTGTTACAAGCCAGATTCAACACCAAAACACGTAATGTTGAGATCAAAGTGGGACCGGAGACCAAGGACATAGCTAACTTACAGAAAGCTGCTGATTTTGTTAAGGTAATTAATTATTATAAACTATATATATAGCATTTACACTTCTCATTGTATTCTTTGTTTATTACTATGTCTGGTGTACTTAGAGTACACATAGTTGAGCATTAGAGACTGAACTTGAAAGTATCACACTAGTTTACTGATTTAAGTGCCTTTCCCATGCAATGTAAGATGTTTATGCAGTGAATAATATTGTTTCCATTTATCATTAAAGAAGTATTGTAAATAGTTTACTCTGCTTTGACTCTAATTCTACAATATCACTTTCACGGTGCTTTCACGTTCATGGTGCTTGCAGTGCATTCTTTGCTAAGATATATAGTTTACTTATTCATACAGTTGTGATTCCTAACATTAATATTTTAGCCATTGCTGATGAAAAAAGTAGCTAACTTCTATACCCTCTGGTTAGGGATGTGATTTGCTATTAAAAAAGTAGAATATTCAGTGCATTTGACAAACATACTGTGTAACATAATGTTTAGATAGAATATATTTTTGTTTGTAATATTATGTCATATGAGATGCTACTGTTATTGAAAATGGGATTAAATTCTCCAATTTGCATATTCATAGCAAATTCTGTGAGCCCTGGACTGGAAACTGAAAGCGTCATAGCTTAAGAAAAGACTAGGCCAAAAGTTTGTATATTAATCATTTGTTTTTGTTTTAACAGGCATTTATCTACGGATTCGAGGTAGACGACGCGCTCGCCCTTCTACGATTAGATGACTTATTTGTTGAGTCCTTTGAAGTTAAGGATGTGAAAACTTTAAACGGCGACCATTTGAGCCGCGCCATTGGCCGCTTGGCGGGAAAAGCTGGCAGAACGAAATTCACCATAGAGAATGTCACGAAAACCAGAATAGTGTTGGCAGACTCAAAAATACACATCCTTGGCAGTTATCAAAATATTGCGTTGGCAAGGAGAGCTATATGTAACCTTATTATGGGTTCACCTCCTTCAAAAGTGTACGGAAATCTAAGAAATGTCGCGAACAGAGTTGCCGAGAGGTTTTAGTTGTAAATAAACAGTATATTTAATTATTAATTTTTTATTTTATGTTTACATTTTCAAATATACATTATATTATTATTATTATAATTTTTTCTATGTCCTTGAGTAAAGGCAGGTTCATTGCGTAGTTTACAGTAGTATCTTGTATTTGAAGTGTCTGGGGACCCTAGATATGACGAGACGAGCGTCGTAGCTGAGCGAGGCGAAGGTCCAGGGCTCCGCCGCGCTCCACTCCGCGCAGTACACTGAGTCCTCATGCTGCTCGTACGACTGGAGAACACCATCCTCTAAACTGGAAAAACATGGCATCAAGAAAAAGATTGAAAAAATGAAATGATGATGTCTTTTCTCAAATTTCTAGACCTCGTCAGCTTTCAAACAAAAACTACATCGCAATCGATTTATTCGTTAGGAGCGACGATGTTACCGGCAGACGGAGTTAATATTGCGAGTGACCCGCCCAGGCTTTTCGATATTTACATATCGGTGAAATCTTTTGAGTGACTGAAAATATCTAAGCAAACAGACAGCAGAAGTGGCTTCACCTTATACTATATAAAAAGATTAATGACGTTACACATAACACTGGTGTATTGCGCATATTTTCCATGCATCTTGTCCCTAAAACACTTACACTTGAGTGAGCCTCTTGCCATCGTCATCATTGTCGACGCACACGCTGGCGGCGGCCGTCAGCAGCGCTCGGGCGTCCGAGCTGCCCGTCAGCAATAGCTGCTCGTGGTAGGTGTTGTAGCGAACTGTCCACACCCTGTAAACATTAATATAATAATAATATCTCTGGAATACTACCAGACGGCCATCTGATTCAGAACTAGGCAGACCCTGTAGGCAGTCTAACTAGGCAACGTAACATACATATATATTTTTAATAATTTATGAGAGATATATATTGTTGTGGCAATAGGCTCGTCCCCTATTACATGGGACCTAAAACATATCGGCGAACTGTGGGTGAACATTGTTACACCTCTGCCTAACCCTTCGGGGATACAGGCGTGATGATATGTTATTATGTTATGTTTCCCAAATAAAATAAAGAATAAATTACACCCAAGAACAGAAGAAATAGTTATCTTGTTAAGTTTTATCCTGGGTGGGAATCATACCCACGATTTCCGGTCTAGCAGTCCGACTATTTGAATAACAGGTTACTCAAAATTTGGATAAGTGATAATAACTTTAAAAATGTTGCTCAGAACCTCGATGACGTCATCTTTCAAAGAAAACACTAGCATGAGTAATAAGAACTCACCAGTGCGAATGGTCGGTCCTGTTGAATATAGGTTCCTTCCCGTTTCTGTAGTCCCAGATCTTAAGGGCTGCGTCATCGCCCGCGCTGGCCACGTGGAATTGTCTGTTAAAATATTAATTACAAATAACATTTCTAAAATAAAAGTTACCCAAGTTAATCCTTATAACATTAGCCGAAACAAACAAATTGTAAGAAAGTAAAAACATTGTTAGATGCTAGAAAAAAGTATACTTTCATATGCATTGAGTAAAAAGCTATTAATATAATTTGAAATGACAACCAGATTAATTTTATTATATATATGTATATATTGATACCTGTTAGGATTAAAGTCTAGGTCCCTGGCGAGCTGCGTGTGCGCATTGTCGATGCTCCACGAGGGCTTGGTGCAGTCCGTGCGCGTGTCGTAACACTTTATGTGCATATCTTGCAGGACTGCGAACTGCAAGCAATTACAGTTTCTATAGCATGTATGAGGGGAACAATGAAAGTGGACGAAGCGAATCAAGTGTTTAAGGATCGTAGCAAGTGGAAAGAAGTCTCTGCCTACCCCTACAAGGGAAAGGGGCGTAATTATATGTATGTATACGACCTCTGTTATAGCACATTATGTAAACGTAAAAAAAACCGCACTTCATAAAATGTGGTTCAACCTCTGTTCCCCCTCTATCTAGCTATCGACGAAAAAAAACTTATTAGACATCAATCCACAATTGACAGAGATATCAAGAAAAGAACATAACGTCAAATAGAGAACCATTCCCTTTTTGGAAGTCAGATAAAACATTAGTTTAGTGACAGATTGTATTCGTTATGTAGGTACTTACCTGTGAGTGTCCCTGGTGCGGGTTCCACTTGCCGGCGGCCAGCTTGACGCGCGGCGCGGACGACACGCGCGCCAGCTCCGCGCCCGTGACGTCATGCACGCGCACGCCGCCCGCGCACACCACGCCCACGCGGCTCGCGTCGGTAGGGTGCCACTCGGCGCAACGGATCTCCTCCTCACCCTACATTATGACATAGTTTTTTCAAGACAATTTTCTTGAAGGAAAATGTTTTTCTTGCGTCCAAAAGTAGCCGATTTTCTTCCTTAGGGTTCAAGCTTACTCCATACCATATCCGTCCATAAGGTAATTCAACACTTGTTTTAGACAATCGTATAGCTGGGTAACAATTGAGCAGCAACGGGCCGAACTACCTCGTCCTAGTCTCCACTTGGGCCACTTACGCAACCGTTGCGAGGCTCTGTCAAAGCCTACCTATACTTTCCGCGCAGACTTAAGGAGTTACGGCAAAAATAACCTCTATTAATAATAATAATATTCCGGGACATCTCACACACGGTTGTCTGATCCCAAGCTAAGTAGAGCTTGTGTTATGGTAACCAGACAACTGATAAACATACTTATATATTTCTAAATACATACATATTATAGATAAATTACACCCAGACACCGAACAAATGATCATGCTCATCACACAAACATTTGTGCCGGGTGGGAATCGAACCCACGACCTCCGGTATAGCAGTCAGGATCACTAACCACTAGACCAACAGGCCCGTCAATATTATTATAATATATAATATTTCCTATATTTTTATTTTTTCCTCGGTTTGAAACTAATGATTTCAACCCACGCTAAGGGTACAGCGTGGGTATATGTCGGACTTTCACCGACTGAAAACACCCCAGTCCCGTCTAAGCCTTAGTCTGAGCCACGGGGTCGCTTACGCGATCTCTGCACGGCTCTATGTCCTATCTTGGAGTTCAGGCTAAATCTATACCAAGTTCCAAAATCCGTAGTATTTAGATTGAACATCTAATTACAAGTCAACAATAGGTATACAATAATAAAATTGATTTCCATTATATTTTAGTAACTGACCTCTGGTTTAATAGTAGTGAGCACTTCCATATCCTCCGCGTTCCTGCTTTGTATTGCACTCAAGTCATCCAAGTCTTTAGGAATTACCTGCCCAAGTAAAAAAATAATAATTTAATCAATTAATAATCAGCTTACTTCAGATAATGTGGCAGTTACCTAAAATCCTACTAATATTATAAATGTGAAAGTTTGTGAGAATGGATGTGTGGATGTTTGATACTCTTTCACGCAAAAACTACTGAATGGATTTTAATGAAACTTTACAACAAATAATGTAGCTGATACATCGGAATAACACATAAGCTATAATTTATAAAGATAGTGTATGTATTGTCAGTCACGCGGGTGAAACCGCGGGGCACAGCTAGTAATTCATAGTTATTTACCTATTCATTTGTCTCAACAGATAACTTGATTTAGCAACATTATATGTTACATACCCAATCGTCTATTTCTCAATCAACCATCCCATAGTATCTCAAACATACTTCACAAAAACAAAACAACCTGGCATTTACAATTCTTCTTTTAATTTGTATGTCTCTTGTGGACAGTGTTGTGCGTTTCATTATGACCACAAAATTACATTTTTAAACTAGTTGTAGGTCTTTATAATCTAACTGTTTGCTGTTCCTCAAAATAAATAAATAAATACTCAAAAAGTTGTCAAAACTTTATTTTTCTGCTAGTTTACGGGCCTGTTGGTCTAGCGGTTAGTGACCCTGACTGCTATACCGGAGGTTGTGGGTTCGATTCCCACGCAGGGCAAATGTTTGTGTGATGAGCACGATCATTCGTTCTGGTCTGGGTGTAATTTATCTATAATATGTATGTATTTAGAAATATATAAGTATGTTTATCAGTTGTCTGGTTACCATAACACAAGCTCTCTTAGAGCTTAGCTTGGGATCAGATTACCATGTGTGAATTGTCCAGGAATATTATTATTATATTTATCTGATACCCTTGCCTAATTTGCTACTTACTTCAACAGTAGGCAGCTTGTATATAGTGACACCCATGGTGCACTGCGACGTGTTGGGATCGTAGGAGTTGTGTGTGGTGAGCAGAGTGGCCGCGTCGTGCGGCGAGCAGCGCAGGTGCCACACCTCGCCGATGTCGTGCTTGAACACCTGGGGGATATGCGATTAAAGCTCTTATTGATAGGTTGGTAAGGCTTAAAATTAATATGGGAGAACCAATATCATGCTTGCCTGCGAGAGATACACAATATTTATATTTATTGCTAAGGGGATAAGGTTTAAAATCAATCGAGAAGAACTATAGATAAGCTGGTTCTGCTTGCGTAAAATACAGGCCAACTGACTAAACTAAAAAATAATAGTTACTGCAGTTGGTGATTAATATTTTGGGTAATTATTTATTATTATGCAGGCAGTTAAAACAATTAATAATTATATATTCTTTTGGTATTGCACAACATTTTCGATTGCGACGACCTCCGTGGTCGAGTGGCGAACGCACCGGTTTTCAAGGTGTCGCTAGCTCTGAGGTCCCGGGTTCGACCCCGGACGGGTCAATGTGGAAACACACTTTTCTACATTGTCTCGGGTCTGGGTGTTTGTGGTACCTTCGTTGTTTCTGAATTCCATAACACAAGTGCTTAAGAGCTACTTACTTTGGGTTCAGAGCAATGTATGTGATGTTGTCCGCATTTATTTATTATTTATTTTCCTAATGCAGTTAAGTAGAAGTTTGTGAAGTGTGTTTATGTCAATATATTTATGAATTAAAACTATTACAGCGTAGATGTTACCTTGGTGTGCAAAGCCCCGGTGTCCTCCTCCAGCTCCACCACATGGATCTGGTTGGAGTTGGGCTTCAGGCTCTGCGTGCCGATCAGGAACCGGATAGCGTCACTCTCTCCGTACTGCGGTGATAGTGCTCTAGTCTGAAAACAAGTATGTAAGCATTTGAGCATATATGTAAGCTGTTGAAGTTGACATATGAAATATTTAGTTTAAGTAGACTTTTATTCCATGACCTGCAAAAGGTCACTGGAGGGGACTGGATGCGGAGGGCAGAAGACCGGGTGTTGTGGCGCAAATTGGGAGAGGCCTATATCCAGCAGTGGACTATGATTGGCTGAATAATTGAGACTTTTATTGTAAGTATTTACATTATTTTTTCGCTGTTATTTAATGGGTAAAGCCCACACTATGCATTTCTCCTTTTCGGTTGATACTATATACATATTAGACTACATGGGTCCAGTGTGTTGCGACTTTATAAGCGGCATCATCACCACAATGGTAGACCAAAAAGGCTATTGTAGCAGTCATATCATTATGTACTTCGTTTTAGTTACTAAATGTATGGTAGTTAATATATAAATGGTTTTCTGTAGCAGTATGCCTTTTATAATTTAACAACTATAATAAGGTAATGCTCGACCACATCGAATAAAATAATTGTATAATAAAATCCATGTTCATGTTACAAGTATGTATCAATTTTATTATTTCAGGAGAAAGTATATAAAAAAATGGTTTTTTATTTTTTATATACGAAAACTCTTTTGCGAAACGTTTGTTTTGTAAAGCAAAACTATAAACATGATATAAAGATAAAGCGTTTTATTAACTGATTAAAAAACAAGAATCTTATAGTATATTCACAAACATACTTGAAAACAAGAAACTTGTAAGATGAATGTGGAAATCGGTTTAGTTATACCTTACCTGATGTTCTAGTCCATAAATAATTGAGTTTCCTTCTTCCATTTTAGCTTATTAATGGTATAATCACATAAAATCCTTTTTTATTTACATCTAGTTTTCTCTGAAATTAAGGAACATCTGTCATCTGAAAAGTTTTTATCTGACTCTCTTTAACTTTTGGGAACTGTAGCAAGAGAAAAAGAGAAGTAAATATTGTATGCTATACTAGCAATCGATATCTGGAATATAAAACCAGTCACGTCACGGCTGTTTTCTGTCATTGTCACTTTGACATTAGACATATCTTTTTTTGTAGTATTAAGAGTATTAGTATTTTTGCTTCCATAAAAATGCTATTAATTCTAGTAAAATTATTTCCTGGATAAAATATGTTTATTCCTCTGAACAAAAATAGGCGAACTTAATATTTTTCTCATCATTGTGTCACGTATTTATGTTATCCATGTTCATACAAGACATTTTTTATATTATAATAAAATACATGCGGAAGTAACTCTGTCTGATACGCTTGCACGGCTAAACCGCTGGAACACCAGCGCAGGCTAGTAGATAATAATAATTGCTATTGTGATCTGCAGATCTAATAAGAAAATTAATTGCGCTTGCAGATAAACAAAAAAACCTTTTTAATTACACCGAATAATGATTTAATTGTGAGATTGGAATTATTTTCAAGTTTTATTACAGCCGCTAACAATTACTTATATTATGTCTTTATGGGCCAAGAAATTAGAACTTTGAACGAATTTAATTATACGTTTATAAATAATACCTTTAAAACTATTTTTAAGTATAAAAATATTCTTACATAATAAAATAACATAACATATCATCACGCCTGTATCCCCGAAGGGTTAGGCAAAGGTGTACCAATGTACACCCACAGTTCGCCGATATGTTTAGGTCCCATGTAACAGGGGGCGAGCCTATTACATGGGACCTAAACATATCGGCGACGGTCACTAACCGGGCAAGAATCCAAACGCTGACCTGCTACTGAGAATTTCATAGAAAAAACCCAATAACACCTTGGTCGCCTTGGGAATCGTTCCCAAGACCTCTAGCGTAGCTGTCGCGCTTAGCACCACTAGGCCAACGAGGCAGGCAGCAGTTATTTAAAGTTACATTTCACAATTTCAATAACGAGGCATACCTACCTAGGTCTAGCACGAACTTTTCTTAATACTAACGAATACTAACTTTTAAACTATCGCGCTGCATGTTTATATTAATATTATAGAACGGGGATTAGCGCGAACATGCATTTATAAATACCTTTAGGGCTTGCGACCACGGTCGGTGTAACCTGGTCGAAACGTCAAGCCCTAAAGGTATTTATGCATGTTCGCGCCAATCCCCGTTCTATAATATTAATACGAATACTACCGAAAGCTTAGTAAATAATATTTGTTCGTTAACTAATATAAAAGATACTAAAAAATCTCGTGACTATGAACGCACGCGAAATTCTTCGGATTCCAACGAACTAACTCCGGTTAAAACAAACATAGTTTTATGAGTTATAGAATCTACAAACAGATTCGTTATAAAATATGATCATATTAAACGCCTACGTAGCTTGAATACCGTTTTTAACTTTGGCATTTAATCATTTTTATTGAAACGTTCAACTCGAATTAGAAAGAGTTTTGTTTTAAAATAATATCTTAAAGAGCCGTAATGCTAAATTACTAAGTAGGTAGGTTCCTGTGCGACTGACCTCAGACCACCCTGAGGTGGGGCCTGCGGTGACGGGGAGGGCACCTCGTCACCCGATCAGCTGACAGGCCCCGGAGGATACGGACGCGATGTTCCACGCGTTCATTCTCAGAAGGAATGAGGGGTGGGCACTTTACACCCACCCCTCCAGAAGGAGTCCTTAAAGGACCGTCGCCTGCCGGAGCTGCGGTGAGAATGCTTAGCGATCCCGCGGCTCCAGCAAAGGCGAGAAGGGAACCGGGGTGTTTTTGGTCGGTGCAAGTCCGACATATCCCCACGTCGTGCCCTCGACGTGGGTCGAAATCATTAGATTTTCACCCCGAAAGAAAAAAAAATAAATAATAAAAGGTTCCTGTGCGATGTAATACGTGATCGGTCTCGCACTAATGTTAGGTACTTATCTTAGTTAAATTCATTTTCTACTTAGTTAAGTATATAAGAAAGCTAAATAAAAAGGGCTCAAAAAAGGAATTACTAAATTCCAGACAACGTGAACTGTGATCAGGGGCCCGAGTCTGCTATTGACAATTGCTTAAATCGTCTGAGTGGGTGGCGTTAGTAGATCCATTTTAGGATAATTACGTAGGTAAAACATCATTTTAACGTCAAAATTGGCCATTGGGGCGGCCAATTTTGATGTTTTGACATTTAGTAGAAAGCCAATTATCCTAAAATGGACGTACTGACGACACCCACTCAGACGATTTAAGCAATTGTCAATAGCAAACTCGGGCCCCTGGAGTCTATGCTGATTGAAATAAGACACGCGACGCCACGCGGTGTTTCAGAATCAAAACCTATCCGGGGCCATCCGTTTACTAACCAAAACCTCAGCAAGCATTGGACCCTGAAATCCATAAAATTGACGTTAACCATATAGCAAACCCTAACCGTACCGGCAAAGTTCAAGTCAATTGACTAAACTTCAACCAAAACTATCGCAGTTAGTATTACTATACTTATTCTGCATTCTACATTCTGCAGGGACTCAAATCAGAATAAACGAGTAAATACCTCAGTCAAGGGCTGTGTAATGTGTGTGGTTGTTAGTCTTTTGCTCAATCATATTGGTTGATAAAACCAAATCATCATCATATCCCGAGCCTTTTCCCAACTATGTTGGAGTCGGCTTCCAGTCTTACCGGATTCAGCTATAGAGCGACTGCCTATCTGACCTCCACAACCCATTTTACTGGGTAACACAGTATCTGATTAGACTGGTTGTCAGAAATCTCTTCACGACCGCCAAACATCTTAGTACGACAGTCGGGACCTAAGGCTTAACCTGCTATCCGAGGCACGGAGAGGGCTCGGTATGTTTGGAAATGGTCACCCATCCACGGATCAACGGCGGCGAGCCCGGCTTAACCTGTATAATCGGTCAAACCAAGTAACAAGTGATTAATTAAAGAGTCGATCAGAAAGGGTTAGCCTGCGAGTGAAGTGTAACGTTCTAATCTACATGTTATACTAGCGAGGATGTTCCCACGTCTATCTCGCTTTAGTTCCTGTCCGTATCTCCGCCATATCCGTCCCATGACCGCCCATGACCGCCCATGACTCAGTATCTTACAACATACAGCTTCCATGCTTAATCGCACCAAAACATAGACGTAATTAAGCTGTCTGCAAAACTCCAGGGCCTCGATTCAGCTGTTTTAAATACATGTCGCAGTCGATCTGTGTACTTGTCATTGTGCCTAATTCTCGTATTCAGATAAGCCTATAGCAAAATCTTATTGAACACTCGAAGAGAATGATCGTGATGACAGTTAGCAGAATGCCAATTATCGTAAAATAACCAAATGAAGCAGGTCATTCGGTCAATTCAAGCAACAAAGGTGTAGATAAACCAACGTAAGGCTTTTTTTTGTTTTCTAGAGGAAACCTTGTGAAGGTGTCCGGCCTTGTTGGATTTATAATAGAAAGCCCGATGTTCCAAATCCTGATTAATCATTTATCAAATCAACTGATCATGAATGTGAGGCTGACCAAAAGGGTAACAACCAATCGCAGGGCTTAACATGAGATTTGACAGATAATTCACGAATGTCTATGTTGTTCAATGTTTCAGAACGCAGGGGTGTGTGTAGTGGCTTAATGCTCGTTTCTTCTTCATCCTAATGTAAAATGAAAGCCTATCCAGATAAGTTTTTGCCACGAAAATGTCCGAGGATCACAAACAAGTTCAATGTTAAAGTCAATATGAGTAATGTGTACATTATTGATTAACTAATTATTTAATTAATTACGCGTAAGTAACCTCTGACCAATAATATATAATAACAACGTAACATTCCAAATACAGTGACTAATGTTTACCTTATCGCATTTCTAGTAATACGATGTAAACTATAGACTAGACAGACGAAACATTAGAAAACTTTTTAAGTCATGGACTCCTTTTTGAAAGCCAAATATTTGGTGAATAAATAAGTGTAGAATTAATAATAATAATCTAAGCGCAGTTTGGTTTATTATGTATTTATTCTTTATTAATATGAATATTTTAACATTTGTTTGACGACCTCTGTGGTCGAGTGGCGCACACACCGGTTTTTAAGGCGTCGCCAGATCTCGAGGTGCCTGGTTTGATCCCCAGACGGGAAATGAAAAAAATACTTTTCTACCAATTAAGTTTAGTTATTGTAAGTCATTATATATGCTTTTCGTAAAATAGATTTTCTTTCTTTCTAAATACACACCTTATCTGTTTATTTTTGTACGTAATAAACTTTATTCGTTAATTTTGAGTAATGGATATTATATCTGCAACAAATAAATAATATCATACAAATGGCCTTTAAAATTGATAGAAACTTCTTTAACTTAATCCTGTATATTTATTTTTTCTTCAATTCGAAGGAACTTTCGTTACTTTATTTTAAACTGAATTATCTTTTGCTCAAATACTTAGCATTATTAATAAAAATATTATTATTTCTTGCCGAAAATATAATGTAGGTTACGCATGATATCCCACGGCTAAATACCGTTATAATCCGAGATTTCAACTATTCATAATAAATCTATAAAAACTAATAAAACTTATACAAACAAACAAATTTAATTTATAACAAGATTTAAATCTGTACGTCAAATTTTCACGTGGGCGGACGCACTTTTCAAATTCTTACTAAAGTAATGAGCCTTATAAACTTCTAAAAATATATATTTTGACGTAGGTTTATAAAAAACCTTATAGTATTTTCTACAGATGAAATTAAGCAGGCTCCGAAGACTAGCATCAAAGAGTTCGCGCCATAAAAAAATTAAAAACAAAACCGGAGTTAGCAACAGACTGGCCACTGGGATCGTTAAAAAAACGAGGATTAGGGCAGGGGTACACCGGGCGCATCAAATGTCTTTTATCTCACTGACCGGATGTTGCGAAAAGTTCGTAATGTAAAACAAAATTAAGAAGCCTCTTCTACTACTTTCAATAGGTTTTATTACATTCACTTTCGTATTAATTGCAAGTTTTATTCCAAATTTAGAAGTTTGTTTCTTGTTAATTCGACAATTACGAAAGAACTTGCAAAATAAGTTTTTCCACATTTAATATTGGGTTGGTTTTAAAAACAAATAGCTCACCATATACTTTTATGTGATGATGTTACAACTGTATTTTTCAATTGCTCGGTATACCAACACCCTAAAGGCATTGGAAAATGCGAATTCTAAATTTAAACGCAACATACCAAAGAGAACAAAAGTTTGTCGTCGTAAAAAGCGCAGTAAAGTTATCGCGGAGCCTTTGACGGCGGTTAAACTTATTTTGTGATAGGCTCACGAAGGCATTTCGCCGATACCTTTGCCTGATTTTTTCAAAAGCTTTTACTCCATTTTGAAAATGGCGGACATTAGGATTTGAATTTATATGTCGGGATTATGGTAATAAGCGTTTTGTTTTCGTTAATATTGGCTTCGTTAGTTGAAGGAGCATTTTTGTTAAGTTTCTGCGTTGAATATCTTGAGTTTGAGGTTGAAAGTTTTATGTGTATATAGACCTTTAGTAAGTCTTTAGCATTACTGGATTGCAGTTTAGCTTTCTTTATTTACTGCTGTTTTGCAAACTGAACCAAACTTTCCCGGTGTGGTTTTGAATTTTGTTGTATTTACTAAATACGTTTTATGTCAGTATATCATCTTCGGCAAATGTAAACCGAAATCAATTATTCTTTTAATTGTTTCCTCAAACATTATGTGCATGGTAAAGTATTTAATAATTTTCAAGTAAATGTTTCATCCTTTATGATGGAAACATGAAAACCCATGTTTAAAGTCGTTTTTTAACATTGACAATTTTACAATTTAATTAGGTACATATTTTGCTTAGCCCTTTTAATTATTTTTCTTAAAATGATTTATGGTTGTAAAGTGCGGCGTGAACTTGAAAGGTATTATTTAGTTTATGTTATACATAGTGTCGCTATCTGTTATTAGATATATATTTTTAGGTATTAGTATTATAAGTCTTTTTCGAAAATATAAATACTTAATTAAATTAAATTTCTTTAAAAACCAATGTACCATACCACTTGTACCCTGAAATGCTGTAACTCTTGTGGCGTGACTATAATAAAGAATATTCTATTTATCTAAAAAATCTGATCTAATAGAGTTGATGTTTTAAAAGAAAATAATAATTACATCTGGCGAACAAGTTTTTTTGAATTTGACTATTACGATTTCATAAAAAGAAAAAAACTATTGTGGGTAGATCTATATCGTGCTATCACATCTCTTAACAAAAAACTCACGCAGGGATCAAACCTACCTCTTTACGTATCGCAATACCAGGACCATATAATCTGGACCACTGGTTGCCTAGCATTTTGACGTAGGCGACCTAATTACAAGCAACCCAATTAAAAGCAGTAAGATAATTATCGTAATTATTGTGATCACTTGGTCGCCATACTGTCTCACTTACATGATAAGACGAACGTACGTCAATCCCGCAACTACGAGGAAATGTGGAAATATTATAAGTACATTCAATAAAAAAAATACAAAGTGGAAAGTAATGCTAAATATTATTGAAAGAGGATATTCTGTTTCTTTAAACGTGCACATTTCCCGGACTACTATTGTACTAATATACTAATTTGACTGGTTGATAGCTGGGGTTATGTGGCAATATATGCTACAGATATTTTAGAAAAAAAGGGATGACGCATAAAGTTAAAGCCTACAGAATAAAATGGCAGGCGAAGTCGCGGGTTTCAGCTAGTACGACATATGTATCAATCAACACTACGCCTTCATCAATAAGATGTTTACGGCAACGCGCGATTAATAAACATTTACTAATCACAAAATTTCTACGAAACACAAACTATAGTCATTATCAGCCGCGGCTATTTGCTAAGAGGTCACGAGATCGCGCCCGCGCCGGTCACACAACGGACCATTTCAATTCACAAACTCTACCGTATTTAGAACCTATTAAAAATAATCACAATTATAGATAATAAATCGCAAAGCTAGGTCTGCAGTCGAAAAAACTACGTTAAACGCAACTTCGCCCTTATTTAAAACGCGTAAGGAAGGGTGGGGCGAAAAAATTCATAAATCGAACGGTAAATTTAATGTTGCACAGGAGTATATCATTTGAATTGTACGCGAAGAAATATCAGTTGTGTCTTGGAGTTGGCGGGAGACGGTCGCGCGTACCGGCGGATCATTACATTTAGTGTTGTGTCTGATAGTGCGATGAAGTGGTCGATATTTGTTTGTTTGGTCGTGTGCTTGGCGAGTTTCTGCGACGGCTTGGGTAAGTCAGACCCAGTTACTAAGAAAAATATAGTTAGGTCCTCACGATTTTACCGATATGAAGATTTTGTAATAAAATTTCGGGTATTTTAAAATCTATCTAAAGTTTATACCTACCCAATCTAAGTGGATTCACATTAGACAACAAGACGCGTGTTTGTGTTTACTTATTAAGATTAACAAAACTCAAATCATGTTCATGATAATCGTCATTTAATCAAAGCTACTTCAAGATCCTAAATCTTCACAATTCGACAAACATCGATACAAACTGTCACTTCACTAAAAACCAATATTATTGTAAATGATTGAATGAGATCCATTGATTACGATAAATGGCGATGGACCAAATAATATTAATGAACGTATTTATTAATGAACCGGCTCGATTACACGATTTAACTCCGATAGGTAGGATGACGTAAAAAACGACGAACTTTTGATAAAATGTTATTTATCTCGTCGGGTTTTAAATTCCGGTCGCTTACTATTGTTTTTTAAACAATCGTTGTTGTTTTATCAGTGGTTAATATCGAGTATACTTTATGTTGTAGTTCTGTTCAGACTTGTGCGGTTTGGAGGTGTACCTAATTTATTTATCTCAGTTTAGTTAGAAAATATGGCATTTTTTAATATTTTTTTGTAGTTTTAAATATATTTTAAATGATAAGACCCCAACATTTTTGTTTAGCTTCTAAACAAGTCTGTTAAATGAATCGCTTCTTAAAACATTTTTGGTTACTTAAAGATCTTAAAGGACAATGGCGAACTCCCATACAAATTTTTGTTGACATCATTTTGTTGCGTCTACTAATAAAAAAAATCTTAAAATATAGAGTTTAGATTTCTGAACAATATTATCTTTAGGTTCACTGATGAACGAAGTCACCAATAAAAGATATTTAAGTTTTAAAGAATTTCAGGCTAGGTGCATAGAGAATAGTAGGGTAGGTGTCTTGTCATTTAAGATTTGTTCAAACCATAGACTTTACATATACGTAGACCGATACCATCGCTAGTTTCCCCTTGTGCCAAGCGAGAGCACTTTTTAGTCTGTATCTAGTACATTCGTTTACTGATTTTAGTTATTTTTCACGCAACGAGAAACTTATATACGAAACTATCGATGGTTTTGACATTGTTAGGATAATATTAGTGTTTGAGATAAAATTAATAAAACGCCAAGCTCCATCTTCATATATAATTCACGACAAAACTGGTTCATATTAGTGCTTACGGTTCAAACTCTGATAGACTCACTCTTTAGTTTCTTATCTATACTCAGAGGTTCAAACTAAAAAAAAACAGTTATCTAAAAGTGAAATTAATGGGCAAGCAATTAATTACTTTTGCTCGACCTTGCATTTTTATAACAGAAATTCATAGGAAATATGTTGAAGAAGTAAACCTCGTGAATTGGTCACTAATTTTTTAAAAGATTGGATGCGGTTCTTTCATAGTTATTAATATAGATATTATTAAACTAGGTTTTCCCTTGTGTCGCTTTGTTAATATAGAGAGTAATAATCAGAGGTATCTTTTAAAATCTATAATCCTGACAGAACATGTTAATGTTTTCTTATAGGCGTTCTTGTAATACTGTTAAATGCACAAAATCGTCTATAAAATAGATGACCAACTGCAAGCATGAAATAAAAAACAGCATTAATTCTAACAGGGGATTGTCAAAGAAATTAAACAACACAGCTAAATATTTTTTTTATTATCTATTTTTATCCCCCCTTATCACGATATCATCCAGGAAACCAGCCGGTGCTGAGAGGCTTTACACGACTTCCTATCGTGAAAAACAAATCGTCTCTCTAACACGCAGTAAAATCCAAAGTAAGAAGTAGAATAAGAGTCAAAAGTTCACAGCAAAATGTCGTCGTAAGTGGTAGGTAATCGAAATCCTTTGGCAAGCACACGTCACAGGAGATATGTAGAAAGTCCATACGCATACAAATCAAAATTAAAAATAAAATAAGAGTAATAGAATAGATACAACAAAAAATGACAATTGACATAACTCAAAATGTCACATTGATTGTATCCGTTGTTGTTGCCATGCCGGAATGAAGTTTACCTACTTATTATATTTCTCTATGAAGTTTACGTATTATTATTTTGATTCTATTTATTCATTTCGGTAATGTTGGGAAGAAATAATATGTCCTTAGATTATTCTTGTTCATAAAACTTCAATATATTCTAAAAAAACAGCTTTTTTAGTTTACTAGCGAAATATATTCGTATGACTTAGTTCAGATTTAACTTTCAGTCATGGCAACACTTAAAGTACAATTTGATCAATTGTATTTCCAATTTAAATTATATTTTTCATAGAATTAGACGCTATTTGAATAGAGCTTGATAAAATGTAACTAATTATTTCATGTAAATCTGTAATGACGACGTTTATAGACGCATAAGAATTACATCAACAATGATTTCGCCATTGTCCTTTAATTACATGTTATTCAAAGTACCTTCCACACCGGCCCCAAAGATACAAGCTTTGGCTTAGTTTGGGGACCACTGTAGTCTACTCTGTAGAAATTTAAATTAAAAAATCCTGTGAATTGTGCTAGTCCTAAGAAACAATGTAATTATGAACAATCAATTTATACTTTACTAGCTGTGTCCCGCGGTTTTACCCGCGTGAATGACAATTCATATACATTACACTATCTTTATAAATTATAGCCTATGTGTTATTCCGATGTATAAGCTACATTATTGTAAAGTTTCATTAAAATCCATTCAGCAGTTTTTGCGTGAAAGAGTAACAAACATCCACACATCCATTCTCACAAACTTTCACATTTATAATATTAGTAAGGATTCTTATTCTTTAATTAGACGATTTTAAAACCGTGAAACATTTTGTCTCCATGTCGTGGTGGCCTATTGGTGCACTAACCGATTTCGTTTACAAAGCTGCAAGTATATTCTTAAGAAAGCTAACCAGTAGGTTAACTAAACAAGACAGCTTAGTTATGTTAACTTTCAAAGACTAACGGTGAAGAAAAACGTAAGGATAGGATGTAAAAGTTTGTATGTATGAAATCATTATATAATAATAATAATAATATTCCAGGACATCTCACACACGGTTGTCTGATCCCAAGCTAAGCAGAGCTTGTGTTATGGTAACCAGACAACTGATGAACATACTTATATATATTTCTAAATACATACGTATTATAGATAAATTACACCCATTTATATCGCCGCTGTAAGTTTTAGACAATTTAAACGGTTTTTAGTATCCGCAGATCGCTAAGTCTCCTCTATAGGTCTTTATTTGACTATAATCAGAAAATAGTAAAGAATGAATATTGGCGTATGCCTTGGAATACCTCATAAAAGCTTAGTTTAGTTAAAACAGCGGAGAACATGGCAATAGACATTATCAGTTTCAGTGCCAAAAACCATTTCTTTAAAATCTTATACATGGCAGAAAAAAAAAAATATTTACACTAAGACAACTACATTTTAATGAAGTTGGCATGGTTTTATCATTAACGTTTTATTTTTTATTTTTCACCTTTTAGCTCAAACTCAAATAATTAATATCCACCTGAGATACACCCTGTATCCACACATACAGGGTGTCCACCTGAGATACACCCTGTATCCAGACATACAGGGTGTTCTCTTGGCTTTCTTGCAGACTTGGATACTATTAAGCCCATGTAACTAGTCCTAAAAAGAAAAAAATACATTATTACTTGTTTGCGGTATTTCCTTTCAGAAAAATAATCTCCTTTAAAGTTCTTAAATGTTTTTATCGTATTCTATCTTTCCAATATCAAAAGTATACCTTTTCAGCAATGGGCTAGTAGGTAAATATATAACTCACTCTCACACTCTCACTCTCAGTAACTTTTATTCACACCCACTTTTAAAGTTAATTTTTGTATAATTCCTACAAAAAAAAGTCTTCAACTTAAGACTTACATGGTTTTCTTATGAATCCCACTGTCATAACTGGGCTAAAATAAAATAAGACCAATGGGAAGCACCACCTTTCAAATAAAAAAAGAATCATCAAAATCAGTTCACCCAGTCGCAAGTTCTGAGGTAACAAACATAAAAAATCTGTCGTATTGAGTCCTCCTCCTTTTTAAAGTCGGTTAAAAATAGCGTCAAATTCACTATATCTAGCTAAAAAAAGAAAATCAGCTTTTGCATGATCCACATTAGAAACAGATTATCCTTTGATTATCAGAGAGAATTTGTGATCTGCAGTGGCCTGTCTGGAAAGCACTCAATCGACTGCGAACCCAGGTAGCCGCTGTAAACACAACCTCGCAAAATGGGGAATAATCGATCCCCTACATACCGCATGCGAATGTGGAGCTCCCAACCAAACCATGCCCCATTTACTGAATTGCCCATAGTGTCCGTACACCTGCACTTTGGATGACTTAAGGCAGGCTAACGATGCTGCCATTAATGTCGCAACTTTCTGGGCCAATATACTCTAATTTAAATCTACCATCGACACGAAAAGAAGAAGAAGAAGCAGAGAGAAAACAGGGTTTTGTTTTAGGAAGAAACTATGTTCAGATTTTTATGCCACCGAAAAGTTTTTGATACTTTTTAGCCCCACAATATAACGCCTTGGTTTCACGCGTATTTCTTTCTCGTGAACTTTTTCGAAGAAAGTACATACTATGTTGCTTTTAAGTCAGATGATTAATAGACTGTTTCGTGCCAATACCAACCCAAGCCGTGAAAGATTTACAAAAAACTCTGTATTTTCATAAAAGACTTTAATTTGTTTTAAAATACTTGTAAAAAAATCATAATTGTAGACGTAGTTTTTCATGTATTTTGAAACAAATTAATTACTACAAACAAAATAGTATCTCACCTATTGAACTTTTTTTTATTAAAAGTGCAAAAATATGAATACTTGTTCATCCATCTGTACAACATAGACAATCGTGACTGTGATAATGAGCTTATTACAATAATTTATTGTTTAACTACGATTATAAGATGTTTCCTCTTTATTTCCTGTTTGTCAAGGCGACAGTTATGTAGCAATAAGAAGCTATTAAAACATTGTTTTGTGTAGTTCTACTTATTTCCGGAAACTTTGAGAAAAATATATTTCAGTACAGAAAATAATTTTCCATTGCTAACATTCGTTGTAATTAAATAAACAAAAAGTATATTTCATATTTTTTATCCGGGTAATATCTAATAGGCGAACAAATTGCATCTGGAAGCAAAGTGGAGTTCTCCAATCAAAATAGACGAAGTTTTGAATGAATCGTCGGCAATTATACGTCAGTGAAAGGGTGTGTTGCAAAAGTCATTGAAAGTGAAATAATTAATGGCAAGAGTTATAGAAAATATACATACATACATACATATAATCATGCCTCTTTCCCTTTTAGGGGTAGGCAGATACCACTTGCTACAATCCATACACACTTGTTTCGCTCCGTCCACCTTCATTAATCCCTCTATACATGCTCAGAACAACTAAAGCTTAAATAGAAGACAATGACTCTCTGGACTATGTCATAAATAAATTCTTACACGGAAAATGGACGCATTGAATCTTGATCGCATTTTGTTTGTCCGAGACTAGAATGGCGCCAACATATCCCAGCCCATCCAAAGTCCGCAACAATTTAGTAGTAGACGAAAAAAAAACTGTTCTTGTAAACTATTGGTGTTGATTCAAATGATTGGTGGTCGGTTGACGCAAATGAAAGCTCGATTGAATCCAATTGGGCATGATTGAAGTTATTAGTAAGGCGCCAAGCGAGCCACTCTTAACATTGGCTTCAAATTTTTTTGCCTACCTTGTAACCTTAATGAGTTCTCAAAATAATCGTCTGTCTAGACTACACTTGGTTTCAATTTCTCTGATTATGTCTGTTGTCAAGTCTATCAATAAGCTCTTGATCTATAACTGAGTTTGCTACTTCCATTTTGAATTTTCATTGTACCGATGCGTGTGACCTGAGAACAATTTTATTAACCGTCCACCTTAACCTTCCGATGTTTCTCAAAATGGTTGTGGTATTATTTTTATAAATTTAGAAATGAAGTTTTAGATTGTTTAACACACCTTTGTTTTAGTTTCTCATCCAAAAATCTATAAAGTTTCTTAGACTGTTAAAAAAAGAAAGCTATATGAACCTTAGTTTTAATTGTCAGAAATGATTTAGCTATTGTCAAAAAAATAATAATTCCACCAATATTTCGTGAAGATACATTGTAAAGTTAAGGTGGCCGGTTAATTGTGCCTATGAGTAAATATATTGTCAAGCAATGAAGGCTTTGCAATGTCAAACACCTAATTATTACCACAAAGAGATGACGTTACGTGGGAATTGTTTTCCTCAAGATAACACAATATGACGATGTTTTACACCCGGATATTTATAAAGCTAGGAGGAATAAGGTAACGAACTTGCCTTCTCCCTTCCCTAAAACCGAAGCACATAAGACGGCAAAAGTGGGAGCAAGATAGTTCGCGGATATAGCTTGAATTGAAATCCAAGACATATTTGCTTCATCACACATCGAAATGTACGAAAAACCTGTACATCCTTCCCAGGTGTAAGTCTTCCGAGTCTGTATTAGACTGGCAGTGGATAAAGATCATAGCGTAGTGACCATAAATAACATAGATTCCAATATAATATTTATTCGCAATGAGTATAATATACTCATTATTTATTATATTTGACGACCTCCGTGTTCGAGTGGCGTACGCACCGGTTTTCAAGGTGTCGCTAGCTCTGAGGTCCCGGGTTCGATCCCCGGACGGGTCAATGTCACTTTTATACATTGTCTCGGGTCTGGGTGTTTGTGGTACCTTCGTTGTTTCTGAATTCCATAACACGAGTGCTTAATAGCTACTTACTTTGGGTTCAGAGCAATGTATGTGATGTTGTCCGCATTTATTTATTTATTTATTTATTATGAGTAATTGGTTTGGAAATAAACGAGGTATAGCTTTAAGTGGACTGTATTTTTGGAGGATGGCTGATTATCGCCAAGAGGTGAGCGAGCGATGTAGGTCTATGGGAAAAAGCACGCATACCTGGCACTCCAGCGTTGGGCAGTACAAGATGGCGGGCGGCCTTCTTCCCGATGCGATCACAAAACTGTCACGTTCACACCCGCGGGCGGATTATCACAAAAGTTCGCTATCCGGCAGCAGCAGTAAGGAGGTGATGCAGCACAGGAGCGACACGGGCGCGGTATCGTGTGCCTCCTCTCGGCGATTCGTTTATTTCCAGAGGTTTGCGAAAGCGCGTACGTGCGTTACGCGCCAGGCGTGCGAAAGGATTGGTAAGGAAGCGGCGGGGTTCACATCGCTCATTCCAAAAGTGGTCAAATGAATGAATGGAACTAATATTGCGAAATATGGATGAGACGACTAGTAGTCCGTCTTAAAAAGGTAGATGGCGCTACCATTTCCCCCCGGCCTTAAAGGGTTGCCTTTAAAAGAAATATAATAATAATAATCTAGATATGTAAGGTGTACTACCGCATAACCTATACACAGTCTAAGACAGCGAGCGTTAAAATATTTTAAATTAATTGCGTTGACAAAGCGGAACAAATTATAATTGAATTACAAACTAAATACCTAAACTAAGAAAGAGATCCAACTTCAAGCTAGATCTTACTGAGTCGGTAGCGGGCAGAGACGTACAACAGGGCGCACGTAGCTACCCTTAGCGGTTTTTACAGTAACGACGCGGGTTGTGCCGTCCTTTGCGGTATGTAACTTCTCAACAATGCCCAGTGGCCATGAAAGCGGTGCTGAATTATCATTTATAATAATTACCAACGTACCCTCCTGTATAGGGGATGCAGGACTATTCCATTTAGATCTAGCCTGAAGTTCTGAGCGCCAGCGCCGCCAAAACGACTGTACGAGGTTGTCAAGAAGAGTATGTCTCTGAAGCAAGCTAGAAGAGTCTGCTTCAGGCGCGGGAAGTGACGACAATGGCACAGTATTTAAAAAATGCGCGGGAGTTAAGGCGGATGGTTCAGCAGGGTCACTACTGAGTGCTGTGAGCGGGCGCGAGTTAACAAGTGCCTCGATTTGCACGAGGACAGTTAAAAGCTCTTCGTAAGAAAGGATTTGTTGACCTATGACTCTGAAGAGATGCGTTTTAATTACTTTGACCATGCTTTCACAACATCCGCCAAAATGTGGTGAAGCAGGCGGAACAAGAGATTCCGCAACTTCAATGGTCACGGGATGAGAGACAGACTTCCGCTCAGGTATATCCTTGTCCTCTGCATCGTGGACAGATGGATGTATAGGCCACTCTGATGGATCACGAGAAATCCAAGAAGGGCCATGATGCCACAAAGGAGGATCCAGAAGATTAGCCGGAGTAACACCACGAGACAGGCAATCCGCAGGATTCTCAGTACCCGCGACGTGATTGAAACAAGTAGCAGGAATAAGTTCAATTATTTTAGTAATGCGATTGGCGACAAAGGTCTGCCAGCGGTGCGGAGAAGAATTAATCCAAGCGAGCACTACTTTGGAGTCTGAAAATGCATATATCTTATTGATGGAGTGATGGGGCGCAATTGTGTCTTGAACTTTGCGAAGCAACCGAGACAGCAACAGAGCCGCGCACAACTCCAGTCTCGCAACCGAAATGGTTTTGACAGGCGAGACCTTAGACTTGGCACAAACTAGCTGCACAGAGTAGTTAGATCCAATGCGGACTTGCAAATATATGACTCCGCCATAAGCGCGTTCACTGGCGTCAGCGAAACCTATTAGGTTAACAAAACATCCATCTACTAAACCTAGATGGCGCGGCACAATTAATTTATTGAGTGCGGGAAGCTCAGCACAAAACTGTTTCCAAGCAGCGACAATATGGTCGGGAGGAGTGTCATCCCAATCACATTTTGCTAACCAAAGCTCTTTGATCAAGAGCTTGGCATACAAAATGGTAGGAGCCACAAAACCCATTATGTCCCATAAACGAGCCACTGTGGATAGCATTGCGCGTTTGGTACACTTATCACCTGGTGATAAGATGTCAAAGCGGAAGTTATCACAATGTCTGTCCCAGCGTAAACCAAGAACCTTGTGATGTGCGGACCTCTCGAACTCAATGTCCGGAGAAGCTTTATGCGAATCAGGTATGTGCGCGAGAACCTCTTTGGAATTGCTTGTCCATTTGACAAGGTCAAATTGGCCTCGTTTGAAAAGCTGAATAAGCTCTTCACAAAGCGAAACTGCTTGCGGAGCGGATGCGACACTACAGACAATGTCGTCCATGTATAAAGCGGAAGCAGCAACAGCGGCTGCAGCGGGAAAGTTGTCGCCTTCATCAGCGATCAACTGGCGGACAACTCGTAACGCGTGATATGGACTAGACTTAAGTCCAAAACAAACGCGATTAAATTGATACACGGTTAAAGGCTCACTATTGTCAAAACGATATAAAATTCGTTGAAATCTACGGTCGGATTCGCGAATGCCGATATTGAGAAACATTTGTCTACAATCAGCCGAAAGTGCAATTTTGAAAAGGCGGAATTTAATTAAGATGTTAAATAAATCACCCTGTAGATCAGGACCGGCATGCAAAATGTCATTGATCGACTGACCCGATGTAGTTCGGCAACTAGCATCTAAAACCACACGAAGTTTAGTGGAGGTCTTATCTTCGCGAACCACGCCGTGATGCGGAATATAATACGCGGGAAGAGAATTGCCCTCGTCGTTTACAACTGGGCTTAAAAATCCTTTATTTATGTAATCACGCATGACGTCATTATAAGCACCGCGTAATTTAAGCGACGCATCGAGTTTACGTTCTAAACAGTATAAGCGCCTAAGTGCAGCAGCGTGCGAGTCGCCTAAAGAATACGGGTCGCCACAGAACGGCAATGCTACAACATATCTACCACTATCGTCGCGAACAGTGGTAGCGCGGAAATGTTCTTCACACTCGAGATCCTTACGGCTCAACGAGGGCGGTGCGGAGACCTCTTCAAGCTCCCAAAATCGCTTAAGAAGAGAATTAATATTATTTTCTTGAAGAACAGAACAGCAAGACGTAGTATAATGTGTATTATGCAGCGTAGGTATGGCACCCATAACTACATAGCCAAATACCGTCTCAATAGCGGGAGGTAAATTATATTGCTCACTACGTACAACATTAGGTAGTAGTAAGTGCGGAAAAACTGAAGCACCGATCAAAACATCGATATTACCCGGCTGCGCAAAGTGAGCATCAGCGAGCGGCAATGTCTCGAGGTGCGCGAGTAACGACACGTCCACGTGAGCGCTAGGCAAAGTGTCCGTAATACGTTCCACAATAAGCGATGAAACGTTGAAATTAATATCATTATTGAAACGCGAATGTATTTTAATATCGACGGAACCCTTACAAGATTTTTCTGAACCACCGATCCCTTTAACTACTAAGTTAGTATTTTTAAAGTTATTCCAAAGTCCAAGACATTTAAAACAATCCGAAGTAATGAAGCTACTTTGTGATGCACTATCAAGTAAACAACGAACCACGCGCGGTGTATTGTTCACGTCATAAATAATAACTTGCGCGGTCGCTAATAATATCGTAGTAGACGCGTTACATTGACGCTCTGCTTCGCGCTGAGTATGTTGAGTGCGTGCGCACTGCCGGCGTGCGAGCGCAATGGATGTCGTACACAAAGAAACTCCGGGCTGAGACGCGGGAAGGACAGGCGCCGTGGTACGAGCGGCCTGTGCCTGCGGTACAGAGAACGAAACAGCTGGACTAGGATTTACGTTAACGTTAAGGTTACCGGGGTCAAATAACGGAGATTTTTTCTCAAAATGCAATAACGTATGATGTTGTTGATTGCATGAGCGACACTTAGTTTTACTAGAACAATTGCTTGTTTTATGCTTAATACTCAAACAATTAACACAAGCTTTATTTTCTTTAGCGTATTTAAAACGAGCAGTCGGATTTAAATTATTAAAGGCTGGACATTTAAAAAGGTGGTCGTGAACAATATAGTCGCACAGACACTTGTGTGAGTTATTTGCGGAATCCGAACATGCTACGTAAGATTGTGGGTTAGGGACCGACTTATTATTACTATTTCGCGATTTATTAAAGTTTTGTTTACTTGTATTATTATTACTAGACGAGCTAGACGAACTAGGCTGCGTATTCTGATATATTCGACACTGATCTTTAATGAATGAAAGAAAACTATTTAGGGTAGGTAATTTATTTTGACGTTCGGTCATCTCGAATGCACGAACGGTTTCCGTGTCGAACTTTTTTAATGCGAGTTGCAATAACATAAAGTCTGCAAGGTTTTCTAACTTTAGGTTTTTAAGGGAATTTACTGCGGTAACAAAGTTATCAATAAACAGTTGGAAATTCGAAACTGACGCGGGACCAGACAATTTAAGATTCAAAGCTTGATCAAAGTAAGTACACGCGAGGATGCGAGTATCCTGATATCTATCAAGAAGTGACTGGAAAATGACCTGATAATTCTCAGCACTTGGTGTGACACCTGCGAATGTAGATTGCGCTGTCGGCGACAGCTTACCTATTAAATAGTACAACCTGTCAGCGTCCGTCAGCGAGGCGTTATCGTGCACTGTAGACTTGAAACTTGCATAAAATAATGGCCAGTTTCGTATATCGCCATCGAATGACACGAGTTCAATCGCGGGCAGTTTCGGTGCTCGGACAGCCGGTCCGGCGCTGGGCTTCGCGGACTGTTGATTATCTAACTGCGATTGTATACGTTTTATGATACAATAAAGATCTTCAAATGAGGTGTACGCCTGATAATTTGGTTTAGATTCAGGATTAATAGAAAGTAATTGTGCGTTATAAGCGTCTAATAATTTATGAAAATCGGTTCGAATATCGTCTACTGTCATACAATAACTAAGAAATGATTCTTTGTTGACATCGGAAATTTTGGCGGTTTTTGAACGCTCGTAAATGTTTTGTATGCGCTCAAATAAAATATTGCGTTTAGCTTCTAAGATAGCTAATTCATTCTCGTCAGAAGTATATTTCTTTTGTTGCGACATTTTATATTCCAAATGTAGGTAGAAGTAAATAACCTAAAATTATGCTGTAGTTTTATGTTATGCGGAAAGTAAGTACTTGTACCTAATAATAAGGCAACGACTTTAAAGGCGGTGGTAAAAGGCGCTTGAAATTATGAATTTACAAAACGACTATATACCTAGTTTATAATTATTATTGTAAGTCAGTAGGTAGCTACGTTGAGTATATTACCTACTGGGGGTGCGGGAATAACCACGTAATGGGTATATTTATGAACTAGGAGTGCAGCTAGGTGCTACAACTACCTAGGTAGGCACTTATAAAAGATACCTACGCGAGCGGGAATACGGATATAGGAATCCGGCTCGAAGGACCAAAAAAATGGTTTGGAAATAAACGAGGTATAAGATTTAAGTGGACTGTATTTTTGGAGGATGGCTGATTATCGCCAAGAGGTGAGCGAGCGATGTAGGTCTATGGGAAAAAGCACGCATACCTGGCTCTCCAGCGTTGGGCAGTCCAAGATGGCGGGCGGCGTTCTTCCCGATGCGATCACAAAACTGTCACGTCCACACCCGCGGGCGGATTATCACAAAAGTTCGCTATCCGGCAGCAGCAGTAAGGAGGCGATGCAGCACAGGAGCGACACGGGCGCGGTATCGTGTGTCTCCTCTCGGCGATTCGTTTATTTCCAGTGGTTTGCGAAAGCGCGTACGTGCGTTACGCGCCAGGCGTGCGAAAGGATTGGTAAGGAAGCGGCGGGGTTCACATCGCTCATTCCAAAAGTGGTCAAATGAATGAATGGAACTAATATTGCGAAATATGGATGAGACGACTAGTAGTCCGTCTTAAACAGATAGATGGCGCTACCAGTAATGATGAAAACAATTTTATAAAGTAGGGATCTTTACTTTAAATCTTTTGTATTGCAAAATGAATCGAAGCTTAGCGTCTGCAGTATGAAATTGAATAATTACTGGTAGTATAAAGCGATCAAGCCCAATTTTCTTTTATTTTTATCGATGATTCAATTAAATTCATGTAGTAAAGGCAGATAAATGAGATTATGTTTGTATGCACAGCAATTTAATTCAGTTGTGCATGTAATAGAAAATAATGTGATTATTATCTAGGCATTGTAAAAACCTACCATTGTTCTCAATGTGACGTCGTTAAGGTACTACGAAGGTCAGGAAATAGCATAAAGTGAGCCTTAAGACGATTATTCAGATGTCGGCCATGTAATTGTTCTGTATTGCTTGTTAGGATAGGAAAAAATATTCTGAATCCGGTAAGACTGGAAGCCGACCCTAACATAGTTTGGGAAAAAGACTACGCATGATGATGATCTTAGGAGAAAATACAGTCGGTAGCAACAAAATATTTAATAGACGTAAAATTCCAAAATAAGTGTTAATTTTTATTTCAATGAAGGTATACATAAATAAATATCGAACATTTAGCGCAGTTAGTTAAAAAACTAATCGTTTCAGACCATAATTTTCTGTCTCAATTGCTGAAATAGATTTCTGTAATAAAAACAGTACCTTTGTAAATTTATATCCTACCTAATATTGCAATTTATTGTTTTCGAAATTTTATAAATTATCAATTATACAAATAAATTATTTATTCGTTTCAAACGAAAAAAATATTTTTTGCCTAGATTTTATGACATAAATAAACAAATGAAAATTATCAATGGTTTCCTACCATGATTTTAATTAAGGAAGTCCGGAATATCTTCATTGTTGCATGGGCCATTAAAGTTTCAATTGCCAACACATGATAATTATCGATTTCAAGACACATGTATTTATTATTGTAATTAAGTATGTGCGTAATATATTGACTTTTTACTAAGCTTGTATGGTTTGTATGACATCACCTTCTTATCAATACCGTTACAAAACATCCCCGAATGACGATAAACTTAAACTTCCATATCGCGATATAATGCTACTTATACACGTAGACACTTTACTCCAGACATTCATTGACGTGTGTCATAAAAGGCATAAACAGTTGGGTGTTTATTGAAAAAACTGCCTCGTTGGCCTAGTGGTGCTAAGCGCGACTGCTACGCTAGAGGTCTTGGGTTCGATTGCCGAATCGACCAAGGTGTTATTGGGTTTTTCTATGAAATTCTCAGTAGCAGGTCGGAGTTTGGATTTGTGCCCGGAAAGTGGCAATAGGCTCGCCCCCTATTACATGGGACCTAAACATATCGGCGAACTGTGGGTGTACATTGGTACACCTCTGCCTACCCCTTCGGGGATACAGGCGTGATGATATGTTATGTTATGTTTATTGAAAAACACAGACACAAGCCGGGTCTTCTTCTTCTTTCTGGTCGTTCCCTCAATGCTGAGGACCGTGAATGTATGTGAATCTTCTCCGCTCGGTCCGGTTCTGCGCCATACGTACCGCTCCCTGTATCTGGCCTCTTAGTTGGTCCACCCATCTAGCCGGCGCTCTTCCTCTAGCGCGCTTCCCCTCCATTTGTCCGAGAATGATGATTTTCTCCAGGCTGTGCAATGGGGATCGCATTGTGTGCCCAAAGAAACTCCGGATCCTTTCCTGGCACATGCCGGATACACTATTTTAAATCCTCAAATGAAAGTAAAGTGTTATAGGTTTGACGTGTGTCTGTGGCAGCGTAGGTCCTGAACGAATGGACCAATTATCATGCGGTTTTTTCTCATTTGAAAGCTGTCATGATCAAAATATTTGTGTCTCGGAAAGCACGTATGCTTAAGACTGATAAAAATGATTGGTGACAGAAAAACTTTATAATCACTTTATGATCCATGTAAAAATTCAGTATTCAGCAGAATCCGATGAGACTGGAATCGTTTCGATTGGAAAAAAGACTGTATTATGAAAGGAAACTATTTTTTTTTAATCCTGGTTTTCCTTTCGACATAAGTTAATAGTAAATATTGTGATTATCGTATATTACTGTAGAATCCAGCTGGGAGCCGCGTGCTCGGTGACGTCACAGATAGCGAACGATCGCGCCCAACACATGAATGAACGTCCGACCTTTGATAAACGAGAAACGTAGACGTAGCTTGATAAGCCCATTTGTGAAAATAATTAATTTATGAACTTTATTCATTTTTTAAGTTTTCTGTTTAATTCAATACTTTTTAATCCACACACACAACTTTACTAAAATTAAATCTTATATTAATAAATGAAACTAACAGGCGTCAACAAAATCATCGTCATCCTTGTCAATGGCGGGGAACGTGCCCAGAAGGCTGGCAGAATTGCCACTTTGAATGGCTATGCCGATTCTCTGTGCAAGGAACAAACCAGCCCTCTGATCACGAGTATGGACCGATTGAGATTAATATTATTTACTTGACACTCCCGCTTAAAAGAAAGTTTGTCAGAACTTTTTCACCCAAAAAATCCCCTCAATTTTACTTCAAAACGCAAGTTAGATATAAAAACACAGTCAGGGCCTCGATTCAGGTATTTTAAAAGCATGTCAATGGTCGGTCAGTGTACTTGTCATTGTGCCTAATTTTCGTATTCAGATAATCCAACAATAAACTCCCATTGAACTCTCGAAGAGAATTATCGTAATGATAGTTAGCAGAATGCCAATTATCGTACAAATGTCCAAATGCAGCAGGTCATTCAGTCAATTCAAGTAATTCTTAAATAGCTGAATCGAGTCCTAGGCATGGTTTCTGAAACGATGATCCATACAAAAATTTTATAATCACCTATCTTACCTCATGTTAAGCTCTTTAATGGGTTATTACTGGTAGCCTTTGGGTTAACCAATCACACTCGTGATCAGTTGATTTGACAACTGATTAAGTTGATCAGGGTTTCAAAAACCTAGCGTCATTAAAAAAAATAATAATATCGTGGGCGACCTCACACACAGTCATCTGATCCCAAGCTAAGCAGAGCTTGTGTTATGGTAACCAGACAACTGATAAACATACATACTTATATATTTCTAAATACATACATATTATAGATAAATAACACCCAGACACAGAACAAAGGATCGTGATCATCACACAATTATTTATCCGGGATGGGAATCGAATACACAACCTCTGGTATAGCAGTCAGGGCCATAACTACTAGACCAGAAAACACAATCAAAATCAAGAATCCATCAAGTCATTAATTAACACGGACAGGTTTTGTGCCAATTAGGATCGTCCCAGGAAGGTTTAACTCTAAGTTTTATCAGCTCGTGACTTGGTTTTAGATGTAGGTAGCAGTAAGTTTACGGTAAATAGATTCTGCTTGCAGAATAGGCAATGCTATTTTCACACAGTCACACGTGTAATGTTGAGGTTTCATTTCACCTGCTCCTATTTCTTTTAAATAAATAAACAATTGCGGACAACATCACACTCATTGTCACTCAACGTCAGAAGTAATTTTTAGTGTGTGAAGGTAGTCATTTGTAAAAAAAGTACCCAAATAGTGTTTAACCTATTTCCCTTAATTGTAAATATCAAAAACAGATAAAAGTTTAAACATCTATATAAACATGCACATGTATATTTATCCTAGCAACACAAAACTAATTTCAAATTCTAATAATAAACTTGTCAAAATTTACATATCCGGCTAGAATAACTGTACACTCCAATTAATTTACAATAATAGCTATAAATTGTAAACATAAACATAAAATTCAAAGTAAACAAATATAAAACCGGGCTTGGTATAAATTTGCAATCGTTATGTTGCTTTTATAGTTCGATGGCGATGTACCGTTAACTTGGACGCTGTTGCTTAGCGCATGTTCCGCATAATAGCGGGTCCTGACTACACCGCAGGCCGAGAATAGGGAAACAGATAGAATATTGTATGTAATATAAATATTTTAACGGATTCTATGGCGGTTTATTTAGATTTTAGTTCGGAACGTTTCAAAGTACCTAGTTATATTTGGATGTAACTTACGCGTTAATCTTTTAAATAATGTGATAGAATGTTATTTACTTTGCATAAATTTTAATTTTGAGTGTAAAAGAAAATCGAACATAATCTTAGTCTCTCTTCTACTTTTTCTTACTATGATAGGCAGACCTGACCGCTTAAAATTGATTTATCTTTTAATATTCATCCATAAATCACCTTAATTCATAACCCTACATCAACTGTTCCACTTAATATGAACTTAAACTTCACAAAGATCATTAACTTGAACTAAATATAGATTGGGACAGATATGGTCTATATTTACCGCGATTTTCTACGGCCACACTATTAATAACTGAGATAACATTACACTTTGCTGCTATATTTAAACTTCTATTTTGAACGTGCACAGTTTATTATGATTTATTTGTTTAGTTTCATCGTTTGTTAGTCCGTTACTTTTATGACCTAAAATGTGGGCTCTAATGATTTACGAGAACGAAATTCTTTAATAATATGGTACATTAGGTATGAAAACCAGAAATTTATTAAGTCTGTCGGTTTGATAGTAAACAAAAATAGGATAAATCAATATATCATCGTAGGTATTTTTTACGTAAAATAGGAATAAACACGTGTATAAATATTTTATACAATCTATATGTTGAACATAATAGCCGACTGTTAGCCGGCTCCAACATTCTTGGGAAAAGGCTAGGCAGATGATGATGTCGACCATAACAAGTCATGTGCCCGATTTGAGGATTTTTAAATTTTGAATTATATAAAAAATGTACTGGAAGCAAAAAATTATTGATTTCTAAGTACTTACCTTACGCAACTTCCAATAAAGGCAAGAATATTTGAATAATATTTGCCTCCTACAAAATTCATGGTGTGCCATTTTCTCTGGCCTCAAGTGCATCAGGTGTAGGATACCTGTTCGTGGGCGGCGAGGGCATTAGCCCGCGCTGTCCTCTTTGAATCATAGCACCATGTATATATACGTGTACTATACACTAGCACCATGTATATAGCACAACGTAGGTATAGGCAAAGCTTCGTATCATCAGATTGAGGGAAATTTGGACAGATTGGATAAAAGCTATGCAAAATGTAGAATTTTTTAAAGATAGTTATTTAGCTAAAAGGGACAATTTCTTTATGTCACCAAAAAGAAAGGCAGTCAGACATATGCGATCTTAATAAATGGTATAAAATATGTACTAATAAATAGTCTTCCTCAATAATGGGTCCATCAATTAAGAGTATTATGCTCATTGACGCTTCCAAACCACAAACATTAATTTTTGATTAAAACCATTTCAAGAGACTTCTTTTTAAATTATTATTTACTAGCTTTTGCCTGCCGCTTTACACGCTTCGGTGTCGCCAAATTTCATCGAAATCGGCTGTGCGGTTTAACCGTGAAAGCTTACCAGACAGAGAGACTGAGCATACTTTTGCATTAATTATAAATAATATCAGTATTGATTTTAATTAACTGTAACAATTACACATTTGAAATCAAAGTAAGCTTATTTTTATTAGTTATTAATATTGCCCTAAAGTGGGACGGTTCTGGTTCTACATAACAATAATACTTAAATATTAACATTAACTTATGATAATTAGCTAATTATGCACCATTTAAATTCAAACATCTTGCTGCGTCTGGTCATCTTAAAATAAGACTTTCCTCAAAAGGTTAGTCGGTAAAGATCTTTTAAAATCACGGTAAAACAAAAGACAGAAATAAGGTAAAATGAATGTCTAACAGGTAGAGTAAGCCGCGCTCGCCGCGGTTGGTCCGTGGATGGGTGACCATTTATAACATACCGAGACCGCTCCGTTTTTCCGCAAGTCCCGGCTGTCATACAAAGATCTTTGGTAGTCGTTAAGTCAATTCTGACAACCAGTCTTACTATGGGATACTATGTTTCCCAGTAAAATTGGTTGTGGAGGTCAGATAGGCAGGCGCTCCATGTAAAATACGGTATTCAGCTGAATCCGGTAAGACTGGTAGCCGACCCCAACATAGTTGGGAAAAGGCTCGGGAGATGATGATGAATGTCTAATAGGTAGACTTATAAATTAATAACCAATCACAGTGCTTGATTCAAGATTTGATAGGTGATTAACTAGTGCGTTGATCAGCCTTTCATCCGGTGGGGACCTTAATGTGACAGTTTTATTCAATAAACATAAAACATAACATATTATCACGCCTGTATCCTCGAAGGGTTAGGCAGAGGTGTACCAATATACACTCACAGTTCGCCGATATGTTTAGGTCCCATGTAATAGGGGGCGAGCCTATTGCCACTAACTAGGCACAAATCCAAACTCCGACCTGCTACTGAGACTGCTACGCTAGAGGTCTTGCTGCCTAACTACTTCGTTGGTGTGTGTGTGTGTGGTGTTAACAGGGCAGGCAGTTTTATTCACCCTTGTACAATTTGAAAGTGACCTAATATTTAACTGACCCAGTGTAGAACTACCACTACGTATAAAACAAATATTATTATCAAACGTTATTCATAGAACAAATATAAACAATCAATGAATAAGTCATTCCATTTCTTAGAATTCCCATAATAAAATATTAATGAGTTTGTCAGAAGCGTGTTTTCCCTGTTCGATTATTTTTCTATTTCTATACCTATAGTTTTATTGGATATACCTAAGTAATTAAGTAAATTAGCTTTACGGATGACAGAGAAAACTTGCACGTGTCCAATGCAGAAATAAGTGTTTTGTGTATCTTGTAAACAATGGAAAATTTGGGTTTACCGTGATACCGGTATTCGCTAGCTTTTAAAATCATTTAAAGCTTTGTTACTGCGCCTGTATAAATTAAGTTATCTCAATTTGAAATAGTGTTACCTCCCGGTTTCTGAAAAATTGATGAACACAAAAATTTGTTAATCACAAAAAATAATAAAAAAGCTAAAATTTCATTTTAACCTCTGTTATTGGTTGTTAGTCTTTTAGAAAGTTAATTTGACAACAGATTAAGTTGATCAGCCTATCAGAAACCTAGGTTAAGTCTATTTCAAACTAAACAACGTTTCAAAGTTTACCAACTTTAACTCAATGACTCTTTGCATACAAATGTAAGAGAAAAGTTTCTAGTCTGTTCACATCACAAGAGAGTTTACGAATTTTCTTCTGTCTAACTTAGAAACTTTCTTGAATAGTGACTGGAAACTGGGAAAGTGTCTGTCAATCTTAATGAATGTCCCACACAAGTATGAAGTATTTAAAAATGTAAACCACGTACATTTAAAGAGGTATGACTAATATTAGTGTGTTTGTGTGTCGAAGCGAGAATATTATGTTACATATTGGTTTCGTAGGTTTACGCGAATGTTAGACATTGAAATGAAACTATTTTTGATACGAAACGGTGGAACCTAAAATCTAATATTAAACCGTGACAAAATCCGTAAAAAGTACTTTTATTTCAATGTTATGTTACTAGCTTTATACCTGAATAGTGATTACTTAGCTTGATGTAGCTCAGCTTTTCCCTGCCTGTCACTTTTAAGGTCTAATGCACGGATAGACTTAAGAACTTATTTGTGTTATTTAATTTTGAGTATAAGAGTAGTAGGGTATTGAATAGAGGGCATCGTGGCTAAGTGTAAGCCGTATGGTTTGACCGATAATACAGGTTAAGCCGCGCTCACTCATTGGTCCGTGGATGGGTGACCATTTATACCATACCGAGATCTCTCCGGCATCCGTGTTTCGGAAAGCACGTTAAGCTGTAGGTCCCGACTATCATACCTCTTTGGCAGACGTTAAGTCATTCCTGATAACCAGTCTTACTATGGGATACTGTGTTTCTCAGTAAAATGGGTTTTGGAGGTCAGATAGGCAGGCGCTCCATGTAAAATACGGCAGAATCAGCTGAATCTGGTAAGACTTTTAGCCGACCCCAACATAGGTAGGAAAAAAAGGCTAAGCAGATGAGTAGTAGGGTACCTATTGAAGTAGAAGAATGATAAATTGATAACCAATGCTTACATGGGCGTATGTAAAGACTGGGATTATGAAATTGTGGCTCCATTGTTTGATAAATGAGGCTTCTTATGTATGACCCAGTAATGAGTCAGTTTGTGTGATGTGTGATTAGTGTTTAACAATGACTGATGTCAACTTCAGCGCGGTTTTCTCGTCAGACAAAGCGGTATAGGATTTAGGAAAATCACCTAAAATTACAATGCTAAGTAACATGACTATAAAAAGGATTATACTGAAAAAATTATAAAAAAAAAAAACGAAATTCCGGAATTCAAAGTTTAGAAATTTTCTATTTTCGTCCAAAATTTCGTAATACGGCATCAAAGATGATCATCGGCATGATTATTGAAAGCAATTGTTGTCGCTATTAATAGAACTGCAATAATTGCGAAGGTTAAAGGGCAACATGAGGACCGACCGGGCGCGCTTCGTCCGAAACATCGCACGTGACATTTCGCCGCCATTTTTTAAGATTATGGCGCGAAATGAAATGTCAAATCGCTGGACGTTTACACACAGCCGACGACGGGGCAATCTTAATATTTTTTTAATTAATCGTAACATTATATGCACTTGTAATTTAATGATATAAATTAATGGCTGTGAAAGTATGTCGAACAAATATTTATTAAATGTATAATAATATTTGGGATAACCGTAGACAGAACATAGGGACAAAACTCAAACTCCGCCATCTGATCCTAAACTAGGCTGAGTATTTAGTACAAATAAATAAATTATTTACTAGGTATATAAAGTTTTCTTTTTTATGAACTTCAGCCAGATTTAAAGCAGAAAATAGTTTATATTACAGTAAGCGGGAAACTAAAATGGTTTCTATAAAATAAGTGAAGGATGATTGTCTAGTGACAATGTGACATTCGCCAATTAAGTAATTAAAAATCCTCGGCATCGTTAACTCTGTTTTGACGCATGTAGACACAACTTATTAAATATAGGCCACTATTATAAGAGAATACATACATTGATATTTTACAGCGGCTTAATATTATTTCATTATTTTATGTCATTACTAACTAAGTAGCTTAGAGTAACTAATAAAAGTTCAATGCAAATAAAAATTGAGATAACGTTTAAATTCAAGCCTTTTTTTAACGAATATCCTTATTTATTTTTTAAATTTCTTGCAGGTTAAAATTATGAAAACTGATTTCTTAAATATTTAGTGAAAGTATTTTTTTCTTCTAATTCCAGCGCTAAAATGTCCGCCCGGTGTGACCGACTCCTCTTGCACAGAAGAAAGGATACAAACAGATTCACAAGGTATGTTAACTGTGTTAACTTAAACTAAATTTTTAAACGAGTCTAGAATCAGACGCCTTTATTGTTTTTGGAAAACTATTAACCAAAGTAATTTCCTTTTAAAGCTAAACTCCACCAGATAAATTCATAGTTTTTGTCCTGCTGTTAGTATGGAAATATCCCATATATTATAATATATTCTAAAATAAGGGCAATACCTTAGACACAAAAAGGTATATAAAATTACTAGCGGCCCGCCCCGGCTTTGCTCGGGTGCAACGCTGATACCTACACTATATATCTGTCGCAGACAAATAGTATAATATAGCATTTTACATACGGCGTCGTCAGTTTATGTTATTCAGGTTATGTAATATGCCGAAGGCAAAATGTCAAATCATTCAATCGTTATAATGCGACGTTAGTGTTATTTTAGGGTGACTATGCTCATTAAAATCTCGAGAAAAACTTTGAATTACATACGTCGTCGTCGCTCGCTTCGCTCGCTCTGTTGCAAGGTCACAATATCTAACCTAACCTAACCTATTGATCTCTGTCACAAAGTCGAACCTAATCAAGCAATGAATTTCTGAGCCTATGAATATATGAATATTCGATCAAATACATGGTTTTTTGACCAAAAATACTCTGCAGGAGTCCTTCACGACCCAGGGTCTATGGATACCTTAGCATTTTTGACGTGCTGGATAACCTCAAAAACTAAATACTTCAATTTGCCTCGGCATTATGTATATGGTGTTTAAATTTTCGATGAAATGTTGAGGCATATTATAAAGTGACACGGCAATCTACATTTTGCCTTGGGCATATTACATAACCGCAAACGTTTTTAAACTGACGATGCCGTATGTAAAATGCCAAATTATACTATTTGTCTGCGACATATCTACACAATCATAAAGTTCTGTAGTGCGAAGCACAGCCTTCGACGCACTACTTGGTATAGGCACGCGCCCCCCGGCCCCCCGGCCGTTACCGCCGCAACCGCGATGTCCCTGCATTTTAAATTTGTAATATCTTCGAAAATATTTATTTAAATTACATGCTGTAAAGGGCAATATTGATCTATATTACATGCATAATTTATTAAAGGTACTTAATTGGATAAGGATTAATACTGTATAGCTTAAAATTTTCGTAAATAAGTAATAAATAAACGATAAAAAATGGTTATTGTGGGTTATCCTCAAGAGATAGACATATGCCATCGCGGACTTTTTTGTAGATCTTTTTAAGGTGCACAATACTGTAGTACATTATTTTGATCTATCTCGTAGGGTTCAGCCAGCGTTTGCAATGTAAGCGCAAAAAATTTGTTCATTTACTTAAATCTCTAAGATTATCCGTGTTCCTCTACTATATTATGCATGTATTATACATATAAACCTTCCTCGTGAATAACTCTATCTATTAAAAAAAACCGCATCAAAATCCGTTGCGTAGTTTTAAAGATTTAAGCATACATAGGGACAGACAGCGGGAAGCGACTTTATTTTATACTATGTAGTGATGATACATCTGAAACAACATCCGTTATTTAACTAATTTAAAATCGCTAGGTTTGGCCTAGTGATTTTATACAAATTAGTTATCCTCACCCAAGCGGCACGCGCTGCTCAAAAGATGCTTGAATAAAAAATTAACACCTACTTTTAATGCCAGAAATGGATTTAGGACCCCATTCTGAACCAACTGGGTGTAATTTATCTATATTATGTATGTATTTAGAAATATATAAGTATGTTTATCAGTTGTCTGGTTACCATAACACAGGCTCTGCTTAGCTTGGGATCAGACAACCGTGTGTGAGATGTCCCGGAATATTATTACTATTATAACTACTTTCCGGAACTGCGTTAATTCTGTTACACCTTGTATAACAATACCAAATCTTTTTACATTTGTAGTCATGCCTCTTCCTGCAATTTTCAGAACCTTTAAGAAGCGAGTCCTCGGAAGCGCAGTGCCTGGCGGGCAGCGAGTGGCAGAGCAACTGCCATTACTGCCGCTGCTCGGACGAAGGGCTCGCCCAGTGCTCCAAGCAAGACATCTGTGATAAAGGCATCTATGGTAAGCCACGACTTTCAAAACCGGTTCTTTAAGATCTCTCCGAATGCATCAAAATCTAGAAAAAAAAGAGGTTATGTAACATTCGGTTCTGCATCACCGCAACTGCTGAAGTAGGTGTTCATAAGCTGCGGTAGCAAAAATAAGGTGCAATTGCTAATACATTAGCTATCCTAAACAAAAAACATATTTAAATCCGGCTAAGACTGCGGTGGTAGACACTAGAAAAAATAAATAGATACTAGAAAAAATCTGATTAAATAAGTGTTATTTATTTTTATTCGTAAGTAGTTACATTTTCATTGTGTTTAATATCCAAGGAAACATACATCTTAAGAATAAGAATATTTCAGATAAATACTACTGAAACTGACTTGAAAGTGCCTTCTCAAAAGCCAATTACTATTTTGTATTGACTCAGAAATACCTTCACTTACGATATTTTCTGCTCGATTAGCATGTTTTAGGCCCTCTATTGTTCAAAGTTTAACGTCAAATGTTTCATTTCATTCATTTCAATACCGGTCTAAATGTATAATTTCCACATTTCCAGCGGAGCCAGTGCTGTGTAAGCCGAACACGACGTTCCAGCGAGACTGCAACACGTGCGTCTGTCTCGAGAACGGGCTCGGACTCTGCACACTATCCTTCTGCAGCAGATCAGGTGAGCTTCCGATACTTTAAGATATTGTCTGTCCGTCTGTCTGTGTGTCGCTCTGAGTCAAAGTAGCTCCTAGAAGAACGTACAGATTTAGAACGATATAATCAATTTAGAAAGTTTTAATTTTAGTATAGTTAGTTTGTTCTTATATTAGATTTAATTGTGTATTAATAAAGTTACTGTAATCAATTTTCTAAAATATGTCGTGGTTGGTTAAATTTTTAATTCATACTTGAAGAATTATTAACTATGTAATTTAAAGCCCTGAAAAATATATTTATTTATGTACCTTGGTAAAATAAAATACAAAGCTACTTTTAACTACAAATTCCTGTATTTAATTAATTTTCTATCATTTTCAGATAGTCTCGCAATTACTCCTGTGGTTTTAGAAGAGAGTCAAAGTGAGTTCAGTGACATTGACGAACCTACGCTAAAGTCGACGAACACCGATGACGTAGTACCGGTAAGTGTTATTAATGTTTAAAATAAAGAAATATCAACTTTCAGTGGTAAGGAATAAAGTTTAAAGCCCAGTGAAATTGGATGATCAATACATAGAAATATAAACTTACGTAGATAAACAATAAACTTCAAAAGTCAGTGACAGCGGGACACTGAAAGATTTTCAATTAATCTTAGTTTGTTGTTGAAAAAAAGCTAGTAACTTTTTTTAAAGTAGCATACATAAATACGCTTATGCCCGTTGAATATACTTTAAGTCATACAAAATACATTTTAACCATACAAGATTACCCATCATTAAAAGTTATGCACAATCATCTAAATAATCAATATCAATAATTATTAATAATTTATCTACTATGTACAACACGATCTTATTAATTATGCACAAGAAGTTCACGTTTGCACAACCATATTATAATTATTTGTTTACCATAATATCAACAACATACATCTCGTATATTATAACTTAATCTAAGAAGTATCTACGTTTTAAAAGGTATCAAGGTAATTATTAAGTCCATCTATCGATGTTTTACACTTGCATCGAGAACATTTTTGTTATAAGTGTCATTATTTGGTGGTCGGGATGCACAAAGTAATATGAGTAAGGTAAGTACATCTCATAATATTTTAATAATGTTCTTTGACTATTTTGTAATAGTAAATATTACAAATAAAAATTGGTCCACCTCTAGAAGCGAAAATTATAACCCCTAGACATATTTTAAAAGAGGAATAAGGATATTTACCAAATGAAGTACATCTGTACTAAAACCATTTAAACCTTCAGAACGTACCAAACGAGGAAGCGAACCTGCTCGACTGGGACCACGACGTGGTGATCCTCAAGCGGTCAACCATCTGCAAGCCGCTGGAGGAGTTCATGAAGGACTGCAACCCTTGCCGGTGCGCGAGGGATGGGCTCAGCTTCTCCTGTACACATAACGAGTGTTTGGAGACCGAGGATAAAGATAAGGAGGTCGAGGTGTTTATGCAGAGTGAGGTGAGTATTATTTCCCTTATTAAAAAAACCAGCCACTTGTCAAAGAACGAAATAATAATAATTTAACATTGGGATAACTCACACAAGATCATCTTATCCCAAATTAAACACAGCTTGTACTATGGGAATCAGACAACTGATAAACATTATTATATATTTCGAATGTAATACACTTTTGAGCTAGTAATAGGAAAAGTTACAATTCTGATAATTTTAGCCAGCCACAGGACAAATCAAGAATACATTGTTACTAAACATTAATTTAGCTTTAGTCACGCCACACGAAGACACTGTGATTTCAAATAATTCAATTTGATTTCCTTAGGATATCATTGTTTACTGGTCAGAAGTGCTTGGTTCGATATGGTAGCTTGATTGACTATCCATTGTAAACTGAGCATGCTTTCATACTCTTGCTGTACCAACTAGATAAACTACTTCAAATTCAACATATGCCATAGGTACCATTTGGACTGGATTCTCTACCCACGGCTAAAAGTCCTTGTGCAGACTACTTATACTTAAGTGCCACTTATCTTCCAGGGCAGTGATCACATAGAGCGCCACTCAGTATGTCGCGCCAGCAGCACGTTCTACATCGGCTGCAACACATGTCACTGCAACTCGCTGGGAACCGACTACAGCTGCACCAACAAGCCGTGTCCCTTGCCCGCCGATGTCGAACTGTTCCATGAACTTAAAGTTAGTATATTGTCGAATAGTATATTGAGATGTACTTTTCACCACTTACGTTTAACAAATTTATTGTATCAATTATATGACTAGGAAAATCATGCTATTATATACTAATTTCCTTAATCATGTTAACCCATTGTTTTTCATTTTTTTAGGAAGTAAAGCCTGCTGTACCATACTTGGGAGAATCGGACAAAAAAATAAGGATGCTGAAATTGTAACCACGAAGATTACTACTATAACATTTATCGCCTTGCTCTGTATTATTATCTTATTAAAACCAAAGTTAATATTATGTATTTTTATTTACCCAACAATCAGTTACTACATTTTCAGACAATTCAAATAATTAATTTCATAAAACATTTTTAGACGACGAAAAAACTGGTTGTTTCAAAAAACACGACGAAAGCTCAAGTCTGTGAAGCAAACAGAATGTTTATAAAGGACTGTAACACTTGCTGGTGCAACGAAGATGGTACTGGCTACTTCTGTACGCGAAGAGTCTGTGTTCCTTTGCATCCTGATGATGTAGAAGATTTAGGAGGGATCCCGGCAGAAGTATGAGTCAATCAAACGCTTTGGTTAAATCTATTTGGAATGTTGACAAAACTGGGTTGGGTTTAGCTTCTAGTATCATGTCGGCTTGTAATTGTCTTCTGGATTAGCGATTTTAGATTCCAATATTGGAGACCAGGTTTCTTCACGCTTTTCTATAACAATGAATGCACTTGTTTCAACTGTATAACATTAAAGACTGCTTATCTTAATTCCACAAATTATTCCCCGTTACGCTTCAAATTTGAAGAAGACAATGTTTTGATGCGTGGGTGTCGCTTTTTGGAATTGGGATTTGGTTTAATTACTTATTATTTTAATTATTGATGTAAATGATACATTCCTTGCCGCATGTTATGTTGGTATATCTTGGGCATGTGTTATTTGTAAGGAGATCTGTAATATAAGTTTTATTTCTTTATTTATTTCAATTTATCCATTTATTTATTTTTTATGTAGCCACTAATAAACAAGAAGTTATTTAAGTATTTATTTAGAGTTATGCCTTTAAAAAATAAGGAAAAAGCTTTTCTGAAACCATTGATTTTAATCAAACCAACAAGTAATGCATTTGTTGCAATTTACAATTTATTTTCAGAATCTACGAATTATAAAGAAAGAGTGTCGTCCCGACGAGGTGTTTGAGCTCGATTGTAACATGTGTCGCTGCAACCCTGACGGGAAATCCTACGCCTGCACGAGACGAGCGTGCGAAGAACATGAGGATAAAAAGGTCGGATGAATTTCTTATTAATAAAGCTTAAATGGTTTTATGGTCTGATAAATAGTAAATATACTAGCTTTAGTTAATATTTCTGAGATACTCCCCCGGTTTCTGTAGCTCTTCACTGTTTAAGATGGTAATAACTTGTCAAGGCTAATGTTAAGAACAGTGACAGGTTGTTAGTCTTTTGGCCAGCCAATCACAGTCGTGGTCAGTTTATTTGATGGTAAATTAATTTGATTAGCCTTTTTAACAGGGGGTATCGTACTTCTAAAAGTTGGGTAATATAAGTTACCTTTCATGTTGGTACGCGATTATACTTAAATGGGAAATAAAAGGCCGCACTCATCTGTAGTATCCTAGTTTTGTCTGGTGATTGGCAGAATGTTAATTTACTTCCCAATTGATGAATATATTGTTTAAACTTAACTAAAAACTTTATTACTATCTTGATCCTATTTTATTGCAGTGGTTTTGGCTTTTAACTACTGGTGGTGGAAAATTATAATAAAACTTATTTTAAATACTAACTGTTGTTTTATTTATTGTATAAATTTTCAGCACTTAATTTAGTTATTACCTAATGGCTTTGGATAAAATAGTATGGTGTCGGAAGCTATTGGCTGTTTTTGTCGACAAAACTTAATTTTATTTCTACTTTTTCTTCTGGTTTATTTTACTTCTGGTTGAGTTACATAATTTAATATACGTATGATTGAATAGCTAAAGAAGATAATTTTCCTTTTTCAGAAAGTCACATTATCAAGAAAAGTACGAGCATTCACTACGGTAATATTTTTTAAGTTTTATTTGAACCTACTTTTATATAGGGCACAATTTTTAAAAAGAGACTAGACTTAAAATATGTGTATAGTAGGTAAACTCGCTAACTTATTAAGACAAAACAAAATAGCCAAACATGATTAAAATTTGCAGTAGAACCAAATTTTGACAGAAATAAAGTTGCTAGGTTAAAAAATATGATAAGAAAATCAATTATGTAACTGTGAATATTGTATTAGAGTTAACAGCGGCCAAGATCTACAGTCTACAATATAGCTTGAAAGTCTGAAAGCAGTTAAAACCTGCACTCAGGCTAACTAACTAGATCTCTTTCAAAAAACGCAAATGTCTGGTTCCTACATTCAAGAAATTCAATTCACTTATGGAATTTATAATTTACTTCTCAGCTTTCTTAAATCTATCGTCCGTAACCAAAACGGATCGTTTCTCGTTCTCCTTGATTAGGAACCGGCCATCAGAATAGATCGTTGCTATTATAGGCTCTATTACTTAGGCCATAAGTATCAAATAAGAACGCGCCTGTATCTAGTAGGAGCCGCCGAAGGCCTGCCAGCCGGGCCAGGAGTTCCGGATGGACTGCAACAAGTGCCTCTGCGACAATAAGGGCCAGGACTTCTCCTGCACCAGGATCGACTGCAACGCGCTCAACAGCAACCATAATAGTGCATTCGAAGGGGCCAGGAGTAAACGACGTATGTATTGCATTATAATCTGATCAAAACTATGCAGAGCCTATACTAAGGCAACCACACAACTGATACTTACATATTTAAAAATAAGTACATTCAAAATTAATTACACCCAGTATTGTCCTAGTTTATAGAATGATCTGTAGTGTTAGTAAATCACTACAATTCTGACGAATAGAATTAATAATATACTCTCCATTGTTCAGCTAAATCCAGTAAGACAGGCAGCCAAAATGGCTTGGAAAGATGCTACTCAGAAAAAGCATATTCTTGTTATTTACATGACTATATTTTCAATTCCTTCATCTGGGTTCGGGATTGAATAATTTTGGGGTCCAACAGAGTCTCAACACATCTGGTTTAAATCACGAACTCGTTATACTGAGACACTTCTGCAGATTACCATTACCAATCAATAACAACACATCATCATCGTCATCATCCACAGCTCTTGTCCTTCCACTGCTGGGCATAGGCATATATACAACTTAACAATTTGCAGAAGCCCCGCAATCGGAGCAGCTATCCATGCAGTGCACTCCGGGCAGCGTGTTCGACCGCGACTGCAACGTGTGCCGCTGCACCGACAACGGCCAGTTTGCCGCCTGCACGCTCAAGGTCTGCCCTACGAAGGTGCAGGAGGAGCATAAGCCTGGTAAGTACTACTGTATGTACATTTCATCATCATATCAGCCTGTTGCAGTCCACTGCTGGACATAGACCTCCCCCAAGGAACGCTACAGCTCACGATCTCCCGACCTTTGCATCCAGTCACTGCCAACTGCCTTCTTGAGCATATTAAAAAGAAAAATAGTAGCCAATCGGTAATAGCAACAGGGTCCAAGCTGATGGCGAGTACGGCATCGCAGACAAAATAATTATTTATAAACGATTGACCCCTGTTTTCTTAAACATTGATCTACACAAATTAGTTAATCACCTGTCAAGTTAAGCACTGGGAATGGTTGTTAGTCTTTTGGTTGGTCAGCCAATCACGCTCATGATCAGATTTGACAACAGAATCAGCCTTTTATAAACCGGCGCCTAGTTTATTTTAAATGTTTATAATCTAATAATCAATGCTAGTAACTAAACTAAAACTCAATAAATATGTGTGGTATGCACATGCACTGCATGAGTTACCCTGGTCTTAGACTTAAGTTCTCAAAGTTTTGTATATTTTAAATGTACCAGTGTACCCGCTGTTGAAGAATAAAATTGTTGAAGATTAAAAAATAAATTAGTTGTCACAGATTCCGATGCCGGCTTCCGCTGCAACCCCGGCGAGCAGTTCAAGCGCGACTGCAACGACTGCACCTGCTCTGCCGACGGTAAGAGCGTGTTCTGCACACTGCGCCTCTGTGATCAAGCCCTAACGCCTGACATATAAATACACAACTCCATCTCTTTCATACTCATACTTATTTCCTCAGAAAAGTTGAACTGTCAGACTTTCATTCAATGCAGGTTGTAACAGAACTTTTTCCTCATTTAAAGTAAGCATAGAAAATAGTAGCTGGCTGAAAAAAAGCAGTCTTATGTAAAATTTAAATATCGAATGTCGAAAAATGACGTTCATTGACAGAAGCCTTTGACAATTAAGTGGCGGGAAATCAAGTCCCGCCATTTTCCAACATGCCCGTTTAAATTATATTATTTTTGTAATCTGAATTCATATTCTACATAAATAAACTATTTTGTGAATTGTTTAACACAAGTTTTTGTTTACCAGTGAATATTTTTTGTACTCTGTGTTTTTCAACTACTCATTTATTGAAACTTTAAAATACTCTCTATAATTTGTAAGTGACTTATAGATATGTAAAGATAAGAACATGTCTGCGTATTTTGTGTTAAACGATGAAACATGTTAAGATAATCATTATTTTTAAATATATTCATTCCGGTTTTCTTGCTATACAGTATTTTTCATACATTTTAAAGTACACTTAGTACGTAACTTAACATTAAAACTATTTAATAAGTGGCTTAAGGGAAATATTCGTAAATAGTTGCTTGGCAATTTGCCGTTTCGAGGAATAATAAAACAATTGTTTGCAAAATGGGTCAACAGCTTTCCAATTAATTACCCTTTAAAGTATACTAAAATATGTATTTCCCTTCAATGATATTCTAATAAACAGATATGTTATAAACATACAAAACAATCGAAAAAAGTGTTCCGCGCAGCAGCGGCAGCTGACATACATGTCACTATAAGTCAAAATTATACAAAAGAGATAGCGCGATAAAACCCATAAGAAAAAGAGAGACAAATAGTGTTGTTGTTGAAAGGCAATACGTCCCAATTAGGACCTTTTCGAGTCTTCACGATTGCACGCTTATAATATATCTGTTTATTAGAATATCATTGATTTCATTTACATATTTACTTTGATTTGTCGCGACAAATCGTGATTACTCGTTGAATCTAATAGTTTTTTAACAAGCTTAATATATAGTATACTATAACCTAACGTGCAGCCCTTTTATAATGCTCAACATTTCAGTTAGAATAAGATATAAAAAAACAACACAATAAGTACTTTTAAAAATAATTATACCCAATCGCTTTTTGAAAAAATGATTTACATTTTACACTTGTAAGTTTGGATTTGTAAATGTTTTCTTCCTGTTCACAAAGTTTTTATTTAAGCAAATTGAGATTTAACTGCAAAAATATGAACATAATTATTTTAATTTAAGTTATGGTTAACAATTCGATTAACTGAGCAAACCATTTAAAAAATGTGGTATGGTGGAAAAAGATTAACATATTTCATGGTGAAAAAAAAATACTGTGGATTCTGTTATATTTTTTTATTGGATTACATCTACATTTTTTAAATGGTTTTTTTATTGAAATAAATATGGTGTAGGTGTATTTTGTCGTTTCGTGTTTTATCATGATAAGTTCCTTTGCCTTTCTGTTCTAAGCAGCTTTGGAGTCTATGTTCTATGACTATAAACTATGTTGCGCACAGAGATTAAGTAACTATTGCGAATATTTTGTTTTGTTCAATATTATATTCGAATCCTTGTATCAAGTGACTATTTTCAATTCTTACCGTTAACGCTGATCGATTCACTCAAATGTATGGCATTGAGAAGCTAGACACAAGATACGTAAGACGCAGACGGGGCGCGGACATTTGTCTCTACCGCGTCCCTTTCATACAAAATATATCGAAGCGTCGCGACGCAAAACATACAGAAGAGACGGGGCGCGGGCGCGACACTTCTGTACATTTTGTATGAAAGGGACAAAATATGTCCGCGCCCCGTCTGCGTCTTACGTCTCTTCTGTCTGGCCTGCGCCCAAGTAACGCGGGTTATTGAAACGACGTGTCATGTAGGCGATTTTATTCGTTAATGCTTGTAGAAATGTCACTTGACTTCAGAGCGGATGTGTTATTTGACATATTGACATATTTTGACACATTTTTACAAAGTTTTTGCGTCATTCACGACTATTTCTGTGCGTACGTTAGTATAATTCAATGTTTTGTGTGTTTTTAAGTATTTTGTGACTAATTTTACTTAGTATTTACTAGTGTGACCGTGTTTTGATTATAATTGTACGATAGTTTTATTGAAGATAATTTTTAATCGATTTCCGACTAATTTGTCAACTACAATAGTAAAATCGACTAAAAGTTAGCTTTTATAGATTGAACAGTTGATTTTTCGTGCCTTTAAAACGAATTGATATTTATATAGTTGTGTATTGTATTTTAATTGTGTATTTTATTTTGTTGTCATTGACATTTTCTAGTTGCATACGAAGCTAGTATGCTAGTTTATTTTTTCATTTCATTTTCATTCCTATGTATTAAGTGTGAGCCGAGTGCATAGTCAGGTCAGTTTGTTAAAATGGCGGTTATTGCTTTTAAATTGAGATCAGTCACAATGTTAAAAATTTGTTTTTTAAGGTATGGCATTTACTTAATCAGAATGGTTTTCCGTATATCATAAGCCTATTGCCACTAACCGGGCACAAATCCATACTCCGACCTGCTACTGAGAATTTTATAGAAAAACCCAATAACACCTTGGTCGACTTGGGAATCAAACCCAAGACCAGCGTAGCGGTCGCGCTTAGCACCACTAGGCCAACGAGGCAGTATAAATTATACTGATATAGATATTAAACAATACTTGTTTAAAGCTCAAATTACAAGATTTGTAAACAGTTCCAAAGAATTTTCTATAACATAACCTCTACAACCGTAGTCGATTTTTCAATCCTGACTATTTGCTCGGCGAGATCGTTCGGATGTTAGCATTAAGTTAGTGTGTAACGTGGCTTAACTTAGAAGTACGTACCATCATGTATTAGACGATACGTAATTAAAACTTAAGTAAGAGTTTAAGATAATCACGAAACGAATAAACGAGTTAATTTTATGATGTATTTTTGTTGCCCTATTTCAGCATAATCATTTAGCAGACCATGTATTGTAGCTCAAGCTATCTTCCAGTGTCAGATACTTGAAAAAAGTTTATTAAAATATAGAACAAGTAGTTCTTCCATCCCATACAGCAACTTGAGAGCCTTTTTGCGTTTTCCATTTTTTTTTTTTTGTATTCTGATATTCGGTGTATAGATTTACATACACACATACATACCTATTTCCATATCTCAAACTTCAATAGTTGACCGAGGTAAAGGTGGCGGGCCTATCTAATTCTAGGCCTATATTACACTAAGGTTAAGCACTATTTTGTAATTATAATAAATAATAATAATACCAGTTAGATGATGTAGGGCACTTTAAGGCCGTGACTCCAGAACCGCACAGGCGAGACAAGCGGAGAGGAGATGTTTTTCAAACAACCAAGTATCTCTTCTCGCCTAGCACACAGCACACCACACATCTCTGCTTTGGCGGAGTCCCGGATTAATAGTAGACTGAGACATACGTAGTGGGGCTAACAAAACTCATACCAAAAAGACTGGCATAGTAAATTGTCTGGAAAAATAAGGCAAGTCCGTCTTTTGAATTGAAACATAAAAGCGAAATTAATAACATAAAATGTATTCCACATTCCCACTGTTTTATTTTTATCGCTTAATCAATGTGGCAATATAAAGCGATTGTTGCATTATATAAACGTGAAAAATTCCACATCAAATTGACCAAGCAGTATAATAGAGTATTTGAGCAAACCAACCCGAAAATTTGTGAAGATACAAATTAATTACAATGTGATCTGCAGATAATGGAACAGTTTTTATATTCTGATGAAAGTTGAAACTTAATGGTAAGTCACTTTCATATGTTTCACAGAATTCCGATTCCATGTAGGTCTATAAAAGAGTTCAAGAAATTTCCCTACAATCCTAACTAGTGGAAATGTAGCAGACCCTTATCCTACCTCCTAAGTATTACAAGTATAAACTAGCTTTTCAAGTGCCATTTTCTTACTCATTTATGGGGTCATATAGCTTAAAATTTCCTAGACTTTTTATAATCAGCCTATACAATATTTTGACTGAACTGCGCCACCAAGGATGTGCTATACAGTAGTGCTGTGAGAATTAAAAAAAGAAATGACCGTTTGTACTGATGTCAACCTATATTATAAAGCGAATAAGAAATGCTATGAAGAAGATCACACCTACAGCTTACATCCATAGCACTCAGAGTTCCAGATAAAAACATAGCCTAGTTTAATGTGTTTCCACCAGTGCCATGCTATGTGGAGTAATTTATATGACTGGTAGAATCAAACGCTTTAGCAACGTAGCATAAGAGGTCTGGTGGAAAACTATCCTTTACTTCTTCATATTGTCCATAAGCGTAACTGGATTTTTTTTTGATGCCTCCTATTTTCATAGAAAGAAGGCTAGGAAGCGACGGAGGGTGACCGACTTTTTTTGTTAACCTTCGGAAAATGGTACTCAGAAACCTTTGATTAAAGAACTTTATGCCTTAAAGTAGAAGATGCTTCGGGCTCATAAAATAGAATTATCGAAGATGCTTTGCGTTCATGAGATAGAATCCTATACATTGAACAGTCTCCATTCTTCTCCCACCAATCTAGGTTCCTTATCACCTCCACGTGGTCTACTAATTAAGATGTTAGTAATAACTCATAATAGCTATTAATTAACGAGTTTCCTTTTATAGCTGTTCAATTGGAGAAATTTACGGAGCGTGAATGCTCGACTTTCTAATAATGTATTGACTTGATCAGAATTTTGAAGTATGTGGATCGGTTTGGTCACATTAATACCAACTTTATTATTACTTCTAAAGGACACTGAAGCATCGTTATGTAAGTATGTTTCTTACATAAAGTTTAAAATGGCCGTGTAATGTTATGTAGAATTTTAATTTATTTTTTAGTGTTACGTTGAAATCGATAAATGGATTAGGTTGTTAAAGTTTTATTTATGTAATAAGGTTTTCAGACAAAAAGTATATGAAGCCGTTATGCCCTGAAATATTTATACCTTATTTATTATTTAACTACCTTCTTGTACAGTTGATACATAGCTACCTATAAATAGGAAATAAAAGACAAGGGCTTATTTTTTCTTCTTTAAATTCTTCATGTGGAAATAAGTTGTATTTTATGCATAATTTGTGTTAGGTACTATTTTGAAGAAATTCACTTCAGTTTATATCCTAGAGGGTAGCTATTTACTGTCAAATAGGAAGTAGGTACACAACTGTATTTAAAGATTGTATTACCTGACCAAAAATAAAATAAGTATGCTACACGTTTCTGGAAAAGTCGCGTGTTTGAACCCAAATTCATGGAAATTTGGATGGAGCGGTTGACACACCAGTTTCATGAAAAGACAAGGACAGAAATAGTTTTTAAGCATAAATCGTGTAAGAGAGATAAAGATAAAGTCAGTTTATGCCTAACCTAGTGGAGCCTGTGAGGCAATGCGTGCCCACGGCCACGGTCAGAGGGCCTTGCCACGTATGCGTGTGTTCGTCTGAGGGACTGTTCCATTGCCGCTCGCACGAGTGCCTGACGCAGGATATAGGTAAGTGGCGCAGCAATGTATGGTGCAGATGAGCCTATGATCGTTAACACATTCCAAAGTATTAGTTGAAGTTCAGTTTAAAAGAAACGTATGACGAAAATGGCAACAGAGATCATTATGGACAATCATTGGCTTGTTCTGTCGCACCACACCAAACATTGGGAATCTAGTGACATTATGGTTAAAGTTATATGGCTTTACAAAGACAACATCTTGACGAAATACATTACAACAACTTTACTACACACACACGTACTTAGTGTATCATGTCTCAAAGCATTCGCCCTTCAGTAGTAACTACAGTTAAAATCTTGCCTCATTAATTAATAATACTATACATTTATAATTGAGGACAGAATGACTGATTATTTTTCTTTTACATGTGACACAAGCGTTTTCTGATCGGACTAAGCTTAAGATAATAATCCTCGCGCGTCGCTTATACAATACTGGACAAGTGAACGAACAGATCTCAAGTAATTTTATTTGTTTTTGTACTTTTTTATTTCATTTTCGCTTCGTCGCCATTTTGGTATAAGAGTTCTTAGACCATTCAAAACACCACTGACTTAATGACGCTCACAGTACAAAGTCTTGTCGAATTGTTTTAGCAAAACGAATGATACCATTTAATAATTCATTAATAAATAGCGACAACAATAATACTCTACAAATCAATCAATAATCTTAACAATCTACTTAATAGCAACAAATTATGAAAATGTACACTCTTGAAAACTATACACAGAATTTCACCTTCTCTCTTTAGGATACAACATACAATAATGTTTCTAATTATTCACAGGCAAAACTAGGCCAAACGAGGACTGTGAAAGAAACTACGTTTACAGAGAAGACAATACCTTCTGTACATGCGGCAACAACGGCTACTGGATATCAGATAACTGCGAGCAAAAGTTCCAATACCTTCTCCCGAGATTCAGCGTTACGCACCCACAATTAAGGACCAATGTCGCTTGCACCCCCAACCTGATGTACATTATAGATTGCAATGTCTGCCGCTGTTCGACCACTGGGTTCATAGATGTGGCCTTATGTACCAATAGGTACTGCTTCCACGGTCATAAGGCCGATCCTTGCGCGTACGGAGACATCCTCAGGTTCAACAATCAGCTCTGCTCCTGCAGTGACATCAGTTATTTCATTGACCGTCAATGTGTGAGCATTGAGCAAGGCATGGTCCAAAATCTCTCGAATGACGGAATGCTGAAACTCATCGTGATTGGAAAGTCTTGGAGACGGTTAAGGGATCTGCAATTGGATATTTGCGATTCTAAGATTACTTATACGGTAGATTGCAACGAGTGTGTCTGCGATAAGGGGCATTTGGTTTGTTCGAAGAGGGAATGTGCCCCGAAACCAGCGTTACGTCATGAAAGACTGGTGGAGAAGTTTGATAGTCTTCCGGAGCTGAAGAGTGGTGTTGAGAAGTGTGTTCCAGGGAAGAAGTATCGTTATAAATGCAACTCTTGTGTTTGCTCCCCTGAGGGGTATCCTACCTGCACCACTATGGTCTGTTTGGAGGATTACGTGTTGGATGTTACTGCTCTTAGAGGAGTTTTGTCTCCGAAGACATAATTTTGTTTTTAAGTTGCAGTAACGTAATTATTTGTAGTTTGTTGTTTAAAAAGTATGAATTTTTTGACCTGGTATTAATGTATAATATCACCAGTATCATAGATTGTAATTAGTTTTTCTTTGTTTGTTTCTTTGACAACTTCTAAGGTGCTTATTAGTATAACTAGGGTGCCTACTAGTATCACTAGGGTGAAATAAACATAACATACATATATAGGGTAATGTTGTATGTTATAAATAACTAACAGGAAATAACAGGTATATGGCGTTTCAACACCGGTATGATCGCAAGACTGCTAAAAGACATACTTATTTAAAGAAAATGTAAAATTTTAGGGTATTTAAGAAATCGTCGAGTTAATGTACTATTTCTACTGAGATTATAATAATATTGCGAGATACGATTGCCTAAAGAGAGAATCAGATAATAATCTAATAAAATACAATTTTGACAGAATGAATGTACGACTTGTATCAATTACTTAGAAAGATATATGTTTTTATGAGCCTTTTGTTTCAACGTATTCTGTCAGTAAAATAACATGTGGTCTATAAGAAGAAATCTGTCATCATAGGTAGATCATAAGTTATTTTAATATGTCTTCAAGAAAATAAATTATTAAAAATATAGAGCTTTATCGAATTCGTATTTATAAGAGTGCGTCCACAACAGACGAACGAGTGGCGCACGTCTGGCTCGCGACCCGTTACTGCTATTACTCTAATGCTCGTTCGGTGCTCGTTCGTCAGATGTGGACGCTCCCTAATGTCAATAAACGCCAAATAAGGAAATAAATCTTAGTTGCTTTGTTAGCTACATAAAAAAATAGCTTAGCGTTCGCTTTGCATTTGTTTAGCAAACAAAATAAGAACAAAAGTAAACATAATTTGTAATTGTAGCAAATGTCTCGGCATTGCGAAGTCAGTTACCGGAGATCCGCTATGGCATGAAATGCGTTTACGGCAAGACTTACAAAATGGAGTGCAACACCTGCCAGTGCGGCCACCGGAACACGCTCATGTGCACCAAGGTATCTAACAAGTGTTATTAAAGCATTAAGAAATAATAATAACAATAATCCGACTTCCAAATAAGTCTTATAGAGTTTTCTTATGGATCTTACTATCAAAACTGGATCAAATTGAAATGGAACAAACGTGGGAAGTTTCAAAATCGGTCCGACCAGTCCAAAATTCTGACCTCCAAAATTCTAAAGAATTCAGTTAAAACGTAAATAACCAGATGTAACTTATTATTCTTAAATTTAACTTATAATAAACCTTTTGGGTATGTTACGGATTTCTTTTATGTACACTACCAGCTGTTAAAGTACCTGTAACAATATTAAATTATTATTCTTTTCTATTCTAAGGTCGCCTGCTTGGGCCCCATGAACTCCGAGGTCATCATCCCCGACAAAACAACCACCAGGTCTGAAGGGATCAAGTTCAACGGCATTGAGAGAAAGAAACGGCGACGGAAGATCAAGAGGAGAGGGAGTAGGAAAACCTTGAGGTCTGACCAGGGCATGTACCCTCGACTGCCGGTTGGAAGCAGTTGTCACCCTGGCAGGTTCTACCAGGAAAAGTGCCAGAGATGCTACTGTAAGTCGGACAGGACGGCTATTTGCTCGATTCTGGATGCTTGCAAGGAAGCTCGTAAGTTTGTTAATTTATTTGACATATCAAGATATTTTTTTTGTTTGGTTAAGACTGATAAAAATCTGATAATGAGAGAATCAATCGTGTGGAAAAAATGTTTTCAAACAGAAAACGAAAGTATCAGAAAAGATAGCGATGGTCTATTATTTAGTTTGCGTATAAGAAAATCAGCGGCATTGTCATCCAAACTTAACATGCATCCAATATTTCAGCACAATACTTTAAAGATATCTACTTCAAAATTGAGTTGCAAGATTCGTCCCGTACAAACATTCTTAGTTATATACTGGCATACATACATTGAAAGTTGAATAAAATATACTGTTTATACTTTTGACTGCAGACAGCCGCGTAACGAAACCCGAAGACGTGAGACCACCAGTCAAGGACAGAGAGTTCAAGAACCTCCAGGCCTTACCACACACAGCGTCACCATGTCTGCCTGGTACTACATACAAGGTGGACTGCAACGTATGCATCTGTGATGAACTGCAGAACCTCCTCTGTGATAAGATGCTGTGCATTAGTTTCGCTGATATGCATAGGACGGAGGCCTTGAAGAGATCTGGTGAGTATGTTATGTTTGTTAATATTTTAGTAAATTATGATGATATTGTAAGTAAACAAATATGAGATTTTAGCTTTTTCTAAAAAGTATACCTAATGAAATCAAGCAAATCAAAGTTCTGAATGTGAAGTCTAATGACGCCATGCTTATGCACGAAATTGTGAAGTCATGTTATAAATAACCAAAAACTTTGGTTACAAAAAATAAGGCATAATACTTGTCTTTACTTTCAAAACTTAACTATAAAAAAAACACATTTTGGCCCCTAGAAAGCTGCAATTTATAACTCATCTTTCTCATATCTCCCTTAAAATCCATTCATTTTTCTTGAATCTAACATCACCTTTTTCTTTACTATTTGCCTCAAGGTCTGCCCTGCAACGACAACAACGGCCAAGAGAACGAGGTCATCCAGTCGAAGTGCGTGAAGTGCGTCTGCAACGTGACCACCTTCTGCGAGGCTATCGACAACTGCATCTCTGACGCGGAGAAGTCCATGAGGACCTACGCCTCCAGGAGGAACGGCTCCCGGCTCACCTTCGACTACAATAAGCAGAAGTGTACTCCTAATCATATTTACAAGTTAGATTCGAATTTATTGGCATGCGTTTCATGAAAATAAGAATAACAAAAAATAAGAATAAATGAAAAAATAAGAATAACAAAATTAAAAAAGGAGAGCCTCCCTCTCAATTTGCTAGTATTTCTTCCGTATGTTTGTTACGATATCTCCAGCTATAACACAGTATATAAAACTATAATTGGATAAGGTCCAAAACTAAAATTGTAGGTGTGCTAAAGAAGATTGAAAACTTGGCAATACCATCAAACAAAGCGTTAAAAGCGCCCTTTTCAAAGTCAGTTGCTCACATGACTTTACATTTCCAGAGACAACTGCAACAAATGCTACTGCCAGCAGGACCAGACACTGCGCTGCACGCAGAAGACCTGCCTCAACTACAACCAGGCGACGGTCCTGCAGCAGCAGCAGCAATACCTGCAGGAGAAGGGCTTGTGATTGCAGAACAACGTACAACGCTGGCTGGCTCACGGATAATTATTTGATTCCTAGTATGTAAGGGTTTATGAAGCAATGAATACAAAGATTCACATATTTTCGAGTTTTATTTTTATGACTGTCTAAAAAGGTGTATTTTAGAGTTTTTAATATATTTTTAAAGATATCATTAAGATTAGTAAATAATCATAATTATATCTTGGGACAATTCTAAATGGTCAAATCTCAATCATGGCAACCAGACAACGGTCTACTACTACTAGCGTTTTTCTACAGACACTTAATTTTGAAAGTTACACCCAGATACAGAAGCGATGAAGCTCATCGCACAAAAATTTGTCTTCATGGGAATTGAAACCTGGATTAGCTAGCCATGTAATCAACAGACCAGTCAAAATATAGTGACTAAACTACGCATTGAAAAAAAAAGATGCTACGAGTATTTGCATACTGCAATATGGATTGGCATTTGCCTGGCGGTGGAAAGCTCAAATATTCAGAACTTTACCGTACAGATAAATGTTCAATAGCGTTAGGCATAGTTAGATTAGGGTGCTGCCGTTTTTATCTTGTGTTTGACGTTCAATAAGTGCTGCTGTGTAGCCTATATCGCACAAAGAATAACATTATCTTCAATTACAGGAACAATAATATACTAAAAAGTGTTAAATCTATTCTATAATATAAAAATAATCGCTGAATGTGTAATAATATAAGCGCAAATCTCGAGAGCAGCTGAACCGATTTCGCTAATTATTTTTTTATTATTCCTTGAAGTACGATGGTACTTATGGAGAAAAATTTAAAAAAAATGCCTGAAAATTCTAAAAAATATCTTCTCGTCTCCGCCCCGAATAACATAATATAAATACATCGAGAACGGAACTTAGGTAATTAAACGGGTGAAACCGCGTGGCACAGCGAGTAATTAATAAATGTGGACAATCTTTCATAAAACTGAACCCATAGTCAGTATCTTAACAACCGGCATGACCCTGACCCAAGACGATGTAGAAAAATGGTTTTTCGATATTGATCCGTCCGGGGGTCGAACCCGGGTTGCTACCTCAGAGCTTGCGACACCTTGAAATCTGGTATAAACGTCACTCGACCAACGAAGAAAACAGAAATCGGACTCCAAAAAGTTATGCAAGGGCAAAAGGAAAAATAATTAATTGCTTGAAACGAATAAAAGCCTACATCTAACAGTAATTAAATTTTAAAAGCCAAAACCCAATTAACTATCGATTCACAAAATTCATTAAAACTAGTCACTCGTGACTTTTAACGACTCCAATGTTTTTCGGAAATTAAATCATTTATTTGAAATGACATAACAAGTAGCAGAGAACGCTTACATAGTTAATTATTAAGTTTATTTTTCTTTAAATTCAGGAAACTTAACTTTAGCTTAAATTATGTTTACGACTGTGACATTACTTAGCGTTTTTTCAAGTGTAACGTTCGGCGACGCAATATTCCGTAAGTACATAAATCTTCATATTTCTTTATCTACATTCTACATAGATATATAAAAGTCGAGTTAGTTACAAAATTTGTTTCTCAAGAGTCTGATTGTCATGATCTTTGATTTGTTTATCTCCAACCCGAATGGCAGAATAAATAAAAAAGTACTTACGTGGGTGAAACGTGGAGGCTCCGCTAGTTTTTTATTGAATGGTTTTTTTTCCTTAGTCTATTTGAAGCCAGAGCGATTACTTTAGGCATGTTTCGTCTGTTAGACGAAATTAGTCAAAATCTGTGATGTACCTAAACGTCATTATTTTGTTTGTCTTCCATATTTTGTGTCTCGGAAATTCTTTCAAAATGTTGTTTAATTAAATTCACTCATAATAATTATATTTTCAAATTTTAATAATTTTAATACATTTCGATTCTGTCCTAATAGGTACGTGCGTCCCAAACACTCAGTTCTTATTGAATGGCCGCTTATGCTACTGCAATAGCATCGGCCAATGGAGCGAAGCCACGTGTCAGATGATCGGACGACGCCAGACGTGCCAGCCCGGCCAGATCATATGGGAAGAGTGCAGCCAATGCATCTGTCAAGAGAATGGGAAACTACTCTGTACGAACTCAGAATGTGCTGATGAAAGTACGAAGAAAAACTCCAGCTTACAAGAGCCAGGTGCTGAGCTGTGGTGCACGCCTTTCAGGTCTTATTACATTAATTGCAGTCTTTGTGTATGCCCAGCTTCTGGTAAGATGTCCGAAGCACGATGCGCCACGGATTCCTCTTGTTCCCTAAAAGGACCCAACTTATCCTTAGACTCGATCACGCAAAACGTCTGCATACCAAAAGTCATGTACCTTTTCCCATGCCTTCATTGTCTCTGTGCAGATGACGGGTTTTTCGTCCAAAGCAAATGTGTAGAAACTTGTCACAAGGCTCCTGAGTCGGCGCGTAGATGTATCCCTAGAACATTCTATAGGGTAGATTGTAATGTATACCGGTGTCCCGAAAACGGCGTCCCCGACAACAATATGAGATCAAAAACAAATTGCGAGGAGAATCCAGATGTTATCACTTCGCTGATAAAGTTGAGGAATAAAACAAATTCATGTTTACCTAATAAATTCACGAAGCCCAAATGCATTTATTGCGAATGTAGCTCTCAAGGAGTAGTTAATGAAAGCAGTTGCTTAGAGCAGGAGTGTTTGAAAATTAATGATTACAATTATGATTTCGTTAAGAGTACATGCAGTCCGGGGGAGCTGGTGCCCACCTGCATGGAATGTTTCTGTTCTCGAAGTAGTTTGACCACTGAGAAGTATTGCACCAGAGTGTGTTCCTTCCAGAACAAACTAATTATGCTCGAGCGCGTACTCAAAGATAATGTTAGCCTAATAGATCCAAATGTTATTAAGGATGTTGGAGTTGGTACCGAAATATGCGATCCCAATTCGGTGATTCTCGATCAGGGGAGATACTGTTTGTGCCCAGAAAATGGTAACACTAACTTCAAGCTTTGTACTTCTGTCGTTGATGATACTGGCCCGAAGAAAACACAAAGGGTCCTGACAGACAAAGTGAATCTGATAGACTACAACACTACTTGTGAACCTAATACATTTGTTGAATTCGGCTGCAATACGTGTTATTGTTCGAAAGATGGTAGGATTGATCAGAAATGGTGTACGTTCGATGATTGTCAAGCCAAGAAGGTTATCCAAGACGCCCATTACAGTCGTATTTCAGCCGTCCCGGCAGAGCCGACATCCTCTTGTGTTCCCGGCTCTATATCGAAAGTAGACTGTAACTTCTGTATATGCAGTCTCAGTGGATTGATGAAGGACAGAGCATGCACAAACAACACATGCAGCGGGCAATATAAAGCTGTTGGTAATGAATTCGCATGCGAGCCATCAGCCTACTATACTGTTGACTGTAATATCTGCTTCTGTTCAAGCGACGGCGTCAAAAACGTAGACAAGTGTACTAAAAATCATTGCGAGTCGAATTTCCTAAGATCAGATTCTTGCACTCCTGGTGATTTGTTCAGCGATGACTGTAACATATGTGTGTGTCCTCCGAACGGGGATAAGAAGGACAAAGCTTGCACGAACAGGACCTGCTCGGAGTCAGACACGCCTTGGAAGAAAATATTCAAACTGTCCCAGAATTTGTTAGGCAACCAAATTGTGGAAGAGACTACAAAGAATTTGGAGCTTTGTTTCCCTGGCGAAGAGTTCGAATCGGCTTGCAAGCTGTGTGTGTGCCCTGAGATGGGGCTCCGGGAGTATGCGTCATGTACTCCCATGTTATGCGATAAGGAAACTCAGCCAGCCAGTACTGTGAGTACTTTATCTAAATCTTGACCGGACTGATGACAAGACCGGGATCTGAATGTAAATTAATTTTAAGGCTGTGTTGTGTGTGATCGCAAATCAGTTGTAACATTTTTATTGACAACCCTAGTTTAAGTTACTTTAATTTTAATGTCATTGTTACCACTGATTTGCGTTAGAAATAGATATGTGGTGGTGAAAACTGTACTAGAATCCACCTTGTGTTTGATAACCCCAAATATGTGACTGAAGGGGTCGGGAATTTATTTTGTATTTTATATCTGTATATTATGTACCACCAATTCGTATTTCAAGACAATCTAGTCTCTTCCAGCTCAAACCGGTTTCCCAACGTTCTCCGCGACATTTTATTTGGGCTTAGACCAAACTATGTTCCTAGCACGAATATTATTAAATTATTTAGGGCTCCTAACAATTTTTTTTTTCAAGTTATAAATTAAAGTCGTATTACCCTCTTTTATGTGATGTATTGGGTATAAATCTTAATTGAATGGTAGTAGAAAAGAAAAATGCGGTATAGGTATTATTAGGTAGGTCTTCTAATGATTTTAGAAATACATAATATGTATTGTAAATATATTTTTATGAGTAAAATGGTAGGACAGAAGTAGATAATTAGAGGAGTTATTTTTTATGTAAAAAAGTATAGAAGCACATGTATTTGTACAGTATAAGTTTATTAAAAAAATGATTACAATAACACAATTTTTATTTATCATTTCAACAAGTTTTTTATATGGTTATAACAACTCGCCATAGTAAAACGGTAAGTACATGAAAAATAACTTTACATTTGAGTAAAAGGTAATCCAATCATAATTGTAGCCGATACTGAAGACTTACTTCAGTAGTCTTCAGTAAGATTCATCTTAGAATGAGACTCGATCCACAAACAAATAATTTATTCATAATAGCTATTAGATATTCGTTATTAGTCCAAGCTGGAAAACAAAATGAATGCCTTCGACCTCTATGAAAAATGGAATGATTCGAATATGAGTCAGTTTTTTTATATTATTACATGAGAGAATACACATATGTATGCATACATATATATATATTTAGGATTGATTAGCTTTGCTTTATATAATTATCATAATACTTACAATGAACTGGCTAACTTATAACAAAAATAATAAAAAATTAAAACCTACCTTTCAAATCTCACGCTCAAAATACTCCATATTTTCTAAAGACAACGATAGCTCCCGTTGACCGCTGGGACTATAGCGATGACCAGGTCGATGAGGACCTGGCAGGAGAGTTCATTGAAGAAGATCTAGTTGGTACAGACCTTGGAGGGACTGACCGAGGCCCAGAAGATGCTAAACCAGTCAATGTAAAGACAAGAAGAGAAGAAAACTGTATGACTTACAATGTTAGTGACAGCTCTGAAAGAAATGTTTGCACTCCGGGCTCGCAATATGTCATCAGGTAATTAGAAAATAATTCTTAAAAGATATTGCATAAGGTTGAATATACGAAATTTTAAATTGGTCTATAAAAATCAGGCTTTGAGTTAATGGTTGAATAAAGGACAAACCCTGGTAATGATAACCTGTAGTTCAAGTTTATGGTATATCTACATAGTACCTAATTTAGTAACGATAATTTTTTACCTACCTAAATTTTCTTATGGTTTACATAATGTTATCTAAGAGCAGTAGGGCCAAGCAAAGCTCCCTGAAGAACACCCTCCTTCACTTCATCGCGTTAGATACATAATACGCAATAAAAAACTCTTACAAATAAATTTATCTTTACCTTTAAGTCTCTTGGTATATTTATTGTCTCCCCGTTTATTTTGAACCGACTTTTAACTATATTATTTATTTGATAATGTATACATCTATTTTAAAGGGATGATGAACTGTGTCAAACCTTAGTTTAAAGTCTAACACACAACAATAAAAATGTATTTTTAAACGGAGTATATTTTTTGTTCATACCTGCTACATGTTATTAATATTATTATTACATTTGATAATCTATATAACATGTTTTTAGGTGTCGCATTTGCATTTGTCCCTACATGGGTAATATCAACAACTTTTGCCGGCCGATGCCGAAACGTATGTTTTGTGAGCAAGCCTTCCCGAACTTCAATTACGTGCCAATGGGGAGAAGACAAAATGGTAACTCTCTTTTAAATGTTTTATGACCAACTTTACAATAAGGTTCTCAATTAGGTTGTATGACTTTTTTACGTACGACAAACCGATTTAAAAAAAAAATCGGTATACAAGTAAGGTAGACGACTCGTAACTTAAACAAAAAAGTTCCTTAGTTTTTATTGAAAAAAATCTTCAAGTTGTTGTTGATATTGTTAATAGATAAATAATGGTAATATTTTTTTACAGCAAACTCAACATTAAACATGACAAAACCAGATTATCCGATCCAAGTGCATAATCCACACAACCACACGAAGTACAAGTGCGAAAAGCCTGGCAAGATACACGATGATTGCTACATCTGCGAGTGCGAGCAGGACAACATGATAGTTGCCGAGCACTGCTTCAAAAGTGACGCTGAAGCCTGTGTCAACGCACAGCCGACATTTATATCCCATTCCGTACAAGACACTTTTATTAGTAAACTTGCTAAATTATTTATATGAGAAAAGAGTTTTATTTTTTGTACTGATTTCCCTTTAAAAATACTATATTATTGAGACAGGCTCGATTCAATTCGATCGATTCGAAATTCCCAGATTTATCAGTGTAGAGAAAAAACACAATGCAAATATAACATTGTAGTTAAGTTTGTAGATATATTTCGTAACGCAATTCTACTGAATTATCACACATATGAATGTAAGGTATAACAAAAACTTCGCATAAGTATCTAGCACCTATTGAGGATCTACCTATGATAACCGCCAGTTATAAATGTGCAGAAAAAGTATTACCGCTATCAGGTCGAAGATAAGGCGGTATACAAGTACCTTTATTTAATTTATATCCAACAATAACCATTATTATTGAAGTGAAAGCCAATTATTAAGATATCGGTTGTCGACTACACCGACACAAGTATTGAAATCTAAATGGATGCCAAGTCCTGGTGCAACATTTGATATTTCAAAGTGTTAATTGCTTTTACTTAAAAGTCGAATTTACATGAAGCTAAGTACAAGATAGCAGAACTCAAAATAGACACAAAATCATTTTTTTTTTATTAGCCTAAAACCCCACTGCAGGGCAAAGGCTTCCCCTTTCCTCTTCCAAACCACTCTGTTCTTGGCCATTTCTAACCAAATGGGACCCGCATAACTGACTAGATCATCAAACCATTTAATTAAATTATTGACATAAATTTTTTCGCAACAATTATTATGCCTTTCTTTCTTTCACCAACGTGATTTCTGCATTATAAGTTGCTATGCATCTACGTGTACTTGCCTTTTTTATATGAAAAGGTACTAACCTAACCTAATTATCGAAGATAAACCAACAATTAGTTCACAATCATTATAAAACTTCCATAAACCAGAAAAATTGCTCTAATTAAAAACTGATTTTAATTAAATTTCACTCAATGAGTTTTGTCCAAACGTTTCTGGGTACAGAATGTGGATCATATTCGCTTTTGTTATTTATTCTCATTTCTTAATTGATTTTGTTGAACCAACTCTTGGTAAGAATAATTCATTTTTCATTTTCTAGAATATAATTCACGATGATTTGAAATAGTTTTTAAACCTTGGTTTCAATTATATTGATATAACTACGAATTATAACATTTTGGGTTATTTTTCTATATTTATGATCTACTTAGGACATTAATTTTCTTTCGCTGACACTATTCAGTAGTGCAAACAATAATCGATGGCCAAATTATATCCTACCAATTACTGAGGATAAGGCACTTTATTATTATAAGTTTCTAAGAAAACATTACGCTTTTTCAGATTACCTCCAACATCCAGTAAAATCATGTCACATAGGAGACGTCGTTGAAAATGAATGTAACAAGTGCCTGTGTACCTCCAAAACTGTGTTCGAATGTACCCCCGTGGACTGCAATAAAAATAAAAGTAAGAACTAGTGCGTCTTTGAATTAAATTGCATGAATTATTTCATTTTTATAATCATATGCTAATCATTTTAGTCTTCAGGCACTAGACGTCTAGCGCCGTAGCCGTCTAACGCGCAAGGTCCTAAATTATCTCCAAATTCAATATCTGAACTCCAACCCAACATGAAAAATTACTTCAAAACCTAGACAATTAACTAGAAATTATTTACAGATCAGAAAGAAATAGAACCATCAATGCAACTCTGCTACCCAAACCAGCTCTATGTTCAAAACTTGATAACCTGCATCTGTACAAAGGACGGTAGATGGCCGCACAAGAGCTGCCAAGACACCTTCCAATCTCTACCACCAAGCAACGTAGTCAGCCACAAATGTACACCAGACACCTACGTCAACATCGACTGCAACGTATGTAGGTGCGGACCCGACGGAGAAATCATCGGCGATCGCTGCACAAGAAACGCCTGTGAAGACGACAGCCAACGGAGAATCAACCTCGGACCAAACAGCGTCTACAGTAGCTGCGAAGTCAAAAACTGGTACTCACTCGCCCCCTGCCAATTCTGTTTCTGCGTCAACCAAAACAAACTCGTATGCAACACAGGAAATTATTACTCCAAAAAACTTGAACTTGGATCGTACAATTTAAGAGTATGTGGTAAAGACCTCATAAGGGAAGCTATTGAACTTATACCCGATAGCCAAAGAATGTTGAGATTTGGTACAAATAACTTAACCGGTATTCAGATGAAGCAAATAGTATTAAGCACGAAAGCAACGACCAAAATTATTGTTAATCCGTCGATTCAGCAACATAATTACGCAATCGAAGTAAATCGGGAGGGTCATGAAAATAGATCTCAACAACAAGTACTACAACAACAGCAGCAGCAACAACAACAGCAACAACAACAGCAACAACAACAACAACAGCAACAACAGCAGCAGCAGCAACAACAACAACAGCTGCAACAACAACAACAACAGCTGCAACAACAACAACAACAACAATTGCAACAACAACATCAACAACAACAACAACAGCAGCAGCAGCTACAACAACAACAAGCTCAACCTAAAGCTGCAAAAGATGATGAAAACAGCAGCTATGACAAAGAAGAATATTACACTGACTCAGAAGAAGATTCTCCAAAGGAAGTACCACTAAATGAGAAACTCCCTTCACTAGAAACAACGACCGAATCTTCTGCAAATAAAGTACCGATTGAACAAGAAGCAAAGGGGGCTAGTACAAAGTTCCCATTCGAGGAGGGCGATGAGATGCTTAATGAGAGTAAAATGGAGCTTACTGACGAAGATAATGATGAAGACTCTAACGAAATAGTCGTTGAACTGGACCAGACGGTGACTCCTGCCGCAATGACGAATAAACCCGGTATGGGTATCATCAACCTTCACGCAGTCGCTGACGATACACAGCAACAAATAAACGGCGACGTTCCACGGTTGGCTCGAGAAGGGAAGTCTGGGGAATCCTACCAGTATGTTGGAAACACATTAAAGATCAACCTCCCTAAAGTACTGAATAAAGTATTTCAGCTCGCTCTGAGGAAGTCGATGGTTTCTTTGAGCAACGAAACGAAGTGTGTTCCCGGGACGACCACTGTAAAGAACTGCAACATGTGCTTCTGTTTGAAAAATAGCAAAATGCTCTGTACTAATAACAAGTGTAAAGATCAACCCTAATAAAGCTTTGATTTTCTTTTGTAAATCTTTCCTTAAATCACCTTTAAAAAAGCTGGAATTAACTAGCGTAGTGGCACCAGTAATCGACATGCACCAGTAATCGACACTTTATTTTTTTATTTAATAAAATAAAGAGTAGGATACCGATTTATTTATTTGACGACACTGTAACATGGAAAGCACACTTATTACTGGCTCCCATTGACATTTGAGCGATATTTACAGTTTTATTTGAAAGTAGCGGTGTGACAACTGATTGTGGCTCGAGTACCGGCGAGAAAAACAACATTTCTTACTGAAATCGTTAACGAAGGGAGTACATTTCTTTGTTCATTATGCTAATGTATTGTAAGTTATTTGAATTTTATGAGTTTTACGGGTTTTTATAAGAACTAAAGGGTGGAATTTTGTTATAACACAAGTTCAAGATTATTTTAATATTAGTAAAATGTTGGTGTCGATCATTGGTGTTCACAAACTGACTTTCTCCAGTTATCGACACGTGTCGATAGTAAGTATTAGAAACATTTTTCATTTGATAAGTGAAATATAGCTCTTCTAACTTTGCTTCTCGGTAGATATTTGAAGTAAACTAATCAAAGTTGACCTACCAGAAATCGACAAGTGACGATTATTGGGAAATAAGAAAGAAAGAAAGAAAGAAAGAAAGAAAGAAAAAATTTATTTGACACAGCAAAACACAAAAAACACACAAAAAAAAATACAGAAAAAAAAGACAGACAAAACACTTTGCAGAATGTGTGCCTAGCGGCTGTGCCAAAAAGGTCCAGTTCAGCATATGTCAAGCAGCTAATGCTTGACGCTGGTTTTCAACTGAACCTATGATGGTGTGGCGTACGGATGTAAACCAGTTACATACTTATTTACAAAATATACACATAAATAAATACAAAATAATAAGAAATAATACAACGTTATATAAAAGATAGACGTACAAAGGAGTTAAACATTATAATATAGGTAAACATAAACATAGATAATTGTGTATAGCACACGGTGACCGGGCGCACGCGCCACATTTCATTATGGTGCGTGCCGGCATTACACCGCTACCCGCGTAATATTCATTTAATTGACTACGATCACCGACCGCGGTCGTACCCAGCGAATAATATTATATAAGTATACATATTATAATTGTTAGTGTGTATAATATGTGTCAATGATTGGTTTTAGAGATGGCTCTGAGAAAACATTATACTCCCGACCAGTTAGGTTCAGTGGGTCGTCTTAGGGGCGGAGGGTAGGAGTTGGAGCATACGCTTGGGCACTATGAGCACCAAAGAAAACAAAAAAAAAATAGTAAAACAAAATTGCGAGTCCTTTTTTTTTTTTTTTTTTTTTTTATAGAATTCGAGCATTTTTATTGCAGCATCTGATTAAGCTTATCTATAGAAACCATTTATGATCTTAGAAGTATGGCCCTACGACGCACAGTTGCCGACTTATGGGCCGTTTACATTAAAAGGCCGTTCAAGTAAAAGGCTCATAACTCGAAAACGTTGCGTCGTGGGGCCATGTTTTTTAGAACTTAAATAGTTGCTACAGACAAGGTCAACCTAATACAAGAAAAAAATCGGAAAGATTCGGAAAAAAAAAAATTTAGTCCTATACAGGACTTATAAAAATTATAGTTTTTTTAACCATACGATTAGGTAATAATTTTGCACGATTTGCTTTCATTATCAGTATTAAAGTACTATCATACCTGTGGTAGAAATACAATATAAATTTATTGCGCTATCGTACACAAACATTACATCCGTCTTACGAATTTTCGATCAGGTCACGTGTCCTGACGCGGGTTTATCATTTTTACTCATTACAAAAAAAAAACTGTACAGCACCGCTAAAGAAGTTTTCGTCATACGAATTTTCGATCAGGTCACGTGTCCAGGGGCCCGATGTTTCTATTTTAAGTCAGTGAGTGGCAGGTATTTTCGTATCCAGATAATTTTAGTTTAATGAAAAATTTAGGTACACCTACTTGCCAATGTTGACCTTGCAGGATTGCCAGTGGCTATATATAGCAAGTGTAAAGTGCACTGGAACGTTTATTAACCTGACGCGAGTTTAATTTTTTTTACCCATTACGAAAAGCCGCTAAAGAAGTGTTCAATTCAAAAATTAAAAATTATCAACACAGATAAAATCAGAACCAAAATCAAAATCAAAAATCATTAATTTAAGTTAAGCTACAAAGTAGCACTTATCAAACGTCAAAATTTTAATACAAAAAAGACAGCACCCTAGGGGTCGGTTCATATCCGGCGGAAAAGGCAGCGCGCAACATCGGCCGCGCAACCCCAGAACGAACAAGCACACAACTTTACATCCAACCTCCCACACCTGACGCGTCGTCGGGTCAGTGTGAAAGGCCGAATCCTCCATCATGCGCCCGCCCGCCCCAGCGCCACGCTACTGACAGCACGCCACCACCGTCAGATATGAAACGACCCCAAATCGCCCACCCTTCACCAAGTGCTAGTCAACTTGTCAATATCTTCTGTCTTGTACGAGTATTTACATGATTAATACCCAGTAAGAGAAATATGGTTATTGTAACAAAATATGCATACTTATTAAACAGGTAATTTTATTTTAAAGACCGACAAATGTGGTCAAATAGTGTGATTATTTGGCAAATACTCATTATAGATAATAGTCGATAACTGGGGTGTCGATAACTGCTAAGTATCGATAACTGGGGTGTCGATGACTGGGGTGTCGATAACTGGGGTGTCGATTACTGGTAACAGTCAAATGACTAGGTGTCGGTTACTGGAGATTCTAACACTTTTTCATTTTTTTGTTTTTTTTTCTTGTCTGTTTATAGCAAATAAAAATAATACATTCTATTCTTATCTCAAGAATATACCTTACCATACTCAAATGTTACTTTTGGTTTAAAAGTGACTAATATACCTTTAATTTAATAAAGAAACCCGCTATGATCGATTAAGATCCTTAAAGTGTCGATCATTGGTGCCACTACGCTAGTAGTAAAATGAGACATGTAGATATTTGAAATGATTTATATTACATTCGAAGACAAAACGTAAATACTAAAAAGGGACACCACAAACATTTTAACTAGAGACATTAATTGTTAGAGACTATTCTTCCTCTAATCTAATTTTTATATAAACTCTAAACATCAGAATTACAAATGAGCTCCAAAATAGTGACTCGCTTTTTGTTGAAATAGATATTACAACTATATAAATAGCAAATATATTTGGTAAACAAACAGCGCACGTCACAAAAATCTTAAAAGTTATGTATCTTATAGCTGAAAAGGCAAACCAATTAAAATCTTACCCGATATCGTACGTGCCCATAAAATATAATTTAATTACTAAACGAAACGAAGCTGTATAAAGTGTTGTAGGAATAATTTTATACAGATATGAGTTAAGTGAAAACTGACTTATGAAGATAGATATGGCATTGAGACCTTTATTTTTACTGTTCAATGTACCCTTTATTTCTATGTTGGGACATGAAAAACGTGAGTACAAAATATAAACAATAATTAAAAAGTCATCTAACATGGATAAATGATAATTTAATAGCTCACGAGAATTTTCCAAAATCTGTATGGGAATTATACCAGCCAAGCATATCCACAAAAAACATAACAAATCATCAAAAAACAGTCCTTAGAGAACTAAATAAGTAACGTTATTTTTAGCCTATTTATAAAATTTGGACTCAGTCATTCCCAGCGGCAAGCTTAGTTAAGGGAATAAGTCAACATATTAATTTACAGCGGTGGCTCAAAAAGTCTGGAGTGAGCGATGTGGCCGGAACACCATAGCCTTGAACGACTGCAACTGGTGCCACTGCGACGCGAAGAGCCAGTACTCCTGCCACGCAAGAGTCTGCAACGAGGTGGATATGTTCGGACATTTTAATGGTAAGTATAACCACTGGTAAATCTTGGCTTGAGTATATGCTGTCAATGACAGTAAGTCGATGGTAGGTTATAAACGCAAGCTCCGAGTTCAAAAACAGCTTAAAGTTGTGTCAAAAATGATGTACATTCAATTTCAACGCATGTTAATCCTGCTTATATTGTCTATATTATTAGAAGCTTCAAATATAATAATCTTGCAGATGCAATAAGAGACATGGACGTAGGTATAGAAGGTAAGGGTGTCTGGCGATCTGACGACAGCGCTTGCGAGGCGGGAGTGCACTACCGCAAGAGCGAGCTGCTGTGCGTGTGCACTGAGGACGGCACGTGGCCCAACCCAGTCTGCCGTGACATCTTCCAAGTACTACACGCCGTAGAAGTCAGCGACCACGACCAACCCGCCATGAACCAAACTTGCCAAGCAACCAAACTGTATCTCGTTGGCTGCAACGTCTGCTACTGCCCGTCAACAGAACGACTCGACCCAAACCTTTGCACGAAAAGAAAGTGCAGTGTCTCGGAAAACGTTGAGCGCTCACACACGAACGAACTCGTCGACGAGATCTACGCCACCTGCACCCCCACCAAACGATACAGACTCGGTTGCCAAACATGTGTCTGCCTCCGAAACAACAGACTTCTCTGTGACAATTGCACAGTAACTGAAAACGTTAACATGGTCATCGTGCAGAATACAGTATGCAACGGCAAAGAACCTAATGCCGTGTTCAAGAGAGATTGCAACTTCTGTCACTGCGATAAGAAGGAAACAATATACTGTACCGCGAAGAAATGTTTACGTAACCATACTGAAATTAAGCTGCCGAAGATGAAATATGAGGAGGTAAGCCCATCAAGTGACGACTACAACTGCGTGCCTGGCTCCAAGTATGATAAAGGTTGCAACACATGCCATTGCTTCATGATAGATGGCGTCAAATACTTCGGCTGTACGTTAAAGTCGTGTTCTCGAACAGACGGTCCTAAACATGACTGTGTCGAAGGCACCACCTACCAAGTGAACTGCTTGATCTGTCACTGTGACTTCAGCAACGGTGTCAAAACAGAATACTGTACGATCGACGAGACATGCAAGTCTGATGACAATAGCTCTTTAAAAGCTTTGTCGTCAATGCACGGGTATTGCGAGCCGATGCACTTTTACCAGCAAGACTGTAATAAATGTAGATGCATGGCGGATGGAAAGACTGTGGCTTGTACCTCGAAGATATGTTACAAGAAGAAGGGAAAGAAAGAGAAAGACCAGCCGATGAAGAACAGGGCTGACGACTCCGAGGACAAGTCGATGATCATGGAGTTCATACCTTTCATCCAGAAAGACAACTTCTGTCCAAAAGGCCACACTTACATGGTCGACTGCAACGTCTGCTACTGCATGGAAACAGGGAATGCAATTTGTACTACAAGAGAATGTTGAGTTGTGTAGATTTTTTGTAATAAAGCACTGAAATTATTTTTCTTTTTATTTTACGGTACCCTTTTCTACTCAAACAGTTTAACTTGATTATAAGATACATGAACATAAAAAGTAAGTAGGTATACGTAGTAACGGTGATTTGAGTAAATAATACAGAGTTTTAATTATAGATTTGAGGAACTATCTTAAATATCGTGGGGTGAAAAAGGGGTAGTTAGTAAATAATACCAAAAACTTTGTAATTAACTATATTTCGTCTTAAACAACAGTTCATCATCATCAACACATAAAATAACAAAAATATTTAAAAATAAAACACTTTTCAAAAATTTCAAACATTTGTGCTCTCATATAAATTAAGTTTAACAATTGTTGACGTCATACATTGTTTGTGAAAGTATAACATTATTAAATTAGGATTTCTTTCGTAAAACTAGTACCGAGCAATTTTTTGTGCGTAAAATATTGTATAAAGCAACTGCAGTTGTGTTTAAGAAGCATGAAATGTTATTGCGTAGACAACTTAATGTTTAGTCTTTACGTTTCATAGTCAAGTATTTTTTTCACAGCTTCAAAATAAATAAAATCATTGACATAACATAATTTCAAACACAAAGGACATTAGTTTTCGTAGATATGTTTAATAACTTACATCCCACAAAACCGTTGCGTTTGTGACAAAAATAGGAATTTAAACAATAATCAATAAAAAGAAACAAAAGTGTAGCGAATACGATTATATTGTTTTCGCAATTTATTAGAACTTTGTATGCCTTCAAGCTATTACAGGTCTATTATATTTCACATCAATACAACTTTGCAATATACGAAAAAACGTAGAAACAATCAGACCTTAACAACAACAGATAATTACCAAAAATTTGAACTATTCATATCATCAAGATTAAGTTTAAAAATACGTGTTTTAGGGCCAGTTTTTCCAAGACTAGATACTTTTTTTTTAAGAGATAAAATTCACGTCTGACATATTTTGTATTGAAGAACTGTCAAAAATTATCTTTTTTTTCCGAAATAAAAATATCTGGTGTTAGAAAAACTGGCCTTTATAAAATTCCACTATTAGTTCTATTTAAGCAGATTTTGATCACATCTTCAAATGTAAGACAGATTAAAATAGCACCAGCGTTGTAAGCTATGTATAAATTTTCAGAGCTCTTGGTACAGTAAAATTAATGCTTTGAAATCAGGCTGTGTTCTAACCAAACGTATAGTCAGTCGCCGACTGTCTGCCAGCTTTATGACCGGACTCCACCAAATGGAGAATGCAGAGTGGAACGGGAAAGTTTCTTAAATAACCGGTGTAGAACCTGGATAGCGTGTAATAGTTTAGCTTTCACGCGATTTTTTTGTATTTCCATATGTGTATATTCAGTTCTCCATTTACATCGAACCGACAATACGTCATAAACGCTATGTGTAGTAAGTACCGTCTAGATTCTCGTTAACACTGGGGCTCACAGCGAGCCCCACATTCGGCGGCTTTCCATACGCTTCGTTTGGACACGGCCTTAATATAATAATATGGCAGAAAATCATTCCTATTGTTTAATTCACGCTAAACATTGTCTACATCAGTCTTGCTGAGTCCGAGGCCACTTCGTAATTGATTGCTTTAGCTATTTAAGGGATATTTTAAGATTTTTTATTTAATTTTCTAATACAATGAGAATTATTTAGATTTTAATCGGATATTTAGCTGAATATAAGCTTATTATTAAGACATGTAAGATATCCTTTACATAATGACAATTTGATAATATCTAAATTTACAACAATGAGGAAAGCATGAGACACAATTTATCCTAAATTATTATTTTTGTGTAACAGTTTTTATAATACCACCCCTTCAGTGAAACACCATTTATTAAAGCGTTATCGAATCGCTTATTTTTTTTATTTATTAAGTAAAATGTCACTTCCATACATAAAATGTTATTTTAGAAATTTGTATCTTAGTTAACGCTTGTAGAGATGTCACTTGTCAATGGGGAAGTTGTCTTGTGACCAGACTTTCAAAAACTTCAAATTAATTTAATGACCCTTATGTTACGTCTGTGTTAGTTTGAGGGTCTAAAAAAATCGAAATATTAAATAAATCTCTTTTTTTTGTAGAGATCTTTGGTGTTAGCCTGAGCGCAGGCTTTGACTGCTTCACCGGACTAAAAGAGCTAAATACATCGTATCATCGTCATCAGTGTATTAAACTTTTTGTCTCAAGCTAGATTAAATGATTTCATACATGACACCACTACTGCAAAAGTTTATATATTTGTGCGATTGCCCATAAGTCATGAATAACATATGGAAGAGAAAAGAGTTTTGAACATAAGTCAGGCCTGTTGGTCTAGTGGTTAGAGACCCTGACTGCTATACCGGAGGTCGTGGGTTCGATTCCCACCCGGGACAAATGTTTGTGTGATGAGCACGATCATTTGTTCGGTGTCTGGGTGTAATTTATCTATAATATGTATGTATTTAGAAATATATAAGTATGTTTATCAGTTGTCTGGTTACCACAACACAACCTCTGCTTAGCTTGGGACCAGACAACCGTGTGTGAGATGTCCCGGAATATTATTATTATAACATTGGTTTCCATTACTATCAGGCTTTAAATACAGCGTTTTTTGTAGGAGATGAAATAAATAATATTTTAAGGTAATTATGTGTAAGAGAAATCGTTAGCTTTTTAGTATGAGAAAATAAATTAGAACATACCTAAGTGTGTGTAAAAAGGTATGCGGAAAAGTTTAGGCTTCAATTTTAGACATTTACATAAGAGAATTATCTATCATTATTATACAAGTATACAATTAATTTATATCAATTTATTAAGTACTCATTTCGACAAAATGTAACAAAAAATCTGTAAAAGGCAATTTTAAATTCAGAGTGAGTCCAGAAAGTATAAGAAATGAAATAAAACTGGGATAAATAATTCGCTTACTATCCTAATAAGACCTAACTATCCCAGTTCTATTTCAATATCCTTTTAATCCTCTTGAAGTCATCAATAAAACCAACAACACGCAACATCCTCCGCATCCTCGTGAACATTATGAAATTAAATTAAAAACATAATTTATTAGCATTAAATCTTATATTGTTAGTCTTACTATCATAGTAAGACCTGTAAGTATTCTATTGAGACCCAAATATCCTTCTTGATAATACTTAGCACAGACTGGTCTAACTCGAGAATTAACATGCTATTGATATTACATAATTCATATTCAAAGATTAATGGCGCTGTACCGAAGTAATGAGAACCTCCTCATTTTCTGAGGTTGGTAAAAAAAAATAGCTAGAAATTATAATTTTATTTAGCAAGGATTTTAAAAGATGTAGAAAAAATTAGACAATATTTGGACAACATTTAGCTCTATGGTCCAAGTTCGATCCCCAGACGAGTCAATGTAGAAAACTCTTCTACATTGTTTCGGATTTGAGTGTCTATTATCATAATTGTCTCTAATTCCATAAGAAAAATGCTTTATCTACTTTGTGCTCAGAGCAACGTTTATCATTACATCGTCCAAAGAAACTTAACAAAAAAAAAATAGTCAACTCATCCAAGCCAGACCAGTTCGTCTCCAAGTAGTAAGATTAAGAGAAGGTGTCGTTGACCTGCCTGCAGCAGCGGATGAAGGTGGCTCTCCGGGGCAGCTCGCGCAGGTGCGCGGCGCCCACGTACGTGCACGCCGAGCGGAGCCCGCCCAGGATGTCCTTCACCGTCACCCCCACGTCGCCCCGGTATTCTACTTCTACTGTCTTACCTGGATAAGATAAGGCAGAAAATTTTTAAAATTAAAATTTATAATTAACTAAGACAAATCGAAAATATGAGGTAACTTAAAGTAGTTAAAAAAAAATTGCTTCAACCCCTTTAGGATTTAAAATCTTATATATAAAAATGAATCGCTAAATGTGTTTGTAAGTGCATAACTTAATAACGCCCGGACCGATTTCGCTAATTCTTTTTATGTTGTGTTAGTTATTATCAGGAGAAGGTTCTTATGAAAGAAAAAAAAATGTGAGGAAAATTAGAAAATTTTAGTATATTTAGTCACCATATTAAGTAATCCTGTCTATTGTTATTTGAGAGTGATTTGTCGGATTCATCTCCCCCCACAATAATATAAAGGCACCGGGAACGGGACCTATCCATTCACGCGGGTGAAACCGCGGGGCACAGCTAGTACAGTACTAAAATCAAACATCCACAATAGTTAAACAAATTTTTTTTTGCTTTGGGGTGAAATAGGTGAACAGAAAAGCTCTCAAATTCTTCTTTGTCTCTCAAGTCTTGTTAAGCCTCTTTCATGGTCCTATTAGATTTCCAGACCGTTAAGACACCAAAACAACATAAGGGCATTTAAAACGCCTTCTACTTTTAACAAGTTCCGTAGACCTACCGTAGACTTTTCGAAGTCTTTTTTCACAACAGTTGAAAAATTCTTAAAAAAAAATCCTCACCTTCCGAAGACCTATACTCAGCCACGCCGCCGGAATGCTTGAGCATAGCCGTCGACGACGACATGCCATAGAACAGCTTGACCTTCCGTCCGTCGGGCGTGGAGACGACGTCGCCGCCGCACTGGTCGTGTCCGGCGAACATGCCGCCCGCCATCACGAAGTCCGCGCCCGCGCCGAACGCCTTCGCCACGTCGCCCGGACACGTGCAGCCGCCGTCCTGGGGTAGGAGAATAATGACATAATATTATTGACTGGAAATGAATATGAAAAAAGACATCAATTAAAAAAACTCCATTTAACAAAATGAATCCATTTTACATGGTATCACCTTTGAGGTGTACCCTATCGAGGATGAAAAGATTTTTTTAAATCGATACACAGTTGCTATCGATAGTGTGAAACAAACATACAACAAAATCTGAACCTCTTATTTTTGAAGTACGTTAAAAATGAGGCTTCATTTCCAGGTTCCAGGTACAAAGAGACATAGTTATATAAAAATGTATAAAGTAATAGTTAAGAAAGCTAACAGTTTTATCACAGCACTCAACTGCAACATTTAGTGCTTCTACACATAACCGCGAATTCGCATCGTATCTCAAATATCTGCGACCTCACGTTCTATCACGGCTGCCTCGTTGGCCTAGTGGTGCTATGCGCGCCTGCTACGCTAGAGGTCTTGGGTTCGATTCTCGAGTCGACCAAGGTGTTATTGGGTTTTTCTATGAAATTCTCAGTAGCAGGTCGGAGTTTGGATTTGTGCCCAGTGGCAATAGGCTCGCCCCCTATTACATGGGACCTAAACATATCGGCGAACTTTGGGTGTACAATTGGTACGCCTCTGCCTACCCCTTCGGGGATACAGGCGTGATGATATGTTATGTTATGTCACGTTCTATTTAGAACCTTATTTACCTAGAAGTTCTGGCGTTGCAGCTTCGCAAATTGCATCGCATTGCAGTTCCTTAAGAAAGCTATCATTAATTTAAATTCTTTTCCACCCTGATGGATTTTTATCCCAGTAACTCAGTATCTCAAAAAGGAGTTTCCCGTTTCCTATATTTTTTACCAGTAACTATAAGTTCTGTTCTGCTCACCGATATGATGTGTCCTTTGAGTCCGTGCGCGGCGTCTGCGCACTCGATGACGGCGGACAGCTGCGGGTAGCCCACGCCCGTCTTGATACGCGTCGTGCACACCGAGCCGGGGCCTATGCCCACCTGACCAACACACATCCTCTATATTATAAATTTACTAAACAGAATGGTTTTTACGTTACCTGGATTAAAAGTACCTTGAATACTAGATATAGCTAATTATACTTAAAGGAAGCAATACTTATTTCTAAAAAGCAACAAAAGGGTATTCTTCATTTCAGTCATTTTTGAAACGTACCTTAATAATATCTGCGCCGGATAGAATGAGTTCTTCTACCATCTCACCAGTGACTACATTACCAGCCTGGAAATATAACAAAAGAGTCAATTATTATACAACCACAGACCTTGAAAACAAGTATACACAATAAAAAATAAAACTGGTGCTTCCTGGGAAACGGTAGACTTATATGTAAACATATGCAAAGACTTCTTAAAGCAGTTGTTTTTTAAGCAGCAAGATTTCTGTAGAAATAAGCAGTACCCATGAATATACGGCTCTATTACGTTGTTTCTGAATCGTATTTTGTATGCACCATAATTATTAAATAAATAAATAAATCTTTTAGCGAACAACTTACAATGATAGTATGCTTAGGGAAGGCGGCCCTCACTCTCCGCACATACTCCACGAAATGCTGCGAGTATCCGTTGGCCACATCCAGACATATGAATTTGAGGTCCTTGACCGTGTTCAGGATCTCAGCTAACCGCTCGAAGTCAGCTTCTGCTGTGCCTGAGCTGGCAGCTGAAGTGGAGAACGGATTTGGTTGAGATTACCAGGGGTTAGCTGGTCTAGTGGTTAGTGACCCTAGCTGCTGAGCGAAAGGTCGTGAGTCGCCTCACTCAGGGGAAGTCTTTGTGTGATGAGCATGATCATTTGTTCTGTGTTTTTTTTCTTTAATATGTAAAGTATGTTTATCAGTTGTCTGGTCTTATGTGTGCTTTGACGACCTCCGTGGTCGAGTGGCGTACGAACCGGTTTTCAAGGTGTCGCTAGCTCTGAGGTCCTGAGTTCGATCTTCGGACAGGTCAATGTAGAAAATCACTTTTCTACATTGTCCCGGGTCTGGGTGTTTGTAGTACCTTCGTTGTTTCTGAATTCCATAACACAAGTGGTTTACAGCTACTTATTTTGGGTTCAGAGCAATGTATGTGATGTTGTCCGCATTTATTTATTTATTTAAATGCAGGACAATATTGTGTGACGCGAATTTATCGACTTTTTTTTCTACTCACTTTAAGAATAATATTAATAAGTAACAATTGGTAAGTATATGACGTACCCATTTGTTCCAAGCATTCCGGGTGTTCCGTCGCGAATTTCTTCCAGTCTTCAATGGAATAGTATTTGTGGATACACGTGAAGAGACCATGCTGAAATAGAAACGAAAATATGTTCATATAATAAAACACAATATTTTAAATACAGTTTGCAGTAGCATTTTAATAAATAGTGTCATTTTCTGTATCAAATCTATGCAGAAAGTAAAGCGCGGATATTTTTAGAACTAATTTGATTTAAAAGCAGTTCATTAGTGTTCATATTTAACACTGAACGTTATTTTACTAGCTCACATAAATTAGCAATCCTAGCCACGTTAGTCATACTTATAAATTAACTCTCACACATAAATGTACTTAGGTATAGCAACGATGTGTGTGGGTACAATTAATTAAAAGACTTTGTCATCACATTCAGACAATGTAGTTTTATAGGGTGTTAACTGAAACACTGACTATTAACAGAACAAATTACGCTCGCTTAGAGCAAGTGAATTAAAAAAAGAACCAGCCTATAAACGTCCCACTGCTGGGCACAGGCCTCTTCCCATATAGAAAAGGAACGAGCATTGCTCACATCACAACGCTTGCCATATAGTGGATTCGCCATTTAGGTTCAAAGGACAATGGCGAAATCATTGTTGATGTAATTCTTATGCGTCTACAAACGTCATTATTACAGATTTACATGAAATAATTAGTTACGTTTTATCAAGCTTTATTTAAATAACGTCTAAGTGTATGAAAAATATATTTTAAATAGGAAATACAATTGATTAAATTGTACTTGGAGTGTTGCCATGTGAAAGTTAAATCTAAACTAAGTCAGACAAATATATTTCGCTAGTAAATTAGAAAAGCGGTTTTTATTGAAGTTATATGAATAAGAATAATCTAAAGACATGTTATTTCTTCCCAACATTACCGAAATAAATAAATGAAATCAAAATAATATTACGTAAACTCACGGGTAAACTTCATTCCAGCATGGCAACAACAGCGGATACAATCAATGTGACATTTTTAGTTATGTCAATTGACATTGCTTGTGATCTGTCAATTCAAACGTTCGTTACTCCTATTATTGTTGAATCTATTAATGTTTTTATTTCTAATATTTGTTCTGGACTGCTTATGGACTTGAAACATTTCTCCTGTGACGTGCGCTTGCCAAAGGATTCCGATTACCTACCACTTACGACGACATTGTGCTGTGAACTTTTAACTCCGATTCTTCTTCTTACTTTGAATTTTATTGCGTGTAAAAGACGATATGTTTTTCACGATGGGAAGCCGTGTATAGCCTCTCAGCACCGGCTGGTTTCCTGGATGATCTCGTGATAAGGGAGGATGAAATAAAATATGATGAAGAAAAATAACCAAAAAATATAAATATATTGTTTAATTTCTTTGACAATCCCTTGTTAGAATTAATGCTGTTTTTTATTTCATTCATGCATTTGGTCAGCTATTTTATAGACGATTTTGTGCATTTAACAATATTGTTATATTGTTAAATGCACAAAATCTATAAGAAAGAAAAGAGAAGAAAAGAAAGCCTATAAGAAAACATTAACATATTCTGTCAGGATTATAGATTTTAAAAGATACTCTCTCTTACACTACATGATCAAAGCGATACCAGGGAAAACCTAGTTTAAATATATTTTATCTTTTAAAAAATTAGTGACCATTTCACGAGGTTTACTTTTTCAACATTAGGAAATCCTATGAATGTCTCTTATAAAAATGCAAGGTCGAGCAAAAGTATTTAATTGCTTACAGGAGCCCAATAATTTCACTTATAAATAACTGAACTTCTTTTAGTTTGAACCTTAGAGTATAGATAAGATACTAAAGAGTGAGTCTATCAGAGTTTGGACCGTAAGCACTAGTATGAACTAGTTTTGTCGTGAATTATACATGAAGATGGAGCTTGCCGTTTTAATAAATCTATCTTAAACACTAATATTATCCTAACCATGACAAAACCATCGACTTTTTCGTATATAAGTTTGTCGTTGCGCGAAAAATAACTAAAATCAGTAAACGAATGTACTAGATACAGACTAAAAAGTGCTCTCGCTTTGCACAAGGGGAAACTAGCCATAGTATCGGTCTATGTATATGTAAAGTCTATGGTTTGAACGAATCTTAAATGACAAAACACCTACCCTACTATTCTCTTTGCACCTAGCCTCAAATTCTTTAAAACTTAAATATATTTTATTCGTGACTTCGTTCATCAGTGAGCCTTAAGACAATATTGTTCAGAAACCTAAACTCTATATTTTAAGATTTTTTTTATCAGTAGACGCAACAAAATTATGTCAACAAAAATTTGTATGAGAGTTCGCCATTGTCCTTTTTGGAGCCAGGTTTCCACACGTTATTTTCCTTCACCGTTTCAGAACTGTCTTAGAGTAATAAGAAAGTACATATAACTTTGAAAAATCCACATTGGTACTTGCAGGGGTTCGAGTTACATTATTTTATTTATTTGAAGTTTTCTGCTTAAAAATTAAGTAACAGATTTACTTATTTTCGTGTGTTAAAAAGCGTCTAGAAAAAACAATACCTTGTTTTAATTTCATATTTATTGCATTTTAAGCGAATGCTTGATTAAAATTGATTGCTTTGAGTAGATTGCAAATATAATTAAAAAACATTATTTCCAGATACACCTATCAAGACCAACTGACATGTGTCAGGAAAGCATTGCCTAAGGTGCTCCTCACCGGGAGCATTCGCGTGTAATGTAACGTTACAGATTTGAGCATTACATCAGTGAAGGAGGAGAACCGAGCATTACAATGCGCACCTTGTAATGATACAAATGCTCGCTAGTCTGCTCTCGCTTGGCACAAGGGGAAACTAGCGATAGTAGCATGTATATGTTTAGTCTATGATTCTCTCAGTCTCCTGACCACAAATTAATGTTCATAGCGCTAATGTGAACATGTCTTTACTCTAATCAATTACTGCGTTCTTTGAAGCGTTTAGTGTTATCTCTGCACGTGGCCAGATCTGTATTTAAGATTGGATCTGATCATCTAGACATCTAGACATTACGCTTATTTCAACTCATTGAAGCGTCTGATACGTCTATGGCGCCATTCTTTAATATGACTTTAATCGATTTCATTTCTGAGTGTATTCGCTTCAAATGGCACGATAATTCTTGCATTGTCTAAACAAGGCGTTATGCTCGATCGATCTTTAAGGCTTATATCTATTTAAGTCGAAGCTCCTTAATATGAAATTAAATCTTTTGATACCATAAACAAAGACGCGGGTGTTTCTGTGTGTCTGCAGGTGATAAACTCCAAAAATTATTATTATTAAGAGCCTGCAATGTCCCACTGCTGGGCAAAGGCCTCCCCAATCTCCCTACATTTATCTCTCTCAAGAGCCGCGATTGACCTAGTAAGTGGGTCTACTGTATACCTTCCAACTCGTAGAGGACAAGCGCGGAGGGTTAATTTGTCCAAACCCCTACTCTCCAAAAATACCGAAAGAAAAAAAAAAACAAAATTTTTAAGAACACTGAAAATTATTCGTTTCAAATCTGATTTGAATGTAGCGCAAAAAAAAACGTTATATCGTCTACTCGTCTACAAGCTGCATACTCTCAAACTATGAGAATATGCAGCAGTAGTTCACTGGAATATTGGCAATGTTTGGAGTGCTCTATCTAGGGTGTAGTACGTACTTATATATTGATGATTTTCATACTGCTAGTTTTGTATACCGTGTGATGGCAGAACGGGTTTCTATTAAAAAATATAGTTATCATAAGTGTTACCTTTGAGAGTTCCTGTGCCATTTCGAAGGTCCCTACTGTGTCCATGTTGCTGGCCATGACAGGGACTCCCTTGTAGGTCTGCCCCGAGTTACGGAATGTGATCTCCCGGTACATGTCCACCTGGAACAATTACAAATATATGTAGTTATCGTACATAGAAGGCAGTACTGTACTTCTTGATTCTTCTGGTAATATTCTTTGTGATTCAAAGGACAGTCTTGTTTGTTCTGATTAGGTTTTGCCGGTACTAAGATAGTAATTTTTTCGATGAACACAAAGTTCAAATGTGTCGGTGGTATTTATTTGTTATCTTTGTAGATCCTGGCTTATAGGACTTGCTATGATGGCCATGTGTCGTCGTATATAATATCGTTTGCCCTAAAAAAATACTCCCTGACGATTTAGACATGACGATATCTTTATCATAGGCAGACAGGACAGGGGTAACTTTGAAAGAAATGATTAATAAGGTCGAAAATAATAAGTTATCTTATATCTTCTTTTCCACCAGAGCTGGATATTATATAAATTGCATAGCGCTTATCTTTTTCTAGTGTAAAGTAGAGAGTTACACAACCCCGTCATAAACCTCTGGAGTTATGGAAACAGTTAATTGCCTCTACATTCAATGTTCTTAATTGATTGGATAACAGTCTAGTTTAAATCAGTTGTAAAGTTCGCATTCTTAGATATTTCGTAAGAAACAAGGTCAGTGAAATACGAAGAGAAATTGTGTGTGATTATCGTTTTCTACGTAACTGAATACCGTTGGAAAACCGCCAAAAGTGGAGCTTCGTAACAATAAAGCTTGGCGGAGATTCTTGCAAACGTTTCTATCAAGGACACCGTCTTGTATTCAATTATTTTACGTAATAGAATAGTAAAGAGAATAACTGAGATACTCAGATACTCTTTGTTAGTTTACACCAAAGTTTACGTATTTTCTTTTTAACTTTTAATTGGCTTTCATTATATTTTTTTTAGTATAAATCTAAACAAAAAAAAACTAAAAAAAAAATGTTTAAGGCGAGTGTGAATGAAAGAAGGCCAGGTCAAGAGTACCATAAACCGAACAGCATGTATGAAGGGAATAATGAAAGTGGACAAAACGAAACAAGTGTGCAAGGATCGTAGCAAGTGGAAAGAAGTGGTCTCTGCCTACCTCTACAAGGGAAAGAGGCGTGATTATATGTATGTATGTATGTATGTAAATCTAAACCGGCCCTGATTTAGATTTATACTTAGTTATAATCTTTGCTATAAATGAATCCGCACCCACAGACAAACCGTTTATACGGTTTTATGTGGCCTATTATAATGCCACAGTATTCTATTTAATTATTTGCAATAAAGGCCATTTAATACACTGTTCATTTTTAATCACTTGTAGACATACAATCAAAGTAGATTTTATAACAGTTCTCATGGCGATTATTTTATGCTATGTTGGCCCAAAAAGCTACTTAAACTGTATGTCAATAGTGTGAAATCGATACCTACCAACATTAATTATAGGTAAACTAGCTGTGCCCCGCGGTTTCACCCGCGTGAATGACAATACATACACTATCTTTTTTAATTATAGCTTATGTGTTATTCCGATGTATCAGCTACATTATTGTAAAGTTTCATTAAAATCCATTCAGTAGTTTTTGCGTGAAAGAGTAACAAACATCCACACATTCATTCTCACAAACTTTCACATTTATAATATTAGTTATAGGTAAATTATGAAAGTTTGAACGTAAAAGATAAACTTATCCAATTACAGCAATTATGTTACTGGCACATACAATTTCTCAAGGAACTGATGAAAAAGTATGGTCGTAGTCATGTAAAGTAGTCGGTGTCACGGGTCAATGTAGAAACCAACTTTTCTACATTGCCTCAGGTCTGGGTGTATGTCGCACCTTCGTTGTTTCTGAATTTCATAACACAAGTGCTTTAGCTACTTACTTTGGGTTCAGGGCAATGAGTATGATGTATTGAACCATACTTGTTTGTTGAAACTGCAATCCTGGGCAGGACTGGATCCATGAAATTGACCCAGTCCTCAATTTCATGGATCCAGTCCTGCCCAGTTATGGCGCGACTAAGGAGAAGCCTATGTCAGGCAGTGGACCTACATAAGCTGAGTTGATTGATTGCTACATTATTGATGGGTTATTGGGTAAATTGTATGATAAATATATGTGTCAAGTGGCCGAATCAGCGAAATGTGATTAATCATGTTACCAACTTTTGTCGTTAAATGTACAGTCAGGAGCAATAATATGTAGGTATATACTCAGCAATTTTCAATTCATTTTCTCTTCAGTTCTAAATTGGTATTGCAAACATTATTTAAAACAGTTCCTTTATTATAGGCCAGTTTTTGTGGGTTACAACAATAAAATCTCGCTTTTGTCACAATTTCGCTGTGTCAACATATTTTTCCCGTGACTGTACACAAGTATGACGGTTTTACGGCGATGTTAATTGTCAGGTCATTTTGTAGATAATAGCGGAGATAAGCAACAATACCTGCTTTTAATGGCTTTTCCTTTGAAATGCAAATGTTTCGCCATAGAGCATACACTCTATTTTAACCTTCTATGCTGTTGAAATATTTTATGAGGGGTACTGAAAACCAAGTCATTAGATAATTTTTGGTACATGACAATGGAAAAGCAATTGCTGTACCCTTAAGAGTCCGTATCTTGAAATAAACTCAACTGATTTTGACGAAAATATCATCATTCCCGAGCCTTTTCCCAACTATGTTGGGGTCGGCTACCAGTCTTACCGGATTCAGCTGAATACCGTATTTTACACGGAACGACTGCCTATCTGACCTCCGCAACCCATTTTACTTGCAAACACAGTATCCCATACTAAGACTGGTTGTCAGAATTGATATTAACGACTGCCAAAGATCTAAAAAAAAAATGTATATTCCGATATTTTTGTTAAATATGTGAACAAACATACATGCACAGACAAGTTAAAATAAGACCCTTCTTTTATAATTTCCAAAGGTTTATCTAAAAGGGAACATTCCACTTTCCTAATAGTACCTATCCATTAATTAGTGCCGCTCAATTGGTGACAAAAGATGAAAGAAATCGTTGCGCGGCAGATATTTTCGGTCGGTTCGGTTCCGGCCGTTACATCGAGGCCAAGGCGACTAGACGAACGTTGACAGATTGCAGGGACAGTTTTTCACAGGGCACTGAATAGAAGAGAGTTTACTACGATTTGTTCCAACTTATATTACTCAAGTGTCGATACGGTTAGAAATAAAATGTATTGTATAAGACAACAGCTGACAGACGCAGGTCGCTACATTTCAAGGCTTATAAATAAGTAGAAAATATTTTTATCATTTTCGTAAAACGAGCAACTAAGTGACTTTTTACGGCGCCTTTTAAAGTTTCCTGTAAAAAGAAACATTTAAATGTTTAAATACAAACAGCTTTCTTCATCATTAACACCTGTGGATATGTTACCGGCTTTCAAAAGAGTTTGGTCTTCCGAACCGCTCAAGAACGCAAAAAAAATACTTTTTTACATGACATACCACTGCATACATACTTGCCGTGGCTTTGCACGGGAAATGTGAGGTTTCCAAAAAAATATATGTCTCGTGTCCTTACAAAATAATAATAATGTCAACTTATAAACATCCCACAGCTGAGACTGGCTTCTCACCATATAGAGAAGGCACGAGCATTGATCACCACGCTTACTTATTTGCGGATTGGCGATAGTAGTTCAGTAAGTTCAGTCTTTACAAAAAGGTACATAATAAAAAAGGATTATATGTGCACTCGTTCGGAAGTTATAGCGTGACGAATGGAAATCGAGATTCATTTGTTTATAAAGATAAATTCAAAGATGTCTAGCTCTGCCGTTATCTAAGCGATTATGTAATAACGTCGTGCTAATGAACTACTAAGACTACGGACATGTAAATGTAGTTAAACCCGTGCTAGATAAGATAAGACGCATGGAACTCGGTGTGACTGCAAATTAATGCAATTTATAGTCAAAGGAAAAATCTAATTAAATACTAGATGTATTGAATTATTTTTCCACAGATTGACGACCTTCGTGATCGAGTTGATAAATAAATAAATATGGACAACATCACATACATTACTACGAATCCAAGGTAAGTAGTCAGACAGGCCTGTTGGTCTAGTGGTTAGAGACCCTGATTGCTGTACCGGAGGTCGTGGGTTCGATTCCCACCCGGGGCAAATGTTTGTGTGATGAGCATGATCATTTTTTCGGTGTCTGGGTGTAATTTATCTATAATATGTATGTATTTAGAAATATGGAAGTATGTTTATCAGTTGTCTGGTTACCATAACACAAGCTCTGCTTAGCTTGGGATCAGATAACCGTGTGTGAGATGTCCCGGAATATTATTATTATTAAGTAACTAAAGCACTTGTATTATGTGTTCAGAGACAATAAAAGTACCACAAACACCTAGACCTGAGAAAATATAGAAAAGTGTTTTTCTACACTGACCTGGCCTTCTACCTTGAAACTGGGACCTTATAGAAAACCGGTGTATACGCCACTCGACCACAGAGGTCGTCTTAGTAGTAGAGAACCTACACACCGGTTTGCCACGTGCCGCTGGCTCTAAGGTCCCGAGTTCAGTCCCCGGGCAGGTCAAGGTATAAAACCACTTTTCTGCATTGTCGTTCTAGGTCTTTGTGGTACCTTTTTTGGATGAGATGCCATAAACAAGTGACGTAGTGCCTTAGCTACTTACTCTGGTTTTAGAGCAATGTATGCAATGTTGAATAAATGTACTATGTTTTGTCATGGTTTTCCTACTAAAATACACAATTTGTATTGAGTTTGCTATCTTAGGTAATAAATTGTCTTTTCGTAAGGCTTGTCATAAAATTAACGACTGTCAAAGTTCAGAAAACGACATTTAAGGCCACAGATTAAATTAACGCAATTTCTAAGGCATGGAATATATCAGTATACAGAATATTTACCCATCATTACACCAACTTTGACAAGCGCAGCTTAACTTGATGAATTCTTACTTAGCTACAAGCTCTGAAATAGAATTCTTAATATCGATCAGATTGTAATAGTTATGGTTACCTCACGTGAACTATAATTTTCCACGCCTTTGACCTTGAAGCGTTAGACCTTAGTTACAGTGGTATAAACGCATAGATTAGTGTAGATGCAGTATACAGGTGCAGTTTATTACTATCGTCAGGTGTATGGCACGAGTGGGCGGGAATGTATGTATGAGACATAATACATTTTCAACGGACGTTGTTAATATTGTTATGTTGTTCTTATAGAGCCGTGAAGGAGTTGTTATAAGGCATTAAAAGTTGCTGGTCGTATATAAGAAAAATAAGAAGCCCCTGAAAGATTTCAGGAAATTGTGGAAAACTTTTGGAAATCTGAACAGATTTTTAACATCTCAAACTTAAAACACTCCTCTTTTTGCGTCAGGGTTTAATAAAAGTCGACACAACAGATTTTGCCTAGCCTAGGCCTTTTAAAAGATACCCCTCCATACTCCACACAATCTGTATTGTATAACACCCATAGTAACATATTACGAAGACGTATAGGAACAAACTTAGTACATTAAAACATCTAGGCTGTCTAACATTTGTAATTTCCTCTATTTGGTCCATTTGGCTTTTCGCCAAGGTTCCCATTTCTGTAAACGTTGCATGTGTATCTAATGTATCCATTAGTTGAACCGATGACTCATGTTTGTATTGTAAACAATGTCTGATAAAGGAGAAAAAATGCCTGAAAAAATGGAACTGTTCACCTATCATGGATAAATCTTGAATTTGCTTAACTGCTATTCAATCCTCAAATAACGAAGTTTCACTCACTGCTATAGCCCATAGCCTACACGTAACGGTCAATCATTATATCTGAAAGTAATTTTCTACTTAGGGATTGAGTGGCGGAGTGTTGTGAAGTTTGCCACCAACACCTGAAGTGATGACCACGACCTCTCTGTCAAGAGTGATCCCGACAAGGACGAGAGAGGAATAGGAATTTTACATTATTTATATCGGATATAGGCTACACGAACTACTTAAGCAGTTAGTCAGTGATCACCGTACATGGACTACATGAGCTGTCGACTGTTCTCGCGTCACGTGCCTCCCGCTTGCTTTTTGTTTTGTCGACCGCTCGGAGCAGTCGAACAAATGCTTCAAGTGGTCCTTACGCGGCCATAGAAGACTATTCATCATGCAGTTGGAGTTTGAAGCAGTCTTGTGTACGCTGCCTTCAGTAAGCTAAACTTTAATCTATTGTGGTACTATCTTATTATAGTAGAGTACGTATACAGGGTGTTAAGAAACCCCTGTCCGACCAGAAAGGGTGATTATAGGGTTCACAATCACATGCCCAAATAAAATATCAAATTTGGAAAATTCGAAATGCCCCCAAATTCCCTTTTGAGATTAAAACAAAATTCAAGACACCAATTTCGTCGGTATTTTAGGGGGTATTTTGTTTGTTTAAAAGTTAGCATCTGTGACGATGCCAACTCTCTCTCTGGATTTTTGAGAAAAACCTTTTTTTAGGTATATTTTTTTTTCTTTTTTCCATTTTTTTTCATCTTTTTGTACTCAGATATCAATACCTAACAACATTTTCACGGATTGGACATGGTTGTCTTAAAACCCTGTATAGTAGTAGTAGTAGTATCTACGAATAGATTCTTTCATTTATTAGCTACGTCTTCCAAATACCTAGCTTCATGGCCATGACTTTTATCATTATTACTTGTGTTACGTTTGTCTTCGCCGTTTTATTTCAGTCTAATGTAAAAACGATTCGGTTCGACATGAAACGCGGTAACTTGGGGCCATTTGCTGCCATTAACTACGTTTCATGCCACGATGACGCAAGCTGCCACAGATAATAAATTACTTTTTGATTGAGGGAACTAATAAGTTGTAGTTAGGTTTATAGATATTTATGGTCGAGGAAAACCCTATTAACGTTCACGTTTCTATACGAATAGTGGTATATGAAAACCGTGCTTACTACTTTGAGATAAAGCTTAAAGTTGCAAAGCAAGGCGATTTTCATAGGATTCGGATTACAGAGGGTGTTACGCATTCTTATGGCAATCATAAATCGATTGGGTAAAGTATGTGGGGCATAGTTTTCCCTGCAAGAACTATAAACTGCATATATATAGCGTGTAAATATTTATTTTAGGTATGTCTTTTGTTGCAAACTTTACACTATACGATTTACGATTATTATGTTCGTTATATTCATATTCATATTTTATTTGCTTTCCACAATGTTTTCACAGGTGTAACAAAGGCTTAAAGCTATAGGAACAATCATGGACCCTGTTAGGGCACAGCAATATCAGGCATTTAATGCCAGTAGGTAACATACTCAATACTTATCTATCAACTATTTTATTTACATAATATTCTACTTAAAACATTAGTTAAATTTATATTTAGACATAATAACAAATATATTGAGTAAATTCTAATAGATCTAAAGTCAAAATTAAATAGTGCTTTAGTTGTGTAAGTTGAACTACAAAACGTTCATATCAATGTTGTGTTGGCAACAATGCTGTTATTGTTTGAACAACTTTCAGTTTCCGATAAAATGGCTGCCTTCATGTTCCACATCCGTAAAACTAAACCAGACTAAGATTAAACAATTATGATAGCAGATGTAACTAGAAACAATATTTAAGTAATTTAGGTAATGCAAGAGGGATATTTCGACATCGAATTAAGCCAAAAAATCTGTTAAATCCCTTGAAATTGAGTTAAGCCCCGAAATCTGTAAAGCCAATCTGTAAAGCAACTCATAAAAGGAGTCAATTAGCAATTAGTTTTCTGTAAACAAAGCAATAAGTAACAATTACGATCCAATTGCTAATGCCTTCAGTAATAAAGCCCCTGTAATTATACTTTGATCTTCGACACCTAAATGTATAGAAATATACGAAGCTTGTTTCAATTAGGGCCGGTTTATCAAACGCCAGATAATTTTGCTAAGGAATAATTTTGAATCTTTGACAGATCGTTAATCCTACTAATATAATAAATGTAAAAGTTTGTGAGAATGGATGTGTGGATGTTTGTTACTCTTTCACGCAAAAACTACTGAATGGATTTTAATGAAACTTTATAATAAAGTAGCTTATTCATCGGAATAATACATAGGCTATAATTTATAAAGATGGGGTATGTATTGTCATTCACGCTGGTGTAACCGCGGGGCACAGCTAGTTTAAAATATGTAAAAAGAGATTTTCGACTGAATAATAGTTGGTGTAGAAAAAGCGGCTCTTTGCCATAAAAAGTTGCCCTAAAGCAACAATTTCATTTTAATTTTCACCACGTCAAATTCTGATATCCCGTAAAGAAAGACTGATGACGACTTTTTTACGGTAATAAATGCTGTCAATTAGAAGGAAAGGTCAAAGAGGTGGGGCTTTTGAAGACTAGGTGTGTCTGCAGTAAAATAGAGGATATTGATGACCTGCTAATGGGACTTCGCTGCCCTTTTAATGACAGGGTGGTTTTAATGATCGGGAAATATAGAGTCATTACTTTAAGCATATTTTGAGATGGGGATTTAGTGAATATTTAAATAATATCAAAGAGAATAATGAAAGTCTATGTGCCGTTTTTCGCAAGTTCTTTCTTCGCTCATAACTAAGGGCATCAATCAGATTTAGTCCTCTTCAGTTATTTCCGAAACATCGCGTGTACGTTCCGTGTTTCTTAAAAAAAGTTGTATAAACACGAATTTCAAATTGCTGAAAGATTGGTCAGTCAATAGGTATAGTCGCAAATGCGTCAGAGGGACATATATACTTAACTAATTAATCATATCTGCAAATAAATTTCGCTATTAGAAACAATATTTCGACATAAGAGGTCTACTAACTTATATCAAATTAACATTTCTGGCAGAGCTATGTATATGTTATGAATTTTGAGCATCATTCGCAATCCGGTATATCAGAAAAGCTGACCAAGGGATTTTACACGATTAAACAGTGAGGGTGAAAACTTTTTGGGGTTGTCATCCACCCCTGACGACCATCACTGGTCGCCCATCCTCACGCAACAAGCCGGGGTAGTAAAATATTCGGGTCATCAGAGTTCAAGTCAGGACACTCAGATATAATCTTTCTCAAGGAGGATCTCAAGTTGTGTCACTCGACAAAGCGATGGGTGGATTGTCTGACGAAATTAAAAAGGGATTACTGAGAAGCGATATAGTATTGTGTACAAGGATTATAAATGTCTACTTGAATTATAAAGTTGCGTTTGTTCACTTGGGTACTACATTTTCTAGGTGAGCATATGAAACTTAATTTGCCTACTCAATTCACATAAAAGATATTACCTAGGTGAATTATTTTTGAGGTGAAATGTCGAGACTTAAAAATCCATAAATATAACAGAAATATGTAGGTTTAATTTTTTTTTATCATTGTTATATTTTAAAATATAAGATAGTCTAATGTTACAGAGTTATAGTGCAAGTATTATTCATTATTGTAGGCTTAAAATTAAATAATAAAAACAGCTTACTTTAGACTGATAAACTGGATTAACTCTACATACAAATCTAATATAATAAACTGGATTTACAGTTCATGCATATCAGGTATAATAAAATTAGGATTTATATTCAATTATATTTAGATAAGATAAAACAATATTTTATTACTATAACTGTCTGCAAATATTTTTTTGATAAAAAATTTAACTGTCGAGCATAAATTTAAGCAATTTAGAATCTTTATAAAACTACATGCACCCAAAAATCTAGCGTTTATCGAGCAAAATTGTGAAATAAACATTTAAATTTTTCATGAGAAGGCATTCGACTAATACCTTAGTCACCAATACAGAATTTTAAAAAGTTACTTACGTCATTTCTGCTTCTTAATGTACTCCTTTTTGGTCGTAATAATACGTCTTTAAAGTCTAATTTCACTTCGTTGATAATATTAGGCATTTTTCACTGAACACTGTTAATGGAATCGTAAAATAAAGCAATTGTGCGTTCAATACAGCCGCGCGACTCGTCCCGCGCCGTATATCGACTGACGACTGCTGAGCGAAGTATGTTGCCAGATCGCGAATTATTTTTCCTGAATCAGTGGAAATATTTATTTGAAGTTTACAAAGTTGTAGGTAGTGTTTGTTTTATTTAGATAAGGGCTCGTGTATTTACCTAAGCTGTAGGATAAGGCTTAAACGACTCTGTATTATTAAGTCATTAGCATTCGCATTATGTACTTAAGAACTTAATTTGTAAGTACTTATTTTTATTATGTAATCTGTTTAAAGTTTTAATAATTGTAATAAATTAAATGTGTGTGTATTAGTGCATAACTTGGCCTCAATTCCATTCCAAAGATAGGTCTTTACTATCAACTATACATTTTGTTACAATTCAGCTTTTTTACTCCAGGTTCATTATAATACTTAGTTGTTTCGTAACACACTTAAAGTAAAATTACTTCATTGAATATAGGGTACCGCCCTATTCAATCATTAAAACGATTTTAAGTTAATTATCACGACATTTTGTTTTCATATTAAATGACATTACATTTGCAATAGTATTTAATTATTGCATTAATTTTTTCATTAATTTTACCAAACCAAACCTCCTCATTAAATTAAAAAGATAATAGACATATCTTACTGAACTCTACATTTCTAAAAACTGTACTATTTCCCTATATCAGTGGAGTTTTCCTTATATTGCAACACGCGACTGTAAGCGTGACACGAAACGTCACGAGGGCGCACAGAAATACCCGCTTTCAGCCGCTAGGTGAAGGTTACTGCATGACCGACGATACACTCTAAAAACCCAACAATTTCACCTCACAAATTTATTATCTACCCAAAATAAACTCTAGGTTTTTTATAATGTCGTATTTAAAGGTTTAGAAAGGTTATGTTATTGATATAACAGTCAGCTGTTGTTTCACGCATGCGCAACGCGGAAGTTAATGTTGCCAAATTAAAATGACATTGACGCGTGCGACCGAGGACGGAGCGGACGGCCATCTTACTTTGCGCGTCTAACACCCGTATTCATGAACGTTACTTACATAAGTATGGCAGCAACACTATGCTAAGTAAGGCATTTCTCACTGCGTTCGTCATGGCAGGCCATTCATTTCATAAACAATACTTATTGGACCCTTTGCTGTGCGGACTCATAGCATTGAATGAGGCGCTGTGATTGGCTAACGTTGCGACGCGACTTCACTCGGGTTGACTGACAGATTAAACGTCAACCGCGATTTTTCAAAATAAAAACATTTTTAAAGTCTTACATTATTTCCAACAATTTTTGTCTATAATGACTACGAAATTACCCAACACATGGTAAGTACTTATATATTATTGCATGTTTATGTTAGTTCCATAGTCATATTTGTGAAAATAATAACACGTATTGTTTTCTTTCAGCTCAAAGAAGTCACCATCTACTTCTTCGGAAAGAGAACAAATTATAGCTTTAGTGCGAGACCCGCCTATTATTGAGGATAAGCATGCACACGCTCAAAACATCAAGTTGAAGAAGAAGGCCTGGGATGAGCTGACAATGGCCTATAATGCACAGTCCTATGTGACGCCTAGGAATAACATTCAGCTAAGAACATGTTGGGAGATCATAAAATCTAGAAGTAGACAAGAATGTTCCCTCTCAACCAAAAAAAAAAAGGAAATATCCACTGCTAGCACAGGTAACTGAATATTTTGTCAATTCTAGAGGTGTGGGCAGGGATTAAACTCAGATGCAAATAATCAATAACGCAGCACTCTTGTTTATAATTATGCACTTTATCTTTCAGGTCTTAAGAAAATTTGTAGTGAGACAGAAGCAAGAATAAAGCTATGTGTGAGGAGGCCCTGATACAACGGGAAGAAAATTTAATTGATTTTGAAAAACAACTCCATGGTTTGCAATCAGAAAAAAATAAATTGGAAATGGAACTATTAATAAAATCTTTTAAATTGAAATAAATTTGTTTCATTTTATACTAGTGACTAGCGACCCTCCCCGGCTTTGCACGGGTGTAGTGCTGATACTAAATATAGTGCCATAAAGCCATAAAGTGCTATAGGGCAAAGCGCGGCCTTCGACGCACTATTTGGCATAGGCACGCGCCCCCCGGCCGGTACCCGCAACCGACTATGTCCCTGCATTTTAAATCTGTAATTTCTTCGAAAATATTCATTTAAATTACATGCTGGAAAGGGCAATATTGATCTATATTACATTCACAATACTGTAGTACATTTTTCTATCTAACTCGTAGGGTTCAGCCAGCGTTTGCAATGTAAGCTCAAAAAATGAGTTTATTTACGACCTTTAAAAACCTCTAAGATTATCTGCGTTTCTCTACTATATTATGTGCAAATAAGCCTATCACAAATCACTACAAACATAACCTTATACTCGATACCAGTTTGTCATGTGTTGATTTGTCGCACTATGCGTTGCGTAAAGTAGCTAGCGAGCTACTTTATCTGTGCGTTGATTATAATGAGCGCATAGTGTCGTTCGTCCCTCAAGTATTGTTTATGATTAGGATTTTGTGTCCCTGTGCGTCCGCGCGCACTATGAGAACTCACAGTAACGTTCATGAATACCGGTGTTACACCCGTATTCATGAACGTTACTGTGAAGTCTCATAGTGCGCGCGGACGCACAGGGACACAAAAACCTAATCATAAACAATACTTGAGGGACGAACGACACTATGCGCTCATTATAATCAACGCACAGATAAAGTAGCTCGCTAGCTACTTTACGCAACGCATAGTGCGACAAATCAACACATGACAAACTGGTATCCAGTATAAGGTAATGTTTGTAGTGATTTGTGATACGCTTATTTACACATAATATAGTAGAGAAACGCAGATAATCTTAGAGGTCTTTAAAGGTCGTAAATAAACTCATTTTTTTGAGCTTACATTGCAAACGCTGGCTGAACCCTACGAGTTAGATCAAAAAATGTACTACAATATTGTGCATGTAATATAGATCAATATTGCCCCTTACAGCATGTAATTTAAATGAATATTTTCGAAGAAATTACAGATTTAAAATGCAGGGACGTAGCGGTTGCGGCGGGACCGGCCGGAGGGCCGCGCGGGGGCCGGGTGGCGCGTGCCTATACGAAATAGTGCGTCGAAGGCCGCGCTTCGCCCTATAGCACTTTATGGCTTTATGGCACTATATTTAGTATCAGCATTGCACCCGTGCAAAGCCGGGGCGAGTCGCTAGTCGCTAGTACAAAATGAAACAAATTTATTTCAATTTTGATGATTTTATTAATAGTTCCATTTCTAATTTCATTTTTTCTAATTGCAAACCATGGAGTTGTTTTTCAAAATCAATTAAATTTTCTTCCCGTTGTATCAGGGCCTCCTCACACATAGCTTTATTCTTGCTTCTGTCTCACTACAAATTTTCTTGACCTGAAAGATAAAGTGCATATTTATAAACAAGTGTGCTGCTTTATTGATTATTTGCATCTGAGTTTAATCCCTGCCCACACCTCTTGAATTGACAAAATATTCAGTTACCTGTGCTAGGAGTGGATATTTCCTTTCGTGTTTTTGGTTGAGAGAGAACATTCTTGTCTACTTCTAGATTTTATGATCTGGCAACTTCTTCTTAGCTGAATGTTATTCCTAGGCGTCACATAGGACTGTGCATTATAGGCCATTGTCAGCTCATCCCAGGCCTTCTTCTTCAACTCGATGTTTTGAGCGTGTGTATGCTTATCCTCAATAATGGGCCGGTCTCGCACTAAAGCTACAATTTGTTCTCTTTCCGAAGAAGTAAATGGTAACTTCTTTGAGCTGAAAGAAAACAATACGTGTTATTATTTTCACAACTTTGACTATGGAACAAACATAAACATACAATAATATATGAGTGCTTACCATGTTTTGGGTAATTTCGTAGTCATTATAGACAAAAATTGTTGAAAATAATGTAAAACTGTTAAAATGTTTTTATTTTGAAAAATCGCGCTTGACGTTTAATCTGTCAGTCAACCCGAGTGAAGTCGCATCACATCGCTAACCAATCACAGCGCCGTATTCAATGCTATGAGTCCGCACAGCAAAGGGTCTGTTATGTATTGTTTATGAAATGAATGGCCTGCCATGACGAACGCAGTGAGAAATGCCTTACTTAGCATAGTGTTGCTGCCATACTTATGTAAGTAACGTTCTTGAATACGGGTGTTACTTTAGGTTTTAAATGTCAGATACTTACCTATTTATGTTTGGATGTTTGAATACACATTATAATGTGGTATGTTACCTTTCTTCCTATTTTATGTATAGATTTTTGTAATTTGAGACAGACTTCTTACAAAAGATGTTTTTTTTTTGGTAGAGATATTTGCAGTTAGCCTGAGCGCAGGCTTTGACTGCTTCACCGGACTTTTGGCGAGGACCTTAAGACCTCCAGCCAGAGCAATAGGAAAAACTAACTACGTTAGCAACGTCTACTAAGGGCACCCCCTGCGGGGTTCGGACCTCACAAAAGATATGTTTTCACACTACAAACATCTAGACTTTCCTTCGATGCATAAACATGATTTTCTTTTCCCTCTACTTATTACCTTATTTATTATTACACCATACAGTCACACGCAATGTCCTATAATTGTACAAATAAAAATTTATTAATCTAAATTGTTAACCATTGAGAAAAATATAGAAATCTTATTAACTAAGTACCCATTTCAAGTAAGTAATTAATTTACTTAATTAGGTACAGTAAAATGAGTTCTTTGAAAATCTGGACTTTTACATTATGATGACTGAAGAGTAAGCTAGCTACATATTAAATAAGATACAGTTGTTAAATAAGTATGGTTTAATAAGGCATATTGTTTATTCGTCTCTTGACAAAGTCGAGATGGTAGTGGGGTGGATTTCCTCGGCAGGAGTGGACGTCGAAGTTAAATGAACCACTGAAAAAGGAACAAAAATATAACAAACAAAAATAAGTAGAAGTTACGAAGCACATAAATCTTAAAATTCCTGACTATATATTTTATTATATCCTTTTTTATGCACTAACCGTAGTAAAAAAGGATTTAAAACATGAGTCAAAAAATCATCCGTTTCCCAAATAAATGTTATTAATACCAGACTCTGTACCTTTACAGGGCTCTTCTCATACAGAGAAGGGACGAGCATTGATCACCATGCTTGCTAACTGGGGTTAGAATTCCGAATTATAATAAATATAAACTATTACAATGATATATATATATATATCTTTATGTAAATATTCCTGAGATTTCAAAACGAAGTTCCTCGCCTCTTATTTTCCTCGAAAGATAACGTAAACCAAACTTCATAACTACATCCTGTTTAAATTATAATTTTGTTTGTTGAGTTTGCAAAACAATAAATGTATTGTAAGCAAGTTGATCTAGTTCATGGAATCTATTACATACTAGCTGTGCCCGCGACTTCGTTCGCATGGATGCCGAAACGTATCAATGAGTTTTTTGTGAAAAGTGCTATTTGTGTAGAACGTTATATTACATAACTTTTTTATTTATGAACCGATTGACATGAAATGAACACTAAATGTTAAGTGAAGCTTACTACAATATATTAGTGAAAACCGCATCTAAATCGAATAAGCCGTTTCTGATATTAGCGTGCACAAACACACAGACAAACAGACAAAAAAAATATAATTACAAATTCGGGTTCGGCATCGATGTACTAACAACCCCTGCTACTTTTTTATATATATTTCCATTGTACAGACACCACTTCTCTACAATTTTATTATATGTATATAGAATACTAGCGGCCCGCCCCGGCTTTGCTCGGGTGCAACGCTGATACCAAATATAACACAATCATTAAGTTCTGTAGGGCGAAGCACAGCCTTAGAAGCATTTTTTGGTATAGGCACGCGCCCCCCGGCCCGCGCGCGGCCCCCCCGCCCGTACCGCCGCAACCGCTATGTCCTTGCATTTTAAATCTGTAATATCTTCGAAAATATTCATTTAAATTACATGCTGTAAAAGGCAATATTGATCTATATTACATGCACAATTTTTTTAAGGTACTTAATTGGATAAGGATTAATGTTGTATTGTTTAAAATCGTCTTTTCGTGAATAAGTAATAAATAAAGGATAAAAAATGGTTATTCTGGGTTACCCTCAAGAGATAGACATATACCATCGCGGACTTTTTCGTAGATCTTTTTAAGGTGCACAATACTGTAGTACATTATTTTGATCTATCTCGTAGGGTTCAGCCAGCGTTTGCAATGAAAGCGCAAAAAATGTCTTGATTTACGACCTGACGTCAAAAATCTCTAAGATTATCCGTGTTTTTCTACTATATTATGTATTATACATATAAACCTTCCTCTTGAATCACTCTATATATTAAAAAAAACCACATCAAAATCCGTTGCGTAGTTTTAAAGATTTAAGCATACATAGGGACAGACAGCGGAAAGCGACTTTGTTTTATACTATGTAGTGATAGATAACGCCGTAACGGGGAGTAACCGAAATACAAAGTTAATTCGGGTGACTAAACCAGAAAGGATGGAATAATACCTAACCGTGGTCTAAAACATATTATATTGCTTATCATAGTTTAGTGCATGGATGACGAAGCAAATGGGTCACTGCGGAAACTATCACGTGACAGGCTGCGGGTTCGATCCCTGTGTTCAAATATTAATGTTTGTTCCTTACATCAGCCTGAGTGACACTGACTATATTTTTTTTATCAGTATAATATGGCGGCTGGATGGGTCGGATTAAATCGATATCAATAGAAGGAGGTTGAATTATAACTACTTTTTGCGGATTAAATATCGTGGTTTATTTTAGAACTAGCCGTGGTTTCACCTGCGTGAATGACAATTCATACACTATCTTTATAAATTGTAGCCTGTGTTCTTCCGATGTATAAGCTACATTATTGTAAATTTTCATTAAAATACATTCAGTAGTTTTTGCGTGAAAGAGTAACAAACATCCACACATCCATTCTCACAAACTTTCATATTTATAATATTAGTAGGATTTAGCCCACGATGTTTGAATTTCGTTACAGGTGTCATGGTCACGGACAGACTACGTCGAGAACTAAAGTCTAAACAAATTACAGTAATCCGTAAAAAGTAGTTTTATTTCAATATTTATTCGCGTAAATCTTAAAAAGCAAGAAGGTTCTCAATTATACGGTGTGTTTGTAACGCGAGATCTCCGGTAATTGCGGATCAATTTCAGAAGTCTTTGTCATCTATAGTACCCCAGAATTTGTGTCATATAAAAATGTTTTGTCGGCTCCTTTTTATAAATGTACTAGCTGTGCCCCGCGGTTTCACCCGCGTGAATGACAATACATACACTATCTTTATAAATTATAGGCTATGTATTATTCCGATGTATAAGCTAGATTATTGTAAAGTTTCATTAAAATACATTCATTAGTTCAAAGAGTAACAAACATCCACACATCCATTCTCACAAACTTTCACATTTATAATATTATTAGGATGTAATCATAGTTTACCTAACTACATAAGAAAATCTACTTATTAAAATCGACTACTAATCTACTGATGCAGTACCTAAGTATCTACCTGATCAATCAGTACCTTAGCCGTCTTTAAGGCTCATGCTTTCTCCGACACATTCAGTTATAAATGTAGCGACAGGTTGATATTTAAGGTTTTTTACTTAACATTACGTAACGTTAATTTTCGTTTTTATTCCGGGGTAAGTGTGTAAACAGTAACTAAATAAATTTCATATGTCAAGTTCATTTCCAAAATTCGGAAGCACTCTTGCCATACTACACCATCCTGTTGCCTTGGTTACGAACCTTCAATTTTCTCGTCTCCCGACTTCCACTCGTCCAGATGAGGAGTGAAGACGGCCTCCTTGTAGTTCCCGTAACCGTCGCACTCGACATCCGACCCCGTACGACATTTCTCACGAGCGCAATCTACGTAGCAAGAATATTTATTAAATAAACCTAGAACATAATTAATGGGCTTCACAAACTACAGCACACAGACATTAATTGCTAATTAAGGGATTCTTTATTAGACGATAACTTCTTACAGTCTCAGTCTTCTTATTTATGTTTTATGAGATTATGGCCGTGCCATTAGCGTTATGCTGTTATATGTCACATGGCTAAAGGGGTTGTTCCTTTTAAAAGCAGCTTAAAGTTCGGTAAAGCACTTAAAGCCTGCACTCAAAATAACTGTATCTTACTTGTACGTACTCTTAAACTTTTAAATACATAATATGTTTAAATCAATTGCTTAAAACACATTGCACACAACAATTGGAATATTGTCTATAATAATAATATAATACCAGCTTACAAACAACCCGCACTTGAGCACAGGTCTCTTTCCACGACCTTTACTTAACACCCTTGCTCATTTGCGGATTTTTTGGAATCCAGAACATTTTTACAGCCTCTTACATAAGAAGGCTAGATACAAACCACAATTCATATTGGAGACTTCAACCCTCGGGACTTTGATACCGAGAATGAAGCTCCCGTCTTCCAATGCACAATAGCACACGAAACGACGACACTAAAAACATACACATTTATTTTATATTATAGCCACTACTTTGGGTAAAACTCTTTCCTTATTGATGCATCTAGGCGAAACGTGCATTCACGCGCACTTTCATTCCTTTCTTTCTCATATCATCTTTCACCCAATCCATCAAACATAGCTTACATAAATTATATGAATACCTGCACAGGAGCATACAGCCACAGCGGGGTGCACTGCGGGGCGTTGTAGTGGAGATGCCCTTCAGGACCATACTTCTTCTTGAAATACTTCAGTTCTCGCTTACAGGGCTCTGTGAGAAGGATATGTAAAAAAAAACAGTCTGTAGCTAAACCCTATTACAGGAAAAAGGATACCAAAATTGTCGCCAACAAACTCTACAACAGTTTGGCGATATTTTATGTTATCAGTTCAAGTTGTAATTTTTTTAATAAATAAATAAATAATCGTGATACAATGTTCATCACGTAGTCGCTCCATGTAAAATACCTTATTCAACATAATTGGGAAAAGGCTCGGGAAATGATATCACCACGGTTGCTCACTACTGAATAAATTGAAACTTTCCTTATATTTTTTTCCTCAACAATCACCAAGTTTTAGAATAGCTGGAAATGCTAAAATTCAGCGTGCTGCTGGGAAAATTGTTTCGGTGTTTCTTCTACACAAGCAAACCACTTATAGCGGTGGAAGAATCAGTGTACTATATGTTTGTTAACCTTTAATAGTGCTACATACATAGTATCCTACTACCTACTTGAAAAAAGTAACTTGGATTTTAAACTTTTTTTCTTAACCGAGGCTTCTTCCAGAGTTTTCCAAATTCAGTTGAATACCAATATTTTAAACGAAGCTACTGCCTATCCGACACACGCACTATATAATACCTAAATACGGTATAATCAACTGACTACTTAGTCTATGGGCCAGAATCCACAACAGCGTAAACGCGAAGCAAGGTGGAGAAGAGAAGATTTTAAGTAGATTTCAAAAAACCGTCATTCAGCTCTATCTGTTCTCCATTTTAGCTCCACTATAAATATATATACCTAACAGTATATTCACCGTTAGCCATCTGATCAGCCTCGTCTCTCTTCCTGCGCGTGCTGACCGCTCGCACCGTGTGGATGTCCTGGCACCGACCCTGCCTGCAGACCAGGCCATCATCACACCCTGGCTCCAAGAACTCCTCTTCCACCTACACCAATCAGAAGAAGGTACAACTAAAACTAGCAAAATAACATGTGAAATGAAAAATAGGTTTAAAAAAAACAGACTCAAAAGTCTATAAAGACTAAATAAAAATCCATAAGAAATAAATATTTTTATAATAATTTCTTATGGATCCTACTGTCAAAATTGGACCACATGGAAAGCACCAGCTTTCAAATAATAAAAGAATCATAAAAATTGGTCCAATCAGCCAAAAGTTATGTGGTAACAAAAATCAAAAAAATACAGTCGTATTGACTACCTCCTACTTTTTTGAAGCCGGTTAAAAAGTTAACGACGATATATTTGCAGAAGGACAAAACAGAAAAAAACAGTGTACAGACAAATATCGCTTTAAAGAAATATATTTACTATTTACGTAGATATAGAAAAATAGTAAAAAATATACATTTTAAGTGACTTACCTCAATCTCGACGGTACCGTTCACTTTCTGGAAGGTCTTCTTGAATTCTGCGCACTTTTCATTCAGTTCTGTAACACAAGTCGTAGTATAGTATAGGTACCTACTACATATTATTACATACTAAGGTCAAGGCTTTAGGCGCATAAATCGAATTGCAACATTGAATTTTGTAAGCCACGCTTCAAAAGTACAAACCAATATGAACCAGGAGGATGGAAAATAGACAGACATAACTTCTCGACGAAAGACTACCAAACATAATGAACAGAGAAATCCCAAAATTTAAATTATTTTTTTATTTAAAGCCCAATCTAGTAAAATATTTTTTGGCAGTTCTGACTGCTAGACTGAAGAAATAAACATTAGAAAAATCTATCTGTCGTACTACGTTCGTCTTTTGCCTACCGAAAATAAAGTTATTACTAACGATGAAAGACACTGCACCTGCCGCAGCAGTTGCACTGCTCCTTGTCGGGCAGGAAGCCGCCTAACACGCAGTCCTGCTCCCGGACCAGCCCGCCGGCGCACTCGAAGCCGCGGCACGAGATGGGACAGTCCTCCGCCGTAGCCGGCTCGTAGCGGTAGCTACGCCGGCTACGAGAAAAAGAAAACGAAAAAAAATTGTAGACAAAAAAGTTAAGTTTTGTTTTGTAAATGAATGACGAATCTAGTGAAAATGAGGAAAAAATAGAAATTAATCTTTTTTTAAGGGTAGTTTTTGCTTAGGTTTTTATTATTTTTATATTAATTAATATAACTTACATGTTCAATGTTTCGTTAGGTAACTGAGGGACGGTTACGGGAACACCTAAAACATTTGACAATCCTTTCAATATCTATCATTAAAAAGTACAATATAATTTATTAAAACACAACACAACAAACATAAAATAGTAATAAACCTAGGATATGAGTAATAAATACTTACATCGCCGTAGTACTTTATCGCATCGTAAAGCTCTGAACTCCTGTTCAGGATGACCCCAATAGGGATTGCAACCGGCTCTGAAATCTGAAACACTAATTTATTCTTGTCTCCACACTCAATTAATTCCATTGTAATAAAAATTACCCATAGTGAATTAAGTGTTATTTATCACACCATAGGTATCCCTATTTACTTAGGTTTTATTTATTTAGGTCGTCTACGTAGGTAATTGGTACGGCCCACAAACTCTTATTTACTTTATATCCACACTTTTATTTGGTGTAGGTATGTCTATTTACTACTACTACTACTTACCTACAATAAACCGATAATAATTATTTATTTGCTCATAATATGGTTAATAAAATGGGCATTAAAATTAAGTCAAAATTTACCCTTTTTGCTATAGAAAACTAAATTTTATGAGAGTTATTATTAGCACCGCCTATACGTACGTATCATACCTATATGTACCTCTCTCAAGAAAATAGTGATTTATTAATGTTTACTCCATTTACCTAATACCCTACTTGAAAATCATTACTTACGTAAGAAGAAAAATGGCTGCACAAAGTAGGTAACATTACAAATGACGTCATATCCGATCGCTTAACTGCTAAAAATCTGGGTCAATCTCAAACTTTCCTGGCTTATCGCCAAGATAAGTTGAACTTAAAGCGATAATATTTCATCCATCATAAAGAAAAGCGTACCTTTCGAACGGTAATTGAAATATTATTGATTTCTATATTAATGTGGAAATGGTTTGTGTCACCTAGTTAAAATTGTTTCTATCGATTGACATAAATTGACGGATGAATAACGGAAACGATTGATTAATTGATGATTTGAGGGGTGATTGGGCTAATGAGAGCCTTTTAATTATTTAATCGTGAATATTTTAATCAGCACCAAGGCGGTAAATTACAGTTAAGTCAAGTGTTTTCAAATTTCGAGTCAGTAACTTGATTGATAGTGCAATACTTTTCACTTCCTTCCCGAAAGGTGGAGATATTAGATCGAAAGGCAGGGGTTTCTTGATAGATTATATTTTTGCTAATCTTTTAAATTGTTTATTATTTGACTCGGTTTTTAAGTTGACTTTGTAATATGATTGGCATAAGTAGAATATCTATATCTGTGTAAGACATACTTACCAATGGTTGTCACTGGTAAGAACTCTTCTGTATCAAAGCTGTATTCGTCTTCGATACATGATTGGTCCAATTCTAGAATTACGAAGAAATATGAAATACATCTGAACTGAACACCTACATAGTTATTAATCTTTCCTCATCATAATTGATTTCACATAAATGAAAAAAAAAACAGACTTCAATTACAAAGTAATAACTAGTAGATGGATCTTGACCAAAATTTATATGGGACCACCTCTGACGTACTTAGACCAACAAACAATAGAATTTATGAAATCAGTCCAGTATTGACGTAAAAATCGCTTAAACTTAGGTACATGCAAAAAAAAACCACACGATGGAAAACCTATTGGAAGTTGTTTGAAAACCACTCTTGAATGCCTTATTAAAATAACACATTATAAGGCGTTATACTAACCTCTATAGAATATACACTCGTCGCAGCACCTGCACTGCGAGTAGTCCGCGGGTACGAACATGGTGCGGAACTTGCCGTACTTGCGGTCGCAGTACGAGCGATACTCTGAAGGGTGGACCCGACGCTCTCTGGCATTGAGAAGAGTATTAAAAGGAAATAAATGTTATTCTTCTCCTTCTTATCGTGTCGATGAATGACAGTTACATTTTCCCGACCAGTACTCAGCCACGCACACGGCATTGTCCGACGCCTCTTAGCCCTCTTACGCACTAGCGGTTAACCGCGGGGGGCGGCTAACCACACGGTCCAGTTTAATATGCAACCGCATGGCGGTTAAGTGCGTACAATCACAAGCGGTTGCAAATAAAAACCGGAAATGAACATCCTAGCTATCATTTTACAGCCATATGTGAACCAGAACTCCAAATTGAATATCAAAGGCCTGTCCAGATATAACCATGGACCATCCAAAAAAAAATCTAGGATTCTAACAGTCCTACAGTTTTTCTACAATCAAGAGAAGATAGAGAGCATGACGTACAAAAAAGTTCAAGAATTAGCACAGGACAGAGATAAATGGAAAGAGCTGCATCGAAAAGAGTGTGGATCTTAAGTTGATTATGATGATGATTTCTACAATCTACACAAGTTAATAATTTGGTTGTAGCACTATACTAGTGAGAACAAAGATGGTTCATAACTTCAGGTAACGATGCTTCTAAAAATTGCAAAACAAATGAAACAAAAAGTTTATTTACTTGCAAGATTCTCGGAACAACTCGCATTCTGTGTGGTTATTGAAATGAGGGCATTGAGGGCACAGCTGGTAATCTAAAACATGATTTTATCACTTTAATACTGAAAGAAAACTGTCAAGACACTTTCAGACTTAAAAGTACGTTGTAAGGTTGCTTTTAGAATGAAGATGCTGGAAGGTTTTGAAAGCTTGTTTGAAATTCAAGGGACTTTTGCTTATGCAAAGTATTTTCTAGTTTATACAAACTGAATTGTTCTGAAATACAATCTTTGTTTTGTTTACTGCTGGCTGGAAGTTGATTGTACTTATAAAGACCGCTGGCTATAAATAAAACCTTCTACTATTTTGGCAGAGTTTTTGTTATACATAGATAGAAAATATAATTAAAATCCTGTAGGTATCCATATCTCAAAACGGTCATTCGTACACTCTACATAGCTAGTAAATGTCCTAAGAGAAGTCAAATTCACAAAGATATTTGACCAGATTTAGAACAAATATGCATCAAAAACTATGTAAAGCAGGTATGCTGTTATTATTGTTTTTATTATTTATTATTGTTAGTCATTATCGTCCACTGCAGGGCAAAGGCCTCCCTTTCTTTCTTCCAATTCTCCCAGTCCTGGGCTATTGTTGTCCATAATATGCAAAAAGAGTGAAGCTCGTCCCGCCCTCCTTCTGGGCCGGCCCGAGGTTTTCCGACGTGTGGAAAAGTGTTAATCGGTCCAAAAATAAACATAACAATACTATTGTCATCAATCTCCACAGTCGACTCTGTAGTATATTTCTCTAATTTAATATTCCTCCGATTTTTCCTTTTCGGAAAGTTTCTGGGGGTTTGAAAAGGCTTTTTCTTAAAACACGGGCAGTTATGGTGGTGTACGTAAGTACGGTTATTTGCTCGATACACTTCCGGTCGAAATGAGTCGCAAAAACACGGCTCGTCGAAACTACGACGGCGAACAAGATACTCTGTATACAAAGGTAGTTTATGAGAACAGTTGTAATGTAAATGTAATAATAATGGTATTTTGTTGCTATTGGCGTATAGGAGATAGCTATGCGAGGGCATATAAATAGAAGTGAAAAATGGGGGGACAAAATAGTGTGGAAAATGCTGATGAGACTGGGTACTACTTATAATCTTGTTGTTATTTAACTGTTACTTAATAAATCTGTTTAAACCAAGAAAAAAATTACCTTATTGTTAGAATTAGCGGTATCCTTCAGTGCCTATTGCTACCTAAATGTTTTATTAACTTGTAAATATTGTGAGGCTTCTACAAAGCTACAAGTTACAAACTTATATAATTGCATGATTTAAACAGAACGTATAATTTTGTAATCTAACAATAGCACGATTAAGGCAAAGACTAGAAATTCTTCAAATTCCTAATTAAGCTAAGAGGTTTAATATTATATTCCTTACCGATTCTGGTCTTACAAATTGGCCTAACAGTTCTTAGACTGGCGATCTGTACCAGGTTGTGTTCGGGGGCGCTTTGCTCGCACTTGTCGTAGTCTATGCCAACCTCGTTGTTCCTCACGAGGGCCAGGATCTCCGTCTCCCGCCAGTACTCGCTGGTGTCCATGTCTTTGTCGATTAGAGTTATGAATGGGAGGTACTAGAAGTGGGACATTTGAAAAAATATTGTTGAATTTTATTTGGAGAAGTAGTGTTTGGATCGAAAAAGAATATCAATGATTTTGATGACTGATACTCTGATACAGAATCCCATTGCTCCGGCTGGAATAGATCCCCCGAGACAGTGTTACAATAGCGCAAATAATCGCATATTTTTCTGCCTTCTGTCCATGCTACTTTCCCTACAGGGGTTACCGGGACTTAAAAGGTGTGGGTATGTACAGCCTGCTTTAGATCAAATTGAGGAATCTTAGTTGTTACCAAAAAGAGGCCTTTATATACCTAATAAATTAAAGAAAATTTCCTCCAAATTATTTACTTAAATATAGTAGCTAACTAGTTTTATGAGAGTTTTCCAGGACTGAGAGGTCACATCAGAAGTTTTGTCTCTCTCTTACCCCGATCTAATCTTTGTCTTACCCCGTTCAGCTGGCCGCAGCTAGCTCTTTTTTAAAAGGCAACCAAATACAACATTTTTGTTGTCTTTCCGGGTATCTAAATAAATAAGTAAATTATAAGCGGGTATAGGTATTACCTTCAAATTCTCCTGAGTCTTATTTTCGACGACGGGTATAGGTTTTTGGTCAATAGAGAGCACGGGCACCATACTCTTACAGCCAACATGGTTAATATTAGTCAATATAAAAATAAAATTAATTACCAACAAAACTATATATTTCATTGTTATGATTTTACAATTTTTTTATGTAAATATGTTATAAAAGGTTATTATGCTTTGACAACACATTGACAGGTATTGTCTTAAATAGAAGAATTGTACTGTTCTATTTTTACTGTCGGATAGGTTCATAAAAAAATCTTCTTGTAAAAAGTATGACTGTAATCATAGAGGAGAAAGACAGAGTAGGTACTTTTTATAGAAAGCTTTTTTTCTGTTATAATAGATGTCTGAAAAAATGGATAGAATCTTGTGTGATCTAAACCATTTTCAGTTTTTCAGTTTTGTCTTATTTTTTCCCCCCTTTATATCCAACAAGGGTTGGCACCGAAAGGTTTAGCTCATAATGTGTTGTCTGCTATATTTTGGGCTATATGTATGTAGGTACCTACCAATTATTCCTATTATTAGTAAGTGGAAATTAAATATATGTTATGTAAATTACCCATAAGTCTCTACAGTAACATTAATAACAAATTAATTATTAATTATCCCCAAGCTTGAACAACTGATCACCCGAATAATGACAGTTGTTAATTGCATTGTTTGACACCTTTGAATAAAAGGACTTACTAACGCCACCCACTCAGAAGATTGGAGCCATTGTAAATAGCAGACTCGGCCCCCAGACATAACAACATTAAAACCAAATGCCATCGTAAAACGCCACGTACACCAAATATATGAGAAAAATTGTAGTAGTGGTAGTTTTGTTTTTATGCTACGTTTAAGTTTTTTCTTTGTTTTGTATATATATTTGTTGTTTTTATAGAACGATGTTGTAGCAAAGCGACAAAATTCTTCATTCATAAAAAATATATGCAAAACTACTGTTTTTTTTTTATTAGGTACGTGTATTTGTTACAAAGCTTACTTATGTTCGTGCAATTAGAGATTAACCATTTTTGTCAGATATTCATAGCATAGAATATATTTTGTTCCTTACTGTATGATAAACAGAGATGACATTGTCATATGAATCCTATACAGGCTAGATGTAATCTAATTTCTTAATAAATAAATAAATAAATAAAAATAAATAAATCTAATTTATGTGCGAACAGTGGTGTAAAGCGACTTCTTCTAAGATAAAGTACAAATAAAGGAAACAACAACATCACATACAATCGTTTATTCGTCATGTAAAATACGTTATACAAAAGTTCATACCAACCAATTAGGAATTGTGCCTACACCCCCAAAGACATAGATCTGTCATATTATCAATATATTTGCACGTATATCTTATAAAACTGTCTTTTATGTTGGGGGTAATAATAGACAAGTTTTTTGTTCAATATTACCCCGCTTTTTATTGTTTATGAAATTAAATCAAATCAATAAGGTAATCATTAAAAATGTTTAGAGTCTTTATATTGTGTTGAATAAGTGATAACTATAGTAAATTTATACAGGGTGTTAAGTAACCCCTGTCCGACCCGAAAGGGTGATATAAGGTTCACAATCATATGCCCAAATAAAATCTCAAATTGGAAAATTCATGATAGGAACAACAATAATGGATTTTGAAATGACATTTTTTTGCCCCGAGATCCCCTAAATTCGAGATTAAAACAAAAACTACAACTCCAATTTCGTCGGTATTTTTGGGGATCTTTTATTTGGTAATTAGGAAGCATCTGCGACGATGCCGACTCCCTCTCAACACCCTCACGGGTCGGACAGGGGTTCCTTAACACCCTGTATGTAGATAACATCAACCAACTTTAAATAATCATTTATTAGCTCGACTGAAATAAAATCTTTGTGAATGTCAAGTAATTTGGCAATGCAAAACATTTCTATAAGTTAAACGTGCAACACATATAACAATAAATTACTTCGATTTCACACAATTCAGTACCGAATCCTATTTAAATACACGTTTCAGCAACATTTCAACATCATTTAATATCATACTTAGTCGATTTAGTATTCATTATATTTGATTACAAATATAAGGTCACTTGGTCTTTAGTAACTTTATTTTCTAAAAATCTGAGCAATTATGTATTAGATACTTGAATTTATTAACTAATTTTATTTTTAATATACATTAATTTACGTCTCATTTATTTCCCAACGAATTTTAGTCAGTTAGTTTATTTGTAGAATCAGGTTTGGTGTAAAAATAAGAGGTATGTAACTATGATTTAAAATTTTACTGTTTACAGCGTATAAATTTATACCATCTATAGAAAATGAAACAAATATGTAAGTAACTTTCAAATAGGTCAAAACTTCAATATTAATGTGCTGGATAAATTCTTTTATGAATATTACCATTTTGTGGAAATAAGGATAGTTTCAATATTTAGTCTAAGATGCAACTAGCAACAAGCTTCCTTTAATATTTCATTATATGTTCAACGTTATAAGGCGTCCGCTACACAATAATAAACATTCGTCATTATTACAAAACACATACATATCTTTACATAAGTATTAACTTTATACAGTCGACCACAGCTATAGTACATTACAAGAACTTCTATTTCCATATTTTGTTAGTACCACGGACGCAGGCGACTAGTATAAACATGAATTTTATACTTATGTAAATTATAAGGTTTTATATCAAGTCTACTTTAAGGCATTCTCAAATGTCTTTCTGTCGCTTAATTATACTTTATAGTCAAAGAGACAGAATGAGATTTATCAAGACTTCTTAAAATAGACTTGAGTATAAGTATCCTACCGTATATCATATATTTTCTGTAGCGAAGATCACTTAGCAGAATTACGTGACATAATTGTGTCTATTTTAAAAAGCTTACGTTCCTGAGTTGCATCTACTAAACAACTTGAAAGCATCATAAATGAGACGTTTTTGGAACAGTGAGCAAATGCTATAATACATAACTATTAACTAGATTTTCTCTATTTCTTTATTTTTACGGCAGTGTAGTTTATAGTCTATTAGTGTAAGGAATATTTACTAATACAAGGAATATATTATTTTATTGTTATGTAGGTACAATGTATATCATAGTTATTATGTATATACCTTATTAATTTAGTTTAAACTTGTTTCAGTAATTAGGAACAGATGTTTCGTTAATTGTGTAATAAAACTTTTTCGTCTGACAAGTTCTAATATTACATTTTCACAAACAAACACTTTTTAATTTTAATCTAAGTTAGTCTAATATTAGTATCTAATTTTTAATACTCTTCGTCAAGTACTATACATATTACAAACTATCATTCTCTCTGTAAAATCTCAAGAAAAAACATAATAGTTTTAAAATTGCAGACTATTTGATTCATTAAGTTGTTGTTTTATAAAGATAGTTCGTAATATATATAGATTTATAGTATTGTCTATTAATTGGACGGATTCAAACATTTCATTTAAAATAAACTCAACTCAAACACAACCAACAAAATTGACTAGAAATGGTAACAGTAATGAAATAAATATTAAACAAAATTTGTAGACGAATACATGCAGGGCGCAATCCTTTTTCAACCGACTTTAAAAGGAGAAGGATCTCAATTCATCTGTATGTTAATTTTTGTATATGTATTTTTCTGTGTCGTTTCTTTTCCAATTACCTTTCCGCCTCTAATTATTATGAGTCTGAGGTAATTAATTATATAATATCGAAAAGGTAAACGTACTACAGAATACGTAATTAAAGGCAAAGTCAAATTAAAGACTGTACTTTTAATGTACTCAATTAACCAGACATAGATGTATAATTTGACTATTTATTTATTCCCTTTGGGTAAATTTGTTGGTAAAAGTACTTTTACCCCGAATTAAAGGGGTAATAACGAACAAGAGCTTTAATGAACATGTAAAATTGTTAACTAGCATACGACGTACAAAAGTTTAGTGAAATTAGATTCGAAGCCTATCTTAGTATATTGAAATTCTTGAATTATAATTATTCTTGAATATATAATATATTCTTTAGTTTTTCTGTATATATATAGTATAATATTCTTTATGTCTTTACCTTACCCCACCAGTATTGGGGTAAAGAAAGGTTTAGCTTCTATAAGATGTCAATCGCTAAACAAAACCGTACCACAGTGTATTAAGGTCCACATTTAGACCTCAACCAAAAGGTAATAAGACGTTTAAAACATAATAATGCAGTTCCTACTAAAAAGACAGTACAAAATGGCAAACCTAACATACAATATCAACCTTGTGAAAATAAGACCACTTACGTCACAGTCTCTAAAAATACCAACGGACTACTAAAACGACTACGGAGTTGACGCTCCCTCTAAAGAAACCATAATTAATTTCACCGGTCTTTGCGGTTCACCGACAAAGGGAAAATGAATCATTAAGTGTAATAATTATACACTTGGATATATTCGCGTTGTCAGTCATCGCCAGCCCAATAGCTCTATCTAGATTTTTTTTAGTCCGACGTGATTACCTACACCCTAGTAAGCCTAGGCGGTGATGGTGCTGGTCGACATTTTCCCTCAATAGAGAAGAATAGAAGGAAGGGGCGAGGGAGGCCTTTGCCCAGCAGTGTTAGCATGAGCTGAAAATAATAATAATACTATTCGGAAACTAAATGGCCTCCTTCATAAATCATAAAATATTTGTATGAATTTATATAAAATTTCATTCATCAAAAGCTGGTTTGACGATGCTGACATTCAACATACAGATTAAAAAAAACCAGATTCATCTTACCCCCAAACCTTTACCCCCACAAATAATAACTTTACAACCGCGTCACCTCGTAATCGACTAGTCCACAAAAAAAGTTTCAGAGATTCGCAATCCTATTGTACCGATCACTTACCTACCGTATGCTAGTCCTCAGGTCCATCAGAGCGCTCGCCGTTATCACCCCGTGCCGTTGCTTACCCAAACACCCATTATAATCCGCATCGCCACCTATAGTGACCGTAGAGAAAGACGTCGAATTCCTTCTGTGTTGTAGAGTGGACTTCTTCCCGCCACTCATGAAGCCAGTTTCTGAGGGGCTCTGGCGAGTGACAGGTTGGAAGTAGTCGCCATGACAGTTCGATGACGTTTCCCTCCAATCGTGGCGGTGTTCAAAGAGTTTGGTTGCGCGAAGAGGTTTTGTTACGCTCTGTTCGGATCTGTATTCCTTTATTGGTCGCTCTACGTGAGGTCTGGTGAGCTTCGGTCGTGCTTTTTGGTCGGCTGAAACGCTTAGGTGTTTCGATTTTGTGAAGGATTTAGATATTTCTGTGTCGTGGAAACTCTTGCTGCTTTTGGTTGTCGTTGTTGGGAGAGGATGAGTTTTGTTGCTGAAACAATATAAAGTTAATTTTGTTACTGTCATAATTAAAATATATGTTTTTCCTCAAGACACAAATTGGGGTAAGTTCAAAAGTAGGATGTACCAATAAAACATACAAAAAATAGCGGCCCCATCTGATCCATTCCTTAAATTACCCTCATACATGTAGTTACCCCCGCTTTTCTTTAACACGTAAATACTTTTCAAATAAAGTAATATGTAATAATGAAAGCGAGAGGGGTAAATTAAGTCATAAAGAGTATTTTTTATTTTTTTCCCATACATGACATATCTAGTAAATCAAGTCATGTATGGGTATAATACGGCAAAATTTACCCCCACACATAACCCTGGATGGGTTCGGTCTAATTATACTGACCTTGTGGCATGAGTTTTCCGCAGCTGTCCGTTATAGTTCTGCGAGCCTTTAGCCATGATGCTGTAGAGCTTGTTCCTGTAGTCGTCCACCGACATCTGCTTGTCGTCGCGCAGCGGGAGCAGCACGTCGGACGGGAGCGTCGGCTCGTCGCGGGCGCGGTGGAACCTGGGTTATGTACTTATTTGAAAACGCGGTAATTTTGACGGCGTGTCATAATTTGAGCAGGTGGTAAAGTAAATTATGAAAATGCCTGCTGTGCATGCCATTCATATTTTACTAGAATTTATTTTAAATGTAGGCTAGTCAAAAATCATTCACCAGCCATGCCTACCAAGAATTTAGCCTCATAAGAAACGTGGTTTTACTAAGTTTAGTATATGATCTTAATTAACAAAAAAGGGATCAATTGGCCAATACCTTTTCCAATGCTAGGATCGAGATCGCAACATATTGTTTCGTCCCATATACCTATGGGCTACACGAGCAATTCAGTAAATACTGAAACCGGGACATGAGAAAACAGTGTCGCGCACGACAGCAGTGCGGTGAGCGACGCGCCCCCGCATGCGGGGACTGCCGCTGCAGACAATCGCTAGGAAGCACTCACTTGGCAACATAATCATGGTCCAGCGCCCTCTCAGCACTGAGCCTCTTGGCGGGGTTGAACAGCAGCAGCCGATGCACCAGGTCGGCCGCGTCGCGCGGGGCGCACGACAGCAGTGCGGTGAGCGACGCGCCCCCACTTGCGTTCGACTGCTCGCGGATCAGCGACGAGCCGTAGCCGCTGCACACTATTGCTATGTCTATGGGAGCAGGACGAAGTTCAAGATGAGATTAAAAAATCTCATCAGATTCACATACGACTTGCGACTCATCCGAGATCGTTACCGGTACCGTTAAAAACCGGTGTATGCGTAAGACGGAGGTCACCCGTCAATGACGTATAACGACAATAGCATCGTAAAAGAAAAACAGCATGGGACCTTAATTTTTTTCCTAATGTCCAATGAACCTCAAAGCACAATTATGTCTAAATCCATTTGTCTTACCTTCCGCCGAGGGCCTAGGTAGCGCCGCCATGATGATCTCCACCTGGTTGACGGTGGAGGTGCCCGGGAACAGCGGCTTGCCCGTCAGCATCTCACCCAGGATGCAGCCGAGCGACCACATGTCTATGCCCTTCGTGTAGCTGGAATTATGCAGTTATATAACTGACTGGATGTGGGATCGAAGAAAATAGACTACAAGTGAAGATAAAAAAAAATTGAAATCGATCTTCAATGAACGAAGTTGTCGCGAAAGATGCATACAAAAAAATCAGAAGAATGGAGTAAACCTGCTGTTCGTCCACATAAAATTAAATTTTAGCCAAGAATTCGTCGTGGTTGAATGGTTTCCGCGTATGACTTCTGTGTACCTCAGAAAGATTTTTTTCAAAGGGAATTATTGTTGACTAGGGATACCAAAATATACAGTATGAGATTTATGGAGGTTACTCATACGTTCCATGTAAAGAATTGCCAGTTATTCCAAAGTCACATATAAAATCTATTCATTAATCCTTTTCTTCAGGCACATCCCTAAACAGCAATAAAATCAGAATTATTTGAACACGGTTTTCTAATCCCAAACTAAGCAGAGCTTCTGTAAGGGTGCGTCCACATCTGACGAACGAGCACTACACGAGCAGTTCGCGAACCACTCGTGGCATGTTCGCGAACCGCTCGCGAGCATGCCACGAGCGGTCAAATTACAACCAGACGCAATCGCGTCACACAAAGATTTGTCCTGGGTGTTAATGGAATCCACGACCTCCGGTATAGCAGTCAGCGTCACTAACCACTAGACCAACAGGCCCGCTTTTTTATTACTTAGGCTTTTATGTACAACCAACATTTCCAAACTTACTTCTTACTAGCGATCAGTATTTCTGGGGCGCGGTACCAGCGCGTGGCGACGTAGTCCGTGAGGCAAGGGTCCGCGCCCTCCTCGCCGCCCGAGTACAGGCTGGATACCGACCGAGCGAGACCAAAGTCTGCTAGTTTCACCCTGTATTCATAACGATGTTTATTTAATTAGATTGAATATAAAAAAGCAGAAAAAAAGGGTGGTACATGGAGGAGGCTTTTTTGGGTACGGCGATTTATTCGAAGCAACGATACGTCTCAATTTAAAATACATCAAGCGGAAAACATTGTTCAAATCGTTGTTCTGGAGCAGTCGGGTAAAAAGTAGAGTTACGTATATATTGATAATACTGGGTCATTCATCGGGTTCTATCCCTAGGTAATGCGTTCAAATTAACTGTTTAAAATGTATCAAAGTTCTATGTATCAAAAGGCATTTTGCCATATCAGCGTCATTGTTACTTTGTAGTTGCCACAGTTTTAATTCATGCGACTCGTTTCTTCAATGAAGAAGAGCTTTTTAACCTACTCCGGCAGAAAGAAACAACGAACTCCCGACACATTAATTCTACAATGCCTGTAGACTGGTATTCGCAAAAACCGTGCCTTTGCGAAAACTAAATAATCAAAGCCTTTGAAAGTTGGGCTGGATAGATAGATAATCTTTATACAAAGCACAAAGGCGATCAGATACAATAGATTTATGAAGACCTCATTTCTTTACCCTGACCTGATTCTACGCCCTAGTAGGCTACAGACATGCTAGATACCTGCACTGATAGTCATTAATATAAAGATACTTCAACAAAAGAAGCGATTTCATTACTTTTATTGGTGGAAATTGTGAGGGCGTGTTAATATTTTATTGATAGACCTACTTATTGGATGATACTGCGGATGTTATGTCTTACTAAAGCTTTTGGCTATATGAGGTAGAAGGCATAATTTGCACTGTCAATTAGCGTAAATCGTAAACGATATGAGCCGATCTTGCGTCTTTCTTAGCGCCTCCTAAAATTGTCCATAGAATATTTAAATAAAGAAACTTTTATGGGAACTTTTTCAAGCCCTTGACTGCCATTGCCCAAATACTAGGACTTTCAACCAAAATGAGGTCAAATTCAAAATCATTTATTTAACTTAGGCTACAAAGTAGCACTTATTAAACGTCAAAAATACAAAAAGGACAGCACCCCAGGGGTCGGTTCATATCAGGTAAATGAGTAAGAGGTTGGAAAGGGCAATCTATGTAAAATGCTGGTATTCACTTAAATCTGGTGATACTGGGAGCTGACTACAACGTCTGCGCCCCACTTAACCTAATAGTAGCTTATGGGCTAACTTTGTACACGTTTTTTTAAGTGGTCTTCGCTATTTCCTTTTGCGCTGGCTTTGACTGCTTCACTGGAGTTTGAAAACTGGTACCCGTTGTATCTTAATCTAGAGAGAAGGAAGTCTCACTCACCTACAAGCGCTGTCAATTAACACATTGCTGGGCTTCTGGTCCCTATGTATAACGTTCCCGGAGTGTATATACTTCGTGGCTTTCAGCATCTGGTACATGATGTACCGCTTGTGGATGTCCTTGAGTATGTTGCCGCGTTTGATCACGTTGTGCAGGTCTGTCTCCATGTATTCGAAGCCGAGGTAGATGTCGCGGTTGTTTAGTGCCCTACGAAATATAAAAGATAGTTATCACATAGCTGTGATAAACGATTTCAGTCCCCTTGGCCCGGACTTTACTAAAACGGATACGAGCAGAGCGGATCGCGACAATCTCCGAGAGTTAGGCCTATAAAATGCAAAAAACGTTTTTTTTTAATTCGAAGTAGTTTCAATGCATTGAAAATAAAATCTCTTGAGGTATATTATATTAGATTAAATAAATACTTAGTTTAGAGCCAAGCGGCAATTTAAACAAAATCACCCTGCATGATTATTGGTTGCCGTGATTAATCACTTGAAAAACCTTAATTGATAGTCTCTCTCAATAAACGAAGCAACCAACCGCGGTCATTTAAGCCTCAGCCATAAAAATTACAAAGATTTTTTACAGCTAATTAATAAAATTTCGAATTTATTTAAGGATGTTTTAAATCTTAGTGAAATATAAATTACATACAAATTTTAATTGAGAAGAATTTAAAAGACATAATTTAGTTGCAGTAATACAACTAATAGGGATTATAAAAATATTCTTTGAGCATTTCATTTGTTTTTTTTTTTTGTGAAAATTTCATTTAATACACACTAAACTGCTTAGTGAATATTTTACCTATTGCCTATTAAGTGGGGTAGGCTTGTTAGGCTATAAATTAAAATACTACACATGATAATTGCCTGGCAACACCCCACAACATCAAAAAGTGAAATATAAAAAATAATCTACAATTATAGGCAACTGGCAAGTCACCCCACTTTATTATTGGTTTCATATTTTATTGAAATCAAGATAACATAAGGAGTTATTTTAAGGGTTATTTTTTTTTCTTCCACGGCTTTTTACCTGTAAAACTATTTGAAAATCAACCCTGTCACTAATCTTTTATTATTTTGCATGTATGTCATTATTTTATATAAACCACTCTATCTCCATCTCTAATTAAATCCTATAATATGTTACATAAAAAAGGAATATAAATAAACAGGTCTAGCTTAATGTATAACTCAAATAACTATATAAATATTTCTCATACCATTTAAATAAAATAAACAAAATTAAATACAACTATAGAAGTAGCTAAATAATAATATGTACAGGAAAAATAAAAATTGACTATTTAGTTTTTGAGCACTTTAGTAATAATATCAGGTATAAAAAAAAATATTATTTTAGCTATAGTCGGTCCTCTGAAAGGCACTTAAAAATGATTATCTAAACAATCTACTTTTAATTCCTGGCTGTCCACTATGTTACTTATTTAGTAGAATAATATTCGAGCCCTTACCTGTGTATACTATGGAGCTTCACAATATTAGGATGGTTGCGGAACGACTGCAGGAATATTATTTCCCGAAAAGTCCGCTGAGCATCTGTCTGGTTCCGGAAAGCGTCAAATATCTTCTTAATCGCCACAACGTCTTTGGTCTTCTTATCAAGTGCCTTCCAAACAATCCCGTAAGCGCCTTTCCCAAGCCTCTTCTTGATTTCAAACCGGTTAAGTATGTGCTCATCAATCTCAGACATGTTCTTGTCTGGACTTTTCTTCTGAACAGGTTTTTGGCCCACATCCTTTTTCCGGTCGTCCTTCTTTCCTTGATTTTGACTCATCAGTACAACTTTTCAACTCAAGTTATGCGGCTACTGTAAAATCCAATTCTGCAATCGATCCAATTAAAATTCATGTATTCGCCATTTTCATGTTTTGCTATCAATGGCTATATAAAATGTAAATTCAAAAGGTATCGTGAGCGAATTTGAATATCAGAAAAGCGTGACTACAATCATTGTCAAAATATTGATTAATCACGCTAAGCAACGGGAAATATGTCGATAAAAACTGATGATTGAAAAATAATCTGCATTTTAAAAATTTTAATGTATGGTTGTTGATTGTACTTACGTAAAAAACAGCAATAATATCTCACAAATCCCATTATACAATTGCTATTTTTTCAAATCTGTTTTTTTTGTCAATATTACTAGATAGACATCGGCACATTTGAATTCTGCCAGTCGACTTTCATTTGTTTACGGGCGGGCGCCAAAACAACCTGTCAGTTGCTATAGCAACCAAGGATGTCAACTATAGTCATGGGCCGAAAATGTTAAATCGATATTATTCTGAATAAAAAATTATGTCAAACAAGTATGACTGTACATTTTTGTATATTGATTGTTTTACGTACATGAAACTTTAAAATAGTTAGCTTTTTCTTATATTTTATACGTAAATTACGGGCATTTAAACGCCAATTACTATTTTAGTAACTTTTACATATAGATATGTATAAAATAAAGATTACATTATGTTTGTACAACTTTTATTTATAAACAACATTAGTACATTAATTTTGACGTCTAATACTTAAATACAGTGAAGAATCACACTAATCATTGTCTTGTGTTTTAATACTAGAACTTTTTGCTTAAACGGTAAGTTAGTAAATGCATAATACTTTTTAGGAATGACCTATTTAACAATTATTATTTCTGCTATATTAAACATTTGTAACTTTGTAATACTTTCCGATTATTTTAATTATACTAGTGGAAGTGAAGTATCAATCTTTGTCACTAATGAAGACAGGAAATGTAGTAAAAAGTTAGGCAAATAATCTCAAAAATAACTGAACACCATTTAACAAAATTATCAAACTTAATAAAATAAACAATTATAAAAATATTTTAACACCATTGGAGACTTGGTAAACTTAACCATAAAATTTATAAAAAATATATATATTTCTCCTAAAACAACGTATAATATACTTAAATAAGAATCCCATTGCACTAACTCCCTTAAAAAAATACCACTATATAGCTACTTATAACCGTTTGAGATAAAACATTTTCTTTACGAACTTCAATGCACATGGCATAGTACGGATATTAAAGCAAATCATAATTTTATTTAAGTACTATGTTAAGCACTCCATATGATAATTTACTTATAACAGTTTGTTATCTAAGTACTACGAATTGATATATTCCAATTAGAGATATAATTAGCAAAAACTGCATTACAATTTATATTCAACATCAATGTTTAAAAATTGATTGAATTCAAAAATTTACTTTTCGTTAAGAATTACGATTAAAAATTACATTATCGTCAAATTCCAAATACGTTAAAAATTTGTAAATAGAATGGAGCTTTTTGTTTCGTTGCTTGTGCCTCTAACATCTAGCTGTCACTAAAACCGCATTTTCCTTAGACGATTTTTAAGATCTTGATTTAAAGCTTAGCAAGGAGTTTATAGGTGGAATCGTAAACGTAACGACAGGCCGTCAAGAAAATGTTTTGGCATTAAATGTGAGAGTAGTTAAGTACTCTATAAAAGTAGTTAAGTATCCGACTTCGCTTTACAACGTCATTAAACTCGAGAATGTCTTTTGAGTGAGTTTCTAAGTCTTTTATGTCTTGTGGATAGAGTAAAACGAGCGATAAGACTACTATTTCAACTTTTTTGTCTTGTTAAGCTTTTATTAGTACTTGTATTAAAATATCTGGAAGACCAGACTTGGAGATATTTTTTTTTTTTAATCGGTATCCGGGGACTTTAAACTTTTTGAACTTGTTAGACTATTTGAGGCCGTAAATAATTATTGTCACAATCGTCCATTAGGTACATAAACGTAATTGGTTTACCAGTCATCTAGAGCATTCTTAAATCTTAAACTATAATATCAATAGCAAAAACAAGAAATATCAATCTACATTGAGGTAGTAATAATCCAAGCACAAATCAAAATAACCTAGATCAATAAAATCTGAGTTTGAATCGAGCTATTTCGAAATCGATCGCCTAAGGAAGTGCTGTTCAACTACCCGTTATCTACACTACCCGCTATTCGATCTACTGCGGTGAAGGCACACTTCGTCATTGAGCGGAGTAGTTTACATCAAAGGAGGATGGATTTTCTTTTTTTCTTCGACGTCCAGGCGGCCTAGGTCGATGGAAGACGGGGTGGGAAGACCGCAGGGCCATTCGAGGCAGTCCGGTTCGTGGGTCATTATGTGCTCCGCTTCCACTGTAACACATTTTGGGATGGTTAAATCTGGTAGAGAAGCTAAATCGATGGATCGTAGACGGATAGAACTGATTGAACACAAAATTAAGGGCTTTTTCCGAGATAAATAGTGCTGGAGTGATCGAAGCGGTGTTAGGTATTGAGTTGGAGAAGCCACTAGCAAATACTAAAAATGTAGTTGGAAAATGTTTCAGAACGTGATTTTAACGTAATTACTTCGAGCCCTATACTAAGTGCTAATTGCCAAATGATCATGAATTAACGCTCTCACGATTAGCAACTAAGTGTATTTTAGTATTTACATGTATAATAGGCATAACTTACAGAGCTGTTATATTTGTGGATCTGGGATGCAAAATATTAATTCCATTCCAGATTTTCTTGACTCATACTTCTATACATAGAATTTATCGCAATTATGATACAATTGGCTGCTCGCCAACTCTGAGTAATTTGCCTATTTGCCTACTTCAGCCAGGATGTTATACTATTATTGTGCATAATTTTTTTTAATCTTCCAAATATAGTAATACATGTGAAAATCTACGTTAAATTATAATTAATACAATTAGTATGTCATAACTCGGTAGGCAGTTATGAGAAAAAATGATTTAGTATCGGTTTTTGTTTTTATTATTAAAATTAAGAATCTACGCTTAGGCGTAAGGTACGGTATGCTCACGCACGTACGTTGTGGCCTTAAGCGTTACAAAGGTCAGATGGTAATCTGAACTTATCAGTCTTCAATATGACTCACATGTACTTATTTGGCTATTAAACTTATATTTTGTAATTTTTTACTTGAAGTAATCGGAATATATGATTGTTATTTGATTTTACTTACTTCTGATCCGATGCACTTTGTTCCCGTACGCGAGGTCCCAATAATAGAGAGTCGCAAAAGTTAGAGGAATCAATGGCATCAGGAGATATGGCCGTTTGGTCCTCCTGAAACTGTTACATATTTTTGTCAGAACTAATTACGTAGGCAAAGTCCTAAAAGTAGGCATTTTTGCTTTTTATACAGCCTCTGTTCATTTGTCATTCAGCCAACGCACTTTATTCTTATCGATGTTAGGTTTTATTTAGAAGCTTATAAAAAAGTATATAACAAAAAGAGTGGTTAATAAATCTTACCCAGTGAGTAAGCCAGTTGCTGCAGTCACGTAAAATGCAGTAAACCACAAGCAAGTGTCCCTGCTCTTCGCTATTTGCATCGCCATTTGTCTTTCTTGCATTTGATATTGTAGTTGTATTTGTCTTTCCATCTAAAAACAGTCCCGTTATTCTTTCTTCTTCAAAATCAAAAATTTCTTCAAATAATGTGCAATAGAAAGACGTAAATATTATAAAATATGTTTTACCTTTATTTTGTTTATTGTCTGAATGAATTCTTGATTATTTTTAAAGTTTTCCTCCATATTGATGGTAAAGTAATTCCCCATGTTTATGTTTTGTTTTTTTCGTTATTTAACGGAACTTACAACAAAAGACGATCACGGCCCTGCCCTTCACTATAAATTGTGTAATGCCATCAGCTGTTTGTTGTCAAAACATTTTTTTATCGAAGGCGTAGTATAGTAGTGTGGCAATATTCCAATCTCTTGCTTACTACCATTTACTTCCATCAAAAACTGCCATGACTAAATGGTTAAACTATAATGAATAAGAAACAAACGAGCTATTAACATGTATAAAACATAATGATGAAGATAATGCCATGTCGATCATTAATCTCGATTTTATTTCGGCAAAATACGTAACGGCATCACTATTTACTCCATAAAATTTTGACAATGGAACACTAGGTATTGCCTGACATTTGGACCATTTTCCCGCCAAATTAGTGAACTGTGAAATTGTATTTTGGTGAAGACGTTATTTTGTAAAATATTTAGATTAATTAACACAACATGGGTATTCTAGGTCTATCTAAGTTAATAGCGGATATTGCTCCGCATGCTATTAAAGAAATGGAGATAAAAAACTACTTCGGTATATTGATTTTCTCTAAATGTACCTGACGTTAACCTCTGTGAATATGTTTTATTATAATTTCTATTACTTACAGGCCGCAAAATTGCAATTGATGCTTACATGAGCTTATACCAGTTTTTAATCGCAGTTAGAAGTGAAGGTATGTTTCAAATATAGTGTACTTAGTCCATCATTTTAATATATCTTTGTTCCTCACAATGTGTTACTTACCCACTTACATTCACACTCTAAGATTATTCCTATTATTTATTGTTATTAATTGAACATGTTTAAAATTTGTTTTGGAACATACTAGGCAGAAGAAAATATAACATAACATCACGCCTGTATCCCCGAAGGGTTAGGCAGAGGTGTACCATTGTACACCCACAGTTCGCCGGTATGTTTAGGTCCCATGTAATAGGTGGCGAGCCTATTGCCACTAACCGGGCTCAAATCCAAACTCCATTATACTTAATTTATTTTATATTATAAACACATAACCTCCTTGTCTTACTACATTTATTTTAAGCAGCTTAATAATTTATTTCCAGGTTCTCAGTTAGTCTCAGTAGATGGGGAGACAACATCTCACCTTATGGGCACTTTCTACCGTACAATCAGACTGGTAGAGAATGGCATTAAGCCTGTGTATGTGTTTGATGGAAAGCCGCCAGACATGAAGTCTCACCAGCTTAGTAAGAGGGCTGAGAGGAGGGAAGAGGCTGAGAAGGAGCTGCAAAAGGCTACAGAGGCTGGTAATACAATTAGGATAATATTTCCTGTATAAGTTCAGTAGTAATTTTGAGTTGACTTGTCTAACATTTTCCTAAACATGTCAATGTGATAGCTAGCTTTAAAGGTAAATAAGACAAATATGGAGAAAAATACATTTATTTAACCCAAGTTTTTTTCAAATAACTAGAATACATAACAGACTTGAAGAAAAGTGACTTCCTTTCCCAGATGAACCCTGAATTGCACTTATTTTGTCTTGGTTAATATGTGAACCAATTTAATAATCCTTGTAAAACCATATTAACGTAAATACCTATAGATATACTTTTTGTGTATATGAATAACAAACTCATACCCTTTTTGATCAGGTGACCAGGAATCAGTAGAGAAGTTCAACCGTCGCTTAGTGAAGGTGACCAAGCAGCACAATGAGGAAGCTCGGACGCTACTCAAGCTGATGGGGATACCCGTGGTGGAGGCTCCCTGCGAGGCTGAGGCTCAGTGTGCGGCTCTGGTTAGTGTTATAGCAGACTTATATATGGACAAGGAAAGTTAATGTGCACACAACACTGTTATATCCTCCTAGCCAAATTAATAACTTAAGAGTGTTTTATGATGATCCCTTGTCAACATAACACAGCTTTATGAACATATGTATGTTAAATGGACTGAATGCTACCTATGAAATTAATTGTTTAGTATTAGCCAGAGCAGATGTAAACAATACCAAGTCTATTTCTCCGTGTCATCTCTCATTTAAAACAAAACATCTATCCGATTTCTACCATCTTTTACCTGCACTGTCAGTTACTGAAACAGAATATAGTATTTTATATTTTTGTCCCCTTGTATATAGATGTAATGACACCTAATTTGACATTACAACGTCAGGTAAAAGCCGGCAAGGTGTTCGCTTCAGCGACTGAAGACATGGATGCCTTAACGTTCGGCACGCGCGTGCTGCTGCGACACCTCACCTTCTCCGAGGCGCGCAAGATGCCCGTGCAGGAGTTCCACCTCGAACAGGTGCTGCAGGGACTGGAGCTGGAGCAGAGCGAGGTGGGTTGCTAGGTTTATATGTAGGATATAAGGTATCATGTTAAGTCAGGCGACACCTCACCTTCTCCGAGGCGCGCAAGATGCCCGTGCAGGAGTTCCACCTCGAACAGGTGCTGCAGGGACTGGAGCTGGAGCAGAGCGAGGTGGGTTGCTAGGTTTATATGTAGGATATAAGGTATCATGTTAAGTCAGGCGACACCTCACCTTCTCCGAGGCGCGCAAGATGCCCGTGCAGGAGTTCCACCTCGAACAGGTGCTGCAGGGACTGGAGCTGGAGCAGAGCGAGGTGGGTTGCTAGGTTTATATGTAGGATATAAGGTATCATGTTAAGTCAGGCGACACCTCACCTTCTCCGAGGCGCGCAAGATGCCCGTGCAGGAGTTCCACCTCGAACAGGTGCTGCAGGGACTGGAGCTGGAGCAGAGCGAGGTGGGTTGCTAGGTTTATATGTAGGATATAAGGTATCATGTTAAGTCAGGCGACACCTCACCTTCTCCGAGGCGCGCAAGATGCCCGTGCAGGAGTTCCACCTCGAACAGGTGCTGCAGGGACTGGAGCTGGAGCAGAGCGAGGTGGGTTGCTAGGTTTATATGTAGGATATAAGGTATCATGTTAAGTCAGGCGACACCTCACCTTCTCCGAGGCGCGCAAGATGCCCATGCAGGAGTTCCCAGCTACGCGGATAGCATTATCTGTAGCATTGTACAGGTCCTCGTGTGTACAGGTGGTAGGGCACGACTGGCAACTCAACAAGTGAGCCGTATGGCTTGGTGATTATGTAAAAGTTTACTTACTTCATCCATATTATCTATCCCCCCCGCAGTTCATCGACCTGTGCATCCTGCTGGGTTGCGACTACTGCGGCTCCATCCGCGGCATCGGGCCCAAGCGCGCCATCGAGCTCATCCGCCAGCATCGCTCGCTCGAGCAGGTGCTGCACAACATCGACACCGACAAGTACCCGCCGCCGGAGAACTGGGACTACAAGAGGGCTAGGGAGCTCTTCCTGGAGCCTGACGTCACTGATCCTAAGGATATTGAGGTTAGTATATCCCATAGAAAATGTTTATGCTAGGACTTCGGTATGTGATCAATTAGGGACTTTTGGTATTCTTCGATATTTAAGATCTGATCGCTCTCGGTACAAATACAAGCATGTAAGTAAAAGGGACAGATGTCAGTTGAAGAAATCCCAAATATACATTTTTTGAGTCCTTGAAATGCGAGCTTTGCCCCTTTTTGTCTTATTTTTATCGGTATAATATCAATGATATTAGGAAATTGATAAACTTAAATTACAATATTTAAAACGAATGTAGCCAACCTGTATTTGAGCAAGAGTGGTGATCAATTTTCTTTCCTTCTCTATTTAACAAAATTCTTTATCTAGCAATGAGACAAGAAAGTCCGATGAAGCAGTCAAAGCCTGCGCCCAGGCTAACTGCAAAGATCTCTACCAAAAACAAAAAAATGGTCGGTATAAGAGAATTATTGACGAAGGCGCGTCACTTGAACATCACGCTGTATAAAATTATGAACAATACATACCGTTTTATCTTGCACAGTGGCACAGAATCTTTCCAACTGATAAATAACCAGTTTTAATAAATTAATCTCTTCTAATTTATTTTCCAGTTAAAATGGTCGGATCCTGATGAAGAGGGTCTAGTAAAGTTCCTGTGTGGCGACAAGCAGTTCAACGAGGAGCGCGTGCGGAATGGCGCCAAGAAACTCATGAAGGCACGCAGCACCACCACGCAGGGACGACTTGATGGATTCTTTACGGTAACTACCTTAATAAAATTACATAATAAATGCTTATGATAAGTGAAAATAGACAATTACGAAACAGGCGAACCCTATAATAGCGTATTTTTCAATCGCGACCTAGCACACGTTAGTAAACGATCAAATTTATTTAAATCATTAAACCAACTTACTAATAATGTTTCGGATATTTAGTTGAAATTCGAATAATTATTATTGCTTCAAATACACAAGTAATGATAACAATGACACAATGTTACGGTATATATACAATTTGTAAAAATAATTCCAAAACGCCATATTTGTCTCATTTTTATAGCATACTTTTGAGTTTTATCTATTTACTAGTCACAAATATTATTTTTAATAACCATTTAATCTACAGGTATCAACCACACCGAACCCAAAACGTAAAGCCGAAGAGGACAAGAAGAACTCCGCTAAAAAGAAGGCGAAGGGCAGCGGCGGCGGCAGAGGCAGGAAACCTAAATAGACCTAACTAATTAAGATATAATACTCATGAAGGCAGTGTTATAATGTGTTTGTCAGTGTTAATAACGTCGTAAGATTTTTGACTCCTAGGGCACACTGTTACAAAAAATGGAAGTTTTTTATTGACACTTTTTGAGGTAAATATTTAAATAGCTGCTAGATAGCCACCTTTTTAATTTTTTCTACCTGTGGTGGAGTTTCTCTCTCTTGCCCCGATTTTCTGAAAGGCCAATTCTTGTTATCAATGTACTGTTTGTGACTAAAATTTAGACCAAAAATCCCAGCAACCAATGACTGCGCTTACCATGAGCTTTGACAGGTGATCGTGTTGATCACCCCTTAAGAAATAGTTTTAGGTGAGGAGTTATTACAAATGGTTGTAAAAATGCATTTAATTTCTAGTTATAGGTATATTATGACGTCAAATTGATAATTTTGAAACATTTTGCATATTAATAAACACAAAATAGAATAGGAATGATGTGCGCTGCGTTAGCGTCGCTTTTATGTTTCATTTATACATTACAATAGATCTGATTACAAATAATTAACGTATACATACTAATTATGCCTAAATTCCATTTGTAAATACATGCGCAGGATCGTATTTGACTGTTATATAAACCATGTTTACTATTAGTTATAATTATTTGTTAAGACGCCTCTGGCTTTAATTACTGATTGATACCTGAAATACATTGTTTAAGGTTTTTTTATAGTTTTATTTTAACCTAAATAACTGTCTCGTTGGCCTAGTGGCGCTAAGGGCGACTGCTACGCTAGAGGTCTTAGGTTCGATTCCCAAGTCGACCAAGGTGTTATTGGGTTTTTCTATGAAATTCTCAGTAGCAGGTCGGAGTTTGGATTTGTGCTCGGTTAGTGACATATCGGCGAACTGTGGGTGTACATTGGTACACCTCTGCCCAACCCTTCGGGGATACAGGCGTGATGATATGTATATATATAATATGTATTTTATGCTAAATAAAATAAGGACTTGGCGGAGGCCTTTGCCCAGCAGTGGGACAGTATAGGATAGTAAAAAAAAATTAAAGGAAGCCAGACAGTATGGAAAGACTGGTAGACAAGGACAGGGGCTTAGCCCAACAGTGGGCAATACTAAAATAATAAAAAAACTTGTGAGAAAGTGTTTTATTTATAAAACAATTTCAATAAACATACATAATATATTTAATATCTCACTAGGAGTACATTTCATTATTATTAAATACTTAAATCTAGGTGCTTGGGGAGGATAATATTATTGCTTTTCCCCATAGCACATACACCTCATTTGATCGATTCTTCTCCATTTTCCAATTTAAATAATATAACGCTTAAATAATTATATAAATAATATATACTCTGAGAAAAGCGTGATATTATATCACGCTTTTCTCAGAGTATATATTATTTATCTATCTCATCTATTTATATATCTCAGTGACAACATTATTTATAAACATAGTATTAACTGCTGAACAAAACGTAATTTTACTTAATCTTTGTGGCTGATAACTTGTCCTTTTTAAGACAAGCTTAGCAATATGTATCTGCCTGAGAATTGCAAACATTTATGGTAATATCTAAAAGAATTTGATTACAAATTGAACCATGTAATTTTTGATAAAAATGTGTTAGATATGCAGTCATTCCCTTTTAAGTACTGATATTCTGCTAACTCCAGTGAGACTGGAAGCCGACCCCAATACAACATTTAATGCTAGGCAGAATATTATCATGGATTGATAATCAAATTCCTTTTAAATAAAACCAAGCACAAACAAATCACATGAACTTATAAATAACTCCCAAATAATGAAACGCCACTTAACTTTAAGAAGATCTTAAATGTATATCTGTCTCTTTTTTGCTCTTTAAAGTGACTGAGACGGTATTATACAACGGCGACATTTACTAACCCCCGGTTTCCGGATGGCTGATCAATATAATCAGTTGTTTAGTCTGATCACGACTGTGATTGGTTGAAAATAAAACCTGAATATACACCGCCATAAAATCTATAAAAAGTAGTTTCATTTCAATGTCTAACATTCGCGTAAACCTCAGAAAGTAATAGGTGTTTAACTAACTTTTGTGTTGTCTTTCAAAAAAGGGGTAAGTGACGTTTCAATATTCATCCAAAGTTTTTTAGAAGTTTTGTTTTAGGAAGTTGATGAGCCCGTTAGTTGAGCCGTCGTGGCTCGTGACGGGCTTGTTGTCTAGTAACTCAGGTTCAATGGCCTTGGCCAGTTGCTTGCCTAACTCTACGCCCCATTGGTCGAAGGAGTTGATGTCCCAGATCACGCCCTGGGTGAAGATCTTGTGCTCGTAGAGGGCTGGGGATAAATATATGATTAAATAAAAATGCGGAAAACATCACATACATTGCTCTGAACCCAAAGTAAGTAGCTATTTAGCACTTGTGTTATGCAATTCAGAAACAACGAAGGTATCACAAATTGACGGGCCTGTTGGTTTAGTGGTTAGAGACCCTGACTGCTATACCGGAGGTCGTGGGTTCGATTCCCACCCGGGACAAATGTTTGTGTGATGAGCACGATCATTTGTTCGGTGTCTGGGTGTAATTTATCTATAATATGTATGTATTTAGAAATATATAAGTATGTTTATTAGTTGTCTGGTTACCATAACACAAGCTCTGCTTAGCTTGGGATCAGACAACCGTGTGTGAGATGTCCCGGAATATTATTATTATCACAAATACCCAGACCCGAGACAATGTAGAAAAGTGAGTTTCTACATTGAGCCGTCCGGGGATCGAACCCGGGACCTCAGAGCTAGCGACACTTTGAAAACCGGTGCGTACGTCACTCGACCGACCGACGGAGGTCGTCGATTAATAATGTAACTAAAATATATGTTTCATTGAGTGTATTTCGACGGAAACTGACAAATTCATATGTCATGATGGAATTTTCCGCCATGGTCACTCACATGAGGTATAAGAACCTTTTCGAACCAGGCACAATGGGAAGGTAAGATTTGTGTATACTTGTCTGGGTCTGTAGTACCGTTCCTCTTAAACAGATGAGCCGAATTTGATGTAACTTTTTTCATTAGATAAAATAGACTACATTCGTAATTTTTGGCAAATAACGGATTGCAATTTGATTTTATATAGCTAAATCCTATACGTAATTTTTGTCTAAATATAAGTAGAAAACAAAGGAACATACCAATGAGAGCACCAAGGGTGAACGGAGTGACTTTCTTGACGACAATGGAGTTGGTGGGACGGTTGCCCTTGAACACCTTGTGGGGTAAGATCTTAGCGACGGCGTCGGCTGCCATGCCGGACTTCTCTAGCTCTGCCTTAGCCTGGAAATAACAGTTGATTTAGTACATTCAAATATTTTATGTGAACTTTATGTACCAGTGCAGTTTTTGAATCTAAAAACATCTGCGGCGACTAGTGATGATTACAAAGGCGTGGATTTGAAAGTATTTTTATCCCAAGTTTTAAAAAGAGCTATGCAGATAAAACCTTGGGACGTTACTAGTACTTACTTTATTTTTCGCCACAAATAATAATAACTGCATAACATTCATCAGAGAGGTTCTGTACCTACGCTAAAATAGACTTGCTAAATACATAAAGATTTGGTCGCCATATTTTATTATTTTTTTGCCTGTGCTGTCCCACTGCTGGGCAAAGGCCTCAACTTTAGTTTTATTGAACAATAATAAATGTTTACATTTTAATACGTTGTCTTATGTATAGAACCATACCTCTTTAGAGGTTTTTAACCTAAATGAACACAATATTTTAGCTTCTTTTATCCAAAGTTTTCAGAAGAAGGTAAGTGTTAAGTTCTCACGCGGGGCTTCACCTATTGTATTTCATATTGTAACTATATGAACGTACCTCATCGGCAGTCTTGCCCTTCATGAGCGCTTCTGTCTGCGCGAGGAAGTTGGCGAGCAGGATCTTGTGGTGGATGCCGTTGGAGATGGGGTTGTGTGTCTGAGCTGGTGCTATGAAGTCACACGGAATCAGTCTGGGAAGGAAAGAGAAAAGATTTAATGAAACATAATTATATAAATAAGTATAATTTGATTTTTTAAGATTTGGCAGTGTTTCTGTTTAGAAAAAGGTGTATAGTTTAGTGTAGCATGTAAATCTGACATGATATTTTTAATTTGTACCAGTAAAAACTTACTCGTAACTCTTTTCCTGAAATGTCAGGAAGTCATGAAAAAAGCTTTTGCGATCTTATAAAAAAAAATCGGTTCTGGAAACAATCGCTCCGTTTAAATTCCTGTATTCTATACGAATAAAAGCCTACCGCAACATACCTTGATTTTTTTTAATATTAGGTGCTGTAGTTAAAAATTTAAAATAAATAAATATTTTCAAATGTCTGGTCTGGTAAAGATTAGGTGTGGTCCCACCTGGTCCCCTGGTGTATGAGCTGGTAGAAGGCGTGCTGGCCGTTGGTCCCGGGCTCGCCCCACACGATGGGTCCGGTGCTGTAGTCGGCCTGCGCGCCTGACCGCGTCACATACTTGCCGTTGCTCTCCATGTCGCCTTGCTGGAAGTACGCTGCGAATCTACAATAAATAAGTAGTTTAAATATATATGTAGCTGACTACACGGATAACAGAGTGGTATAGGTCTGCACGCCAATTCTCCAATGGTCTTTTTGTGCAGGTAGTTAAAATTATCTTAAATCCTCACACATGGATTCCATTTCCATTCCTTAAGCGGGGGTCGCATATATAACAATAATTCTAAACACTCGACACTGGCAACACTGGCTCTTGTAATGAGAAGCTGATTGCCATAACCAAAAAAGTAGAAGAAGGAAAATCATTCTTAAAACATCTTGCATCTTTGTAAAATATATGAATATTCAAGTTCGATAATGTTACCTGTGGAGGTATTGGTCGTAGGGCAGCAGAGCGTGAGTCTCAGCGCCATAGAAGTTGGAGTACCACACGCCGAGCAGAGCTAAGATCACTGGAGCCTACAACACAAAATAAACCAATAAATAGGAAATAAAAAAGAGACAATAAATCTCGATTGTATCAAATTTAACTAAAACAGCGAACATAATCGGTCCATATAGACTATGAAAGAAACATTTTCTGCTTCTTTTTTGTGATCAAAGTTATTATGTCTCAGTCATAATATATATTTAGGAGTATTTATAACTTACGTTCTTCTCAAGCGGCGCGGTAGTGAAGTGGTTGTCCATGAAGCTGGCTCCCTCCAGCAGCTTCTCAAAGTTGTCGTAGCCGATGTACAGCGAGATGGATAGACCGATAGCTGACCACAGGGAGTACCTGGAAAGAATCAATGTTGTCAATCATTCGTAAATAAATGGACGGAGTGATGTTTTGAAAGAAGAAACGGAAAAATAATAAAAAAAAGAGCTAAATCGATTGTTTACAGCAGGTAAAAAGTAAAATATGTAGGTACTTAAAAAATACTTGGTTCATATTTATTCTCAAAAATCATTTTAAATATCAACCTAAAGATTCAGCTATAATTATGCTTTTACGTTTGTTTTTTTGCCAAACTTATTTATTTTATCATTTATATTACTCACTCACTTAGAATTACTCTGCGTATAGAAGAAAATAAAAAATCTCGGGCTCGTTTTCTAGGCAAAGTACATACCGATAGAGAAATGGAAAATGAAGATCTATTATGCTTGTCCGACTGCGAAAACGACACCGTGTACCAACTCAATAAGAAAATAGAAACATATTTACTAAAAAGCTACAAAAAACAAACAAAAGACACAACTGAAAAAAGAAATAAAGAAATTATAACAGAAGAAATAGAAACATTAAAAAACGAAAAACACATATTAAAAAACAAGAAAAACAAAACGAGACAAGAAAAGAAAAGACTGAGTAAACTGTACAGGACAATACACAAAAAAAAAGAAAAAAAAGCATTAAAAAGAGAAGACTCGATACAATCAGCAAATCCATAGAAGAAACAGGCGGAATAAAAAAGGCTTATAAAAGGTTAGACACTACCAAACATGTCATGACACAATTACATAATGCCTTAGGAAACACCGTCACCGTCACACACAGGAAACACCTAATGGCGATAGCTACGCAGTTTTACAAAAACCTATACACATGTGCAGATAAAAACCTAGAGAAACCACTTGCTAAAAATTACAAATCAACCCAGGAAACAGTACCACCTTTCTTAGAAAGCGAAATAGAGAAATCTATAGAAAAACTAAAAACAGGAAAGAGCCCAGGACCTGACGGAGTATCCAACGAAATGATAAAAGCTGAGAAAGAAAAGTTAATGAAATCACTCACTAACCTCTTTAACCGTATCCTATCATTAAAGGTACTACCTGACTCGTGGACATGCTCGGAAATAGCTCTACTGTATAAAAAAGGAGAACCCGAACTGATATCCAACTACAGACCCATCAGTCTTATATCCTGCTTATATAAATTATTTGCATTAACCCTACTAAGACGTGTACCAACAAGAATTGACGAGAATCAACCCATAGAACAAGCAGGTTTCATGAAAAATTTCTCTACTAATGACCACATTCACACACTGAAAATTATCATCGAACGGTATATGGAATACGACCTCCCCTTGTACGTGGCCTTTATTGATTACTCGAAAGCTTTCGACTCAATTTCACATGACTCCATATGGCGGGCTTTAAACCAGCAAGGGCTAGATCACGATTACATAGACATGATCAAAGCGATTTACTCGGGAAGTACAACAAGAGTACGTCTAGATACAAGAGGACCAACTTTTCAAGTCGAGAGGGGGGTAAAGCAAGGCGATCCACTCTCTCCAAAACTTTTCATCGCAGTCCTAGAATCCATATTCCGAAATCTCGATTGGAGTGATGTAGGAATAAACATCAATGGCAAATACTTATCCCATCTTAGGTTTGCGGATGACATAGTACTTCTGGCAGAAAATCCCCAAACACTGAACCATATGATAGAGTCCCTTAGTCATCACAGTGAGACCGTAGGGCTACATATTAACTGGGAAAAAACAAAAGTTATGACCAATCGTGAAGAAATACCTATATCCATACAGTCTAAACACATAGAATATGTCTCAGAATATGTTTACCTTGGACATCTTATCGCAACAAAAGCCTGTACAGAAAAAGAAATTGATCGTAGAGTGAAGAATACGTGGAACAAGTACTGGGCTATGAAGGAAATTTTTAAAGGTCCAATACCCACAAGACTGAAAACGAAAGCGATGAACATCTGCCTTACACCGATTCTTACCTACGCATGTCAGAAAAAATCACTCATTGATAAAATCAGATTGATCAATCAAAAAATCACTCATTGATAAAATCAGAAGTTGCCAAAGAGGAATAGAACGGAGCTACATGAACATCAAACTGAAAGACAGAGTCAAAAGTTCTCACATAAGAAAAAGAACAAAGGCGAGAGATGCGATCAAACAGGTTCTCACATTAAAATGGAAATGGGCAGGCCATATTCAGAGAGCTATGGATGAAAGATGGTCACAAATAATTTCAACTTGGTACCCAAGAAATAAAAAAAGGAGGAAGGGTAGACCTTCTAAAAGATGGAGTGACGACATCGTACAAATAGCTGGAAACTTATGGCCCAGACATGCAAAAGACAGAGACATCTGGAATGATTTGGAGGAGGCTTTCACCGCAATAGGCGGCCCTTACACCTAATAATACTAACCTTGTTTAAGTACAAAACCAACATTACTAACAAATAAATAAGTACACACAACAATACCTCATGTAAGGGATTAAATAAAGCTAATAAATAAATAATAAATAAATAAAAATTACTCACTCAAAATCTTGAAAAAAGGTGTACAATAAGAATAAAAATTATCGAATAGGCGATTTATTCAACGTGATTAAATAAAATAAATGCGGACAACATCACATACATTGCTCTGAACCCAAAGTAAGTAGCTGTAAGCACTTGTGTTATGGAATTCAGAAACAACGAAGGTACCACAAACACCCAGACCCGAGACAATGTAGAAAAGTGATTTTCTACATTGACCCGTCCGGGGATCGAACCCGGGACCTCAGAGCTAGCGGCACCTTGAAAACCGGTGCGTACGCCACTCGACCACGGAGGTCGTCAATATTGACCTCACATTTGGATTGGCCTCACAGCGGGACGATTGGTCAAGTTGTGTGACAATTATTTATGTACACGTGTTTTATACAAATAAATTATCTTTATCTCTTTAATAACTTTAATGGATGGTTTATTACTAATAATCCTCACCTGCCACCGACCCAGTCCCAGAATCCGAACATGTTGTTAGCGTCGATACCGAACGCCGTCACCTTCTCTGCGTTGGTTGACAGCGCCACGAAGTGCTTCGCCACCGCTGACGGCTACAGAATGTAGAAAGAGGAAATATAGTCACTATATCATATGGCCATGCCGCTTATAAAATTAAATAAGAATACTTTTTTACATTTTGCTGGCACTTTTTGGGCTACATAACAATACTCATGGAAATACATGCAATTATTTTGTCGTCGAAATAATACCAATCTTTTTAGTAAATAACTGTCGACAACATCAACATAACATACATTGATCTGAACCCAAAGTATGTAGCTAAACCACTTATGTTATGCAATTCAAAGAGAACCACCCATGAGACAAATATGTAGAACAGTGTAAATTCAGTTTTCTACACTGTTCGGTCCGGGAATTGATTCCTGGACAATATATAGGCGACACTTTAAAAAATGTGCCGTCAATAAAAATATCTTAACAAAATAACAATTATAGTTAAAATCAGACTATCCCTTACTTCCAATCTCACAAGCTACAGTTCAGCAGTTTAGCCTACAAACACAAACTTACATCTTTAGCGGCCTCGAGGAACCAGGTCTTGGCGGAGGTGGCGTTGGTGATGGTCTCCTGCGTGGTGAAGGTCTTGGAGGCGATGATGAACAGCGCCGTCTCCGGGTTCAGCCGCTTCAGGACCTCGGCCAGGTGCGTGCCGTCGATGTTCGATACGAAGTGCACCTGGAGAACATGGGTTTATTGAAGATGATAATAATTACCAGGGTAGATACCCGTACTCGGGTAGGTAGATACATATAAAATAAATATTATGATACTATATCATTTGATATTAGGGTGCGTCCAGATGAACGCGAACCGAACGAACATTACACGAATAGCTCGCGAGCGACGCGTGCATGTCTGGCATACGGCGTTATTGACACTAGTACGTTCGCGGCATGCTCGCGAGCTGTTCGTGACATTCTCGTTCGTCAGATCTGGACGCACTCTTATATTTTTTCTATATTTATATTGTGGTACAGGTAACACAGGCTGCTTAGACCCTGTTTGCGAGGCCAAATGGCCTTACAGACTGTTTATTTATTTTGATATATGTTTAAAATTATTGTCATAAGTGATTGTTTAATTAAAGCAGACAATAATATCTTGAAAAATCTTCTAGAGTGTATCGTTAATGACAATCACTCAACCAGATAACTGATAAATACATCTCATACATTGATATTTAATCAAGATGATGATGATGTATAAATTACCTTGAGTTGGTTGGCGTAAGGCTTGAGGGCTTCGGTGACCATGAGAGGTCCGAGGTCGGAGCCCCCGATGCCGATGTTGATGACGTCAGTGATCGCCTTGCCCGTGTACCTGGTCAAAAGATGAGAAATTAAAATTTTATTCTATTACTTTATTTTTCTACAAGTATAGTAGTGCTCTTCCTTAAAATGAACGTCCCTACGTAACATAAATCGTTACGTTAGTAAAAGTTGACGGCAAAATCATTATAATCTTTCTTATTTTTAATTTGTCTACAAAAGCCTTACAGCTTTTATTTTAAGTTTCTTTTTTACAAGTATTTCAACATTTTTAATGTTCTAATATAAACTTACCCCGTACTGTGGGTGTACAATCGTACACCTCTGCCTAACCCCTCGGGGATACAAGCGTGATGGTATGTCATAAACTCACCCCTTCCACTGTCCACTGATGACCTGCCCGGAGAACTCCTTCATATGCGCGAGCACAGCGTTAACGTCGGGGGTGACATCCTTGCCGGCGACCAGGATCGGCCGGTTCTGCCGGTTGCGGAGCGCGATGTGCAAGACTGCGCGGTCCTCCGTGAAGTTTATCTTTTCACCTAAAGAAAATAATTTGTATAATAACTTGAGAATGTCTCGCGACATGAGATTATAATTGTGGGCTCTGGTCGGGCTTGAAACTAGTAGGGATATTCTGACAAACAGAGTAAAGCTGTTTTAAAATCGTTGTCCGGGAAAATAGTTATTATTATTATTATTATTTAAAGCCTGAACTGTCCCACTGCAGGGCAAAGGGAAAATAGTAATATCATAAATATAAATAAAGATTATGCAATAATGATTTATAGCCTGAAGGTTCTACAATATTATTAATAGATATCAAAAGAAGGATGTTCTAAATTTTTACTATCCATAGGGTTTATTTTTATTTATCATTATCTAAGAGGGTGCATCTTAAAGGTGGTCCCATTTAAATATCATTAAATTTCCTTTTTAGTTTTATTTATTATCAATAATTTAATCAAACTATTTGTAATGTGAAACTTCTATGTTGAAATACCTCAACATATTCAAAATATGATTTTTTAAATGTCTCAGTACATCTTGGGATGACCAGCTTGTAAAAATTGTATTTATTGTGTTAATTGGTCCTTGTAATATTTTTGCACACTTATGCAATAACCAGCAATTCTATACAAACCTGAGAACATGGCGTCCCTAGCCTTCTCCACATTCCGGCTCTTGGCCAGGTTGAGGAGCAGGCCCCAGAGCTGCTCGTTGATGCGGTTCTTGGAGTAGTCCAGCAGAATCTCGCCATCATTGGGGGTGGGGATACGGAGACTGGAAGCAAACAAGTTGATAATAAATTTGTCCAAAATATAAAAACGAAAATACAGACATCATTCATCAAACAAAGTTTTTAGACACTGCTGTTATTATTTATAAATAAAAATAATTTAATTTATACTATAAATTAAATTATTTTTATTTGAATTTTTCATCATTTAATTATTTTAACAAGAGAAATTAATGCCTAGTTATACAATTTTTTTAGTAAATAAAATAATAAAAGCAGTATGATTAAAATTATACTGGAGAAAGGCAGAATTAGTAAATCCTAATATAAAATATTTAAATAATAAGTTCTTTAGTTTAATTATTGTTATAAATAAGTATAATAGCGGGTACTCTGCTCTCAATATTTTATTAAAATATAAATGAATATTAAGAATAAAATATGTGCATTATTAACTATATGATAATGTAACTAAAAATACCTAATGACACGATTAATTAAACGACACTGCTATCATACTTAAAAATACCTAACTTTAAAATCTGTCAGCCGCGACCTTTAAAAGAACTTAAAATATTCCGATGATATAACTTCACAAAACTATTTCATGCAATCGTTCAACATAAAAGAACCTAATCAAATGTATAAAGGAATATTCAAGCTGCTTAAAGTTACAAAAACCGACACGAAATTAAATAAATAAGTGAAAGTTAACACGTATAATATCAAACCTGAATTTATTGAAGCGATCGGCATCTTGTTGAAACAACTGCTGTATGTTTATCTTGTCTGCGTTAGCATCGAAGAATTTCTGTATTTCCACGAACGCTGGGTCCTGTTTTAAATTTACTTTTGGATCCATATTTTTTAATGAAATAATACAAGTATTAAAATTCTTCCGCGACTGCCGAGCGCTGTATAAACTCCAGATTCGTGATAACGAATGTCTTTTTGACATTTCAATGATATCTGAAGGTTATCTGCGTTTTGTTTTTGCATAATCAGATTTTTCAGCTGATTTATATTGATTAATAATTTTATTGTTTATGAATGAAAAATAATGATGCTGATGTTGGTTATCTATATTAATTAACTCGTAATAATTAATATAGCATTACATATTTGCATCTCCTATGTATAATCGATGTGCAACTTTGTACACGTTTTTATAGAAATAAATTATCTTTCAGTAGTAGTTGCCTTGCCTTGTTATAAGCTTTGATTAGCATCAGTATCACTTGCAACTTGTTTATCGCTTGATAACATCAATTAACATAAGAACGTAAGTCATGTGTAGGAATGATTTACGATGAGTGTGTAAATTAGACGTACAGCGAGTAAATTAAGATTGCTTGGCACTGGCACTTTAACATGCCTACGTAGGTACTTGATAAAGATAAGTTTTAGTTTGATTCTACATTATAACAAATATCTGGATATCTAAATAAGTTCGATTACTTGTTATGGGGAAAAGCAAGGAAGTTTAATTGTCAAAGTATTTTGTATTAGGAGCGTTGGTATAAGGCTCCGTGCTTTGTTTTAAATGTGAGCTCATTTCGCTAGTTTTTATAAGAAATTAAGAAAACATGAATGCACTTATTCATACTAATATCATAATTATTAAAAAAGCGAAAGTAATCTTGTCTGTTACGGTTCCACATCTAAACCACTGAACCAATTTGGATGAAACTTGGTAGTTATATGAATATAAAGAAAGGACGTAGGGTACTTTTACCGCGATAACCGACACTGTCACGGGCAACAGCTACTGTACAATAAAACAACAATTCAATTTAACTTTTTATTATAATCATATGAAATTAACTCTGATACTTGACAAGAAATAAATGGTCACTAACACTAACCATTTCATAATAATATCAGATTATATCTACGTTTATAAATTTTGTGTCAAGACCCATTATTATAATTAATTATTTTATTAGTACCTACCTAACTGATATTGCTGAATAAACCTTTTAGTAGTCGTAGAAAATAATATATATTATGGTATGGTGCTGTTGTGAAAAAAGTTGTTAATATTTCTTTTGCTATAACTAAACACATTATTTAATTATAACTTTATAAAAAAACATTTATAAATTGTTAGAATGAAGGGGTTGCCATAAGTCTAGTCATATGACCAGTATCTTCCTCGCGATATGGAATAAAACCTTAAAAAGTATTTAAAAAGTCACTAAGTAATTGACATTATATATAAAAGAAAAACAATGCGAAAAAGAACGGATTATTTTCTTTTTTTAATATTCAAATTTAAATTATATTATTGTTTATACGAACGAAACATCTTCAACTAGAATTGTCTTCAACTAATCATTTTCAACTATAGTTCCACAAAATAAGAAATTTTAAAATATTGAGCATCTATACCTAAAGTTTATTTGTCTTTTACTCATTTTGAAGATTCTTAGATATTAAGATATACATATTGCTACAATTTTGGATTTTTAGCCAATATTCGTTAATTTCTTAACAGATATTTAAAAATGTAACATGTTGCGTGAATTGTTATCCCAGTGCTCCTTACATTTTTCTCTCTTTTTACTTCTTTCATAATGATTATGTTATTAAACATTATTTATATGAATGAGAAAAGGCCTTGTAAGTATATGAAAGACTCAAGAAATTAATTTCTTACCTTACATAATTATTATTTAGGGTCATTTCATACTACGGCTAACGAAATGCATTAGTGTCGCCGTGGTATGAATTGATCCTAAGTTTTTTTTTACATTATATTAAATATATATTAATCAATAAAAGCTATTTGACCAATTTTTTAAAGTTCATTATTATTACTATGTTAAAAACCATGTTTTAAAAACTACAAGCTTTACTTCAAAGATATAACATTACAAACTAAATTAGACTTTATTACAAGGGAATAAACACGAATATGTAATACAGATATATTGTTTATTGAAATCGAGTTGAATAAAAACAAAAATAATTCTTATGACGTTACAATAAAATCAAGTATAACATAGTTTATTCTTTATAAAGGTTATTTAATAACGGCAAATAACTTGAATGATATTAATACCATTAGCCGACTTGAAAAAAATGGTGTCATTTCGTAATATATTCTAATAACGCTAACATATTATTAGTTTTCACAATATCCCATACGATATCGGTATCGGTATCATATGGGAGAGTAACGCCGATACGAAACCACGGCAAGGAAAATGTATGAAACTTACAAATTCAACATCAGATCGAATAATATGAAAGACGGGTACATGTTTAATATATTTTACTTGCCCGCGACATCATATCGATAATCATCACTACATAGTATAAAACAAAGTCGCTTTCCGCTGTCTGTCCCTATGTATGCTTAAATCTTTAAAACTACGCAACGGATTTTGATGCGGTTTTTTTAATAGATAGAGTGATTCAAGAGGAAGGTTTATATGTATAATACATGCATAATATACTAGAGAAACACGGATAATCTTAGAGATTTTTGACGTCAGGTCGTAAATCAACACATTTTTTGCGCTTTCATTGCAAACGCTGGCTGAACCCTATGAGATAGATCAAAATAATGTACTACGGTATTGTGCACCTGAAAAAGGTCTACAAAAAAGTCCGTGATGGTATATGTCTATCTCTTGAGGGTAACCCACAATAACCATTTTTTATCTTTTATTTATTACTTATGCACGAAAAGACCATTTTAAGCAATACAGCATTAATCCTTATCCAAATAAGTACCTTTAAAAAATTGTGCATGTAATATAGACCAATATTGCCCTTTACAGCATGTAATTTAAATGAATATTTTCGAAGATATTACAGATTTAAAATGCAGGGACATAGCGGTTGCGGCGGTACCGGCCGGGGGGCCGCGCGGGGGCCGGGAGGCGCGTGCCTATACCAAAAAATGCTTCTAAGGCTGTGCTTCGCCCTACAGAACTTTATGATTGCGTAGTTATACTTGGTATCAGCGTTGCACCCGAGCAAAGCCGGGGCGGGCCGCTAGTAATGGATAATGTGAAATCGCTTCTAAGAGTGGATCAAGCAATGGACTGAAATCAGTCCTTTTTAACCGACTTCAAGAAAGGAGGAGGTACTCAATTCGATTTTAACTGGGTGAACCGATTTTGATTATTCTTTTTTTTTATTCAAAAGCTGGTTTTTCCCGTGTGGTCCCATTTTATTTTGGTAGAGTTTTGACAGTGGGATCCATAAGAAATAAATATAAGACTTATTTTGAAGTCGGTTTTCTTTTGTTAGAATTATTGCTTGTTTATCACTCGTTTTTTTTTGTCTAGGTATCTATTTTTCAACTAATCGCATTACCATACATTAGCCCCACAGAATCAGCTGCTTTCACACCAGAAAAATCACAATTCAACATTAAACATCATCCAAGTAATTTGCCACCAACTCCAATCTCCCAATTACAGGGTAATGAATATCCTCTTCCTGTGCAGGGCAACACCGACGGCGAGCCACATGAGCATGGCGGCGGCGTGTGTTGCCAGCTGCTGCGCGTGTGTGGGCTGCGGGAGCGCCCAGTGCAGAGGGAAGTTGTGTTTCAGCAGCTCGCTGCCTATGTATAGGAAGAGAGCGTTCTGGCCTGCGGGTGAATTAGGGTCATTTTATGTATGGAGTTTTGAGAATAAAAATAAAAAGTGATCGATAAGTATAGCGGTGTTGGAGGTTACTGGCAAAAATTTAGACTTTTTTCTGGGAGAAACTGATAGGTGGGTTTAAATAATGTTTTTTTTTTTTACAATCCTTGTATAATTTATGGCAATGTTAATAGAAAATATGTGTTTGTTGGGCAGTAAAAAGCTAGTTACGTATTGTTTATAGTAAAACTTTTTATAAATAATGTAACATAAAAAAAAAATCTCAGTAAACGCGAACCTACATTCGTTTACTTATTGTATCGATAATAATAATAATAATATTCCGGGACATCTCACACACGGTTGTCTGATCCCAAGCTAAGCAGAGCTTGTGTTATGGTAACCAGACAACTAATAAACATACTTATATATTTCTAAATACATACATATTATAGATAAGTTACACCCAGACACCGAACAAATGATCGTGCTCATCACACAAACATTTGTCTCGGGTGGGAATCGAACCCACGACCTCTGGTATAGCAGTCAGGGTCTCTAACCACTAGACCAACAGGCCTGTCAATTGGTAATTGATATATGGTTTTTTTTACATCATAATTATTGTCCATCACAGCCTTTATCATCTCACTACTAATAAAGCCCTCATTTTCCAGACATTGTCGGCTTACCCCTACTAAAAATAAACTATATTCTATATCATAACAAAATAATACAAATACATACCAGCATAATACAGCGGCCGTCCGCCCCACTTGGTCTTCAGATCCACTATGAAGTACAGCGCGGCTTGTATGAAGAGCGCCATCGATGACGTCACGAGGCAGTACGACAGCGACCACAGGTTCTTGTTGACGGGTATAGGGCCGCCGTTCTTGCTGAACATGCACAGTGCGCCGCCCGCTGTACCGAAGATGATCGACCAGAATACCCAGCGCATTATGCGGGCCCTGCGGAAATATAATAAAAGCGTTAGTAATTAAAATGGTCAATGCTGATCCTAGAGGAGATCCCATATGGGGAAGGAACATACAGAATATGGGTGAAGAGCCCTGTGTGTGCCCAGCAGTAGGATGTTTAAAGGCTGTTATTATTGTCATAGTAAATATAATTGCGAACTTAACACTTCTCTTTTACTCTCAAAACCACGGATTTTACAAGATTTTTAAAAATGCAATTGGATTGGAAACAAAAATTCCCTTTTTTTTTAAGATATTATATTTGTCGACCTACATGTTTATAGATAATAATTCCATAGTTTTCCAAAGGAAGGGAACAGTAGCGTCAACCTCTATGTTTTGTTGATGTTAGACTTTCGTGAATCATAAAAGAGATTGATTAAAGGACTATAGCTAAGAGATCCAGTTCATCATACCCTCACCTGGCATGGTTGTAGGCCAGCATGATCCTGGTGGCGTGGGCCCCGGCCTGCACCACCAGCACGCCGGACAGTATGCCCAGGATGCCCTCAGGGTCGTGCGGGACTGTCGTCATGTAGAGCTCCTTGTACGTTCCCCGCTGGTATAGATGTGATGGGCCCAGGATTAGCCTGAAAACAAATATAACATAAATATAGTGGACATTTTATTAGATGTTCCAAAAAGGTTTCAATGTTGTTTTTTTTTTTGTAAGTTTCTTGCACACTATGGCGACAGAGGAGTAAAGCTATCTTATCAACTTCCAAAGAGGAAGGTTTTTACTTTACTTTTACTTTCAATTTTTTTACCAAACTGATCAGTTGCAGCTCTTGAGAGAAACAAGTGGAGAGAGAGTGAGTCCTTTGCCCAGCAGTAGGACATTTGAGACTCCAATTTTTTTTTTTTACATCTCACACTTGGCTCTTTCATCTCAAGCTAAGCAGAGCTTGTGTTATGGTAACCAGACAATTGATGAACGTACTTATATATATATTTCTAAATACATACATATTATAGATATATAACATCTGGACTCAGAAAAAATTATCATGCTCATCACAAATATTTGTCCTGGGTGGGAATCGAACCGACAACCTCCGGTATAGCAGTCAGGGTCACTAACCACTAGACCAACAGGCCCGTGGTACAATGGATATGTACCTGTCGATGTACCCCGCGATGCCGGCGGTGCAGTTGTGCAGCGACACGTTGGTGTCGGCGGAGAGGTGCAGGCCGCCCGGGCCCGCGTAGCCGCGCGGACACCCCGGCGCCGGCACCAGCAGCGTTATACACACCTGCCGAGTAGGGGAGGTTGGTGAAGGGTTGGGGAACGAAATATCGAAAAAATAAAACAAATACATTTATACATATTTTTTGTGACCTTGTTAAGTTATTCTGATATTCCGCGTCGAGATGAACAAACCAAAAATCATGGAAATTGGTCCACCCTTTCTCCAGTTATAAGTTTTCTAACAAACCCTATTTGTCTTATATATTTAAGCGTACATATTAAACAGTGCCAACATAAATAATAAATATGATGAATAAAAAAAATAAAAACATAACTTTCATTTCTGTGAACCCAAAGTAAGTTACTAAATGTAATGCACTCAAGAAATCAGAAACAACTGAGATACCAAGTCAATGTAGAAAAATGGTTTTGTACATTGACCCGTCAAGGTATCGAACCCAGAGTCTTTAAGGACCCGTCAAAGTCTGGTGTGTACGCCACTCGACTATGGAGGTTACGGTAAGGAATATGAATGAACCATTTAACTTTACCTGAATAGCTACAAGTACTAAAGTGAACAGCCACTGTTGCCAGCCAGCACTGATATCTCTGAACAGAGAACGACCTGCAACAAAACAAAAAAGACTATACAAACTACAAATTGATTTTGACTAAAACAAATATCCATCTTATACGATTGTTTATAAAGTTCATTTTAGACCGACTAGTTGAGAAAGACAAAAAATATGAAGATCTTATCCAGTTTCTATCAATAGGTAGAGTGATTTAAGAGGAGGTTTTATGTATATTATAGAACAGGAAATCCAAGAAATGCCGGATACCGTGTGAAGCCGGGGCGAGTCGCTAGTTTTGTATAGAAAATACCTTATTTTTTTATTATTAATTTTATTATTATTATTATTTATTTATTTATTTATTATTTATTTATTATTAAACATACACACACTATCATTACAGAGTGATCCAAAGTTATCCAAAGTTTATATACCACAAAACATTTTCAAAGTGATAATGCTGCCAGCCTTCAAGGACCCCTGGGCATGTTTCCCATCACTTAAAAGGCTATCGATGTAATTTTGAAACTTGTTAGATTTATTTATAAGTTATTGTTTTAGACTAATTCTCAGTTTTTCGTTGTTCCAATAATACATTTGGCATATAACTTGATGAGTATACCTGGAGTAATGTTCTGGCTGGTCCTCATGAAGGCGCACTCCAGAGCCCCCACTATGAAGTACATCGCTGCTAGCCGCTGCAGCACTCCTGGGAGCCGTACATCCACCCAGGACACGTTGCTGGAGCCCAGCACTATGCCTATTAGAGACATCATGAGGGATCTGTAGGCCACCTGTGGAGAAAATGAGTTTTTATTAAGTACCTAAGTGTACCGTTATTAACTGACTTCTGAAGAGGAAGTCTTCAATTCGATACTTTTTTCGCAACATCTTTGTTAAATGGGGATTCATTAAAGCAAATGTTGACCTATAGGGTATACCTCAGAGGTCCTACGTAAATTACATAAAAAAAACAGTACATTTACCTTATCCCATTTTCCCGAAAATATCTAAAATACTTTACAAATACATATTATTATGTCATTAATTGTGGCTAAATTAAAAAAAAATGGGTAAGTATCCATAGTTACTAAGGGCAAGCGGTCGACCGCCACAACATATAAGACGAATAAACTCAGGATAGTGAGGGCAAATTTAGTCAAAATTCAAGAGCATCGTTTCCTCTTCAGTAAAAGCCACACAAAGAGACACATCTACTATACTAGATATAATTGTATCCAACAGACAAACTATGTCAAATATAGTTTTTTTGGACAGTTTAATTTCTAGCAGACACCTTGTACCTTTTTAGTTAAAATTTATATGTTACCTGCTGCAAAGCCACATATCTCGGCAAGGAGGTCCTGAGCCTAGCGTTGAGGGACAGCACCAGCGCCTCCCCCATGGCGAAGGCGAACCACGGGAACACGACATCGGCTACCGTGAGCCCGTTCCACACGCTGTGCGAGAACACGCCGTAGCCGCCGCCGCCCGCGTTCACGAATATCTAGAGAAAATGGTAGTGAAAAAAATTAAGGGACCTTCAACAAATCACATTAATGTCATGGTGGCTTAGCGGTTCAATGAATGGATTTGTATGCACAAGGTTGCCACTTCGAACCAAGCGGGCAACTTTTCAAAGTTATATGTATGTTCTCAATTATTCTAAGATACTTCTGACTAACGGTGAAGGAAAACATCACATTTGGGATCTGAAATCGCCAATCCCCAGTGACCAAGCGTGGTGATCAATGCTCATGCCTTCTCTATATTATTATGGGAAGAGGCCTGTGCCCAGCAGTGGGACGTTTATAGGATGGATTATTACTATTCAACAAATAAGTTATTGGTCAAAATGCTGAACAGAATTGGAAATTATAGCTAGAACTATTTGGATTACGTCAGTTGTCAGATAAAAATTATCACTATCTGTCCATTCGTTTAGGAGATATAAGAGAGTGAGCTCCACTGAATTTACAATGTAAAAATTGATTAAATTTAATGTCAATAGTTGGTTTTATTTTAACTAGCAAACATAAGGGTGCGTCCAAATCTGTTGAAGGAACGCGCAACGAATCTGACAGCTGCACGCGAGTTGCGCATTCGTGTCGCGTAAGCCAGATTTGGAATTTGAAGTGCACGCATGCAACTTGCGAACGGTTCGCGAGCTGAGTAGGTATGCGCATTCGCCAGATGTGGGCATAGCCTGGTGTTTCTTGATTAAGAAACAGTCCAAATGCGTCATGATTTCTGTCTCTCTCACACTCAAGCAATTATATGGATATATCTCACCATGAGCGCGATGGAGAACCCTCGGAAGATATCCAGCGAGCGGAGCCGCGACCTGGTCGGGGAGCGGGACACGCTCGCCTCCGTCGTGAACACCCGCGTCTCGGAACCAAGCTCATTGTCTTCTCTAAAATTGCAAGATATAAAGTTGGCTACACGTTTGGTAGTGACGAGCAGTCGACGACTCTATTCATTATACAGTATGTGACTTGTTATAGTCTCATTGCTGGGCAAAGGTCTTTCTCTCTCCTGCTTGATTCTTTTTTGAACCAGGGAAATCCTAACAGATTACTTCTACCGTGGAGAAGGCGGCAGTATCTCAGGGTCCTAGTTAGAATCACCAGAGAGACCAGCACCAGATTGCTTCTTCTTTTCTTTTAGGGTGGATGTGAGGAGCAAGAAGTAGATACAATCCAATATATTTTACGAAAGTAGAAGAAAAAGTTTTCCCTTTTCATAATTATTTTTTATGGGCAGACAATTAAATCATGTTATGAGCTGCTATTTCCTTTACGAAAAAATCAAAATACAATATAGTAAATAATATAAATGAAGAGCGAATATTTGACTACTAACCTTGCAAAATACCTAGCATACAATCGTCCAGCGACAATCCTCTTGCCAATCCCCTTGACGACGTACCATAGAGTGGCCATCGACAGTAGAATGACGACGGCCGTCAGTATCGGCAGGTACGCTGCATCCGGTTCCGCCGTCATGCGGGGAATGCATGGTTCATCCCTCGATTTACTCACGTTCAGGAGGTACTGGCCGTATTCGTTGAATTGGTATACATCTGGGAAGCCGAATATAGAATAAATGTTATTATAAATAAGAAAAAAAGAGGTTTAAGTGATGTTCGGACTACTTAAAATATATTAGAAATGATTGTGATCTTAAATACTTAAATGAAACATTGATAGCTGGGAATCTGCCCTACAATTAAGGCTTTAATTTTTTCTTCTTAATTTTTTTCTCGTTTTTCCACGCTATTTCCCCCTATTAGTCCTATTTACCAAAGGACATGTTTTTTTGTGTTCTGTTTTTATTGTTATTCGGAACGCAATTTTTTTTGTTTTGCATTTTTAGGATATAATTAATATGAACGAAAATAAGAAAAAAAACCGCATTCAAATGGTGTCCCATCCGCTGTCCAATTTTTGACCCATACGGCTTTTACTTAACCACGAACCTACTCAAATTCATCATACCGTAAACAATTATATGTATATTCGAAAGCAAGTAGGTAAGATGATATAACGCAGCCAAACCAGTTACGCTGCGTAGTCGTAAAACTGATATAAGTAATATTACACTTATTTATACATATACGTAGGTATTTACACTGCCAACTAAATACGCTTAGATATTTTTTAGGCTATACCTAATATATGATTTTGTATCTACACGTTAGTTTTTTGTTCTAGTTTTGTTTTATTTTGGTCCAATTGTTTTTTACTTTTTTTCAATCATACAAATATCTAACACCTTCGCGGTTTGGAAAGGGTTTTCTGAACACCCTGTATATATATGCAAATGGCCTAATTAATTATACCGTAAAAATAATAAATTTTAGTCTGAAATAAATAAGGTTTTAGCCGGTTGGATATTGGTTATCAGTTCAAAAAGTATTTCTCCTGTTTTCAAGCTTCCTTTTTACCAAGTTTAATCAAAATTTGGCCAAAAAGTTTAGCCATAAGACGAAGATTAGACAGACTTAATTTCAGTATTTTACCTGCCAGAAGGAATGTTATTAGGAAAAGATTTTATTAGCATGGAATTCAACTATTTATACTGTTTTTGATACAAAGCCCTAGAGTAGGTATGGCAAACCTTTATGTATCAAAATGCCATTTTTATAAAAAATACTTTCAATAATTTTATAATGAACTATGGAATTTGATATTTATGACATCCTCAAAATATTGTGTTGAATGCCACTTATGGCATGTGTACCATTGGTTCGCCATTCCTGCTCTTGAGAAACGAAACAAAAAACATCTATGCACTGTTTTTGTCTGCTTATATTTTACAATATGTTATTGACTGGAGTATTAATATACTAGCTGCTTTGTATGCATAGCCATAATTAACTAGTATATTTACTGAGTCAACAAAATGCATGAATCACATGACTGACCCAGATAAAGAGGTTATACATTGGATTAGTTATTTATTAGATTCTGAATAAATATTGTAGTTTCTTCAAAATGATTCTATCAAATAAGGCCCTTTGTTTAAATTGAAGAATGTATGTGAATAATATTTCCAGACATCTCACACATGGTTATCCGATCCCTAAATAGGCAGACCCTGTACTATAGTAACTAAACAACTGATAAACATACTGATATATTACTAAATACATAGTCTATAGTTGAATTACACTCAGACACCAAATAAATTATCATGCTTATCACACAAAGTTTTGCCCTGGGAGGGAATTGAACCCACAAACAGATTAAAAGTCCGGGTTAACCACTAGACCAACAGGCCAGTCAAAAGAAAGGCGGCCACATTTTTGACCCCCTGACCCAAGTTGGCAACTCCCCTCGTACCATGGGTTGTTATATGTATGTATGTGTGTATATGTATGTGTGTATATGTACAAAGTTTTTCCTATTTATCAAAACTTACATTATTTAATCTGTTATTAATACAGGTACTTGTAATCTGCTTTAAATCTATCCAATTTGTTTAAACTTATTTTAAATTACATTAATATTATATCTTATCACTGTTTATGGATTGTTAATATTACAAATGTAAACTATCATATTATAATTCAATTAAGGTACCTAATAGATAATAACATTACAATCTAAGTAAAGTTTAACATGTTTTTAGTTGAATGTATCATTATCTGAAAATAACGGCTAGAATTGCAAAATAATTATTTTCCCATTGGATGGTTGAATTCTCGAAAAAAGTTTAAATCATGTCATTTGCCTTGAGAGAAAAATAAGGTGAGTAAAACCGCAAGTACAACTAGTCATAAATGAAACATAGAAATTAGATAACACTATGATTGCTGCTTATAATTAAAAATTTTATTGCACTTTACTTTTTTATTTGACTATAAATTGCCTTAAACTTCCACATACGAACTATATTTATGTTTTATGTAAACACAGTATTTTTCTTTTAAAAATATTACTTATACAAAAGCATTGGATAATAGCTAAAAGTATTGTTTTAAGACGGACCAAGATCATAACCATTGAAGCAAATCAGTAATGAAATACCGTCTACTTTTACTGAAACTTTCACAAACAAGTACAAATGGGCAGTAGAGTATGACTCATTATTAAAACAATAACAATTCATAATCAAACTTTTGATTCCATATCTTTAAGGATAATAAATACTCTTTATCTTTCTCTCTATATACATTGTTCCTTACGCGTCAAGCGTGTTTATTTTCGCAACAAAGACAATACATGTATTGTCGTTGTTGTCAAATCATGATTTGCAGTAATATTTTAAAATATACTGACCACTACAGACTTCGCCAGTGCCGTCGTACACCGTGTATCGCAGAGGACTTAATGTATTAATCACCAAGTCGTGAGAACTCGTTACATTAGCCCTGTTTAGTAGTATACATCCCTCACATTCTTCATATTGACTCCAAAAACTGATCGGGAGATCTGTTATAACTTGTAAACAAGCTTGGTCATATCGCAATTTCTTTTCACCACAATCTCGTATGAACGAGCCGACGTTCTCGAAACGGCCGAACGACATTTTTTTAGTATTTCTTCATCGGTTTCAAGAGAAAAACTTGGTAATTCGATTAAAAACAATGCAACTGCACATTCACAAAAAACAATCAGGGAATGATTTGATGAAACGTCAACGTGATTCATCAATGAACTGAAGAACGATTGAGTGATTTGAATGAAGAGCCATTACCGCGCAGTTTTATTTTTTTATTTCCAGACACAAGGTTTTTCAGCAACAAACTTAGAAACTATATTTTAAGAATTTTCTGACAATTTTAGTGAACTTTATCTGATTAATAACAAAATTACTGGATTCCAGCCTATGAAAGTACTCCACATGTAGTCGAATAATACCTCTCTTTTTACTATGGGGCTACTTATTGCAAGTTTGAAACAACAGGAATGAAACAAGTGGTTCAAAAAGATATTTATACAAAATAAATAGCATTTATTTATTTTCATTTACTTGTTAGGACCTATACATAAGTACTTAGTAGTACCTGGGTACTTTTTAAGAATGATTAAGATGATAACGAAACATTAATTTTAAATACTTCAGGAGCGTGCTGAACAGATTTGACTTGACGTGATCCGGTATTAAAATAGGACTGTCCCGAGTGTCATGTTCTTCATAGAACCAATCTGCAAGTTTCGGTCCTTTCTCTAAATAGTAGTGCCACTGTTTACTGCCCGTTTTCACTTTTAAGCCAGTGTAAGGTCCTTTGAAATACAACTGAAAATCAATAACAAGTGAAATGTTAGTTAGTTATTATACAACCATCATTAAATACTTGCAAACAATGTATAAATCATCATCCCCCTGACCTGTTCCGTTTAGGGTTTATTTGGGGTTGATGCATTGCGTATTTTGCTTCCATTCACCTCTACAACTCGTCAACTCAGCATTAACTTCCTTCAACAGCGGAACACAAGTCATTTTTCATAAAGAAAATAAAAATAAGTTTTGTTTTCTTTATGAAACATTTTTTTTAAGTATTTTATGTTTATAGCTATATAATAATATAGCTATAAACATAAATAATAATAATATACATATATGTAAGTGTGTATATACTTACCGCTACAATGGGATCGCTATGATAAGTATTGTCCGTTAGATACGAATCGGGTTCCACATTTGTTGATAATCTGAAACATGCAATAAAAACCTAAAAAGTAAAATTTAAAGAATGTTATTAAAGTTTGTAACCCATTTCTTTAGCGCCAAGGGGATTAAAAGTGGTAGGAAAAACCTACTAACTAGCTACTTAAACGCTACTTCATTTGAACTCGGTACTTACATGAACTTATTTAGTAATTTCAAGAAATCTTTTTTTGTCTCATTGACTGAATCTTGGGTTTCAGCATTACTCGTTGGTTTTGGAGTTTGTTGCGTTGGGTTTTTAGTTGCACTGGCCAACTGTCTTCTTCGTGCTCTGAAAAAAAAAACTATAATTTAAAATGATATTATTATCGAGAGAGTCCATCAACAAGCAAAAATATATAATTTTAATCCTTCACAACGACTTGACTAGGTACTACTTATGTCTATTATAGATATAATATAAGACGTTTACAGATAATGATTATTTTTACTGCTTTATTCATACCAAACGCAAAAAGAATTCCTTCGAGCCGGATTTGAACCAGCGACCTATGGATATCAATTATATAACAGCTACAGTCCACCGCTCTACCAACTGAGCTATCGAAGGGACGAGAAAGTTGCTGAAATACACTTATGTACTTGAGAAACTATTTTATTTGTATTTTGTTAAATGTTACCTCTGCAATATGTATATTATCTCAAGCTACGCATGGAAAATAACCTTGCATAAAAGTTGCTTTACAAATAAAGACAGTGATTTTAATAAAATAAGTTATTGAGTACTTACGCTACAATTGAAGGTGTAATATTATTATAAAAGTCCTCCATTTCAGCGGTATTACCGAGCCTCAGTTTCGGAGAAATCCAGTTATCGTTGCTTAATTCCAAGACCCACAACGGATCACCACTAAAATAGTTAAACTGCCCATCGAGAACAGACCGAATAATACTTTCATAATTAATTCCATAAGCAAAGGGATCTGGCTGGAAAGCAAGTTTGGCGGTCACATTTGAAATTAGAATTAAAAATAAGAAATAGAAACAAAACATGGCGGCGTAATCAATGTAGGTAATGAAATAAGTGGTATTTAATTAAATTCATGTTTATATATTTGTGCGCGTTTATACACTTGTGTAAACTTAAATACGAATAAGGCTTTTATGTCATATGTATTTCTTTGTTATTTTAAGACAGTAGAAATTTATAAATGGAACACTTTGGCTCAGGAATCCAATAAAAATCATTATAATATTTAAAATAAAAATTTATTACATTTACTTCATAATTCTCAAACTTATATTAAAAATAAATTCAGTACATTACAACTACACATCATTGATAATAATATATTATTGTACAATAGGATAAAATTTAAATGAATGGCAATGAAAAGACAAATCCTATTGATAATTAAAACATTTGACACATTTTATTGCTCATTTAGGATAAGAAAAAAACTTAGTTTAATGACTTCACGCTTTAGCACAAAATGAAAAACTCATGACGTAATGCGAAATTTCAAATCAATGTACCATCGTGGGAAAAGTCTTGAAAATGCAATAATTTTATGGAAAATATATGTAATTACAATATTCTACTTTATTATAATTTTATTATCGTTTATATTACACAGATAGATAGTCTTATTTAAGTGGTGGCGAACAGGTACAGCAGTGCCTTAGCAAACTGTACGATTTCCGATCCTCCGAGCTTGGACTCTCCGTACACTCGGTCTACGAATGTGATTGGCACTTCTCCTATTGAGTAATCTAGCTGTCTTGCCCTGGAAAAATACATTAGAATAATTTGAAAAATATATTAAGTTACTAAAAACCTACACCATCTACCAACTATATCAAAATTGGTTAATTAGTTTAGGAGTCATAGCAACAAGATAAACACATGAAACTTACAACAACCAACTTTCTGCCAGATTATGTACAATTTCTATTATTTTACATTATTATTAATACATATATTTACCTGATGATCATTTCCATTTGGAAAACATAGCCTTTTGAGACACAGCTGTCAATCAATTTTTGGAGGACATCTTTCTTGTATAATCTGTGAAGAATGTAGAAATATTAGTTACAACTGAGTTTACATTACTTAAACATGTTTATAAAGTTTGGAACATATTAATATTTCCTAGAAAATGTAAAACAGACTAAGTATGTAAATATATATATATATGACATGTACTATACATGGCTAGCTGTGACAAGGCTCTTCCCAGGCTATTTTCTACATCATTCATTTCATCATTTAATTTGATTACATCAAATTAAAAAAATAATGATATTATAAATATTCCAATTTAAAAAACAGTCATATCTTTTAACCAAAAAATTCTGCAAAATGGTATTGAAATTACCACATAATAAACTAATAGAAAAAAAATGCATTAAATGAATCCACATCTACATCTTTGTATTATTCATAAAAAGATGTATTTACCTAAATGAGCCTGTAAGATCCGAAGCCCCTGGTCTCAACAACAACTGAGTGACGAAGTTAGCTCCTCGTGAGATGAGCTTCCTTTTGAAGTCCCAACCGTACACACCACCACCGTCCTGGTACCGAGTGCCGGATACCACATCATAGTCATGCTCTCGTTGGAGATCTATGAATTGAGGAATGAATTTTGGCTGTAAAAAGAAAATTAAAATGTTTAAAAGGTTTATATTGCCTTTGCTTAATGTTTAAGCCTGAATTAAATTCAAAGAGAAAAGTAATATGAATATTAGTTGGTAATTTTTAATTATTTTTTTTTAAACTTTAGGGTTGCCTTAGAATATTTAAAGTACCTATTAAATATGACACTGGAAGTATGGTAAATCTTTGGTTTATACTTCATAGATTATTTAACAGATCATGTGTGCATACGCACATTCCTGGATTCAATATGGCATAGCATTATGGGGTAATAGCACTAATGCTGACATCATATTTAAATTGCAGAAAAAGTGCATCCGCATTTTGTGTAATATAGGAAGAACGGATAGTTGTAGACCACATTTTAAAAATCTTGGTATTCTCACATTAACTTCCCTCTACATTCTAGAACTATGCCTGTTTGTTAAAAAAATACTCACCTTTTTACACGAAACAGAGATCACTATTCCCAAGAACGTAACTTGAGACACAAAAATAACTTAGCACTTCCTATCTCTAACATGACTATCTTCCACTCAGGTCCCTATGCTATGTCAGTAAAAACTTACAATAAAATACCAAATGCAATTAAGGAAGCGCCGACCTTCAACACATTCAAAAGAAAATTAAATAAATACCTGTCTGAGAAATGTTATTATAGTTTGCAAGAGTTTTTTGAAGATAAACAATAATTAAACTGTTTACTTTTAGTCAGTATTTTTAAGACAATTTGCTCTGTAACAAATTACAAAATTGCTACGCCCTAACAGGGTCATGTTGAGACTATTTATTAATAATATTATGTAACACCTTGTAACACATGAAGCAATAAATGATTTGATTTGATTTGATACTTGGGTAACAGTACATACATTACTTTAATAGTCAAGTTCCTTTCAATACAAATGATATGCGAGGGTCTATATCATGCTTAGCTTATGAGGCTAGGTTTATAGAATATAGAAGTAACATTACTATACTTACATGGTGACTTAAATCAGAGTCCATAATAATAATAAAGTTGCCGGTAGCATGTTTCATGCCATGAATGTACGCAGTACCTAAGCCGAGTTTCTTTTCTCTAGGCCGAAGTACTATCTTGTTGGAGCCGTAAAGCTTTTGCAGCTGTTTCGCGACATCAAGAGTCCCGTCCGGACTCCCATCATCAATGATAATCACTTCATAATCATAACCACTGCAAAAAAACACAAAAACATGAACATCTGACGAAATATTTTTGTTTACCAAAAAGTGGGTCAAAACATGTTAGAGCACTTACCTGTTATCCAGATACTTGATGATAAGCCATATCATAATAGGCAGATTCTCCCTTTCATTGTATGTTGGTAGTAAAATAGAAAATTTATCGCTTTTTGTTATCTCCGAATCTGAAACCGTGGCCGCCATGCTGTCAAACTAAATGACAAATGTGAAATAAAATAAATGTCAAATTCAGGAGCAATAATGTCATATAACGTGACATCAAAATAGAAACAAAACGATAAAGACACAATCACAAAATCGTGAACAAGTTTACGAAAATTACAAGCAATTAAAAAATTGTTTAAGTGATAAACTGATAACTGATCCGGATATCATGGTTTTGATAATCTTGATCGATAATAGTCAGACTCTTTCTTGATGGAAAGAGTCATACTTTACAAGCTGTGTCAGTAAATAACTATCAAATAACAAATTACTTAATTTTTGACGGTTTTTTTATTTATGGACAAATAATTTGTGAATCAGTTTTTAGTGTAAATGTTTACCAAAATTATTAACGAAACGTATCTGACAAGAGTTTTTAAAACATCTGTCATTTTTGATCTTGTCATAATAGTGGGATAACAACAAGTAGACGTCCTCGAAAAAGTGAAACTTGCTTACGAGTATTAAATGTACGGAAAATAAATAATTATCTATATGTTTTCTATATAAATAACCTATTATATTTAACCTAAACATTTTAATTAATCAGCAGTGTATATCCTTTACAGAGAGACAACACCATCCGTCACTATGTTTCGAAAGTGAAATACTTTTCAAATAAATAAAAAATGGGGAAAACTAGCAAAGTAGTTGTATGTGGGATGAAAGGCGTGGGCAAAACCGCAGTATTAGAGCAACTTATATATGGAAATGTGAGCTATAAGTCGTCTTTTTATCCGACAATTGAGGACATTTATGTGGCTAATATTGAGACGGATCGGGGTACGAAAGAGAGGGTCTGTTTCTATGATACGGCGGGACTGGAGCCCCCGCTTACAGGCGAGTTCAAAGGTTTAGTCTAGTTTGATTTGTTACTGCTTGAGTGCTTACAGGCTGGCAAGAACTGCTTTGGCATTATGAAGCTTGTCTATGTGTGAGTAAAACCGATTTTTTTTTTAAGAAATCTGTGCATTTCGAAAAAGGAAAGTTGAAAAAATTTGCAAATAGTTGCAATTTTACGTAGCTTTTGTGTGAAATTTAGGAAGGACTGCAATTTATTGAAAGTTGATTTACATATTACAAAATAGTTGCTAAATTACAGCATATTTTAAATGTAACATAATTTATTTACTTTATAATTGTTTGCCGTCTCAAATGACTACTTTTTATTCTTATATAAACTAAATTCAAAACTTGTTATTTATTCCTTCACAGCACTCACACACATTGTAACTATTGTACATAAAAATGATTTCTATGGCAAGCTTTATGTCTAAATTAACATCACAAGCAGCACAGCAAAATCTGCACTGAAGTGGTATAACTGGACTGAGTTGTAATATCTTATGTGAATTCTAAATTACTAATTAATTATAGAATTTTCATTACAAGGCACTTTTACTAAGACAGAAAGTATTAAAAAAAATTTGAGGGATGATATAAAAAAAAATCATTTTTGTATTTGCAAAGTAAATAATTGATAGAATGATTAAAAAGTTAAATAATATTTTGATCAACAACTATTAGATACTGCAACTCAGCCACAATGTAAATAAATTACTTTAATTTTGGATTTTTTTTATTTGTTTTAATTTTATGTTTATTTCGGGAATTACTTACAGTAGTAAGGTAAAGTAAACTTTACTACCATCCTGGATGTAATGTTTACCTTTGCTGTTTCTCCATACCTATAGAATATCTCTATGTCTGCTCGATCATTATAATTATGTCAATTAAATATATGAGGAGAGGCCTAAGTTTACCAGTTGTATATTTTCTATTAAAAAACTTGCTTGAAATCCACATCTTTAAAGCAGCAAACCTTTTATGTTCATAAGAAATACATTCTGTATCTAAACAATGGAAACATTTATTTATGCACACTGAAACATAAAATGTATATAACATCCTAAAACAACTACATAAATATAAAAGGTTGGTCTCCTGATCTGATCTGACAGGCAGTTATTTACAACTTAATAATCATGTAAATAAATAATATGTTAACTATTAATTTGTTAAATCCCCCCCCGTGCCCAATGGACTGGTCAGCCTGGAAATATAGCTAGGTCAGACTTGAAGTAAAAGGTTTTGTGGTGCACCTTGGGAGAGGCCTATGTCCACCCCCATTGGAGCTGCGCTGAGCACGCTTAGCGATCCCGTTGCTCCAGCAAAGACGGAGGATTTACGATAGCTACAACATACTTTATTCTCAAACTTCAGTAAGAAACCCTAAAAAATAAAAAATAAATAATCCGGCCTATCAGCGTCCCACTGCTGGGCACAGGCCTCTTCCCATATAGAGAAGGCACGAGCATTGATCACCACGCTTGCTCACTGCGGAATACATACAACAAAATACATCAAAGATGTTGGGCCTTATTTCTTGTTACTTCACAGGCCCACCACAATCCCCCACCATGCAGTTGACCGCCAACCAGGTGTTACAGCGCCACTACCTCGGCTTCGCTGAAGGCTTCGTCATGGTCTACGACACCACCAGGCCGGAGTCGCTCGACGTGCTCATGTATTTGAAGAAGGATATCGACAGGAATAAGGATAAGAAAGAGGTATTTAAGCTGTTTGTTTAATAATTTATATAACTGGTAATACTGTGGGTAATGTGTTACCCAGTACAATAGGTTGCGGAAGCCAGATATCTTCACACAAGACACAGTAAGCCCTCTTACGCACTAGCGGTTAACCGCGGTTGCGGCTAACCGCGCGGTCCAGTTTAATATGCAACAAAATTAAGGTACTGTGCTTATTTCAAAAGAAATTATTAAAATAATAATAATAATATAGAACTCATGTCTATACATTGATTACTTCATGAGTTTGTACATTTTATTTGAACGAAAGCGTGACGTCATTAGTATCTTTTCCTAAACAATGATTCGCTTTATCTACTCAGTGTATTCTATATTTGAAAAAGTAATAATATGTGCCTTAATTTTGTTAAACTGACGGACTAAATAGATTTTGCCTCTGCATACCCAGTAATTTTATCATGCCCTAATTTATTTTTTATTTTTGGGCTGTTGTGTAATATATAATGAAAGAGTTTGCTTAGGTCATACATAGTTATTAAAATGTTATGCCAATGCCAGACAAGTTCAGGGCTCCCCTGTGGCCGTGACCGAAGTGGCACGAAATGTTGGTATATATCTCTTTGGCACGCGAAAACTACCAGAGGGAATATTTATTTTCAAGGTTACAAAAATATTTTTCTTTAACCTACTGAGTGCTATGCCAAATATGTACACTTAATTAAGGTATGTTTGTTGAACTAAGGTATTTATTCAGAAGCGACTTTTTTACGACGTTATGTTATTTTTTTGTAATTTTTACTTCGTTTCGTTTCGGACAGAAATAAATTAGATAATGATCGAACGTAAAAATTGCATAGCGGAACCGCGGAGGTTATGTAGGTAGCTACGTAACTTAGTAAGTAGTAGAGGAATCAATTATTTACGAATATGCTGTTTGTTTGTATTACCAGCTTGTATTTCTACGTAGTTTATTCGGCTGTTGCTAAGGCCATCTAACATTACAAACTGGATTATTATATACTAGTTCACATTTTAGGTAACAAATGACATCTCCCGCCTTTTGATATTATTGCTATTAATATATTGTTACATTACAGGTAGTAATGCTAGTTATCGGCAACCGCACTGGGCCCGATGACGTCAACAGCTTAGAAAACACATGTTCCAAAGCCTCAAACTGGTGCGCGCGGGAAAAGATCCGCCATTTTGAAGTGTCCGCCATGGATCGCCCTTCTCTATACGAACCGTTCATATTCATGACTTCTAGGTTAAATCCGGTACAGAACAAAACTGCGTTCCCACAGTTAAGTACGCTGAGCAAGTTGACCCAGAAAAATAATAAAAGTGAAGCTATGTAACGGTACGTTTTTAGTCTATGCCCATTCTGCTATCAACCGTGAAGGTTGAGCGTGTTGTTTGTGGTTTGGTGAGCTGTCAAAATGTGGCGGGAATGTGAAATTTTTATCGCTTTTATTAAATTTAGCTCTCCGTAAATTAAGACAAAATACTGGATATGTAGACTAATCTAAAGTTTTTAGATTAGGTAAACGTTACTCAAATTTAACAATGTCTTAGATATTCCACATTTAATTGAAAAGATAACTATCTTACAAATAATTGTGTGAAACAAAAATAAAATATCTTTTTCTTTTATAGATTATACAGTAGCTCTCCAAGACAATGCTTTTAAGAATAAGGCTAACTTGTAAATAAGGCTTATTTACTTAAATTAGGATAATTATAGAATTTAGGACAAAATTGTTAACTTATTCGCTCTCTCTAAATGTCTAAAGTATTTCCTTGTGTAATGCTTGAGTGAAATGCCTAATTTTGACAGCTTGCAATGAGTATGGCTTGAGTGGAATACTTCTTGAATATAACTAACTAGCTGTGCCCCGCGGTTTCACCCGCGTTAATACCTATATCCTAAGGATCCCTAACTTTTAGAAAATGTAAGATAACCTATGTTAACCGCAGATAGTGTAGCTTCCCAACAGTGAGAGAATTTTTCAAATCGGTCATGTCGTTTCGGAGCCTATATATATATATTCAAACAAACAATCAAATCTTTCCTCTTTATAATATTAGTGACATTATATAGGTAATCAAAGAATATTAGTATAGACGACCCACCCGAAAGGATGGTCAAAACCGACGAAATAACGGAGGAGGTTCTCAATTCGACGCGTATATTATTTTTTTTATGTATCACCACGCATTACTCTTTACAGAGTAGTCCGATGTTGGCTTATTGCGTTTAGCACCTTTGTAATATGCATTAATAATTGAGCAATTGAATTCAATAAGGGACTAGTAGCGCTTTAGTTTTGTTTTAGAATTGTTCTGAACTAAATGGTAAAGTTACTTTATGAATATCTTTAGTAGTCTATCTGAATGATGTTCACTGTGTACAGTACGGTGCAAACTTAATGGCGGCTCTGAACACGAGGCGAGTCGCTGCGCAGTAACAAACTTATGCGCCAGCGGGGGTGCGGGGCGAGGTACTGCGCAGCGTGTAGCTAACTTCACAGCCGCCATTAACTTTGTACAAAGACTTTAAAAAAGGCAAGAACTTGTACTTCATTGCAATAGGCCCATTCGCAATGGCTTCTTTCAATCGGTCTGTGGCCGAAAATAGTTACTAACAGCTAGAAAAAAAATAGTTACTTAAATTCAAGAAGTTTCTCACAAAATCATCGTTTCATGTCCTTTATGTTTAATTTATTTATTGTTTTAATAATATTAGTTAATTCATGTATTATTAATATGTAATTTTGTTACACTCTAAAATCTATTTATTTAAGCCTAGAGACTTGACACTGATTAGATCATGAAGTTTTAGTATTATTAAGTTTTAATTATGTACAATTTCAAAACTACTGACAATCTATTTTATATGAATAGCCAATTTAAAACTAACACTATGTATTAAAAAGAAATCTCATTAGTTAATTTAGAATTTAGTTGTTATTTAAAAGAGCTGAATTAGACAAAACTATTTAGTAAAATTTTCAGAGTACAAGAAAACGAATTTCGTACGAAAATGAACTGTATGATTCTCGTTTTAGAGTATACATTTCAATGCTTATTTTATCTGTGAATATGACCTTACGGTATTTAATTGATTTTAGTATTATTTACATAAAATTATCAAATTATAATGTAGCATGTCTGCCCCATATTATGAAATGCGCGTAATATATGTACCTTAGAAAGCCGATGGCAAATGTTGCCCAAAATGATTGATAAATTAAATTTATTTTATGCGTACTTAAAAAGGTTTTAATCATAATCATTGTCATCGGAATGGAATATGATCGGGGCATAGATTTTATAATCTTAATTAGGCTTAGTACTTAGTAAAGAATTTAGTATTATATAAAAATAATCTAAGAATAAATTAGTGCAATATTATAAATGTAAATTTGACTTTTCTGCTTTGTATTCTAGCGAAAAAAAATGTAATTGACACTGGCTATTTATCATTTATGATAATATCAAAATTATTACTTATATTGAAAGAAAATACTAAAATATATAAAAATGTACTTACATGAAATTCTAAATATAAGATCTTCGGTATAAGATTCAAGCATTCAAATCTATGTAACATTAGGTAGGTTTATCAACATAGTTGGAAAAAAGATAAAATATTTTAGTTATGTAAAATCTATGAACATAAATAAAAGTATTGACCAGTATTTATTTTATGAAGTATGTAAACAACTGTGTATTCTATATTATTATCTTTACAGTATTATATTATTACATTATGAAAAAAATACAAAAACATTATGAAAATTATAATGAATTCTATATTGATTTTTATTTTGTATTGTGATTTAATAAGTCTTACTATGGAAAATTTAAATGCAACTCAACTTTAAGGTGGCCTCAAGTATATATCCGTTTCCACTTTACGCCTTTAAATGAAAGAGACAGCATGAGATTTGACTTAAAATTGAGTTGCGTTTGAGTATTCAATTGTAACAGCTAGTGAGTAAAAGAGACGGTAGTATATAGTACCATCTCTTTTAGCTATATTGCTATACAAAATGTTACCAAAAGGATATCACAGACAAATCATAATTAGACTACTTAAGCGAAGTATTGTGACATTTTGGAAGTGACGTAATAATACATTGACTTTTGCAGTGCAGTGACACGTTTATTATGATTTTTGGTGTCAAATAATTGGTAAAAAAATTGGATATCAATAATTAACGAACTATTATGAGCTGATTTTTTGTAAACTGACTCTATACAAAATGTACTCTTCACCCCTTTTGGATAGATATACCCTTTCGGTAACATCCTGTGTAACTTCATCAATTTCTTACATTGAAACTATGGAATTAACGTATGACGTCATAACTATGAATTCACCACAGATTTAAAGAAAACATTTTAGTGTAGTTTAATTTTACTATCTCGCTCAGTTATTGTGAATAAAATATTTCTTGTTATTTCTTTGTTTAATTTATTAACTCTGTGATACTCAAAACTTTATTTTTGCCACTATTATCTCGATCGTTTGAGTTTTAATTTAGACCAGTATAATTAAAACCAGGACACTTTTAAACAAATGTATTTTTATACTATGTACAAAAGAATGTACCAACGGGTAATTAGGTACCTAATTAGTTTATTCAATTCAAAAGAAAACAACAAAATGTTACAAAATTAAGGCTTAGTAAATAGGTAAGTATAAAGGCGGAAACATACTTACGTGGCGTGTCGTGGCGCGCCAGAAGCATATCGGTTTCATACATTTAATATGTTTAGGGACATACTTACGTGTCGTGTCGTGTCGACATGCAAATATGTCTCTAACCATATTAAATGTATGAAACCGATGTGCTTCTGGCGAGCCACGACACGCCACGATAGCTAAGTATGTTTCTGCCTTTATGTACAGAGAAAACGATGGGATCCCACAGAAAATATTAAAGAAAGGGGATTAGCGCACACATGCTTAAATACCCATAGGGCTTGATGTTTGGACCGGGTTACACAGGTCGTGCTTTGTTACCATAAATCAATGATATTTTAATAAACAGATATGTTATACGCATACAAAACAATCGAAAAAAGTGTTCCGCGCAGCAGCGGCAGAGCAAAAGAGATAGCGCGATAAAACCCATAAGAAAAAAAGAGACAAATAGTGTTGTTGTTGAAAGGCAATAGGTCCCAATTAGGACGTTTTCGAGTCTTCACGATTGCACGCTTATAACATATCTGTTTATTAGAATATCATTGCCATAAATAGATATTTTTAATTACTACTCTCTTTAGGATGTAAGGACCCTATGATTGTAGCGTACGGCGAAGCGTTTGAAATGTTTGATCGGATGGGGTTTCCGCCCAGATTAACCAGTTCAGCATACAGTAACCTGTCTGCCTGAAAAAAGAAATAAAATTAAAATAGGATTTTAACCTCCGATGCCAAATGTAGTTAATTGTTAAATGTGTGCATCTATCTATAGCAATGTTTGGACTTATTTCGAAAAAAAATATTAAAAAAGTATTGACTAATATTGTTCGTAATTTTTTTATAATTAGCTATAACCTATTTAGCCATTTTATATTCTGCCAATTCAATTTGAATTTCATAATTATTTAAAAGAGAAGAGATTATTACCAGTAGTTATTGTTTTGATTATTAGGTATTGTATAAATGTCAGGGCATCGATTCAGCAATTTAAGAGTTTCTTGAATGGATGAACTGCTTCATTCGGTCCTACGATAATTGGCATTCTGCAAAGTGTGATTCCGATAATTAATTGATCATTACGATCATTCTCATCGAGAGTTCAATGAGATTTTATTGTAGACTTATCTGAATATGAAAATTAGGCAAAATGATGGTTGGTGTATGGTTTTTTTCGCGTTGTCTATTTGCAACGTAAAAAACTTACATACAATTCCTACTTTTATAAATACTTACAGTAGTTTAACTTACCGGTCGCGAGCTGATTTTTTTAATACGCCAATGCGTGGCGAAAATAATACAGAGTAGAAGAAAACATGTTGTGATGCCTGCAGCTATGTATAACGTATTGTAGTTTGTTTCCGAGGTATATGTTTGTTCGCCTGTAAAATAATATATAATAATAATAATAATAATCCAGCCTATAAACGTCCCACTGCTGGGCACAGGCCTCTTCCCATATAGAGAGAGCATGAATCACCACGCTTGCTTACTGCGGATTGGCGATTTCAGATCCCAAATTTTGGAATCTGTAAAATAAAGATATAGACAATGTATAGACAACAAACCCTGCCCGATTAAAGGGATGAAATAAAACATGAAAATTAAAATATTAATGATACATGGTAACATTATAATTAATTAAAAAACAAAATTGCCATGATCAAAAAGCTTTTTTTATGTGACTACACTTTTGTTGTCGGACTTATTGGTGGCATTTTGTTTGATAGTTTGGCGGCAACAAAAACAACAACGTTTGGTGGTGAGGTAAGATTGCCGAGTCTGCTATTTACAGTGGCTCCAATCGTCTGAGTGGGTTGCGTTAGTAAGTCCATTTTAGGATAATTACGTAGGTAAAACATCATTTTAACGTCAAAATTGGTCATTGGGGCGGCCAATGTTGACGTTTTGGTGTTTAGTAGAATGCCAATTATCCTAAAATGGACTTACTAACGGCACCCACTCAGACTATTGGAGCCATTGTAAATAGCAGACTCGGCCCCCAGGTAGGAATGAGATGAGATCTAGGCTAGATAAAGATTTTGTTGTTTTTTTTTTAGTCAGCTTTCGAAATATAAGTTTATATTCTTTAAAATGTTAAGAATATGTTAGCACTGACTATAAAACATAAATATTTGCATGCCTAATAGGTAGAGCATAGCGTCCTATTATATTTTTACCATCTGTATTGTTAACACCTATGTTCTGCAAATAAAGACTTATTATTATTATAATAGAATGAGATATACTTAACAAAACCTTCACGGATCGCACAGGGTTACTTAACAATTTATAAAAAGTATCATTTTTAACCGACTTTAAAAAAAGGAGAATGTTCTCAATTCGGCTGTTTGTATGTCTTTTTTTATAACACCCTATCCACGACTAGGTAGGTCTGCTTATGAATTTTTTATTTAAGTTCTGAGCAATATTTTCAAGATTTATTATTGTAACTTACCCGAATTACTCGTAAGCTCTTGATTATATATTAAAAAGGTTTTATTAGTAACATTTCTTGTGGTCTTATTATCTTCTTCCAAAAACTGCAGACAACACAGTATCGTTCCATCATCTGACTTGGTAAAGGTTTTTTTAACCGAACCTTCTTGAAGACTTCTTAGCATGTTTTGTGGGTCGACAACGCCTACAGTATCTGTAAATCCAAAATAATATATGTAATTATTTTGAATAGAATAGAATTGAATATTTATGTAATGTTGTTACAGGTTTAACAAAAAAATAACAGGTGGTAGTGTACTTAAAACGGATCTCCGTAACTTACCCAAAGGGTGTACGTTATTGGTATAGGTGCAATCATATTGCATTAACAAATGAGAGAAAATATTATTTTATACGGGATGTCATAGGGTTCACAACCACAAGCTCAAAGAAAATTAAATTTGGAATTTTTTTTCTAGTAATAATAATAATGAGTATTAAAATAAAAAATATTGCCGCAAACTTCCCCTTGATTAGAGATTAAAACAAAAATTACAACACCATTTCCGTTGGTATTATTGGCGGTCTTTTATTTTGATCATTTGGCAGCACGTTGCCGAATCCCTCTCCCGTCGAAATTTAAGAAAAAAAAGGGTGTTTTTTTATTTTAATGTTATCAGATATCGATACCTAACAACACCTTTACGCGTCAGACAGGCGTCAGCCAGGGTTGCCTTAACACCCTTTATACACACATATTATTATTATTTAATATTAAACTATTTCCTTTTAATGTCTTGAAATACTGAATGATGTAGATATCGACGGGCCTGTTGGTCTAGTGGTTAGTGACCCTGACTGCTATACCGGAGGTCGTGGGTTCGATTCCCACCCAGGACAAATGTTTGTGTGATGAGCACGATCATTTGTACTGCGTCTGGGTGTAATTTATCTATAATATGTATGTATTTAGAAATATATAAGTATGTTTATCAGTTGTCTGGTTACCATAACAGAAGCTCTGCTTAGCTTGGGATTAGATAACCGTGTGTGAATTGTCCCAGAATATTATATATTATATTATATTATATACTTACAGTTTGATGGACATTCAAAGTTAATTTCGTCTGTACTCTTGTAGTTTATTATTGATAGATTTTCATTAATATTTGTATCTGAAAAAAAGACGTCGCTACAATATGGTTACAAGATAGTTATAAATATAAAAATAATAAATAATCCAGCTTATAAACATCTCACTGCTGGGCACAGGCCTCTTCCCATATAGGGAAGGCACGAGCATTTGATCACCACGCTTGCTCACTGCGGATTGGTGATTTTTAGATCCCAAATTTTGGAATCAAGGTTTCCTCACGATGTTTTCTTTCACCGTTTGTCAGTGTGTGTGAATAATAAAGTGTCTTTGAATAATTAAGAAAGTACATATAACTTTGAAAAAGCCAAAGTGGTACTTGCAACCTCGTGCATACAAATCCGTTCAATGAATCGCTAGGCCACCGCGACTGACTGAATGTTTCATATTAGATACTTTATTTATATTTTACTATATATACTTACTTTCTATCGATATTACGTAATCTGTCAAGATTTCGTTTCCATCGTCAAGACATTGAACTCTCATGTTATCGTCAAACTTTTCTAAAAACAGTACTAATTCTCCTTTCTCAGTCAATTTTGGTCCACGAAGAGACTGTTCTGTAAATGAAGATTTGTATTTATCATTCCTTATATCGTCCATGATTACTGCCTGTATTAAAATAATGAAGGCAATGAGATCAACGTGGTATCTTGCAGTTAGCCTGAGCGCAGGCTTTGACTCTTCACCGGACTTTTAGCGAGGACCTTAAGGCCTCCAGCCAGAGCAATAGGAAAAACTAACTACGTCAGCAACGTCCACTAAGGGCCTCCCCTGCGGGGTTCGGACCTCGACTTAGTGCGTTGCTAACATTCTTAATAAAGCAAAACAACAACGCAGGGGTTGCGGGAGGTTTTGTTAAAGCACCAACCGATGTTTTTATTGGTTGCTAGCTTTCGTGCGTATACGTTGCTAGGCTTTTGTTAGTAAGGTCACGTGCGGGGAGCTCGGATGCTGGATAACCAGTGAGCCATCAGGCTGAAGGTAGCTTTACTATTTAGGGCACAAAGAAACAAAACTTACCATTATCGTATTGTATACGCCAAGAATGCGAAGTTTTGTCATCAGAACTACAAGATAAGGTTTTTGAATCCCCCAGTCTTCCGTGGACTTGAACAGGTGCTTTTGACTCTGAAAATACAATCCATACAATACTGAATAGGTGAGCAGATTTTTATTTTATTATTATTTGTCTGTATTGTTAGCCAAATTAGCGTCTATTCTTGTAGAAAAATAAATGTTCTTTCTTTCTTTCAGTTTTACGTTCATTCTGAGAACAGGAAATAAGGCTTTAAAAAAATGGAGACCACATTTTGATTATTATAGATTTGGATTCGGAAAGCGCAAGAAAATAAGCATCCGGTGCTTGCCAGAGCAATTTATGCCAGTTTCTAGTAAATAGCTCAATGTATATTTATTTTCTTATATTCTTTTTATACTTACTGGCTAATTAGCTTGTTAAAAGGGGACATGAACATAGAGAACGCGATTATTTTAAACGCGCAGAAGTCACACTTAAAAAATCAGTCTGCCGTTAATTTTATACATAAAAATTTATAGTTAATGTACAGGGTTGATACGACATTGGAGTTTACAATACATATTCTAGATAACATTTTAAGGCTGTATTTACTAACAAAAAACTTGAAGTACTAAAAAAGTTTTCTATCCAATAATTTTATTTTACTTGTGCCGCCCTCCGTCGCGCGACGTTGCCGCTTTGTTACCCACCGCCGACAGGTTTTTGGAATAAATTGCCAAAGATAAGAATATGGTAAGAAAATCCTGCCCGATCCGTGGAGGTTTTAATAGTATAATAATAATCCAGCCTATAAACGTCCCACAGCTGGGCACAGGCTTCCCATATAGAGAAGGCACGAGCATAGATCACCACGCTTGCTCATTGCGGATTGGCGATTTCAGACCCCATGTTTCTACTTACCTTTTTCTTGAAATATTTTTGACAGTTCTAGTATGATAACGCATCTTTTTTCTTTAAGATTATCTGAAACAATGAATTAAGTATTTACTGTAATGCTGCTTGCAGATTATTGTAACTCAATGTAATGTAGCTACTAACGTAGAATGAATCTGAATGAATATTTTTTTTATTATATTGAATTAATTAATTAATACAACTCATGCAATAATTATGCAATTTCTTAAGTTATACTCATAAAACAACTAAAATATAAGTAACGAGTGTGACAGGCGATACTCGCTCCACTCGCTCGGGTCATTCTATATAAACACATTCTACAATAAAGGAAGTGAGGGCAAAATAGAACATTTCTTTAAAACCCGGATCACATGACATGCGTGCGATTTAAAATGCACACAGTACCAGGGGCCCAAGTCTGTGTAACAGTACCAGTGGCGTGCCAGCAGAGCCATTTTCGGAAAATTGGTATTCTACTAAACGTCAAAACGTCAAAATGTCAAAATTGCGCATTGGAACGATTCGGTTCAATGTTCAACGACTGTGACCAATAGTTCATACATTTGGTACAAATTGTAATGCGCAATTTTGACGTTTAGTAGAATACCAATTTTCCGAAAATGGCTCTGCTGGCACGCCACGATGAAGACATTGAACCGAGTGTAAATAGCAGACTTGGGCCCCAGGCGGTTTTGCTAGTAAAGGATAGGTCTTGTTGCTATGTCCATTTTACGATAGTATTTTCTAAGGATAGATTTAGTGTAATGATATTTTAACATAGAAAATGGTTAATAGTTTTTAAAAACTTCACGGCGAGCTTTTGGGCAAAATGGAGTTTTGTATTTAAGGGCAAGTTTTCTTGTCAATCCATAAACATCAATTAAGAATAAAACTTAAATTACCCAAAAGTAACACCATCAGTACAAAAAAATCAGGCATCATCATAGTAAAATAAAATAACTTTCACGACAGTCTAAAATAATTAAATGTTTTTGTTTTATTTTGTGAAGAGCCTTCCATCTTGCCCTCCCTTCCTCTACCGATAATTGTTCTAAATTCGAAACCGCACTTATATGCAGAATGACACTGGTTGGTCCTCGGCGAGAGTTTTGATCACCGAGCGAGTATCGCTCAGCGAGTCTCGCTCAGCGAGTATATTTTTATAGTTCTACTCGCCGCAAAAAACAAATGCTGAGAGAGTTGTCGCCGGTAATGTGAACAGTCGGCGAGTAACTATTTGTATATGCATCTCCTTCATTTACACGGGATCTATATCTTGCTGTACGTTTCTTGAGCGATTTTATAGTCGATAGTTACTCGCTTCTCGCCCGTAAGTCGGAGAACTGCCCAAATCTTGTGCTAATTAATATCGGTGACAAATGGTTAAGCTTACCTGATTTCTTGCAGTTACTTGCATTTTTGGGAAAGTCGAAGAGACACACATTATCTTTAAATGGATTGTTTTTTGATTTATCTAAATTAATTCGCAAGCGTTTTACATCGCTCATATTTCTGACATAGTTATAATTTCTATCGTTGTTTGTGGTATAAGTTGATTTCTTGTCATTATCTGAAAAAAAATATGTTTTATGTAGGTACCATGTGAAATTGCTTTAGTACAGGCCTAAGACTAAGTTGTTTTATTGAATAGTAAGCTTAATAAAGTATATTTTGTCAAATTTGTTTAGAGTGTCTTTAATGTTTAAAATTTAAAAAAAATACTTACTTTGTGAATGGGCTGTTAGAGCTGAAAAAGAAAATCGTTACAATTAAATTCTTTCGACAAGTTCTTGTTTGTAAGATATCAAAAAGGATTATGGAAAGACGAACAAAGCTTCAAAATTCCTAACATAAAACTATGGTGGTCGATAGGAACATTGTGGTTAAGAATTTAGTTTGCTATGTAATTTACCACCACTTGTTTGTCCCAAAACGAGTAATATCGGTTAAGGTTTTTTAACCGACTCCAAAAAGATGAGGTACTTTATTATATACGACTGTATTTTTCTATGTTTGTAACCTTAACCTTAACCTTGTAACTTTTGACTGGGGGAACTGATTTTGATGATTCTTTTTTTAGTTGAAAGCTGGTCCAGTTTTGACAACGGGATCCATAAGAAATAAGTGTAGACTTATTTTGAGGACTTTTTTTTGTATGAATTATTATTTGTTCACACATATGAAAAGCAACAGCAGGGGCCCTAGTCTGCTATTTACACTCGGTTCAATGTCTTCATAGTGTCATGCCAGCAGATCCATTTTAGGAAAATTGGTATTCTACTAAATGTCAAAACGCCAAAATTGGCCATTGGGACGATTCGGTTCAATGTTCAAAGACTATGACCAATAGTCAAATCGTATGACCAATCGTCCCAATGGCCAATTTTGGCGTTTTGACATTTAGTAGAATACCAATTTTCCTAAAATGGATCTGCTGGCATGACACTATGAAGACATTGAACCGAGTGTAAATAGCAGACTTGGGCCCCAGGTGTCAGGAACGCATTCTTTTAGTCGCCGGATGCTATTAATTAAACAATAGCATTTTATGAATTTCGTCCTTTTCGTGTTAATGTACAATAATTAAACACTAAAGAAAGACAAAGTATTTTCATATAGCTATTTTAAAATTACTTTTTTTTTCATAACAAGCGGATTTTTTGCAAGGCTCATACACCCTTCTCCCAACATAAAATAAACAGTCAAATCAGTCGAGATGTCCATATCATAGACCCCTCGGATATTCGGTGTGAGTGCGGCCTTCCAGACAACACAATGATCACCATTCCAAACACCAGGATCTCGATTCAGCTGTTTAGGATTTGCTTGAATTGACTGAATGATCTGCTTCATTTGGCAATTTTTACGATTCGGCAAACTGTTATTACTACGATTAATTGGTCATTACGATCAGTCTCATCGAGTTCAATGAGTTTTTATTGTAGGCTTATTTGAAAACGAAAATTAGGCACATTGACAAGTACACTGAGCGACCTGATATGACATGCATTTAAAATAGCTGAATTGAGGCCCTGCTAGAGTGGCCAAAGTGCCCAGAACCTGCAGTTTGGAAGATCGTTTGCTCGCCAATGACGCTGTAGTTAAAGTGGACAAATACAGAGCGCACCGTATTTAATTATATACACATCACCATCAAATTAATATTGCTCTCGAATCGAAAAGAAGACCACATGTACTTTTATTAATATTTATATAGTTAAGATACCGAACAGCATGTATGAAGGGAATAACGAAAGTGGACAACGCGCAACAAGTGTGTAAGGATCGTAGCAAGGGGAAAGAAGTGGTCGCTGCTACCCCTACTAGGGAAAGAGGCGTGATTATATGTATGTATGTGTAGATATAGGCAATTATACTTACGTAAGGCGTATATATTGTATGTAGTTGCAATTTTCAATGCGGCTTTCTTGATAATTATAGTCATGTTTATGGAACTACTGTTTGATTGGCAAAAACAATCTGAGACTGGATAATTTTCTACTTCCTCTGGCAACTCATCTGTAAACATTATTTTTTAAATCAATGTCTGATATGTAATATAGTAATATCATAGAACGGTGATTAGCGCGTACATTGAAATAAAACTATTTTTTACGTGACCATGATACCTGCAAAGGTGTCGAAACGTCGGGAACTAAATCTAAAATTAAAACCGCGAAAAAATCCGTAAAAAGTAGTTTTATTTCAATGTCTGACATTCGCGTAAACCTAGCGCGTACATGCTTAAATACCTTTAGGGCTTGACGTTTCGACCGGGTTACAAAGGCCGTGGTCGAAAGCAGACTCATTATTGTTGTGAAAAAGTTCTATAATATTACTATGAATATGCAGCGCGATAGTTTAAAAGATATTATTTGTTAAGAAAACCCCGTCCGGCCCCAGAGAGTGATACAGGTTTCACAATCACATGACCAAATTAATATAACTTTTAATGCTTTGGGAAATTATAAAAAGTGGCTTTACCATCTTCATCGGCATTTTGTTTGATCATTTAGCGACCTGTGACGACGCCGACTATCACTACTTTTGAGAAATATTTTTTAGTTAGCATTTTTTAGGCTTCTCCTATTTTATTTAACACTAGCTGTGCCCCGCGGTTTCACCCGCGTGAATGACAATACATACACTATCTTTATAAATTATAGCTTATGTGTTATTACGATGTATCAGCTACATTATTGTAAAGTTTCATTCAAATACATTCAGTAGAGTTGCGTGAAAGAGTAACAAACATCCACACATCCATACTCACAAACTTTCACATTTATAATTTGAATCAGATATCTATAGCTTTCACGGATCGGACAGGGTATTCCTAACTAACATATTCTTTTAACAAATATGAAATACAGCATGCTGAGCACAAATCTTTGAATTCATAGCCTACGATGCCAGGTTACAAAATCTCATATTTTATCATGTTACGACACGTGTTTTGTTTACCAAAAAAATTATAAAAAAAATAACTGACTTACCTGCATTTACAGTATGACAAAAGACATTTAAAAAGCACGCCAAACTAGCGACAGGAAAGTACATTGCTTTAAATTTCATAATACTTGCAAAACGCACATAAAATGGGTCAGTTTCTCACTGGTTAACCGACCAAAACTGATTAAAATGCGTTTATTTCAATGATTATTTTAATATTATCCTGTTATTATTACCGATATGAAACTTTTATGTTCCATAATGTTTCTGTTCCACCTAAAGTCGCAGTAGGAAAACATTTAAATAAAATTTAAGCAATTTTTCCACTTATTGCTGCACAGATGTAGTACCTAATTTGTTTTTTCAAGTTTACACTACTGTATTATATTAATATTCTCGGAAAGTCACAAACAATCGACGTATACACTAAGTAAACATAACAATATGCACTATTATAAGAACACAGCTGATCACAAATCCATCACTATTTCACAATTAACATGAACACACAAAGAAAGAATTAAAATCCTGTTACAAAGGATAAGTAGAGTTGGATTCAAACTTAATGGCGGCTCTGAAGTTAGCTAAACGCTGCGCAGTACCTCGCCCCGCACCCCCGCTGGCGCATAAGTTTGTTACTGCGCAGTGACTCGCCTCGTGTTCAGAGCCGCCATTAAGTTTGCACCGTAAACTACCTACATTCTTTCAAATTTAAAAATGCGTTTCCTACATACTTTAATTATGTAGTTACAATATTTCGTTTCACTATTAACCGTAGAGGGATATTTAATGGTCTATATTAATTCAGAATGTCGCATAATGTAGGTACTAATACCACTTTTTTCCTATTACGTCAACTTACATGAATAGGTTTTGTAATTGTCCTTAACCAATAAGTTAAAGTTAATTATGACTTTATTCGATTGAATTTAGGACTGAATTTGTACCTACATTCACATTCACTAGTAGCTAAGTTGCAGGGCCTCGATTCAGCTATTTAAATGTATGTCAGTAGTCCGTCAGTGTACGTGTGATTGTGCGTTTCGTGTTAAGATATATAATATAGCAGTATACAATAAAATCTCATTGAACTCAAGTAGAGAATGATCGTAATGAACAATTAACTATCATACTGACAGTCAGCGGAATGCCAATAATCGTAAAAATCATTCAGTCATTCGGTCAATTCAAGCAACTCTTAAATTGCTGAATCCAAGTCCTGAGCGATGTGTGGCGATCTCGAACCTCTTACAAAACAGACATTTGTGTGATCTTGCGCCGCCGGTCCAGTCTGAAACTACTAGATGACTTTAACCTGGGTGGGAATCGAACCCACCCGACTTTAGATATACATAGACCGCTACTATCGCTAATTTCCCTTTGTACCAAGCGAGGGTACAATTTAGTCTGTATCTAGTACATTCGTTTACTGATTTAAGTTATTTTCGCGCAAGGAGAGACTTATATGTATACGAAAATATCGATGGTTTTGACATTGTTAGGATTATACTAGTGTTTTTGATAGATTAAAACGGCAAGCTCCATCTTCATACAAAACTAGTTCATTTTAGTACTTACGGTTCAGACCCTGATAGGCTCACTCTTTAGTTTCTTGTATACTCTAAGAACCTAGTACTTCTGGATGTTGCTGCAAAAGACCTAAATATTATTTCACAAAATATAGAATTTCAGGCACACAATAAAACACACAATTGACGGCAATAATTTATTCTTGCATTTCAAAATGTACTTACATTCGTTCTTACGCTAATATCATTTCGTCTACAACTAGGGTGGGTCCCGTAGTGGGAACAAGTAGCTCGCTTGAGCATAACCTTTAACTTTATGTTAACGCTACTCGGAGATGTGCGCCGTTTTTGTGAGTTCCTCCGTTTTTTAATTATGAAAAACACAGTTTTTTAATCGTCTCCGAAATTTAAGTGACAATTAAAATGAGAATAAATTGGTTCATAGTGTGGAAAATATCATGTAATTGTATTTTAAATGAAAAATGTGTATGTTATCAGTAGATATACATATTATTTTATTATATATGAAATGATAAATGATTAATAAATAAAAATCTCAAATCATGAATTCATTAAGTAGTGTAAGTATTTAAATAAAAGTAAATACATATTAAACGCACAAAAACAGCGCACACGTCCCCTAAAATTCGAAAAGTGATATTTTATTCATATCGTTCTTAATACGTTTTAGTTCATCGAAATAATTAATAATAATAATTATTCGGAATGAAATACACTTAGTGTTGAAATAAACGACGTTTTATTAGTATTTCAGATATCATTATATACTAAGAAAAAGTTAATTAAATAGCTAACGTACTTGGTCAGTCGAGGGTGAAAATTTGTTTTTTTTTTTGTCCAAAATACTAGTTTTCTCTGTCCTGTTGTATTCAGAAGACAGATCTATGACAAACAGAGTTATATGGCTATGAAACTATTTCGTAAGCTATTGACATTACTCATTTTTATTGTAATGTCAAAAGCAAAAGGTGGCAAAAGGTAGGAATCCTAACTTCTTTCAAAGAGTCTGTAATAGTCATTTATTTTCATGAAAACTTTGCTTCATAGTGAATCGAAAAAGCGCTTAACCAAGTACGTCGACTACAATTATAATCCTCGCTGCCAAACGCTTACATAAAAATCTCCAACTCAACGATTTCTCAAAAATCTAATATTTTAAACTAGAAATATAAATTGAAAACTTTAAAAATCCCTTAATAATACGTTTTTAAGCATTTTTTTCAACCTGTCTGTAGCTCTCTTTGAGAAAGATATAATTTTGTTCTAATATAATTTTTGCGTCTAGGTCTTACAGCGATTCTTACATAATTATTGAACTAGGACAGACTGGGCTTACAAAACTAAAGTGAAAAAAAAAATTGTTACGAATAAAAAAATACCACACTGAAAAATCATTTTCAATTTTAGTCATCTATTGTATATTGTTGCTTTAAGGAGATATATGTTTTTTTTAAGTTGATGATGGGCTTTCATAATATTTTTGAACCCCAGTCTGTCGGTAATAACACATTCTGCCAAAACAGGTGTGCGTCGTACGCGTGTATAATAAGTACTACTGCTAAGCTACCGGTGACTAGCATCGACTGTTCGTATCGAATACTTTACAATTACGATATCATATTTATATACCGAGCACTGATTTAATACAAAAAAAAAAAAAGAAATGTAAAAAACACCGACGTCAAAATACTACTTCAAATAAACTGTCAAAAGTGGACCAAAATCAAAAGGACCACAAGAAAAGCATCAGCTTTCAAATAAATAAAAAAATAGTTGATGTCGGTTAAAAAGAGAATTCTTGATTTATTTTTCCTAACAAAAAAGTAACCTATAAAAAAAGTTGAAAAAACTCAAAGGACCAATTTGGTCCTAACGGATTTTTTTATGATTATTTTCTTATCAGTGCTCAGTTTCGGCTTGTACAATATGCTACTCAAACGTCTAGAAATAATGAGTAAGTAATATTGTAATTATCAACAATTTTCGTATTTACATAGATTGAATCTACGTTTAAAGTGCTTGGACACTAGATCGAGATTAACATTCATATTTCATGAGCAAAGCTAGGGCAAATTAGGCACAAGTTTTGATTATTTTAGTAGAAAAGGAATAAAAAAAGAATTAAATTAAGCTGGTTGGTACATAATTTTCTAATCACTATTATTTTAGAAGACAAAATACCAGTCCAAAATGATACGTCTTTTGGTATGAAAATTCAATTCAACGTCCATTTGAGTAGTTGAATTAATAGGCTCAAAATGTATCTACACGGACTCAAAGGACCAATATATTACCTAACTCACTTTGCCCACATAATGCTATACTACAATATCATCGGTCCTCACCTCATGCCAATATTTAAAGCCTACACGAACACACTTTCACAGTTCTTATCTAACGACCATTTCAATAATATATCCGAAGATCACTTTACCTACTAGAGATTGAAATGTGACGCAAGCGGTTTATGATAAATGTCTTTATAGTCCAGCCGCAGAGAGAATGCGTTCCTGATAGGTGGTCAACAGGAAGATATAACTTTTATGTGGTGAATAATTTACTGCAAACAAATTACTTTATCTGATTGGTCCTGTAAACGAATACTATATCAATATGCAACACGGTTTTTAATTTTCCATTCAAATCAAGACCAAGTGACATGTGTCTGAAACGCATTCCTTCAGCGGCCGGCCATAGAGATAGAAATTTGACCAATCTCTAGTAGTCTAAACCTATCTGCAGATATATTATTGAAATAGGCCATAAGTAAATTTATTTTACACCTTCGTCATCTAATAACTTACATAGCTGTACATTACTTCTATTTTGGTAAAGGTTTTATACCTACTCATTCGTTCAATCTTATATTCTGAATAATTCCTTTCCGTTCATTCCTTGTTCCTATGCGACGTTTTTACCATCGTTTTTTCTGAGCATCCAAATTGCAAGTCTGAAATCAGGATCGCATTTACGTACATTTTGTGATGTTTTTAGCATTTATATAAATTTCTTCCAGTTTTCCGTATTCATCTATTTAATTTAAGAAATCTAGATAATTTTAGCTTTCTTAAATCGTTTTCATTATTTCTCAAAATCTACCCGTTTCGTCCAAAATCGACAGTGCTGCCACACATACCCACATTTTTCCATGGTCTAAACATTTTATCTAATTTCTAATAATTCCGCATTTGAACCGTAATCTCGATTTAGTTAAGTGATAAGATCCTAATCTAACACTATATGTAAGGCTGCACAGAAAAGTGCAATAAGGTAACAATTTGCATAAAAATTGTCAACAACTTTTATATCCAGAGCCGGGAATACTATTCATATTTTAAGTTTCAAGTTCTGAAGTAACTGCTTTCTGAGGTTTACGCAAATGTTAGATTGTTAGATATAATAAAATTACGCACTAAAATCATAAATAAACCGCGATATTATCAGTAAAAAAAATACAAACATCCGAATTGAGAACGGCCTCCTTTTATAGAAGTCGGTTAAAAAGGAGTTTTTTATCTGAACTATAAGAGAAATGTGCTGCATTAGAATAAATCTCTTTTCTTCATAAAATGTGTGACTATTAAAACGAATCTATATTCACATTAGTATGACAAATCAATTAGGGTTTCAAAAAGATATACAATAGTTTTTGTACAATCATATACATATGTTAGTTTTTAATGTGTTTCACTGAACTGCTAATAGTGGAATTGGGCCCCTGAATAGTCAAGATCTAATAAGATCTTGACTATTCAGGGGCCCAATTCCACTATTTTAAAGTCAGTTCGTATATCAGATAATGTTAGGTTAATGACAAATGTATGCCTACTTGCCACTGTTGTCATTGTAGGATTGCCACTGAATGTTCATTGTAGGCTTATCTGAATACGAAAATTAGGCACAATACTCAGTACACTGGAACGTTCATTAACTTGCCACCCACTGACTTTAAAATAACGGATTCAGGCCCCTGGTTCTATAAATTTACATTACCTTCAATTGATTTATTAATACAAGTTTCACCTTTTAATCAGCAGATTTCGGGGCCTGATAAGTATTGGTACTTAGCATTGTAATGAAGTTTTCTTTATTATTATTTGTTTCTACGATGATTTTACCTTAGTATACTAAAGAGGATATTGGAACAACTATAAAGATATGGCTGGTTTGAATAAGGCTCATCCTAAATATGTATAATCCATATTAATTGATATTACAACCCAATACTCTAACTCAAATTAATTTTAAGATATTTTCACTCATACTTTCTTTAAGGTTTACAGGCTTTTGAGATTATCTTAAAATTAAGTTTTATTTAAGCATAGGAAAAGGACTTATTTTTTTACCACAGATATTTATGTGTGGTATAGCGTAACTACTGAATTAGCATTTTGCTATTTTTCTTTTTTTATGTAACTGTTACTACCTTAAGCCGGCCCTGTACTATCATTTATAGATAACAAGTTTTCAGTACTAATCTATCATAATCGTAAAATTATTAATATTGACATTTACTGTCAATTTCTGTAGATAATATTAATAAATAAACCGCTTTTAAGTAAACACGAGATTTTTACACCAACATTATCTTAATATTTGGCGGTTCAATATTTAAGAGAACGAATTTCAAATATTTGAAAAGTAACGGTCATTCATCGACGACGTCCATTTTGAAAGTTGTTGGTTTTCGGCCAATCGGCTTCATCGCTAGTCTGCGGCCAGCTACTTTTGTGCAATTCGTATTTAGAATTTCCTCGTCACTACTACTCGAGTCGTTGAAGCGGCCGGTCGTGTGGATGTCGTCCTCTGACTCCGACGACTGTGGAAAAAAATAGGATTAAATTGAGAAAATGTATTTTTTTAATTGTATACTACTCTACAACCATAATGTTTCTAAATTTCTACATGGACAAAATAATGGTGTGAAAATTAGTGAAGTGAATGAAAATATGTATATGAATAAATAAATTATTAAAATTATTATGACAATTACCGCCAGACCAACATGCATTTTAAGTTCCCTGTTGAACATACAATATCATGCATTTAAAACAATAAATATAATTAGAAAAGGCAAAAAATAACAATGATTGATGTTGCACAAATAAAATACGTGAATTACATAATATTAAACAGATTATTAAAATCTAGAAGTAAAATGTACATATAATTTTTTTACTGATCTGCCTAAGCAAAATGTAAATAAAGAAGTAAAGAACATTAGTTTTCGTCTTAATAAAAATATAAGAAAACAAATCGTAGTTGTGTCCTAAAGCAAATAAAGTATTGTGTAATAAGCATAAGGTTTTGCTTTAGAAAGGACCAAAATCCATGCGAAGCTAAGAACCACTCAATCTTCTGTTAGAAATCACGATGACATAATATTATTATGTACTGTTGTTATTTGTTGACGTTAAGCTACATTTTAAATTAATATATGTATAAAAGATTATTTTTTGACATCAGAAGGATAAATACTGGTCAAACCTTACTTATTATAAATCATTAGTATAAATAGTCATATTGATGTAATTATTGAAATAATATCTGTCAATGATATCAAATTAGAAAATAAATAATAGTTAGATATTATAATAAAACTTCTTTTAACGGGCTCTTTCGCGGAAAAGAGTCTGGCGACTAAGTCACACATTTTGTCGGATTGTTAACCAGACACCCTGTATACCGCGATAGAACCCGTTAAAAGTAGTTTTAGTTTAAAAACTTCAGAAATAAATAAATTAAAATAAATAATAATAATGATTTTTTATAATTAATTCCAAAGACATATCTAACAAAAGACTGACACCCGTATTCAAGAACGCTACTTACATAAGTATGGCAGCAACACTATGCTAAGTAAGGCATTTCTCACTGCGTTCGTCATGGCAGGCCATTCATTTCATAAACAATACATAATGGACCCTTTGCTGTGCGGACTCATAGTATTGAATGCGGCGCTGTGATTGGTTAACGTTGTGGAGCGACTTCACTCGGGTTGACTGACAGATTAAACGTCAACCGCGATTTTTCAAAATAAAAACATTTTTAAAGTCTTACATTATTTTCAACAATTTTTGTCTATAATGACTACGAAATTACCCAAAACATGGTAAGTACTTATATATTATTGCATGTTTATGTTTGTTCCATAGTCAAAGTTGTGAAAATAATAACACGTATTGTTTTCTTTCAGCTCAAAGAAGTCACCATTTACTTCTTCGGAAAGAGAACAAATTATAGCTTTAGTGCGAGACCCGCCTATTATTGAGGATAAGCATACGCTCAAAACATCAAGTTGAAGAAGAAGGCTTGGGATGAGCTGACAATGGCCTATAATGCACAGTCCTATGTGACGCCTAGGAATAACATTCAGCTAAGAAGATGTTGGTAGATCATAAAATATAGAACCAAAAAAAGAAAGGAAATATCTACTGCTAGCACAGGTAACTGAATATTTTGTCAATTCCAGAGGTGTGGGCAGGGATTAAACTCAAATGCAAATAATCAATAACGCAGCACTCTTGTTTATAATTATGCACTTTATCTTTCAGGTCTTAAGAAAATTTGTAGTGAGACAGAAGCAAGAATAAAGCTATGTGTGAGGAGGCCCTGATACAACGGGAAGAAAATTTAATTGATTTTGAAAAACAACTCCATGGTTTGCAATTAGAAAAAAATAAATGGGAAATGGAACTATTAATAAAATCTTCAAAATTGAAATAAATTTGTTTTATTTTATACTAGCGACTAGCGACCCGCCCCGGCTTTGCACGGGTGTAATGCTGATACTAAATATAGTGCCATAAAGCCATAAAGTGCTACAGGGCAAAGCGCGGCCTTCGACGCACTATTTGGCATAGGCACGCGCTCCCCGGCCGGTACCCGCAACCGACTATGTCCCTGCATTTTAAATCTGTAATTTCTTCGAAAATATTCATTTAAATTACATGCTGGAGCAATATTGATCTATATTACATTCACAATACTGTAGTACATTTTTCTATCTAACTCGTAGGGTTCAGCCAGCGTTTGCAATGTAAGCTCAAAAAATGAGTTTATTTACGACCTTTAGAAACCTCTAAGATTATCTGCGTTTCTCTACTATATTATGTGCAAATAAGCGTATCACAAATCACTACAAACATAACCTTATACTGGATACCAGTTTGTCATGTGTTGATTTGTCGCACTATGCGTTGCGTAAAGTAGCTAGCGAGCTACTTTATCTGTGCGTTGATTATAATGAGCGCATAGTGTCGTTCGTCCCTCAAGTATTGTTTATGATTAGGTTTTTGTGTCCCTGTGCGTCCGCGCGCACTATGAGAACTCACAGTAACGTTCATGAATACGGGTGTGAGTGAGCTAAAGCGAGTTGAAAAGACACGAACATTTATTTCTTGGGTCGTCCGCGCGCGATCACCTGCGGCAGACGCTTGCTCGGCCGCTCGTCACTGCTGTCCACGTTCTAACACAACATATGTACACACATCAACTTATGTACTACACACTTATAGTCCAGCCGCTAGAGAATGCGCTCTTGACAGGTCAGGAAGATATCGCTTAAAAGTGGCGATGGATTTACTGGATACAAATTTTATTTGTACTGTAAACGAATTATATCATTATGGTTTTATACAAATCAAGACCAACTGACATGTGTCAGGAAAGCATTCACGCAGCGGCCGAATAATATGTATAAGAAACACAAGCAGTTATTTTTGTCTCTTTCACTCTATTTACGCAAGAAAAGGATGTCTAGAAGAAAAATGATTAATTAACTTTCATATCTGAGAAAGTTTGATTTGTGAAATGATTATTTATCTTTAGATTATTTATTTGTTAATTTAATGCTACATAAAGTTTAATGTAAAAACACTGAAGGCTATACTTATTTAGTAATAGCCTGTCGCTGATTTGACGAATTTGTTACTTTAAGCACATACATAGTAAAATTATAACATCAAAGTGATCTTAATAAATAATTAATTTATAACCCAATAACAGTTTCTTTGTAAGAGCAAAGTCTGAATGATTTTTATGATAGTGAAAACATATTATTTATTGGTACAATATTATTTATGTAATAAGTAAGTACACTCCCCGATTTACACAATAAAGTATCTAGTGAAAGTTGTGCCTATTCCTTTTTGCTTGGACAAAAATTATGTAAACTAGCCCAGCAGCGCAGGGTAGTTAAGTATAACGACACTACTTGATGATCTTACTGAATTTAATTAAAAATTTCAATCTCTTTCATACAAAATTTTACACTTATCAAAAACTCTTTTAAACACTGAACGCTGAGCAATGATATATGAATGATAATTTATTGTTCATCGGTCATTAGTTTCTTAAAAAAACGAATATCAGGTGTTACCGTAAGGGTATGTCTATCCGAAAGCGGTGAAAAGTGCATCTAGTATAGAGTCAGTTTACAAAGTTCCAGCTCAAAATTAGTACAATTATTCACTGGTTTGTTCCTTGCACAGAGAATCGGCACAGCCATTCAACGTGGCAATGCTGCCAGCCTTCTGGGCACGTTCCCCGCCATTGACGCGTGATAGTTTCATTTATTTAAATGTAAGATTTAATTTTAGTATAGTCATTTTGTTCTTGTATTAAATTTAATTGTGTTTAATAAAGTTCAATTATTTATTCAATGTTCTTTCCAATTAGGTACTTGTCCTAGACACATAAAGTATACTCTATGTAAATCATTCAGCCTTCATCTCGTTAGTCTTACATCAAAGTCTCCGATCGTGAACTTGGTGGCGGCTTCGGCGACGAGCTGCGCGGGCGCGGGCGGCGCGCTCTCCGGCGACAGCACCTTGTGTGTCACCATGGATGCGTGGATTAGCATGGTATGATTCAATGGTGTAGTCCAAAAGAAAAGAGTTGTAAAATTATCCGCATTTGACAACCAAAAAAAATAAGGAAGGTAAAAGATTATAGCACACTCTCTTTCAGAAAAAGAGTTCGGACGAAATAAAAACGTAATTGACACTAAAAAATTTGACGAAGGCACGAGTATATTTAGGGTATCTTTCACAGAAACATTTGGAACAAGGGAAGGGAGGCCTTAGCCCTGCAGTGGGATAGTTCAGACTCGAAATAAGAGTATATCGTTTAAAAATCAACATTTTAATAAGCAGTAGCTTATAGAATAAAATACCAAAAATTTAAATACGATCACTTCTTGTATTTCGCAAGGATATCGAATTTTGTTATAAGTATCAATTAAATTTTAAAGTACATGTGCTGTATAGATTAGGCTTTTAGGCTTCCGTTCAAAATTTACATGAGGTATGCACTAATTAGGCCTTTATCTTTAATTAGGTAAGTTATTAAGGAAATATAAGCCAAAAATAGATTAAAAGCTTAGAATATTCGTTAAATTTGGTAGTTCAAATTCAAACTAGCATATCTTAATATATTCGTGAAGTTTGGTAGTTAAAATACTTTAAAAATAGCAGGAGTAAGTAGTTGTCATTCGATTTTCTCTCTTCTCTTTAAGACTTCACCAGTTTTGAGACGCATTGACTATTTCATCTACAAGTACAAATATTTAACAGTAAAATAAAGTGATCTCAACTCTTTCATCTTTATATTTATCAATAGTCAATGCTTCTTATTAGTTATTTACATAATGAAAAGGTTTCGATGTAATATAGCCATATGTATGAAGAATGATCATGTTTCCACCAATGAAAATTTTAGCAATCACACACAATAGATACTATGTTATTCGAGCAGTTTTAGCAATATTTATTCACACTGTTAAACATATTTACGAAGAAATTATTTAGTTTGTTTATTAACATAAGATGTATATGCTATATAAATGGTCTGTTAATACCAGCCTATATTTGAAACAAAGTATACTATAGGGCATTTCTCAAAAGACGAAACTTGATTTCCAACTTTTTGATATTTGTACTAATCATTATTCCTACGACGAAATAAAATAGGGAGGCCTTTAAAAAAAGGAGTCTTATTATTCTTCCATCTAGCCTTTTCCCATAATATATTGGTGTCAGCTTCCAGTCTTACCGGATTCAGCTGAATACCGTGCTTTACTCATCAACCCATTTTACTAGGCAACACAGTAGGTAGGTATATCGCATACTTATACTGATTGTCAGAATTGTAATGACTTATCGACTAGTCAAGTCTACTAGATTAGACAAGTCTAGAGTCTACGCGGCATGAGAACCGTCGTGGTGACAATAGGAACTACACAATTAAAATCGTTATATCCAATAAATATGAAAATATAACATTCAAAAATATTTTTGTAAAATATCGATTATCGATATAGTATATCATTCTACAATGCTTATAACTTGAAAAATATGGTAATTAAGCAAATCAGCGTCCTCAATCTAGCGTCGGTTCTCTTACTGCACAGATACTAAAAGCTGTTTAGTAAGAAATCAAATCCCCAGTTTCACTTTCGTCTATCAACGATCAAATGTCATTTTTATCTACATAACCTCAAAAAAAAAGATCTTACATCCTGGTCGCTCATCATCTCCTTAGTGGAGACGGTGGTCTCGATCCTGCGGATGGAGCCCTGGTGGATGTCGACGTCGAAGGCGAGGCACTGGAAGCGGCGCAGCAGCAGCACCACCGGGATGGGCAGCACTCCCGCCAGGATCATGAGGACGGCGATCACTAGCACCCAGTTGGGGTACTGGGTCTTTATTACGCGGCCCTAGAAACAAAAGCTTTTTGATTAGACTGTTTATAAAGTAGGTGTGATGCCAAGCTTTTTATGCAGTAGTGAGGTTCGCAATGGATTTTTGAAAATTTTGGATACATTAAAACATTTTTGTGTTACAGATTTACAGAGATCTTAAGATTTATGGTTCTTTTGCATAAAAGTAATATGTCTGGACTATAAGTGAGGGGGTTCAGAAAAGTAGAGACGGATTTATACGGATTCCGTTCTGAGGCTAAATGTCACGAGACGCAAGTTGGGCGCGTCGTAATGTTCAGTGGGACACAAAAGTAGACAAAAAACCTTCTTAGTTTAATAGTTAATGGGGGTTTTGTTCAGAATTATTTTACATTTTCTAGGCTGTCGGTATAGACGTGTTCTATTACACTTTCATATTTCACGTTTAAAATATGTAAAGTATGACAAATTAACGACCAAACAAAAAATATCGCTTTGAGATTCCTGAAATGAAGTGATGTGTCATATGGGTTTTCAGTCAGGTAATTCCATTCAGTAAGCAAGAATAAGATTTATTAGCGGCAGTAACTAATGGTGTGCATGTTATTGTAAAGACATTCAGATGTTTATTACAAACAAATTCTAACAAGAAACATTTTTAGTGTGACCTAAAAAGATAAGATAAAAAAATAGGTATTAATTATTAAATTCGTCATCAACATTTGACAAAAACAAAAATATTTACAGCACCCATTACTGGCACTATTTATCACTGCTCAATGCCGTAGTTATAGGCAATGGCTTACTAAAATCGATAATAACGAATCCACTAATAAAAACCCATGGTTCTGAGTACTGTAACCAGTGCTTTTTTCCCGGAAAAGCACATGACCACAAACTCACCGGGCAAGCAAGCAAGCAGTCTCTAACGGTATTCTGAATATTACCTTATTAACCATAATATTTAAATATTATAGTTGAAAATAACCCACATTAATTTCCTTCATAGAGTACTAAATTAACTGTGTGTATAATAGGCATATAAACACAACGCACGCATAAACTAGTAACTAGAAACATGATTCACTGAAGATGAGGAAAATTATATTGTAAACTCTTGGTTCCGTAATACATACTGCGTATCATATCTGCCACCCTTTTCCTTTCAGCAAAGTCATATAAATCTTTCTCGCTCTCGCATTTAGAAAATATAAAGTTTTTTTAAGACTATCCAAATAAAAGTGTAGAAGAGTTCCTAAAGGAATGAAAGTTTTAATTTTCATATCAAAAAATGTTTTCAACACAATACCATCACTTGAATACAAATGTAAATAAAGTTCATTTTAGACTGAACAGTCTTTTGTCATAAGAATTACAAATCTGTAAACACAAACTGAACCTTATTTATAAGCAATACAGTTACTTTTCCTAAAACTCGTGTCCGGCACTTGCAAACGCACTGTACTCATTTTAAGTGGGAAAACCCGAGGACGATTTCTTCCGCACGGATCCCTAACCTAGCTATCAGAATAGACACTTATAAACAAGACTGCTTATTTACTAGCAGTAACGCCAGTAACTGACCGCGACCACAACAAAATGGTCATGTTTGTATTATTAAGTTTATTTAGTGTTGTATATTCACAGGATGTTGTAACTGTGGTGACGAGTAAGGGTGCTATACAGGGGTACAAAAATGATGGGTACAATACGTTCTTCGGAATACCATTTGCGTTGGTCAACGAGGATAATCCGTTTGGTGTGAGTATTTGATGATTATATATTATTTATAGAATAGAATAGAAAATAATAGAATATATCAAAATCATTTATTTGGTTGAAATATTCTTAGTTAATGCAGAAGTTAAAATTATAAGAATAGTCTACTTAGTTCCGACTTAATGTTATTGACCGATTGTAAGTTCATTACAAAGTAATGACTGCATTTATGATGAAAATTGGAAAATAGAAAGTTGGGTCTTCGAAATATGCTAGATTCTTTAGCTTACCTCTCGAACAAAATTGAGTTTATAACGGTTTTCAGTATGAACAAAAACAAGTGTTTAAAGTATTCAAAAATTCCGTCAAGATTTTAATAAAAACTATTGTATAAAAAGTATTTTCACTAGTTTCCTCTTAATTGACGACGATTTATCTATAATTAAAGGCCCCATATAAATTTTTACACATAATAAAAATCTTCAGCCCCTTATAATTTCGACAGTGTAGTGGTAGTTATTCTTCCACTCACCTAACACTTGCGATACACTTGCTATTATACTAATTAAGTGATATAAACATTATTATGTCCGAGATAATATTGATCTCTAGTTGCAATGATATTGTAAACAGCACACGACTCTGTTGTGGTTTCGCTGAGCTAAATATAAACTTCTCTAGAAGCCCGTGACCTTTGTATAACAAATGTAATATTGTAACTGAAATATATACATTATGACAATCTAGGTAGGTACTATTCTTAAAACTAATATTAAGATATTACACAACATTGAAATAAAACTTCTTTTTTTACGGATTTTGTCGCGGTTTATTTTCAGGTGAGTATAAGCTACAACATTTTCTCGAGCATTTCTGTGTAACGTTCCTGCGAATGCTCGGCGTTATGTTACGGGTAAATGCACACAGCGAGTGTGCATTTACTAACATTTCGTTGAATCTACCTTGCTTTCATTCTTCTTTGAAATGTTACACCAATACGCTCGAAAATATGCTCACCGACATGCTCATTGATTTGTACAATAGGCTGTAACAAAGAGGCGAGCGTGCTCGACGTTTAGGATGATACATTATAACATATAACAGAGCGGCTTGTTGTTCTGTCCCAAGTAAATGTTGTAGTCTATACTCACTTTAATTTAGGTCCTAACTTTTCGACACCCTTGCAGGTATCATGGTCACGGGCAGACTGACCTTATTTTAATTTCTAAAATTCGTGTAAACCTAAGAAACCAATTAATTGCATAACAGGTATAGGTTGACAGTACGTATTAATATACGAAAGACACTAAAAAAAAAATAACACGCGTGAAAACAAAAATGATGTAACAGGAAAATGATAAGTCAATATAGTATTTACGATATTATCACAACACTTAATAAAGGATAACTCTAATAATACGTTTATCAATATAATTAAATAAACAAACTGGAATAAAAATAAACAATTCATGAAATAAACATTAAAACATTTTATCGAACATCTCAATATCATTCCTATATCAATTTGACATTATTTTTCAGAGCACCTTAGACTACCCAAAGTTCAAGACTCCGTTCAACGCAAACGACTCCTCCGTAATATGTCCCCAAGTGTACTTCAACGACAACGGAGTCATCCAATGTCTTCGCCTCAACATCTACGTACCACAGACAGCCAACACCAACAAGCCAGTACCAATATTTGTCTGGTTCCACGGAGGAGGATTCGTTTTCGGCAATGGCGGAGAGTATGGCGGCCAATATTTGGTCAAACATGACATAATTGTGATCACTGTCAACTACCGCCAAGGCCCTTATGGTTTCCTCTGTCTAAACGATCCTTCTGTACCTGGTAACCAAGGCATGAAAGACCAGATTACAGCTTTAAGATGGATAAAGAATAATATAGCTGCGTTTGGTGGGGATCCTAATAAAGTGACGATAGCTGGCGAGAGTTACGGCGGAGGAGCTGTAGACCTTCATTTATATTCTAAATATGAGACGTTATTTAATAAGGCTATAGTCCAAAGTGGATCTCTGTATGTCACTGAAGGGATTTTCGTGAAACCTGATTACGAGGCAGCGATTAAACTTGCCAAACAGTTGGGACATAACGCTGCTACTACAAAAGATGCCCTAAAATATTTAGCGAGAGCTAACCCTGTTGATGTAAGCGCTGCAACGAGAAACCTATCAATGATACTAACGTTTTGCAAAGAGAAGAAGTTTAAAGGTGTACAGAATTTTATCACAGATGACCCTTTCCATCTACCAAACAATGACAGAGTAACAAAAACACCAATAATGATAGGATACACCAGTCAAGAGATGTTATATGAGTTTGTGAACAAGCCCAAAGAGTTTTACGATAAATTAACGATTGGCATTCCAGATCAGCTGAAGAAAACCTTTGCTCTAAACAAGAAAGAATTGGATGCCTTGACTAAAATCATCAAATCGTTCTACTTAGGGAGCAAAGAGATAGGTCCAGAATCTCAATTGGAGTTGAGTGATTTTGTATCAGACTTTACTTTGAATTATGGAGCTGAGCAGTCTGTGAACAGATATATGGAGCAAGGAGCTAAAGTATACAAGTATATGTTCTCGTATATCGGTGCGAGTGACTATAAGAATGTGACGGGTGCTGGAGCGTCGCATACGGAGGAGTTGAAGTATCTCTTCGACTGGGTGTGGGCGAAACCACTAGAGGGCGCTGAACAGCAGATGATGAGAGATCGTATGACTACCTTGTGGGCTAATTTTGTTAAATTTGGGTAAGTGTCTATTACTTATAGCATTAGAAATGCTGATTAGGTCCAGAAATAGACTATGCTATTATATAGTACAATATAATACACAGTCTAGCTTTAATAAGAACTTGATTGTGGGCATTATATTATTTATAGTTAGGCTTGATACGTATAAGAATCTATATGATGATCTAGATAACGAATGACTGATACTGATAAGTTCTGTTTATGTACTTGTTATAAAGTAGAGCGGTTAGTCAACTTGTACATACTTTTTAAGAAAGAAGTAGTATTACTTTACTAGAAGGTAAAATCTTAGTAAGGTCGTATCTTTAGTAGACATATGAAGGACCGATTGCAAAATTTGGACAATGTGCATCCATATGTTTTTAACTTGGAAATAATTAACATAACATACCATCACAGCTGTATCCCCAAAGGGTTAGGCAGAGGTGTACCAATGTACACCCACAGTTCGCAGGTATGTTTAGGTCCCATGTATTAGGGGGCGAGCCTATTGCCACTAACTAGGCACAAATCCAAACTCCGACCACTATTGAGAATTTCAGAGAAAAACCCAAAAACACCTTTGGTCGAGTTCTAGCGAAACCCAAGACCTCTAGCGTAGCAGTCGCGCTTATAATTATAAATAAGTCGAGAAAATAATTAGGACATAAGATTAGGGAACCATAACTGCAATAATCCATAAATTCCCATCATATAACAACATTCCTCTTCTACAGGAACCCAACCCCCCAGCAGACGGACCTGCTCCCAGTGACCTGGTCCCCGGTAACAAGCCCCGGCAGACAGTACCTCGACATCAACCTCCACATGGCCATGAGGGACCACGCCTTCCAAGAGAGGATCGCCTTCTGGGACCTCTTCTGGCACGTGTATTTGAAGAAGCATGTGCTTTTAAATTAGTGTGAAATTGTGCTGTGCATTTTGGAATCAGATAACCGTGTGTGAGATGTCCCAGAATATTATTATTTGTTAGTAGTGGAGAAGGAAGGAAGAGTGAAAGAGGGCCTGGACGAGTATATTGATGTTAGTAAGAGTATTTTTTTTTTTGGATGATGTAAAAGTGATAGTTATATAATTTTAACACAGGAGTTTTAAGCCATTCGAATGTGACATATTGTGTAAATAAGTAAACTATTAGGTAAAAAATAAACAACTTTTTTTACCATAGCTGCTAATAAATGTATTTATTTAAATCCGAATATCACATTTGTTTTTAATAAAATGACTAGATTTGTACTGCGTTTGTTCTTATTATTGTTAACTGTCCAACAAACTGTCCCAAGTTAATTACAAGAACATTAACTGTGAAGAAGGTTCTATAAAATAGTTGGACCACAAATAAAGAACTTTGCCCTAAAAATGTTGTCTGTTTGCCTATTTCGAGAATATATTAGTGTAATACACATTTATTGTTATATTTGTGTGCGTATAACTAAAGAACGGGGGTTTACCGTAATTATTCAAAACTCATTATTCCGGCCTTTCCTACATTAGCATAGTTGAACTGACATAGATTTTACACGGTCTCAGAGTAGATATTTCTGAATAGTTTTTTATTTATATATAATAGTTCTAGTATACTATCTATAATAGTTCTGTATAGCTACATAGAATTGGCAAATGTGTCAGTAACACCTGACTCTGAATAATAATAATATTCCGGGACAACTCACACACGGTTATCTGATCTCAAGCTAAGCAGAGCTTGTGTTATGGTAACCAGACAACTGATAAACACACTTATATATTTCTAAATACAAACATATTATAGATAAATTACACCCAGACCAGAACAAATGATCGTGCTCATCACACAAAAGCAAGAACATTAAGGTGAATAGGTTAATACCACAGCCCATTTAAATATATTGATCATCAAGTATAGTGACTTCTCGACATTCATAGGAATGATGACTAATTTCAATGTTTATGTACATCTTTTAGATAATAAAACAAAATGAGACACGTATTTTTTCTTTTGTCCGGAGAGCAATTCTCGTCACGTCTTAGCAAAAAATGTAACTACCCGTGACATCACTAACCCCCACTCCTGAACTTTACAGCGGTTTATTTTCGTATTTTTTTATTGATTTGATGAAAGAAAAAATATGTGTCTATTATATTTTGATTATCTAAATGGCGGACTAAATAAATGTTGACTTTTCATACCTAGTCATATATCTATTAAGGTGAGTTAATAAAGTAAATCGAAATCTTAACGTTAAAGTTATCTGAAACAATAGCTGGAAATAGAAAGAATTAAGGTCCATTACAGGGCAAAACCCTCTTCAATTTACCTACTCACTTACAGCAATATTAGGAGGATCCTAGTCTTCTTCTTAGCGTGTCGATAAATGGCAAATATTAGACTTTTCTGGACCAGTACTCAGCTACGCGGATAGCATTATCTGTAGCATTGTACAGGTCCTCGCGTGTACAGGTGGTAGGACACGATGGGCAACTCAATAAGTGAACCATGGTTTGGGGAGAGATACCACACTCGCAAGGCTCGTGTGCGCTGTAACCCCACCGGTACATGTTTTCTTTACACCGGCCGACTTGGGTCCGGAGTCTATGCATAGACTTCCACGTCGGCCAACTGGTAAACTGCTACCGGGGTGGAAGTTATTCCGGTATCTCTCCTTCCAGAGGAGAATCCTGGTTTTTGGAGCATCGCCTCGCAGGGGGACTACTTCTTTTCAGGATCCTAGTATAATACAGTTACTACCATGTAGCTTGTTCTATACAACTCTACACATATTGTATACCTTTGTTTCAACAAGTACACTTCAAGTGTGCAAGCATTTCCCCTCGGGCCGTGCGCTAAATTATCTAAACCATGTATTGTAAAACATGATTCATTGCGGCCGCTCTAAGGAAAACATGCGACAGTAATATTCTGGGTGGTTCCGTACGTTAATTGTGAGGCACGTGTATTTTTAGCTTTTTATACGGTGTGAGAATATCGTGCTAGTTGAATTACATTGCATTGTTTGAGAGATCACTTATGAATCCATAGCTGCGAGGCCCATCAATGTAGTGAAACTGCACGACATTTATCTCATCGTATTTATCAGTAATTCTTGGTGCTCTGGGTTAATGTTGATGCCTCCCAAGATGTATGACACAAATAAATGTTTGTTTCAGGTTAAGTACAGAATTTACGATTCGCTGTAACTACAGCATATTGTTGCTGTTTATAAACTGTACGATTTTGTTTTTTGGTTAGATGGCTCTGTATTACTATGGCAACTGCCGGGAAAAAGAGTAGCTTCAGAATAAGAAGCAAACTAAAAAAAAACTAGACAAAGTTAAGTACTATAGATTTTGTTTTTTTCTTGTAGCAAAAATCTTTTGTACTATACTGTAAATAAATTGGTTTTTGTTATACTTGTGTTTACATATAATTAATAGAAGACGAATAATTAAACTATTTAGTCGAGGGAATTCCCGCACCGTTTTCCTATCACACCCAAGGAACCCCAAACAACAGTTACCTCGCCCTCTTATAAATATAACTCTGTCCGTCTACATCGTTCACTATCATCTAAGTTGCAGAGATACAATGTATAAACACATTCTAATACTATCGTCAGTCTGTGCAGTATATTGTCAGGATGTGACCGTGGTTACCGTGACAACCAACAAGGGACCTATACAGGGGTCCAAGAATAATGGCTATAATACCTTCTTTGGTGTGCCGTACGCGAGAGTTAATGAAGAAAACCCTTTTGAAGTAAGTAAATAATATAAATTATTTAATTATCAAGTAGTTATATGCGATTGATTCCTGGAATAGTGATGTAAATGATTATTGCTAATTAAGTTGTATTTGTTATTTATTTAATTGTGGCGGGTTCGATTCCCAAATTTTATTTAAAGATCACCGCGTGACTATTTAATTGTTTTCTATTTGCAGTTGCGTCGTAGTTATAAATGTATGCTTCTACTAATTACCGTTAGACACTTTTAAAACTAGATTTCTTTCTAAAACCGGAATACAAGATGTAAATTCTATTTAACAGTAAATGTAGCAAAATAATTATCCTGCTGACTCGTAGACATAAAAAGATAGCACTTTACTAGTTTTAAATATAATTAAATAGTTACTGTTTTTTTACTATTATTTTGTTACTATACTTTGCGAGTATTTTATACACACTCTTTACAAAAAGAGGAAAATCAACACTAAAAATAAAAAATATGAAATCACCTATATGTAAGCATTTTATAATATAACCTTATAGACATAAAATTCGTCATACCCATTGTTAAAAAAACCTAGAATGAGAGACTAATGTGAATCAATGTTGTGATTAAAATTATGTAATTTTCACACATCCTTAGTGACTCTTACATTGTCTCTATAGCAATACAATGATATTTAGATCCTTTATCTTTGAGTTCTGCCCTTGAACCTATTAACTTCAGTTCTCTATTATTTCTTGTTAAATGGAAAGTCGTTACTGTGTATTAAAATAAAACAAAATTGAAACTAAATTTTGTCAATGGCTTGGCCGCATGGTCTCACACTCAGCTATAAATCAGGTTTCTATGTGTATTTTCTTTAGCTAATTGTTGAAATCAAATCTGTAATTTCGAAGACTAACCTTTTAGAAAAAAACATTTTTTTTATTCTGTAATAATAAATGACGAGCAAAGTCGTATCTGCTGCAGTATGAATTGGCTCTAAGTAGTATAATTAAATAATAATTAAGATCTTTTGTTTTTCAGAACAGCCTAGAACACCCAAACTTTGATACGCCATTCCCCGCCTTCGACCACACCATACTATGCCCGCAAGTAGTCTCCAAAATAGGAGGCATACTCCAATGTCTCCGCCTCAACATGTATGTGCCACATGTGGCCAACGACACCAACAACCTGGCGACATTGGTCTGGTTCCACGGAGGCGGGTTCGTGTTCGGCAGTGCTGGTGATTACGGTGGCCAACATTTGGTCAAACATGGTATTATCGTCATCACAGTGAACTACAGACTTGGTCCTTATGGCTTCTTGTGTTTGAAAGAGCCTTCGGTTCCCGGCAACCAAGGGTTTAAAGACCAAGTGATGGCACTTAAATGGATTAAGGAGAATATAGCTGCGTTTGGTGGGGATCCTAATAAAGTGACGATAGCTGGTGAGAGTTACGGCGGAGGAGCTGTCGATTTACATCTCTACTCGAAGTATAATGTATTATTCGATAAAGCGATTGTAGAAAGCGGATCGATTTTCACTCCAGGATTTTTTGTGAAGAGGGACACTAAAGCAGCTCTCAAACTTGCTATATATTTGGGACATAATGTAAATAGGACGAAGTCTGCTCTACAATTATTAGCTAAAGAAAACCCGCTAGTTGTGATGTCTGCAGCTAGAAACATTGGCTTAAAATTGACGGCGTGCAAAGAAAAACGGTTCAAAGGAGTCCAAAACTTTATCACGAAGTATCCACATTGCTTGAACAACGCAGCAAGAATCAAAAATACTCCTATATTATTTGGTTATAACAGCAAAGAAGACTTCGGTACATTCGCGAACAAACCAAAACAGTTCTACGACAATTTAGGAGATATATTCTACAATAATTTGAGAAACAATACTGATATAAATGATATGGAGTTAGAAATCTTAGCAAATATCACAAGAATTTTCTATTTAGGTAGTAAAAGCGTTGGTCCGGACGCCATGTTGGAATTGAGTGATTATCTATCAGACTTCAAACTTAACCATGCCGCTGAAAGTTCAGTCAATATGTATATAGATCAGGGAGCGACAGTATATAAGTATTTGTTCTCGTATGTTGGTGGTAGTATATACAGTAATGTGACGGGCGTTGGGGCGATGCACACGGAAGAACTGAAGTATTTGTTCGAAGTGCCGACCAAGTTGAAGACTGAAGAACAAATGATGATGAGAGAGCGGATGACGGAGATGTGGGCGCAGTTCGTTAAGTTCGGGTAAGTTTTTATGACGTAGACAGAAGTATTAGATATAGTGATATGGTAAGTGTTGGGCTACGATAGATAGGATAAGATAGGTTGCAAAAAGAAGAGATTATGTGACTTAAGTTAAGGAAAGACATTCTAAGCATGTTACTGAAAAGAAATCAGATGTGAGACAATTTTCTTATATAATCCTGGCTTGGTCCAATAAGACCAAAAATATAAGATTCCTTAATTAAAAGGAATATCGTATACAAGTTGTTCAGATAGAACTCAAGATCATTATTTTGGCGAAATATTATTAAATTTTAAGAAGCACAGATGACCCATGATATCGCTCCTAAATCTGTCGCTAGTCGAAAATCCCAACAAAATTAAAAAAAAAACTTCTCATTTACTCCACAGGAACCCGACCCCCGAGAAGACAGACCTCCTGCCAGTGACATGGCTACCGGTGAAGGACCACAGACGACCATACTTGAACATCGACGCCAACATGACCATGCAGTACCACGTCTACCAACACAGAATCGCCTTCTGGGACCTCTTCTGGCTCAAGTTCGATAAGAAGATGCTGGTCTATTGATACTAATGGGAATTTTGATGAACGGACTTGAAAATTTTAAATAAAATATAAAGAAATTACAGTTCGAATTTTTATTTCTGCTCCTTATATTTTCACCCCTAATATTGTTCGCCTGGCGTCCTTTTACGGTTTCGTGTATCAAAGGGAAAAAGTGAAACCATGAGAACATTTGTTTGGTCGTCTGCTAGTAAAGGTTTTTTTTAAAAAAATTCAAAATCCTTGATTCGAAATGGGCTAACTAAGTAGGACGTTTCGGAACGCGTGGTAATATAATGTGTGTATAGGGCAACCTCCTGATTAGCCTGTACAGATCAAGCAAATCCATAGGTTTTTACAATATTTGTCATGGTTTGGTTGTGGTAACCTACCTCATTAGCGTCCCAGGCGCCATATGTCGGCGGGTTGATGACCATGAAGATGAGCGAGGACAGCAGGATGCAGGTGACGATGAAGGGGCCCACGTAGCGCCACGTCACCTGCCAGTAGATGCCCGGCCGGTAGCCCGTCATCTCGTAGATGTCGTTGGTAAACCTGGGGACATAGAACAAAAAGATAACGTACTATAGAGATTATATTAATTTGGTTGCACGGAATCTAATATTGTAAATCCTCTGGAACCAATATAATATACTAGGACTAATATTTTTTTACACAATATAAGTTATCCATCGATTTACTGACGTGTAAAATTTGATCACGCTAGTTTTTTGTCAAAAATATTGGATTAATAATTTAAGGAATTTATCGAAGGTGTGAACAAGGTGATATTATTCTAACACCTCTTCATGTTACGTTATATTTGGGGCATGTGGAGGAGATTCACGCTCTTTAAAAGAAAGGCCTGTGACCAGCCGATTAATTTTCTGTAACTGGTAATGTTCATGACAATCCCTACCTCTCGTGTCCATAAATATAGATGACGGAGATCATCTCGAGCAGTGCGACGACGACGAGGCCGATGGTGCCGGCGAAGGAGTCGAACATCTTGAGCCAGTACTCGCCCGCGCCCGTCGTGAAGATCAGCCCCACGCAGAAGCAGAACGTGCACACGCAGCCTGGGGGAAGGAGAAAAAATAAATAATAATTAAAAAAGGAGGGATACTTTAGTGAAATTTATATGAAAACGCTTCTGAGGTAGAATATATCGATGAAAAGAATATACTTTGAACATCCAGAAAAGCTGGAGATATCGTTTACCAACATACAAAACAAAGAATATAATTTATAATATATCAAATTCAAAATCTCTGGCAATGCTGCCAGCCTTCTGGGCACGTTCCCCGCCATTGACAAGGATGACGATGAGTTCTTTGACGCCTGTTAGTTTTTATTTTTGTAAGTTTTAATTTTAGTATAGTTAGAGTTTGTTCTTATATTAGATTTAATTGTGTATTAATAAATAGATTTGACACAAAATCTCTATCTTTTAAAGTCGGTAAATACTTATGAAGAGTTTAAGTTGCTAGGTTTGAACTCAATTAGATATCTATACCTGATGGTAGAATCAATTATTTGACCATCCCTAAAAATTCTCAGATAATACTATTTATTTAATCGGTTATAAAGTTTCAATGTTTAAAGCCAAATATTAATTTAACAAAAAATGCCCAACGGTATTTCCTGAAAATCAAAAAACTCACCCGTAATAACAGGCTTGCTAAGCCTCTTAAAGAAGTCAATATCGAAGATGGTGCAGAGCATGCCCTCCATGATGCCGATCTGGCTGCCGAGCCCCAGCGACAGCAGCATGAGGAAGAAGATGATGGACCAGAAGGGAGCCGGCGTCAGCTTCAGGATGGCTTGAGTGAAGACTATGAAGGCTAGGCCGGTGCCTTCTGCTGCCTGGGGGGATAAAATTACTTATTCACTTAGTAAAATATTTTCTTTTAATTCGATCTGTCCGATCTGTCCGTAATTGCCAGGAATATCGCGTTACAAACAAAAAAAGAGCAAGCATGAAAATTCAGGATAATAGTAGTCAATATCCTTTTTCCGCGTGACTCAGAGGCTGGCTTCTACGTCCGTCCATGATTCCCATATCCCGTATACCTGTGTCTCGTGATTTCCGTATTCCGTGGTTCCGGCCAAGGCAGAAAAGAGCACGGTCTTTTTACTGCCTTGGCCGGAACCACTGGGTGTATTTAGTCGGTGAAAATCCGACATATCCTCGCGCCGTGCCCTCGACCTGGGTTGAAGGATCTTGACCTGTATAGTGGAATACCCACCTCTTCAAGCTGGCGGCTCATGGAGCAGCCGGTCAGGTTGAGAGCCGCCACCCAGCTGCTGTTGAGCGAGGGGAACTCCTCGCGGTAGTACTCGTGGCTGGAGTTGAGCGTGAAGCCGGCTACGTGGTGCCGGGCCAGGATCTTTATCTCTCTGGGGGGAAACGACCATTGCAGTTACGGGTTAATAATGATATAAGGACTAGTGGAAAAATTGGAAATTACATATTTTTGGGAAAAAGTATAGTTAAATATCTTCATCCTCAGAGCTACCAACTGACGGCAGTGGGGGCCACACATCACGGCACTGTCGTCTAGGTTAAGTTCGGCTGCATTCGCGGTTAGGAAAATTCGGCAGCTTACTGATATACCCACTGCTAGATTAGTTTATTATGCTTACTTTCACAGTTTAATGTCTTACGGTATTCTATTATGGGGGTCCGCGGCCGATGTAGATTCCATTTTCATTTTGCAGAAACGCGCAATTCGCTCAATATACGGCATGGGCCCTCGAGAGTCATTGAGAGAAAAGTTTAAAGAAATTAACATTTTGACTTTGCCTTCCCTTTACATTTTCGAGAATATTATGTATGTGCGTAAAAATCTTTCTAGTTTTAGAGTTAAAAGTGATTATCACGACATTAATACCAGAAATAAAAATAAATTAGTAGTTCCTAAATTTCGGCTTACTAAAACCAATTCAAAATCATTTCTAGGGAATTCAATACGTTTTTATAATAAACTACCAGAGGTCATTACCAACCTGCCCGGTAAGAAATTCAAATCTTGTGTCAAATATATTCTTATAAAGAAAGCGTATTATAAAGTTAAAGACTACGTGGAAGACAAAAGGGCGTGGAGTGTTTAATATCTGCACATGTGGCCTCCCTGGCGGTCCTTAAGATTTGCTTGTTTACTTTAAATGAGTTCATAAGCCGCCTGTATTTCCTGAAGGCACTTGACATGCCTTGACATTCCTGTTAGGGTATTTAGTTTTTTTTTTTCTGTGACTACATATGTATTGTATGTAAAACTGTTTTCTTTTTATTTTATTTTATATACAATTTCATTTTAAATTTTGGTACTTTTTTGTTGTGAATGCGTCAACAACGCGGTTTTTATTATTCATTATAACGGTTTGATTGCCATAAATTATTATTATTTTAATTTATTTTTTTCGTTTTTTTTTACTAACGTAGTTTTACCTCGGTGTTGACGCATATATTTAACCAATAATGTTAAAATAATTGTAATAAGTTTATTTTTAAAAGAGTAACCTATGGAGTTTCTTGCCGGCTCTTCTTCATAGGAAAGACACTTTGGAACCGAGCAACTAGAATCAGTAGAGTTAACGTAACGTTTCTTGAGCGCCTTTTTTTTTGGTTTATAAGAAATAAAAATATTTTGATTTTGATTTTGATTTTGACGAAAAAAATCATAGATAAATTCTGAAGGTTCACGCTTTTATTCTAAATTGCAAGAAACACGAAGTAAAGCGATCACTGTTTGCTAACATGTTGTATTTTGGTCTTACCATCGGAACGAGTCTGATAAGAACAAGTAAAAAATAGAAAATATACAAGTATTTGTTCGTACTATAAGAAGAAAAAAACATAATAATCACTTACTTAGTCATACAGCTCTCCACCATCGTAAACGCCTTGAATCCCAATATACTGAAGATGACGACCGACGCGTAGATGGCGGTGAGCGCGTTGCACACCGACACGAGCAGGACGTCTCTCACACAGTTGTTGTTCGGCGGGTTGTAGGAGCCGAACGCGATGAGCGAACCGAAGGCCAGCCCGAACGAGTAGAAGACTTGCGTGGCTGCGTCCAGCCAGACAGTGGGGTCGAGGAGCTTTTCCAACTAGAAATAAAATTATATAAGTTTCACAGGCGGGTTTTATGATTCGCGATGCTATATGAGAGCATAGAGTTTGAATTTTTGGTATTTAAATGGAATACGAAAAGAGTAATTGACCAAAAAGCCGTTCAGAAAGTATACGATATGAGATAAAATTAAGTTCTTAATACCTAATCAATATAATAATAATAATATCCTGGGACATCTCACACACGGTTATCTGTTCCCAAGCTAAGCAGAGCTTGTGTTATGGTAACCAGACAACTGATAAACGTACTTATATATTTCTAAATACATACATATTATAGATAAATTACACCCAGACACCGGACAAATGATCGTGCTCATCACACCAACATTTGTCCCGGGTGGGAATCGAACCCACGACCTCCGGAATAGCAGTCAGGGTCTCTAACCACTAGACCAACAGGCCCGTCAAATATTATGTTTGCATTCTCGCAGAGATCATTGTCATTGTTTACATAATCGCTACACACTAGTCCACTACTATTAATATATTGCATAGATACAAAAGTATCCACAAAACCAAATAATAGACAAGACCAGACCAGACATCAGCTATATTAACAAAACATTTTCCATCTCAGATATTCCCGCAATTTCAATAAGTCCCAAAATGGAACTAACCCTTATACCTACATATTATTATATTCTAGTCCTAAGCCCCAAAATTAGACCCGAGCTTACAGGCCAAGGTCGTACGATCTTAGGAAAATATTTTAGTAACCCTTACGTAACGTGGTGGGTATTTTTAGACCTAACTTTCGGAAGCCTTATAAAGTGTCACGGCCAATTTAAATTCAAGAGTAGTGGAAAAGTTGGAAAGTGGTGTGAACAGTTGGCCGAGTCTGCTATTTACAATGGCTCCAATCGTCTGAGTGGGTGGCGTTAGTAAGTCCATTTTAGGATAATTGGCATTCTAATAAACACCAAAACGTCAACATTGGCCGCCCCAATGGCCAATTTTGACGTTAAAATTATGTTTTACCATTATAAATACCATAGTAAATAGCAGACTCGGCCCCCTGGGTGTTTGTTATACGTATTTATTTATTTATACGTTGTGTATCTTATGATTGGCATGTGTTTTTCCTAAAAATGTACACAAATTTTGGTAAGAAGATGACGTTATTATGGAACATGGCTTTCCTGGAATGAACACTACCTACTGTAAAATGGACATACGAACGGTGGCGAAAAATGCGTCATCATATTAATTAAATGCTAAATTCATTACACTTATGCGTAGGCATTAGGCAGTCAAAAAAAGCAAGAGTTTTGTATTTTTCAGGCTACTATTAAAACAACCTAATTACATATGTTTTCCCTGTACGAATGACTCACCTTAGGCTTATACATATGTATGATCCCCTCTCCAGACCCCGGCAGCGTGATGCCTCTCACGAAGAAGATGGTCAGCACAGCATACGGAAAGATCGATGTGAAGTACACCACCTGGAACCAATCACACGCCGTTATTTTGCACCTGGGGTTCTGGATAGCCAATCAGAAGCTAGTGTTGTGACGTCTTGTGTCAGCGGGAGATTTTATAGCCAATCAGAGTTGTTTATTGTGAAGGCTTGAGTCAACGGATGAGTTTATAGGCAATCAGGATTGGAATGTTTTATTGGTGTAGATTGCTCAGATAACTTATGTAGGCGATAGCATTCAACCAATCTTTTTTTATATTAATAGACAGTTTTTTTTAAACAGGTATGCTTGCCTTAAATAAAGTAAATAAGAAATTAATTTTTAAACAAGTATGCTTAATGGTAAAATAAATAAGAAATTAATGTCTAAAATGAGCTTCCTTTCTAGACTATAGAATTCTTTGCCCGAAAGTATCTGGCTTGTAATGTATCATCATTATCAAATTCTTGCGGAAAATAATAATAAAGCTGAATCCCTTAGGAATCCACATTCATATCAATCTTGCTAACTACGTAATATTTTATGTCTTTAATTAAGAAGACGTTCTTTGTGTGCGTAACTAAGTACATTCCTCGCACACGAACGAAATTATATCTTGAACGGAATATGTTCTTAACTTACACAGTCAGTAAACGGTTTACTTATGGAGATACTCTTTTCAACATAACTGAGTGAAATTACTTACGTATTATAAAATTACTAAGTTTTATATTAGGTATATGAATACAAGTTAGATTGTATCGGCGCATGTTCATTTTAGTACATGTGGCTTTTGAATTGTTCTAAGATGTTTTTACAAATGATTATTAACATTGTGTATTTGCTCTGAAGAACTTGCAATTAGAATAAATACTGTCAATGTACACACTACTTTAAGGATAGTAAGTATTTTTTGGAAAAACTGTAGACCGTAATAGACCGCAGTAGACCTTAGTACAATATTGACAAGAAATACACTGCTCTAAATGCCCTTTACATCTAGCGTCTCGCGGTACCAGTAGTAGACCGTAGTAGAGTACAGAAGACCGCAGTAGACTTATGCATAATATGATAAATAATAGCGTGACCTACCTTCCCACTGCTCTGAATACCCTTCATCACGATGAAGAAGACAATAATCCAGGCTAGCAGCAGGTACAGCACGATCCACCAGCGCGGTACTCCGGGCTCCTCAATGCTAGGAGACACGTCTAAAGCCTCGCGGTACCAGTAGTAGACCGTGGCGGAAGCCTTGTTGCACTCCAGCTCGGCCGTGCCGTTGTCCTGGGGACAGTGCGCCCAGGGTAGCTGGTCTGCTGTGAGCTGGTGAAAGGACACAATTGAATTATGTTTCTGCTTTCAAGGAAGGGTGTGGAGGATATTTTTGACAGGAAAACATAATTTACAAAAGGCAGATTAGATTTTTATTTTTTTATAAAAATTTAGCTTTTTTTAAATACACATCCTTTGTTGCTATAATTCCGTTACTCTATGACAATAAAACACTTTCGATATTCGTCCTTTCTATTTCCTACATACACGTAAGTGATTATTGACACAATCCACTATGGGTCTGCTGTTTAACACAATATGCACTTAGCACATTACCTTTCGTCCAAGACCACTGGTAATGTTGTCCTTTACCTGTTTTATCATCAATAATTTTGCGTACATACTGCTGCAAATAAAACTGCCTCAAAAAGCATATATGATTTCTTCTAACAAAACGTATAACTTTAAGGAAAACTCACCCGAATACTATTAAACAGGTAAAAGAACACCCAAGTGATGATCACATTGTAGTACAGCGCCACAAACAGTGTGACCAGACAGCTGGAGATGCCGATGCCGCCGAGCCAGGGGTGGATGGTGTTCCAGACCCCCAGCGAGCCGAGCCGCATCTTCTGGCCGATCGCCATCTCGATCAGGAAGAGCGGGATGCCCTCCAGGATCAGCATTATGAGGAACGGGATTAGGAAGGCTCCTGTGGATAAAGGGGTTGGTTAAAGTATTTTTATGATAACGTTTTTCATGGGTCGTTTAAAATAAGTGGTTTCGTTTAAAAATTCATTTTGCATGCTTAAATTTAAGTTATTGTCATACTTTCAAATTTATTTACTTATCATATACTGGGTTTAGTTAACCATCAATATTCACGACCGATTTTCATGATTTGTGATTTGTTTGTAGTCTTCCCCCTGAATAGTTAGGTACGGGATGACAAACTACGTGAACGGATAAAACCGCGGGTTTATAATAAAACAAGTAATAGAAATAGCCCAGTTTCAATTAAATAAAAAATAAAACTTAAAAATTCCTGAATCTTATTATAAAACCAATCCCGATTTCACGCAATAAGTATTTACAAAAACTTCATCATCATTCATCATTTTCATCTGAGCACCTCTTATCAAAGTGCACTAAAACAACTAATCCCTTTATCTACATCCAGTCTCACAGACTAATCCTAACGCATCCACACACATACCAGGGAGAGTGGGGGAAGGGGTTGTTTCGTTAAAGAGGGTCGGGTGCAGGGGTAGGACACAGCTGGTTAATTGAATGCTCCATTCAATGGCCATGAATGTAGCTGTTCTATTTAGGTAATAAATTGGATCTAGATTTTGGGATAGTTTTGTAAATGTCAGGTACAACCTACTTGATTACGGCTTGTAAGTAATTATAAGTGTAGTATTTTGATATTTAAATATAAGTATCAAATTCTTTACTCGCTTTTATTTAACTTTTTTTATTGTGTTTACTTGCTTGATCGTACCACACATTTAAATAAACTATTTCAACGAATTTCTTGCTTTTTTAATTAGAAATTCAAGAGATATTAAATACACAAAACTGTGAAAAGAAAGACCTTTTTAATAGCAATATTAAAATGTACCTATCTCAAACTAAAATGATATCGAGTGCGAACCCTAGCCCAGTATTCAAAGAGCTAGATATATTTGTTCCGCTCATGCTTTCAAGCGAGGATCCCGCCGATATTGCCTTAATCCCAGCTCGCAAACATTGCAGATCAAACTGTGACGTAGGTACTTCGGTTATTCAAACCAGTGATAAAATACTGAAGCGAATTAAATGTACCTTTATTGAGGATTACACATACAAAATAAGTGTAATAGAAGCACTTTCTGTAAACCTTTTACGGATTGACATTTCTGTGTGACCTAATTTGGTTATTCAAAGTGCTGATAAAATTCAGAAGTGAAGAAAATTTACAGATACATGTGACACATACTAGACTAATCTTTTAAATGTAATAGGTCTGTATATCGGTCTGTGACGGCTTCATAGCTCAAAAACTTTATTTAAAGTTGATATAAAAAGGCTTTCAACCAAAATGAATGCTAATATAGGCTATTTTATGACGATGCTTCGATTCTTATAAGCGGAACCGCGAGAAAACTCTTGTATGTTAGTATACAAGCTACTATTGATTTATTAATGGTCGAAAACAGATAGCTACCTACTGTGTTACAAATAAAAGTTTATCTAATCGTATAATCCCGTTACAACCCGTATTACCTAACTGCAGAGGAAAATGAAACAAAACGTTATTTTGCATTCTGTCTTTTATAACATAAAATAATACAGTTAAATTTAAATAGGAACGGACTTCTATGACATTTATTAATAAAAACATATCGATGACTAAAATAACTATTGAAATTGACTAATGGTTTCCGGCGTTATCGCGCAACAAACATACAAGCGAATCGACAACCTCCTCTTTTTACATAACAAAACATATCATCACGCCTGTATCCCCGAAGGGGTAGGCAGAGATGTACCAATGTACACCCACAGTTCGCCGATATGTTTAGGTTCCATGTAATAGGGGGCGAGCCTATTGCCACTAACCGGGCAGAAATCTAAACTCCGACTTGCTACTGAGAATTTCATAGAAAAACCCAATAACGCCTTGGTCGACTCGGGAATCGAACTCAAGACCTCTAGCGTAGCAGGCGTGCTTAGCACCACTAGGCCAACGAGGCAGTGAGGCAGCCTCTTTTTAAAGTCGGTTAAAAACAAACAAGTGGTTTACATTTCAATGCGTCATGTAAAACGATGTACAAATAATCACTGTATTTATCAATCCTGATCTAGTGCACTCATGTACGAGCTAGTGTTCGATGTTTTGTTTGCGATACCCGGGTTTCCGGCCGGGTAAACAAATGACGCGCGAATGTCCGATACCCGGACGCGTTTGTGTGCGTTGTTATAAAGCTGGCCTGTTTATATAACACTAGAAACTCGTCGCTTTGGATGGAGAATTGTAGATGTAGGTACATATATGATGTTAATGATAACACTAACATTTATACATATACATAGATAGAGGCATATAATATTTATATTATCACTTTGAAATTTCTAACTAACTACATAATCTACTAACTAATTATATAAACTTTGAAAAGTATGGTATATTGAATAAAACTACTTTTTACGGATTTTTTCGCTTAGTTTTATTCAATGTCTAACATTCGAGTAAACCTAAGAAACCATTATGTATGGCATAGTAATACAATTTTCGATGATGAATTCATCGTCTGTCTATTCGCTTAGATCTTTTACACTAATCAAAAGATAGAGTGATTCAAGACAAATGTTACAATGTATAATAATATACATTGCAGCCTTATGAATCCCGGTGGGTTACTAGTTTAAAATAAATATTATTATGTAATCTTTTTATGACAAAGTTTTAAGTAATTTTTTTTTTCAGCTTTAGCCTTGTAGTAAATAAAGAACAGCTATAAATATTTACACTGAGAAAGGGCAAGATAAAAAATACAGTACTAAAGTAGTTGTTTCAGAAAACTATTTTCTGGCAGTAAAAATAGTACAAATTAATTTATCTAAATTAATTTCACTTTGTGGTTCTTTCATGTAAAAGAAGAAATTCTGTAGAATACTGCAATAAACCAAGTTTTTAAGGCAGCGTTTTTCGCCAATTTCGTACTCAAAATGCTTCGTAATTGACCGCGTAATAAGCAGTCTAGTTACAATAAAGTGGTTGCGGTTGCTCGGTGGATAGTGCTTTATTCTTTATTGCACGGTAAAATGGATGATGGACTTTAAGATTTTGTGAAATAAATGTAAGTGCCAGAAAGGACTATAGCTAAGGAAATTTATATGAAGAATAATTGTAAGAAAAGAATCGACTTCCAAATGAGTCTTATATGGTTTTCTTATCGATTTCACTGTCAAAACTGAACCAAAATGGGACTACAATGGAAGCATTCAAATAAATAACGATCTATCAAAATTGGTTCACCCAGTCGAAAGTTCTATATACATAAAAACAGTCGAATTGAGTACCTCCTTCTTTTTTGAAGTTGGTTTATAAGGTAAACAAAAGGTTAAGACAAGAACAAAGCTTTTCGTAAATAAAATAACCACTGATCGAAAGACAACGTCGTCGAGTCAAATTCTTAAAGAAAGGTCAACAACTTTTCAATTATTTTCTAACGCTACTAGTTTACTGCTTATGAATACAATGTATAAAAAGCAAACTAAAAATACAAACATCCGAATTGAGAACCTCCTCCTTTTTTAAAAGCCGGTTAAAACACATCGAAAAGCAAACAACAAAATCTACATAAATTTATGATTACACAAAAGAACTACCCTTTCGTAAACTTTTATTCAACAAAGATACATTATCTAATTATATAAATAAATAAAATAAAAAACCTTTTATTTCATGCATAGGTACTTAAATACTACATTTTTTTATTTTATTTTTTATTTGGTTGCATGAACCCCTCCTCAAGTGAAGGTGAAGGCCTCCTCTAAAGAGCTCCATTTGTCTCTATCCTGAGCTATTTGCGGCCAGCAGGTACCAGCTGTTTTTATCAGCTCGTCTGCCCACCTCGTGTAGGGTCTGCCTTTGAGACGCTTGCCGTTTGGCCCCTTCCACGTTGTTACCCTGCTGGTCCATCTCTCGTCCGTAAGCCTCGCTACGTGTCCAGCCCATTTCCATTTTTGTTTTTTAGCGTATGTTAGAGCATCAAAAAAAAAAAAAAAAAATAAGACACACAAAAATCCGAGAAACCATCTAATTATATAACCATAGACAATGTACAATTATAGACGAGTTAAAACATAAACAATCAAGTCTATTTATAGAAATATCGACTCGTCTGGGTTGTACGGTATCGATTTTTAAACCTACGATGCTACGAAATTGCGACGTAGCTCCGTAGACATCACATTTACCTGCTACGAATGTACGAATGAAATTGGCTACGAAGGTTAGATTACATTAATCTTTTTGTAATCTTGTGGGTAAAAAGGTTTTGTATTGTGCTGTATACATGTCTTATTTATTTCCTTGAGTTTAATTTGGAAAGAGTTCTTTAAAATACAGACAATGCCATACCGAAAGGTAACCAGTATTTTTTTCTTTTACTTGAATTTATTATAATTGAAATAACGTCCATACTTACCTTTAAAAAAGGTAATGCTACTTTTTGTATTCGCATTTCGCTTTTCTATAAAATGCAATACCAATCAAAATAATATTCCATTCATCGCAATTGCAATTAATATTTCAACATTGAATTTTGATATCTAACATCAAGTACACAAAAGCTATTTTACTGTAAACCGTCAATTCTCAAGTAGAGAGTCCGCAGCAGTCTTTAAGTTATTGTAATTTGTGTTCTATTTCAATAGGATTAAGATTGTTATTAGAGTGGAGCTCGGATCTATTGCAGACATTATATAGGTATATAGTTGTATATAATTCAGGTGCATTCTGAGCTATACCCGGGCGACCCGGGTAGACGTGTGCCACCCTGTATGCAGTATACAGGGTGTTAGAAAACGGTGTTGTACTGAAATATTCAAATTGTTGTAGCAGAGAGGATTGGAGTGCTTCTTGACACAAGACATTTCTATAGAATAATAATAATATGGTTTAAATTTGTCTCGCAACAGGGAGAGGTATCTTCTAATACAGAGGAGTTTTATTTAAGAAAAATATACCAGGTTTTATTTTTCTTTTAGTGATATTCTGAACTAAATTCTTATAAATAGTAGCCTATACGCTAGGTATCCCCCATTTAAATCGGTGTCAGAAATAAGCGCTTTAAAACTAACGAAATACTTTTGGTGTAGCTTTATTTATTTCTTTCTTTATTGTATACAGGTAAAACACAATGTAACATAAAATAATAAGTAAGCTTAAGTACAGTCATAACGACAAAACGTATCTCACCTCTATTCAAGTGCCACAGTGGTGTAATAACACATTTTTGCGTCGGGGTTAAAAGGTTGGTTATCTAAGTTCACACCCTATACATCCCACCCCTACCAGACATGCATTACCTAGCTCTATGTATGTATGTAGATCCCACCCCTAGTTCATCTCCCCACGGGACGGGGAAAGTGCACGCAAATCTGTACGAGTTTAACAAGCATTATCGGTATTATGAGTTCAGCACTTTGGTGAATATGTTTTGAAAGACTAATGAATAGAAATTTTGAATAGAAAAATAAATAGAATCGTCATTTTTCTAGGAGAGACTAATCGAGCAATATGACCTTTTACATTTTTACATTATGTCACTTTTTTCACATACTTTATTGGTGGTATAAAAATACAAAATAATCTATTTTTTTGAGAATATTTTCGGTTTTGAATTTTAATCTGTCATAATTGATGTCTTTTCACAGATCTTAGTTATTTTTATATTAAACTCCATTCAATTATTTATATCCAAAGATACGTTCGGATATTATCCGCTCACGAATAAAAAGTGTACCTACATGATAGGTAATAACTATAAAAACGTTATTTTATGTCGCAATTCACATGAATAGTACCTGTCCTCATATAATATTCGAAACTATTCCGTGACGTCATTGTACATTTTCTAGAACACGCTATCCTAGCACAGAAATACTATAAAGATATATATGTATGTATGTATATAAACTATATGTATACTATGTATAGTGTTCTTTTCGTATTTTTTTCGTAAAATAATAATAATAATATTCCGGGACATCTTACACACGGTTGTCTGATCCCAAGCTAAGCTCTAAAAGAGCTTGTGTTATGGTAACCAGACAACTGATAAACATACTTATATATTTCTAAATACATACATATTATAGATAAATTACACCCAGACCAGAACAAATGATTGTGCTCATCACACAAACATTTGTCCTGAGTGGGAATCGAACCCACGACCTCCGGTATAGCAGTCAGGGTCACTAACCACTAGACCAACAGGCCCGTCATATGTATATATATAAACTGTATGTATACTATGTATAGTGTTCTTTTCGTATTTTTTTCGTAAAATAAATCTGAAGTGTGGAGTAAAAACGCATTAAATGACAAAAGAAACAATGTAACCCTTTCAAAATCACCGTCCGTCTGTTGACAATGTTTCTAGCATTCGGCAAAGGTACTAAATATGTGTTTTAAAATGGAAAGAACAAAAGCCATCTTAAAAAATCACGCTATAAATGTAAAACGACTGCCTCGTTGGCCTACTGGTGCTAAGCGCGACTGCTACGCTAGAGGTCTTGGGATCGATTCCCAAGTCGACCAAGGTGTTATTGGGTTTTTCTAAAAAGTTCTCAGTAGCAGGTCGGAGTTTGGATATGTGCCCGGTTAGTGGCAATAGGCTCGCCCCCTATTACAGGGGACCTAAACATATCGGCGCACTGTGGGTCTACATTGGTACACCTGATATGCGTGATGATATGTATGTATGTATGTATAAATGTAAAAAATTGTAACACATACTTACTTAAATTGGAAACAATAATATTTGTTTGAACATTAAGATATCTACTCCATAACTGAGATATTGAATGGTTTTAATATAACAAAGCTCGTGACCATAAAAGCTATACATCACTTTTCACAATCACGATTATTCTCGTAATTTTTATTTTATTTTTATTTTATTTTATTATATAATAGAGAAGGATAGAGCTATACAGACAGATAACGCTATCTCTTTCACAACGGAAATGGAAGCTTCAACATTCATATTACGAGCCAAACGCAACAATAAAACCGATACTTTATTGCTGCATATCTGCATATACCCATTGCATTGAGCTAGGCAACCTTGTTTTATTAAAACTGCTTTTACTTAATTTATTAAAGTGATTTTTCTTTTAATATAATGAAGCATTGTAGAAGTTGCGTAGCTAAAACTGATCTCGCATTTATTGCGATACAATCAATGGTCCATTTCACAGTAGTTAATTATCTTAAGATGCCAATCTATAGAGATTTTTACATAATAATATATTGTTTAATATCCTAAGATTCTGAATTATAGTGTACCACACGGTTTGAGCGATAATAAAGGTTAGGCCGCACTCTACGCATTTGGTCCGTGGATAAATAGCCATTTGTAAACTTTATTTTGCCTTTGCATAGCTGTTGTATTTAATATTTTTATGTAAAATGAATACCTAAACGAAGTGTAAATAAAATTAGCCCAATTCAAAATTAGACTTCTATGAAGTGCTTATTAACATACGTCGGTTAAAAAATCGCACCCACTATTTAAGTAAAAACAAAAACTTTTTAGAATACCTACTAGACCTAATATTAGTGGTATTTATAAAACCGTTATCGCCGTATCAATCAGGGCTATTTCGAACCAGTATTACGTAACCGTATACGTAAGAGGTTACGTAACCTCACGTAGAACGTTACCAAGTGTTACTGTATGTGTAGGATCGTACAGTGATTTGCGATATCCAAATGAGAGAGTTTGCAAAGCATTCGTACCTATTACAATAGTTGGGAACAAATCTCTAATTCCGATGATCAAGGGTAGAGTAGAAAATCTATACTAATATAATATAATATTATAAAGAGGAAAGATTTGATTGTTTGTTAGAATTGAATAGGCTCCGAAACTACATGACCGGTTTGAAAAATTCTTTCACTGTTGGGAAGCTACACTATCTGCGGTTAACATAGGCTATATTAAATTTTCAAAAAGTTAGGGATCCATAGGATATTATTATTAACGCGGGTGAAACCGCGGGGCACAGCTAGTAATTAATATGCTTCTAATTTTCTTTCAGTTAAGCTACAAGAGTTTACTTGACAAAGATTATCTAATAGTAAATGAGCACTGCTTTTGTGTATATTGTGTGATTTGTATAAAGTGTGAAAGCTATTTCTGGGCAAAAGTCTTTTAAGCTATGAACTTATTTTTAGCCACGAAATTCGTATCCTGTATTTCGGGCTTAGTATTGCTTTTGAGTATTATACGCTTTGCATATTTTACTTGTTAGACATTGCGCATTGTACGTAGTGTTTATTGGAAATTTTACAATTATAATTATTTGCGTTTCTGTGCTTTTTGCAGAATGCGACTAAACGAAACGAATAACACCAAACACCTAGCTAAGTAACATACTAGAAATAGATTGATTGGCAGTTTGCTTAACACTTACGAGTGGTTTACCCATCTATAAATAAAACCTAAAGTATACAATATTATTTAATAAACAAAGTAAAATAATATTAAAAGCCCACTCAATGAAATTCCATTGGTCACTGCGGCTGCGACCGCGGCCAGGCGGCGCTTACACGTATTAATTTTAAATTCGCCTTTCATTAAATTTATATTGCGATTTCAGTCGAGAAAACTGAAACTACGTTCATGTTTTAAATATCTAAGTTTAAACCAACAAAAGAAGGTTTCATTAACCAAATTTTATTTTTACCAGCACGGTCGTGTCAATTATTTACCAATTTTCGTTTACGTCACTAGTTCATAAATCGACTAATATAGTTATAATAGAGTAGTGCCTCTCTTGACGTAATAGTCATTGATTGACTGTTATAAATATGTGTCATGATAACTACCTATTATTATATAAGAAACACCTAGAATATAAGATTTTTAGGAAGTTTAATGTGATAGTTATTTCGCCATTACAACACAAAAACAAACTGTAACTATACTAAAATTAAATCTTACATTACTAATATTATAAATGTGAAAGTTTGTGGGAATGGATGTGTGGATGTTTGTTACTCTTTCACGCAAAAGCTACTGAATGGATTTTAATGAAACTTTACAATAATGTAGCTTATACGTCAGAATAACACATAGGATATAATTTATAGAGATAGTGTATGAATTGTCATTCACGCGGGTGAAACCGCGGGACACAGCTAGTTTTACATAAATAAATAAAACTAGCACACGATTAATTAGTTTTAGGTTTTTAGTTAAAAAAGTTAGCTGTGTGTGTGTCACGCCTGTACTACTCGAATTTTGAATTTCAAATTTTCAAACAATTTAAACTTAGATTTGCAGTTTGGCAGTTAGTGGAAAGTTACATTCAAACGCTTTAGTTAGTATTCTCTATGGTTTCCAAATGCAAAAGCGCGGCAGTTAACTGTCAAACCCGATTTTAAATTATTTTGTAACAAGCTTTGATATAAATATGGACTTTTCTGCAAGTATGCAATGGTGTTTTTCTATTTATAGCTTTTTCATCAATTTTACCACATTTAAGTGATAAGATTTACTTTTAACAAGAGTAAGTATTGGTAGCTAGCAGCCTAAATAATAACTCTAAGTATATTTCAGTCGACCTGGCCCATATACATATTTAAGTGTCTGTCATGAATATCATCTACTCCACAGATTTTTAGGCCGCTAAACCTATTAACATTCATGAGATAAAATACGAAAGAATAAGAAAATGTCTTAAAAATGAAGGACCACTCACCTCCACCGTTCTGCTGGCAAAGATACGGGAACCGCCAAATATTTCCAAGTCCCACAGAATACCCAATGATGGAAAGGAAGAACTGGAGTTTCCCCGACCAAGCAGCACGGTCATCGTCAGGTGCCTCCCGCTGCAAGGAACCTCTGGACCCTTGCAGCACGATCGTCACACCATGGGGTCTCTCACTACCTTCAGCCCGCGCATTCAATGGCGCTAACTCATGCCCATTCCGAGGACCGATAGCTTCAGCTTTTCCCGCCATTTTAACTGTCAAATTGACTTGACAGCTGTCAGTTGGTTTTTTTATATTTTGTTTTAGTCGATTTTTTATTTAGTTGTTCTTTTTTCTTAAGATTATTAATTGTTTTTTTGTTAAGTTTATTGTCTTTAATATTTAAGTTTAACGAGATTACGCGAATAGTTAACTATAAATATGTTCATACTATGCTATTGATGTATTTCGTAATCATAAGTGAAGTATCGTATCGCGTCTTTTTTCACGAATTCGACAACTTTGAAGTAAGTGGTCGTCCTTTGTAATAGTTTTTGTCTTAGTTTTAATGAATCCCTGAAAACGTTGTCAGTTTCTCTGTGCATATGAGTGGGTTGTTTCGACGTCAGTATAAATACCACATAGCGTTCGCACTGGTGAGGTTTTACTAACTAATAAGCTATTATTTTATTTTAGACATGATTTAGAATATTTTACAGGAACTTGATGATCTGAACTCTGAAAAAAAGACAAAATATAATTAGATACTTAAATTGGCATTTAGCAGCTTATTAAATTGGCATTTAGCAGATTATATTATATCACAAAGTTTACGTCTCTTTTAATACATAAAGGCTTCTCCATTTAACTTTTTTCCCTAAAATGAGAAAAAAAGAAGTCCGCCTTCTTCTTCGTCTTTTTTTTTAATTTCAGAGTAAAATACGATATTTTCGCAACGAATATTTTAAGTTAAACGTTCAGACTAAACGAAAGAACACACCCTTTCTCGTTACACATAATGTACGGGTTTGCAAAAACATTTCTACCAACCTTTTCAGCCTAACCAAACATACGAACCGAATGGTCATTTCACACAAAATCATTCAACCACATAATCGGCCTTCTGATTTGCCAGTTAACGAGTTTATACCGGTTCAATCCGGATCTGATAAAAGCCAGTCTGAAGCGAAGTGTGTCAAGGTCGGCAGAAGAAGGGATGGACCCTATGTGAACGTATAAAGGGGAGAAATGCAAAGGGTTAGCGTTTCTAAAGGGATATTTGAATAGGCATGTGCATAATGTATTGTAAGGTAAGTGGTGGGTTTGAGTTTGCGAATTTTAGAGTTAGACTGGCTGGCGAAAGGGTCCTATGATGAACAGAAAAAAAATGACCGGAAGCAACGTAAATAAAAATCGGTCAAGCTGTTTAAGAGTCGTAAATCGTGTAAGTAATCCAACTTTATTTATTAGGCTGCAATGTGAAATCATGATAATCGGTACATTGGTTTAACTAACCCGATTTAGTTTTTTACATATAAAGAGATTAGGCTACGAACAATCGGAGTTTTTATTTGACAAAATCACTATGTTACTTTTCAGCAAACATAACCAAAACAGAGCTATTCGTTTTGCTAAGAATTATTCCCATCAATCTATAGGCAATCGTTTCATACTAGAACTTTCTAAATGTTATTTATAATCTACAAGTTATCTATTTATAGGTATATCAGTATTCCCCATTCCTATTTACTTAATAGCAAAGCTTTTAGTTAATTAGTTTAATTAATCGATGGCTGTGTCCTTGGCCGAATTATAATTTATTGTTATCCACAGTTTATGCTAGGAACTTGTTTATTTGGTATTTTCGTCTTGGCATTAACAATATAAACTTCAGTAAATCATTAGTAGAGATAAATTTAATTAATCAGAGTGAAAGATGCATTACGTATTTACTAACATAATAGTAAAACATCCAATTTCCGTCAGATATAATGTATGCTAGGTCCCAGAGAATGTGGACGGGTATACATGCAGAGGAAGACCAAAAAAGAGATGGATGGATTGTGTGAAAGATGAGATGAGAAAAAAAGGAGTAAATACTGAGACGACAAGTTGTAGAGATGAATGGAAGCTGAATACGCATTGTGCCGACCCCAAATAATTGGGAACAGAGCAGGAAGATGATGATGAGGTACCAGATAATGAGTCGCCTCGTTTACGAATAGCCTAAGATTGAAAGTCTCGTACAACCAACGTATTTAGGACTTTACTACACAGAAAACAAAGACATATCTACTATTATCAACTTTTATCTATCTACGGCGAAAAATACCAAATTGCATAAAATATCCATCCCGTCATGAAAATAAAAAGAATGACATGACGAAGGAAACTCTCCATTATTCCAATAAATATTCAATTCCCATGATGTCAGTATGAATTCGTTAAAACTTCAGAGTATTGGCTGTATGGATATCGATCAGTGCCGACCCACTGACCGCTATTGTATTTGACAGCTCATGCTGAGCATAGAGAAGATAGATCTTTTTCCTGGACGCCATTTTGAAAATTGGTACAAGCTTTAAGTACTTTTTTAATTATTTTGATATAATTATAACTAATTGACACGGATAATAATTGATCATCCGAATATTAAAGTTGTTTAATAGTAAAAAAAAATGCTGTAGAGTTTATCACGAACGCTGACTATTTTGACGACCTCCGTGGTCGAGTGGCGTACGCACCGGTTTTCAAGGTGTCGCTAGCTCTGAGGTCCCGGGTTCGATCCCCGGATGGGTCAATGTAGAAAGTCACTTTTCTACATTGTCTCGGGTCTGGGTGTTTGTGGTACCTTCGTTGTTTCTGAATTCCATAACACAAGTGCTTAATAGCTACTTACTTTGGGTTCAGAGCAATGTATGTGATGTTGTCCGCATTTATTATTATTATTTTTAAGAATATTTCTCAACGCTCTAGTAATAACTACAACAAGAGGATAATAACACAATTTGTTTATTGTGAAGAGTAAGAACAGATACCATCTATGTTTTAGAGATTTCTTTTTAAATAAACAATAACAATGACGAAATATAATTGTATTTATTTATGTCACCCAACGTCGCAGCATTTTATTTCGTCGCCATTAAAACCAAGCTTACGGAAGGCACTTACAGGGCACAATAAATGGAGGAAATTATCGGAATAACATAAAGTTGTTTGTTATACGTGCCTCCAATGAAAATCGGGACAATACCAGCTTTCCTGGCTCAATAAGGATTTAGATGTTATAAATACGCAAAATATTCGAGAATCTTAATGTCGGGGTTTAGGTAAACGCACACAAGAGATACCTAACTAATTTTAGATTAATACTTTCTTTTTTTAGATTTCGACAGAAGTGCGTGGGAGAGAGGCTTTTTCTTTCAGATATAGAGATTAGATCTTTCACAAGCATTTTGGTCTTATGATTATAAAAAGCGGGTTCAACATAAGATTTAAAAAAGACAAACATTATTAAAGTAGCTGACATTTAATATTATAAATAGAAGAAGGAGAATTATAAATAAAACTGTCTTGACATTATAGGCATCGTTTTAGCTGCGTCACTACGGAACTCTGAATGCTAGTTCCAGGTGGGCTTTCTAGAGCTTTTAATTACATCCCCTCATAGGCCGCCATTGTTGAATACAAACTGGTTATGAGAACAGCAAAGCTATGGATCGTGAAACTTGATTTTTAATAAAATAGAATATCAATAGTTTAGCTCGATTCTGTAAGACACAAAGGAAATTAATTAAGAGGTGTAAATGACTTGTTTTCAAATTGGTGTAGAAAAATCTGTTTTACCTTTGAAAGCATTATAGACATTTATGTTTTTGCATAGCTTCACTGTTTTATATGCTGTTATATAAGCTTAGGTATAAGCTGTCTCAAGAATTGTACTTTAAAATACAAAAATATGTTCTGCATTTATAATCTGATTCGGGCTGGAAGTTCCAGAGAATAATAATAATATTATAATATTCCCGGACATCTTCACACACGGTTGTCTGATCCCAAGCTAAGCAGAGCTTGTGTTATAGTAACCAGACAACAAATAAACATACTTATATATTTCTAAATAAATACATATTATAGATAAATTACACCCAGACACCGAACAAATGATCGTGCTCATCACACAAACATTTGTGCCGGGTTGGAATCGAACCCACGACCTCCGGTATAGCAGTCAGGGTCTCTAACCACTAGACCAACAGGCCCGTCTCTACTAATAACACTTAAAACAAATGCATGATAACCAACTTATAAGTGAACCTTTCAGTTTTATTTATTATTAACTACGCGGCTACGCTACTACTACGCTAGCTGTGGCCCTTGGTTTCACACGCGTGACTTTTTCAGGCATTTTTTTTTATTTTCCTTCTTTTAAGATCCATCCTCGTAATTCAAGGAAAGTTATAAAAAAATAATTAGCGAAATCGGCTGCCCTCGAAATTGGGCTCAGGAACACATTCAACAATTCACATTTTGTATAATAGAAGATATAGATTTGTAGTTGATATACTTTTTTAGTGTCATCGTCCGAAATCCAAGCAAAATAAGTCACAGAAAACGTGCAAAACTTCGCAAAGTAAAAAGATAAGTGTTTCCCAAGCAGAATGCAACATGCAATTGAATTAATCACGCTAGCTTACCGTACCACCCGCGATGCGACTCCAATTATTTATGTTTTAAAATACTTTTACTGCTAAATGAGTTCTAAGAATATAATTATTTAGGTATTTAATTTATTTATTAAAGTAGGAAAGATATAAATTCATCCTACTGTAAAATAATGTATGTTTAAAATCGCAAAACCGCAAGTGAGCAAGCATGGTGAGCAATGCTCGTTCCTTCTCTATATGCGAAGAGCACTTTGTCTAGCAGGGGGTCGTATACCTACTAACTGATATTATTTTAGTATTTAATGATCGATAAAAGTTTCCTTTCGGCTCTTCTCCATAGGAAAGGACACTTTGAAACTAGAATCAGTAGATTTTAACTATTTTTAACGTAAAGTTTTTTAATCACCATTTTTTGTTTAAGAGAAATAAAAACTTTTTTATTCATCTACCGGAAATAAAGACGGGTTAGTTAGTAATTGTCATACAGATGTCAACTTCTCATAAAGAAGTTAAGAGCATATCACCACGCTTGCTGACTACCAGTTCACGATCTCAGGTGTTAATTTACGTCAGGGTTTTTCGTTATTCGTGTGTCTTTCAATATAATTTTTAGTTACTTTTTAACACAATAATGAAAAGAGCACGCCTGATTGGAATCGATACTATATGCAAACAAAAAAAATGTGACTCTTATTATATTGGAACCTTGAACTAAATATGCCTCTTGAAGTGTCAGAACATACGAATACGACCATCTTCTATAATAATAAATATAATAATAAAGAAGAAAAAGAAGCCTGTATCCCGGCCCGGGGTAGGCAGAGGTGTACCAATGTACACCCACAGTTCGCCGATATGTTTAGGTCCCATGTAATAGGGGACGAGCCTATTGCCACTAACCGGACACAAATCCAAACTCCGACCTGCTACTGAGAATTTCATAGAAAAACCCAATAACACCTTGGTCGACTCGGGAATCGAACCCAAGACCTCCAGCGTAGCAGTCGCGCTTGGCACCACTAGGCCAACGAGGCAGTCCAATAATAAATCTATCAATTATATCTTTAAAAGACTCGTATCTAGACGATTATTTAATGTAAATTACAATAAATAATTTAAACTTATCGAGCGAGGTGACCGATATATGGGAATAGATTTTGCTATTAAAAATGCATCACATCAACTGTCTGAACGTGCATGTAACGTGCATTAGTAATAGCAGCTTGTTGTTACGATGTGCGATCGATTTCTGTAACTTATAGTAACTACCTGTCAAAGGTTAACTGTTCAAAGGGTGTACAGACCTGTTAGTCCTGGTAAGTGACCAAATAAAGTTGATATCATTGATTAAATACAGTATAAGCCACTTCAAGTGATTACCATTTCAAGTAGGAAGAGAATCAATGAAAACATTGTAACCTATATATATATATTAAAATTGAGTGCTGTCCTCAATTTTCCTGGGATTCATCTTTAGGTCCTGACCTGATGACCTTGTGGCCACCTGAGAAGTATACTCTATGGTGTATTGGAGAGTCTTATAGTGTGCCTGTATCCAGCACTTCGGTCGTACCCTGGGCAGTCAACCTTTTTATATAATTGTTGATTGGCCCAACTTCACACGACAGAGTCTGCTATGACATACACGTAGTAGTATGTGTTAAGATACGGAAGACCTTTCATATAGTAAGTAGCCAATATACACAGACTTTATACTCTCGTTTACTTTAGCTACTTCCACAGCATCATGTCCTATGGCATATTGTTGTGGGGTAAAGCGGCGGATTTAGAAACCATTTTTATTTTACAAAAGCGAGCTGTTAGATCCATTTACCAGCTAGGTTCTCGAGTTACTCTTAGGGAGCGATTTAAGGAGATAGGTATTTTAACTGTAGCGTCTCAATTCATTTTTGCAAATATATTATTTATAAGACAAAATATTCACTTATATGCCAAGAACAGTGACATCCATAGTATAAATACGAGAAATAGGCATAAGTTATGTTCTAGATCACATCGCCTGCATAGGGTACACAATTCATTTGTGGGGCTTGGTATTCGTTTTTACAATAAAATTCCTATTAGTTTGTTAGAGTTGCCCTTTAACTCCTTTAAATGCACAATTAAAAATAAGCTATGTTTAAAAGCTTACTACTCAATTAATGATTATTTAAATGATAAACATTGTTGGTCGCCGTGATAGACACAAGACGGTTCTGTATGGATTTATAACAGTTTTATTCATCCTTATGTTGATAGGCATACATTTCGTATGTAACATTTGTTACCTATTTTTATTTTATTGTTAGTACGATTATACAAATGTAGGTATGGTGTACCTACAAATGTCCAATGAACGATATTTGTTCGGTATTTTTTTTATGTATAATTATATTAATTATAGAATTTAATTATGTATCCACTCATTTTTTTTGTGATAAGGGACAGTGCAGTAAATCAGTATTTGAGGATTTCCTTTTTTGCTTTATATTTGTTTAAGCCGGCAACAGTTTCGTCATGCTCCCTTAGTTGTCACTGCCTGCGGTGGCGTTTTGGGTCGGGTCTCCTCCTTCCCTCTAATATGGCGAGGGAGGGGATGGCTGACCCTTGCGTCATACTCGTGAACGGGTGCTGCTTGCGGTGACTGGTCGTTCTGTTGACCTTGGATAAGATCAGTGTCTGAACTTTTATATTATATATATTATACTTTTATATTTCTTAGTACCTCAAACACTTGTTTATCTGGCGCGGTCCCTTAATTATATGCAGTATTATTGTAAAGGCAGCGTGCTACTGGGGAGTTTGTTGCGCCGTTTCTTCTCCTCGGCCGAAGCACTTAGGAAGCGGTGAAGGGTGGGCGATTTAGGGTCGGTTCATCTCTGGCGGAAGACGCGTCGCGTATTGTCGGTCGCTTGGCGCTGGGGCGGGCGGATGCGTGGTGGGGCGTTCAGCCTTTCACACTCAACTGATGTTGCGTTAGCGCGTCAGGTGTGGGGGTTGGATGTCTCATTGCGTGTTTGTTTGTTCTGGCGTTGCGCGGCTGGTGGTGCGTGGTGCGCTTCCGCCGGATATGAACCGACCCTTAGGGTGCTGTCTATTTTTGTTTGTATTGTTTGACGTTCGATAAGTGCTACTGTGTAGCCTATATTGAATAAAGAATTTTTGAATTTGAATTTGAATTTATAATGTAAACTTATACCAATTTGTTGTTCCATGTTACGGAGGAGGGTTTAACAAATTGTGACAACGTGTGACAAGGGACAAGTCGAAACTTTATGACGTAAATTATATCAACGTATACACATGAGGAAAAACTTGAAATACTGTGTGACATCGTATGGGGTGAGAGACTGAAGGCCGACATACTTTTGAAGGAGCAAAAATAGCCAGCAATGAAAATGTGACCATCGATGTAAAGACGAGAGGATTGCAAACAATGTTCTTTTGATGTGGGATAGCTATTCATATTATAAATCTATTTCCTGTTGTACCTACAATACTGTAGTGATTGTGCTTGAAATATATTGTATTAGGAAAAAAAAAGTAAAGTTACAATATCAATAATGTTTTGCCATTACCAATGTCTAATTTTAGTTCTGTAAGCCCTTCTATAACAATACTGTGTTAATGAAAAAAACATATCTTTTGCCAACTTCCTCCAGCATTTAATAAGGTATGATGCAATATAATTAATTTACTCTCCATTAATCATAACTTTATATATTTTGATGATAATCGTAAAAGAGTGATCTAGCTTAATTTTTTTATGTTTGGATACTGATATCTAAGTAGATGGGCGGATAGCTCACATAGACCAAGATTAACAAAACAACTAAATTAAATCACATGTCGATCGAACGAGGTTATATTAGCTCTTGTTTTATTTTCACTGCCTCGTTGGCCTAGTGGTGCTAAGCGCGACTGCTACGCTAGAGGTCTTGGGTTCGATTCCCGAGTCGACCAAGGTGTTATTGGGTTTTTCTATCCGGCCCCAAGATACAAGCTTTGGCTTATTTTGGGGACCACTGTTATCTCCTATGTAAACTTTATAAATTACCTGTATTCTGTGTTAGTCCTAAGAAATGATGTAATAATGAACAATAAATTTATTATATTCTATTCTATGAAATTCTCAGTAGCAGGTCGGAGTTTGGATTTGTGCCCGGGTAGTGGCAATAGGTTCGCCCCCTATTACATGGGACCTAAACATATCGGGGAACTGTGGGTGTACATTGGTACACCTCTGCCTACCCCTTCGGGGATACAAGTGTGATGATATGTTATGTTTATTTTAGTTTAATATTCTATAGAATTTGTGCAAAATAATAGCAATAATTTAAACATCTTGTTTTTGCTATAAGAGAACAAATAGGTACGGATTATATAGGTATATTATATATATTCAAGCTATTTATATTTCTGCCAAAATGTTTGAGTGCTCTAGTACAATGAATGATTCATGCCAGGTTTAAAGGTGAAACATTAATATGTCAATAGATCTTTGTAGAGGTATGATACAAATTACGACTGCTAATTGAAAGATGAACGGAAATGATTGATTTTATTTTTCGTAAGTTTCCATGATTGTTTACGGTCATGGAAAGTTATGCTTATAATTTGTCTCTCTTATATAAAGAGGCAAATTAGTGGCTTAATTAAAAATAATGTCTTTTTATGTGATCGCGAATTATAACCTAAAAAGTGTGCTAAGACTTAAATATAGAGGTGGTCCTGTCTTTTTAAATTGTAGTTTTTTTACTTCTCTCTTTTTTTGAACACATATTTTCTTTAGGAGTTTTACATTTTATTTTAATTTTTAAACATCTATATTTGCGTTGTACGTTCTATATTTTAATCCTTTTTATTTGGCATGGTATGGATGGTAGGTAAGTTCTAATTTATTTTCAGGTTAACAGTTCAACAGGATGACGATGAGTTCTTTGACGCCATTTAGTTTTTATTTATGTAAGTTTTAATTTTAGTATAGTTAGAGTTTGTTCAACATAAATAATTCGTAAATGTATTATTTGTTGATCAACCTTAATGAGCAAGCGTGCTAATCAATAATCGTTTATGCTCAGTTGCAATTGAGATGAAGTAAAGTATTTAGTTCGGACAGTGACACTTAACTCTCATACTATTAATATGTTAATTTTATTTCATCCTTACATATTTTTAATTCAAACAAATTATTTTATTGTAGGTGTAATAAGCGTGACACTACATTTTGTTTCTCATGTATAATTTTGGCAAAGGAAATTCTTGAAGGTTTAGGAAAAGAGTTTTTATATCTTAAATAAACATGGGCCACGTGGAATTTTCACGTGAGTTTCTCTCCTGACCTTCCCCATGGCTCCTATGCGCATCACCCGCGCTCCGCCCACCGCCAGCAATCAATAAATACACCTTCGCAACATGTGGGGCTAAGAGCATTATTTATTTATTAAAAATACATACTTTTTAGTTTTCTGGCTGTCTGGGATGTTACCTTTGTGTTTACAATGAACACTATACGAAAAAATTCATTACGTCATTCTTTTTTTTTAATTTGTAAATGTAATTTTAGGGTTATGCTTTATTGTGTTTATTATGTGCCTGCCTTTTTATTTGTATTTACTTACTGCTAATTAATTGTATTAACAACGTACTTAATTAAAACAACTAAACGATTAACTCAAAATTATCGCATCCCTTTTTCATCTCCGACGGTGGTAATATTTAATTATTACACTTAAATTATGTGTCTTGTAGAAGAAAGAATATTTTATTTGTTTAAATATTAGGGAATTGTCCTCAAAAATTGTAAACATTCATCCTAATTGAATTAAACTTACGTAAAAATACGATTATAAGCTATAAAAATAAACTTACGAAAATTAAACTTGGAATCACTAATCCGCTTCTATTTTTATACTAAATCGAGTGAATCACGTGTAATTAACGAATCTATATTTTCGAGATTATTTTTTAGTCTCGCGGCGCGCGCACTTATGCGTCGGGAGTGCTCTACTGACTGCCGACATCGGTAAGGGACTAGTGACGTGACACACTTGTTTAGATGTTTATCGATACGACAGGTAATTTTAATTGTATTAAGAACTTCACTTTTATTTTTTTTATTGATCTGCAATTTTTAGTATTGATTGCATTTATTATATTAAATGTAAGAAGTTTACCAATAGATAATGTCTATGTAAGTCCGCAATTATCATTATCGATTTGAATTTATTTTTCTCATTGTCGATAGAAACTCATTTGTGCTGTCACTGCACCTAATTGTCTGTGACAAATTAAGATATTCACGTTATATTATATTGCATCATGCATTATATTTTGTATAAATAACTCACATATTCTGCACAATTGCCCGATAGTTATGTATTATTAAACACTGGCTCCTTTGATACGGCGACCTCATACGTATCTTAATTACAAGTACTAATTACTATTATACTGTATGCCCGGAGGGACTCTTTGACCTTACCTTTCTTCTAAAGAAGTACTTATTTTAAAATCATATGTCATAAACAACTAATAAAGAGGCCTATGTCCAGCAGTGGACTATGATTGGCTGATTGATTGAAACACGTAATGTCTCTCAGATTAAACATAATATATTTTTTTTCTTTTTTTTTGTAATAAAGTTGAAACTGTTTTTGGGGCTTTAAAAGTAAATTACATATTACGAAAAATACCTTCATATTCTAAGTTTGTCTACGCACATATTTAAAGAAACAGTATTCAACGTCTACAAGTAATAAAATTGCAGACAGCAAATGGTCCTGAATGGCTATATAGCAAACCACAAATTACGTGTTTCCTATTGTTTTAACATCTAAATATTAATCAGCTATTGTTTTTGTTAATAAACGTAAACCGGAACCAAATAGAATGCATTACAAGCACGTATTAAAAATAAATAGGAATGCATATAAAAATAACAGTATGTTGACAGAATCTGTCAAGTTTCTTGTATTTGACAACTTACGATGGATTTCTTACTCAAATAATTTTCTTTATTTAATTCAGTTTTAGTTTTTTATAAATTTAATTAATAAATAATTATTTTTTTCCAAGCTATTACATTTTTCCTTTAAATATCATTGATTTTATTTTATTTTCTTTACCATTATTTATTGCTGCCCACTTTGACATTGGCGAAATCTCGTTATCTCACTACAGTTCGTAATCGATAAAATAAAATTGAATAGAATGAAATATTTTTAATTAACTGCAAATAATAGTGTTGTGTTCTTGATTTTTTATTGTTTACACAAACATGCAATCTCTAACTTATCAGACTTACTTGAAAAGTGAATACACTCTCAGATCTTATAATTACAAGTTAATTAACAGTTGTTAAACAAACAGTAATCGAGAGTAATCTATTTATTGCCGACTATTTATAATATGAACATTTCACGTCACAGCTTGTACTGTAAACAATTGTGCCCTTTAATATCTCGTCATTTGACAGATATTTACAATATAATCTTACAAGAATATTTATACTTAAATTTTAGGATATGTAATAGTAACATAATACGTGGAAGACCCAGACGGAGATGGAAGGATGAACTAGACGCATACAAAAAGGAGTGGCAACAAACAGGTAACAATAGTGACCTGTGGAAGGAAGAAAGGGAGGCCTTTGCTTTGCAGCGGGACGTTCAGGCTTTAAATAAATAAATAATAACATTTGCCTGTAATAAAATACTAAAAAACAAAAAACCCAATACTTATAGTCACTAAAATTATAAATTTTACTTTTTTTCACAATTTTTTTTTTTTTTTTTTTTTTAAATTAACCAGTAAAAATTGACATTTGGCATATTTATGTATTATATTTATCTCTGTATATCGAGCAGCCTTACAAGTTACATGTAGAGTAAACACATTTTGTCTCATTTAACAAAGGCGATACATCACGGCAGCTATTTTTACGCGCGTAACTCACCACTATCTTAATTGACGTATAATGTTGACATTCGCTACAACGACGCTTTAAATTGATCGGCAAGCATAGTAGCCTATTATCTGCTAGATAATATATTAATATTACATAACTGAGGTAAATAGAAGCTCGTTATACCTTCTGCTATCAATAAGGAAGGTCTTTTAATATCACGTGGTCAGAACCTAGCCTTTTTACTATGTTTGAAGGTATTTGAGCAGATATTTTGTTAGTTGAAGTTATATGTGACAAAAAAATAAAATAAGTATAGAAAATAACACTAGCTTTTTTGCATTTTACAATGTAACATTGATTACTTTACTTTTTAACCGTTTATTTAATCTATAATCCGTATTTACTTAAAAATCTCCTACATACGAAAAGGATTTTAAAGATCATCTTGGTCTCGTTTTTTTATTCTTTTTAAATAAAAAATCGTATAATGCAAATATCGATAAAACCTAAGGGCTGAACCTACCCTCATCCCTACGTCTGCCTGACGTCACTCCAGACAGGGGTGAGCATGCGCGGGAAACTGCCCGCCATCTTGTTTTCATTCGTCTACCATCGTGTCTGCTCGGCTAACGTCGTGCCGTTAGGTCACATTCAGCGGTGGTGCAAAACTGAAAATAGCCCTACAAAAGAAAATTCAACTTTAGGGCTATGATATTAGAGTTTAATGTCGTGTAGGGTTTGTGAAATTGGTGCAATGAATGGTTTTCCGCCTATAATGGGTTCTCGTGAATTTGCGTCATAGGATTTCAACATCCATAGCGTCGTACCAGGTACAATGTCAAGGTGATATTGTTTAAATGCCAAATAACTAATTGCGCTTCTAGTATTTCAGGATTTAGTCATAATAAAACGAATAGATAAATACATACACTGATTATTAACTATATGTTTATAAATATGTACCAAATTTCATTTTCCAGTGTGTTTAACATTTTGCATTGACGGGATTAAGAAATCCTTGTAATGATTAATATTATCAGACCTAACTATGAGTATAAAGCCGATAGACTTTGTACATTACAAGTACCAAGTTTCAAATGTAAAACTGGCTAGCAATCCCTAAAAAAACAGACACGAAATACATCAATCTGGAAATATATCCAAGGACGCTCGGAAAATATTGTAACGACGTAAATTTTCCAGATATTAAGTTTGACGATCGAATCTATCTTTCCAGCTTCGTGAATCTAGAATTAAAGCTGTATTCCTTAAAAGGGGAATCTTCTTAACCGACTTCAAAAGAAGGAGGTTATCAATTCGTATGTATTTTAATTATATAACTGCCTCGTTGGCCTAGTGGCGCTAAGCGCGACTGCTACGCTGGAGGTCTTGGGTTCGATTCCCGAGTCGACCAAGGTGTTATTGGGTTTTTCTAAGAAATTCTCAGTAGCAGGTCGGAGTTTGGATTTGTCCCCGGTTAGTGGCAATAGGCTCGCCCCCTATTACATGGGACCTAAACATGTCGGCGAACTGTGGGTGTACATTGGTACACCTCTGCCTACCCCTTCGGGGATACAGGCGTGATGATATGTTATGTTATGTTATGTATTTTAATTTCTTTGTATGTTTATTATCTCCGATGACTGTAACCTGATTTCTAAAATAAATTAATTGGTTCCGTATGTAATGTCGAAAAAGTTAATGGTTCGATTTTTAAGTAAAAATAACAGGAAAAATACCAAGAGTTTTATTTTCGATCTCTACAATTTAAATTTTTCACGGATGCATTTTTAATTATTCACAAACGAAGTTCAAGGCAAACATGCAATATTTTCAATACGTTTTCAATAAACAGCCATGACTCATTGCATACATAACCACCACACTACAGCCGCTGAAAATTGAAAGGCTGTCAAACTGAAGTGTCACTTGGATGCACAATAAACATGAATATACATGAATATGTTAACATGAGCCGTTGTATGTTTACCGTAAAATGTGTAGAGAAAACAATAGTAAGTACTATGATCCGGCCGCCGAAAGAATGCGTTCTTGACAGGTCGGTCAACACGAGGATATATAATAGTAATATAAATAATCCGGGAAATGTCCCACACGGTTATCTGACCCCAAGCTAAGCAGAGCTTGTGTTATGGTAACCAGACAAGTGATAAATATACTTATATATTCCTAAATACATCATCTTAGATAAATTACACCCAAACCAGAACAAATGATCGTGCTCATCACACAAACATTTGTCCTGAGTGGGAATCGAACCCACGACCTCCGGTATAGCAGTCAGGGTCACTAACCGCTAGACCAACAGGCCCAATAAGGTAAGGATTGCCTAATGGTAATTGGATATTAAAACTAAGTACATGTTAGAGTTTTGATGACTTCCGTGGAGGATTGGGGTAGCTACCGCAGTTTAAAAGGTATCGCTAGTTAAAGAACTGGTCGCAGGTTTGTTGTCTGGAGGGGAAAATGTAGAAAAGGTGGTTTTCTACATTGTCGGGTTGTTTGTGTATCGATTTCTGAGGTTTACGCGAATGTTAGACATTGAAATAAAACTTCTTTTACGGATTTTTTCGTGGTTCACCTTTACTTTTCTTTATTTGCAAAGGTGTCGAAAGGTCAGGACCTAAAGTGTAAATATAAACCGCGGGAAAATCCGTAAAAGTACTTTTGTTTGTGGTACCTTCTACATCTCTGATCCCATAATATAATTGTTTTAGCTCCTTACTAGAATTTCTCAGGAAGGAGGAAAAATTTAAAAATATAATAAGAAGGACTTAATAAACAGTGTCTAGGTGAGCGTGGGACGCCCAGAGAACGTCTAGGAAGGTTGTGCCCTTTGACATCGCCTGTTCTAATTCCATTACTTGTTACGTCACCGCGCTAATTCAAACCTGCATAATTGACGTGTGCAGTAATAGTCTGTTCTTGTTACATTCGTGGCGACAATTTACGGTAATGACTAGATGTGCAATGTTCTCTCTTGAATGAGCTATTAATTGTAAAGAGATTTCATTCAAATCTGACTGGTAGTTTTAGAGATTAGAGCGTTATAACAAAATAATTCTTTATAGCTTATAATGAACTAAATATTTAGTGCTCGTTTAGGTTTTGTTTAAGTACTTAAAGGTTTTTAAACAAAGTATTTAGTTGTATAGAAGTATGTAATTTATAAAGAAAGAAGTACAGTTTAATAACCTGAAATATCATCCGTTACCGATGTAAGTACTATTGTTTAAAAACCCTTCAAGATTTGTATAACTACTTGAAATAGGTTATTGAACTCATTCAATCTTACGGTATATTGACCAAGTAACCTCTAAATACTGTTTGTGTATTTATTTGATTAACTGCAGTTTCAGAAGGCTTCTTCTTCTTCTTATCGAGTCGATGATTGGCATTTAATTTTTTCCGGACCAGTACTCAGCCACGCACACGGCATTGTCCGTTGCCTCATACAGGTCCTCGCGTGTACAGGTGGCAGGGCACGCTGGACAGCTCATTAAGTGAGCCATGGTTTGGGGGAGGATGCCGCACTCACACGGCTCAGCTGTAGCCCCACCGGCACATATTTTCATTGCACCGGCCGACTTGGGTCCGGAGTCTATTTAAAGACTTCCACGTCGGCCAGGGTAAACTGTGGCCGGGAGGAAGTTTTTCGGCCGTTGGGTTGGGTGACATGGTTGGGTACCCACTTTCCCAAAGGTTGACTCTAGTCTTACGAGAATCGGCTCGCAATGGGAGAACATCTTTCACCAAGCTATGTCGACTTTTGAGCCTCTGCGGTACCGGAATGTATTGATGCATTGGGTGTCAATAGAAGGCACTATAAGAAGAGTCTATCATATAATTTTGACCATTGCGAATTACAAGATGTCACATAAGTTACAATACAAAAGTAAGCACTATCTAATAGAGTTGTTATTTAGCTATTCAATGTATTCGAATTGAAACAAAGACGTTTTATAAGACGCAAATATTTGAAAATTGAAAAAAAAAACAACTATAAAGTGTAGGTGAAAACATAAAATGCATTTTTTTCATAAATACTGCAATTCTAGTAAGAATAAAATTTATTAACTCAACTCTACAAAAAAAACCAATCTATTGAAAAGAAGGTCGTGTTTTGTAGATGATGTAGAAATGCAATCGTCTTATGTGTCACAGTTTGGCAGAGAGCCATAATGTATAAGACGGGACCTCGATGCAAGCCTAACTTATACAAAGCATTCAATTCATAAGTGCCTAGAAGATAAACTTTACACGTGCAAGCTAAATTTTGAGATACTTAATCAGTTATTCTCAAAATTAGTGATTATGTAAGGTAAAAAGGCGGGCAATGCTTTAAATTTTATTTTTTGCTATAAGAAGAAGTAAATCAATTTTGAGTTAAGCTCGCCTGTGTACATCGTCTATTAAATGTAATTTATGCGTGCAATAAAGAATTAATTAATTATTTATTCTTTATTCTTCATTTATTCTTTCGAGCCGTTTGGGGTTGAAACGCTCGGGTCATGGGGTCCGAGCGCACGAAATCTTTTCAAAGAACTTTCCAAACGTTTGGTAGAATCTACTCGTGATCAGAGGGCTGGTTTGTTCCTTGCACAGAGAATCGGCATAGCCATTCAACGTGGCAATGCAGCCAGCCTTCTGGGCACGTTCCCCGCCATTGACAGGGATGACGATGAGTTCTTTGACGCCATTTAGTTTTTATTTATATAAGTTTTAATTTTAGTATAGTTAGAGTTTGTTCTTATATTAGATTTAATTGTGTATTGATAAATAAAAAAGATTAATTAATTAAATCAGTAAACAGACGAACTGAGAAATCTTTCCTTTTTGACATCGGTTAAGAAGATGGTGCTGGAGATTTAACATTTGGTAGCAGTTGATTTTATGGATTGAACCTGAATAAAAATGTGAGTCCTACGTTTGATGTCTAATTAATTTAATTTCTTTTTTGTTTTTACACGTTACCATTTTCACATTTAGTTATTTACAAACACTGTAAACGCGGAATTTTAACTTCTCCATAAAAGTATGTTTTAAAATAATAGCTATATAATAATAGCTATATATATATTTTTAGTGACGGTAATTTAGGTGTGATTGAATTACGGAATGTGTATGTTATAAGCTACATAAGCCTAGGCCTTTTATTACTAATTAATTAAATAATACCTAGGTCTAATTTTATTAATTAATATTTTTTCCTATAAGTCTTACAGATTATAGAAGAATCGTGATTTAATTATTTATATCTATTTTCTATAGGTAGTAAATAATATAATTAAATTAAATTGGCAGATAAAATGACACTACCGTAATTAGAAGAATTGAAAAAAATTGTCAGGCCTTCGCCGCTATGAGCTGACCGTAAATTTTCTTTGACTTATAAAAGAAAAAGTTAGTTCAGTTAATTAAAATTGCAAAACTCCTTATGTCTAAAATCAAAGGTATGTTAAACAGTCTAAAACTTCTTTTTTACATTAAAATCCCCAATTTCAATTACGCGTATGGTCTTCTCTAATAACCTCCTTCAGATGGTTTGGAAGACCATCCATTATGTTACCAGAATTAAATACCTACAATAGGTATACTCATAGTATGCAATATACACCGTGAAAATTGAATCGTTGTTTTCCCGCGGCAGGACGATTACCCATCAGTAGTACTATCGAAATAGAAAGTTTAACTTAAAAAACATAATGTTTTTTTTTTCACATCATTAAAAAAGTATTCATAAACTCGAAAGAGCGATAATCAATAGTAGTTCACTCACTAGAGATAACGTAGGCACCTGTAGGTAACACGAAACGCACACGCCGCCGCCACGTGTTGTCGGCAAACTTACAAAGAAAGAATCAATAATAAATGTTCAGAGCAAAATAAGCTCTCGGTCATGGTGATACGGTATAAATTAGCTTGCATGCACGCGGCAAGCGCCGAAACACAATAGAATGCCGCCAAATGTTGCGCTCTGTGCCTACGGCTTAGTTAGTGTTCTGTGCGCGAACGTCGATGACGTCAAGTGATGAATGTGCGATGAAAGTGCTCAACACAGAAGGACTGCATCCTTATCATTTTTTTTTCGTGGCGGGCCACACCCTTGGCCACCGAGGAGCCCGGCCTTGACTCCCTTGGACTTTTATTTGTGGTCTGAGCTCAAGCGCTTGGTGTATCGTGAGGAACACCAAACACGCGACTCTTTGATAAGTGCGATAGTGGACGCTTTTAATATCGTGAGACGTGACTGAGACACTTTAATGAAACTGAAAGACAATCAGTTAAAACGTGCTCGTTTGTGCATTGAGCGTAGTGGTTTACATTTCTAACAATTACTCCGCTACCGTTAAGTGTAAGTACTCGTACTTTGTAAATAAACATTTAAAAGTAGGTTAGGTAATCAAAATCATTGTAAATAAGTCGATTCCATTTTTAAATACCTACGCCTTAAATACTTAATTATCAAATTCCGACTTTTTTTAAAGATACCTATTATGATTTTTTAAGTATTTATGACGATCCTAAGCCCGTAAAAGTTTGAAGCGAAAATTTGAATTACTTATTGGTTTTGTGTTTTATTAAATCACGAGTAGCGATCAGCTGATTTACACGCGAAGTGCAACGACCGCGCGGCGTTCGGGGTAACCGCGCGCACGCCCGCGTAGGTATAGCGCGATGTATTACTACTGATTCAAGTCACTTTCGAGTTTTGTTTATAACAATTGTTAATCCGCCATTTATTGAGTCTAATTTTTTTTACATATATTAATCGATTGTATGACCGATACAAACTCATTTCGCTTCGGGAAAACAACGACTTGATATTCACCCTGTATATATTCTTACTAGCGGACCCGACAGACGTTGTCCTGTCTACATGGTCTACAATAACACAATGATAACAAAACTTTTTTTTAATTTGATCGCAGCGCTAACTGTCGGGACAGACTAAAATTAGAATTCGAATATTATTTAAAATTTGACACTGCTGATGGTAGCGCTGTCTGTCGGATCCAATGTAAAACATTCCAAAATCAACAACTACTAATAAATTAAAAAATAATTAAAAAAACATTGTCCAGCGGACAACATTGTGAATCTAAACCATTCCCAGATCCCCTTGAACGCACACAAAAAAAATCATCAAAATCGGTCCAGTCGTTTGAGGGAAGTTCAGTGACATACACACTCACAGAAGAATTATATATATAAAGATATGAGTAATATTATTACTCGTATAAGAAAAAATAAGAAAGGAAAAGTCTGAAAAAATCCTACTCTGTAAGACTAATGCTTCTTAATTAGTAGTTTGTAGGCATTCAATTTTCTTTCCAACGAATTGAAAACACAGAACCTAAAGCTAGGCACTAAAAAAAGAGCTACTTGTGACCTTGGGAGGGCATTACATTGGCATTGCGCCAAAAATGGGTAAAATCGATGCAAGTCGGCCTGTAGTGTGCCAGGGCAAGCTAGATGTATGCATGGCTGGTATTGACTAGGTACCTACTTCTTAGTCTTGATTTCTGAAGGGGTGATTGTTAAACTTACAAATGTAACGACCAAGGTGTTATTGGGTTTTTCTATGAAATTCTCAGTAGCAGGTCGGAGTTTAGATTTGTGCCCGGTTAGTGGCAATAGGCTCGCCCCCTATTACATGGGACCTAAACATGTCGGCGAACTGTGGGTGTACATTGGTACACCTCTGCCTAACCCTTCGGGGATACAGGCGTGATGATATGTTATGTTATGAGTGTTACATAGTACTTACTGATAGGTTAGGAATGACTAGGCCAGTAAAATGTGGTCGAAATTTGAAGGTATCAATTTAGTTAAATAGCGAAGTAACAAATGAGGTTGGGATTGGTTAAAAACAGATGTTTTTAGCTGGTAAGAGTCCGGCATACCAATATAAGGCTGCATGTACGTTTTACGGCAGGCCTCAAAAAAATTCGGTCCTTAAATAACTGAAACTTTTAATAATAGAAAAATATATCAGTAATGCCAGCCATTTTCCTTAAACTGCATTAATTAATTTTACGATCAAAAAGTAAGTAGGTAAATAAAAAAACCCTGTTATTCTATTAATTTTAACCTGGCACAGATAATAATATTATTCGTTTATAGGACAAATAGTGATATTAATTTGTGGTTAATCAATTCTTCGGCAAATTAAAGTTATATTCCATAGTTGACCATGACCTATCAGGAACGCATTTTCTCAGCGGCCGGATCATACCCTAAACGTCTATACAGTTTTCTAATTAACAAATAGTCAATGTAGCTAAACGTGCGATTGTTGAAACTTCCATATGACTGTAGAACGAGTAATTAGCAAATGGTCAGATTCCCATAACGCCTGAACACTTGAGTAGGAACAAAAAAAAACATGGTAGCTAGATACACGATTCATACAAGCTCACACGATTCAAGGTACTTTCAAAGAGGTTTTTTTTTTCGTGGTACTAAGTACGATAGATAGGTAGGCAGGTACTGCAGGTACGAGGTACCGCAGGTACTGCAAGTCCCGTGGTACTTGGTACATTAGATAGGTACCTAGGTACAGTGGGTAAGTCCTAGGTCCTAGCCTTTTCCGTCCGGCTTTAGGACCGATGCTAAACTACACTCCTTCCATCATATTAATCATATTTTTTCCATAAATTTCCAGTGAAGTGACGCGCCAGGTTATTAATCGAAGGAGGCTGCTATCTCCGTTGAGCCTGCCGCGATAACTTTTGCTTATTAAAGAGATCCATTGGGTCTTAAGTTTGACCTAAAGTTATTGCACTTACTAAGTAAAAGCCAACTTACCAAAAAAACATGTCGTTAAACTGTTTCGTGAAGTAATTTTTTCTTGGTTCATATTGATGTTATTGCCACATGTAGGTACCTACCTATGTCACAAGCCTTCTTCCTTCCTTCCTTCTTGTTAAACACATCCCTTGAAATAATTCGTGTTTACAATTCACGAATTGCACTGTTATTATTAGGCTAATCACCAATTAATTTTTATTTCACATTTTTAATTTTCAAATCTTCGTCGAGAGATTTTTGACATCACGTTACTTTGGTAAGTAGGTACCTACATTCGAAAAAAAAAGCCATTGAAACGGCGGGACACTATTTCTAAATAAAACTTCAAAATACTTTATAATTAAATCTTTATTTAATGTGACAACCATCCAGATACTGAAATCATGGAAACTTATTGTATTTATTTACAAAACTTTGCCGATTCCTGATCTTACCTAAATTAATATTAATATAATCACTAACTTTTAAAAGTCCAGAAAGAGATCAAATTATGGTAAACTATATAAAGAATACTTTAAATAGGTGTAATAATTATATTTTAAGAATACATAACAAAAAAAACTGTATGCGCTTGGCTAATATCAATTACCGTGCCCCTAGCACGCGGCTACAAATCGATCAAATACCAAATATCTAAAATAAATAAGAATTAATCGTTATCCTGATTACAAAAAAAAACATTAAAAATAATATCTCTGTTGAATAATAGTTTTAGATGTACCACTCAGGTAATAAAACATATCATCACGCCTGTATCCCCGAAGGGGTAGGCAGAGGTGTACCAATGTACACCCACAGTTCGCCTATATGTTTAGGTCCTATGTAATAGGGGCCGAGCCTATTGCCACTAACCGGGCACAAATCCAAACTCCGACCTGCTACTGAGCATTTAATAGAAAAACCCAATAACACCTTGGTCGACTCGGGAATCGAACCCAAAACCTCTAGCGTAGCAGTCGCGCTTAGCGCCACTAGGCATCTAAAATCATTATATTAAAAAATCAAGCATGTTCTCTGTCACAGAGAATCGACACGGGCGGTAGGGGCACGGAAATATTTGTCGCATAAATCCGACAAAAGCGGTTAAAGGGTTAAAGAGGGATAAGTATTATTATATACTCGTAACACAATAATATTATGTTCCAATAAAAATGCATATTCTCTAATAAACCAAAATATGAAGATATTACTATTATTTATACTTACACAAATAACTACTAGAATACTTATATCTATTTATGAATAATCATAATTATTCTTATTTAACCCGGCGGTACTCGCTAATGGGTTAAAAATACCACAGAGTACTAAAAATTTGTTATATATTTTTTTCTACGCATTCAAACAATAAAGGATTCTCAGTAGCTTCGAGCCGATAGTTGACACGCCCACACCCAGCAGGGCAGCAAGTTCGCGCGCGGCGCTTGTTAGTGACGGAAGTGTAAAGTGAGTATGGGTAAAAAATACCCGGTAGTACCTTGTAGTGTTGACTTTCTCAATGTTCGCTCGACATAAATGTATCATTATTTTTCAGTAATTTACGTGTGTATCTAGTTTATTTTTAATATTCATCTCAATTATTAGCAAATTTGTAAGAAAAAAGTTATTTTTTTTATTTTTGTAAGATTACTAAGAAAAATATATCTTTTTTGTTAATATTTTAGGATACACTCTCAATAAAAATAAATAAACATTTAAACTTGCTTCTGTACTTTTATTAATAGATAATAGTACCAATAATACATATACACTGTCAAGCATGGAATTTCAAACTTATTTTCGAAAATATTGGTATTCTAAATCTGTGGTATTTATAACCCGGTAGCGAGTATTCGTGTTCGGAAATACCTAGCGGGTACCGCCGGGTTAATAGATTAAAATTATAATTTTTTACTACAGATTAGTTAAAAAGTCTAATTTCACTCATTTCTGCAATCTACGCACTAAAAGAATAGCAAAATAGATAATCTATGTTTAAAAATATATTTATGGCGCGAAATATAGTAATTGACGGAAAGTTAAGCATTATCTACAAGTATGGGCTAGTTTTAATTTCCCTTATAATTATTTAATTAAGTTTTTTTTAATGAATTATCTAATGAAATTTCGAAATCGATCCACAAGTTGTCGGAGATGCCACGTTAAAAAATACATAGCTACATATTATTTTGTCGAATAGGGATGATGGCTAATTTTTAAATTTTAGTCCATCTTTTAGTAAAAAAAATATTAGATACGTATTTTTTGTTTTGTCCCGTAGACAAAGAATGACGAAGATTCAGCGATTTCAATTCTTGCGTGACGTCACGTCTTAGCATAAATTGTACTCAGCCGTGACGTCACAAACCCCCATTACTGAACTTTAAAGCGGTTTATCTTCCTATTTTTTTCATTGATTTGATAAAAGAAAAAATACGTGTCTGTTATATTTTGATTATCTAAATGACGGACTAAATATTTTTTGACTTTTCATACCCAGTCATCTACCCTATTGTGAATCTCCTTCTTAATAAGTCGGTTAAAAAATATGTAACACAGCATCCCATTTGCATTACTTGCAGCTCCCTCATTTTGGCTGCATTACTTTTTACAAACGTATATGATGAAAAACGCATCTTAGATAACTAAAGAAAATAATATAAATTGCCTATTTGTCCATAAGAAAGTAGTATTTTTATTTATTATTGTTATTATTTAAACTTACACTAAACTAACAACATTTTGGCAAACTCTAAAATTCTGAAACATTACTTAAATAATTACAAAGATATGATTGTCTTAATTTATATATCTAGCAATATTTTTGTTTATTCTACTTTGAACTTTTTTTGGCATTATATTAGAAAAATACATTTAATTAAAGTACTTAATATACTTACCTGCTAGCACACCTATTTACATTATTATATAGATTACTTTAGTAGCTAATATAAAGCCACGCACACACGGACTACTTAAACATTCCGTGTGCGGGTAACCTTATTGTAAGGACTACATGTAATGCTAATGCTTCTAGCGTTGCGGAAAAAGGAAATTAAACTTAATTATTTATCTCTATCCAAGATTCAAGAAAAAAATCTTAACTCTATAGAAATAAATATCTATTTATGCATCTGTAATTAAAATAAATAAGCTAATAGGTATAATCCTTTTAGTTCCAAGTTCATCTCGTTCGTTGCCCTACCAAAATAAAGTCCGGTGAAGCAGTCAAAGCCTGCGCTCAGGCTAACAGCAAACATCTCTACCAAAAAAAGCAAAAAAGAAAGCCCTACCAAAATTGTTTAACGTTTAGGTATTTAATAAAACTATGCTCTTTAACCATTTTATTATGGAACTGGAATCATTACGGTTTTTAGAAGGAGTCAGGACTAGCAGTATTTTTTGTTTGTCGTAGTTTTCTTGTTTACCTATGCAACAGAGCGCTGCGGTACCAAAAAGCAAGCCGCCTTACACCAGCACTATAAATCTATAACAATACATACTTTATCATTATTACATACGGGCTGAAAACCTGCCCCTTCTTTTGACTTGGATTTGCCCCCAGTATGACATCGCCTTACTTCTGAAGGCATTATTTTCACAATGAAAATTGAAATGATGATAACTGTCTTCCAAACAATGCTTGTAAATATTATGAAATCATTTTACATGTTTTAACCGTCAATTACACTGTCTACATACATTTCTTTGGCACTCAAAATATCCGTACATTTCAAAATATATAATTCTGAATGTTAAGTACATTTATATGTAACTATTTTCATAAGACTTCCAGCCTACAGTGTGCCATTTAAAATCACGATAAACAGAGTGTTACCGAAAAGGCAAGTAATATTTAAAATGCATAATATCGTGTCACAAAAAATTTGGTATAAAATTTAACTAACTCATTTTGAGCTGCAATTTTGTCAACTTACTCTGTACTCTTCACCTCTTTTGGATACCCTTACCCTACCTACACCCTTTCGGTAACACCCTGTATTCTACGGATTTATTATGAGCTATTTTGTAAGAATAAGTTTTACAAATGTATGAAAAAAAGCAAGGCCTTGCAATAAAAAAATGTAAAATGCAGGCCACTGATATAATATAAAGTTTTCAAAAATAAAAGAACTAAAAATAATGGAACAGCCAATCAAAATAAAACAAAAAAGGTAAGATATTTATATTTATTTCAATTTTTATGTTTTTAATAAGGATTTTCGTATAAATCAGGCAAAAACCGCTGTTTTAATATATCACAACACATAGCGGTTAGGAACTCGCGCCCCGCCATAGCCTCTTTACTTCCTACGATCAAAATTAAAGTTATTTATCAATATATACAATTTAGTTTCGTGAAAAATTCTCCGTTATATGCCAGTGTACGTATTTTATTTATTAGACACTTAATCAAAACGAGAAATTATGTAGATATATGTTGTTTGCCTTTGCCCAGCAGTGGGGCAATACAGGCTGCAATAATAACAACATTTTTGCTTGATACCGAAAAAAATACCTATGTCCTATAAGCAGACAAGGATTGAGAAAAAATCTATTAACATAACACAAAATAAAATTTAGAAAGCCAAACAAAATACACACATTGACAACTAAAATATATCACCAATAGTAAAACTAACCTAAGTCGAATAACTTTTCACGGAACCAAATATAAATACGTATCGTGTAGCGCAAGGGAATGGACATCAATGTTTCTATTTGTAGAGACACGACAAGGCACACAGTATTTGAAATCCTGTAGGAATTAGATAGATGCAGACTGATTTTTATTAGTAAATATGTTCCCAAAATCAAAAAGATATTTTATGTTCAGTAACTTGGTAAAACTAAAATTTCATACAAAAATATGTAGGTATTTCAAATTCTGAGAGAATTAGAAAGATAAAGACTGCTATCATTATATTTTTATTAATAAATATCTTCCCAAAATCAAAAAAGATATTTTATGCTCCACTTGGTAAAACTGCCCTAATTAAAAAATATATATTTTCGTTATTCATATTTGTGTTGCCTTGTCGTGAACCTTATACATACGTATTTAAACATATATAATTATGTTTCTAAGCTGAATCTAAAACAACTTTCCTACAATCATATCCACTGTCCTACTGTCCGCAGAATAATTTAGAATAATAAAATAGCTTTACATAGTTTAGGCTTAAAAACAGTCGCATTTAAATACAAAGAAAATAAGGCAAATTTAATTTTGGAATAATTCCCCCACCCGTAGGTGAGAATAAAAATAAAATATAACACTAATCGATTTTATACAATGTATTTAGTCGATTAATCGGTAAAAGTTTAGTCAATGTTCCATTCGACAATAACCAGTACACCACTATTCAGGGGCACCAACATTTTGCATCTAGGATAGTTCACTCGAGTTCATTTAAACTGTCAATATGGTCACCCCGGTATCACGAAAATAAATTACGAAGTCCGTAACACAATCACTGTATCACAAAACTGATCACTGCGTTTGTACTGACGTAAATAACTGTTCCTTGTAACTGTTATTTTTAACTGATACTTTTCACCTGTTACTTGTAACTGTTATTTTCACCTGTTACTTTTATCTGTTACTTGTAACTGTTCTTTTACTGGAGTTATTTGTTGACGTCGCCTTTCAGGGCTCTCTCGAGGACCGCCTTGGAAGCGATCTCGACTGTCACAGTCTTGCTGATCGTGGACAGCTGTCCCTGGTCACTGTGCCCGGTTATTTCGGTGAGGGGCTCGGTCAGAATGCGAAGTGATGACACCTTTGCCCGCTGGTACGCGCTCACTGTGTTCATTCCAAGGAACCTGAAAAGGGATACATGTTTTGTTAGGTTTGTGTTTAACTTCCCTTGATTACGTTTTGGATACTAAGTTAAGGTATATTTATCAAGTATGAGATTTTATCAGCTTCCTCAGACTTGGGACAAACACATGTTTTGATGAAATGTATTGTTCTTTTCCGATTGTGTTTGCATATTTGTAGCTGTGCGTGCATATGTGTTTGTGAGTTGTGTGTTGTGTGTGAGAGGGTGTGTGTGTGTGTGTGGGACGGTGTGTTTGAGGGTGTGTGTGTGGGTGTGTGTGTGTGTGTGAGGTTGTGTGAGAGGGTTTGTGTGTGTGTGTGTGTAGGTCAGTCGCTGCGTACCTGATGGCGACGTAGCAGACGAGCAGCGCGGCGCCGGCAGCCAGCACGCGCGCGACGGGCGACACGGCCAGCTGCACGCACACCCAGGCCGCCGCGCCCGCGCCGCACATGCACGCCACTGCCAGAGCGGTGCGGAGCCAGTGCGCGCACGTGAAGCCGCGCTCCCATACCACCCTGGTACATACAACAAAATACATGAGGCACGTCATCCTGTTTAAATCTAGGGGGGAAATAACTAAGACAAAAAAAAATTGGGGGAAATTCAAAATGAACTTGAATTGGTTTCCAATTTGATTCCATTACTTGACGAAGAGACAGAAGATCACGACACATATTGATGATAAATACGAGTCGACCTTGAATTTCACATGATTCAGCCATCGTCCCGAATTTCACATGGTTTTTAAGTAAGAATTTTACTAACCTGTTAGTTTCCTGCACTATGTAGGGCGTGTTGCATACTTTGCACTTTAGTCCGTCTGGACTCTGCGCGCTCTGCAATGACAAATAACATTAATGTGTAAGATGGCGAAAAAAAACTGATAAATTATATAAGTCAAGTTATTTTTGATCTGGCGAAACCGCCAAACGCCTGTGCTTTTTGGAAGGTCGCATTTCCAGTTCTGGAGGTCTCCTCCCTTGACTTCAAGTGGCGTAGGCGTCGAATACATTTTTTCTATAGGTTTTTTGAAGTTTATCTCTTACCTCGACGAGCCACCGGCTGAGGCAGTCGTGGTGCACGGCGGACACGTCGCCGGTGCAGCGGCACGGCCGGATGAGCGGCTCGGAGCGCGCGCTGTCGTAGCAGATCCAGCAGTCGCGGGCCGATCCCACGCTGCCCACCAGCGAGTCCGTCTCCACATTCTGCTGTGGGGGGATTGGAAACTTAGTAAAGGCTAGCTTGGGAGACAGTCTAATGATCAATATTATGTTTATTGAACTGCAAAAGTCATTGCAGCGACAGAAGTTCAGAAGAAAGAGGAAAAAAAAAATGGTTTTTGGTCCATCAGACACAGTGAATCATCTAAGAAGAGGATATAGTGATAAGCTTATATTTAGGTTAGTAATACATAAAGCATTGTTAGTTAATCGCGGAATTTAGTCAAGGGAGACAATATCACTAAGAAACCCTTCGGGACACCTTTTTGGTTCAGCTCATTATTTGGCAGTCTAACCTAGATCCTTTGATAAGGGTACTTATACAGAACATGTTAGTATTAACTGCAGTGAAGCTCCTAAAAAAATACGATTTGGAATCAGTATGATCAATCTGTCTACTACAAAACATTATAGAAAAAAAAAACACCCTCACAAATTCAACAGGAAAAGTTAACTCACTTTACGGGGCAACGGCGGTGCATCCAGAACGTCATCCAAAGCGTCCCTGATAGCTAGAGGCGGGACTAAGACCTTCAGGACGACGCTAGCTATAACACAGCGCCAGTAAAATATCGCGTTCAGAACTACTCGGAATCGCTCGTTCCATTTCTGACGGCAGAACTGCACGATGCTCTGAGGATGATGAGTTTGTATGGAGAGATCATTCTCCGTGACAACCTCCGAAGACCAGGACGATACATGGACGAAGCAATTAGCTAACGAAGTATATGCCAATAAATAGCCCTTTATGAGATCAGAAAAAAGTATGATAATTCTCTATGATACTCATTTGGCTTAGTTAAATCGAGAATTTCTTAGGTGACCAAAACGTTATGAAAATGTGCAACTTGAAGAAAATTTGTTAATTCCATATCAAAAACTGTCATAGATAATACCCCTTTTTCATTTTATTTAATTTAAAATGAGAATTTTAACTGATTGTGACGTATCTTTCTATAACTCCACAACGATAATTTGATTTGAGAAATTACCGTATCTCTTTAGGAAGCTTTATGTAGTCCTCACTAAATAGGAGGTACTAAATAGGGATCCTCACGTATTCTTTAAGTAATTAGATTACGTTAAAACCTAAAATATTTACACAACCTATTCCAAGTAATGTTTATGACAGTGGCAGCATTTAGCGGAAGCATTTGAAGCTGGAAGACTGGACAACCATTCGACAATGGTGTAAGCTTTCACGAGACAATCGGAGTTCGTTTTACAACGAAGTTTCCAGACAAACAGACAGACCAACCAATATATATAAACCAATATACACCAACACCCCGAAGGGTATGTAAATAAAAACAAAAGTGCAAACCTAATACCAATTACCAAAAAAATATTGTAAACCAAATAAAAATCTCTTCATTTCGTGTAACACAGGTTAAACAAGGGAAAAAAATATTATTTATTTTCATATGTAAGGGAGGGAAAATCTTAGAACTCTTTTTAATTTGTCTTCAAACTTATGATACAGTACGATGCAAACTTAATGACGGCTCTGAACACGAGGCGAGTCGCTGCGCAGTAACAAACTTATGCGCCAGCGGGGGTGCGGGGCGAGGTACTGCGCAGCGTGTAGCTAACTTCAGAGCCGCCATTACGTTTGCATCCAACTATACCTCACATTTTCGGATGAAAACCATGTTCAGAATACATTGTACCGCCAACCAGTTCATAATACGACAATGACCTAGTAGCAATCTTACAATCAGCATGACTAGAATAGTAAATACGTTGATCTTGCAGCTTACATATACTTATTTGTGACCACTTGCGTTATTTATCTGAATTTATATTTATGAATTGACATATTTAACTGTACACTGAGCGAGTTCACAAGGGCTACTTACTGTGTAGTATGTATGTGTATCTAAGGAAATATAGGTAGTTAAGTTATAGTTAAGGAAACATACTTTAAGTTACCATGTCGAATTAGGTTAAGTTATCTGTAATTGCAAATAATATAATTATGATAAATAAATTTATACTACTCACGATACGCTAACGGCTTAGGAACGACGCATATGGAAGGCGTATTAGAAGGTAGAAAGAGCTATGCCACATTCCACTATTTTGACATACCACATTGATTGTAATACAGATATTATTTTATTACTATATTCGGCAAGGCTGTAGCTTTTGTACAATAAAAAAGTGATATTACTATCTATCTTTTGTCATACTTTCTATAATAACAGATATAAGAATACAATACACGTCTTGTCATATATTGTGACAAGAAGCTAACGACCGCCAGATAACAGTTCGCAGTTCATCAGTTATCGATGCAGTTATAACGTGACAAACGACAACGGTAACAGTTGTTATTGTAGTTTCCCTTTCATTAAACTGTTTATACTAAATACTAGTAAATAATAGTCGGTTATCGCGTTAATGCCCTTTCACGAGGATCAAGCTTACTCTGTATCGGAAACATTCCAACCTGACAAATAGATAGGATAAGAATGTACATTTCTGATAATAAATTTGTATATTAATGTCTCTTTAACACACGGTTAAATACTATTTATCTGATAATCGAAAAGTTTAGCAACGGCTAGGAACGAGAATGTTTATGTGAATCTGAAAGTCATTATACTTTGTATACGGACAAAGTCGCTGGCGAAAGCTTGTCTTTTTTTATAATTAAATACCTTATGCGTCACTAGCGGTAACAAATACCCTATGTAAGCATCATAGCGTGGCTCTATTAGTAATATAGGTCGCCGTAACTTGATATTTTATTATACCCAAGATTCTTAAACTTAATACAGACTAACCGCAAAAAGTACTTTAAATGTTACCTAAGCTAATTCAATCATTATGTCGAAAAAAAAAACACAATATAGTGGCAGTTCTAAATCAAATTGTCCAAATGTCTTCAATTGTTAGGTAAATTGTAATTCTTGATAAATAAAAATTACAATTTACCTACTATTATACGGTTTTGGAAAAATACATTCGGAATTTTAAAGTTAACAAAATATCTTCACGTGAACGAAAACTTTTCTGGTGTATTTCAGAACTCATCAGATAGAAATTATTCTGAACCACTTACGTCCGATTTATAAACTTTATCCCGATATATACATTCATACCATCGGAAAAAAACGGGAACATGTTAGTAGAATGTATTCTGAACTGTTATTTCCCGAGCTTATCCATTTTAAACAAGATTCTCCTTGAATTTGAACCTAATACGGTTTAAAAGTAGCAAATTGTTTGCCGAAAAGTGAAAATCGACGGCTAAGTGGTGAATGCATCACAATTTCAAATAGAAATCCTTTTGAACCCCCCATAAGGATCGTCAATTTCCGGTGACTTTAGTCACCCTTTATTAGCTATAGTGTGATTCAAACTTTTTAGCGGCTGTGAAGTGTGCCACAAGCTGCGCAGTACCTCGCCCCGCACCCCCGCTGGCGCATGATTTTGTTACTGCGCAGCGACTCGCCTCGTGTTCAGAGCCGCCATCAAGTTTGAATCCCACTATACTGGTACTACTTCTTACCTTAGCGTCATGATGGTGAGCGAGTAGATCCGAGAGCCGCGCATCGTCTAGCTGGCGGGCCAGCAACCGGCGCGGGTTGAGCAACCAGAGCCGCTCGGGAGCCATGGAGTTCCACAGCACGCACGGGAACCATAGCGCCACGCCGATCTCCGCCAACCGGAACACCAGGTCGTGCCAGTTGCGGGATACCACTGGGACTCTGTGGAGGACAATATTACAATTAGTATGATACTTTCGAAGTATTTTTCACCGTCGATACGAAATCAAAATCTTTTTATTTCAAGTAGGCCTTTTTATGCTCTTTTAAAACGTTAAATTACTGACTCTGGTTCAGGTTTCAAAATGTGATTCCAATGGAGAAGAACCGACAAGAAACTCCATAAAAAAGTCGTTTATCATCCTTCATTTTTCATCCTTTAAAATTACTTATGAAGTAGTGTCAGTCAATGTTTTAGTTATGTGGCGTGAAATTTCAACTAAAACTTAGTCCTGTGTAATTGCATTTTTTTTTATTTAGGTAAAGTAAATCGCGAAATTTGACTTCCTCGGGTCTAAATGAATATAATGCCACTTTTAATTGTTTACCTCAATTCATGTGCACGTGAAATACACAAAAAAAAACACCGCAGTATTTCGAATGATAGTGGAAGTGAAATAGTCCAAGTTTTAATTCAGACTGACTGAGAGAACACAGTCTGTAGTAATACATCGTAGAAGCGAGTATTCTAGATTTGCGGAGGAGTATAATGGTCCGCTTCCCTTAATTGACTACTCTAGATGATTCCACGTTCTAGGCACAAGTCGACTATGGGGAGTCGTAGATACTATTTTTTTCAGAGGCTTTGCAAATAAATTAATGATGCTGCATGTATACTGCAATATGGATAAGTCTTGTTTGACCAAATATCAGTCTATATATTTAAGGGCGTTTGATCACACACAAACTCTCATTTCATCCGGTAATTTTTTGACCACTATCAGCTTAACTGATCGTCATTAAAAACCACTTCCTATAAATAAATCCATTACAGATATCTTGAAGACATTTTTCGAACCTAGAAGAGTTTTTGGCTGTTGGATTTTTCCTACCACAGCACTTCTTTTGCATACAACATGACTTACTTGGTCTTCCAGAACTCGCTGAGGGTCTCGGAGGCGAGGAAGCCGGCGATGAGGATGAGCATGAGAGCCTGGCTGATGAGGCCGAAGCGCGACTGGTGCAGCTGCGACACGTTCACCGAGCGAGGGTCCACCGTGCCGTCGCCGTCCGACAGGTCCGTTTGGATGCCCTACGAAACACAACCATCAATATAATAAAATTATGGGTAAAAATACCTAAACTACTGGATCTATTTTGATTAATTGACATGAGACTACCTCTGATGACGATAGCCTTTTCGACTTATGTTTTTAAATCGATCCAAAATTTTATTAGAACTCGCAAAAAAACTAAAGTTGCATAGCTTATGCATTTTCGTATCTTTTTCGCCAGATCTGTTGAATATTCTGAATGGAAAAATTTACTTCTTTAGCAGTTTAATTAAGTTAAATGTGTTTTGTAATTGAATGGGTACTATTATGGTATACTGTGTGTGGTATACAATGTTTGTAAATCAAATCTATTGCCATATTTAAGATAAAGCATCACTTAAGAGTTTTCTGTCATTTTGTAACATAATTTAGAATGAATACTACTATTAAGACTTCATTTTTACGGTGCCTATGTATTAGTCACATCGACGCAACGTAAAGCCAAACAAACAAAGTCATTGTCTGTTATGAAACAAACAATATTGTTTAAGAAACATGAACTTGTAAATAAATCGAATTCATGGGAACTAATTATGTATAGCATTGGTAAGACATAACAACCTTAATACGTTGATAACTAGTAAACCGACCGAGTACTCTTGCAAAGACATCGGAGGTCTCGACTAGTTTCAGGATCAAAAGGATCCTATTATCATAAGCTCAATACAATCCACTCAATATAATAATTCATAGTAATATAATAATTCACGGATATAAGTCGCAGTCAGTTAGCGACCACGGCCGGTGTAACCTGGTCGAAACGTCAAGCCCAAAAAGGTATTTATGCATGTACGCGCTTATTCCCGTGAATTATATTACTATACTGCCTCGTCGGCCTAGTGGTGATAAGCGCGACTGCTACGCTAGAGGTCTTGGGTTCGATTCACAAGTCGACCAAGGTGTTATTGGGGTTTTTCTATGAAATTCTTCAGTAGCAGGTCGGAGTTTGGATTTGTGCCCGGTTAGTGGCAATAGGCTCGCCCCCTATTACGTGGGACCTAAACATGTCGGCGAACTGTGGGTGTACATTGGTACACCTCTGCCTACCCCTTCGGGGATACAGGCGTGATGATATGTTATGTTTATATTACTATAGATTTGTACCAGGTCTGAAAAAACTGTCGTACCTGTTTAGTGACGAGCGTGTCCTGCACGTCGTCGCCATCGTCGGCGCTGGAGGGCCCGGGCCGCGGCGAGATGATCGTGCACACCTTCGTCTCCTTCAGGAACTCGCCGCGGAGCTAAAAGGGAACAAATAATAAATAAAATTATAGTCGATAAAAAACTGCGGCTATTTTTAAAAGGACAAGCCACCCTTGCTCATCATTAAATAGTAAGCCAGGATCCACAATGATAGTCAATAAATACCAGCGAGGCCCTGTAGCTGGCTTCAGTGTCAGTTAATAAGTCTAGTCTAATAAAGAGTCAATAATTCATGACTGTCTTAGAACCCGCAACGAAAATAATCAGAAGTATTAAATATAATTAAACGAAAAATCTTTTCTAATTTCCGCCACTGCAAATTAGAGACAAAAATTTGAACTGGCTAAAAGATCCGTTGAAGAGTTAGGCCCTGTCACTAAATATATTTGACTATACCATACATGGTGGCGTTAGCTCAATACTATATTGTAAATCGTGCGGCTGTCTACCTAACCTCCACTACCCACTATTACTAGTTAAGTCTTTGTTTACAAATCGGTCACCCTACGGCTTACGCTTACACTTAGCCACGAGCATCCTACTACTAAAACAATATCAATCAATTCCTAACATTCCAAGGAGCATTCAATCCATTGAATAGCGCTTAGTTTACAGTTGTAACCATTATATTCAGCAGAATGTTAGCAGTATATCTGCATTTCCTAAGAATGGTGGAACAATGGGCTAATGTCGGCTTGCGCGCCAGGTGGACATGTTTTCAAAGCAGTTTCAAGACAAAGAGGATATGATTAAGATGCTTGTGATCTATTGTGAGGTAACTGGCTATATTATATATATTAAACATGTTAGTTCAGGAATTTAGTTAGGTAATCTAAAAGTAAAGAAGCCGACACTAATGCCTCACAATTAAACTTATGCCCGCCGCGTTGGTTACGGGTGACCGACAAACAATATATATGTTACGGTAAATCTGATTAATTGAAAATTATTAATATTTTTACAAAATTATTAATAATAAACACATGTTTTGGTAAATGTGAATAAAAGATCGAAATTTATTACTTTCAGTAGTACTTATTAATAATTCAAGACACATATTGGTAAAAGTTATAAAATAAATAAAAACCCAATGTTTTTTGACCAGCAGGTATTTATTTATATTATTCACTCTTACTGTGACATATACAGTGACATATACAGTGACATATACATATACACTTGGTTAATGTTTCTTTAATTTATAAAAATATATGTGATGGGTACATACGTCGTCGCTCGCTTCGCTCCCTCTGTTGCAAGGTCACAATATCTAACCTAACCTATTGATCTTCGTCACAAAGTCGAACCTAACCAAGCATACTAAATAAACTGCCCCGCAACCCTTGGCCACTTATTACATTTATCACTACTATGGTTAAATTATTAATAAAAACCGACAAATGTGATTAATTTATCACTTTTAGCTCGACTTTCGGTAATTATTAATAATACTAGATAATTATTAATAATCTTCAATTATTGACTCTTACCGTGGCATATATATATTTTACTTTATATGCCAAATTTTGATTTAAATCCACGTCAAATAACGAAAACTGGCCTAGTGTAAGATAAAGTACCCACTGGATAAACTTGCTTACTTATTCGTAATAATATAAGGCAAAGTCAAAATACAAATTTCAAAAGCAAACAAATTACAACTCTTTTTCTTCTCATTCACAGTATCATAGACTAATTTCCTATAAATACACATGTAACTAAACATAACAATTACATCAAAACGACGTCACATTATACTAACAACAGTATGGTTATTACATGGCTACACCACCATGCACCGTACATGGCGTAGGCGACGTCGCCGACCACATAATCCGACGTTACCGGACAATGGGGCATTAGCGCCATACACGCAGACAGACAGGGATGGCCGTATATGTAGAGGTAAATTGAGGAACAGATTTAGATGTTAATACTGTTATTTTGGTAAGTAGTTTGCGGAATAAATTTAAGCAAACCGTGTAATGAACTGCTGAAAATATGAATCTAACATACTGACTTCGAATACGACCTACTAGTTATCAGTGGAAAAAAAAACTGCTAGACAGCTAAATCCAAACATAATCGATTTTTGACGTATTGGTAGACGAATTTATTATTGTCTTCAAACAATTACACAATCATATCATAATTGTTTAATTAGGAATATAAAACTAATAAGCATCTAGATGAGAAATTTATCACAGCTAATGACGAGTATATCCAGACAGAAAGCTAACTAGACGAAAACTAAAGATATTCTTCCAATAATCAATATTCCATAACCCAAGTTGTGTATACTATTAGAACAAAATACTATAATTTAAACAGAGAAATTCATACATAGAACAAATTATGCCCAAAGTCAATATTATATTGCATCGCAGAGAAACCATCTTAATTTCGGTTCCATCTGTCAACCCTATACATGGTATCATCGACTCTATTCTGCTGTACCTTGAACATAATGAAGGTCGGCCATTTTGTATAGCCCTTGCATTGAGATCAATGCCGTCGCATTCAAAGACTTGTCAAAAGAAAACATCTATTAGTTAGTTGTGTCGTTAATTTGCTTCCGGAGTAAATAATGGTGCCTTTTGAGAATTAGTTATGGTTCAAGTTGCTGCACCTACTTGGTTCAATGGTTTTTAGCAAATAAAGTGAGTTCACGAGTTCAATTTAAGCGCTTATTGCACTATCCTAAACCTAATCCTAATTTTCTGAATGGAGTGTGTATGAAAACCCAGGAAATATTTATGAAGTTAAATAAACATTATGTAACTAAATAAACATAACAACACAATCTTGGAAACTACAAACTTTAAACACGTAGGAAATTTTGGGTTTTCTAGACATTTTTTATGAGCTTTATGTGAAAAAGTTAGAGTATTTTAAATATATGGAATAAATAAACTAACAGATAAGTAGATCTGAGCAAGGGACGAAGGAAATAATTGTGTTAAATGTCTTTTAACGCTACAAAAGATTTGCGTGCGTCTCCTCGGTTCAGAGGCTTCGCTTTAGGCTGCGGTTCCACTGAAGCGGAACAGAGTAGAGCGAGCCGCGATTCACCGATCACATGGAAGCGGAGTGGAGAGCTTTCGCGGCTCGCTCTACTCTGCTCCGCTTCAGTGGAACCGCAGCCTTAAGCTGTTCAACTAGTACTTAAGATTATAGGTCGCGTCACGTAAAAAGAAAGCTAGCTGTCAAGATGCGCAGAACACGATTTATCGGTCTGTTTGGTGGTATGAAGTGCGGGGGGGCACGAGCCGCATGTTTGCCGGTGCGCTATTGGTTCGTAGGACGACCTTCGCCTGCCGAATTGTATACTCATGCGCCAACGTACCCTCCCCACCTTCCGCCAGCGTTCTTTTTACCTGACGCGACCTATACCAGTGTTTCGTCTATTGTTATATAAGTTACCTTAAAGTAGACCTCCACTCCGTAGATGAGGAAGAATATGACGACTATGAAGAGCAGCACCGCGTAGCAGCCATTGAACACGTGCTGGTAGAAACTCTAGAACAAAACGCTACAGTTAATATACATTCAATGGCTATAACTTCTTCATTTCCATATAACTAACAACATAGTTTTTGTATACTTATTATGTTTCTGATTTGGCAGATAATTTTGAAATAAAAAAACTGTACTAGAACATTTCTTGAAAGAATAGCTCTCATTTTCACTTAACCCATCCCTTAAACCATCTATTAAGCCCGTGTTATCCCACAGCAGGGCAAAAGGCATCTCCCTCTTCCAGGTACTTTTCTTCAGCTATTATTTTTAACTATTTAAGGAATACTTAATACATCATTTACAGATCATGCATACTACACCAAAACCCTTTTCAGTATATAAATTGGTCAGTTAAAGGTTTTAATTTAAGAAGAAGGTACCAATAGAATGAATTGTACGCTATATAGTATAAAGAGATGTCAAACATTTAACATTTATTCATCAATCTCTATCATTGCTATGCAAACTCTTTGGTCAATAATTTTCGGATGTGTGTTACGGTCACCGAATACGTAATGAGTGCGTATGAATGACGTCACAACCCGCTTACTGCTTACCATAAGATTCACACGATTATACGTACGCGTTTGTACTACACATATTAACATAAACGGTTTATGTATGTATTTTACATAAGCCTATTACTGTTACATAAAATATGGTAGGAATTTACATCGTTAATTTGTTTGGACCCTATGTGTTGTATGACGACTACATTTTATTGTTTGAGTTTTTATTTTAGTTACGTTTTTTTGTTTATATATGCTTTATCCCGTAAGATATAAATCAGCATGTTATGGTAACACTGTTGAGCATGGCCCTTTCTCATATACTTAGCTATAGAGTTACGAGCATAAAAAATCACCTCCTTCAATTATAAAGCCGGTTCAGATAGATTCTTGCTTAGAAAACAGCATCTAAAGATAAAGGTAAAAAGCAACTCGGACATGGATCCTTACCTTTTTATCAGGAGAAGTGTCAGCTACGTTAGTGGTGAGGACCTCCGCAGCCAGGAGTGAGTAGCTGATCAGGTTGAAGGTCACAAAGGCCAGGAACGACTTGGATAGGAACCGCGGCCTCTCCCAGCGTATGTCGCGTAGATGGAATACCTGGGGACAAGACAAATAAAGGAATTCAGAATATTGTTTTATGTACTTAAAAAATAAAAAACGATATAAAGTATAAAAATAGAATAATAGCTGTCTTATATACTGAGTTGTTTAGTAACACATCTGTAACCTAAGCTTTTTTTAAACCACCTTTATTATTACCGCTTGCACAAAAAACGGTTCTTTATGCAAAAGTTCTATCAAAATGCATCCCTGCTTCTGGCGCGGCGCCTCGCAGGATAAAGAAATAATCAAAATGCAAAACTTTTCCCTTCGTCTTCAAATAAAATAAAGTTGTCGATTATCAAGTATATTTCACTGCCAACCAAACAAAAACCTTTTGTATTTCAATACCAAATTCCTAATACCTTATCTCTTCAATTTACATTCAACATGTTACAAGACTACATATCCCATATTATAATATGTAACATATTTCGAATACCGATATAGTTGGATTCAAACTTAATGGCGGCTCTGAAGTTAGCTTAACGCTGCGCAGTACCTCGCCCCACACCCCCGCTGGCGCATAAGTTTGTTACTGCGCAGCGACTCATCTCGTGTTCAGAGCCGCCATTAAGTTCGCATCGTACTGTACCTCTTATTATACACAAATATACATGAAGTCTGTTTTATGTCGATCACGTATTAACGTTTAGCATTTACCTATAAACAACCAGATAATTATGTCATTAGATTATCAAGGCGTATAGCAAACGAAGAAGTATGTATCTTGCAAAAAGTTTAGGTTCTTTGAACTTGTAACTTATTTTTCGCGTCACATTGTGCTTAAATAAGAAATAGTCGTAATTTTATAGTGGACATATAAGAATTTCTGATCATATCAATATGTCAGTCTGATTAGCTAAAATAATAATAGGTATAATAATAAGGCACCAAATAATATAAAACTCTGCATTGAAAAGAAATCACATAGCTAAAAACTTTGTTAAAAGTATGAACCGTAATTTCATAGAATTTATTACGTTTATTTTTTTACTTTTTGCCGCCTTATTGTATTTACTACTGAAAATGTACATAAAATGCAGTCTCAGTTTAGATCCAGATAAAAGCTCGTGAGCTTATCGTGTAATGCTCGTTCGTCAGATCTGGACGCACCCTAAGACTGAAAACTTTAATTTAAATTAGTTCCTTAGTAGACAAAATAAAACCATTAAGTATAATTCCATAAAATTTTCATTTCATTAAGACATATAGGTACATAAAGTATCTCACTCCTAACTCACACGTCAAGAAGATCTATCGCTAATACAAACAGACAAATTATCCTATTAGCGGTAATAGGTACAAATTAAACAACAAAACTATTGCATGTTTCTCACGTCAGCTAAATAACTATACAAAAACAATGCGTAAACCTTTGTACACTTGTCTGCATGCCAGTAGTAATAACGATATACTATGGTCAACGGGGACCTTAGTATGGAAACTGTACAGAAACAAAATAAGGTGAAATAGACAGGGGTGAGTATTGTCTGAAGTTTCGGAAGAGAAGCGTGTCTGGAAGGATTTAGGGGAATGTCCTTTGACCAGCATTGTGACATTGTTCTTTGACCTACTAATTTTAAAGACCGTAATGAAAATAAAAAAGTGCCTGAAATTAATCCAGTCCTACTATGGGATAGTGTGTTACCCAGTAAAATAGGCTGTGGAGTTCAGATAGGTAGTCCGTGTAAAACCGTACCGTATTCAGCTGAATCCGGTAAGACTAGTAACCGACCCCAACATAGTTGGGAAAAGGCTCGGGAGATGTTCATTTCACCAAACGGTGAAACTGTTACCACTGATGTGTGGCCAACTGTAGATACTAATTATTTAATGACCACTCATAAAGTGTGAATGGAAGCCATCATTACGATAATATAAGCATAACATAATATTAAATGCGAACCATTGTTTTATAATAAGTTCTATTGTAAAGAGATGTTGAAAGGAATATTTATAACTTATTCCAATGTTTTGAAAACTCTTAACAGAATGTGTAGTTTTTTTCCTAGTGTTTATTATAGTATTGAGTAATGTTTCTTCTGATGCAACTAGCTAGGCCTAGTCCATTGTCTAGAATATGTAAGTAGTTGTAACATAATAACTTCCAGAATGAAATACCTTAGCATTGATTCAGCTAGAACCTTTTCAGGCAACACACAGATGACTTATATAGGTAATATCGAGTACCATGTCAATTGTGGTTTTCGCGATAAAAAAAATCGCGCAAAGTTTGCTAGACTGTCCAGAAGTAGGTATATCTGATAATTTCCACTAATAACAACTCAGACAGACAAGCTACTGGCTCGTGCTGGGGTAAATTGACAAATACCTCATCATTGGCATTTATATTTTTAACACAAAAACATACTTAAATCGTAAATTTAACTGTCACCAGTTTTTTAAAAGCCAACTATTCCATGCCCTTTTAGTTTGACTCTTGAGTCTTGATTATACAGCAAAAGTTTCCCATACTCATTTCATCCTTGAATTTCGCGAAGAGAGGACAACAGATGAATATTCTCCACATAACACACATATAACCTTCAACCTAAAGACTAACGAACAATTGAATTAGCAGTAAAACGACACTTGCAATTAAATAACACATTAGCAGCGGCCGGACACAAATCGCATACATACTACGGTTTGTGTACTATTTGGATGTAGACAAACATTTTTAACTGCCTAATAAAATAATAATTGATTTTTGATATTAATTAGGAGCGCCTAAAGTGTTGTGTAAATTGTTTAACACTCAAAGCTTTTTAGTTCGTTAATTTTTATATTAAATCGTAATTTGTTTGTCATATTATGTGTACTAAGTATTGAAATCTCAAACTCAATCCGCATCTTGCATAGTTAAAACTGTCAACAGAACCTACAGACAATCCGTTCATACGGTTTGTAGGGCAGGTTATGTTTTCAAAGATACAATGCAACACTTTTGAATCAACAAATTAGGAGCTCTGTATTTTAAAACGTCAACCCGCAGGGAGCAAGTTTGTTGTTAAATGCAACGAGATTAGTGACTACATTTGCATACTCCTTATGTAAAGATGTGTTGCATTTTTATTTCTAAAAAACTGATCAGTAATGCGACCCATCTTCACAATTTTTTAACTAGGCCACTGCGCAAAAGAATCTCCAAATCTCTATCAAACGTTGCATGCCGACAACCAAATGCAAATACAATCTAATCAAGAAATATGAATGAATCAATACAAGGTATATAAGTTTAATACATGATTATAATCGACCTTACATAAGACAATTATCTGCATTACACTTTGTAATCAGCGATTTCTAATGGCCTTCGGCAAATCCTTTTTTATAATGTTTAGGTACCAAATTTAATTATTGTATAGTCAGCAACCAAAGTCACTGAGCAAAGTCGAATTGTCAAACTGTCAGAAACCTTCCTTATTTATTTATTTATTAATAAAAGTACAGTTACATCAAATAAGTTAACATACAAATTTAAAATTTACAATTAAAGTGGTCTGAATAGACATTCTTTGAATATATTAGAGAAAAAAAGAAGAATCTTCTTCATAAGCAAAGAAATAGAATAAGCCATGGAATCATCCTAGTTTTAGCCCACTTTAGCATTTAGTTTTTATATATTGTCGTTCAAACTTATGTTCCACTAAGACACAACCATTTGTTATAAAAAACAAAACCTTCATGTTGAATTTAGGATACCTATTAAGGTAAGTTTTGTCAATTTCTGACGGTTTTCAAATAAAAAATATACAAAAGCTAGATCTCATAGCACCTGGGACCAACTATCAGTATCAACAAACAGGAATAATATCCAGGACATTGACCTTACAGGTTGCCAAGCCTAGCCAAGGGCAGGCTTCCAGACGTGTATTTTATATATTTATTATTTATGAGGACATAAACCGTTTCTTGAGGTATTTTTATGGTCCTCTCGAAAGTTGGCCCTATAAATCTACAATCCCTACGTTTAAAAGTCAAGGTTAAAAATTGGTATGTTTCGAGTGCAGTGAGGTATCCAGGAAGTAAATTGATGTTTTGGTGAAGTCATGCATAGTTTATTAAAATAAGTTATAATAAATGTGGACAACAACACATACTCGTCTACACCCAAAGTACCTAAAGCACTTGTTTTATGGAATCAAAGAGAACGAAGGTTCCACGCATAAACCTGAATTAAAACTTAGGGTACTTATAACGCTAATAAGAACAAGGAAACATTAACCGCGGGACACTGGTTCTTATAGGTATACCTTTGGCTGTCCTTAAGTGACAATAATTCTTACAAAAACAAAACCGACTACTAAATGAGTCTTATATGGTTTTCTTATGGATCCCACATGATCATGGATCATAACTGGACCAAATCATAGACTGGACCAGATCATAGACTGGACCAGATCAAAGACTGGACCAGATCAAAGATAAAATGAGCCCAAACGGAAAGTTCACCCAGTCGAAAGTTTGAGGTAAAAAAAACATAAAAAATTACAGTCAAATTGAGTACCTCCTACTTTTTGAAGTCCGTTAAAAACATAGTAAACAAACAAACATGCATTGTACAGCTTTTTTATATTACGCTAGTTTTATAAGGTTATCGACTAGGAAGTGTGAAGGGCGACTACGAATTAGTACCTTCGTAAAGTTATTCAGATAATGTATATAAATAACTACGAATTGTTTAATATAATAAATAAATAATATGTAGGTACCTAATGAGTGTAGGTGGTGGTACCTTACAGTAAGAATTCGGAGTGTATGATTCCAGATGTTCGTTCATTTTGATTAAATAAAAGTATTTGGAAATTCAAGATCTGTTAATATGGTATTTTATTACTTTAAAAGCGACAAATAATAATTCTGACATTTACAAACAAGCACCTATTACTAATAAGATGCCAATCATGCCAAAATTATTTCACATTTTTTTTTTTTTCATATAAAAGCGAATTAAATCAATTACAAATTCCAGTTAAACAAACAATAATTACAAAGAAACATAACATACAAATCTAGCTCAAAAACTTGAATTTTAGTTATAAATATATCAAACTGTAAGAAATAGGCGTTACGAATTCATAAACCATTGAATTGCCGGTGAGCATATCAAAGAACAATAACAATGTTATTGAAATCGTTATTTTATCGTCTAGGCACTAGTACTCAAAACGTCAGTCAGCATCTGAACTGAGGAAGTACTTTTTAATACAAAATTAGAAAATCAGGTATTTTCATATGCCTTTTTCATATTTGGACGCATTAAAACATTCTTTCCAAAAGGTCAGATTATAGAATAGTGTTTACTTCGGCAGTCGTAACTAAAACCTACTGCTCGGCATAGGCCTTCATTTGTTTATGCTATCTCAGACGAGACAAACATATCAGGAAGGGACAGACGTCTCTTGGTTTACCAAGAAGAACTATACGTAAAAAGTTTAGCTATCGTGAGTTGGTAACAACTAGCTGGAATCAGTTAGTGCACATAGCAACCGCCAACACTAAAACTAATAGAAATACAGTCAAATATATCAAATCATTACAAAAAGTAACACAATTGAATCGTGTTACTGGCAGACTATATTTTTTGCTCATTAAACTGCTCAAAAGACTATTTGTATCAAGATTAACAAAGACAAGCAAGATGTCGCCGGATCTCTTATCTAGACTCCGTCATTTAGTCTAGAATTAGGTCATCAGTGCACTAATTAGTGCCATCATATGAGTGCATTATTCTTTTAATTCTATGTACATGAAAGGCACGACAGGTTGCCACATAATTATAAAAAAGGAATCTTTATGGGTTAAACTTTTGTTCATCTTACCGCTATTCAAATTAGTTATATCAAATATTATAGCATAGCAAGTAATAGTGAAGTTAAATAAATATCTCTCACAATAGTCAAAGGCCCATTCGCTCTCTAGATGGGACGGCAAACCGGACATGACCTGAAATAGATCAGTCGCAGGACCAACGGTTTTATCTGCTTTCAGAACCAAACTAGGTAACCTAACCTAACATCTTGACTACAAGACTTTCTAATGAGCATTTCTTAACAGAAAATACTCCAATAACTATTTTTGGCCCGAACCAGAGATTCGGACCCAAAACCAAAAGACTTATAGACCAACTAATTAGTAACAAATAGTCAGTTAGAAACGTCGACTTCATCTAGCTTAGGAAGACATTGTTAAAGTGATTTATATAGTCCTACTTGCATAAACTATTTCATTTCAACAAGGTAGTCAGCAGTGGTATAAGTACAGGTCACAAATAGTCTGAGTTCTTAACTACAAAACTCTAAGTCCGGTGAAGCAGTCAAAGCCCACGCTCAGGCTAACTGCAAAGATCTCTACCAATACATATTTAACTACAAAACTCGCAATTCACATAATCTACCTTGACTAAGTACATGTACCTACTTACTACCATACGCGCTCAACTTTTGACTCGTGTTAAACGCAAGGCGATCTTCTCCACTCCCAATCAGTATTAATTGAAGGTCGTAGTTTAAATATGATTACAAGACATGTTGACCCGATTATGCGGCTAATCCCAGGCTAGACTAATATTTGTACGACCTTACAGTTATTAGCTAAGACGATGAGATTAAAAATGCAGGATTTAAATAATCCAAAAATACGATATCTCATAAATTTATAGATCTGATGACTTATTAGTTATTTAAGTAGAACTACGGAAACAAATATAAATAAGGTTTATACAAACGAACTATTTTTAATAAATCATACTACTATAATTACATAATACTATTCATAATACATCGCTCTGAATCAAAAGTAAGTAGCTAAAGCACTTGTGTTATGGAATTCAGAGACAACAAAGATACCACATACACCCAGAACCGACACAATGTAGAAAAGTGATTTTCAAAATTGTCTCATCCGGGGATCAAACCCGGGAACTCAGAGCAAGCAATACCTTGAAAACTGGTGTGCACGCCAGTCGACCACGGAGGTCGTCAAATAAAAAGTTACAACGATAACATAAGGAAGAAAAGCGAGAAAATTGGGCTTTCCTCACACCCAGAAATACGTTCTCACTTATTTTTCCACCTATTTCTCTTTGAAATTTATTATATATTTTGAATTATACATTAAATTTTAAAAAATACTCAATTATACATGTATATCCTCTTCAAGAAACATCGATGCATTAATCACACTAATTTAGTTAAATCTTGTAACAAGGTGTCTGTAAACTTCTAATTTAGTGTCTGTAAATCTTTAATCCGTAGACGTATGAACCACATTAAAAGTATCAGGAAGTTAACTGAGGATTAAGTCACACATCGATACATGAATCACACTAATTTAGTTAAATCGTGTAACAAGGCCCGTAAAATTTAAAATTTTAATCCGTAGATGACTGCACCACATTCAAACCAGGAAGTTAAAAACTGAGGATTAAGTAACTACTAACTGTAATGTGGGCCACGGTCATTACCGAACGAAGCAAGGAGGCGGAGGTTAGCTAACTGGTTTCACATAAAGGTATAATTAATATCAATTTGACAGGTTGACGGAACAGTTTACATACAAGATATGCGGTAGGGATATTATCAGTATATGTAAATTGTTGGTTTAACTGAGAAAGAAACGAGAATTTTGAATATGACGATTTTTATGTTTTGGCATATTTATCTGCCTTTAATTTATTTATAACTTTATGTACAATAATGGAATCAGTATATGTAAATTGTTGATTAAACCGACAACTTTTATTTTTTTTATCACGACGATTTTTTTAGCATATTTATCTGCGTTTAATTTATTTATAACTTTCTGGGCAATAATGTTAAACAAAGTGAACTGCATTACTCGCTCCATATTCCGGCAGTCAATTTTAAGATCAAAAAAAAATGGAGACTAATAGACTACGGGCCCATGAACAAAATGAATGGGTCATATGAACCACCAGGTGACGTATATAGGACGATAGAAGAGCATAAAATAATAAGATTCAGCACTATGCCGTCACTTGTGATCAGTCCAACTGGGTGCTGGTGAGCATTCAAAAGTGCAGCTAGAGTGAGTACATTTTGGTCATTTATTTCTGTACGGCATTGTTACCATCGAATAGATCCATGAAAAATAATAAGAAAGCGCGCAGTGCCATACAAAAATGGTGGTCCAAAAAGTTGGTATTTTAGTTTTACTTTCTGTCAATTTCCAGGGTAAATTTGGTCATTTGATTCTGTACGGCGTCAGTTTCAATACAGCTTCTAATCCATTATCTAAAAAATATTATCTATGCATGAAATACTTTCAAAATAAATAATTTTATGTTGTTCAAATCACCCCTCGGACCACGGAATGAAGGCGGGTTGCAAACCTCGATTTTTTCCCCTTGTTCAAAGATTTTTGTTCGTTGTACGGCGTTGCGGAATAATGGATTAGAAGCTGTATTGAAACAGTATGAAACTGACGCCGTACAGAATCAAATGACCAAATTTACCCTGGAAATTGACAGAAAGTAAAACTAAAATACCAACTTTTTGGACCACCATTTTTGTACGGCACTGCGCGCTTTCTTATTATTTTTCATGGATCTATTCGATGGTAACAATGCGGTACAGAAATAAATGACCAAAATGTACTCACTCTAGCTGCACTTTTGAATGCTCACCAGCACCCAGTTGGACTGATCACAAGTGACGGCATAGTGCTGAATCTTATTATTTTATGCTCTTCTATCGTCCTATATACGTCACCTGGTGGTTCATATGACCCATCCATTTTGTTCATGGGCCCGTAGTCTATAAGTTTTATCCTTCTTGCTATAGAGGTCATCGACCTAGGGGTTCTAGGGATAAATGTACAATTGGATATAGATTTACCCCTAGAACACCAAGGACAATGACCTCCTTAGCGGGAGGGGCAAAATTAAGTAATTAATGTGTCAAAACGCCTCCGATTTTGACATATTTATCTATAACACATACTTGTTTGGGTTGATAGATTTTTAGGTCTAGAAATTAGGTCAAGCCATGTCTATAGGATTCTCAACAAGGATGGTAGTGAGCCTGTATATGTAAGCTAACTATGCATAGCAGACACAATGTCTTAAACAAACCATTGTCTGTTATGGATTGTATGCATTGGTCACTAAGACGGTTAAGGATTGTCGCTAAGTAAGGCTCTGAACCTGCACCTAGCAACTAGCCAAGAATACATCACACGTAATAAAGGTATGGTTACAATACGACCAAAAAACTCAAGACCAAAAATTTCGGAATATAAAAGAAATTAAATAATTTATTCGCGATTACGAAATAAATAGGAATTCAACGATTAATGTCGACAACGCGTACTTGTGTGCGAACAATAGTCAAATATATTGCATTACTGTCAGAGGTCAGTAGGCAATCTATGCGACCGACTTCTTATATACTTCTAGTAGAACATAAAGAGGCATATAAATTATACCACAATAATAACTATATATGTAATTCTTACAAAAAAAACCTACTTCTAAATAAGTCTTATATGGTTCCTTATGGATCCCTCTGTCATAACTAGACCAAATGAAATGGGACCACAAGGGAATAAAAAAAGAATCAACTAAATCGGTTAACCCAGTCGAAAGTTCTGAGGTAGCAAATATAAAAATAAAACAGTCGAATTGAGTACCTCCTCCTTTTAGAAGTCAGTCTAAAATATTAAGAAAAAACCGACGAATTTTCAAAAATATCTTCTAAAAAAAAGCTCTTTGTTATTAAGGCTATAAGAGCCATATCGATCACGACAGCTTTCAAACAAAATTAAACCGCATTATAATCGGTAACTAATTGAAGTAATTAAAGGATAGAATAGACAGTAAAGTTGCGAGTACTCGTTAGAACCAAGGTCGTGGAAGACAATGCACTGAGCTATGTGACAGTCACCGATGGAGCGATGGCGATCCGCCAAGCGTATCTTAATGACTAATAAATACATTTTATTGGAAAGTTACAAGTCCCTAACAGTAGAGAATAAAAAATCTATGTCTTAGATCCAGCCATCCTTCGTAGTTTTGTCTTATTAAGATTGTTAGCAACGCACTAAGTCCATGTCCGAACCCCGTAGGGGGTACCCTTAGTGGACGTTGCTGGCGTAGTTAGTGTTTCCTATTGAGCTGGCTGGAGGCCTTAAGGTCCTCGCTAAAATTCCGGTGAAGTTTAAATAACTACTAAGATTCCTACCAAAAAAAAATCTATCTATTCAACGCGATTACGAAGGACTGATGTCGTTGTGGAAGCGACACACCGATACGGACAGTGGCCTGCACCATCTTCCTTCCAAAATGGCCAGTCCTGCTTTAAATAAATAAATAGTTTGTATAAGTTTAAGGGTTCATGGTGAAGGATTAGGTCTAATAAATGTTAAAGCTCGCTGAAGCAGTCAAAGCCTGCGCCCAGGCTAACCTCATAGAGCACTACAAAAAAAAAACTTTAAATTATGCAAACCACAATTTCAAAATCCTTTATCTGTGTTGTTAAAGAGTCTCATAGTTCAGGTTCATTAATTAAAATAAGAATCCATACAGGAAAAAATATTTTACGTATAAAATACTTCATTCAACGGAAACGCAGGCTAAATGTTTGATAAAACATTTTACGACTTGTCCTGCACCTATTGCCGATAAGAGAACAATTATGCAAACTAACAATGCATTATCAAACTACAGTAAAAATACTATTTTCTCTTATTTTTTAGGTACTTTTTAGACTTGCAAGTAACCGACTTGTTGGTTGGTTGTAAATAAATTATCCGACTTCAAAAAAGGAGGAGGTACTCAATTCGACTGTATATTATCCATATTAATAAGAAATAAATATAAGAGTTATATTAAAGTCGGTTTTTTGTTTGTGAGTTTTACAAAGTATGCGTTCAAATAACCTGAAGATAGAGGTATTGAGGTGAAAGCACGCAAAAAATCTTGCAGCGACACACTTATTATAATGGCATGCACCGTTACAAACACGGATAGAAGATATCAAACAAATTCAATTAGACACAAACAAAGAAAATTTTTTGAGCAATTCTCACAATATTTTTAGATTTTTTGCCAAAACATTTTTTAAGCGAAGACGAGATCCATGTTAGGCCATTAGAAATAATTTGAATACTTAGTTAGGCAGTTGATGACAATTAGGCAGATTCATGAATAATTTTGAGCAAGCGTACGTTTTTGCCTTTTAAAGATTCGCGTTCTAAAGATGGCTCTAGACATATAAAATACATATAAGGCAGGTATAGATAAGGCAAATTTACCATATAGGTCGGAAAACAGTTGAAATCCTAGAGTCTACATTTATTTAAGAGATAGCTCCAGAGAGTAGAAGTTTTCAAGAATTCTCATATGCAATAGATTAAACGAAAACCTTTGAAATATTTATATCCAAGAAACAAAATATCTCAGCCCATTTACGTCAAAGCTTTTCTACTAGTGCAACCTAAAAATTAAACCGAAACAGAAATTGAAGCTATTTATTGTAGGGAAGTAGCATGACCAGCGATGCTCAAGCACTGCAGTGCTTTATTTGAGAAAAAAATATAATATTAGGGACAGTTGACAAAACACAAGCCTGATAACTACGAGAAAAGAACTGACTGCTTGCTTTTAACGCCAAAAACGGTATCTGATTGGTCATCATGCCAAAAGATACCTCACAAAGTGTTTAGGTAAATAAAACTCTAAAGGATAATCTTCATTAAATCAAAAAAGGTGAGGTATTCACAAAATATAGGTCATATTTGGTTTATGATTGAATTGTAATAGAGATCAATTTGCATACCGGTTGAACTCGACGCCGGTACAAGGTTACCCAAAACTGAAGGTTACGACAATTGGTACCGAGTTACGTAAGAGACAGTACAGCCTATACAAAAGTAAACAAGACTAAATTGAACCTTATCGCATCGTGATAAAGACGTTTGAATTTGTTTTTATTGTGGTGACGTGTATAGTATAGTTGTTCCGCGTATGGATCAGAAGTAATGTGATTGACATCTAAGTAAGTTATTTTTTTTTATTTCATTGCTACTGTTAGTTGTTTATTATATTTTTTGTGTGGTAATGACGTTTTAGTTTAGAAGTTATAAGTGCGTATGCGGTGGGGAAGATTTTGGTGCGATCTTTAGTCGTTAAAATATTTTAAATCAAAATACAATAAATTTGGCAGTTTACAAAGGAATAATATAGGAATGAGAAAAAAGATGCTTATATAACAATTAATTAGAAAACATAAAATGCCCATTGACATAAATAATAGTTAAATAATAATTTAAATTATTCACTGCAGGCAAAGGCCATATAATGCCAAGAACAGAAAAAGTTGCGAAACCGCTAAAAATGTATAAAAAAAATATATCGAGCGAGATATTTGACAGATTATCATATAGACATAATAATTGTAAGTAATATATAAATAAATTAGCAAGTTACTAATAAGGTTGAAACACGCGAGTGCACTGGCCGTTTGCGAATATGAAGGCTGCATTTAAGATTCTTAGTTAACTGTAGATCATAAACCATTCTTTATTATAAATGTGAAAGTTTGTGAGCATATGTATGTTATTCTATTACGCGAAAAAACCTGAAAGATAAACTAAATGCTAATGGTGGAAATTTGGAAGAAGAAAGGGGAGGCTTTTGACCAGCAGTGGAATCTAACGAAGGCTAATAAAAAAAAATGGTGGAAACCGCGGAAATTTGCGAGTGCTGTAAGCACAGTATCATCATTACAGGCCTGTTGATCCAGAGGTTAGAGACCCTGACTGCTATACGGAGGTCGTGGGTTCGATTCCCACCCGGGACAAATGTTTGTGTGATGAGCACGATCATTATGTTCGGCGTCTGGGTGTAATTTATCTATAATATGTATGTATTCAGAAATATATAAGTACGTTTATCAGTTGTCTGGTTACCATAACACTAGCTCTGCTTAGCTTGGGATCAGACAACAGTGTGTGAGATGTCCCGGAATATTATATTATTTTTAAAGTTATAAAATATATTTGGCTGGCATAAATAAACATTTAATTCTAATTAGTTCTACTTTAACGACATAGAATTCTATAAAACTAATTCTCGAACTAAATTGCTCGGTTGCGTAAACTAGGCCCAGTTCGGCAAAAAGTTCTAGATGATTTAAGTCTGTCATTAAAAGTATTTAGGTAACTTTACCTTAAATAAACAAGTACCAAAAACTTGTCAATTAAATAGTGTAAATGGCAGTTTGTTTGAGTACATACAAGTAGGCTATCAATGACAAAAATATTTTTTGAAATAGATCCATAGTCGTAGGTGACATCGCGTACAAATACTCAAAAGAAAATAGAATACTGTCGAATAAAAACCTCCTCTGTTAAAGTCAGTTAAAAAGACATCTGTCAGTACTTAATCAAGAAAAAAAACATTATTTACAAAAAAACAATTTCCAAAAAAAAAATTGCTAATAAATAGAGTCATAACTGGCCCTTAACACAAGACCATGAATATAATATTTTTGAGAAAAGCTCTCGAGCCTTGTCAAAGGTGCATGACATACACTGAGGTCGTATGTACAGGAAGACGACTGGGTGAAAGCCGGTGCAAGGTGCATCAAGGACCATTACAAGTTTTTCAAATTGTTGGTATATGTTAAAGTATGATCGTAAACATAGTTATAATCATCCTTATAATAATAATAATAATTAAGGGTAAGTAATAAAGGCTGGTATTATATTAATGTTTAATAATAATATTAAACATTAATATAATACCAGCCTATAAACGTCTTACTGCTGGGTACAGGCCTCTTCCCATATAGAGAAGGCACGAGCATTGATCACCACGCTTGCTCATTTGCGGATCCCAATTTTGGAATCCAGGTTTCCTCACGATGTTTTCCTTCACCGTTTGTCGAAAGTGTCTTAGAATAATTAAGAAAGTACATATAACTTGAAAGGTTACATTGTTACTTGGCTGATTTCGAATCATCCTTATAATGTTATTAATTAGTTTGCGTCCGCGGCTCTTCAAGATATCGGTTATTTCTTATTCTATTTTAAATAATTACTTAATTAATTAAAATTAATATTTATCTAGATTTTCACACTTATTTTAATATGATGAGCTTCACACGTAGTTCCTAATTAAGATAGGAACGTGTGGTATTTTTGAAAATTAAATCATAAAAATAAATATTTATTTAATGATCTTATTAATTATTATTTAACTCATTAGATAAATAATAAAGGTGGAACGATGCATTGTCTCACTTTTTTTATTAACAGCCAGACATTCTTAATTCAAAATATGATAAAGGCTGGATTATATTATAAATAATTGCAATGTCGTCTACCTTTGGTTTAATCATCGTTAGTAAAATTAATTAATAAAAATTAATTGTAATTTTGAAATTCTTGCATAATAAGATATTGCTGCAATTATTTATTTACTTCTTCTGTGAGTTTGTCAAATATTATAAATCGTTGGTTGTGTCAAGACATTGCTTGAAGTAGAACAATGTCTGTACTTTATAAGGCAGTTTTTTTATTTATTTTTTAAACGAGTGCGTTTTAGTGTCAATTTTGACCTACCATGGCCACCATGGTAATATAGTTTCTAAAATTAGTAATATCCAGATGATTTTTTTTTTCACACGTGTTCTCTCGTGATAAACAATTCACAGGAAATTCTTTATGTTAGAGATAGTTTGTGACCCGCGACTACTGATTATTACATTGTTTTAAATAAAATATAGATCATTATTATATTGCGCAAAATCCTTGCAATAAAACCTTTCTACGTTGTCTGTGGTATGTTTACAAATTTATGTTTTAATAAAGGTATTAAAAATCAAAAAGATCACCAAAAAAATTGACCAAAATAATAAATTAAAAAAGCCGCTAAGCAGCCAAGTCATCAAAATCATCTACATAAATTAATTATTTATGTCATGTAATCACAATGCAAATATTATTATAACAACTTTTATAGAACTACATAACAGTTTTTTTTTTATGAATTTCGGTCAAGTGCAAGCGTCGCGTCAAGGATCCAAAGTTTATAAAAACAAATGTAAAGCGTAAATTCATTTGGGTGCCAAATGCATAATTATTATTTATGGGTTATATTATCATACCTACAGACAATATCATTATATAAGTTATTTAATATCAGAAGAATTTCAATTAGTTATTTGACCTGAATCTTTATTTTGATGATAATGTACAAAATCTTTCGGATTTATTTAAATTGCAAAATGTTACTATAAACCAATGATATTCTAATAAACAGATATGTTATAAGCGTGCAATCGTGAAGACTCGAAAACGTCCTAATTGGGACGTATTGCCATTAACAACAACACTATTTGTCTCTTTTTTTCTTATGGGTTTTATCGCGCTATCTCTTTTGCTCTGCCGCTGCTGCGCGGAACACTTTTTTCGATTGTTTTGTATGCGTATAACATATCTGTTTATTAAAATATCATTGCTATAAACACATTGTTCTCGTCTCTTTCTCCTGAACTATAACAATAAATAACTTTCTATTACATAATTTAATATAATCGATTGTAATATCATTGTTCAATATTAATTTACTGTTATGTCTCTACGTAGAAGTTCCTTCTGTTTACAATAACAAGCTCAGCACGAGGCAAATGATCCTTTTATTGGAGAAACAATTAATATTATTATATCACAACGTTTATAACATACCATAGGCAAGGAACAAAGAGATTTTGATTAGAATATTTAAAGAGTTTCAATTCGTTTTAATATAAAAATAAATATACCATAAAGAATAGAGCACTATTGCTTTCAGAGTTTGACGCGAATGTTAGTCATTGAAATAAAAGTGTGCCCGTGACCGTGGTGCAAAAGGAATCGAACGTCGGTGGCTAAACCTAGTATACCGCGATAAAATCCTTAACAAATCATTTTATTTCAAGAATAGCTGAAATACGAGTAGCTAGAGAGTTATAGAATAAAAGTGCATGAGAAGATATAAACATAACATATCATCACGCCTGTATCCCCGAAAGGGTAGGCAGAGCTGTACCAATGTACACCCACTGTTCGCCGATATGTTTAGGTCCCATGTAATAGGGGGCAACCCTATTGCCACTAACCGGGCACAAATCCAAACTCCGACCTGCTACTGAGAATTTCATAGAAAAACCCAATATCACCTTGGTTGACTCGGGAATCGAACCCAAGACCTCTAGCGTAGCAGTCGCGCTTAGCACCACTAGGCCAACGAGGCAGTCATTAGAAGATATAAGGGTAGCACAATACATGGATTACTTAGCCTATATCAGTCCACTGCTAGACAAAGCATACGATTTCATTACTAGCCGTGCTCTTTATCAACACTGCGCACATTAATACAAATAAACCATGCCATCTATTTTAAATAACAAGATAAGTCAAATCATAAAAGCTTAAATACATTTGGGATACAACACTTTTTGTGGAGAGGCTTAAAGCAATACTCATTGACAGTTCCTAGTAACTTAGTATACCTAAGTATAATAAAACATGTCCAATTAAAATTTCATTGAATTGCATAAAATGAATAAAAATTACAATTAGACAATGATAAACAATAATTTTCCATAGAAAAACAAAGTTACAAACACGTTATGTGAAATATTAAATACCTAACTAGATTTTTTCATGTAAAGCTTTAAAATATATTTATTGAGTGCATCCGGTACAACGCAGTTTATTCTCTGCAGGATGTTAGGTATATTATTCTAGGCTTAAGCATGAAAATATACACTGTCGTCTGCATAAGGCATGGAGACAATAAGGGTACCATTCATATAGAGATTAACAAGGTAAGATCGTTGTGTGGTGTATTCTTTTTTCAATACCTTGGTCAGTTGGATTGAATATTTACTTCCATGAATGGTTATAAGTATCTACTGACATATTAGAAGAATAATCTGCAATCTTTACATTCAAACTAATATTAATTGAATATTTAAACAATATCGTATCAGTCGCCAGTTCAATGTTATCCCCTTAGAGTATGAAAACAATTAGAAAACATCGATGATACTACATTAGTTCTGATACTACATGGGTAATATTAGTTGCGAACTGTTTCTACACAAATTACTTTCAATTCAACACTTGTTCACACTAGTCCTCACAATTCATACTCTGGTATGCACTCTATAGTTTACTTTCCTATCCTCTAAGCCACTCTCAGGTAATGCCCCATAGCTTAATGTTTACTCTTCGGTAACGATTCGAGTTCAGGTGACTGCGAAGTTGAAGGCTGTATTGCTACACATTCGATGAGCTCATAACACGAGTATAGTGCTTAATAAATTAATGGTTACAAGAGTTTTGTTTTCGTTAGTTGTTTTCTTCGTCACTTTGATTGGAAAGCCTTCTGAAGATTCTGAGGAACATGATAGTAGGTTGCTTAAAATGCTTTTAATATTTTTTCTAGTGAGTGTTTCAGTAATCAGAAAGTATCTAAGGAGTACTCAGGATTAAACGTGATAGTTACTGCGGATAGTGACCAAATTTATTTTAACTGTATTCTTTTCCCAGTAATGGGACAGTTATAAGCCGGTACTAGTATTTAACCTATGTAGTGTTCGGTTATATTTTATTCCCCGAAATAAAAGGATTAATAAAGACCTCTTTTATTTCGGGTGTGTAAAAGGTGGTGGACGTACAATAAGATATTTGGCTTTGCTTGTTATCAGTAAATTTAATTTGAAATTAATCATCTTAGCATTTCTTCAGCCGTTATTTATTTACTTTAACCCTAATTACCAAATCCTGGTTGCTAAGCCATAAACAACAAAAAAAAGGCAATTCCGCTTTCAAAAAAAATCTGAATTTAAACTAGGTAATTTATTTTTTTCTATTTTTAATTAGTACTTAGGCAATATTTTAAGAGTTAGGCATATAATGACATGCAGTGTTAAAAAAATAGATTATCTGTAATATAAAAATTTATCATTGAATGTAAGCCGGGCAAGTACCAATGTAACTTTTCAAAGTTATATGTACTTTCTTAATTATTCTAAGACACTTCTGACTAACGGTGAAGGAAAACATCGTCAGGAACCTGGATCCCAAAATTGAGATCTGAAATCACCAACCCGCTGAGAGCAAGCGTGGTGATCAATGCTCGTGCCTTCTCTATATGGGAAGAGGCCGGTGCCCAGCAGTGGGACGTTTATAGGCTGGAATTGTTATCATTGAATGTGTCGCTAAGCGCAAATATCGAGAGCAGCTGAACCGATTATGCTATTTCTTTATTTATTTATTTATTTATTTAATAATTTATGTACACACACAATAGTTTAGTAAATATAACATATATATAAATGATGTACAAAGGTACTGCTTATTTCATTAGAAATTTCTGCCAGCAGACCCGCGAATGGAGAAGTCGTGAATATTGGTAGCCATAGTGTGCGACTTAGTACAAAACTACAAAAATTATAAAATTTAAAACAATCATTTTATAAAACATACATATACGTACATATACTACAAATAACTCATATACATATAAATACATATATATATATATATATAATAAATATAAATATATATATAATAACTCAATCATAAGGAGAGATAATACTCTTTAGTGCGTTTCTTAAAAATAGCAATAGATTCTTTATATGTAATATTCCTTAAAGTACGAGATGATGGTACTTACAGAGAAAACAAAAATTGCCACAAAAAGTCACGCGGGTGACACCGCGGGGCATAGCTAGTAGTGTAATAATATTTTACAAAATCGATAATGAAGGAATTAAATATTAGGCTTTTTTATTTTCGTATAACAAAATGTTTACTTTTTTCTTGCGACACAACCAAATACAATAAAATATTGAAAATTATACTGGCTGTATAAAACTGTTTATTCATTCTAGTTTGAGATAAATTTGTTCTGCTTCAATAGAAATTAATGAGATATTTTTTTTTTTTTTTTCGTTGAACTTGGAATACCTATCTACGCTTCATCTAGGTAAGCATTGTTTTTTACAGATTCTGTCCTAAGCTTAGGGTATAAGGAAATGCCAATACTACGAATCTCAAATTATTTAACAGGAAATAGAGTCAAGATGTATTTTGTCATCTTTTACTTGGATTTTTGTAGCTATAGGTTTTCCGAATTTACTAGTAGATAAATAAAAAAAGACCCAACTTTTTTACATAACTAATTTTCATTGCCTTAATATTTTCCAATTTAAAAAACATTTATTTAAAAACCAAAACAAGAATAATTTGTTTTTGCAAAAAGCCCAATTGCAGTGGCTACCAAACGGCTTAAAAACACAATTTATCTTGATCAAATAATCACGGCAGCTTATGTAAAATAGTTAAGTAGAAACAATAAGTAAATGACAAACATAAATCATGATAATGGTAATATAGGACTTTTGGTAATTTATTACGTGTTGAGTAGTATTAAGGCCAAAACATATATAAAGTATTTAATGTTTATAAAACCCCGCATTGAATTAAAAAAAAAACAATTTTAAAATATAAACTCAAAAATATCTTTAATATATAAAAATATTTATAAGAACTTAACCGAAACGTAAGCAATTGAACTTTATAATTACGCGTAAGGATGTAAAAGAAAGAAAATAAAAAAGTCGGAAGTCAATCGAGTTCACTGCACTCACCTTTAAAAACCCTCAAACAAAACAATTCACATCACTCAACTTTCACAATAAAAAATAAACAGTCCATAAATTTTGAATTCGAAAAAGAAGTTCCGTTCGTAATTTAAAAAAGAGCGCGGTAAATTCGCGCGGTCCGCGCGTGTCGGCGCCGGTGTATTGCAACACTGGCTGAATGGGCGACGCGCCTGCGATTAGAACCGCGCGGTAAAAAACGATGAATATAGTTGTCAAGTATTGTCAACATGGAGTCATAGTCATGGATGCTTAGCTTATGCCCAAAAGGAGGTAAACTGCGTTGATTTTAGATAGAATTAAGTATACATAGGCTATACATGTATTATACGCTTTGGAATGAATGTTTACAAATCAATTGAATCAATTTTATACACCTAAAATTTTCTCTACTGTTTATCACTTATAATTAATAAAAAAAAAAAAACAATAATCCTGGAAAAATGTGAGTAGGTTAATTTTATTGTCTGGTCAGGTAAACCTAGAGAATAAAATTTAAACAAAAGAGTAAGGACTTTCTCTCGAGACTCATTAAAAATAACATATTTAAATCATTATTCCCTATGTATATATATAGTTTTCAGAAAATACAAATGACCCCTATACGACTGGCCCAATTATTAGATCACGCATTGCCGGTCTTGATCATAAATTGAGCGACTGCTAATTCGTCGCCCACGGAAAATGTAATTACCAATTTCCTGGACGCTTGATGAACTAATCAAGCAGGTTGTTATTGTAAATTAGAAAAGGTATACATCAATAGTACTATCTCTAGTAGTTCAACATACGTAAAATTTGTTAAAATCTTTGTCGAAAACCGTAAGAGATGATTTTTAGTGGTCACAGGAAGCCAATCCTTGGCGTCCTTAAATGGTTAAGTCCTTTTGGTCATCTCGAAAAAGACAACTGATAAGTGCATAAAATTATGTTATCTCCTAAAAGAATGCATTTCTACCTGCTCATCATCGTATATATTTAAATAAATAAACAAATTTAATTTGATACACCTAACTATGGTCACTTTTAGTTATCAAACTTTCGTTAACTTTAACTAAATTACATGTTGTTTTATTATAACTTGTCTTATTTACATATTGCCATAAATTATAATTTAATCCGAAAAATACAACAACATTTCAAATAGGTCGAATGATCAAGAATATTTTTTTAGTCAAGCTATTGAGTCCACCCCATGGAATTTTGTTTACGACAAACCTAGTCAAATCAAACACGTTATAATAAATTATGTATAGATGATTGCAGTTTAACTCTGCGTCGTATAAGTACAAAAAATATTTACAGAACTAATTACACTTCTATGATTCGGCCGCTGAGAGGATGCATTTCTCATAGGTGGTGGTCAACACGAAGAAACTTTAATGTCGCGAAGAATTTAACAAACATAAATAACTATCACTTATTTGTCACTTAAACGAATGATATCGTTCAAAACTGTTCACTATGCCAGGTTACAATTAATGACAATAACCCGGTTTTTATTTCCCCATACAAAGCAAGGCCAACTGACATGTGTCAGAATTGCATTCATTCAGCGGCTGGACCATAATAAGACAATCTTGAAAAGTTAAGATAACCTTAGTTCTTTACTAATGTACGAATAACATCTCAGAATCATATTTGTTTCTTAGATTTACGCGAATGTTAGACATTAAAATAAAGCTACTTTTTTACGGATTTTGTCGCGGTTTATTTTGATTTTAGTAGCCGGCGTTTCGACACCTTTACAGGTATCATGGTCACGGGCAGACCGCGTTAACCGCGTCAAAATCTTTAAAACAGTAGTTTTATTTTAATCTCAGTATCATTTAGGTACTGGACACAGGTCCTAGGTATCAAACATGGGTTTTAACGTATGTGAGCTGATGCTGTAATGACACAGCACGTGGCCACCCTTTATGGTATCAACATGAGACGAAACAATATGCACATTAATGATATGTGATTACAAAGCCACCGGCAGACGTGACCAGATTTGAAAGATTGATTACATGTATAAATTTGTTGAGATGTTATAAGACAAAGATGGGATCTAACAATATAATTGATTACGCATAAGTATAAAATCAAGTTCAAAATAAATGATTATCATTTCAAGGAAGAAGAGAAGCACTACAAATCTTGATAACCAATGTAATATGGCAAAAAAAATTGAGTGTAGCTCTCGATTTTCCTTCATCATCAGATCGTGACCTGATGTCCATTGACCAACAAGGATACTTTGTGTTAACTAAGGGTATATCTATCCAAAAGGAGTGAAGATTACATCTAGCATAAGAGTCAGTTTACAAACTTTCAGCTCAAATAATAGTTAATTTAATAATTGATAGCAAAATTTTCGTTCCCCTTCTTGATAGAGGTTTCGGTAAAACACCCGGGAAGAATACAAAAAAAGAATTAGAAAATATTCCGACAAATGTCTTCTGCCTTACGTCAGCAACAGAATAAGAATAATAAACATTAACAACAAGTAAATCTTCAGATTAAATTGCAAATAAGTTCAGAACAAGACAATACGTACGCATAAGGCGTCGGGCAGAATTCCAAGATGTCAGTATGAAGCTAGAGTTACGCACTGCCGAAGTATTTGATTTATAAGAGTCAAGGAACCTCAGAATATAGATATTGTAAGCTTTCAGAACGAAAATAGATGCAAGAATAATTGTGAATATAGATTCTTTTAAATTATGTAAACAAATTTTGTTTTTGTTTGTTTACAGCTAGGAACTTTTAAATTGCTTTTACTCGGTCTTTAGTATCGAGTCAGACCGACCCCGAGCCAGACAGGCCCAGTCCTTCCTCTTCCAGGATTTTACCTAACCATGTAAGAACTTATTTCTGGGAAAGATAATGTAAAAAAAATGTTTAAACTAACTACTTATATAGGATCAAATAAAATATACTACCTAAATTGTACCTAGGAACTCCTAATGCCTACCCAAAGATCACGCTCACATATTTCGTAGAAGAATATCTACGTCGCTCTGCTAATTATGCTAATTAATTAATTTAATTTACTTGTAAAGTAAGATAGCTTGCACGCTATATAGTTTTATGGACCGTGAATACACTTAACGAGATAATTAAACGGTATATTATATAAAATAAGTGAATATTGTTCAAAGAAATATCTTCAAACTAAGTGAAACATTTCTTTAAATAAAATAGAATCCATGAAAAACACATAACACATGCACTTAAAAAAATAAGGGATTTTTTCCCTGGGGTCCTATCATCAGATCTGGATGACTACGCGATCTCTTGGAAAATCTATATTACAAGCAAACAAATTGCTTTCTGAATCAGTTCAGTCGTCTAAGGCGCAGGCCAGACAGAAGAGACGTAACACGCAGACGACGTAACCGACCAGAGAGACCCGCGCTCCGTCTCTTCTGTATGTTTTGCGTCGCGACGCTTCTATACATTTTGTATGAAAGGGACGCGGTGGAGACAAATGTCCGCGCCCCGTCTGCGTCTTACGTCTCTTCTGCCTGGCCTGCGCCTTACAGTAACCTAAAAACTTTTATTTACGTCGTTTAATATGAGTCAGCGTGCGCTTTAGATATAGTCTTAATGCCAGCAATTATCATTTGAGGTTTGGGAAATAACTAAATACCTATATTGTATTGGTTTTCCAAGTATTGGATATTGGTAGATTGATTGATAAGTCGTTTAGCTAATCGGAAAACTGAGTCTTGAGGCACTATTTAGGAGTACCTTGGGAAATAGATATGTCAGTTGGTTATAATAAGCTTAATTGATTTGGTTTACATAGTTAAGTGTTTTTTAATCAATATAGATGCAATTATTTTTAAAGCAAAGGCATTTTTTTACTTAACGTTTTGTTCAGTACTACTCATAAGAAAACATACTTTTCTCATAGACAGGCTTTGCATATTCACTATATACTACGCCAAAAATAATCATTTAAATCAACAATCATACATGAAAATTTTCTAACGGGAAATCCCAAAATACATTTTACCATAAAAATAACAAAACATGAAAAAAATAACCTGTCAATTCTAAGTAAAGAACGATTGTGGTATTCCGATCTATTTGTTAAGATACTCTTTACATATACGTCATCCATCTTATGGTAACAATGAGTAAACGTGACAACCCACTAATATTCAAATTTTAAATGTAATGTTGTTTTGCAAAGCTTTAGAGCCCGAAGAATAAGTTAACACGCTAAAATTACATGGAATTTAAATTAACGACATCTGCTTGCCTGAAAATTAAAAATCATCAATACATTTTTAACCGACTTCAAAATGGAGGTAGTACTCTAAACAACTGTATTTTTTATGTTTGTTACTTCAGAACTTTCGACTGGGTGAACTGATTTTGATGATTCTTTTTAATTTGGTCCAGTTATGATAGAGGGATCCATAAAAAATCTTAAGTTAGTAGTTAGTAAAATGTCTTTGTTTTAGAATAAGTTAGATTATAAGATACCTTAAATGATAAGCCCTCTCCACAAACCTTACTTTTGTTGTGCCCGAAAGGGTACATGATTTTGTCATATTAAATGTTTACCACCTAAGCCTACATTGTGGAATGCAATAAAGAATCGAGAATTGAGACTTATTTTGAAGTCGGTTTTCTTTTGTAAGAATTATTTTATAGGCAGAATATAGACTCAAACCTTAGCCTCAACGTGATAATGTAATAACAATCACTTCTTCGATTATAAATAAATAATAATAGATAGGTAGGTACATGAAATAAGATGAGTAAATCAAATACTAATTGATAAGGAAACAAGATAGACAAATGAAAACAATATTCTTTGTATCCGAGGGAATTCCATTTTGATATGATTAATAATTTTACTTACAGGAAAGATCAAAATCATAATACCTATCGAAAAGGTTCGTCATTCAGTAGAACTTTAATATTAAGTGCCTACAGTGCAAATTAGATATTTGTTTTTAAATTATTTCTATACTGGTTACCTACACAGATTATAATGTTGGAAAAATTGAGTTTTGACGACCCCGCAGTCGAGTGGCGTACGCACCGGTTTTCAAAGTGTCGCTAGCTCTGAAGTCCCGGGTCCAATTCCCGGACGGGTCAATATAGTAACAAACTTTTCTACATTGCATCGAGTCTGATTGTGGTACCTTCGTTGTTTCTGAATGCCATAACACAAGTTCTTTAGCTAGTTACTTTGGATTTAGAGCAATGTATGTGATGTTGTCCGCATTTAACCCGTTGTATGCCGGAAGCGCGGATCCACGCGAGACACAATTGAATTATTGTCTTATTTATTGCGGCATACGAGAGGTTAAATATAATAAAAAAAGGACAAGTTCCCATTTATCTTGTTTTTTAACAACACGGTGCTAGCTATAGCACTAGGCATAAGCAAATGTAAAAATACTTTAAAAAACTAAATAAGAGCATTTAAAAAAAACTGTTATGTGTAGTCCATTCCCAAACGATTTGGTTTCCAAAGCTATGCATCAAGGACTACAGAACAAAATAATTTGAAAACAAATGTTTATTTATTTAGATGTGATTAGTGAATGAGGCCTTATTTTTAAAAGCTGTTTACTTGAGTGCAGAGTTTGTTCATTAGCTCTACCAATATTTGTTTTTCTGTAAGTCATATTTAAGACTTAATACGTCACTAGTTGATAACACTATTTGCAAAATCTATTAGAAATATTAACAGTCATTAACATTTTTTTCTTTATTGTTACTGCATGGTTTTTATTAATAACTAGCTGTGCCCTGCGGTTTCACCCGCATGCTAGGTCCCGTTCCCGGTGCCTCAGATGAATCCAACAAATCACTATCATAACAAAGGTCAGGATTACTTATTTTTTTTCCGCACACTTCCTATTTTTTTTTTCATATAAACCTTCTCCTGATAATAACTAACACAACAAAAAAAGAATTAGCAAAATCCGTCCAGGCGTTATTGAGTTATGCGCTTACCAACACATTTAGCGATTCATTTTTATATATAAGATAATTGTAATTATTTACTGAATATGGTTCAAAAACATGACACACAAAACCGTATGAATGGTTTGTCTGTAGGAGCTGAATACATTAATTGCTTATGGTAATGCTTAATTTTCATATGATTGATTACATATTTTTTCTTTTCCATTACTAAATAGTTCCCCTACAAGATAACAGCAATACAAGTCTATATAAATATTAGGTACTCAAAGAGACCTTACATAAACATTTGCTGTGGACAAAGGCAACAGATATAGGTAATCTTTTGAACTCTAAATACAACACAAAATACAAAACGCATTGGAATTCCGAAGAGTTGTCAAAAAGAACGAGCAATTCTCAGAACATGGGTCACGACTGCACACCATACGTGTTTGCTTTTTGATTTGTTAAGCTATGGTATTTATTACAATATCCTTATAAGAACTACAGCTGGGGCCCAAGTCTGCTATTTACACTCGGTTCAATGTCTTCATAGTGGCGTGCCAGCAGAGCCATTTTAGGAAAATTGGTATTCTACTAAATGTCAAAACGTCAAAATTGGCCATTGACACTATGAAGACATTGAACCGAGTGTAAATAGCAGACTTGGGCCCCTGTAGGTGCAATGGTACTCGTAAATGACAATATTTTTAAGATATTCAGATTTGTAAGAGAGCAAGAGATAGAAGAGCACAGAACTTGAGGTTGTTTGCTGGTTCGTGTTTCAATGTTAATCTTTACATACCCATGTTATAATGCCATTCATTTTACAACCCTCGAGGTATGAACAATTCATAAAAAAAACCTCTACTTTTGAATAAAATTGAATACCTTTCTCTCTCCATCAAAAATAAGCCCTTTAATCTAGATAGCCTAAAAAAACATTTTTTATGAACTTTTATGAACCCTTTTTTCTGAGCCAGTAAAACATCAAGATCACAAATCCCATAACTTATTGGTTCCTGAGTCTATTAGCATTTGCAGTTCATGCAGGTCATGGACACGGGCAGACACCTGCAAAGACGTCGAGGTATCGGGAAGTAAAACCTTAATATATATCGCGATACAATCCGTTAAGAGAAGATTTTCATGGTTGCCATAACTACTTGATACTATAAAACTATCATCACGTCTAAGCACCATCTACATCTGATAGCATCACAGATTCTGTGATACCAGTTTAATGGCTAGTCTTGATTACCTGAGGTAATCGACACGACACTCATTATACTGTTTAATTGTAGTATTCGTATGTGACATGTGATAACGCTATATAGGGTGGGATTTTATTATCCTTTTTTTTCACCCTTTGGCAATCCTCCATGGACTACCTCCGCTCTGGGGAGGACAGAGAGGTGTGCCGGACTCCTACCGGCTAAAATCACCGGAGTGCGCATTTCGTATACTACCGCGAATTTTATTGTTATCCTACTTTGATTTAAGTCTGTAAAGCAAAAGCTATACGTTTATAGCCTTTTTTTTACTTTCTGATTAAATAAATTATCACGTTTTATACCCAGTCAACATGATCGCTTTAATTTTGAATAGTAGGAACAATAGCCTATGCATGTAAATTACAGACTAAATATACATTACATAAGTGAACATACTGTATGTATATTTAATGAGAATATAAGATTATAACGTACACACGCGGGAAGAATTAAACTTTTATGTATTTTAGTGGTCACATGGCTAAAGCTCATTTTTTTTATCTGATCTAAGCTAAGTCTTAAAATATTGAAGATGCTTTATGCCTTTATACGAACTCTTTTAAATGATATAATTACATAGTATTTATAGCAGCGAAAAGCTATACCGTGCATACTAGTAGAGATCGGTGAAGCAGATAGTCTAGTAGCGACATCTAAACGCACAAATCGGTTATTAAGAGATCACAGAAACATAATGCTGCGCGCGCATGAGTCTCTTAGCGCCATCTACCGACACTATCGAACAACTACCACGCAGTAGCTAAGCTGAATACATAATAGTAGAATGATTCAACCACAGGTGGCGCTTTACAACTGTGTATTGCAACTCATATCAATACCAACAGATGGCGTTGTACACAATGTACACATAATTTCTTCACGAGAAGATACGATAACTTCGGGAAAACTGCTCTTAATATTTAAATCTGATTATGCACTTTTAATGTTAATGAAATAAAGTATTTACTTTTGATGAACCGCATTTCTTCTTCACGTTATCTGCATAGATCCGTAGTTACCTTCCCAAACTCATGCTTAAAGCTAAAATAAATATATTTTCGACTCACCTCCGCCCAAAAGCAGACGATGAGGGACGATCCCGACATAAGCAGGGGATAGTACGCGGAGAGGAGACTAGTAGCCCAGCCTTCTTGGAACGCCGACTGCGAATAATAACAAACATTTAATAACTAATAATTAAAACCATAATATAGACAAACAACGACTCTCTAAACATGGTATACAAAAATGAACCTTAACACTTTAAAGATAAATTCAATTTTTGCTTATCAAAGTGTTAGTAGATATGTGTGTATGTCTGCTTTCGATAAGGGTAGATATTTCTAGTATACAAAAATGAACCTTACTGTACAGTAACAGTTGCTATTTTTATATCAAAGTGTTGCTACAGTTATGTGGTGGTCTGTATGTAATGACGTATAGATAAGGGGAACGTCGCAAAATGTAATGATAATCGATTAGGATTAGTTTGTTATTGCTAGGTTTGTAGTTTGTTTTGATCTGTTTTTATACAAATGCTTTGTTAATCTAGCAGTAAGGTGAAAAGTGGTGGCGGTCATACCCTCTGTCTATCTAGCTTGAAGGTATAGGTGCAAATTAGTGCACAAACTGATGCCCTGAAATCTTTCCTTCATTCGTTCATTCGGCCGATGAAATAAGGTCATTATTAAACGTATTTATACGACCTGCATGATTTTGAGTCTCCTCCTTTCTTTTTTTGTGGAAATTCATAAGGATTTCCAGAGACTCTTTTTATGTTTTAAGCCTTAACTATTCTCTTGCAATCAACCAAGCTATCTTATTTACCTGTATTTTACCTATGACCTATAAACTGATTTGATGTGGTACAGGGATCAGCTATGTCCTGCATTTCAGGCATACATTTAATAAAGCTTATTTACACGGTCATTATGTAAGAGTTTTCTTCAAAATGCCATGCAAAATTACAAAAGAAAATTGCCTTTTTCCTTTTATAGTGATTAGATGCTAAGAAGTGTCTCGTACTACATCTAAATACTACCAAAAAAGCGGAAAATAGTGCTCCTTCTCGTCCAGTTAGTGCAAAAAAAAAAACAAAATCCATTTTACATTCTCGCTCACCGGCGACACGAAGTACGCTCCCCTAATGAGGGAAGCGAGGAAGGCGACAAGGTACAGCATCTTCTGGGTGGTGACCTTGCAGGCGCGCAGGAAGGTCGGCGCCTTCAGCCGCCGGTACTCCGTGACCACGCAGATGGTGAGCTGGACTGCGCAGATGAAGGCGACCAGGAGGAACACGCCGCCGATACCTGGAAAAGGAAATTAAATTTTATAACAATAGCCGTAAGGTTCAAATCTTAATGTAGAAATTGGTTATTGGTCTATGTAAAAATAAAGAGAGGAATCCAAAATTAAACAGAGGATTAACATTATAACTGAAATTAATGAAGACTAGTAACGGAGCAGAATCAGCAGTCACTAACATTTCAGAAAATATTTATTATTTTCTCTAGAAGGCATTGAATTTCATCATTTGCATTGAATTTCATCTTTTAGCTATGTTTCAATGTAAATGCATTGAAAGTAAGCTAAAATATAGAAAAGTCTTGATTAGAGTGCATAAATGTATTTAGGACCAAATCTAGAGCATGGGGCGCGCCCTTAATGTTCCAACTCGCTATCACCTTTTAAACTTAACTTTTTTTTTTTCTTTTTTTTTTTTTTTATTTTTTTTTTTTTTAGGTTGGCAACACTGCCGACTAGTCGTAAAATTTCGACCTCTTGTCAATTTTATATTTAAATAATAGTTTTAATTAGTTTAATTGTGTTTATATTGTTTTATTTGCGTAAATAAATCAGTGTAGTTGCTAATAAGTCAATAATCTTTAGTTTACCGTGTCTTGGTAAAGTTTGTCGTCAAAAGTTAGTCGAAGAACATCAGCTGTCAACGGACATCGGAGAAATTTGAAAACATAATATCCAGCTAAGTATCTTTTCGTATTTATGGTTAAAACAACAGGCCTATACACCATAATACATAACATCGCACACGACTCATTACTCATGAGCAACGTCCAATACTCACTGGCTTATTTTATGTCTCCTTTTGTTTGACAAATTGTGGAAACAAAATCGACGACGTAAACAATCGCCCCAGACACTATTTACTTACTCTTAATTACTGACAAACACCTTACACACAGGTCTTTTTATTAGTTATAAGTGTAAATTAAAGATTATATTGTAAACATTTATTTCTTCTTTTCTTCTCACCTACCTTCTAATTTATTAATTGTTAAAGTTTCTTTATTTAGTACATTTATTAACATATACAATTACATCCTGTTTTAAATCAATCATAATTTTCTGTCTAAGTGATTAACTTATTCTCTTTTAAAATTAATATACTCTTAATTATAATTCTTAACAACTGTCCCCCTCCATTTCAAAAACTTTGCTTAACTTTTCACCTCTTTTAAAATCTGTATCTAGTAAATAACAACTACACTAGATATTTAGCTGTACCATTCACTTTCCAGGTGAAGATACTCAGTGACAAACATGCTGACCCGTAGAGCTGTTGCAAGAGACATGGAGGATAAACTCCGGGCAACACTGAAGGAGCTAGAATCATCGAAAACCCTGTGCAAGCAGCTGCTACAAGAAAGAGAGGACAGCGAGGTTGAAGTCAAGAATATTGTGGACAAGAACACCACACTTAAAAATGAGCTGGCTGAACTACATATTGTACATATGGACCTACTCGACCAACACCAACACCTGCAACTTGACTTATCAAACTTTAAACAGTGCAGTGATACTTATGAAATAGCTCTGAGTCGGATAACAGATCTCGAGCATGAACTTAGTAACGCCCATAGTACTATTATGTTTCTTGAGTCAGCTAAATGTAGGGAACAGACCTCCAGCACACAGAGTTTGTTCGATGAGCTGGTTGGTTGTTCAGCGGCAGATATTTGCCAGCCAATTATTACAATTGATTTAACTGGTGAGGATGCCATTACACGCCCCTTATTATTTAGTCATAATAAATTAAAGAAGTATATTAAATTTAATAAATTAATAAAGAAATCTCGAATTGCATTAAGAAAATTAAAAAAATTAAAATCTAAAGTAACTCATCATAGGAATCGCGTTAATTTAATATCTCAAGTCAATACATATACCAAAGAACTTGAACAATGTAGAGAAAAGTATGATGTTGACACTTTTTTATTACAAGATGAGTTATTGCAAAAGGAACATTTGTTAAAAGATGTTTTTGAAAAATATGCTGATTGTCAAAACCAACTTAGTAAGCGTATGGTCGAGGCCAGTGAGTTGATGGACTTAGTGCAGTACAATGCTGAGAGATGTGAGTCTTTGACGAATAATTTCTCATGCAACTGTGCTCACTCTGCACCATCTCTGACCCCTCCTGTATCCCAGGTAGGTGCGGTCACTCAGCCATCAGCTGACAGTGACACAGATTCCAAATGGATTCTTATTTCTGATAAAATAGGAGCAGGATTTGGGACATTGTTACACAATTGTAACACACACAATGTTACAAATCTCTGTTACCATAATACTCACTTTAGTAAACTTATTAACATTATAAAAAATTTGAACCTTCACAAAAATACCAATATTGTTTTGTTAGTTGGTAACAGCTTAGGAATTCAGAGAAGGGACATTGTTGATGGCATCACCACTTTGTTGAGTCTAGATATAGGTAAAATTATACTTTGTGCTCTGCCTTATGCAGATACTTTAAGCACTGAACAAAATAACTTTGTTCATTATTTGAACAATACATTATGTATGTTGACAGGTTGTCATAGTGACAAATTATTATTTTTTGATACTAATAAGTTTATTAGTGGTTTTAAATTAACTCAGGAAGCAATGTATCTTCCTAAACAATGTAGATTTTTAGTGGCTAGGTTACTAGCATTTAATATTAACTCTGTTATAGGAGATATAACACCGAATAGGTTAAGTACTGATAAATTGTTATGTCTTAGCTCTAACAATGTAGATTGTTTAAACTAACAGCTCAGACAATAGGGAAGCATTCTGATAGCATTCTGCTATATCATCAGAACATAAACCGCTTTTCTGGCAAAATTTTAGATGTAGAACTTTTAGTAGACAAGTATGTCATTGATATTCTTTGCTTTTGCGAATCCTGGTTAAAACCAGATAAAATGCTTTTTAATGTAAATAATTTTGCGATTGCCAGTGCGTTCAACAGACTTTCAGCTATTGGAGGCGGATGTCTTATTTTATGTAATAGTAATTTTAGGTATAAGGAACGTCAAGACATCACTTCATGCTCTGTTGACCGCATATGTGAGGTAGCATGTGCAGAGATAGAAGGTATTATTGTTCTTTGTGTGTATAGGCCACCAGCATCAAACTTGTTGTCTTTTTTTAAAACAATGGAGGAAATATTAATTAAAGTATGTAGAAATAATAAATCGGTATTCATCTGTGGAGACTTCAACGTTAATATTTTAATAGATTCGCAGGAGTCTTGTCAACTTTTATCATTATTCAAATCATTTAATTTTGACAATATTTTTAATGAACCCACTAGAATAACTGCTACTTCCCAGAATTGTATAGATAATATTTTTTCAAATCGTGGGGTATTAAACTTTAAACTAATACCAGGTATTAGATCAGACCACATGGGTCAACTAGTGTCTATAAAAACTATAAATAAATTAGAATTAAATAAATCTATTACCGTAAGGCCTTTGACAAATCACAGACTGCGTTCATTAAAGGATAACATTGATAGAGATCTTAATTGTTACAAGTATTCGTTTTTAGGAGAACCAAATGCTGATTATAGTAAACTATTGCACATAATTTGTAAGTCTTTTAATAAAGTATGTCCACAAAAAAACATAAAAGTAGACACTAAATGTAAATTTAATGAATGGGCCACAAAAGGCATTAGAATCAGCAGAGACACACTTTATAGCCTTTATGAAAAGAAATCTTTTAATTTCGATACTAATTTTCACAATTATGTTAGAAAGTATTCTAAAATATTTAAGAAAGTATGCGTATTAGCTAAGTCAAAACTTATAAGTAGCCGTATAGGCAAATCAGATAATAAAATTAAAACAGTATGGAAGATTATTAACTCTGAAACTGGCAGTAGTAAACAAAGAGATACAGAAATATCATTGAACATTAATGATCAGTTAATTTCACACAAGCCTAATGTAGCAAAAGCTTTTGAAACATTTTTCGAAGACATACCAATTAAAGTAACTAAATCTCTGTCTTCATCTCCTATACGAGCAGAGTCATTACTTAAGCAAAATTTTAATAGAGAAATTCCAAAGTTTAGTTTTAGTCATGTATCTCCTAGCGTTGTAAAGAAATCATTTAAATATATAAAAGTAAAGACCACAGAAGATTTATGGGGCATATCTGTCAAAGTAATTGAATCAATAATTGACACTATCGCTCCGATTCTTGCAAACATCTTTAACGACTGTGTGGATAGTGGCACCTTTCCAGATTTAATGAAGCACAGTAAAGTAATTCCTATTTTTAAATCAGGTTGCAAGAACGATCCATCAAACTACAGACCAGTTTCAGTACTTCCTGCTTTAAGTAAAATATTTGAGAGATTGGTATTAGACCAATTAATTTTGCACTTTAGTAAAAATAACATCTTTCATGAACGCCAGTTTGGATTTACTAAGGGAAGGTCAACGACCGACGCCGGGGCTAAGTTAGTGTCTCACATTTTGGAGGCTTTGGAGGGATCACAGGATGCCATTGGTATTTTTTGTGATCTCTCCAAGGCTTTTGATTGTGTCGACCATAAGACGCTGGTCCTTAAACTTAAACACTACGGATTGCGAGGACAATCCCTTGAACTAATTAAGTCATATTTAACAACTAGACTTCAAAAAATAGGTTTAAACGGCGTAACATCATCTGGATCTACAGTGAGAATGGGGGTGCCGCAAGGTTCAATCCTTGGCCCTTTTCTCTTCTTGGCATACATAAATGACCTTCCCTATATGATGGCTAATTTAACCAATATTGTATTATTCGCGGACGATACCTCACTCATTTTTAAAATTAATAGAAAATTACCAGATTTATCATCCTTCAATAATGCCCTTAATGTTCTTTCCGATTGGTTTTCTACAAATAACTTGCTTCTCAATGCAAGCAAAACTAAATGTCTAAAGTTTTCGCTTTCTAATGCCCATAATCAATCAGAATTAAATTTGATGCTTGATGGTGACCAGCTTGAATTAATTAATGAAACCGTATTTTTTGGTATAACAATTGACTCTAGGTTGCAGTGGGGGCCACACATCACGGCACTGTCGTCTAGGTTAAGTTCGGCTGCATTCGCGGTTAGGAAAATTCGGCAGCTTACTGATATACCCACTGCTAGATTAGTTTATTATGCTTACTTTCACAGTTTAATGTCTTACGGTATTCTATTATGGGGGTCCGCGGCAGATGTAGATTCCATTTTCATTTTGCAGAAACGCGCAATTCGCTCAATATACGGCATGGGCCCTCGAGAGTCATTGAGAGAAAAGTTTAAAGAAATTAACATTTTGACTTTGCCTTCCCTTTACATTTTCGAGAATATTATGTATGTGCGTAAAAATCTTTCTAGTTTTAGAGTTAAAAGTGATTATCACGACATTAATACCAGAAATAAAAATAAATTAGTAGTTCCTAAATTTCGGCTTACTAAAACCAATTCAAAATCATTTCTAGGGAATTCAATACGTTTTTATAATAAACTACCAGAGGTCATTACCAACCTGCCCGGTAAGAAATTCAAATCTTGTGTCAAATCTATTCTCTTAAAGAAAGCGTATTATAAAGTTAAAGACTACGTGGAAGACAAAAGGGCGTGGAGTGTTTAATATCTGCACATGTGGCCTCCCTGGCGGTCCTTAAGATTTGCTTGTTTACTTTAAAGGAGTTCATAAGCCGCCTGTATTTCCTGAAGGCACTTGACATGCCTTGACATTCCTGTTAGGGTATTTCGTTTTTTTTTTTTTTTTTCTGTGACTACATATGTATTGTATGTAAAACTGTTTTCTTTTTATTTTATTTTATATACAATTTCATTTTTAAATTTTGGTACCTTTTTTGTTGTGAATGCGTCAACAACGCGGTTTTTATTATTCATTATAACGGTTTGATTGCCATAAATTATTATTATTTTAATTTATTTTTTTCGTTATTTTATTAACGTAGTTTTACCTCGGTGTTGACGCATATATTTAACCAATAATGTAAAATAATTGTAATAAGTTTATTTTTAAAAGAGTAACCTATGGAGTTTCTTGCCGGCTCTTCTTCATAGGAATGACACTTTGGAACCGAGCAACTAGAATCAGTAGAGTTAACGTAACGTTTCTTGAGCGCCTTTTTTTTTGGTTTATAAGAAATAAAAACATTTTGATTTTTGATTTTGATTTTGAAACAGGTCATTTACATGTTAGTCAACTGATAACGACAAAATAATATTTTTACAAAGAGTACATCCATGGCTGTTTTGCTGCATATTATAATGTTTTACAGGCCTATCTGCACGACCAATCTACTAGGTATCAAAGTGGTAAAAGTGATTCAAAACTGCGCATTATTTGATCAACGTGCGCACGACCGATAATGCACCCGTGATCGGCATCAACCTACAATCCATTATACACTTCGTTGTAAATAAACCATTGTGCTTCGTAAATAGGTGAAAATATAACACTTGGGCACGGTCAGTTAATATTTATTATTTTATTATTACGTGTTAAGTTGACCATTTCAATATGCGGTATAACTTTAATATCGATTTCAAGGCGAAGGTCTTAGAATATTACTTTACCTATACCTACCACACGAGTATTTTTATGAGAAAATCATGTATTACGCATCGCAAAACTAAAAGAATTACACCAACTGACTAAAAGCTGCAAAAAAATTTGATTGAATCGTCCCTAATTAGAACAATGTTTCAGCACTATCTGAAAATGTTATGTCATCCAACTAAACATGGTCTCAGGCCATCAGAATCCAAATACAACAATATTTGCACCTTTTTAATTCACTGAAAACATGCCTTCTTCACTGCACATGTCTTATCCCCATTTCGTGCCACCAGGTTAGAAATATTTTCACACTGATCTTACCTAAACTATAAACCTCACCATATTAATGGCACATGGTTTATGACCTCTAGTGGATGTCCTACTTATTCTAAAACCCAGATAACATTCAGCCATTGCCATTTACGCCAGTGGAAATATATCCGTAAATATTGCTGGGCAAAGGGCACGAGGAAAGCGATCCTGCACATTCGCGCTGTTCATTTTACTTCCAATTTCCTTGCAAGGTGCCGTAGAAACGGGCAAAATGTGAACGTGGTTTTACTCTACGGACGGGCAGAGGGCGTCACCAGCTACTTACAGGCATGGTAGGGCAGGTTGGGCCGGCACACTCGTCCCCGGAGTAGCGGATGTCGCAGAGGCAGGTGCCGTTTATGCAGTCGCCGCGGCCGCAGCAGCCGTGCGCGCAGCCCGCGATGCGAGCCGCCGCAGACATCACTGTTTCAGCGTAGTACGCGAGCATTGTACAGGCTTAGGGGGGAGCTACTTACAGGCATGGTAGGGCAGATTGGGGCCGGCACACTCGTCCCCGGAGTAGCGGATCTCGCAGAGGCAGGTGCCGTTTATGCAGTCGCCGCGGCCGCAGCAGCCGTGCGCGCAGCCCGCGATGCGAGCCGCCGCAGACATCACTGTTTCAGCGTAGTACGCGAGCATTGTACAGGCTTAGGGGGGAGCTACTTACAGGCATGGTAGGGCAGATTGGGGCCGGCACACTCGTCCCCGGAGTAGCGGATCTCGCAGAGGCAGGTGCCGTTCATGCAGTCGCCGCGGCCGCTGCAGCCGTGCGCGCAGCCCGCGCTGCGAGCCGCCGCAGACATCACTGCTTCAGCGTAGTACGCCAGCAGCGAACGCATTTTATGGTGAGCGACGGGCACCGTCGCTTTGGTGAACTGGAAATAAGAAATAGCACGATAAGTACAAGTTTATGGGATAAATATCTTGAATCTGCTTGTGAGGACAAGAGCATTACATCAGAACATAATTATAGGATAAGTCCTTCAGAATCTATTAATACGCAACATTGCTAAGGTTTTCAAGACAATGCATACTACGACTTAACAAATATTGTTTTTCTATGAATTCATGTTTTATTTATTTATTTCTTTGTCGCCAGGAAACCAAACCTTTACTTAATAGAACCGTTTATAATTAAAATGATAATATATCGTATTTTTTGTTTGACGTAAACGATAAACAAGCCAATGAGTCAACGGTCAGTGTTATTTAAAATGTTAACGTTGATAAGGATATTAGACATGCGAAAAACCTGTTTGTCTGTCTGTCAACTAGTCGGACCGTTTACTGTAGAATAACAACTTAATCTAATGGACATCGGCTATTCTGATGCAGACACGTGTGAAAAATTATGAAGACGAAGGAATCCGGACGAAGGAAGAAAGTCCGCTAGATGGCGCTTCTAAAGTAAACATCTGATTTTGTTAGCTCCGTAAAGTAATTGATTTAAATTATAATAAAGTCGTAAAAACAATAAATATTGGCATTAACGTGAACATATAGACATAGTTAATAAGTGACAGTGTTTGTTAGTCCATATCTAACTTGTGTGGTAAATAATACTTAAATAACTTTTTCATCAACAAAACCATTTATCTCTTATTTAATACAAAAGTATCAATATCTAGTGTACAAAACATTAAAAACATACTAAAACCAGTGAATCTACAAGTCAATGTGTGTAACTTAGAACAGAAATAGTTAAAATCAGAACGTAAACAAAAGTGTAAACATCAAGAATGTGTGCAAAAATGTGTGGAATGTGAAATTTTAAATTCAAAAACTAACGACACAACCGAACGTCCTACCGTCTTTCTGAGTACAAAATTGCACATAGGATACTGTTATTTTAACCAACTTAGTAATTGATAATTGGCGCGTTGGTAAACGCAGTAACTCTGATTAGACACTACGCCATCGTGTCTTGAGTTCGATCCTCACTCAAGAGAAAGTCTTTTTGTGTTTGATATTTGAAATTTATCATAATTTAAACATGAACTTCTCAGACAATAATAATATTACGTTTCGTAATACGCGATCGAATTCCAACTCTAATATGAATAACAGCGTATTATCGAACGAAACATTCGATGACACTATAACCTGTCCAGATATTTCTAATGATAATAACGACGAACAAGTGATTATATTGAAAGAAGAAATTGAGAAACTTGTCCTTGAATTGAAAAAGGCCCATGTCGAAATTGAAACATTGTCCGTAGAGAACAGACATCTTAAACAATTGAATATTGAGCTTCTTGAAAACAAAGAGACTAAAACAAATCCTTGTAGTCCAATCTATAACAAGAAAACGTCAACGTCTACGCCAATAAATGCTTCAAGCACAAACATTCAAGCTGAAATTGAAATTTTAAACAAAAATAACAATCATAACAACCGTAATTACACAAAGAAGTCACTAAAAGTAAACGAATATCAAAAAGACACTAAATCTAAAAATAATCTATGCATTATTAGCACTTGCAATTATATTAAGTCACTAGAAGTCATAGAAGACACTTTTGGTGAGCAGTTCAAGTTCTGTCACTACTTATCACGCAATAATAAACTGAAAGAAGCTATATCAACAATAAGAAATAAAGTCCAAAATTTTAACAAGGAAGACTACTGCGTAATCATGATTGGTGAAAAGGATATTAAAGATACAACTGACCAAATTGAATTGGTCAAGTTCATCAGAAAATCTTTAATAGAAATTAGTCATACTAATGTAATTATATGTTGTCCTACCTATGTTCAAGGGGCCCCTATATATAACTTTCGTGTTGAAATGTTCAATAACTTACTATATATGGACATACAAAATTGTGATTATGCCTATATTTTTGACTAGCGGCCCGCCCCGGCTTTGCTCGGGTGCAACGCTGATACCAAATATAAATATGTACATCATAAAGTTCTGTAGGGCGAAGCACAGCCTTGGTCGCACTATTTGGTATAGAGGCACACGACCCCCGGCCCCCGCGCAGCCGTTACCACCGCAACCGCTATGTCCCTGCAGTTTAAATTTGTAATATCTTCGAAAATATTCATTTAAATTACATGCTGTAAAGGGCAATATTGACCAACATTGCATGCACAATTTATTAAAGGTACTTAATTGGATAAGGATTAATACTGTACTGCTAAAAATCGCTGTTTCGTAAATAAGTAATAAATAAACGATAAAAATGGTTATTGTGGGTTACCCTCGAGAGATAGACATATACCATCGCGGACTTTTTTGAAGATCTTTTTAAGGAGCACAATACTGTAGTGCATTGTTTTGATCTATCTCGTAGGGTTCAGCCAGCGTTCGCAATGAAAGCGCAAAAAAGTGTTCATTTACGACCTTACATTAGAAATCTCTAAGATTATCCACGTTTCTCAACTTTATTATGCATGTATTATACATATAAACCTTCCTCTTGAATCACTCTACCTATTAAAAAAAACCGCATCAAAATCCGTTGCGTAGTTTTAAAGATCTAAGCATACATAGGGACAGACAGCGGGAAGCGACTTTGTTTTATACTATGTAGTGATACAAATCGCAACTTATCTTATGAAATGTTTAATTTTAGAACTGGTATGCTAAATAGAATAGGTATAAATTGTATATATAGAAGTTTATTGAATTATATTAGTTATTTAAGCATAGTGCCAAACAAATCCTGTAACCATATATATCAGCCATTTCCTAAAAAAGGTACCATACCATTTTATTTTAAAAACATTACTAAACCTACTATTAGTGCGGAAGGAAAAATACTCCCAAATGATTCAAACCAAAGGTCTAATGTAGAACATAATAATTGTAATAACTTTTTATTTTATTTTATTTTTTTATTTTATTATAATTGGAAAACATACAGTATTAACAGCTAAAAAAACAACAAACTAAGCTACTATTAACCAGTTACATGTTTTCGCATTTAATTATCTAAACAGAGCATGCTTCAAAGAGAAAAAAGAAAAAGTAAGTGGTAAGTTTTACGATATGCAACTTAACAATATGTATTACAATATTACACTACTTTGTTAAGTCTTGCGGTGCAAAATAGAACAGTTATCGAACCAATGTTTTGTAAGTAATCGAATGAGTACATGCGGCTTAGTTACGAACAAGTCGAGTTCAGAAAAGTCGATCAAGTTATTGTAGGACTTTGCGCATCTTATAAAGAACGAATTTTGTCTGTAATTTGTGTAGCAACGGGGAACGTCAAGAAGAAGGTAGGGTGTTCTAGCAGATCTAGTGGGAGCGCGTAAGTTTATCTTGGAGAGAAGATGAGGGGCGTCGATATAAGATTGCGCTAACTTAACGAGGAAAGAGACGTCTGATATACACCTTCTCTCCTTAAGTGGAAGAAGATGATACCTTTTGCATCTCAACTCGTAATTATGATCGCGGGTTTTACACTTATACTGCAGGTATCGCGTAAAGTTACGCTGAACAGATTCCAGTCTTGAGATATAGATGTCATACATGGGATTCCAAACCTGCGAACAATACTCAAGTGAGCTACGGACGAAGGAACAGTACAATATTTTGATTATTTTGAGATCTGTAAACTGGGAACAAGATCTTTTTAAGAACCCCATGGCTTTGTTAGCTTTATTTACTATATAATCTACGTGCTTTTCGTAGGTAAGTTTGGAATCATGTATCACTCCTAAATCTCGTATGAAATCTACTCGATTTAGTTGGTCGTTCTTAAGGAAATATGTAAGGGATATGCTGTTGGTTTTACGAGTGAATGTGATTGTGTAACATTTAGACACATTGAGTTCCAAATTATTGAGCTGACAATAATTTTCTAGCCTTTCGAGCTCTTGTTGCAGACAATAGCAGTCTCCGACATTGTTTATGCGTTTGAAAATCTTCATATCGTCTGCATAAAGTAGGAATAACGAATTATGAAAGCATGTGTGAATATCGTTTATGAAGATATTAAATAATAGGGGCCCTAGAAGCGATCCCTGGGGCACTCCAGAGGGGACTATATGACGATTCGATACACAACCATTCACTACGACAGCCTGGGAGCGATTCTCTATGTAGGATGTTACCCACCGGTATAAGCTACCATGAATACCTGCCTTAAAAATCTTCTGTAAAAGGATATTATGGTCAATACGGTCAAAACATTTACTATAGTCTGTAAAAATACAGTCCACCTGCCCTCCATCGTCCATACATGATGTAACGTAATCGATAAAAGACAGTAAGTTGGTAGTGGTGGAACGGTTTTTTAGAAAGCCGTGCTGTTGAGGAATAAACTTCGAAGAAAAAGTGCTGTAAACCTGCGTGTAGATGATGCGTTCTAGTATTTTACCAAATAAGCATAATTTAGATATGGGTCTGTAGTTAGTAATGTCATTCTAGTTCCCACTCTTATGAACAGGTGTTATGTACGCGTACTTCCATATACTAGGAACAATCCCTTCCTTAACAGATCGCGTAAAAATAATCGTTAGTGGCTTAACTAGTCCTTTAGCACACTTGACAATAAATAGTGGCGGTATATTGTCGGGACCCGCGCCTTTCGTGAGATCTAATGATTCTAAAAGCCTGAGCAGGTGGTTTGAGTTTATTTCAATCTCGCCAATGTTTAATGCAGAGTCTGTAGGAGCATTAAATGAATTTGGGGCAGTCGAATTTCGGTCTGAAGTGGTAAAGAAATTCGACTGGAAGTACGCTGCGAAAGCATCACTAATTTCATCACTTGTGTTGTAACAACGACCTTCAAATGACATACTGGAGGGGAGAGTGTTAGTACCCTTTTTGTTCGCTTTTATGAATGACCAAAACATTTTCGGATTTTTTTTAATGGAATCTTCAGTTCTGGTGATGTATGATTTATAACAGTCTTCCTCAATTGCTTTGGCTCTGGCGCGAAGTAATATAAAAGAATCGTAATCAGATGTATTGCCGTAAATGCGGTATTTACGAAGGTATTTGTATTTTTCCTTAAGTATTTTTTTCAGACTAGAGTTATACCATGGTGGATAGCGTGAAGGAAAAATAGTTTTTTGAGGTATGTACTCAGTAATTAAATTTTGAAGGTAGTTATAAAAAATGTCAACAGCGTCGTCCAATGAATTGCAAAGCAAGTGATCTTCCCATGCGTACTCATTCAGTAAACTATTAATAGTATCATAGTCCCCGGACTCATAATACCATTTCGTTCGGGGATTGGGTTTTAATGGTATCTCAAGATGCCAACTCAGTACGACATTAAGTGATTTGTGATGGTCATCTTCAGGAACAAGAGGGTTGAGACAGGCACTAATACTTAAATCGACATTGGACAGAACTAGGTCCAATATCCTTCCCTTAGATATGTTACAACAATTATTGTACTGAGTTAAGTTACACTCAGAAAGAATATCAAAAAAGTATGTTTGGGATTCACCTGCTATACATGAGGGTTGTAAACAGTTGCCAACACTTGACCATTCTACATTGGGCATGTTAAAATCTCCTAGTACTATGAAAGTGTCATCGGGGTTAGAGTTTACAATAAGTGAAAGACTGTTAGAAAAATTACGTAACTGTGTCTCGTAGGAGTTCCCCAAATTTTCCTTACAAAGGTAAATAATACAAATGTTAAGCTTATGTATAGTGCGGTCCTTTTTTTTGTAATTAATTGTAATCCAGAGATCTTCGGCTGAAGATGACCAGTCCGGGCGAAGTTGAACTGATAGTTCACGTCTCACTGCCAACATCACTCCACCACCTAAGGTTTGTTTTGTTTTACTATAATCCCTGTCCCTACGCCAAACCGAGTACTCACTTCCAAAGAGTTCATGGTCACTAATACTATCCAGCAACCAGGTTTCTGTCACAGCAATAATATCATAAGAATTCAAAAATACATTGCGTTTGAAAGTATGTGTCTTTGTTCGCAAACCACGCGTATTTTGGTAATATAATTCAAATGAGGCCATTTTTATAGATAGGACAACAAAAACTATAAAATTCTAATATAAGGATTAAAAGGCTAGGCGCATTTATAAGTAGAATGATAGCATCCGCCCCATGGCAGAGGTAAACAATAATTAATTTAAGCTGACATTCCAAGTAAAAGTATTTAAATGCCACACCACAACTACAAATAAGCACAAAAAATAATAATACGCGCAAATTAAATAGAATTGAGTAAACTTCAACAAGAACTACACAATAATTTTCGAAAGGAAAGGTACACAGCAAAATGCGAAAGACAAGTAAACGGCTCGATTCTGCTATGACCCGAGCGCAAGCAATCTTGACCCGTACGCCGCGGTACAATACACGCGAGTGAGTGGTGAATAGCATGCGTTGCAGTAAATAATTACGCTCAACTTGTTGACCGACTAATCCGCTGTTACTCATTCGATACGTAGAATAAAGGTAAATAATAGAAGGTAGGTTGAACTTACATATGGTTCTCAAACTGTGTACATATATTATTAATGGATATGAGATTAATAATTTTGGTAATTTGCAATCTTTAAAAGATCTTTTTCGCATTTTATAAAAAATGAAGATGCAGTGTCCGATCCTTTTGCCATGATCTTGCAGTGTTTCACCCAAATATATTTGAAATTATTTTCTTTCGCAAGGGCTCTCGCCTTGCTTAGAAGTGACTTATTGGTCGTAGTCAAGTGGTCATTGACGTAGAAGTTGGCAGTTGTAGAAAAACCCATGTTAGATATGTTAAGCGATTTACTTTTGCGCGACGCAGCGACAAACTCTTCCTTGGTGTAGCGACTGTTGAAAGCGACTACAATCGGCTTATGTACATTCGGAATACGAGTTGGTATACGTGCAATATAATTAATATCTTCTTTTCTTATTGTGATATTGCAAAGGTTACCGATTTTCTGTGCTATATCATACAAATTCTCATCTTTCTTCTGCGGTATACCTATGATCTCGGCATTGTTAGCTCTAGCCCACTGGTCTCTGTCTCGCGATTCCTGGTTTAATTTATCAATAGCACCCTGGAGAATTGGAATTTGATCCGCCATCTTCTCCATCGTAATAACTTTGGACTCAAGAGATTTTACCTTTTCGGAGAAACCGCTTATGGTGTCATGTGCCATTTCGATGGAGTCCTTGAGTCCGGAAAGCTCCGATCTGATGGATTTGACGTCCTCAACCAACGCTGCCAATGGAGCCAAATCGAGGGAAATCTTGTTGAGCTGTTCCTGCATTTTGTCTAGCTGGCTAGGCTGGGGTGATACAGCCAGAGTGGAAGGAGATGAGCTTGACTTACATTTAGGGCAGCGCCAAGCACTCTTTCTAATGTCGCCAAGTCTTCGGTAACCAACTTCGGTGACTCCGGCACACTGAAAGTCGTAGTGTTGATTGCAGCCACCACAGATCGGTCCATCGGTATGCTCAGAACCGCAACTAGCGCAGGTGAACATTATGCAAAAAGTTTGAGTAACACTGGAATCTCTCTTTAGACAAACAAGCGTGCGCTCACGGTAGGGGCCTGACGGCGTATGTATATTTTTTCGTAAATAATCAAGTTCTATCACGAAGTTGGGCAACTTTACTGCATCAGAACATAGCAGGCTTACTGAATAAAAGAGAGTTAATCGAGGTTTGTTTAAATGAACTTTGTAATAAAGATAGGAGTATAGATGTTTTGTGTTTTTCGGAAACGTTTATAAAGTCTGGTGATGAGTCAAATTTAACATTTAAAAAATATAATCTAGCTGCGTCTTTTTCACGGTTAGGAGCCAAGAGAGGTGGTGTTTGTATCTTAACACATAAATCACTGGACTTTAAAAACATTAATTATTTGAAAGAACTTCAGTGTGAAAAAGTCTTTGAATGTTGTGGGATAGAGATTCCAGCCTTTCAATGCATAGTTATATGTTTGTATAGAATACCAAAGTCAAACACAGTCATTTTCTTTGATAAATTTGAAACTTTACTGCACAAGCTACAACTGAAAGATAAAAAGAAAATAATTATTAGTGGTGATTTTAACATAGACACATTAAAAAACAATCAAGACTCCTCAAAACTTAAAGATCTTATGTTTAATTATGGATATCAATTACATATTAATCATCCAACACGACAAAATTCGTGTATTGACCATATCCTAAGTAATATTGATAACGCGGTAGGCACTACCCATGAACTTTTTCTATCAGATCATAATACATGCCAAAAATTAACGTTTCCAATACAAGAGCAAAAACCTAATTTAGATTTCTGGTATTCTATGTTTAGAGATTACTCATGTGAAAATATCACAAAATTTAAGCAAGCAATTGGATCTCTATCGTGGAGTGATATATATTGTGATACCGACGCCAATAGAGCATTTAATAATTTTCACGAAATATTTACACTTTTCTACAATTTATGTTTTCCTCTGAAAAAAAGGAAAATACACGCTAACGTAACGTCACCTAAATGGATCACTAAAGGCATTAGGATATCATCTAAAAGAAAGAGACAACTAAAACGGCAATGTCAGCAAAAAAATAACAATAATATAAAAACAACATATACAGAATACTGCAAAATATTTAAAAAATCCATGACCTTATCTCAAAAACTTACAAATTATAAATATATATCTAAGACAAAAAATAAAAATAAGGCAACATGGAACATTGTAAAAAACAAAGTAGATTCTCTTAATTATAATAAACAAATAGAAAAAATTACTACTGACACAAATTCAGCAATAACAAACCCGAGTGATATAGCAAATACATTTAATGATTTTTTTGTTTCTGTATCTAAAACACTTAAGCCCCCAGAAACAAATCCTGGATACAAAAGCGATTCAAATACCATAGTTAAAAATGATCATAGCTTCTTTTTAAAACCGTGTACTGCTGCTGAAATCTTAAGAGTAATTAATTCATTAAACAATAAAAAATCTGTAGGTTATGATGAAATAAGCACAAATATAATAAAAGCGTCAGCAGCAATAATATCACCAGTATTAGCCTATCTAATAAACCTTTCTTTCTCAAATGGTGTCTTCCCGGAAAAACTTAAAATATCTATTGTCAAACCTCTTTTTAAGAAAGGATGTCAGTTAGACGTAAATAATTATAGACCCGTTACCTTAATTCCCATTTTGTCTAAAATCTATGAAAAGGTAATGCATCGCAGACTAAATGATTTTTTTAATAAATTTAATGTAATTAATGAGGAACAAAACGGGTTTCAGAAAGGAAAATCAACTACGTTGGCAGCTTACTCATTAGTTAGATCTATTACAGAAAATATAGATAGTAAACGGACGGTCACTGTAGTTTTCCTAGACATGAGCAAAGCTTTTGATTTAGTTAATCATGAGAAACTGCTTACCAAATGTGAACAATATGGAATTCGGGGTCCAGCTCTTAACTGGCTTCGAAGTTACTTAAATAATAGAAAGCAGTGCGTGGAAATTGTAAACATGAATAAAAATTTCGTCTTGACCACTTACAAATCTACATTTAAGGTAAATGTAGCAGGAGTTCCCCAAGGTAGCATTTTAGGGCCTCTCTTGTTTCTCTTGTATATTAATGATATACCTAATGTAACCCAACATAAATGCGTACTGTTTGCGGACGATGTTTCAATAGTTATACCAGACGATAGGAAACAGAATCACGCTGAAACAGTACTTACTACGTTAAATAAAATTTTTGATTGGCTGAATGTTAACAATCTACAAATAAATCTTTCAAAAACTAACTTCATCCAATTTTCTAATTATAAGCAAGTGTCACAAAAAATCAAACTTGAGTTCAACGGAGAGCAGTTAACGAAACAATGCAGTGCCAAATTTTTAGGATTAATTTTAGACGAAAACTGTAATTGGAAGTGGCATATTGATACTGTCTGTAAGAAGCTAAATAGATTTGTATATGCCCTAAAGAAACTAAGACAATGCGCTGATTCTCACACTGCCCTTACAGCATATTATGGTTATGTCCAATCTATTTTGAGGTATGGTTTGGTTCTCTGGGGTAATTCTACTGACATAAACAAAGTTTTTATTGTACAAAAAAAGTGTATTCGTGCTATTTGCGGTGTTGGCCCATTAGAATCTTGTAGACCACTCTTCAAAAAACTACGTGTAATGACTCTGGTATCCCTATATATAGCTGAGATAGGTATGTTTGTTCGAAACCATCCTCATCTTTATCCCACAGTTAGTGAAGATTGCAAATTTAAACAAAGGGATCCTACTAAATTAAGAATGGAAAGATGTAGAAGTACTTTACATAAGAAAAATAGTCGAATGATGGTAATTAATATATATAACAAAATTCCTAAAGAGATTAGAGAGCTACCAAAATCAAGATTTAAAAGAAAGTTAAAAGGTTGGCTTATAGAAAAGTGCTTCTACACAATAGAAGAGTATATTAATTATAGAAAATAGATTTGATACTATTTATTAGTATAAGTTTAAACACTTATCTATGTTATTAATTTTCGCATGCCTACTGAAGGCAAGATATGCTACGGGACTTATTTTGTTTTACCACCTTTTGTATTTACCATGTCTTTGCGAATAAAGATTTTCATTTCATTTCATTTCATTTCATTTCATTTCATTTCATTTCGAATAAAGCTAATAATTATGTAAATAAATTGTACAGTGATATGGTGACGGCTAAACTATACTACTGGTATATAAATAACTGCTCTATATTTGTTATTTGTGTTTATTCTGGGCAGAAGCCCCCTAGAGAAAAGCGACCATTTTAATCAGCGCGCTTGGTAATTTGCAGTTGACGATATCTGACAAACATTAATTAAAAAACATACACACTATACACTACAAAAGTATTTATTAAAGAGTCACATAATTACTCTCCCGGAAAGGAACCAACAACTCTGTGCAAGCGACCACAGTCACTGAACCACTAGTGACTAGGCTAGCAACTTCTATAAACTTTCTAATACTTAAATAGATCATTCTACTAAATAAGAAGACTAACAAAAACATCAAATAATCCTTAAAACGTAAAACAGATAGCACATGTTTATCAAGTAATCGGGCCCACAGCGGCGCGGCCATGAATTTATTGATTACTACGTTTTTGCCACTTCCCGTTACGATACATTACTAAGTTCCGTGGTACGAAATATAACATGGTTTGTTTTATTTAAAAAAAAAATGAGATTTCTGTATTGTATATTAATTATTATGCAGTTGTTTACATTACGTGTGTATTTAGTTTGTACAGTGATTTTGTAACAATATCTAAATTTAATAGGAGGGTATAATTTTAGTTTAGATATAATAATTTATGCAATTGTTGAAAATTAATGTCACTATAAAGTTGCATCAATATCTTACACTGAAACCAAACTAATTCATATTATTTATAGGTAAGATGAATAAATTACCGATACTCATTATTCACCATCACCTAAATAGGTAGTATAAAATTGCATTCGTGTCTCGTCCACAGAGCAAAGTTTCGACAACGACATAAAACGACCATTTGACACCGTAAACTAATCGAACTATTCCGATACAAGACCTTTAATATCGTCGTCGGCAATATCCCGCTAATAAGTTCTAGAAAATACCTTGAAGGCAAATGTTGCAGATGTTCTAAAAATGTCTTAAATAGAAAATGTTTGCTCACAGAAACAGCTGTTTAACAACTCTTAATGTATCTTCCAACAACATATTCCAAAATCCAAACATCACTGCACATTCACTGTCTATGCTATCCATCCAACACACACCACTTATTTCTCAATTATTAGAAGGTATATGTAGTCTGCAGCTCAAATTTTTATATACATAGGCTGCAGCTTTTTTATAAACACTACTTCACATTAATACTGATACTTCTATCCTTCTAACGAAACACAACACCTATAGCTTTAGTCTGCAGCTCAACTTTTGGTATAGGTACACAGTTTTTTTTTTATAAACACTGCTTTTCACTTTCACTAATACTTCTATCCTTCTAACCCAAAACAAAACTGCTTGATCCTTAACTTTTAGCAGGTATACTTTAATCTGTACCTCAACTATCAGTGTACACTTTAGACTATAGCTTCAATATTCCTGTATATTTGACTGTGTTTATCCCACATGTTGGTATAGTTCGCCGTGTGTGTGCAGCAAGCTGTCATCTGCGATGTGTGTTACGTAAGCCCACGTGGCACGAGGTCGTTGCACCGCTGCCCCTCTAAAATTATGCGGCCTTACATCGAGACCAAAAGTGCGTCCAACTGTTGAATGATGTGTATTATTATTGTCTGTTACTCGTATTGAAATTTTTCAACGTGGATAGTCAGAGAATAATTGAAATCGGATCAGTAGTTTTGAATATAACAAACAAAAACTTTACGTTCATGTGAATTACCTTAGATAATTTGTATTTGGTTGCTTCAAAGAACATAAAGTAGGAGTACCTTTCATCGGTGATAAATCAGAACTCACACATCAGAACAACTAGTGAGGACAAGCCAAACTATTTATTAAACTACAAACTAGTTTAGTGTTACATTACTCATAGTTTATAGACTACTTAAATGTTTACATTAAACAGTATGCCGTTGCTTTTACTGTAGCTCATTATTTTAAAGAGCTTTTTAATTTTTTAGCATTTTCATCATCATATAATCATTTCCTTAATTAAAATATTTGTACAAAACTAGGTATACCTTTTACGTAAGCCAATGCTGAACGAATGCTACGAAACGTACGAAGCGAACGGATGCTAACCGCGTATGTTAACCACCATGTTATAAATATTTGGCTTATATCAACCAATTGTGCTATCTGAAATCTTTTTATCATTTGGAAAGTCACACAGGACAGCGGAAAATGGGATTTATAATGGCGAAATTATAGGACTTTGTTTTTTATTGTTTACTTTCTTTCGGCAAATGTGAGCTGATTCTATTAGTTTTCAGAAAACTTCAGTACAGGCAAAAGGTAAATAATAAATAAATAAAGTGTAAATTGTTGAACCATCGACCCAAAAACGAGACAAAGGACATATAACATAATAACTTTATTCTATGTAAAACCTTGCTTGTTTATTTGTGGCAATAAATGTCTTTTTATTTATATATTCATTTATCTGTAAGTTACATAATACATACTCTACAAGACCATGCCGTTGGTGCATCGAAGGTGCATCACAGTTACGTCACGATGCCATAGCAAGTCTTGGCCTTTATGTAAGTTTACGTGTATCTGACTTATTATATTTAGTATACATATCATTGGCCTGCCTCGTTGGCCTAGTGGTGTTAAGCGCGTCTGCTACGGTCTTGGGTTCGATTCCCAAAGCAACAAAGTTGTTATTGGGTTTTTCTATGAAATTCTCAGTAGCAGTTCGGAGTTTTGATTTGTGCCCGGTTAGTGGCAATAGGCTCGCCCCCTATTACATGGGACCAAAATATATCGGCGAACTGTGGGTGTACATTGGTACACCTCTGCCTAACCCTTTGGGGATACAGGCGTGATAATATGTTATGTTATACATATCATACTGGGCAAAGGTCCTTCTTCCTGCCAAATCTCAAGAAAGAGCGTCCAGTTCCGCGCTATCTCCTTCGCGGTCTGCCAACATCAGACTCGATATATTCTAACTCATGAAACTACAACATAACCTACAATCTTAAATATTGCATTAAATAGATGCTGTCGCTGAGACACTGCTTACTTATTTCGCCTAAACAATTACTTCCTTTATTGTTGTTTAGGAATTCGAACAATTGTTTTATTTGGTCTAATCCAAGCGTATTTGTTTATGATGAGATACGTAAAAGGCGGTGACTAATATTTTCCTCCTACAATATGAGCCCGCCCATTGCAGAAGTAGGTAAGTTTTGAGGTTTAGATAATATATATCAACAGATTAATAAACGTATTATATTGCTGGATAAGATATTGTGATGACCTATGGACTAACACTTAAAATTTTACAGCAGCGTATAAAAATGCTCAAACTTTAAAAAAGAACCTAATTTTATATTATTATTTTTTTGCTTTATATTACCTCATTATAACCTGGTTTCCCTTTGTTACATAACGTAGGTACTACTTATTATACACGTGTCAACTAAAGCAGATTAAAAATAGAAATACTTAGTACAAAAAGCAAAGGTACTCTTATTATTCCAAAACCAGATAGCCTTGGAGATATAATCCTATGGTACTTTGATGTAACAACATGGTTTGTAAACAATAATAACAATTGTGAGACTGTAATTTAAACATTTTGAGAATATTATAGTAGGTAGTTTTCAAAATTAAAATCCCTTTTTGGATAATTAATTATAATATTATTGCCTACATTTTAACTTAATTAGTAAAATAGTTAAAAACAAATTATTTCAGAAGCGTTTAAGATGCGTGATCAATGATCATCCCTTCTCATGAAAACGCCTTTGTTCTGTTATATTGAAACAAAAGCCGATTTTATGTGGTCTTACCCTAAGAAAAAGTCTAGTGTAGCAGTTTAAGCCTGCATTCAGGCTAACTGCGTAGATCTGTACAAAAACTCACGCAGAAATAAAACGAAAACATTCCTGCGTCTCTCAAACACTAAACAAGGACATATGATACATAGCAGCATCCTATGAAGGTTTACTGAGAAAGCTTGCCGTAGAAACAAAAATGACGCTTTTGCAGCGTCTCCCCAAAAAAGCGATACTCCAAGGCGATGAATCCAATTTAAAGATGGCACAGAAATAAAAACAAAAACTTTCCCGCGCCTCCCGAAAAACGTTTAACTCAAGGACAAATTATAAATCCTTGTATAAGGTTAAGTACACAGCAACATCCCATGAAGTTTAACATAAAACCTTGGCAAGTCAAGGTCTGTACTCGGGGCGTTTTCCTGCACTCTGCCCTCGGACGTGCCAACGGAACTGGGTCACCGCGGCTTCAGATAAACGCTACAATTAACACGAGCTACTTCATAAATAGGCCTCTTTATTATACTGCAGTGTTTGTAAAGAGTAAGTAGTCTCTTGCCTGATCTTCAGTTGTTTGGTAAAGAGTAACCATTGAAGTTTTCTTGTCGACTCTTCTCTTTAGTATGAACATGAGAGATACAAAATGCTACAATTAATAAGAGTAGGTAATAGGTAGGTGGTAGGAAGACTGACTTCGTAAATAGGCTTTTTATTTATTTATTTATTTATTTAATAATTTATGTACACACACAAACATTTGTTAGAGAATAACATATTGATAAATTATGTACAAAGGTGCCGCTTATTTCTTAAGAAATTTCTGCCAGCGGACCCGCGAAAGGAGAAGTCGTCAATATTGGCAGTCATCGTGCGCGACTTAATATACAAAAATTACAAATTATAACACTAAAACAATAATTTTATAAAACCTAAAAAAAAAAAAAAATACATGTCATATACGTACATATATAAATACAAAAAAATATATAACATATAATAACTGATATATATACTTAAATATACTTACAATAATACATATAATTACATATATAGTAATTCAATTACAAGGAGAGATAGTGCTCTTTTATGCTCTTCTTAAAAATAGGGAGAGATTTGGAATCACGGATGTTAGGCGGAAGCGAGTTCCAAAGTCTTACTGCGTGAACGGTAAAGGAGTAGGAATAGAAGTCAGTGGAGTGGGGTTGGAAATGCAACAAGGATTTTATTTGCGTTCTGCAAGGGATATTAGGAGGTCGGGTAAAAGTGAAGCGTTCACGCAGATAAGGGGGATAAGTAGGGTTGTGCAGGACGTTGTACAGGAGACATAAAATACGAGTGTTCCGGTGAAGACGGATTGGGAGCCACTTGAGCTGCTTGCGAAGGTGAGATACGTGGTCATATTTGCGCAGGCCGAATATGAAACGAATGCATAAGTTTTGCAAGCGCTCAAGTTTATTAAGGAGCTCCTCAGTAGCATCTAAATAGCATGCATCAGCGTAGTCTATGATAGGTTGGATTAAAGATAGGGCTAGAGAGATCTTAGTTTGTAGAGGTAGGAAGTGTTGAAGTGATTTAAGGGAGTGGAAGGAAAAATGAACTTTACGGCTAACTTCGGCAACTTGAGGACGCCACGAAAGATTCGCATCAATTATAATACCCAAGTCTTTTACAGTATCCGAGAAGTTGATCGGAATACCATCAAAGTACAGACGCGCCATCGATGAAGAGTTTATACGACTCCGCATAGACTTACTACCTATGATAATGGCCTGAGACTTACATGGATTTACTTTGAGACCATAAGAATTAGCCCAAGAGCAAATGGAGGCCAGGTCCTTATTCATGGCTGCAATAGTAGAGTCTGCATCAGCCACTTCAAAGTGGCGGTAAAGCTGCAAGTCGTCTGCATAAAGATGGAAGTTAGAAGAAATTACTCTGGTAACAGAGTTTATGAAAACAGAAAAGAGAAGAGGAGAAAGGACGCCACCCTGGGGAACACCCGCCGTGAGGTCACACCAATCAGAGTAAGACTCTTCAAGGCGAACACACTGCGAACGTCCCCGAAGATAAGAGTCTAACCAGGCTAGGGAAGTGGAAGAGAAATTTAGTGATTTAAGGATGCCGAGTAGCACATCAAAGTCTACCGAGTTGAAGGCGCTGCTGAAATCCAGCAAGACAAGGACCGTCATCATCTTATTCTCCATTGCCCAGCGGACGTCATCAGTCACCTTCAACAGGGCAGTGACAGTGCTGTGACCGGAACGAAAACCAGATTGGAAAGGAGAAATTAGAGAATTAGACGTTAAAAAACCAGTGATCTGCCTGTGAACGATATGCTCGAGTACCTTGGAGAGGTAAGGCAGGATGGAAATGGGTCTGAAATGAGATGATAGAGAAGGATGGGAAATTTTGGGTAAGGGTATAATGTGTGCCTGTTTCCAGGCGGATGGGAAATTACAAGTATATAAAGAGTGATTAAAAATATGGGTTAGGATCGGGAGCAGACAAGGAAGGATGAGACGGATCATTCTCGAGCATACATTATCACTGCCAACTGCATTGGAAGAAATTGCAAGTAATGATTTTTCAACGTCAACCTCAGAAACGGAACTAAAAGAGAAAAGGGGACAATTTGGTACCGGCAAGCTCATAAGTTCCGTAAGAGTACGGGTTTTGACATTTAAATCTAAATGGATAGGTGGGAGAGAGAAATAGTGGTTTAATTCATTTAGATTAATGTCTATACCGGAGTTGATTGGAGATTTGCCGATACCAACAGATTTTAAAAATTTCCAGACATCGGAAGAACTGCGGTTAATAAGTGATTCGTGGAAGTAGCGTCTTTTGGCATCTCTACACAGACGACTGCAACGATTACGTAGAACCTTGTAATAGTCAAGGAACACGTCAGACGGCCTGCCCTTGAATTTAGTTTTAGCTCTGTCTCTGCGGGCCATAAGAGCTCTTATTTCAGCAGTAATCCACGGAGCGGGCTTATGCTTGATTCTTATTCGTCGAATTGGTGCATGCTTGTCCATTAACTCAAGAACCATAGAATTCAGGCAAGACACTTTTTGATCCGTACCGGGGCTATCAGTGACAGGTGACCAGTCAAATGCGATAGCGTCGGCCTGCAGAGCTTCGATATCTATCACATTATAATTACGCAAATGAAGATACAGTGGCTTATGCTTAGGGGTGCGAACTCGATACGATAAATAAATGAGATCGTGGTAGGAGAAAGGTGCCGTAAGTTGACCGTGCTTAAAGACCTTGTCAGGGGAAGAGACAATCGCAAGGTCTAATAGAGAAGGAGTACAGTTGGGAGAAAAGTGAGTAGCAGAGAGGGGCAAGATATGTAAATCATAAGAGGAAAGGAGGGAAGTGAGTCTGCAAGAACGAGAATCGTTCTTAAGCAGACATGTGTTAAAGTCGCCCATAATGATAACATGTTTATAAAGAGGACAAAGTTCACTCAGAGTGGAATCAAGAGAGCTAAAATAGTCGATTCGTAGGTTAGGTGAATAGAAGACAGCAAGTAGAATCTTAGAAGATTTTATAGAAATTTCGAGAAAAAGGAATTCAGCTGATTCGGAATATAAAGAGGGTGAGGTCAGAACTATTTTATGAGATAAATCGGCTCGCAAATATATGGCAACACCTCCACCGCCTTTCCCGGTTCTGTCATTACGAACCAGAACAAAGCCGGGAAGAGGAAACTGAGTAGAGAGGAGTGAAGGTTTGAGGAACGTTTCCGATATCAAAACTGCGTCGACATTTGCAGTGCTAAAAGATGCTAGAAGGTCGGAATAGTGACTCGGAACACTCTGGGCATTAATATGCACAATGTTAAAATTATTACGTCGGTCAGAGAAAAGGGAGAAAATCTGGTCGTGTAAAGTGGGAGAAGAACCCGAGTCATCCGCACTAACATAACCGTAAGAATCAGAAGAGCATGAGAAAAAACTATCATTAAGCTCATCGAGAGCATCCATTATAGAGTTAAAATAAATAAATAAATATAAATAAATTAATATATATATATATTATATACTAATACTAATATTCAACAGTAAATAATTTAAACAGGTAGCAATACCAACGACCACCCTTTCTCGCTGGTAAATTGATAAACATACAAAACATTACAACAAACACAAAAAACGAAGAAAAATTACAGAAGTAAAAAAAAAATAATTACGACAACAAATTAAAAGATAGGCTAAACAGATAAAACAACAACAACACTCACGCGCAACTCCACACACGGCATAACTAAACGCGTTATGCAGATGTCAACTTGTCAGCTTGACATAATAATATGTCATTACATGACAGCTGACACTACGAAATAATCACAGACATTCACAGAGTACAGTACATTGATAAATTAATTAAAAAAACAAGTAAATGCTCTAAAGTGGAGATATAACCTGTGAATATAACTAAAGTTAAATATTACAATGCCCACAACAGAATTTAAATATACCTACAATAAGAAAGTGATCAAGTTTAAAAGAAACGAAATAAAAGCGAGAAGTTAAATCGAAGTACCGACATGAAGATTACGTGAATATTAACTAAAATAAGGTGTAGGAAGCTGTGATCCGGAGTGCATATAGTCTTCAGTTCCGACGCCTAGCCTTCCGCTGAGCCTTGGAGGTCTCCTGGGCAACTTGAGGAGAACCAGGATCGGAGCCAGCTGACTCGACAGTGCCAGAGGGAAAAAGTGTAGTCAACTCGTTGAGCTCACCTAGCGTCTCGATCTTTCGCCGAGTTTTATCAGGGCAGAGGATCACTATCCTACCCTCAGTGGTCCAACAGTTCCTGACACCAAAATGTTTGCGAGCAGCAAGAAAGGCTTGATGTCGAGTCTGGGTCAGGAATTCAGAAACAGTGATGCCGGAGCCCTTTAACTGTTTTTTGCCATCCCAAACAAGCTGCCTATGCTCGACTTTGAAGAATCTGACCAAGATGGGTCGAGTCTTATGCCTGGACGGGCCTAGGCGGTGACAAACATTTAAGGTATTTTTGTCTATTAAATCGCCCAACTTTAACTTGTCTGTCATGATCTCACTCACCACCTCATGAAGTTTCTCTTCTGGATTTTCAGGCACCCCATGAAGCAGCAGCACTTTTCTACGCATGACAGTCTCATGCCTGTCGAAACCGTGACCAAGCAACTCAATTTGGGCTTTAAGCTTTGATAAAGCTTGCCAGACAAAGGTCTTGAACTCCCTAAACTCACTGCCGATGGAGGTGATGCTGACTGCTGTAGATCCTGTCCCTGCAGAAGCCTTAGACAGCTTATCTTCATATGCAGCCATGCGGGAATGGAACAGCTGCTCCAGATCTGCCAAACTGCTTGCAAATTTGTTGTCCATTTTTGATTTTTGTGATTTGAATAAAAAAAATTTAATAGCAAGAGGGCGGTGCGGGGTACTTCCTAAATGTTTTTCATTAAATTACTTAGGTAATGGTTATAAATTAATTAACAATGAGGAGCACACTAAAACACGTCTGTTCACTGCGACTACCCACAGAGAGATATAATAACAACAATGCAACGTTTGTAGAATTTAATACATTTAAATTTAAAGGCAAACCATTTATTGCGTTTCAGTGTGCTACGTTGTTGTTGTATAAAAAGTTTTAATATTAAACCCGGTATTATTTGTGGAAGGACATTTTGAAACGGCGCACATTGAGTCATTATTTTGCCTTTTTTGAGGAAAATGTTTTCAAAATCTATAAATAATAAGATAAGTAGACACATAAATACAAGTAATCTCTATTTACTTTCGAACTCATGAGTCATGATGATGATTCATAATCTATAGCACTAACTGATAAAGGACCTGCTTACATGTTAGTCAAAGCTTTTCGGGTAAATGCAATTTTATAGCACACCGACTAAGGCGAAACCAAAAAAGGAGAGTTATATTTTTTACCGTTTTCAATGTCCGCTGATGACATGATTTTACATTTCATGAACTGATTTTATTAACTATAGTCCATACCGTAAAGGGTTGACAGCCTTTTGGGTTTACTAAGTACCCAATAGACGAAGACTCACACAAATAGAATCACGAAATAAGTATTCAAGGATTTTCCTAAGTATAAACTGCAAACAAGCAAGCAAACAAACAAGTATTAAAACAAACCTAGCTACAGAGAATCATCCATACAATTCTCATTATTCCTTACAATACGCCCGCGATAATACATACAGACGGCATGACCCACATGACCAATTAACCCACATTCCAGTATTGTTTGTAAACAAAACAATAGCCCAGCGTTGCGAAACTAATCAATTACAAACAATATTGAAATAAGCTTTTATAAATAACTTCAATATGTAAAAAAAGTTGGAACGGCAATAATTTTTAATTATGATGAGTCATTTAGGTAATACAATGGGAGGTACGTATTTTTAATTATATTGACCTAGGTCGCCGCAAATGTACATTTTAAATCGCCTACAAATACTCAGACTTTAAATATTTTTATTCTTCCATATTTTAACGAGTTATACGGTTGGTTTGTAGCCACAAAGAAAAAGGGGGAGATAGGAAGGCCTTCCCTTCTACCAATCTCAGTTACAATAAAATTAAAAGGAACGAGACTATGTCATCTAATAGAGAAATAAGACAATGCGCTTCGTCTCTTTTATTATTATTCAATTTCAGACATTATTGTCCGACTGCAGGGCAAAGGCCTTCTTTTCTTTTCTTCCCATTCTCTGGATCCTGAGCTTTTAAACATAACACTTAGTATTTAAAATAACTGTTTTTAGGAGTAGAAAAGTGTCGAAAGTCTTTTCAGACAGTCATATAGGTATACGTCGACAAAACCTAACCTTATTTTGTATCACGACTTCATCAATATCTTGAGTAATTTATCTAGACTTCTATTTATTTTCAAACTAGTAATAAGAGTTATCTTCTGTATTTGATGCGTCACAGCGCAGGTGTGACAGCAGGTGGCTACATTTTCAGATATCGCATTTTCATTTCAGTGTCATAATCAGATTAAGTGATTGACGATTTTATTGTATTGATTGATAGATTATTAGAAGTGCTTTATGGGGTGTGAGTCATTCTTACAAAGATGAAGAAAATCAAAGAAGAAATTGAAAGTTTATAACGATAGTTACTAATATTTAAGAGGAAACGACAATAGCTACTTACTACAGTAGTATAATAAATGCACATGTTAAAAAATGTCTAAAACTGATCTCACAGTCAAACAGTTTGTACTGTTTTGTGGGACACTTATTAGTTCGTAAGAATACCATGTTCCTTTTTAAAGAATAAATAAATAAAATAATAATTGAGCTTTGGAAAGCGACCATCAGCTAACTTTATTTCTAGCATTTTTAAGTTTACTTAATAATTATGTATGTTACTAAACAAGAAAATGACTACATTTAAAGTTGACACCAAATAATAGGAACTCTTGTATATATTTTTATAGAAATTAGTTAGCCGATTGTATTTTTCCAAATATCAATATGCAATTTTTATCCTCGGGGACTTTACTTCTTTTGAAAGACGACTCTACTACAAAGAGTTGACAAACAACATGATCAATAGACTTTTTCCTTAAGAGGAGGCCTTTGCCCCTCCGTAGGGCCGATACAAACTGTCATTTATTTCTAGCATTAATAAGTTAAACATAAACACACGTTATCTGCGACAGCGTGTACCAGTTAATTAATATAATTTATCGTTAACAGCGTAAATTGTTGTTATGAATCATATTTTAAGGTGCGTTTACACGTTTTAAACATACGAGGAAGTGGAATAATAAAAAAATAGAACTTCCTTTTTCCAAAAAGAAAAGTTATCTCCTGTGACTCATAAGTGGTCGAAGCTTTGAAAGATTCTGGGTTTAAAACAACTGTTATTAATATGAGATAAAACTTACTCGCTTACCGACACATATTTTATACTCTTAACTCAATATTGTGACTCAAAAGTATTTAATTTAATAGTGTCATTTTTATATTAACCTAATAAAGATAGTTTGCCTGTTTTAAGACCCAAATCAAACCCTATGTCCGCGTGGCTGAGTACTGGTCCGCAAAAATCTAGCGACGGTTAAAAAAAAACCATTGATCGATACGCTAAGAAGAAGAAGACCCAAATTTCAAACAAGATAAAAATACTAAACTAGTAAATCTGCCCTTAACACTTAGTTAGCCAAACACATACACATAAGCTCCTCCTACCAATAGGTACTTAAATTTGTTTTGTCTATACCCAGCCTAACACGTGCCATTCTGGATGTTTTGATCGTTAACACACAATTACACATGTGTGTGTGGACACACGTCTAACATGCGCGGATGTTATATTGTGTGGTACACTTCCCGTTGATAATGTTTACTGGTGAATATGCTCTAAAAAGAGATACAGGAAGATATATGTTGCTCCTAAAGCTAGCGATAGTATTACGTTTTTTAAAAAGCAAAATAACCTTTTACTGGATGGTAATAAAGGACAAAGTACCTTTTAATGGTAGTAAAGGACTCTTAATAATCGTCATTATTTGATAGATTCACATAAAAGATTTTATTTATATTACATTTATTTTCAAATCAAAGTTTTAGTCAAAAACCCAGTTGTTTTATATTTACTAATATTTACAAATATTTGTATCAAATCATTTTGTTTGGGGATGGTAAAGATCATGAGTAACTGTTTCATTGAGAATATTATATAAGTAATTCGAATATAATATCATCACAGATAGAACGAGTGTTACAAGGCCAAAGATTAATATAATATTTGCAGATGTAATGTATAAGTCAACATAATATATTTACATGTCTACCATACACAGTCTACGAAGTTTATTGTACATATCAGGTCTGTTTATCTATAAAAACATGTGAAGAAGACAATTTGCAAAATAACAAAGCATTTAGGTACAGACGTTTGTGGGCTACAGCGCGTTAACAAATCCGCTAGGATAGCTTGTGACGAGTGAAGTCTTTCTATCAATTTCCACCTATGACAGGCCAGTAGGTTGTCCCACATTTGTGGAGAATCACAGATTGATTTCTTTTATTATTTATTGATTTATTAAAAAGGACAATATTGAAATAATAACATTAAATATCATGTGACACTAGCAACTCTGCGGATTTTTGACTCGCTATAGCCCCTGTGAGACAACTACTCCGGGTCTCGCACCCCCCCCCGTCCTATTCCTAAGCCCCCGCTTTTCGCCTAAATGCCTATCTGACGGTGTCTCTCATATGCGGACTCTTTCTCTCTTCTTGTTCTACTTTTCGAGTCGATGGTAATTGTACATTCAATTTTATGCAATTTCTTTCTCTCTGAGAAACATTTCAAAACTGTAAATAATAAGTAAATAATGTTGTTTATCAGAATTCAAGTTTTTAAATAACTATTGACGTAGCTTATCAAGCTTATCGAAACCGACACTAATATGCTTTTAATACTAACAAAAACAATTATGCGCAGTTTTTTATAAACCTAAAACAAAATTAAAGTAATATGCACAAACAACCGTAATTCTAGTTCTTGAAATGTGTTGGAAAAACCATTTAGCCCGTTCTACAGAACGTATTTTTAGAACATTGGAACAGCATAATATGCAATTTTAATAGATTTGTAATAAAATAGATTTTTGAACTCATATGAACCCCGTGCAATTTTTCTTAAGTTTTATATTACCGTATTTCTCTTTCAAAACGTCATTTATGTTTAATAAATGACTTTTATTGAAAGCAATAAATTATGTATCGATTAAATATATTGATTAGATACTAAATCTTGTTACAAATCTTTATTTAATCGACCATCTACAACATTCCTCATTATAACCAAGTTATGTAGACTACCACTAAACGAAACAAAAAAAACATAACACTAACATACTATATTATCGCCTGTATCCCCGAAGGGTTAGGCAGAGGTGTACGAATGTACACCCACAGTTCGCCGATAGGTTTAGGTCCCATGTAATAATAAAAAAAAACACAGGTTTTTAAGTTACATATAAAAGTATATTATATTAACAGGTAACTAACAAGTATATTCATTTATAAGAAAAACAACTCCTTATACCTAAGCACCTAGTATGCATAAAAATCCAAGTCAATGCCGACTACTAAAAGAAACATAGCAATGTAACAAGTATGCAATCATCTGTTGGTATTACATAAATATTTACTGTACTAGAGTTAACTTTGTTAGGCCTCCTTGAATTCCTATAACTCAATACAATACTTGTTGACATCATTGTTTGTATACCAAAGATTTAGGCAAACGATAAAGACTTCTGAATGTAGGCCGGTTTATTGGGACTATTTTGAATATTCGAACTCTTATCAAAGAGATAACCAAACATTTTAACATAATATCTTGTGACACAGCAATAACAAAGTCAAAAATAGTCCCGATGTCCTAATCTAAAGTAAAATTACAAGAAGAAGAAGAAAATTGCATCAGAGATTAATCCTACTATAATTTGTAGTTCTGGATGCAAATGGTAACGATGGTATTCATACAGGATTTGTTAGTATTCAGATGTAAATTAAAACCGACACTAAAATATTTTACGTAGTAATGTGCTTACCAATATATTAAGCAGTGTCTAATAACTACAACTTTTCTTTTATGTTTTCAGGAGCAACACTCTCTTAAACAGCTGTTTTCACAGGCAGTAACTTCAAACTTTAACCTGATTCCAAACTAGTTCAAAACTTTAAACACTCTAATCTCGATACCCAAATTACTCCACCACGTGAAACTACGAAGCGGCAATAAAAATAGTAGTTTTCTGGAGACCGAAAATAAAACTAACCACATTACACAATCTTTTGAAGAATCCGTTTCACATTCACGCTTGTGACGTCAATTTGGCCGCTGAACCACAGGAGTAGATAACCGTAACTAACACAAGGATGATGATGAAACCTGGCAACGTGCGGGTTGCCTAGCAACGATGTACAACGTGTTAAATTCTATTGTATGAGCAGAATAGACTAAACTATGAAGAAACGCGTAAATAAGTTGACACATTATCTGTCCCGCTAGAAGACACAATAGTTAAACAGTTGGAATGTATCATAATATGTGACTCATTGGACAGGACAAGGGTTAAGGCAGTAGTTAGCAAAAACATACATGTTGCGATGACCAGTACAAGGGATAAACTGGAAGAACGATTTATTGAACTAATCGGATATGATTCAGAACCCGAAGACCACAAAAGTGATGTTAATAACAGTACAGTGTCTACTGACATTAATTAAGTCTTGGCAAATACCACCGCTGTAGATATAGCTGTACAATAATTTATTGATAAGCAACAAATATTTGATCAGTCTGCGTCTATCAATGGAATATTAGTGAAACTAGAGACACAGGGATTAGTGCAAAAGAAAACAGGCCTAATATCGATCGACTTAATTAATTAAATAATTTCCAAAATAGTCCATATAAAATAAAAGTGATGAAAGACGAAGTTAGTTTCTAAATATTGCCACATTCTACCAGGTGAGCTGGCACAGTACAGCAAGAAACTTGGCAGACAAACCGAAGCATGTCTGACGAATATACCAAATATTTCTTACTGCCAATTGCTTGACTATATAGTTGATAGATGTGGGGAATTCTCGCCGTTTATTATGGATGAGATTAGATTCAAGTTTCAACTCAGATGCAAGAGAAAAACAAATAAAAAATCTGCGGAAAATAAACGCTCATGTGTTTGAATGCCCACAATTTTGCGACACTAGCCAAATTATTATAATTAACCGGTTGACACATATTAGCACATTCATTTTATTACACATAGGTAATATAAAACATATTGCTGTATAGTGAGCTTTAATTATTTACACTTGTTTCTTTTTCTTTGAATGTAAGAACTCTTAAGAACACAAGATGAGTGTTTTATACAGGTAAACCATGGTAGATCACCAAAGAAGTTCCAGGATATGCATATTTTTTATATGCAGGAACAGAGCCAAGCTAGGTGGCTATAAAAAGAAAGAAGAAAGGGCCTTTTTGGTTCCGAATAATAGTCTTAAGAAACAGCTATTCTCAAGAACAACAACTGAAAATAAAGACATAATAGAAGTCCTAATTTGTCCTTGAAACAATCGTAATAAACACGTGAATAATAGAAAACACCCTTCCGATTCTTAAATATCAAGCCCATATTACTGTATTTATCGACTTGAATTATTTACGTACACAGACAGCATATCACATCTATACCGACATTGAAACCGCCTCTATTTCCATTCACCTAGGGTCTACTTTTCTAATTGGTTTACAGCAAAACTTGATGGTTCACTGTATGGTGTCTTTGTAGTATTGAAGGGCCCGCGAAGGTTATCGGCAAAGAGTTATGGGCACGCACGTGGTCGGCTTGCTAATGTTGTTAATAGTTCGTTGGTCACGAGTATTAACGATGAATTAAGGAGTAACAAAGTATTTATACACGATGTTAGTGTGCCTTTGTATTAACGGATGTAGATTAAATCATTTTACACTATGGTAGCTCAAGAGGTTTACAACTATACTTGTGGGATTAGTGAAAATTCGTCGGACGAAAGGACAAGCATCAGTTTTAGAGAAACGTCTGCATGGCAAAGGAACAGTCACTTTATATCACAAAACCAAATCTAGATCCTGCAATGAAGATATTTTCAATAAGTCTTTGCAAAAAATATCATCAACATTTCACGCACACAAAAAACATAAAAAATCAAGAAATATTGCATTACAGTGTCAAAGAAATTGGCAAACAAATTACATATTTCTATATTTATGTAAACCCATTAAGTTAATGTTAGCAAAAACCCCCCATACTTATTGTCAAGCGTAATAGGCAATCCTATGTCTGCCATTAATCATGAGGTAAAGGAAAAAAACTACATTCTTGGCACTGGGTGGAAATGTGTGAGACCAGACGATTGTGACGTCATCCAGCGTAGGGGTGTATTGGAAAAGGTTAATTGAGTCATTTAAGTTTATTGATTTCGTGGTATATGTTACATGGTGGTTTGTAACCTATATTTGGGTCTATCTAATTGACTGTTATAATTTAACTTCTTCATGTCGATTTTCAATAGTCATTTGTTTCCTCCGATTCTGGTAGCAATAATCAGAGCTCTTCAGCCCCTTATTTTTTTAAGATGATTGTCTTTACAAATACCCAAACACGAAACATTTTCTACTTTACATTAAGACATGATATGGTCTAGGTAATATTTCCACATCAGCAATTAGATTCTGATATTGACAATAGTGAGTAATTAAAAAAAATAATCACGGATCATTCCTTCTCTTCATCATCATCTTCTGCTCAACAATGGCACGATTGCAGTACAGTAATATGAGCCAACAAAACTTCAATAAATTACATATCAATCGCGTACTCTAATTGATATCCAGGTATAAGAGTTAAAGAATTCTTGGCACTGGTTTCAGACGGCCATGACGCTAGGCTGTGACGTCACTTTACACGTAGCACGCGTTCTACGTAATGAGTATCGTGACATTCATTAACAAGGTATGGTTAGACGCATGCGCATGTTAAATTTAATGGTGATTAGTAATAAAATAATTATGGTATTATATTTTGATACAGTTAAAATAGAACTTAAGACGTGTATTTGCATGTAAAAGGTTGGAGCCAATAGGAATATGTTTATAAAGTCCTTCTTGATCAAGATTTTGTTTTATATTTTATTATAATAAGATCTCCAACAAAAACAAAATTATTATACACTATGTTAAGAATAGAATACGCTTTCAGAATTCACATAATAATTAAATAGATTGTGTTGCAAATATAAGATCTCAGTGTCATTCAATAACGTAACACGGTAATGTGAAGTAACCAATCAAATAGACTGATGAGCAAAATATTTCCATTGCCATTTATGTACATAATTTTAAGATATCGAACTAACATGATTCCATTCCTGAAGGTACAGAAAACGTAAATGAGGTGACCTCCGAGTGCTGAGATCGAAAACTTAAGGGCAGGACGGTCAGAGGCAGACTGCAGTTTTTCACAGATAAGCACTAATTCAAGCCTAATTATAATTACACTATTCTTTTACTGTAACCCTTTTAGGCCAAACTCATTCTAATACAGATAAGGTACAAGCTATGATCACCACGATTGATGACTTGACGCTGACAATTCAGATTCTAATTTGTAATAACAATACATATAATTCTAATACATATTGAACAGTAGATGAATACGATGACTACCCAACTAGACAGGATGACTTCACTTTTAAACACGGCAAGCTAGGCCCCGACCTTTGCCCGATATTTACAAACAAATACGTAATACTCTTGATATGGATATAACGGTTACACACGATAACTACTGAAGGAAAACATTTAAAAACTATAAACTGTTTAAGAATATAGAGTAAATAATATCTAGGATAGATCATATTTACGTTATTTTATTAATAGAAAGTAATAATACCAGAAATAAACTTTTTCAGGAATAGTCCGACAGGAAACGTCTGCTATGAGAGATAACAGTTTGTGACAACCCATTGTCATAAATAAACTATATTATTTTTTATTCATCTCCATTTCTATATGTTTATGAATAAATGTGTGTTCACAATTTCATGGAGACCTCAATAACTTAGTGCATTCTTGAAATTCATCTTCCTTCATTGTTTTTAACATAAACTTCTATGGAAAGGCGCAATCTACGTCACTTGGTAATAAGTGTGAAACTGAATGCAAACAATGATGCGGTTCTCCTTTTGCGCCTTGTGGGGTTACATTTCAGTTATAAGAAAACTTTCTAAAACTTTCTGAACATACTTCTTCCTAATTTTTGGAGACCAGAATATATTAAAATTTCTCCTGAGTACGATAACCAAAAGATGTGGTTGCTTTTTTACTCTCAGAAATACATTTAGACTTTTCCCTTGGAAAGAAGGGGGTTATACCAAACCATTACCAGCTAAAACCAACGGATGTCACTCCTTTCTGTTTCACCAGTGCACCAGGCGAAAACGCATTGCTAACTGCGGTTTCTTGCAAACGAAATGGTCAGAACACATCTAGGTAAACATAGCAACAATAATTGCTTGTTGGTATATCCTTTAGGATCCGCGTTAATGGCCACAGCCACCAGATGCCAACGACAGCGATTTGACACACTTTTTCATATATTTGTCAGCTGTAGCGAGAGGCAATATAATATAAACTTTTATACAAAAACTAATATCAAAAGCGACCTACTGCCAAGTAAGAGCTCAAGTCGACATGTTGAAGAAAAATAAATGATTTAAGTTAATAATGTTCGGGCAATAAAGATACTGATATCATATATTATCTAAATGTTTATTATGTAAATGTTTTTATTCTTCTTATTTCCTTAGCGGTAAATGCTAGAAGGGTCAAAGATCGGCTTTTTGTTGTACGTGTATAAGTGCGGTATTGTTGCTAAGAGAGATAATGTTTTTAGGCACACTTTATATGCCTTGGAAGATAAGTGGAAAAACGTATTATAAAAACCTTTATATCGTGTAAGTCGATGATCTGTTCAGGAAACAGTTTCAGGAAGTTATTATTTAAAAGACAATAAAATGAGGAAAATGCATCTCGTCTTTGTTGCTTCTTCTCTCTTTGCCTATGTTCCTGCCTCTTTGCCTAGAAAAATAATACTGAGCATTATTTTTCTTTTCCAATAATAGATAGTGTTTACTCTAGTGATAAGTAATATTTTTATTTTTCAGAGGCCTTTAAATACTTCATGAACAAAATCATGGCACCAATGATATTATAATAAACAGATATGTTATACGCATACAAAACAACCGAAAAAAGTGTTCCGCGCAGCAGCGGCAGCTGACATACGCACTTTTCATTCATTCTACATGTCACTACAAGTCAAAATGATACAAAAGAGATAGCGCGATAAAACCCATAAGAAAAAAAGAGACAATTAGTGTTGTCAATTACGCTTCAATCTAAACAAACGTCATAGACTAACAAATTTAACGAGACAGAAGGTACAAACCGCGTCTACTAAATTTGTATACACGGTTTGTGCCTATAACAACTAAGCAACACTACTAAAGGTAGGTAGGTGAGAAATAACGATGAAATAAATCACGATGTTAAAGCAACAAAGTGGAAATAGAAATAGTTTTATTTTAACATTTTCTGCGATATATGATATATATATTAAGGTAATAAGGGTAAGCTATTCATATTTTCTTTTCCCACACATGACATGTTTAATTTATAATTAAGTATATCGACTATTTCAAAAAACCAAATGATTAAATAATCCAACATTAGAAAAAAGGAAAACAGAACTCTGGTGTAATGATGACTTTAATGCCTAATAGTCGCATCTGTACTTTTATTCTATATGTGTGCGATCACGCGTCCTTGTCGTCCTCACGACAAAAAAATGTATTTACCGTCTCTTTCTTTTTTCTAACCTCCAATTATCAGAATATTAGGAAAATAAATAAAAAATATTATTAAATCGAAGTATATTGCGTATTTACATGTGGTATGAGATTCCTTGTATTTTATTTACTTTGTTATCATAAATGATAGAGTTTCTGGATACACACGATGACATTTAAAAGCTTTTATGTAAATTTCGTTCGAGTGTGTCACTCGTCGAGATGCGTGACGCAGACTAAAGGCAATACGTCCTACGTAGGACGTTTTCGAGTCTTCACGATTGCGCGCTAACAACATATCTGTTTATTAGAATATCATTGCATGGCACAAAAAAAACTATTTATGTATGTTTCTGGGTGATCAATGTTCAT